>CM019691.1:56506001-57890338 GCA_009760885.1 Achatina immaculata | reverse complement strand
AACATATCATTCATCGTTCTATCATCCAATTTCTGCTTTCCACGGATGAAACAGAATTTGAAAGCAATTTTAGAGAAAACTCATACACTCTAGTCATGAAACAAAGCAACACACAACAGATGAAAAGTTTGTTATTTTACATAATATAATAAAAACTTGTTAAAATCATAATCGTAATATTCGGACACGACGCGAGAAGACAGAAGTTAGAGAAGTTTGAGTTACTTGAAAACTCAAGGGCTAAAGAAAAAAGAGACTGACAGAGAGAATGATATCCGAGTGAGCTAATGAAACGGTACGGAAAAGGAAAGGCAACCAGACTGACTGGAATTACAAGGGGATACACAGAACAGACTGGAGATACATGACCTCCAGCATCCATCAGCGCAATCTTTTTATTAAGTCTGAAACAGGGTCTGGTGCAATTTTCCTGACCCGTCAGTGCTCGGCGTGAAGAGGAATCTTAATAAGTTTCTGAGCTTCGTATTTTGTCACACAGACCTTTGTGTAATGGATATCCCTGTTTATTTGCTTGCATGTATTTTCCTCATCCAGGTTGTGAAAATGTGGTATACAACACTTTACCTGATGGTTTCTAGAGTGATTCAGTAGTCAAACTATCAAAGACTTTCTCACAGACCCTACTCTGCGTGTGCACGCATGCACTCACGCACACACAGAGAGAAATTTTTAGATGTAGCAAGGCTTCACCATTAGAAAAGAAAAGACCGGGCTTTTGCATCACCACCATCTGTTACAGTAACACGTATATGCGTACCCTGAAATTACGTCATCTGACTTTCAGAACTGACGCCATTATTCGAAAATTTCTGTAAGTCGAGGCATTATCTTTTTACACTTATCAGTCCATATACGGCATCTAAAAAGTTCCATAATTAGTCACTGATCATAATTACAATGACACGAAGAGATGCAGCGCACATCGTTTAGTAAACACTGATAACAACGACATTAGTTTGTGGAGCGGGTCGGGAAGGAGCGGGTGTGAAGCCAAAGAAAGCAGCTCCAAATCAAGATCCAAAAACTTGAGGGGGGAAAAAAAAGACAGTTTAAAAACATCCGCAAGCCCGAAGCGAGGTAACTCAGGGCATATCTGCACCAGGCTGTGACCAGCTACAGCTTTATGCAGCTGATGACAGTGCTATCTTAATCACAGTCATATCAAACTGTTGGTTTGCGCAAACCCTTATTAAATCTGTAGTATTGTTGTATTTTAAGCTGAGAAACTTCTCTTTTCATGAACACTTCAGATATCCATTGCTTTGTCCTTCAAACACTTCCAAAACCACCACTTTTCTCTAATTACAACACGCGCAAAGAGATTCACTTCCGACATCATTAAGACTGCCTGCTTCCACCACTACTTTCTCCATTATTAAAAACGGAGAAAAACTTCTAAAACTGTCTAATTTAGTATCGCGTCTTGTTGTTTCTGTTCACGTGATATAAAGACACTGTCTGATTTGGCAATCAGCGATCCATAGCTGACATACCAGCGTCAGGGTTGGCTAACCAGAGACGTCCAAGACCACCCCCACGCCCCCTTTTCGTTGTTACCCCCTAGAACAGGCCTAGTCTGGCTAACGGGGCAAGGATCGCCATAGTCCCCCATGGTGGAGTCTGCTAAAGAAGCATTGCATATTCCCTCCTTTTTTTTTTTACTGAAAAAAAAAGCTCGCAAGCCGTCACGATTCTGTACCTCAAAACCTTCACAGCATCGGCTGCAAAGAACACCAGCCCCCACTTCCAATGACACAGAAGACAAGAGAAGGTCAAATAACATTTCCACAAAAAGTGAATTAAGATTTATATGCATTCTTGATAGTTATCACTTAACCTTTAGCACTTATCTTACAGCCCACGTTGAAAAGCAATATCTGCAACAGCATTTTCCCTTTCTGCCACATTCCATGAGGCATAAATTACTGTGGGAAATGTTTTTACCACATTTTGCTGTCTGTTAAAGTGCTACGAAAAAACAAAAATGAATGTCATATTTTTAGATAATCAGTCTATATATTTGTTACCTGGCTTGTTTAAAAATGTGTTTAACTTTCAGTTTATTGCTAATATACAGCTTGTATACATATATGTATATCAACAGCGGTCTGAGCAGTAATTGTTGAAAGTGAAAACAAAGATAAAGGTAAAATCCCGCTGCCCTGCCGTTAAGGTACATTGGGGTTACGGTGTTAGGCCCATATCTCCAAGACCATCGGCACGTGAGAGTGTCACGTGGTCAGTACCACGCCTGGCCACATTTATCTTCCCAGATTTCTCTGGTACCCATTTTTAGAGGCTGGGTGAACCCTGAGGCTTTTCTGGTGTGATGGTACCAGAACAAAAATCTCCATTGCTGGGAATCGAACCTGGTACCACCGGATTAGCACCCAGCTGTTGAAAATAGTCATTTTGTGATGGCTGTTATATAAATACCCGCTCATGGTGCATTTCCAGCGACTTAGCTGTAAAAGTGGGTACTCGACACACTTATGTCGAGGAAACCGCTTCTGAAAGCTAAAAAATAAAAAAAACGCATCCAGTGAGAGACACACAGAATACCCCTTATAATATTTTTTTGTCAGTGTATGAAGGAAAAAGAGCATATCACGTAAAAATCCTTCACAGGAATACATAATAATGCCCGAGTCTGCGCTGAGCGTGAATAAAAGTAAATAATTCATTATTGTTTTCAACAAGGATCTAAGATATCGCAAGATATGACAAGGAAGTAACTTTCCGCAACCGGTACATTATAACAGCACTAATTAAAGAGAAATTATAAATGTATTATCATTACATTTCTGTCATGTCCAAAAGAGAAAAGATCTCTTTCTCTGGAGCAAATCTCACAGCAAGGTCTCTGTTAAAAAGTGTAACATTACCATTAGTTCATACATTAGATGGCTATTTCTACTGAAATAAAACAGTTTTTTTACTGTGTTCTCAGTTACTCTTAAGCAGATAACAATATTGGAATATGCACGGTAAAAAACTTTCATATAACGCAGCACTGTTTATACTGTATATGTACATTTATCCAAGATATGTAGAGGTTTAGCCGTTCTATATAGTTGTATCTTTTAATTATAAATTGGATCATATGTAGCAGTGTCATCGTTTTCAGTTATACGAAGATGAATCAGAAAGTAACTTCAGTGTTAAAAACAAAAAATACGAAATATACAAATATGATTGAGAGCTCGTGACCACTTTTCAGCATAGTTCCAACCACTTTCAATGCAGATCTGCTACAGATTCACTAATGCCTGGATTCTTAGATCCAGTAACCAGTTATGTACGGCTTCTACGTCCATACTTCTTTCCAGCTAGTCCCACCTTGAGAGATCAGATGTATGATAATCACATGGGGCGATGCCGGGATAATCACACGGTGCGATGTTGAGTGAATATGTGGGATGTGAAAGACACTTCAAACACAGTCTAGTAATTTGTTGAGCAGTTACACGAGCTGTGTGATGCCGTGCGTTTTTATGCTTTTATAACACACTAGAACTGAGCAAACCGCGACGTTTTGAACTGATTGGTTTCAAGTGGTTTTCAGTAGTTCCTCTGGGCATCTAATTTTCAGGATTGGGCCTTTTCCGCCCCAGAAGAGCGTGAGCATCAGTCTTACGGCTGACGGAGCTGTACGGAGCTCCCCAAGTTAGCGCTCTGTCTCGGGCTGGAAGTAATATACCCAGCATTCGTCTCCAGTGACATTACATCCTAAAAAAGTCATCTTCTGCTTCAGAACGTAGTAAAAGAGGCTCATTAACATCCTCCCGATGTTCTTTCAGTTGAGAGTGAGTCATTTTGGCACCCACTTGGCGGAAACTTTTCGGTCCTTCAGCACCTTGTAATTAATTTAGTGCGCCGAGCTATGACTAATCTTCAGTTATTACTGGTCAGTTTTCCCGTATCATTTGTTCCATTTCAGTGTTAGCGTCAGGCCCATTCGCAGTGTGAAGCCCGGCAAGGTCGAGCTGCTTCCATCAGATGTGATACCCTGCTTTTAAACTTCCTGTGCAGTTCATATACCTGCTGAAGTGACGGACCCTTATTCTCACACTTTCTCTTTATTCTACAATGGATATCTGCAGGTTTATCACTTTCACTATTCAAGAAACGAATTACTGTGCGTTGTTCTTCTCCCAGCATGCTTTCAAGGGATCAGAAAAATTGGATTTAGTCTGCTCGTGTGAAAATGCTCGATGTGCTTCCGTATGCGCATATCTAGAGAGGAATAGAATAACATACTTAGAGAGGAATACAATAACAAATCTGTACTATTTTGCCTCGTCTCATACTATGTTGAAATCCACAAATTAATTGAGTAGAACTGTCATCAGTTTCATTTATAATATGTTTTAACCCACAAATTATTGCATAGAATTGTCGTCAGCTTCATTTATAATAGGTGTTTTAATCCATAAACCCTTGTGTAGCCGTGTCATTGGTTTCATTTACAGTATATCGTTTACTCTGGAAATGAACACATTTTTCTGAAAAAGGCTAAGGTTTGTTTAACAGGACTTCAGATGAACATTATTTTGAAAGAAAATCGAAATAAGATAAAACAAGTCAGACAAAATGTGGGGGAAGGTTTACACAAAAGAATGTACAGAAATAAAGCATTCATAAACAGCAGTGGTACAAGACAAGCAACAAAGCCACGGACAAGTTATGTTTTAGGGGATTAAGACACTAATATGGAATTATTTTTCTGTTAGTTCTGTAGTTGAAGTACGTCATTAGCGTCACATTGTGTTATTTTTTATAGCCATCAAGCCTAAATAAGACGTCTATTATAACCAGCATATTTATATTAGCAAGGTCACATTCAGTTTGTTTTATTATGAAATGCCACGGTGGTGTAGTGAGACGTTACATTCGCCTCGCCTGCAACTTAGAGGGTCCTTGGTTCTATTCGATACTGGGGCTGTATTTTGTCGGACTTGCTGGGATGACCCCAGACTTACGGAATGGGTACCTGGGGTTTTCCTGAAAAAAAAAATACAATGAGGAGAGGTGCTTTACTTCTTACCTCAAAGTGAGGAGAGGTGGTTTCTTCCATACCTAAAAGTGAGGAGAGGTGCTTTCTTCCATACTTTAAAGTGAGGAGATGTGCTTTACTCCATACCTTAAAGTGAGGAGAGGTGCTTTATTCCATATCTCAAAGTGAGGGAAGTGCTTTCTTCCATACCTTACAGTGAGGAGAGGTGCTTTCTTCCATACTTTAAGTGAGGAGAAGTGCTTTACTCCATACCTCAAAGTGAGGAGAGGAAACTTCATGCTTCAAAGGGCTTTAGCGGACTAGAAATACAGTATAAGACAATTAAGTAATCAGACTGATTTTATTATGGCCAAGACAAAAAATGCCATCTATGAAGCAAAGTATGGAATCAAAAGAGGCAACCTTCATCTATGATATGGCAACTTTTCATCGCCGCTCGATAAGCAGACAACAAACAAGCCGCCATTTTGTTGACCTAGTCATAAATGCATTGTCTTGTGATCAGCATGGAGCAAAAAGCTAACATTAAACAAACTCGGAAAAAGTTCCATTGAGACAGTTGAGTTGATGCAGCACGTTTATAGGGATAATTGTTTATCTCGTGCACAGATATTCAGGTGGTATTCATGATTCAAAAGTGGTGTGGAAACGATTACAAACGCAACTAGACATGGAAACCCAATTTCTGTTCGTAGTGAGGGACTCATTGCAAAAGTCAGAGAACGGATACAAGAAGATCGTTGTTTGACTGTGAGGATAAGGGCAGATGAATTTGGTGTTAACCGAGAGACTTTTCGTAAAATTTTAGTGGAAGATTTAGGCAAGAAAAAAGTTGCTTGCCGGTTTGTACCACATTCGTTGTCTGATGACCAAAAACATCAGCGTGTTTAGTACGCAAAAGACATCATAAAAAAGTTTCGCAGAAATAAACATTTCTTAAATTTGATTGTTGCAGAGGATGAAACATGGATTTTCCGCTATGATCCCACTACTATACGCCAAAGTGTTCAATGGAAGTCATCATCATCACCAAAAGGCAAAAAAAAAAAAAATCGTCTTCAAAAGTCGAAAGTGAAGACAATGTTGGTGTGCTTCTACGACATCAAAGGAGTTATTCACAAAGAATGTATTCCAGAGGGACAGACTGTCACTGCCAAAGTTTATTTAAGTATTTTTAAATGCCTATTGATTCTCCGAGTCCGACTCGAGTATTCAACACCTGGCAGTTTTTTCCTTCTTCATGATAATGCACCGGCTCACCGGGCTGTAGTTGTGCAGGAATGTTTAGCCCAGAAACAAGTGTGTGTTCTCAACCATCTACTCTGTTCCCCAGATTTGTCTCCCAGCGATTATTTTCTATTCCCAAAATTAAAGTTACCATTGAAAGGACGCTTCCCTTGATACTGATGACATCCAAAGGGCCGTAACATCGAGTTTAAGGGCCATACCAACAGAAGAACTGCAGAGGTCGTTCCAGTGTTTATTAGATCGTGCAACTCGCTGTATCAATGCACAAGGGGCTTACTTTGAATAAAATACAGGTTATATCTTCAACTGTTGTTTTATTTTATTTTTTATGTAATTAGTCTCATTACTTAAATGCCGGGCCTTGTATGAAGGCACTAACACTTCATGCCTCAAAGTGCTTTAGCGGACTACAAATGTGAGGCCACTACCACGTGATACCCCTGGGGCGTGCGAATGTCATGGGACATAGTTTATAGAAACTGTTTTAAAGCTGTTGAGTAGTAATCAGATGAAGATGGTGCCGGTTTTTATCTCCCCTGTCACGTCATTGCCTCGTGAAGGATTATATGTCATAGCCGAGAACACTCAGACATGTGCGTTGTTATGGTCTTGTTATAGTTAGTGTGTGTTACGTATAGTTTTTAATATTTTTTCCATCATCATCTTACGTTTCTGATTCTGTTATTCTCGTGTTTAAACTCTGTTGTCTTTCCTCAGGAAAATTTGCTCAGGACTTGACTCATTTCCACATTTCCTGGCCCAGTATGGTTAACCATGTAGGAGACCATATCTCCCATAACGTTCACTTTAAACACGAAACATCTCGTTCCAAGAGAAGTCTACATGATCATCTCTCAAACAGCTCAAAAACTGACAAGGCGGTAGTGCATTACAAGATTCCGATCCACCGTGAGCAAGACGTGATAGTTCGGGTAACTCGGACCAATCTCATTCTGGCCCCCTCTGCAGTGCTGGAAAAGAAAGTATCACGCTTCAAGAACGTGTCTGATTCAGCGTTTTCAGTACTAGACCACCATCATGGCTGTCACTATGCCGGCGATGTACTAGGGGATGATGGCTCTGTCGTAGCTCTTTCAGCCTGCAACGGACTTGTAAGTATAGGTTTGATCACTGCACAGTTCTGGCATCATGTCTCTCATCATCAGCATGTTTTGTTTTCTTTACCTCAGATAATCTTTTTCTTCCTTATTAAATCTTAATTTATTAATCGGAATGTGTGGGAAGAATGAAAGATGGAGTGATAAAGGGCAGAATGTAAGATGGGGCTGCGCGTCCAGTTCTTCGCCCTTTTAAAATAAAGATCATTCATTCATTCATTCTTCTATCTCGCTGCCGGAATTGAAACCTGATGTTCTTTGCAGCACCTGATGTTGACGCACAGCACCGTGTCGGATTGGGAGCGGGTTGTGACGGCTGTCTGTGCAGGCCCTGAATGAAGCTCAGGAGCAGACTCCACCGACAGGGGGACCACGGCGGTCCCTGCCCAGTTAGCCAGGCTAGCCCTGTTTCTGGGGGGTACCAGTGGACACGTGGGACAGGGTCTTAGTCAACTATGATTCGCCAATCCTGACGCTAGCATGTCAGCTATGATTCGCCATTCCTTACGCTAGCATGTCAGATATGATTCGTCAATCCTGACTCTAATATGTCAGCTATGATTCGCCAATCCTGACGCTAGCATGTCAGATATGATTCGCCAATCCTGACTCTAATATGTCAGCTACGGGTCGAAATCGGATGGCTTTTTTCGCGCTCCCCCCCCCCCCCCTTTTTTTTTCCCCTTATATCTATGAAGGAAAAAAAAAGAAAACCAGAAGGCTAGATTTTCAGGTGCAGTAGCGTCTCCATGTACGCCAAAGATGAAGTACACAATATATCAGGTACAGTTCTACAAAATAGTGGGAAACATTGACTCTCTGACTTGCCAGTTTTCGAAGCTAATCCTAAATATTTCGTTTCTTTAACTGGTAGTATAGAGGCGAAGACTATTACCCGTATCCAGTGCGGATATGAATGGGAAAAGCAACTGAAATGCAACAAGGAACCAGATCCAATACACCAACTACAAAGACTTAGCAAACCATCCTCTTCCGCCTAAGGACAGGCCATTGCAGAGTACTAAGCCACCTACATCGATTTAAAATGTCTGACACAGACGAGTGTCCATGTGGCAGCGGAGTTCAGACTCCAGAACATATCCTTCAAGAGTGCCCAAACCATGCGGACCTGAGGCGTGAGACATGATTGCCCAAACCATGCAGACCTGAGACGTGAGACATGATTGCCCAAACCATGCAGACCTGAGACGTGAGACATGATTGCCCAAACCATGCGGACCTGAGACGTGAGACATGATTGCCCAAACCATGCGGACCTGAGACGTGAGACATGATTGCCCAAACCATGCAGACCTGAGACGTGAGACATGATTGCCCAAACCATGCAGACCTGAGGCGTGAGACATGATTGCCCAAACCATGCAGACCTGAGACGTGAAACATGATTGCCCAAACCATGCGGACCTGAGACGTGAGACATGATTGCCCAAACCATGCAGACATGAGACGTGAGACATGATTGCCCAAACCATGCAGACATGAGACGTGAGACATGATTGCCCAAACCATGCAGACCTGAGACGAGAGACATGATTGCCCAAACTATGCGCATCTGAGGCGTGAGACATGATTAACCAAACCATGCGGACCTGAGACGTGAGACATGATTGCCCATACCATGCAGACCTGAGACGTGAGACATGATTGCCCAAACCATGCAGACCTGAGACGTGAGACATGATTGCCCAAACCATGCAGACATGAGACGTGAGACATGATTGCCCAAACTATGCAGACCTGAGACGTGAGACATGACCAGAGGACGCAGGCTTGAGACAAAAGTTTTTGGGCTCCTGTCAGGATCTGAAGAGGACTGCGGGCTGTGCCATGTCGACAGGGATCAGGATCTGGAGAGGACTGCGGGCTCTGCCATGTCGACAAGGATCAGGATCTGGAGAAGACTGCGAGCTGTGCCATGTCGACAAGGATCAGGATCTGATGTGACAAGGAACTTCGAACTCAGTAGAAGAAGAAGGTAGTACAGAATGTACCCGGTAATTTAAATGCACACGTAATCCATACATTTACTAAAACGACCTCAATGGGCAACAAGAAAAACTCCCGGATTCTAGGTATCAAGCGTTGTTTCCTTTTACTGAAGAGTGCTAGCTCTTAAAAAAGGGCGAGTAATGAAAGAATATCATTAATCTTAATGAATTTACATATTTATTCTGAGAATCATCACTTCCATTAGAACTGATGGGATCCACTAAGAGCTGTCGGTGTGATAATTGCATAAAAGAAAAAAAAAACAAACAAACACACACACAAATGACTGTAACATTATTACTTACAACAGGGAGTTAATCCACATGCTTGGACTAAACATAATTAGGAAATATAAGGTTAAAAGTGCTGGTATGTCAATGCGTTTTCAGTAAATATGTTCATAATCGTTTTAATAAATTAATTGTTATCGTTCATAGTATTGCACTAGTTCAAATATATCTTCTGTTATTGGTCTTATTGATTTTTTATTACATAAATGTATCCACTGTCTCCACATCACTCCTTCATACAGTTCATGATAGAAATAAGAATTGATAAAGACTTTCTTGACAAACTTGTGAATTTTATGTTTTTCTATCGCCTCAAAGGGTGCTAGAGGATTTTGTTCAACATACAGTGTAGAGGTTAATGTAGAAGGTATTGTGTTCCATTAGTTTTCGTCCTGCTGAAAATCGCTACATTATTTTTCGTCCTATCAGAAAAGGCAAGATAAGGTCGACAATCACTATATTAGACCAAGTCCTATGGTTAAATACTATATGATGTCTAGTCTACCCCTTTTTTTGTTTTAGGTCCGGTTTTACCGTCAGTCTTTACTTTTAATCTGATTATACTATATCGTATCTGATTACGTAGCATAAAAGTCTAGTCTATAGTCAGTTACCATTAATCTTACTATGTCGCCGCTTAGTGCGTAGTCTTCAGCAGGGGCGAGAACTGCCTTTGAGTGGTACATTTTTGTGCAGGTTAACTGGCTGCGTAGGTACCCTTTGCGCAGAAATTCTGGTATCAGTTGTTGGTTATAGGTCTTGTCCTGCCGGTAGCCCTAATTTACGTCTGATCATACCTGCAAAGGTCTGGTGCTACCGGAAAACCACCAAGTTTCGTATGATTCTACCTGCCCGCAGTTAGTCATCATCTGATGATTATTTTGTTATTTTTGATACTGAAATTAAGAAGAAATAATATACTCATTCACTTGCATTGTAAAATAATTAAAGTAGATAACGGTTTTGAAAATTATGTTGTCCACAGATCTATTCACATAAGTGTGAGCGTCGCGTTTTTTATGTTCTTTCAAATAATGCACAGTTATTTCCCGAAGAAATTTTCAAAAGCAATGGCTGCATGACGTTTGACAACCCCCCCCCCCCCCCTTCCCCCAAGACAGTAAAGAACGAATACAGATATAAGATAATCCTGCAGAGGGAGAGAGAGATGATGATGATGACGATGATGATGATGATGATGATGAACAGACAAGATAATAATGGTTTCTAAGCCTGAAACTACAGAAACATGTTCCTGGAATATTGCTTTGTATTTCTTTAAACAAGAACTCTTTTAAAAAAATAATTAAAGTTATTTATCCTTACAACAAGAACTCTTTCAAAAACTACTTAAAGTTAATTACAAGGACGTGAAGTTCTGTCTGTTACCAAGACCCTCAATTTCAATTTTGTGCCGTACTTGCGGCAGAAGAAGGCGTTTGCTCTCACACTGCTGGCCCTACTCAGAAGTCGTTGGCAGATGCTTGAAACTTTTCTCGGCCGTACCCGAGACATGAATAGTGACCACAGAATAGTTTGTGTTTGTAAGCAGATTCGTAGATGGAAATGGCTGGGCCATAAACTACAGGGAATGAAAAGAACGACATTTCCATATACCGTCTTGACTTGGACATCTCCAGGGAAAAGAAGGGGGGGGGGGGCAGGCCACTGAGGACACGGAGACGCACAATACAGGAAGAACTAACAGGAAGCAGGAAAGACATGGTTTGAGGTATCCTGGCTTGCTCGAGACAAGATTGGCTGGGAAACCTTTGCTGATGCCTTATGCTCCACCTGGAGTACAGAGGTATGAATGAATGAAATGGATAAGTAAATTACTTTTGGCGTAGACAGAAATTTCGGATTTCTTTTGTTCATAAGGCGATACAGTATTTCTTTTGTTTCTTTCTTTCTGTCTTTCTTTCTTTCTTTTTGAGACACACTGACACACAAAAACCAATGAAGCTCTTCTATAAACATTTGTGGTAGAAGTATACATAGGGCTACATAGGGCAGGTACTACAGCAATGTTAGCTAACATGCCGGTAAAATATGCAGATCTTAGAAGTGGCTCATGCTGATCTTTTAAGTCACACAGTTTTCGACAGAAACACAAAATACCCAGGAAGTGGTCATGGGTATAAGTCCTGGACTGTTGCACCTACAAAACAGCATGTACAATAACCACGGCAGAATTCATCTTAAACATACAAGGATAGTCTTAACAGACGTGCAGAACCAAATGAAAGATGAATAGCTTCGAAACTGGAGCAGTGAGCAGAACTCTAATTTCATCAGAAACTTCCATCTCTTGTCAGAAACCAACTCGAAACCAAGAGACAATTAATTAACAGCATATTTATACCAACGTTGTGCTGTCAAAGCGAACCATGGACATTAACCAACAAAGAGCAAAGCAAAATATCTACAAGCGAAATGATATGCCTAAGAAAAGCAGCAAATATCACTGGGGGGGGGGGGGACAAGATAAGAATTGACGACATAAGACAACTGGTAGGAACTACACCATATCTACAATATATAGAGAAACAAAGCGTTAAGTAGTTTGCCCACTTAATGAGAATGAGGTACATACAGCAGGTGGCGAGAGCCTTCAGCCAAAGAACTACAAGATATAGACCAAGAGGAAGACCCCCGCAAAAGGTGAACAGAGTTATAGAAACACTCAAGAATTACGACAAGAACATGGCTGAGATCACTCATACGGGTCAAAAACGTCAACAGCATATCTCCTGGACACCTCATGGTACAAGAGGAAGGATAAAGTAAGCCACGTTACAAGAGGAAAGATAAAGTAAAGTAAGCCACGATACAAGAGGAAAGATAAAGTAAAGTAAGCCACGGTACAAGAAAAAGAATAAATAAAATAAGCCACGGTACAAGAGGAAGTATAAAATAAAGTAAGCCACGTTACAAGAGGAAAGATAAAGTAAAGTAAGCCACGCTACAAGAGGAAGGACACAGTAAAGTAAGCCACGGTACAAAAGGAAGGATAAAGTAAAGTAAGCAACGTTATTATACAATATAGCACTTATTTTTTCGTTTACCATCTGTTATAATTGTTCTGCTACACTTCTCCCAAATCTAGTTCATCGAGAGGTCTTCGCGTGACCTACTTTGGCAGATGTTCCATATCGAGGTCATCAAATCTCTTAAAACCAGTTCTAGATTACAGGTGATTACCTCGGGCCTGTTTGGCAAACAAACTCTGGAATTGTGTTAGTTAGTTAGCTCCAGGTTTGTTTACTCTCGCCGCATCGGGTCTGTTAGCTACATCAGTTGTCTGCAAAATAAACTGTATCTACTTTCTCGGAGCAGCAAAGATTTAGAAATGCCATCTCGCTTCCGGGTGTTTGGAATCTCTTAATGGTTCCCAGGAGGTATGAGTTATGTATCGCTGATAACTCTTCCACCTTCTACGCCTGCATATGATAAAGTTGATTACTATCGTTGGTAATCTCCTACACACAGTTAGTTATAGACATAACAAAAAAAAAGAGGATAAGCACAGATGTACAGGCTGACAGACAGTATAAACACAATGAGAGAGAGAGAGAGAGAGAGAGAGAGAGAGAGAGAGAGAGAGAGAGAGGACAAAGAAGGTTAAGAATAAAAATTATTTTCGAATGGGAAAGATATTCAAAATCATACACATATAACTCGTCTCTTCGCCTCTTTTTCAGTTTCACATTTTCCCCCCATCATTCTCAGCGTTCATCGCCATTGTTATTGTATACATGATCTGTCTCGTGGCATTTGCGTGCAGTAGGGGTGTGAAGTGTTAGTGCCTTCACATTTCTAGGCCACAACAGCATTTGGGATAGGGATGCTAACACCTGTCCTTGCTGCCTTTGTTTTTCCTAGGGAAACCTTCAGGTAGCCGTTTTTCTAGAGGCTGGCACGATCTCAGTGCCGGTCGACCCGAACAAAATTCCGTCCGAGTGCGAGATCAAACGAAGGACATTCTTAATCGGCAGGCGGGTGTACTAACTTCTTCTTCGTCTTCGCTTCTACCACTAAGACCGCCCTGTGATCCTACTGAATTTACGCCTGTGGTCCTCGTTAAGTCCCGTGGTCCCCCGTGTGGTCCCCAAAAGGACCACACGAGACCCCCGAGAGGACAACAAGAGGCTCAGAGTATAGCAGGGCTTGAGCCTGTATTCTTGGTTGGTCTCAGAAGCGGGATTGCGTGACACCGTGGTTTTCGTTGCACCTGTTTAGTCTAGAGTTGGACTTTTTCACCGGAAAACCTCGACGTGTTTTGGATATCAGTATATCCCCGCTGGGTGAGAGGTGGTAGCCCACCCAGGCCAAAGTTGGACTTTCTGACCAGAAAACCTCGACGTGTTTTGAGATATCTGTGTATCACCGCCGGGTGAGAGATGGTTGCCCATCCAGTCCAGTGTTAGTCTTTCTCACCGGAAAACCTCAGCGTGATTAGGATACGCATACATCCCCGCCGGGTGAGAGGTGGTTGCCTATCTAGACTGCCCTGGCCCAGTGTCTCCGACTTCAGCATTTTGTGGTCGTGGCCGCTACCCTTCCTAGTTGTGACCAGGATGGAGCTTTTGTCCAGGAGGACGAATCTTCACCACTAGTGACTTCCACCCCAGGGTTGAGCCGATTTAGGCATATTATCCCAGTATGGGCGTGTTTGGGACGTGACCGATCTCTAGAGCAGAGGCGCCGTGGTATGTGTAGCTCTCGCAGCGATATACTGGACATACCGATTAAACTTCACTTTATCCTTTCCTTCACTTTTTCACATCGGCGGCGCACAGCAACCTTTATTTCTTTTCTTTGACCGAGAGGAGCTTCACTCCATGCGCGACATCCGAAGAGTCTCGCCAGCAGTAGGTGTACTAACCATTACACGATTATTATTTATAGCGACACGAACAACAATTTAACGTGATAATTTCAACTCTTTCTTGCATTCCTTTATCCACACATACAACATGAATAAAACAATGAAAATATTCTTTACACACACGTCACAATTAAGATACTATATATATATATATATATATATATATATATATATATATATATATATATATATAAGTGGGCTTGACCATTAACCAAGATAAGACAGAGTATATGAAGATATCAAGAGACCAGAGGCAGGATGATCTAGATTATATAAATGTTGGAGATATGATTATTAGGAAAGCAGAAACATACAAATATCTAGGCACAACCTTCAACAGAAGCAACACAGTAAGCAAAGAAATTAAAAGCAACGTACGGATAGGAAATAAAATATACTTTGCCTTGCAACACCTGTTAAAATCCAAAGTTCTGTCCCAAAACACCAACATAACAATCTACAAAACTATAATAAGACCAGCCGTCATGTATGCATTAGAACAGCTTATTTAAATCCCAGGGAATTATAAATGACTTGAAACTGAAGAGACTACGCTGGCTGGGGCATGTAGAAAGAATGGAAGAGAACAGACAAACGAAAATGATGTATACACAGGAGATGAGGGGGAACAAGACCAAGGGGTAGACCAAGACAGAGATGGAAAGACAACATATAAGAGAACATAAAAGAAATTGATGTCACCAACTGAGGAGAGAAGATTAGGAATAGAGAGGAATAGAGGCGAACTTGATCTGCAGCAATGAGCCTTAATGGCTGGGAAAGCTGAAAAAGAAGTATATGTGTGTGTGTATATATATATATATATATGCACGGAAGTAAGGGAGAGAGAGAGAGGGAGGGAGAGAGTCAGTAATCGTTCAGTCAAGAAACGTAATGTTAGGTGACAGATGAGTACAGCATTAAACAGGATAACAATCAAGTATTAGATTGGATAACAGTCAAGTATTAGACTGTATAACAAACAAGTATTAGACTGGATAACAAACAAGTATTAGCTTGAATAGCAAACAAGTATCAGAATGGATAACAAACAAGTATCAGAATGGATAACAAACAAGTATTAGCTTGAATAGCAAACAAATATTAGACTGTATAACAAACAAGTATTAGACTGGATAGCAAACAAGTATTAGCTTGAATAGCAAACAAATATTAGACTGTATAACAAACAAGTATTAGACTGGATAACAAACAAGTATCAGAATGGATAACAAACAAGCACCAGGCAGAGAGACAAGCATGGATACTGACATGGAGAATGGATGAACATCCACAAGGAAAAACAGAGGGCTAAACAAATACAGCTTTTTTTTTCTTATAAAATCCTGACGAAAAGTTAACAATTTGTTGTCATTTATATTTATCGTTTTATGCGTGGCTGTAACTGAATAGCTGTGACAGGATGAAATTGGAATGAAGATGCTGTGATGTATCATCAGTGACCCATTGGTGACATGCTTGCGTGAGGGTTGCCCAAACATAGACGATTGGAACCCTGTCCTATCTCTTCTTCGGTACCCACAGGAACAAGCTGTGCCTAGTTAGATAAGCTCATATAGTTCCCATGCCAGTGGAGTCTGGTAAAAAGACACTGCACATAGTTCCCATGGCAGTGGAGCCTGGTAAAGAGGCACTGCACATAGTTCCCATGCCAGTGGAGTCTGGTAAAGAGGCACTGCACATAGTTCCCATGGCAGTGGAGCCTGGTAAAGAGGCACTGCACATAGTTCCCATGCCAGTGGAGTCTGGTAAAGAGGCACTGCACATAGTTCCCATGCCAGTGGAGTCTGGTAAAGAGGAACTGCACATAGTTCCCATGCCAGTGGAGTCTGGTAAAGAGGAACTGCACATAGTTCCCATGCCAGTGGAGTCTGGTAAAGAGGAACTGCACATAGTTCCCATGCCAGTGGAGTCTGGTAAAGAGGAACTGCACATAGTTCCCATGCCAGTGGAGTCTGGTAAAGAGGAACTGCACATAGTTCCCATGGCAGTGGAGTCTGGTAAAGAGGAACTGCACATAGTTCCCATGCCAGTGGGGTCTGGTAAAGAGGAACTGCACAATCCCTGCTTTTCACTTCTACTCAAGAACTGAAAAAAAAATTAATTGTAACCCAACTCCGATTCGATACGATACAATGAGTTGGCGTCTTCACCATTTCATCAGCTGGAAAGAACATACAGCTCCTGGAAGATACAACAACATCAACAACAATACGAAGTTTTTTTCTTTGAATATGTAAGTGAAAATTTGTTCATGCGTGTCATTTATTTGTGAACATAGATGTAAAGCGTGTCAGTACGGACGGTGTAAATCCACTAAAGAAGATCGATTACTAGTATAAGTATCGTGCGCTGTACGATTCAGGCATTTCTTATTATAATTCAGGCATCGATAATCGTGAAGCAAGTGAGCTAACACACGGAATCTGTCAGCTGAAGAAAAAATATGACTGCTACTGCTAATGTGAACAGGGATAAATATCTATAGCAGATGGTACTCTGATCTGCGAAAAGGAAAGGTAGCTGTGCAGGAAGTCAGATGCTATTTTGTTCACTACAGAAAGCTTGTTTTTGCAGCTGCCATGTGATGAAGGAAATGTTTGGGCGAAATTAGGTTAATAACGATGCTCAGGCTGGCTGCTGACCTCGAAATGGGGGGGGGGGGGGGGGGGGGAAAGGGAGGGGGGGGAACAGGTAAGCTCGAAACACCTTTACTTCCTGGTGCAATAGAACTAGCCTGCCAACAGATAAGTGTTTATTATTTCCATATAAAAAAAAAGGTCTGATGCAAGTTGCTTTTATTATAAACATCACAAGGAGGTCCCACACTTGTGGATACACCGACAATTGTATATATTTCATGTCCAAACTTGAAGATAAATGAAGATGGACTTAAATAGAATGAAAGGAAAAGTAAGAGAAAGATTAAATGAAACGACTAAAAAAAAAATGTCACAGAATACAAGCCAGAATTGACATGCATAACATACATATGTCACCGAGAACTTTGAAACAAAATCTTGAGCAGCAGATAATTATTTATTCTCTTTCGGAACGGGTTTTAACAATCACCATTTTGATAAGTAATACTTTAATTTTCTACTTTGTTATGAAACTGGGAGCAGCAGAGATGTAGGTGTGGAGAAAGATGCAACAAATACCCTGGACAGACAAAAGCAAACGAAGAGATCCCCAGAAAAGTTTCATAACAGCGGAAACTTGTTAAAATGATAAAAAAAAGGACAGTCGAAATTTCTTGGACGCGTCATGAGAAGTAAGAGAACTTGGTAATGACTGGAAATATCAAGGGTTTTCCCTTGAGTGCAGGAGAGAAGGCCAAGACAAAAAAAATATATCTGATTGAACTGACCAAGTGGCATGGAAGAAGAAAAGCATGTGCATTGATCGGAAACACCAGCGCTATGCCGGCCACTCATTCATTCATTCATTTGCATGTCCCTTGCGGAACTTTGCCTCCCTAACAGCACTCCTGTAGGCCTTTCGGTTGTAAGCAAGATGGCCTGCTGTTGATGCATCCATTCGCAGATCACCGATGCCTTGCAGCCATCTTCGCCTCGGTCTTCTTCTTTTTCTTTTTCCCATTATGTACTCTTCCAAGACGGTCTTCTCTATATTATCATGACGTTTAATGTGTCCAAAATATTTAAGTTTTCTTTCTTTAATCCTCTTTACTAGCCAGCCTCCTTCAATATTAAGTTCTTATAGTATGGATATATTTGTTCTTGTGTCCATGATATTTGAAGAACTCTTCTGTAGCATTTTCATTCAATGCCGGCTACTAATAATAACAATTTGTTAGACACTGCATATTAATTATATTTCTATTTTTTTTGTGTCTGCGTTTCGTATGAGTTAGACAAGGCTCTGTTCTGTCTTTTCAGCTTGTCATACTGTGAAGCTGGATGAAAACAAGAATAATCTGTTACCAGTAACCATTGCAGTCCATTGCACTGTAAACTGTTTAAAATTAAAGATTACTTCTATTTAGATATGTGTGTATATACGTTTACATGTGTTTTACATTTATATTAATTTACATTTAATGATTATTTGTGTAATTTCTTAAAGAAGTTTGTGTATGTCTTAAATGGGAGTAGTTTTATTCTTAATACTTTTAATATTCTTTGCAATGTTGGTCCGTGATTTAGATCTGTTGTTCGCTACATGCTGGATGTGGTAGGGTTTGGAGTATTTAGTATTATATTTCTGTAGTAAATTTCTCTTCCACTCTCTTCAATCTGCCCAGAAGGGGCTTTTATGTTATCTCAGTGTACGGCAGTACGACAAACCCATTGTTTATTCTTTTCTCCCTTTTGTTTTATCTTAATGTGCGGCTTTTCGTCTCCCTTAACTAATTTCCACTCTCAGTCTCTCCTTAGTAAATAATCAACTCCTCCAGGCGGTTTACACACATAAATGCAATCATCTTTAATATGTAACAATCTTAGCACAACGCAATCATCTCAATGATTCAAGGATTAACATTATTACGAGCATGCAAAGAACATAGTTAAGAGTGCACCGTATCAACAACATATATAACAGTGTAATAAAGAATCCAAACTACAAAACTATTTACGCATGTTAAACGTGGCAACTTTAGTTTAACATTTCTCCACCCACTCTGGTACACTCATCCACTCAATACTCCACACAGGACACTTGTTCATTAAACATATTCATATCTCGTAGGAGTAGGTCAGTACTCAGTGTACAAACTTCACACCCTGTTTTGTATAGTCGGTATGCTCATTCTTTTGTCATAATTAGTTGCACTCCATAGTCACCTCTGAGAACATAATATTTATTTATGTTTCACACCCTGTTTTATATATCCGGTATGCCCATTCTTTTATCATACTTAGGTGCACTCTTTAGCCACCTCAAGGAATATATATTTATTTATGTTTCACTCCCTGTTTTGTGTAGCCAGTTTGTCTCTTCTTTTGTCACACCCGGCTCCATATTCTTTTAGTTATATCCGGTAGATAATATGTATATTCCTCTCTCATAGTAGGTTTACATTAACAGTACACGTCACATACACATAATCACATACATTTATGTATTTGTGCCCTTATCTGTTGTGTACATCTGTAACTATTCTTTCGACTTTATATCTTCTTCTGCATTATTTGTACTTTTGTGCATATTCGCATAACTTTACATCTCTTCTGTTTGTTTGTTTATTTATTTATTTATGCTACATTTGCTCTTTTCTCTCGACTTCATGTCCTCTTCATTTATGTGTACTTAATGTACTCTATGGGCGTCTGAGTGGCGAAGTAGGTAGTGCACTGGTCTCTCACGGTGAAGGTCGGGGGTACGAATCCGGCCGGAGGCACCCCAGTCACCCAGCTGTAGAAATGGGTACCCGACTTCTTCTGGAGTTGGGGAAGGAAAGGCGGCCAGGCGTGGTATTGACCATATCACCCTCTAGTGTGCTGACAGGTCAAGGAAAATACGGGCACTAACACCGTATCCCTATGTGCCTCTAAGGCATGACAGGATTACTTTTACTTTTTACCAATGTACTCTAGCCTCACTAGGCCGCAGATTACATGTACAACAAAAGATAAAATATACTCACTAATTCTGTACTGACAGGTATAAATAACACACATATAAAACACTTCATCTACTCACGGGAGTCATTGGGTCAATGAGATCATAGCTCTTTTCATTCATCTTGCTCACAACAACTCACGAATTTCTACTTACACAAGTGGTTAAACACTGCTCACGAACAACAACATTCTTTCGCCCAAGAGCAGCTCATTTCCACGCTGGACCACTCCCTTCAGTTCAGCATCCGACCTGTGACTGAAGACTTCTTAATCTGTTAGGCCTTATATACTAAGCACCCCCTTGGAACTTTCCATTCCTGAGACTAAGCGTGCTGTTTCCTTGACATTAATAACTTCCATACTTAGACAAGGTCGACTGGTCTTCGCGTGAAGTGAACGCAGCTTTGGCATAAAACAACAAGTTTTTGTTGTTGTTGTTGTTGTTGTTGTTGTTGTTGAAACTGTCTAAATTATCACTCCTTCCATACAGCAGGACCGTTTCTGTCATACGTAGATTTGCGAAGCAAGAGAATGACGTGTAGTTTACCTTTGCCTTCCGCTCGGTTTGTATCCGGTTTTCTCCGCTCGAGCCTCTGTCTGTAGAGACTGACCGGCGAGGCAGCAAGGTATCTGTCTTGGTCTGCTGCTATTTATTCAGATCTGACCTCTGTATCTTGAGGTCGTTCCACAGTCCGCAAACTAGTTGACGCACCTGACAGAAGAACAGGGTTCTCCCCACAGGCACTGGAGAATGCGGTCTGTCATATTCCCACTTTGAAAACCACTGAAACATCAGAGCAAGACATTATATGTGAGAAATAACAGCAGAAAGTCAGACAAAAGAGCTGATGGTGTTCCGTCTGGGATATTCAGAGAGGTAGATATAAACTATGAAGGGCGTAGCTGGTAGTTAATTAATTATCTTCTAAAGTGCTTTTTAAAAAATCCCTTTCTATATTCGCTTCAGTCAGCCTAGCTGACATAGACGTGTTGAAACAATGGCCCGTGAAACTGGGAATGTCCACTAACAGGGAGATGGGCACTAAAGCATACCGCATTCATGACTGTCGGTGTATTAAGAATAAAATGATATTCTTATAAAAGTTGGCCATACATATACGGGGTTAGCCCTGCATTCGCAGCTGTTGGAACGAGAAATGAAATACGTGCGGGCTCTTCAGTTTCGATTGCAAAGTACAGTTTAGACAGAAACAGGACAGCAGTACAAATTAAGAGGAAAACTGAAGATGAAGAGAAATATATTACTATATATAAAATTTACTGGATATAGAAAAAGAGAAGTTCTCTTTGAAAAAAAAACAAAGTTAGAAATGTACCACAGTAGGATAATCTTCGGGGAAATTCAGACCAAGTAAATTTTGCATCGTTTTTGTTTAGATACCCCTTATACCAAATACCACCGTGCCTGAAAAAAAAAAAAAACTTGTTTTAGATTTTCATGTCAGAATAATAGTTTTTGGAAAACGCTGTCAGTGGGAATGTAAAAGAATACTTTCAGCCAACATCTTAACATAAGAATTTTTTAAAAAAGCTGAAATGCATAACGCAGAATCAGCTGTATCACTTAACTCCATGAGATTTCAACAGCGAGGAGAGTTGCACCGACTTTAGCAGCTGCTGCCAATTTCAGAGAAAAGAGAACATGTATCTATGCCGCACTTTCTCCTCACTAAGACGAATTCTCCTCCCCCCCCCCCCCAAACCATCCTTCCCCCACCCTCAAACCTCACTCTATCTCTCTCTCACTGGCAATGTTTTGGTTTTTGTTTTTTTTTTTGTCAAAGTATGATCTGCGTATACCACTTCAGGAGCCGTCTAGAGGCTCAGGTCAACAAAACTCTCCAAGGTTTTCTAAAATTTGTCTCGTACTAGCAGTTATACTGTTCCCAGTTCTTCTCTAAGGCAGATTTAGACTGAAAAACTGAACATTAAAAATAGGGCATTGAAAAGCGGTCTTTCGCAGCGCATGGTCAACTGATTTTAAAATAGGTTAGGAACATCAAGGCTACATTCTGAGGTTAGGATCATCAAGGCTACATTCTGAGGTTAGGATCATCATGGTTACATTCTCACGTTAGGATCATCATGGTTACATTCTCACGTTATGATCATCATGGTTACATTCTGAGGCTAGGATCATCATGATTACATTCTGAGGTTAGAATCATCATGGTTACTTTCTGAGATTAGGATCATCATGGTTACATTCTGAGGTTATGATCATCATGGTTACATTCTGAGGTTATGATCATCATGGTTACATTCTGAGGTTAGGAACATCAAAGCTACATTCTGAGGTTAAGATGATCATGGTTACATTCTGAGGTTAGGATCATCATGGTTACATTCTGAGGTTATGATCATCATGGTTATATTCTGAGGTTAGGATCATCATGGTTACATTCTGAGGTTAGGATCATCATGGTTACATTCTGAGGTTATGATCATCATGGTTACTTTCTGAGGTTAGGATCATCATGGTTACATTCTGAGGTTATGATCATCATGGTTACATTCTGAGGTTAGGATCATCATAGCTACATTCTGAGGTTAGGATCATCATGGTTACATTCTCTAAGGTTAGGATCATCATGGTTACATTCTAAGGTTAGGATCATCATGATTACATTCTAAGGTTAGGATCATCATGGTTACATTCTAAGGTTAGGATCATCATGATTACACTCTGAGGTTAGGATCATCATGGTTACATTCTAAGGTTAGGATCATCATGGTTACATTCTAAGGTTAGGATCATCATGATTACACTCTGAGGTTAGGATCATCATGGTTACGTTCTAAGGTTAGGATCATCATGGTTACATTCTGAGGTTAGGATCATCATGGTTACATTCTAAGTTTAGGATCATCATGATTACACTCTAAGGTAAGGATCATCATGATTACACTCTGAGGTTAGGATCATCATGGTTACATTCTGAGGTTAGGATCATTATAGTTACATTTGAGGTTCAGATCACCATGGTTGTCTACTGGATAAAGCCAGTACCGTCTTAACGCATGAGCTCACTGGGAAGTTGCCTGAAGGTCCTACGATTCAAACATTGTCTTCTTCTTGGAACTACACGCGTTGTGTTCTTTGCAGCTTAGGCAGTGAAGATGTCGTGTGTGGCTGAGAGTTGCTTAGGGCGGATTGTTTGCTTCTAGTCCCAGAGTTGAGCTGAAAAGCAGAGGGTATGCCATGGAGACTATTGCGATCCCTGCCCCGTTAGCCAGGGTAAAACCTGTTACTAGGAGTACCAATGGAGAGATGAGATAGGGTCTTGGTCAGCTATGCTTCGCCAACCCTGACGCTAGCATGTCAGCTATGCTTCGCCAGCCCTGACGCTGGCATGTCAACTATTAGTCGCCGACTGCCAGATCGAACAGTCTTCGGCCCAACCAATAATGTCAGTATAACATCTTCAGTCCAGCGCATGGGTTAGTAGGACCTTCTAGCGCATTGCCAAGGGCCTATAGTGCTGCTAACACCGTCCTGGGTAAGCCCTTAGGTGCATGTATCTTCTCTTTAGAAGGATAGTACCAACATGAATGCACGGGAAGGCGTTCTTAACAACCAGGGAACAGCTGCTGTGTTTGTAGCATGCTTCCCTGCTTGCTGGCCAGAAGTGTAGCTGAAGTTCTTAAAGTGCTCTTCAAGAAAGAAAACATCCCCTTACGTTACGTGATGTCATAATCTACATGTGGGGAAGACTCTGTTGAAATATTTCTTTCTTGCCTCCCTTTTTTTTTTGGAGGGGGTAGGGGAGGGTGGGGTGGCTTGGCAGCTTCCGCTATGTCCATGTAAATTCCTAATTTTGTAATGTCTCCCAGTTCTTTTCTTCATGTAATCTATTCTCCCTTTTTTGTCTTGTCACTCTCACTCTCTCTCCCTCTCTCCTAGACTGTCTCTCATCCCTCTCTCTCCCCTAGACTGTCTCTCCCTCTCTCTCTCACATGCTCTCTCACTCACTCTCCTTCATTTCTCACTCCCCCCTCCGATCTTTCTCTCATAGACTGTCTCTCATTCCTCCCCCCTCTGCCTCTCTCCTAGACTGTCTCTTTCCCACCCTTTCTCTTACTCGCTCTCTCATTCTCTCTCCCCCTCTCTCCTAGACTGTCTCTAATCCCTCTCTCTCTCCTAGATTGTCTCTTTCCCACCCTTTCTCTTACTCGCTCTCTCATTCTCTCCCCCTCTCTCCTAGACTGTCTCTAAACCCTCTCTCTCTCCTAGACTGTCTCTCCCCCCTCTCTTTCACATGCTCTCTCATTCACTCTCACTCTCTCACTTCATCTTTCACTTCCCCCTCCGCTCTTTTTCTCATAGAATGTTTCTCATTCCTGCCCCTCCCTCTTTCCTAGACTGTCTCTCATTCCTCCCTGTCTCTCTATCCCTCTCACTCTCTGTCTCACATTCTGCCTCACTGCCTCTCTCGCTAACTCTCTTTGTCTCTTTTTCACTCTCTCTGTCTCTCTCACTCTGTTTCTCATTCTCTCTCACACAGACACACACACAGTCTCTCTCTCTCTCTCTCCAAAATTATATTTGCTATCAGCTTATCATCTGACTGACGTAGAATGTTTAACACAGAGTGAACGTTGAAAAAGTAAAAAGGAAGAATGTTAGACGGGCACGGATGCCAAATTCTTTGCCTTTTTAAAATAAAGTTCCTTTCTCTCTCTCTCTCTCTCTCTCTCTCTCTCTCTCTCTCTCTCTGTCTGTGTGTGTGTGTGTGTGTGTGTGAGTGGATGGGGGTTATATTGTGTTTCACTCTCTCTGTACACATTGTACCTTGGTTATTCAGGTACAATGTTATAAGATCCTATACATATATTGTCTACCGACGGTTGTCTCTGTATATAAACCATATAAATTCATATTCTTCTTAGTAAATACTATTATGACATTTTATTCACATTCATATTCGATATCAAATTCTTGATTCACGTTCACATTTAATATCATATTCTTGTACCTAGATATAGAATTATTAAGTGATGTCATTTCTGGGATGTCAGAATTATTTGTTCGTGGCATCTTTCTGCCTCGTGGGCTAGCTAAAAAAATGACATTTGAATTAAAATTCTAATTATCATATGAAACTAGATCATTTTACATTTTCATATACTTCCCTTGTGTACATAACCCCATGTTTTTTCCTCTCTTATTGTCCCTATGTATATTTGAGACTGTATTTACGTCTTTTTATTAAATTAATGCCAAGCTCTCAAAATGTAGATAGTCATCCACAATCTCTAGCGTCAGCGTTCTTTATATGTCTTGTGTGAGTGAGATATATATATATATATAGATAGACAGACAGACAGATTGGATGGATGGAAGGATGGATGGATGGATGGAAGGATGGAAGGATGGATGGATGGATGGATGGATGGATGGATGGATGGATGGATGGATGGATGGATGGATAACATAAAGAATTAACCTTAAAATCCACTGTTCTCTAATCACTGTCATTTCAATGGAGAATCGCAGATGTATAAGCAGTCTCTGTGTTACTCACGTCTGATTTACATACAACTCACAGGTACGAACGACTCCCGACTTACATACAACGTACATTTACGATGGACCCCCGACTTACATACAACGTACATTTACGATGGACCCCCCGACTTACACACAAATCACATTTACGAACAAAGCCCCCGGCCCCCATAACGTCCGATTTAACATACAAATCACATTTACGAAGGACCCCCATAACGTCCGACTTACCCACAAATAACATTTACGAAGGACCTCCATAACGTCCGACTTACACACAAATCACATTTACGAAGGACCCCCACAAAGCTGTTATATTATAAAATTCCAGCTACAATACAATGGTTCGTAATAGTAAACGAACGCTACTTTTACAACGCGCATCAAAATAATGCGTGTCCACAGTAGTTCGTCGGTTTCTTTAAAGCTTTTTTTTTAAAACGCGTAGAAGGTACACTATATATTAAATACTGTATAACTTAGACACGCTACGCCTAACTGTTTCGACTTACGTACAAAATTCGACTTACGAGCAGACTTAGAAAAGAACTCGTTCGTAACCCGGAGACTGCTTTTGGTTATAAAACTTTCGTGACTTTTCCACCTCTTTTGAGAACGTCCCTGCTGTGTCATTTTTTTTTTAAATTTAAAATTCTTCTTTCAAGACCTTCATTTTTCAATTTGAGAGTAAGAATGAACAAATATTAAATCTCTTTTATGAAAAATTCTAATTTTTCTGTATCTCCGTTTAAGCCTCTTTGCTTTTTTTTTTCAAAGACGTGTAGAACATCAGTTCCCAGCTTGGTATCCAAGAGCCAATGAGGATCGGTGAAGGCTCAGAATTTATGTAACAAGGCGAGATTTTAAAAGGATTCTGTACATCGCAAAGGGCTCGCGCCCATTAATCCTCAAAATAGGAACATTTTATATGTTGTAAATTTAATACAAAGTATATGGGAAATGTAAACGAGCGAACAATTATTGGCTTCGTGAGCTGACTTTGTTAATAAGGGACAGTTGGTTTTCATTTGTTCAATCACTTTCTTGCTCAAGGTCAGCTGGAGCGTCTTGGGTGGTTGAAGAGCTCATCTGAAGTCACACAGGGCGGAATATGAGTTCTTGAGTTTTTGTTCCTCCAGTGCTTTTGTGGCCTTTAGGATGTATCGTAGTTCTGCTGTGTAGTTTGTTTATATTTCTCTTGTGGTAACTGACTTAAGTATTCTTGTGCCGTGTGCATCAGCATTAGGAATTTTAGAGTGTGAGGAGTACCAGTGGTTTTGCTGTCAATGCCAGGAATTGGACTATTTACAGAATAAATTTGATTTCTGCGCTTTTTTCTTTTATAAGAAATGAAGAAGCTGACAAATTCATTGCAGCAGGCACCAAAAGGAACAATTCCCACATACAGTATCGCTAAAAGAATAAAACAATGCTCATCCAGGAAAGGTAAACATTGCATGGGGATATATAATAGATAACAAATACCCCATTCTAGAGCTAAACAGATAACAACAAACCATAACATTCAGACTACAAAAAGGGCACTGCATATCGTACAAGCCTGTCTACTGAAACTGACTGCTGTCCCCAAAAGCACACTCTGCACATGCTAAACGATCTCCAGACTCCAGAAAATATCTTGTATACCTACACACTCCACATGGTCGTGAAAGTGCAAACTTTGCTCCGAGAAAAGTGCGTTAATGAAAGCTCAGGGGAGCATGCGTGGAACTCCTGCTGAAGCTGATAATCATGGAAGTGATCCTTTTCCTTGTCTAAATGCCCGAGCATATGAAACTGAACAAAGAAGAAGAAGAAGAGAAATTTTTGGGAGCACTGATTCAGAGCTATGTTTGCACTGTGATGATTCTGTCTGCCACCTCCCAGTGTTCTTGCCGGAGCTGCAGATTTAAAGCATGTGGCTTCTTAACCACACTTAGGCCATCCTTGGACTATACCATCATCTGGAAAAGTCAGTTTTTATTATTTTTTTAAGAATAATTCTTAGAGTCCCTATATATCTTCAAGATTGTTTCCTTGAAGCTGTAACAACTTAACGCAGGACTGAACCTCTTGGAATTCATTTCTCTGTTCTCATGATTACTGTTGATGGTAAAAACAGGAACGTTCTCTGATTCTGCTCCAGAAAGTGAGAGTTAATCGCGTTTCACATAAAGTTCATGTTCGCAGTTAACTTAGATAAGGATGCGGCTCAAGGCAAGGTAGATAGGAGTTCATAGACCCTGCAGATAGAGGATGCAAATCTGAGCAAGAACGAAAAACAATCTACATACACACCAAAAAATCAACCTGCATGCAAAATGCACGCAAAAATACTTGCAAAAATACGCCAAGAAAATAGTCTGCGTGCAAATACAAACCAGAAAAAACAATCTACGTGCAAATTCCATCCATCACTTCCCCGCCTACTTTACCCCAATCTGGGGCACGGGCCATCAACAAGGTCTCGCCTTTTATTTCTGTCCTAGGCTGTTTCTTCTGTCCCTTTCCAGGTGTAGTCCACCTTTTTGATCTCTGCTTCCTTCCTTTCCCAGTGATAATTTTTCCTCTTAGTGAGCTCTTTATGACGTTTTCATAGCTAACGTATTTTTACCAAACATGGTGGCCGGGCGTGTGCTGTGCCCTTCTCCATTCGCCTTTTACAATCACGCTTGGTAGGGTACAGTGGTCCTACTCTTTGCTTCCCAGGCATGCGTCCAGGTCCCGGATACTACCTGGGGAAACGTGCAAATACAACCATTAAAACAATCTACTAGTAATTCTTATCTTATCTTCTTCTTATATCCTTCCCGTGCCGTTAAACGTCACATAGGGCTCGCAAAGTAGTTCGCCAATTTTTCCTGTCTTCGGCGAGTCTTTCAACCTCATCAAAGGATTTTATGCCTGTTAATTTGGCCTCTCTTAACAATGTCCTCTTCAGAGTTTCAGGCGGTCTGCGTCTTTTTCTTTGGCCTGTTGCGTTCCACTTGATAGCTTGTTTTGGGATTCTCTGATCATTTCTTCTCATCAAGTGACCAACATGGGTGATCAGGAAAAGGAGATGGACTAGTAATTACACACCAGTAAAACAGTCTACATCCTAATACACGCCAGCAAAACAACCTACATACAAACAGAACCTTTTCCCGGCTTTCCTTCTGTGACGGCCAGTCTGACAAATGTAGACGTATAATTGGATATTATACAATGAACCTCTGCCTTCTACATAAACAGAAAATATAACAATAATATCTGTTTCAACCCCCGCTAGTGTAGGTGTAACGTATTATTCAAGTCTCGTGAAATCTTGGGTTCGTGAGGTCAAAACGAACTGCTCAGAAATAACAGATCATCTTGTTCTGGGGGTCTGCAGTGGAACATGTTCTGCAAACAGGGATTTGATGCTTAAAAAAAGCAGATGTCATTACCCGGCACATGTCACTCACAGGTTCTCACACGTTTTCACCCCACGAGCACACAGGAGGAGGAGGAGGAGGAGGAGAAGGAGAAGAATGAAGTTAGATAAAACGGGGGCAGCAGAATGCAGTTATCGTGACCTCCAGCCTTCACCTCCAGTTTAGGGCTTTTTTTTTTTGTATCATCCCATGCTTTGACTCTCTTGAATTCTTCATTTTTATTATTGCTTTTTTTCTTCCAGTTCCTTCTTTTAAATTTTATTTTGTCATTCCATCTCCATCCTTCTGTATCCTCCTTCTTTCTTTTTCCTTTCCTCGTTCTTTCAGGTCCTCCCTTTAACTCTTCCTTTTATAACTTTAACTCTTCCTTTTATAACTTTAACTCTTCGTTTGATAACTTTAACCCCTCCTTTTATAACTTTAACTCTTCCTTTTATAATTTTGACTCTTCCTTATATGTCTTCTTATTTTTCTTCTCTTTTCGCACTTTATTCTCTGCCTTTGTTCCTTCCATACATCGTCTTTTCTGTAGAAGGTAAAAATAGGAAGAAGCTATGAGAGCTAGTCGAGCAAGTTAAGATTAAAAGAAGAAACAATATGTTGAAAAATATATCGAGAACTATATATGGCAAACAGTCAAAAAGAGTTTTTAAAATCTGCATAATTTGCATATGTTTAACTCTTTTTGTTTTTTCTGAAGTGAACCACACAGTTAGGAAAAACTCTGTTTCTATAACATTTGACACTGATTTTTATGAGATTTAAAAGTTAAAACTACAGTATGAGCTAAATACAAGTTTCTCGTCATTTCCCGAGTGAAAACATGGCGGGTGTATGTATTATAAAGTTTGTTGTGTGGTCGTGGAATTATTTTGGTCTTGTAGCACAACTGAATACGTGATTTCGCTTTCTAAAATGAATAGTTTTGACACATTCGTTAAGGGATAACAGTTGTTACGTGTGGATTTGTGTTCATTTGTATCAGAAAATTGCAGTAATATTTGTATAGTTCATATACATTATGTAAGAGAAATCTACCTTCTACAGTACATGCGCCCAAAGCTTTATCTCAATATTTTAAATTCCTGCACAGTAGTAAATAAAGGAACCAGTTAAAATATTCAGGAAAAAAAACAAAAACGACCGTAACTCATTTTACATGAACTATAAACATTTACACTGATGAAATGCATGAAGAAAAATGTGATCATTCAATTCTGACATGCTCTGAAGTATGATTTACTTTAGAGCAGTGTTTCTCAACCTTTTATGAATCATAAAAAAGAATCTCCTCAAAGATTTTGTTTATCTCCACTTCTTTTTTTTCTCACCCCCCCCCAACCACTACCACCCCCTTCCCTCGTTGCAGCGTAATAGTCAACCAAGTTCTGAAAAAAATAAAAATATGCTCGAAATATTCTTCTTCTTCGTACGCACAATGGTGATGATGCGTGATGCCCTGATTTTTGCAATTTGCCTTTTGGCTGGGTACCTCCGCTTTAACACCTTTCTTTGCTAAGGCAGACTATGGCCTTGCTCGGACTGCCATGAAGACAGTGGTGTAGGCTAGCTTGGCCAAAACTTTGTTTTCCAGCCTCTGGTGGCTGTACTTAAATCCCTTCTCCACATTCAGATCCAGCATGTAACGCTGGCTGGCCAGACGGCTTTGAGACAGTTCCACGGAGATACTCCGACTTTGGGATGAGGAATCCAGTGAGTGCCTCAACAATATCCATTCCCCGCCACCTATAGTCTGCTGGCTCTGTTTTGTTTACATCATTCTGATAGCCATTGTTGTAAAGACCCATAGGCTTGTCATGTCCTGGATTCATTTGTTTCACACCAGATTTTTCTCATCCCTGCCGGCGATCTCACATTACATTTTACTGTAATAACAATTACAATTAATGTTGATTGCTACAGGTTTCTGGGCTACAGAAGTAGGTCATAGTTTTTAAACAAACAGATCTATGTTCCCTGTCTCACAAAGACTATGTTAAGATAAGTGTGTTCTTATGTTCCCTGTCTCACAAAGACTATGTTAAGATACGTGTGTTCTTATGTTCCCTGTCTCACAAAGGCTATGTTAAGATAAGTGTGTTCTTATGCTCCCTGTCTCACAAAGACTATGTTAAGATAAATGTGTTCTTATGTTCCCTATCTCACAAAGACTGTGTTAAGATAAATGTGTTCTTATGCTCCCTGTCTCACAAAGACTATGTTAAGATAAATGTGTTCTTATGTTCCCTATCTCACAAAGACTGTGTTAAGATAAGTGTGTTATGTTCCCTGTCTCACATATACTATGTTAAGATAAGTGTGTTCTTAACACAGTTGTTCCCAGGGGGGTCAAACTATTCAAATGTCCCTGTCTCTGGGGCCTGCTTCCCACGTTGGGAAACATTGTCTTAGAGCGATCGTTAAATTCTCTGACACTAGAAACGTGTAACTTCTCTCAGGACTGGAGCAGTTCCATGTTTCTTGTGTTTATGCTGTGAGTGTTAAAAAAATTAACGGTAGCAAACAAGGAAAAAAAATGGATCCAATAAATCTCAGATTTCTGAAAGCGGCATGTGTCGTCAAAGCAACACAAGAATGTAATGCAACTATCCACTTGTCTGACGTGCATCTTTTGTTTTTTTGTTTTTTTTGGGTGCATCTGAACAAGTTTTATACAACAAGCAAATAACATACATCACTTTTGTTACTCCCTGTTTTATTATATTTGTGACAAGAAGTAAACGAAGCGCGCAGCGAAATAAATAACTGGAAGACATTAATGGAGCATTTGAGGAAAATTAGGAAGAATGAGGGATGTACATGAGATAGCAGAATAAATACTGTGTAGAATAACATCAAAACAAAACAAAGGACTTATGAAAGAAGATAAGAGTAATAGATGGAGTAATAGAAGGAGCATACGCTTAGAAAAGGAATGAGTAGGAGGAGGTTGGGGTGAGTAAAGGGGAAGGAGAAAGAAAGAAAGAAAGAATGAAAGGGGAATACCACAATAGAAGGTAATTGCGATGAATGAAAGAAGAAAGGAGCAGTTGCAGAATGACAGAAAATGAGATGTAAAAGAAGATTGGAAGGAGGAAGATTGATAGTAGAGAAAAAGGACAAGATACAGGGATGAAAGAAGAAAACAAGAGAGCATAACGGAACAAAATAGTTTTAGAAGTGGAGGAAAAACCAACAAAAGCCATGAAGAATACAACATCTGCCTTAAGTTACTGTGGAATATAACGTTAGGAGTTAGGATTCGCATTAACTGCATTCCTCTGCTGCTGTTTTTATCTAATTTCACTCTGCTTCTGTTTCTTCATCCCCAAATGTATCCTTGTGTGTGAAACCGGGTGAGAACTTGTTACTGGTGGGTAATGATATCTTCAGTTTCCTGCTTTATTTAAGAACTAGGAGTTCACTGTACGAGCATAAATCAAATGAAAGTTAGAGAATGCAAATAAAGTTTCCGATAAAACAGGAAGAAATCTCTTAGTAGTATCATCTGGCAGCGTCTAGCTGAGTGGCATCAGTAAACAGACAGCGTCACCGTCGCTATGTAGCAAGTCAAGAATAAAGCACGTCAAGATGGCAACTGTGTTACAGACATTGACCACGAAAGAGGTGTGTTCTGTTGTCTGATTCTTGCCCGCCAAAGGTCTGAACCTCTCGGACATGCCCCAGGAAAAATTTTTGCTGCTGTATTGAAGTTATTTAAATTGCTTGTAACGATTGAAAAATGCCCGGTCGTGGTGACATAATAAAAATATATTGACATGTACCATGCTGGATGAATCCGCGAAGTTCGTGAATGGGAAAGTAAATACATGAATGGAAATCTTAGTGAAGAAACAAGGAAACATTACAGGCAAAAAAAAAGACAACAACAACAACAGCATTTTCAGAATGCATAGTCAATTTTAGTCAATTATGTGGTCTTTGTAGCTGGCTGCCTTGCCATGCGCAACCACTTCAAATATCACAAATTAAATTATAAGCGTGCACCTCAGTATTCATGCCCACACATGAATAATGTGACTGAAAATGGCGACGAGTCGGTGTCTTTGTTTTCTGAACCTGTGGGTGGCCCGTCTGAACCATACAGCCCCTCTCCACCTTCTCCTCCAACCCCCACACAAAAAAAAACCCCAGACAACTCTTAACATTTCGCAACATTATCGGCCAAGTCGCCATTCCTTCCCAGAGAGTTAAGATGTCTTTCAGGAGTTTGCTTTTCTGGTTTAACACATAAATAACAGCAGCCCTAACCTAACTGTGACAGTTTGGTGCAGGTCCACCGTCAAGAAAGGGCCGTAAAGACGGCTCACAAACCTGGTTTTCACTTTAAGTTAAAAGTGGGTCAAACAAATTCAGATGCTTTTAAATCTCTTATACGTGTGCTCCTTGTGGGGAATCTGGAAAATATGCTTTGTTTCAGCACAAAGAATTCAGGACCATTTTCCTTTCAGTCTCTGTGTGCGCAGAATAAACATATTTTCATTTTTTTTCCCCTGAAGGAAAAGCTTATAGTATTAGTCAGGGGTTTCTACAATCCCTGACTCAAATATAACATTAAATTAGCACTTAAATTCTTAAATATATTTTAAAACTGCGAACAATTAACTTACGTTATAATCAATTGGACACTCAGTGGTAAGTAAGTTTTTATTTACAGTGGGTATTAATTGCCATATCAAAATGAGCTCAACCAACATGTTTCCGCTACCGCACATTATATGTTGAAGAGCCGCATGTGGCTTGCGGGCCCCAGTTTTGCCACCCCTGGTCCCTGGTACCAGGCAATAAAAAGGTACAAAAAGGATGCTCTCCTCGAATACCTATAAACATGCTAATAGATAGAACCCTTTTAAGTGTTGTCAGAGGCAAGAACTGTAGAAGAAGGAGGAGGAGGAAGAGGAGAAGAAGAAGAAGGGGAGGAGGAGAGAAGCAGAAGAAGAAGAAGATTAGAAGATATCGTTTCCAGTGAGTGATATTGGCTATTTAATATAGATCAGGGGTGTCCAACAAGAGTTCAAGGACCACGTTGGTATACACAAGTGGAGTGACGGGCCTCATCGAAATCAACCAATTTTTTCCATATTTAATGAAACTCCGGGAAAGGTAACAGTTACTCGTATGAAGTACAAGTGACTGAAAAGTTTTTAATTAGTTCCTTCCGTCGTTTACGATGTTTTCATGTGTTTCTAAGAAATGGATTGACTGAGTGATTGACTCAATGTTATTTACAAAAGGTGAAGAATTGGGCATTCTTCCCGTGTTACATTCTGCCCTTTGTCCCTCATCATTCACTCTTCCCAATCATTCAGTTTTGTATAAAAACATAAGGAACATGAATAAAATGTAAAATAACAGGACATTTATCATCATCTCCATACATTCACAAATACAGAATAAATCGGAATATCCTAGTAGCACACTCTCATGCACACTGTAGTGCAGTCGCATCATAGTCTGAAAAAAAAATGCACGTGGATGGACGGATTGATGAATAGATGGAGGTGAAGAACTGAGTATACAGGCCCATTTAACATTACATCCTTCATTACTCAACATTGACCCTGACATACGCATTCACTGTCAGTTTGATACTAGATGCACGTAACAAAAAATGCATACGAAGTTAATTAAACTATTACATTGATGTCTTTAGCACATATTCAGCAACAGGACTTTCTCATACAGTTACTGTCTGCATATGCCCAGAGTCACGAAATGCTAATGCAGATGTAATAGCATACTCAAAGACCCATTATATAATATGTGGCAGTGCATTTGCTTTGTTATAGAAAAAGTGTGCATTAAACAGTAACTACTCAACACTTGTCCTAATTCTGCAGTTATGTGGAAATTCAGAATTGTAAGGAGGCATTTAATCGACGTTAAATGTATATATTGAGGAGTTTGACATTTTAACTGCGGTTATCGCTTATGAACGTTAAATAGTATGGGAGGGTATTCTACAGATGTGCAGCAGAGTAAGCAAAACTACTCTTATAAAGTCTTGTTTTGTACAAGAGACAATTATTTCAGCATTGGCTATGTTTATGGTTAGATCTAAGTAGTGGCCAGAAATAGGACGGAGCATTCCGTGACAGAATTCTTTGTGAAAATTTAACTTTTTTGAGTGGTAGTACTTGTCAGTCTCCCGTGATGGGCACTTGTTACATACAGGATGCATTGTTCGCTTGTGCAGTGAATAAAGCCTTTTCGAGTTTTGAAGCTGAACGACAGTCTCAGATTGTAGACCAGCAGTTTAAGTGGGACAGTATATGTGATATGTAATATGGTTTATTCGTATCCTAATCTGTAAAGTGAATAATTTTGGCTAAATGTGAAACTTTCTGTGTTACGAGTTTTCTTAGATTGTGTTCGTGAGTGTTCCAGGTTAGATGTTGGTCAGTTATGAGGCCTAGAGTTTTATGTTCATTAACATGTTTTTCCTGTGAAATTCCAGCAGAAAGCTGTTGTTGTTGTTTTTGTTGTTGGTATGTTTTGCAAGAATTTATGTTAGCGCATTTTTAGAGTTAAATATTTCGTTTATATATTGTAATGAAGAAAAAAAAAACTAAACTGTCCCTAAACCAGCTTAAACTAGATTTTAAACTATTTTTGTTTAAATTAAAGAGAAAAAAAAACACACTCAGGCCGGCGACACGCGTAGAAGCTGGGGCTCTGCAGCGTTAGAATTGGTAACACGAAATTTAAAATACAAATACCAGAAAATTTAAAACTGATAAGACAATCAGCTCGAGATGTGATGATTTCTTTATTTCGTAGCATAAAACTTAATGGGTTTTGATGAAAAATATGAAGTTTAATAAAATAAATCCCATTTTTATGATAATTCCGCGTGCTACAAACGAAGAGCCCTGCGGTAGCGTGTAGCTATATAGCCGCCATGTGCACACCCTTAGTGTAGACAGCATAGCGGGTTATGGCTACAAAAGCAAGGGATGTGCAACACGCCTTTAGTAGACTCCATTACCATGGAGACTATGGCGATCCCTGCCTCGTTAGCCAGTGTATGGCTGTTACTGAGGGTACCAAGAGAGGTTGGACAGGGTCTTGGTCAGTTGTGGTTCGCCAACCATGACGCTAGCATGTTAACTATGGGTTGCTGACTGCCAGCGAAGACAGCGTTTTCGTCCCTAATCCGCATCATAAGCTGATCTGGTATCTTTACTTCCAAGGCCAATCTTTTGAGTGGCTAACTGGTTAGTGCAGCAGTCATTCATGGGGAAAGGTCGGTGGTTCAGTTCCAGGAGTAGGGCCCTACAGTTACCCAGCTGTAGAAAGGGGTATCTGGATACTTCTGGAACTGAAGTGGGAAAGGCGGCCAGCCATGACACTGACCACATCACCCTGTAGTGTGCTGACAGGACAAAGGAAATACGGCCACTAACAACAGGACAAAGAAAATAAGGTCACTAACACCAGGACAAAGAAAATAAGGCCACTGACAACAGGACAAAGAAAATAAGGTCACTAACACCAGGAATAAGAAAATAAGGCCACCAACACCAGGACAAAGAAAATAAAGCCACTAACACCAGGACAAAGAAAATAAGGCCACTAACCCTATCTCTTTTATGACATAACAGGGCCACTTTTACATTTTTTCTACATTTAACAGTTTTCGATAAAAACACATGATGAATGAAAAAGAAACTGAATTCTTAAACAGTCTTCTCTATAATGGAATGTTGCCGATGTTTATGTATGTATTGATAAATGATGTGGTATTGTTATTGGACATACACATTTTCCAAAAGTTGTTTCTAGTTAGAGAGAGAGAGAGAGAGAGAGAGAGAGAGAGAGAGAGAGAGAGAGAGAGAGACAGAGAGACAGAGAGACAGAGAGACAGAACTTATGCTTGTATTGTGACAAAAACGTCCTTGAAATATATCCTCTTTCCTTCGCGCAAACGCTGCAAAAATTCTGGGCAGTGAGGGGATTTTGTGAAGTCTTAAAAATTCGACGTGACCTCTGGGAGTTTGGCTGCTTCTGAGAAATGTCCCGTCTTGTAAACGATCGCGCGCGCGCGCGCACGCACGCACGCACGCACGCACGCACGCACGCACGCACGCACGCACGCACGCACGCACGCACGCACGCACGCACACACACACACACACACACACACACACACACACACACACACAGAGATGGAAAAATCAAGGGAAGCTGACAAAAGAATTACTGAGAGATGAACACATTATAAGAAATAGGCCACCTTTTTTTTTCTTTATTTCTTCCTATGCTATCTTAGATACGCACCGACTCCGATTTACATAGCTCCGACATACGTAGATCCGGACTTGCGTTTAAAGAATTTCGACGTGTGCAATTTTTTAAAAAAACTTACACGCGTTTTTACGGAAAAGATACTGTAAAGTGTCTCCGGCTGGTATACAACAACATGGCGGCAAGTTAAGTAAAAATCGACTTAGGTATTGACTAGCGAAACGATCTACTTGTGTGTGCAAGTCAGTGATTTTCTGTACACGTCAAACAAAATTTTAAAAGAAGTATGTTTACACTGTTTAGTACGAAATAAATTTAACATCTTACATACTTTCCAGATAATAAAGAGGGGGGAAAATGTTATTATTTCCCTTTACATTATTTTCGGCTAACACTTATATGGGCTGAGTTGATGCTGGTAATTGTTGATTATAGTATGTAAACTATCAGCTGATATATATATATCAGTGATGAAAAACTAGAAGAAATGAAGAGTTTTTAATATCTTAGATCACTGCTAACTAATAATGGAGATACAATGAGGGAAATTAAAAGGAGGACATATATCGCACTTCAGACAGTAAAACAACTAAAGAATCTGTGGAGAGGAACAGACAGAACTACAAAAATAAGATTTTTAAGGGCATGCATTTTTCCCATCGCAACATCTGCCTGTGAGACCTGGACACTTAACAAAACAGCTGAGAAACACATAAATGCCTTTGAATATAAATGCTACAGAAGAGTTCTTCAAATATCATGGACACAAAAAACAACAAATATATCCATACTACAAGAACTTAACATTGAAGAAGTCTGGCTAGTAAAGAGGATTACATAGAGAAAACTTTAATATTTTGGACACATTAAACGTCATGATAATCTAGAGAAAACCATCTTGGAACGGTACATAATGGGAAAAAAGAAAGAGAGGAAGACCAAGGCGAAGATGGCAGCAAGACATCGTTGATGATCTGCAAATGGATGCATCAGCAGCAGGCCATCTTGCTCACAACCGATAGGCCTACAGGATTGCTGTTAGGGAGGCAAAGTTCCCACAAGGGACATGCAAATGAATGAGTATATAAACCAGTGGTTCTCAGAACTGACTTCGGGAGGATCCAGAGTGTATCAAAGCCAACTGGAAGAAAATAGAGGGGCAAGGAAAACGCTTGAAAATCAGTGCCGTAGATAAAAATAATTACTTATAGAAATGTTTTTCTTTTTGCCCCGACATGTCACTAAAGTAAAATGTACTCTCTCTATGTGCCTCTAAGACATGACAGGATTACCGTTACCTTTTTTTTTTTTTTTACCTTTCATAAGCAATTCGTGGAAAAAAAACCCTTGAAAATTATTGGTTATTTAACTGGACAAATGGAAGTGTGTTTGGGGAGATTCATTTGGCGTCTTCGCACTCGGTTTTAGGAAATAAAGAGAGCGACCAGAACGTAAGACAAATAATTGTGAACACGTGCAGATAATGTACGTGCACTGTTCTACATCAGAGAAAAACATATAGTTTTACAATATGCTTACATACGCAGTCAAAAAGTTGGTATGTACGCTTGAGTGCTGTTGTTTGTCCTGCGTACGCTCATGAGTACAGGTTTTCTAGCGGTCGTTCATCTTTATCAGAAAAAAGTCTTAAGACAAAGGCTGAGAGTTGAACCACGCACTTTAATAGGTCTTTGAACCGTCCAGCCACGGGAGAACAAAGCTCTGGGTGGTTCTCTTGTGATGCATTTCCTGAGTTCCTTGAGCATTCCGGGGGCTGTAAAAGTTCTTTATTATCTTTACACTTTATCATGCATGAGCTTCATCTTATAATGCATGAGCTTCACCTTATTATGCATGAGCCTCACCTCATCATGCATGAGCTTCACCTCATCATGCATGAGCTTCACCTTATCTTACATGAGCATTTCACATTTTTCATGCGTAAAGCCTCGAATTTTTCATACATAGAACTCGAATGTGGTAGACGCGAGTCTTCAGTTGTTCGTATATAAGCCTCCAGTTTTCCGTAATAAACCTCCAGTTTTCCATACATAAACCATATTTAAACCTCCACTTGTCCGTACTTAATAATTTCACTCGTGAATTACTTTCCATGCTCTGTCAAATTTTGATGAGAAATTGTGGCAGAACGAAAGTAAGTAGAATCTTACTTGTGCCCTGTACAGTGGAGGCACAAACTAACTAACCGTGGGCGATACAGCAACACAAGTAACAAAAACTTGACAGAAAAACGTTACTTTGTTATGCGCTTAGTAACAGCATTCACCCAAGTAAGGAAAACAGCAACAAAAGGGAGGTAACATGATTGACTGAACAGTCATATGGGTTCAGCTGTCTAATCGTTCAAACAACAGCACTAAGAGTAAAACGCTGATGTACACAACAGGCAAAGTCAGCAGTTACCAAAATCCTTCAACAATTTTAATATCAGAAATAATGAGGATGGAATCCTGATGAATGAAGGAAGATGGATATCAATGCACGGCGTGAGAAATCAACAATAGAATAATACAGAAAAGCATTCCAGCGAACATGATTTCGCCACAGGAATGTACACGTAACCCCCCCCCCCCAAAAAAAAAAAGACACACTAACCCTACATCACGAATTCATCCAAACTAAAAAAAAAAAAAAACACAGCAACGTGACCAACAATCTCTCATATGTGTCCTAAAAAGGACAAGCAGACAACTATTCCTACATTGTAGCTAGACTTCACAAAAACTACAACTGTGTCCCAAAAAGGACAAGCACACAACCATTCTTACATTCTAACAACGCTATGAAAAAAAAATATAGACGAACCGACTAACACGTCATCCCTCTACCAGATCTCACGAACTTAACCCCGAGATCCGTGAAAAGAGCTCTCAGCCGGACAAAGACTACCCAATCATCATGCAGCTTAAATTAACTGAGGAACTGTCCAGTCAAGGGCATTCACTCTGTCATAAGAGTGACATCATTCGAAACCCTTTTTAAATTCCCATATACTGGAACAAGAAACTGGAACCAAGTTTCTATATAAATAAAAATTATGGATTTTGTTAGAAATGGGCTGCTTTTCATTTATTTAGTCTGTCTAAATATCAATCTGAGCATTCATTCGCATACGCATGCAAGATCTACCAATAGTGGCAGTGTTGTTTGGAGTGAACGAATTAAACCTCCAGTTTTCCACGTTTGGCCATGTAGCTTCCTTGAGAACAGCAACTGTAAAATGCCTGTCCTCTTGGTATTCTTCTCTCGAAACGGTTTCCATACTAATTGTAACGATAAAATTAACAGATCTAATGAAAAGTGTTTTAGTAAGCTCAACTCTTTCATCCACAGAGAGGATTTTTAGAAGTTGATGGCACGGAGTACATCATAGAGCCAGTCAAAGGTCATGATGTATCCAGCGACGGCAGACAACCTCATCTCGTTTACAAACGATCTGCAGTGCCCGAGCACTTGAACTTCATGTCGAGGTCACGACGGCACGAACCAGCCTGCGGGGTCAAAGGTGAGTGATTCAACGTGAGAGCGTGAAGTGAAAGTTGCAATGTCTTGTTTATTTGGGGTTTACTACACAACATTGCCTCATTATTTGAATAAACACAGGAGTGTGCTAAACGAAAGGGATTTTTGAAATACAGATTTGTTAGCTTGATACATTTATTATACGCCCTATCTGACCCAGTTTCTTTGATGTATCTTTCAAAAACGAAAATACAAGAGTGGCGCAATCCTAAGAGAGAGATCTCATGAAAATGAGAATGGACTGTAGCGCTTCAGTTGTAAGAAGCTTTTGTAAGGCAGGCCCATCAGGGAATACTGAAGAATGGATTGTCAGAGCTTTACAGGGAAAGCACGTGTTCAAGTAAGAGTTAAGTGCATATACGTAGGTCTGCGTCCGGGATTTTCTTCTTCACAGAAGAATGAAAGTATCACTGTTATGCGGGCACGAGCGGGATGACGTCAGTGCCCGTGTTTTCCTTGAAGCGGAGGCACATTATAGGATGATGTAGTCACCATTACTCCTGGCTGCCTTTCCTTTCCCAGATGATGTAGTCAGCATTACTCCTGGCTGCCTTTCCTTTCCCAGATGATGTAGTCACCATTACTCCTGGCTGCCTTTCCTTTCCCAGCTACAGAAGGAGTCAGACACCTGTTTCTACAGCTCAGTGACTGGTATACCATCGACTGGATTCGAACCCCCTAACATTCGTCATGAAGCTTGTGTGCACTAACTACTTCACTACTCAGACCTCTGTAAGAGTTAAGAAAAAGAGCTGTGAATAAACTGATGTACCAACTATACTTAAGATACCCCTAAATATATAGAAAGGGAGAGAATCCACAGTTTTTAACATTATGTCAACAGCACTAACACTTTCACTCCGAAACAAAACTGGCAGGGTTGGTAGATCTTACATAGCTATCATCCTGTGCCACTCAATCCTGAAAGCAATATTTAAGCAAAAGTCTTAACTAAATTGAAAAGAAGCACATGTCTAACACAACCCCATAAATTATAGATTAGCTTTCTTCCACTTTCTTTCTGCCAGACTTTCTCATCCAAATGTAATCTGGCAGAGCACGGAAATTAATTCTAAAGTGAAAGAGGTAATCTTCTTGTAGCTGAAGTAAAATCACGGAGCCCTAATATCACTACACTGTTTTCTAGACTACTCCAAAATTTTTGACTGCGTACAATATCAACAGTTATGATCTGTTATGAACAACATTGGGTTTTCCCAGTCATCTGGTACACCTCATCACCACTGTTCCTCTAGGCTGAGCACAGAAAAAAATCAAACCACGCATAAATGTTTTGGAGCTGCTGAAAAATAAAACTGAAACTGCCACGTTTATTTTTCACTTTCCAGATGTTGCTCCGTGCTATAATTGCGATCAAGAAAACTACAATGATGGTACATGCTTTTCCTTTACTGTTTATTTCGTGCTGAGAAATGACTTTCAGATTGGATGTTTCAACTGATCTTTTATCGCGTAGTTTTTGTAGTACTGTAGCAGAATCGTGACTAGGCAAGTGGGCACACAGAGAATAGAGAGTAGTTAAAACAAACGGGCAAATGAATTTCCACTGCGTCGCGGAAAAGGAGAATGCCCATTGAGCTGCTCAGGTATGCAAATTGATCATGGTAACTAACACCAGACGTCGTGATCACCAATATTAGAGCTGTCCTGTTTTTTTTTAAATCATCATCATCATCATGTGCCGTGCCGACTGGCGTTGGCTATTATGCTTCTCCAGAGTACACGATCCTTCATGCAGGCCATCAGCACAGTTGGTGATCTCCTCTCACACCATCCCGTCAGACTGTCCTGTATCATTTCTCTTGGTCTTCCTCTTGATCTTCTTCCTTCTATTTTTCCTGTTGTTATAATATTTTATATGCCCCCTCTTCTCATTGCATGTCCTATGAAAGTACATTGTCTCTCTCTTATCTTTTTGACAAGGTTTTTTGTCTCTCCAGCTCTTCTCCTACATTCTTCATTAGTTATTTTTGCTGTCCAGGGGATTCGCAACATTCTTCTAATAAACCACATTTCTGCTGCTTCCAATGATTTTTGTGCAGACTTGCCTATTGTCCATGATTCACTTCCATATAACAAGATAGGTTCAATATAGCATTTTTTAAAAAATAACAGTAGATTTACCATCGCTGTGGATAGTAAATCCACCCTGGTATTATGTTTCAATGAACCAATAATAAGTCGAGTGTGATAGGATAAACAACTATATAAATAAATAATTACTGTCCCTGAATAAGTAAACAAAGAAATCATCATTGCATTTATACTAAATACCACTAACTGAAAAGTACAGCAGGTTTATCCTGTCATTAAATGTACAGGCCTTTACAGTGTGTATGTATAGATAGATAGATAGATAGATAGATAGATAGATAGATAGATAGATAGATAGATAGATAGATAGATAGATAGATAGATAGATAGATAGATAGATAGATAGATAGATAGATAGATAGATAGATAGATAGATAGATAGATAGATAGATAGATAGATAGATAGATAGATAGATAGATAGATAGATAGATAGATAGATAGATAGATAGATAGATAGATAGATAGATAGATAGATAGATAGATAGATAGATAGAGAGAGAGAGATGTGTGTGTGTGTGTGTGTTACCACGCACATTTGCACACACAAAATTTTTTTTTGCACGTGAGCTGAACATTTTGCACACAGACTGCAAACCCTTAGAGGGAACATTGCTCATCACCAGACTGTACCAAGATCAGCAAGCAACAGTGAGGGTAGATAGCGAAACATCGGGTTGGTTTGACGTACAAAATGGAGTAAGACAGGGATGTATGCTTTCTCCATGCATTTAACATCTACGCCGAAAACATCATGAGGAATATAAGAGAGGTACAGGAAACAGCTACATTTGACTCTTTCAACATCGGCGGCTACAGGAATCGAGAAATTAGATACGCCGATGATACTATCCTTCCATCAAACAGCTCAGAAGCACTGCAACAGTTAATTCTCTCAACCAAAAGACACAGCGCTGAGAACCCCTTTTTAAACACCATCAAAACCACAGTAATGATAATTGACAAAATGAGAAGCAAGTCCAAAATTACATTGGACTATCAAGAGCTTGAAAACGTAAATTTGAATATCTAGATTCAGTCATCACCATCAATGGGACTACACAGAGGAAATCAAAAGAAGAATTGCAGCTGATCACAGAAACCAGTACAAATGAAGAGTGTGTGGCAAGGTCCCAGCGAGAAAACAAAGTTATGATTACAAAGAGCTTACATATTCCCAGTGGCAACATACGGATGCGAAACATGGACACCTAACAGATCAGTAGAAAAGAGAATGACATCATTTGAAATGAAATATTACAGAAGGGCACTTAGAATATAATGGATTGAACGAAAATCAAATAAAGAGATATTGGTGTGATTAGGTGTCGCAGAAAACTGGCTAGTTAACACCATAAAAATTAGAAAGTTGAGATACTTCGGCCACATCAAGAGACACAATAGCTTGGAGAGGTTGATAGCTGAAGACATAGAGCCCGGCAAAAGAGGAAAGGGACAACATCGCCGCAGATGAACTCACGACATCATGGAAAGTCTGAATGTTTCATTGCAAGAACCCGGTCAACTTGCACAAGACGGTATTCCATTCAGTGAGAGGGATAACCCTCTGGACATGAATGAATGAATGAATGAGTGAATGAATTTTTCATTTAGCAATTTAGTACACTAATGATTTAATTTGTGTGTGATTACACAGCTATTTTATGGCTGTTAAGTTTAGCTATTTGTCTTCCCTGTCATTTGCCACAACTTGAACTTTTACTGTAGCTGATCCTGTAATTTTATACAGACACTGCCATCCTTAATTTTTGTAACCGCTGGGATAATCTGTAATTAAAGGAAAAACGTGGTCCATATTTGTATAGCGAATAATGGCTTCCAACAACAACAACAAAAAGTTTAATAAGATAAACTTCTTTCAACAAATGAAATAGCGGATATTATTCTAGACAGGCAACCGTTTGCTTTGTCTAATCTCTCACAGTTCAGGAAAACTTTAGAAAATAGTAACAAGAAATATTGAATACACATGAACTATTTTTCCTCCAGATATGCAACTGTTTAGAAAATCACCTGGTGCATGAATGAGGTAAACAATTGTTTATGTTTGCCTGTGGTTTTTTTTTATCGATTTTTTTCCCTTGGCTCCATCTGAAAGAACAGCTAAACAAGCATTTATACATACACATTGCACGTAACATTTCTCACTACCTACATGAAAAGAGGATGCCTGTGTAAAGTGTAGGGGTAAATACCACATACATTTAACCTGCGTATACAGATTGATATAGACTATGTGTTAAGATGTGTATAGTTTGTCCCTAGAACGTACATATATGTTGCGAGGAATATGATATGCACCTCCACACACACACACGCATACACCCCCCCCCCCGGCCTCCAACCCCCATCCCAACCCCATGTCCGGAACTCTTACACTCTTGTTATACATAATTCTTGCATTTTAAGTAAGTTAATCCTTGCATATAGATACAGCAAACATAGACACGTAAAAAAAAACTGAGACACATCTCTGCCTGTCTCTGCATCAGTAGCTCCCCTACCCACTTATCTGTTTTCGTCTCCTACACCCCTTCCCTCGAAACTCTCCTGACCCACCTTTAAAATAGGGAAACCCTTCCGGCCCGGTAGCGAAGAACCGACTGGACCCCCGACCCTCTCGCAGGGCCTGCACTACATACACAAGCATTGCAGACACTGTAATCTGTACGTGTTTAATCATGTCCACAGTTATGGAAATGAGCAAAGCTGTAGCATTAAAACAGACACACAGCTGCACTGGTCACATCCGTCATGAGATTTACGAGCTTCACTTTCCTCGTGTGTGACACACTGATGACCTGACCCCTCCCCCCGGGAAGCAACGTGTACTTTCACAACTTCAGCACAGGCAAGATATCGTCATCAACAGTGTGGACAAGGGCAGGGCATCATTTACTGGAAAAGAGAATTACGCATTCAAGAGAGCATGACTAAGGTGGAAAACCCAACTTTCTATGGACTTCGCCCTCTAGATCCGGCTTTGGCCAACAACCAACAGTTTCGAGACACATCTACGAACTCATCCGTAAGACTGGTCTTTCTTCCTTGCAGCTCACCTGCGTATCCATAACATCTGCTTGAGGAAGTCAACCGAATGTCCACTTGCTAAGATCCACAAATCAGGCAATCCGGGGAGACCTATAGTTCCAGCTTGTTCATGTCCTACGGAACAAATCTCTGACTTTCTAGACAGTATCTTCCAACCTCATGTGACTAGCCTTCCTACTTATCTGAAGGACACTAATGATCCTCTCACTAATTTTGAGACTCCTACCTTCTTGTCTGATCACATTTGTCGTATCTTCACTCTGTATGTAGTTTCCTTGTACACTTGTACGAACTGCCTGTAACTGCGAGCTGTTGTTCTTTGCAGTCGACGCTGTAGAAGTGTTGAGGAACAGCATTGTATCGGCGTGGAAATATGTTATGACAGCTACTTTTTCACTCCCGGAGTACAGCTGAAAAACAGGGGGTGTACAATGCTTCTTTAGCAGACTCCAACACCACGAGGACTACGGCGATCCCTGCCTCGTTAGCCAGGCTAGACTTGTTACTGGGGGTACCACGGAAAGGTGGGGCAGGGTCTTGGTCAGCTATGGTTCGCTAACCCTGACGCTAGCATATCAGGTATGGGTCGCTGATCGCCTCGTCGGACAGGCGTCTTCTTCTTTGTACACGTCCATCCCTTGTAACAGAATTCTTGTTTAAATTCTGTTCTTTATTATATCTAAGGGATATAATTCATGGAAGATTTAATATTTTGACTAATTGATTAAATCCCTTATTTAATTATGACGTAGGTGTTGGTGTAAAGGTAGGTTATTCTTGATATCCCGAGATTTATGATTATGTTTGATGAACTTTACTTTGACATGTTTTTTTTTTTACTCAAGCTTAGTTAAGATCTTGGAAAATATCGGTGAGTAGCGAATTTTATCCGGACATATTTTTATTAAAAGTTAAATTTGGAATCTCCAGTTAGTTTTTCACTGAAGGTCATTTTTGGACGTTAAAAATCCCAAGATTTTGATTGAACTTTCTCTAGACTTGTTTTTTATGGTTAGCAAGAATTAGGTTGTTTTTCAGAGACTAGTCCAATGTCTTAAATAGCCGATTTTCAAAGTTTAGACTTTCTCGTGGACGAATGTTCACGAAAATAGGAAAGTAGAAATTGTTGATGATGTTTAAGCGCTGAACTTTTATGTAGGAGGATTATTAATGGATTGATTATTGTTTAGACGGGGATTAGAAGGTGGGATTAGGATAGAAGATAGAATTGCGAGAATCATAGTGACAGGCTTGTGATTAGTGTCCAGTTATATTGAGTCAGATTGTTGACAGATAGTTGAGAGATTTGATATCATTATGGGTTAGAAAGTGTTCTAGGAAATTTTGATGGGATGTGAGTTGAGCTTCTCTTCCATGGATCCAGGTATGTTTACTTGTAACTGAAAAAATGTAACAATATTTTGAAGCACTGCGGGACTTGTAAGGTCCGATACTTGTGTTATTTTTTTGCGGATCCATGGAAAGGCTTCTTGTGAGAATGTACATGTGGTTCTGCATGTCCTTCTGTACATTGGCACTGTGAAGGCCTCAGTTGTATTTTCCTTGTTTTTATTTAATGTCCACGCTTCAACACTATAGAGAAGTATGGACTATTAATAACATCTGCGAACTCCCAGATTCACTTTCTATGCCGTAAATTTCGAAATAAGAGCTTCGCCGTTCCTTTTTATCACTCCTATTCTTCTTTCAGATTTCCCCTCCTCTGTTAAAATGATGAAAACAGTACAGTGAGGGTATCACACCAGACTGGAGGTTATCTCCAGAACGCAAAACTTTCCTCTTTCTCAGACTTCGGCCAGACAGAAGCGTACCTGATCGTGTCACTGTTTTCATTTCATACCCCAGCGTTAGTTGCATTCTCCGCCCAAAAGCAACTCAGTTCTTCATTTCTGGGGGAACAAGCAATTACCGCAGTTACTTTCTTCTATAAGTTATCCCCCCTTTTTCCCCTTTGTAGTGATATTTCAAGCTGTCAAAACATTGCTGTGTGGGGAGTTCATGCAAGGAGCACAGCGCTCATATCTTGCTAAGTTTCGATGCGCCTTGCTCATCGTGAGAAAGAAAAGCGGAGGAAAGATTCATTCTGGTACACCTGCACCAAAAGTGTGTCAATTACTTACCTACGCCTACTTTTTTAAAAATGGCGTAGCAGTTTCCATGTGTTTCGGTGGAGAATTAAAGACTAAAGAGAAGAAGAAGATACACTGCCGACATCACAGACTTGCCTGTATAGTATATTCTACCTTTACATTCATTTATTCAGTTGTCATTGGTTGTCTTCGTCTGTTTATGATGGCATTGAATGGCCAACAAACGTTGGCTTTGATATTTTCTCACTGACACCAAATAACCGAGCGAATGTATTGCGTTAACTTTTTAAAATGTTTATTACTCATCTCTTGAACATAGACTAGCGCCAAAAATTCATTAACAGAAAGGCAAGTACTGAAAATAATATAGCGCCGTATTAGTGGAACGTTCTCATATGAAATGCCTTCAAGTATAGCATGTCTGTCTTTTCTTACGTGTATTAGTTCCCAGAGAAGCTGAAAGAAGTCCACTGCAACAGTTTTCTTGCTGCACAATGTAAATCTTCTAAAGTGTTGCTTAAACCATTTGTCTCAAATCATAAAGCGGAGAAAGTGTAATTGCTCATCTTATCAATCTGTATCTAATTTTGTACAGTTTTTTGGGAATTGATATCTTGCTTGGTTCCATATAATGACAGATGTCAGTTTTTAATGGACTTGATATTTAGGGGAGATGCAGTAGGGTCTTGATTATAGAAAGACAAAATTTTGGGAGGATAAAGAACGGTTTTCTGTACAGAAAGATAAATCTATTGGGAAATGAAGAAGGGTTTTCTGTACAGAAAGATAAAACTATTGGGAAATGAAGTAGGGTTTTCGGTACATAAATATAAAACTATTGGGAGATGAAGAAAGGTTTTCGGTACATAGACAAAACTATTGGGAGATGACGTAGGGTTTTCTGTACAGAAAGACAAAACTTTTGGAAGATGAAGTAGGGTCTTGACTAGCAGAACTTTGTAAAGATAAAGTAAGATTGTGTTTAGTGGCTCTTGTCAGATATCTGATTTCTTCGAGTGTCTGATTACTCGGGTGTCAAATTTTCTGGTACTTAAATGTCCGGTGATTAATTTTCTACCTTTTTAATTGTCCGAGTCCATTGTTTAGCATATTTTTATTTTTAGAAGAGGTGAAAACCGGACAATGTAAGTGTTTCCTGTTTTCACTAATCAGCAAAGTTTAATTCTTATTCTGTACGTACTATTAAGGTTAATGTTTTATTAATTAAATACACGTTTCATCGATTTCTAACTTGACATTTAAACTCGCTTATCATCAATTTTTTTGGGGTATAATTTCAGTCATTTTATGAGGTGTTTCAATATTGGAGGTACCATATAGATGTTGTGGTTGTCTGAAACTACTAATATGATGTGATAAATGTTTTAAAATACTGAGATGTTCTACATACGCAAAAAGCAAGTATCCTCGCATCCTTCACTCTCTCCTGCCTGTACTGGCAATATCAACGTGACCCGCAAAATATAAATAGAACTGACTTCAGATGCCTTGGTAATACTCCAGGCCTGGTGTATGTGGGCCGACCATGCTGAGTTTAGCTGAGTAAATAAATGTAAGCAGATAGCAAGAAGAAAGCAATGTTTACAACAAATTAGGCGGTTGTTTGTAGTCATAAAAAATTTATCCCTTTTAAGTGTTTTTCCCCCTTCTAATTGTTGGGAACCCTGTTTGGGTGCAATGTTTTCAGTGGTTCCCAACATTTTTACATCCTAGCACCACTTGTCAAACTGAGCATAAGTTGCGAACTGTCAGCTGATATACAACATCGCAATGCCGTAAGCCACTGAATCACTGTATTCAGTGGACAGCATTTATTACTAAATTGATAAAGCAGCCACGGGCAACTTGATAATGCAGCTCTGAACACATATAGTCCCACAGGTTGAGATCCGCTGGTCTAGACTGTATAGCACGGTGAGATCTAATATATACGTAGGGAATAGATTATTTAAACTTATTATAAAAGCGGCATGAGTGTGATAGAATATATGAAAAAGAATGACACAGTGCCAATATTTTTCTTGACCTGGAAGCAAAATAGAGGGTGATGTGGTCAGCATTTACACCTGGATGACTTTCCTTTCCCACCTCTAGAAGCAGGCTGGAACCTATTTTTACCGCTTGGGGCGCTTACGGCTAGATTAGAACAACATGGCGCTTTGAGAGATGGGCGTACTAAACATTTTATTGTTAATATGCTACCTTAAATACTTGTTGAAACTGACACAGTCCTAAATAACGACCATTTAACTCATCTTTTCAATGAACTGTTGGACATGGGCATTGTGTCTTTATGTTTTATACTTTCCTTTGTCTCGGTGTTATTCCTCGATTGAAAATACTTATCTTCTTATAGAAATGAATAATCTATTAAATATGGTGGTAAAATCCGAGTCTTTTGCACCAGTGGTCAGTCCTGAGTTACGGGAGAAACGGGACGGCAGACATTGGGAGTGTCACAGAGCTGTGATCGTTGTGAACTTCAGTCATGTTTAACGCCATAACGTGTTGTGACCAAACTGAAAGAGAGAGTTATGCCTTTAGAAAGATCCCTGTTGTATAGTCAGTAATATCCCGGCATCTTCCAAATCAGTGTAGAAGTGTTATTTTGGTTGTGTCTGCTTATTTCTTATAGTTTCACTCTTAAATGTCAGTTTCACATTTCAGAGAGCATTTCTTGCTTTTGTTTGTGAACTTAAAAATAGAACTTCAACTGATACTCATAGTTTTATGAAGATTAAAAATTTTTGCTGAACATACAGTCTGTCATGTGTGCGGTCATATTCTTTGTGGTACGCCCTGTGTTTTTATACAAAAATATATATTTAAAAAAATATTTACTTAATTACTTTACTTTATCCTTACTCTTTTACAATGAAGTATCGAGAGGAGATGCAACGGGTGTTTGGGGGCAGTTGTGTGGTCTCAGTAACAGTTATATCATAATTAGCGAATGTCTCTCTGGCTAGGTCTCTTTCTAAGTCTTCCTCTTGATCTGTGCCCCTGTAGTTCTTTGGTTGAAGGCTCTCGCGGCTGGCTGTGAGTGTGTCCTTCTCATTAAGTGTCCGTACCACTCGAGTCTTTGCTTCTCTGTGTGTCGTGGACGTGATGTGGTTTCTACCATCAGTCTTATAGTGTCATTTTTTTTATTTGCCAAACATGATGACTTTTGCTGCTTTCCTAAGACATCTCATTCCACATTTTCACATGTGGTTATTTTATTCGGTTGGTTCTTAGTAAGTGCCCATGTCAGGCAGTGGTAGCACAGCGTAGGCATGAATATGCTATTACATGTAGTTAGTTTTCTATTAGTTTCAAGTGAGATGTTGGGGTATGTAAGCAGCGGGGATAGCTGGTATGCAACAACATTGGCTCTTTGTGATCTAACATCAATTTCTTTATCAAGTTTTCCATCATCTGTGAACAAGCATCCAAGATACTGGAATTCTTTTACTTGTTGTATTTTGCTCTCTTCAATATATACATTCAATGGGCTTGGTATTCTGCGAACTTTCATGGTCTCTGTTTGGTAATGTTAATTCTCATATCGTAATGTTTACAACTCTGATGGAGATTATTCATATGATCTCACACTCATTTCGGTTCCTTGTGTGCTATTAATATATTGGCCGTCTGCGAAAATTAGTTCCTTCTGTTCTAATGCGTTTGGGTTTGATTCTTTCGTTATTCTGTCCTTATAGAATGTAAACAGTAATGGTGACAATACGCAGCCCTGTCAGACTCCCGTTTGTTACATTGTTTTAAAAATATATACGATCCCTTATTCCCGTCGTATTTAGTTTATATGATCTGATTGTGTAAAAACATCTTTTGTCTGCTTTTATAGGGCTTGTTTTACAGTAACTGGACAGATACTGCCGGATCCCTGTTTTACGGGAAATAATTAAACGCAGATATTAGAAATACGCTCAGAAATAGACTTCTGGAACTCGGGTGCACTAACGGAAAGTTAAAATTATAAAACAGAACAAAAAGTCAACGAAATTTTAAAAAACCCATTGAACAAAGTCACTGAGCAAAGCAAAGATTGCGGCTAGAAATAAAAATAGTCTGGTGATTACAGTCTTGCCCTTTGTCTAGCCAGGAGAGTTGGGGCCAGATCAAAGAGCTCGGTATCACCAGCTTATCCAAGTGTTCGTGAGCTACATTAACGACTTCCGTGCCTGGTTATCTCCCCTCCTAACATGGCTGTAATCCAGTCTCTTATTGAGTTAATTTATTTCTAGATTGTATTTACAATATCTTGCAAGTGTGTGTGTGTGTGTGTGTGTGAACGAGAGAGGAAGAGTGAGAGGTAAAGAGGGGGAGGGAGAGAGGGAGGAAGGCAGGCAGAGAGACAGAGAGAGAGATAATGCCTTTTACAAAGCAGTATATTTTTCTTTTAATAGTTTCATTCACTTTTTTTTTCTTTCACCCAGTGCTTTTTGTGTCTGTTTCTTTTCCTCGTTAAACTCCATTTTTTAAACTTCCATCTATGGATAAGAGTAGAGGTGCAATATGTGGACAGCCAGACAATATGTAGACAGCCAGACAATATGTAGACAGCCAGACAATATGTGGACAGCCAGACAATATGTGGACAGCCAGACAATATGTAGACAGCCAGACAATATGTAGACAGCCAGACAATATGTAGACAGCCAGACAATATGTAGACAGCCAGACAATATGTGGACAGCCAGACAATATGTGGACAGCCAGACAATATGTGGACAGCCAGACAATGTGGAGACAGCCAGACAATATGTAGACAGCCAGACAATATGTAGACAGCCAGACAATATGTGGACAGCCAGACAATGTGGAGACAGCCAGACAATATGTAGACAGCCAGACAATGTGGAGACAGCCAGACAATATGTAAACAGCCATACAATATGTAGACAGCCAGACAATATGTAGAAAGTTCAGTCCTAGAAAGTTGCTTTTCTATATGTTTTGCTAGATAAAACCTGCATGTTTGTTTCGCCCACCCGTCCCCGCTCCCCACACACACTGTGCAGTCTTGACCCAGATTTTGTGACGTAAATCTATAATCTCATTCTCATCTTTATCGTAAAATCTTCCTGCTATCTTCTGTGTTTCCTGTACGTTCGCGAACGTGTGAAGCCGAGAATAACCAGAACTAATCTTCTAAAATCTTCATGTTCATCAAAGAATCCTTGATCTAGCCATCTTTCTCAGTGAACTCAAAATCAGCCACACGTGTTCTAAGATGCTTCGTGTAACAAGGGAAATAAGAAGAAATGTACTAAAAACATTACAAAAACTGGAAGAGGGGACAAAGAGTTCACGTTTGAGAATTTGTGAAAACTATCATCATGTGAAGTTAGTCATTCATGAGAACGATAGTTTGAGGACTATTTTTTTTCTAAAAAAAAACAGCTAAACCAGCAGACGTTTTTCTGCTAATAAATTCAGTCATGCATTTTCAAAATTATATTGTAATAAATAAATAACACAGAATGATTTCCCCAGTTTGTTGCACACATTTTTAAAACAAGACCCCCCCCCCCCAGAAGTCTTAGCACAGTGTTGTGTGGTTTATCATCATCAGGTGCCGTGCCGACTAGCGGTGGCTATTATATTCCTTCGTAGTAGCCGATCCTTCATGCAGGCCGTCAGTTCAATTGGTGGTCTTATCTCATACTATCTCATCACACTACCCGTTATAATTTCTCTCGGCCTTTCTCTGGCTCTTCTTCCCTATGCTTTTCCTATTGTTACAATATTTTCAGTGCCTCCTTTTCTCGTTACATATCCTCCGATAATACAAAGTCCGACAATTAAGTAATGAGATTTTATTATGGCCAAGACAAAAATGTCATCTATGAAACAAAGCGTGGAATCCAAAGAGGCAACCTTCATCTATGATCTGGCAACTTTTCATCGCCGCCTGAGAACCAGACGACAAACAAGCCGCCATTTTATTGACCTAGTCAGATGTGCATTGTTACGTAATCAGCATGGAGCAAAAAGCTAACATTAAAATTATGTTTAAAACTCGGAAAAGGTGCCATTGAGACAGTTGAATTGATGCGGTTTATGGGGATAAATGTTTATCTCCTGCACAGATATTCAGGTGGTATTCACGATTCAAAAGTGGTGTGGAAACGATTACAAATGCAAGTAGACATGGACGCCCAATTTCTGTTTGTAATGAGGAACTCATTGCAAAAGTCAGAGAACGGATACAAGAAGATCGTTGTTTGAATGGGAGGATGATGGCAGATGAATTTGGTGTTAACTGAGAAACCATTCATAAAATTTTAGTGGAATATTTGGGCAAGAAAAAAAGTTGCTTACGGGTTTCTATCACATTCGTTTTCTGATTACCAAAAACATCAGCGTGTTGAGTACGCAAAAGACATCATCAAAACGTTTTGCAGAAATAAACATTTCTTAAATTTGATTGTTGCACAGGATGAAATACGGATTTTACGCTATGATCCCACAACTAAATGTCAAAGTGCTCAGTGGAAGTCATCATCATTATCACCAAAAGACAAAAAAATTTGTCTTCAAAAGTCAGAAGTGAAGACAATGTTGGTGTGCTTCTACGACAGCAAAGTAGTTATTCACAAAGAATTTATTCCAGAGGGATAGACTGTCATGCCAAAGTTTATTTAAGTATTTTGAAACGCCTATTGAAAAGGATTCTTCGAGTCCGACCCGAGTATTCAACACCTAGCAGCTTTTTCTTTCTTCATGATAATGCACTGGCTCACCGGACGGTAGTTGTACAGGAATGTTTGGCCTAAATGTGTGTTCTCAACCATCCACCCTATTCCCCAGATTTGTTTCCCTGCGATTATTTTCTATTCCCAAAATTAAAGTTACCGTTGAAAGAACGCTTCTTTGGCGATACTGATGACATCCAAAGGGCCGTAACATCGAGTTTAAGGGCCATATCAACAGAAGAACTGAAGAGGTCGTTCCAGTGTTTGTTAGATCGTGCCACTCCCTGTATCAATTTTTGAGCAAAATACAGGTTTTATCTTCAACTGTTCTTTATTTTTTTTTAAAAATGTAATTAGTCTCATTACTTAATTGTCGGACCCTGTACATTGTTTTTCTGGTAGTTGTAGCAAGATTTGTTGGTGTTTTTTTTTTTTTTTTGTAGTTTTGGTTCTCTCTCACTTTCTTCATACTTCTCGCTGCTTGTACGATAAGTAGAAGACAGATGTAGTTTAGACGTGAGAGAAAGAAAACTGACCTAGTTTGTCGGAGCATCTCTAGAATAAAACATTTTAAAATATTATTTCAGTATATACATAGTTTAGATCAACTTCAGACCTAGTTTAGACCAAAATCAGACTTAGTTTAGACCAAAATCAGACAGTTTAGACCAAAATTAGACTTAGTGACAAAAATTTAGACCAAATTACTACTTACTTTAGAGCAAATTGGGAAAACGTATAAGCAAAATGGAAAGTCTGCGACTTCGCCTTGGTTTCTCTTGGAAATCTGACATCAATCCTTACGGATTTCCTTCATACTTGACGAGCTTCGCGAGAGCTGAAGATGCGCCAGAGATTTTTCCTCAGCCAGACTTTCGTGATAGATGCACCTCTTCTGCTGAATAAAAAAATGGCAACATAGAGTCTACTGCTGATAACGACGCTAAATTTTGTTTTAAAATCATATCGGACATTCCTATCTTGAATCCAAATATAAATTCGCCAATTCGGTTATCACTTTTAATAACCATGGAAGATCCTCATTGATATCGGCCTTAAGAAATGTATATTTCTAGGTATAAATCTAATCATCTTCACGAAGTTAATGTTTATTTATAAAACTGATCATTACAACGATTTTTCGTTTATTTTGATACAGCAGGAGGAAACTGAAATAGTGTTATTAACTTATTTAGCGCCAAGAACTTGTAAGACGGGGGGACATCATCAAAGCTTGCAAGGCACTCCTCAGTATATGCTTTTTTAATGTTTCGTGACCTATTTCTCTAGCTATCTGTATGTCTGTCTGTTTATCTGTTTATCTTCCTGCCTGTCTACCTTACTTCCCGTGCGTCCGTACGTCCATTCCCTCTTTATATTCTTCCCTCTTTTTTCTGTTCTCTATATATACATTAGTTAACAGGCATAAAATCCTTTGATGAGGTTGAAAGACTCGCCGAAGACAGGAAAAATTGGCGAACTACTTTGCGAGCCCTATGTGACGTCTAACGGCACGGGAAGGATATAAGATATATACATATTAGCTATATGGTTCTTTATACTTTATCCTATTTTCCAAAATGATTTTATACCGTATCTGTATAAGATTCTTACGTCTGTCAGTCATTTGGCCTGTCTTGTCCTATTCCATAATTTACGAAAAAAGGTTTGCTTGGTTGTCTGTATTTAAGACTTTTTTTTAAGCGTATGTGATTAATTTTAACCAAAAATAACAGCCAGCACTTGTGTAAAGTAAGAAAACATTAAAAGTTTAAAAGACTGCCTCCTCATGTGCTGTAGGTCACTCTTTGTTTGATAAACAAACTCTCCTAAATAAGTGTTTATTCAATGTTTACTCCGAGTAAATGAAGGTACAAAACACTTCTTTGTCTGTTCTCTGTTGAATGCAAAATTCAGTGAAATGGTTATCAGTAGTGACCATGAATATGAAAACGAATGAAAAGTATATGTTTACCTTTTATTTTTAAAATTAAAAACTGCTTTATCTTGAGCAGTATCTCATGACACCCATCAGGAAAAGGAAAACATAAGGTGGCTCCAGACTAGAAGGCCGTTCTCACATTTGCTTGCCTGTGTATCAGATTTTTATTTAAATTTGTGTGCAGAAACCTGGTTACCTATTGAAATAAACAAGTTTAGTTTGACAGGACCGTGTGCCAAGCATAGATAGAATTTATCAGGGGCTCCAGATTTTTGTTCATGACTGTAATATTATTCTCCGCTTTCATCAGTAAGGGACGTCGTTTTTTTTTTCTTCTTCCAGTGTAAGTGCAAGGCTAAGTGATGCCTACTCGCGTCTACACAGGCACGTGCGTTCTTCTTTTTCTTCTTCTTTCTTTCTTTCTTTCCCCAGATGGAGCAAACGGTCGAGTAACCCTAGGCACACGTGGTTTTCGTGCGCAATGTTTCTGTTAGCTGCAACGGTTCTCAAACTGCCTGATGTTATACGGACACTTTGTCACGTAACACTTAATCAAATCATGCGATACATTATCACTCGGAGACTTAATCACGCGACACTTAATCACTCAGACACTGTGAACTTGTCATCGCATTTTGGACGCAGTTAAAGAAATGATCGCTTTAGCTGGTCCATAGGAGCGTTATTTTGCAACAATCTCCTTTCGGAATGGACCCACAAATGCTGTAGACGAGAACTACACGGAGCGTTATGCATAAAGTGCAGGAAATTGGCATGAAGGGTGGCTATGAATCTGTGTTAATTTGGGCATGAAGGGTGGCTATGAATCTGTGTTAATTTGGGCATGAAGGCTGGCTATGAATCTGTGTTAATTTGGGCATGAAGACTGGCTATGAATCTGTTAATTTGGGCATGAAGGCTAGCTACGAATCTGTGTTAATTTGGGCATGAAGGCTGGCTATGAATCTGTGTTAATTTGGACATGAAGGCTGGCTATGAATCTGTGTTACTTTGCGAGAAGGCGTTTGTTGCCTCCCACATTTGGCCCAAGATCGCTTCATCTGATGTGGGTTATCTAATCTTAACGGACAACATGGCAGGCCAGGAGAACACGCCAGAAGTAATGTATTATTTTGAACATACCTCCGTTAGAGGCAGACGCCGACCAGGTCGTGGTGAACATTATGATTCTGAAAAATCATATGCTGAAATATAGAACCACCGGCAAAACAACATAAGAGGGTATAGCTAGAACAACCAACGCTGTTGAGGACTGGCATTACAGACTGCGAAACTTATTCCACTGCCATCATCCATCGTTGTGGGCTTTTGTATCGGGAATCAGGAAAGATATGGAGATGCAGAAAACTGTACGTGTTTCAAGGCAGTTCTGGCCGGCAACATTATGCAGCTAAGCAATATCGGAAAGTGAAGCATGGAGTGAAAAACGCTGTTTGATCGTTATTGATCTAGTGACATTTTTACTCGATCTGACTCTGTCTGAAGTTTTGATGTTTTAAGAATACGTAGAATTTATATCTTACCTTTTGATGGAGCATGTATATTGAACAATTTTTCTGCTACAATAATGTAGACCATTGTTAGAGAGTTTCAGATGATTTAACTTAGGTGTACAATTACAAGGTGCTTAAACTTCTCCTGGATTAAATTTATGATATTTAAATGTTTAGTGTTTACGTTTAAAGAATTACGTAATGCAAGCGCTTTCATTTCATTTTGAGGGGAAAAAACGCCAAACTGAAATATAGGTTTAAAATCTCTGAGTGATAAAGTGTCGAGTGATTAACTGTCGCTTGATTAAGTGTCGTGTGTTTAAGTGTCTTAGTGATTAAATGTTGTGTGTTTAAGTGTCGGTTGATTAAAATGTTCGAGTGATTATCTTAGTGATTAAATGTCGCATGTTTAAATATAACATCAGCAAAAACTCTACCAGGTGCCAAGAGTGACACGGACATGAAGATAAAAATAAAAAAGAAAGTTAGGGGATCAAGACCACTCCGCTTTGATTTTACAAAAATACCAGGACAATACGGTATAGAGATGAAGAACCGTTTCGAGATACTGATGGCTGTACAGGAGGAGATGACACCAGGTGAATTAGTTACGCAGGCCAGAGATATCTTAATAACAGCAGCTAAAGATATGGTTCCAGTAATTACAACACAAAAGAATGAATGGATTACAACAGACACACTAGAACTAATAAAATAATGTAGAGAAATGAAGACGAAATGGAAAATGACAAATAACAACAAAGAGGAATATAAATCTTTAAGAAAAGAAATAAGAAGAAACATAAGAAAAGACAAAGAAAAAAAAACAATACATACAAGATTGTTGTGAAAGAATAGAAGGACATCAGAATTGTGGAAGAGATAGTGAAATGATTAAAGAGATGAAGACATCGACGAGGAATGTCACACCTAAGCTAAATGTAATTTGTGACAAGATGGGAAAGACCTTGACAGAGACAGAGGAAATTCTAGAAAGATAGAAGGAATATTGCAGAGAAATTAATGATACAACTGACTGTGAAAGCAGAAATCAACAGTGTGTATTATTATTGGAGGAGAAAGAACCCGTTTTATGGGCAATAAAGTATCTGAAAAATGGCAAATCACCTGGATGTGATGAGATAACAGTTGAATTTATTAAAGCAGGAGGAAAGGAATGTGCTACAATCTATCATGCACTATGTAAAAAGAAATGGCATTCAGGTATTTGGCCAAAAGAATGGAAAAGAACTATACTCATACCACTGCCAAAAAAAAAGGGATAACTTGAAATTATGCACAAACTGCAGAACTGTTGCCCCGATTAATCATGCCAGTAAAATTCTGTTAAAAATCATAATGAGTAGACTTCGTAAGAAAATAGAAGAAGAAGACAATATGGTCCAAGCTGGTTTCAGGCAAGGAAGAGGAACAAGAGAGCATATATTCAATATAAGATTAATAATAGAGAAATGCAGAGAATTTAATGTGAATCTACATTTATCTTTTTTTTACACTATTCAAAAGCATTTGATTGTGTACAACACCAGAAACTTAGGGAAAATAATTGAAAAAATGGGATTTCCAACACATATGGTACAATTAATATCACTGATGTATCTAGATCAACAGGCAGCAGTAAGAATAAATGGTGAAACAACAACTTGGTTTGACATAAAATAAGGGGTCCGTCAGGGGTGCATACTGTCACCTTACTTATTTAACTTGTATACTGGAAATATAATGAGGAATGTTAGAGAAGATGTAGACAAAGAATATTACGATGCCATAAAAATTAGAGGTTATGAATTACCAGAGATTAGATATGCTGATTATACAGTATTACTGTCAACAACACAAAAAGGAATGGAAAAACTAATTATGTCAGTCCGTAAGAATAGTGAAGAGCAAAACCTCTATCTTAATGCGAAGAAAACTAAATTGATGACAACTGACAAAACAAATAAGGCAGCTGAAATATATATCAATGGGGAAAATTGGAAGATGTGGAGAGTTTTGAATATCTTGGATCATTAATAACTAATGATGGAGATACAATGAGGGAAATTAAAAGGAGGACATCTATCGCTCTTCAGAAAGTAAAACAACTAAAGAACCTGTTAAGAGGAACAGACAGAACTACAAAAATAAGATTTTTAAGGGCGTGCATCTTTCCCATCGAAACATATGCCTGTGAGACCTGGACACTTGACAGAACAGCTGAGAAATAATAAATGCCTTTGAACGTAAATGTTACAGAAGAGTTCTTCAAATATCACGGGCACAAACAAGAACAACTATATGCATATTACAACAACTTAATATTGAAGAAGGCTAGTTAGTAAACAGGATTAAACAGAGAAAACTTACATATTATGGACACATTAAACGTTATGAGAATTTAGAGAATACAGTTTTGGAAGGATACATAATAGGAAAAATAAAGAGAGAAAGACCAAGGCGAAGATGGCTGCAAGACATCGTTGATAACCTGCAAATGGATGCATCAGCAGCAGGGCATCTTGCTTACAACCAAGGGCCTACAGGAGAGCTGTTAGGGAGGCAGAGTTCCGCAATGGACATGCAGATGACTGACAGACTATTTAAATATCCTCCAAGTGATTAAGTGTCATCAAATCATGCCGTGTATCGCACACCGACAAATATGAAAAAGAAAAGGAAACAAAAACAAAACGGGATATATTTATACTGAAGTAAAAAAAATTACCGTGATCAACACAACAAATTATAAACTGCTTTTATTTTGTTAAAACAGCGGAAATTATTTCTTCATTGCAAACAATGCACCATTTTTGTTTCATGAGACGCTGTAAACAAAAATTTGTTCTAACAAAATGACGTCTGAAATGAGAAAGGAAATGCCACTACTTTTCAGTTACTCTTTTGCTGCTGTCTAAAATTTAAACATTGAATAAGAGTAAGAGTGAAGATAGCTGATTGATCTTAGAATGTTATCACAGAGAAGAAATGAGCTATTCTTTGTTGGTTAAATTGTTATCTGAAGGTCTTCATACAGCTCGGGATGATGTTGCATATAACTCAGTACAGAAAGGTAGACGTGACGTAAGTATGGTGATAGATGGCATGAATGTGGAAGTCTTGAGATAGACGCGCATTTTGTAGGCACTCTCTAGCACCACTAGCCTGTACATTCGTGCATGTGTAAATATATTGTAAATCCCCATTCCAAAAAGAGAACAGACAGACAAGATAATACAATTCTTGGCACTTGTTACAAGAAGAATATCTGTCAGAACTTCTTGTTATCATGCGTAGATGATATATTGCTTCTGAAAACGTAAGTGATGAGTTAAAGCATCTGCTGATGACACGTAAGATCTGTTATAAATTCCGCCGTATAGGTATTTCTTTCTGAGACATTACAGTGAGCGAATATCCATACATTCATGCACGATGCGGTGATGATATTTCTCTATTATAAATATTACGCGGAACTATATAAATATGCCCCTATATACTCTTTCTTGCCCCACTCAGAACATACACACAGTGCAGAAGAATGTTCCATACGTTACACGCGTTGAAAACTTTTCTTTTTATATTTGCTTGTCTGTCTGCCCTTTCTTAAAGTTCAATTTGTTTTCCTGTTTTAGCACCCAGTACTCTACAATGATGCAGCAGACATGAATAAAAAGAAAAGACCCTTCATAAAACAGCCCGGAACGAAGAGATAGTGTCTTATTACTTGCAGTCTGTAGTTTTATTTTCATAATGTGTGTACACGTTCTCTGCGATAAAGAAACGAATTACGTGTTATATCATTGAGAAAGGTGACTGATCTCTTCTGTAACATTCTGTTGGCACTGACGTTTTATGAATGTCATGTGTTATCTTCGTTAGAAAGTTCTTCTAGTAGTATTTTCCATGTGTATATATTTTTTTCCAAAATATTTCAGGGGACTGTCTTTATTATTGGAGGAGAAAGAACCCAAACCGACGATAGAAGAATTTTTATGGGCAATAAAGAATATGAAAAATGGTAAGTCACTAGGATGTGATGAGATAACAGCTGAACTTGTTAAAGCAGGAAGGAAGGAATGTGCGCTATGTAAAAAGATATGGCATTCAGGTATTTGCCCAAAAGAATGGAAAAGAATTGTATTCATACCACTGCCAAAAAAGGGTAACCTGAAATTATGCACAAACTACAGAAATGTTGCCCTGATTAATCATGCCAGTAAAATTCTGTTAAAAATCAGAATGGGTAGACTTCGTAAGAAAATATAAGAAGAAGTCGATATGGTCCAAGCTGGTTTCAGGCAAGGAATAGGATCAAGAGAACATATATTCACTATAAGATTAATAAGAGAGACGTGCAGAGAGTTTAATGTGATTCTATATTTATCTTTATAGACTACTCAAAGGCATTTGATTGTGTACAACACCAGAAACTCTGGGAAATAATGGAAAAAAATGGAATTTCCAACACATCTGATACAGTTAACATCACTGCTGTATCTAGACCAACAAGCAGCAGTAAGAATAAATGATGAAACAACAAGTTGGTTTGACATAAAACAAGGGGTCCATTAGGGATACATATTGTCGCCTTACTTATTTAACTTATATACTGAAAATATAATGAGGAATGTTAGAGAAGATGTAGACAAAGAATATTACGTTGCCATAACAATTGGAAGTTCTGAAATACCAGAGATTAGATATGCTGATGGCACAGTATTACTGTCCACAACACAAAAAGGAATGGAAAAACTAATTATGTCAATCCGTAAGAACAACGAAGAGCAAATCCTCTATCTTAATGCGAAGAAAACTAAATTGATGACAACTGACAAAACAAACAAGGCAGCTGATATACGTATCAATGAGAAAAAACTGACTGGAAGAAGTGGAGTTTTGAATATCTTGGATCACTACTAACTAATAATGGAGATACAATGAGAGAAATTAAAAGGAGGACATCCATCGCTCTTCAGAAAGTAAAACAACTAAAGAATCTGTAGAGAGAAACAGACAGAACTACAAAAATAAGATTTTTAAGGGCATCCATCTTTCCCATCGAAACATATGCCTGTGAGACCTGGACACTTAACAAAACAGCTGAGAAACACATAAATGCCTTTGAATGTAAATGCTACAGAAGAATTCTTCAAATATCATGGACAGAAAAAACAACAAATATATCCATACTACAAGAACTTAATATTGAAGAAGGCTGGCTAGTAAAGAGGATTAAAGAGAGAAAACTTAAATATTTTGGACACATTAAACGTCATGATAATCTAGAGAAGACCGTCTTGGAAGGGTACATAATGGGAAAAAGAAAGAGAGGAAGATCAAGGCGAAGATGGCTGCAAGACGTCGTTGATGATCTGCATATGGATGCATCAGCAGCATGCCATGTTGCTCACAACCGAGAGGCCTACAGGAGTGCTGTTAGGGAGGCAAAGTTCCGCAAGGGACTTGCAAATGAATGAATGAATTTCTTTATCTTTGTCGCTAAAAGTTATATTTCTATATCTGGAGGTTTTATCTTCTTTGATCTACCAGTCTCTTTATTTACTGTTTCCCGTCTTTATCGGTTCTCTTATCACCATGCCATGCTATAATGATACGCTTTGTATATCATGATTCTCTGTTTTGTGCAGTTCTTGTTATTCTTACTAATATTGGACCAGAGAGTGAAACAGCGGCGATGACTTCCCATCGCTGTGTGTACCGTTCTCCCCGCTAGACTTTGTCTAAACAGCGTAACCCGCAGTTCAGCGAGAGCAACGTAATTTGATCTGATACTGCTTGTTTGGTTATTCGTAGCTAACCTATATATCCAGAGACCACCCCACGTCGACCTGTTGAGCCAGTCTGTCTATTATCCATTCTTTTAACCTGTATGTCTTCGTACTTTTTATATCGCAACTCTTTGTCTTCATTTGTCGGTCTGTAAACGTATTGTCTAGTTATTTTTATCTCTGTAAATAATACTATTTGAAAAAAACGTATTATTTTTGTTCCCTAAGGGCTTTTGAATGGCGAAGTGGTTAGTGCACTTGTCTCTCAAGGCGAAGACCGGTGGTTCCGATACGACCCCAGTCGTAGAATTGTGTACATAGATTCTTCCAGAGCTGGAGAAGAAGAGGCGGTCAGACGTGATGCTGACCACATTACCCTCTAAGTGTGTCAATAGATCAAGGAAAATATGAGCACTAACACCATATCCCTTTGGTACCTCCATGGCGTAGCAGGATTACCTTTACGTTTTTCGTTCCCCAGTATGACCAACAATCCTGTCCATGAGAAATGAAATGCGCCTTGACTTTTTTAAACCCATATATTTACCTACTAAGTCTGTGAAATAAAAAGAGAAACACAGAATTAAAACGGTTCTCACCACAGTCAGTCAGTCATTTGCATGTCCCGTGCGGAATTTTGCTTCCCTAACAGCTCTCCTGTAGGCCTCTCGGTTGTGAGCAAACATGGCCTGCTGCTGATGCATCCATTTGCAGATCATCAACGATATCTTGCAGCCATCTTTGCCTTGGTCTTCTTCTCATTCTTGTTCCCATTTTGTACCTCTCCAAGATGGTCTTCTCTAGATTATCATGACGTTTAATGTGTCCAAAATATTTAAGTTTTCTCTGTTTACTCCTTTTACTAGCCAGCCTTCTTTAATATTAAGTTCTTGTAGTATGGATATTTGAAGAACTTTTCTGTAGCATTTGCATTCAAAGGCATTTATGTGTTTCTCAGCTGTTTTGTTAAGTGTCCTGGTCTCACAGGCATATGTTGCGAATGGAAAAATGCATGCCCTTAAAAATCTTATTTTTGTAGTTTTGTCGATTCCTCTCCACAGCTTCTTTAGTTGTTTTACTTGTTGAAGAGTGACAGATGCCCTCCTTTTAATTTCTCTCACCACACGGAACCAGAGGGTCCAGACCTGCAGATAAAACTTGGTGTTAGTAAACAGAGGCAACAGACTGAGATTAGGTACTTTCTGTTAGAGAACAGAGGCAGCAAACTGAGATTATGTACTTTCTGTTAGAGAACAGAGGCAGCAAACTGAGATTAGGTACTTTCTGTTAGAGAAAGTAGGTAGCAAATCAAAAGTTAGGTTTTAGTGAAGAAAAATATGCAGCTAGAAATGTTCACTTTACCTGCGATCTCTACTGACATCATCTCTTACCCAGGTTTTTTATTGGTTGATTCATGATCTCTTTGTAACTTCAGATTAGATTCCTTATATCTGATGCCTTTCTGAAGATCTTAAAAGGAGCTGATAAGTTGAATTGTGAGTGGACTACCGGGGATTTCCAAAATTCCTAGAGCAGATTTAACAAATTGGCTTTCTTCGCGAGTTACACATAATAAGTAACATGTCGATTCTTGTCTAAATTGTCACAACAGCCTGATTTCAAGACCACTGCATAGAAGTTGGATAGGGAGCTAGTCCGTTTTGTGCCCATGGCCTCTTGTGACTCTACTTTCTATGACAATCAGTCTTAGTTTGTCGTTATGAGGATTGTAAAACATGCAGCAGAGTTGGGGAATCGGTACTCTCACATGCAACAGAGTTGCGGAGTCGGTGCACCAATCTCACATGCAGCAGGGTTGCCGAGTCGGTGCACCGATCTCACATGCAGTAGGGTTGCTGAGTCGGTGCACCAGTTTCACATGCAACAGGGTTACGGAGTCGGTACACCAATCTTCTACCTCGATTCTGACTCTTCAGTTTTTCAAAGTGTATAAACTAGAAAAAAGTAGAAACGGCTTTATTATTTAACGAATACAAAGTCGTGACGTTTCGGCGTTTGCCTTCGTCAGACAATAACAAACAGGACGAAGAATAAGATAGAGGAGACAAAGTATAGGATTACATTAAACTAAGTTAATGAAATACATGTGCTCCGAAAGACTGACAACTCACTACCCAAAATAGCACTAAGATGGACACTACAGGGGAACAGACATAAGGGTTGACCAAAAGAGACATGGAGAAGAACAACAGAGAGGATGGTGAGCAATACAGGGCTCACCTGGGCAAGAGCAGAAAAAAAGGCAAAGGACAGGCATTTGTGGAAAACCCTTGCGGAAGCCCCATGTACCCTGGGCACTTAAGGTACACAGAGAGAGAGAGAGAATGAGAGAGAGAGAGAATATGAATAATGAATGAATGAATGAATAATCTTTATTTTTAAAGGGTAAAGAATTGGGCACGCAGGCCCGTCTTAACATTCTGCCCTTCATCACTCCATCTTTCATTATTCCCACACACTTGATTTAGTACAAAAATACAAATTAACTTAGGAAAAACATACCAAGAGAGAGAGAGAGAGAGAGAGAGAGGTTAATGAAATAACAAAACAAAACAAAAAAAAACAATGAATGAAAAATACAAAATAAAAGTTTAAAATGAAACGGCACTTAGTTTGTGAATAATTGAGAGCGCTGTGGGGTGTCCCTTTTTGGGCGTCACCAATGTAAACAAGAAGTGTCTGTTACCAAGGTGAGTATGCGTACGTTCTGAAAGGTCTAAAATAGTGCATGACTGAGTATAGAAAACGTTAAGAGAAGAGGGATGCGCAGCGACAAACGTTTTTGTACTCTTACATCTCACTTCGAATGTAATCCTATACTTTGTCTCCTCTATCTTAATCTTCGTCCTGTTTGTTACTGTCTGACGAAGGCAAACGCCGAAACGTCACGACTTTGTATTCGTTAAATAATAAAGCTGTTCCTACTTTTTTCTAGTTTATACATGTTGGTATCACAGCTTTACTGCAGTGGTTTGTGTATAGTTGTATACTTATACACTATTTATCGTGTGTTACATCAGTTTTTCAATTCTTCTACATCTTTATAAATGGAAGATGTAATATTACTTGGAAGCTGGAGATTTTCTGTAGTATAACGACCTCTTTTTTCTTCGGCCTTTTGTGTTCCACTTGATAACTTGTTTTGGGATTCTCTGGTTTCTTCTCAGCACATGACCGACATATGTCCATCTTCTTTTTCTGATCACCCATGAGATAGGTTGTTGTTTGCTCATCTGTCTTATCTCTGCATTGTCTTGAATTCGTTCCACTTTGTACCGAGTATTTTCCTTAGCCATTTGTTTTCAAAATAGTCTAATATCTTGTCTATTTCTTTATTTGTTTTCCAGCATTCACATGCATAAATGAGGGTGGATGCTACATTTGAAATGAATAATCTTAATTTGGTTTTTATATTTATAACTTTTGAATGCCATGTGTTCTCAAGATTGCTGAAGGTCAATACTCCTTTTGCAATTCGAGCAATTTAAAAATTGCGCAGAACCAAAATTCTGTATGTTGAGAAAGATCTATAAACTACCTTCATTATTCGCGCAAGTACCTTGCATTCACTTCCTTGTTTCCAATCCTTTATTTCCTGAAACTATAAAGTGCATGTATAAGAGAGTAAGGTGGCGGGGGAAGACCAGAATCATAACATCCAGAGATCGTCAGGCCCGGAGGATTTTTTTGGCTGCTCTGGCACACTTATCGCTAAAGCAGCGATTGTCAGTCGCTGTCCTGTGAAAGGTCTGCAGGCGTGTCGCGGAAGTTTGTTGGAGAAGCGATTTACTCGGTTTTAAATGATAAAATCTCTCCTTGACAACTTTTCTCCCAGACTGAACGTGCCACGAGCCTGAAAATTTGACAATCGCTTACGCTAATGTTTTCTGAACGTGAGGTCAAATCTTCCTCTCCAAGGTCAGCGCTTGCCGTCATACTTTGTTGTGTGCTTCTACGAAGCGGTAAGCACGTTTTTGTTTCGTTAAATATCTATCAGTTTTTAAATACTTCACATTTTTTCACGTTCCGCCCCTCATTCTTATTTGTAATTTAACTTACCGTTACAAGTTTGCAGCACGTGTTGTAAGACTTCAACATACCTATGTCATGCGCGTTATAAGACGTCAACATACCTATGTCATACGTGTTATAAGACTAATGTATTTATATCAGAAACCATCACGTTCCAGCGTGATAAAGGGAGATCTTTCTAGCTTTAACTCAGTGTATGCTAGTCTGCAGTGAACGAAGAAACTTTACCGACCTAATCTTCTCTCACTGCCACCAGCACAACTTGAAGACATTGAACCGTTTCCAGACAAAATCCTTTTTTTTCCGTATACATTGAATGGCTGTTTGTTCAGTGGTAGAAGTTAACTGTCTGTTTGTTTAGTGGTAAAGGTTAACTGTCTGTTTGTTTAGTGGTAAAAGTGAACTGTCTGTTTGTTTAGTGGTAGAAGTTAACTGTCTGTCTGTTTAGTGGTAGAGGTTAACTGTCTGCTTGTTAGTGGTAAAAGTGAACTGTCTGTTTGTTTAGTGGTAGAAGTTAACTATCTGTCTGTTTTAGTGGTAGAAGTTAACTGTCTGTTTGTTTAGTGGTAGAAGTTAACTGTCTGTTTAGTGGTAGAAGTTAACTGTCTGTTTGTTTAGTGGTAGAAGTTAACTGTCTGTTTGTTTAGTGGTAGAAGTTAACACAAACAAGAAAAAAAAGCAACATAAACAGAACAAAAATACTTTAGCGGCTGAATTCAATTTACACAGTGATGAGGGAAAGTTGAGTAAGGTGTAATGTCTGATAATTTACACAGTGATGAGAGAAAGTTGAGTAAGGTGTAATGTCTGATAATAGACATTTTTTATTATTTTTTATTTTTTTGAGATTAGAAACTATATTTGTAGATCTTATCTTGAGAATTCTCCCCCCCCCCCTTTTTTTTTTCAACACAGCTTTACTGTTTTGTTTTTGTTTTGCGTCTACTTAAAACTTGATATATCCTATCCGATTACGCCCCGTGAAGTCAAGATATTTTGTAGAAACACAGCGTAAAACGAATCTTATTTGATTTCTTTGAAATCCGGGTTACCTGCGCTTGCAGTTCGTTTTGCGGAAAAAAAGTCATGAAATGTGCGTTCATGTTCTTTCATTTTCTTTATCATTCTTTGACATGTTATGTTCTCGCTGGTGTCTATGTTTCTTCCACTTCTCTCATCGGAACGTGTGAATCTATCTTCAGGGCGTCAGTTAAAAGTACTCACACTTTGAAATCGTGATTACTGTTAACGTTTTTTTTTTTCAGTTTGAAAGCCTGAAACCGTGCGCCCGTGTAACTTCGAGTGATAGAAATGTGAAAGTGTTAACAGTAACAGATAGAACTGCAGTGCCATGTCATTGATATTGCAGTATGTTATATCACGCTCTCGCCTGATGCAGATAAGCAACACTACGCCGCCAGACATGATTCTGAGGTAACGGGGGAATGTTAACTCCTTCACTTCCCATTCATTTCCACACCGTGCCTGAATAAATTTTGATGACAAATTGTGGTAGAAAGAAACTCGAAGGAATTTATTTTTATGGTTTTAAAATATGGATTGGGCTACAAATGTGCCTTTAAAAAAAAGTTTATTTAGATTTTCCCTAAATATCGCTCTGATCATTGATTCTCATAGGCGTGCAAAATCTACCAACCTTGCCAGTGTTTCTCTGGAGTCAAGGAGTTAACAGTTTTTTTCAAAAAAGAAACAACGAGATTCGGTTTAGGTAAAATGATAGAGCATATATTGTTTATTTAGCCTTCGAAAAAAAAAAGCGCACAAAGCAAGCAAGAATTGTATAAGAATTTAAGCATAAATAACTGAAACGGAGTAATTTTTTCAGTAGCGAGATGTTATGTTCAGTAGCGTCGGTCTCCCAGAAAGCTGGCGTTTGTTTTTGTGAGTTTAAGCATCTAAAACAGAAACACAGTGTTTATTCTAGGCTTGCAGCAATAAATCAGCTGTTTGTTTTGCAGTAGAAATCTCTAGACAGTTGCTCCAGGAACTGAAGGTTTAGCTCCGCCCTGCGAAATGTTGAAAATAACTCCGCGACGTTCCTCTTTACAGCCTGATATAATATACTAATGCTGATTTATTTATTTATTATTTTAGCACTACAGAAAGAATTCATGTTACTGATAAATACTTTGATAAAGCTGTATAAATAATAGTGACAGCAGACATGAATACAATTAATATTTACAGCCTTAGGGAAATTTTAAGAATACACTAGGAAGAAGGTGTGGAAAAACTAAAGAGGTCAAGAGACGGAAACTGACTGGGCCACATACTACGAATGGGAAGAACAAGACACCCGTATATCGCCTTGACTTGGACATCCCAAGAGGGAGGCCATTGTGAACATGGAGATGGATATGCACACTACAGGAAGAACTGAAGGAAGCGGGAAAGACACGGTTTGAGGTATCCCGACTTGCTCAAGACATATAATACATATACAAGGTCCGACAATTAAGTAATGAGAATGATTTTATTATGGCCAAGACAAAAATGCCATCTAGGAAGCAAAGCATGGAATCCAAAGAGGCAACTTTCATCTATGATCTGGTAAATTTTCATCGCCGTCCGATAAGCAGACGACAAACAAGCCGCCATTATGTTGACCTAGTTAGAGGTGCTTTGTCACGTAATCAGCATGGAGCAAAAAGCTAACAGTAAATTCTGTTTAAAACTCGGAAAAGGTGCCATTGAGACAGTTGAATTGATGCGACATGTTTATAGGGATACATGTTTATCTCGTGCACATATATTCAGGTGGTATTCACGATTCACAAATTAACAGGCATAAAATCCTTTGATGAGGTTGAAAGACTCGCCGAAGACAGGAAAAATTGGCGAACTACTTTGCGAGCCCTATGTGACGTTTAACGGCACGGGAAGGATATAAGATATAAGATAAGATTCACGATTCAAAAGTGACGTGGAAACGATTACAAATGCAGCTAGACATGGACGCCCAATTTCTGTTCGTAATGAGGGTCTCATTGCAAAAACGGATACAATAAGATCGTTTTTGACTGTGAGGATGATGGCAGATGGCTTTGGTGTTAACTGAGAGACCATTCATAAAATTTTAGTGTAATATTTGGGCAAGAAAAAAGTCGCTTGCTGGTTTGTACCACATTCGTTGCCTGATGACCAAAAGCATCAACGTGTTGAGTAAGCAAAAGGCATCATCAAAATGTGTCGCAGAAATAAACATTTCTTAAATTTGATTGTTGCAGAGGATGAAACATGGATTTTCCGCTATGATCCCATAACTAACGGCCAAAGTGCTCAGTGGAAGTCATCATCATCACCGAAAGGCAAAAAGATTTCGTCTTCAAAAGTCGAAAGTGAAGACAATGTTGAAGGCAGGATACTCCGCGCGATTCAATCTTCTACTCTTCTATGTGTAGAATGTAAACCTGTTGCTCATCTCTCAGAAAATGTCCACTATTGTCCACTGGAATAATGTTATTTCTGTTTACAACGACAAGTGTTGACTTTATCAGTTACTGTTAATATTTCATCTCATTTAATCTACGACTATTCTACGTTGTTCTGCGTCTGTTTTGTTACTCACTTCACAGACTTACTTGCTCCCAGGTTCATTCTCTCTCAGTGGAAATAGTAATACAGAGGCAGCAACTTTACAGTTGAAATGACTTTAATGATGCACGGGGTGACGATGAGTCGATGAGCGATATGACGAGAACGACAAAAGCATCAACAAAATCCATGGACACAAGACTGGACATCTCCACGATATATGTTCCGGCAGACTGCTATCGCCATCTGAAAAAAACTAATACTATTCTACTAAAACTATTCTAAATCTATTTCACTAAACAACATTTCTAACAGACTAATCTACGTCTATCTCAGACGATACACAAAACACAAATATCCCTCAGTCACATGATTTCTCTCTCACCTGACCTTGTGTCCTGTCATACGTTAACCGTGACCCTCGTGCAACCCGAGACAAAGCAGATGGACTCAACTCACAAACAGCTGATTACTTTAGAAGATAACTCATTTTAAACAAATGTTCAAATTCTCAGATGAGTTATATATCTTACATCCTAACATTCAGTATACTTCTATATGTTGATGTGCTTCTATGATAGCAAAGGAATTATTCACAAAGATATTATTCCAGAGGGACAGACTGTCACTCCCAAAGTTTAAGTATTTTGAAATGTATATTGAAAAGGATTCTCCAGGTCCGACCCGAGTATTCAACACCTGGCAGCTTTTTCCTTCTTCATGATAATGCACTGGCTCACCGTGCTGGAATGTTTTACCCAAAAACAAGTGTGTGTTCTCAACCATCCACCCTATTCCCCAGATTTGTCTCCCTGCAATTATTTTCTATTCCCAAAATTAAAGTTACCATTGAAAGGAAACTTCCATGACGATACTGATGACATCCAAAGGGCCGTAACATCGAGTTTAAGGGCCATACCAACAGAAGAACTGCAGAAGTCGTTCCAGTGTTTGTTAGATCGTGCCACTCCCTGTATCAATGGACAGGAGGTTTACTTTGAATAAAATACAGGTTATATTTTCAACTGTTGTTTATTTTTAAATGGAATTAGTCTCATTACTTAATTGTCAGACCTTGTGTGTGTATAATTTTTTCATGCATACTATGGATAGAATCTTCCATATTTCCTTTCTTACTTAAGATTAAATCTTCCATATTTCCTTTCTTACTTAAGATTAAATCGTCTTTATTCCCCTCCCGCCTACATTTTAATGAAATCAAAAATGAGATCTGCTAATCCGATTAAAGACGTGAAATGTTTTACCAAAGTCCTCGGTGCGGTCTTTTCGTGGCCCGTATTATACAGTTACTCAACCAGAACAAACTAGCTTGTGACGTTGGGCTGGCAGATCTGCCTGGAATGCGAGAGAAAGCAAAAGCAAAGGCTCACACGAAAATATTGCCTTTGGCTCCATGGAGGCAGGTTTTTGTACACTTGGGAAATGCCGCATCCAATTTATTTATGTTTTTTTAAAATATTTTGTGAAAGAAGAAAAAAAACGGCAGTGCTACTTGGCTGAGAAAGATACAAACCAGCAGAAAACATATCCTTGTCAGCACAGCTTCACCAGCTTGTCTAGAAGTATCACTTAAAAATAAAATGTAAAAAAAAAAAAAGTGAAAATGTCAGATTCAATTGCAAAGAAACTGAAAAAAAAAAAACCCAGTTCGTACGTCGTGAAAAGAGAAAAGAAAACAGTGAATTACAAACTGATATGTAGAGAAAGAACTAATGGAAAGTCTTCTTGTATCTTTAAGAAATAAAGAAGCGTTTTACAGGAGAAAACGGTCAAAGAATCTCTTTGTATGTGTCAAGAAAGCAAAGAAAATGATACTTAGTTGCAACGCTGTTTCTGTTGTTTTATTCATGATGACGCAAACGAGAAAGCGAAACAGATTTCCATAAATCGTAATTTAACAAAGAATTGTAGCCATTTTCTTGAAGATAAAATAGTCCGTATGTTTTCTGCATCTTCTTTGTTTACATTTTCATCTAACTGTGCAATAAAGGGGGGGGGGGGGGGGGCAGACCACACATTCTGAAATATTTACAAAGTAGGCACCCGGGGTCATCCCAGCATCAGAAAACTAGTGCTGGGGTTTCAGCTAGGAGAACAAAGACAACGAGGACAGATGCGAACATCCTACCTCAGATGTTGAAGGTGCTTAGAAACGTGAAGGCATTAACAATTCACACCCCTAAAGCATGCATATTCCAGGGCACATAGATTTTATATGTGGATTATACATGAGGTAAAGAAAAAAAAACTTTACGTTAGGCAACCGACTGTTATGAGTGGTTAGTTCACTATAGAACTAACAGGAGGGGCTAAAAACAAGGTTCAGGATATAATACCCAGCATGGAATCCGACGTGATGAGTACTGAAGTATGGTGTGGGTGCAGTTTCTGACAGTGAGCAGAGTGCAGATACAAAAACGGTTTTGAAGATATATTAAAGAGATTCTGTGTAACCAATAAATTAAATCCTTAGATCTGCATGGTTCCGGTTTACAGTTACCTGTTATTACGAGGCGTTGAGATTTGAAAGGGGAATAACCTAAAAAATACCTCATGCGATTGTCTCAAGACATTTCATCCCATTAGTAACGGTTCTTTTTTTACTTTTTTTTTTTATCTGTGACCACCTCGTTTGGTATTTGAGTATCTCGATTCAGTGCAAATCTTACACCCTTCCCGTGCTGTTAAACGACACATAGGGCTCGCATGGTAGAGTGGGATTTCCTGTTTTCGGCGAGCTGTTCAACCCCATCTAGGGATGTTATTCCAACTAAAATTGCCTCTCTTAACAATATCCTCTTTAGAGTTTCATGTGGTCGACCTCATTTTTTTCGGCCTTTTGTGTTCCACTTGATAGCTTGTTTGGGGGACTGTTTCTTCTCATCACATGGCCTACATGTGTCCATCTTCTTTTTCTGATCACACATGAGACAGGTTGTTGTTTGCTCATCTGTCTTATCTCTGCATTGTTCTTGAATTCGTTCCACTTTATACCGAGTATTTTCCTTAGTCATTTGTTTTAAAAAGAATCTAATTTCCTGTCTATTTCTTTAGTTAATTTCCAGTTTTCGCTTGCTTAAATAAGGCTGGATATCACATTTGAATTGAATAATGACTTGCTGAATGTCCCAGGAAGGGGTTGTACAGTATTTATTTTGTCACAACTGGACTGAGAGTCTGGAAGGTAGGACGAAGTTTGTAACCGTCTCTGAGTAGGAAGAAAAAAAATGTCTCCCCCTAAAGTGTCTTTGGCTGGAAAAGAGCCACCGAAATCTGTATCTGACGAGGTAGGTGGACGATTTTTGATTTGTCTTGAAGTTTGCATCGTCATTGTTTATTGCAAGTTTGTGTGCGTGTGACCTTACCAAGCGGTACATCACTGAAGGAGGCAAATGGCAAATACTGAAAGTAGCTGCTCGATATATATATATATATATATATATATATATATATATATATGGTGCTGATTCTACCAGTATTCTTCGTTCGCACTCCTTTTTCTTCGTTCGCAACTACCAGTATTAAAACGACTGATTTGGACTTGGTAGTGGTTGTCACACAAAACTATTTGTTTCAGTGGCCTTTATCTGTGTTTTTGATCCTCATTGCTGATAGTCATTGGGTATTTTATCTTAGGGCCTGCGTCTTTTATCTTACAGCTTGACCTCAGTGGTGTACCGATGGTTGTCGAGGCCCTGGGGCGAGTCAGACAAGATTCGCCCCCCCCCACTCCCACTTACAAGCCAAGAAAATACATATCTTGTTTGGTTATTTAGATCATTTATTTATAACATTCTACAAGGAAGTAGCAAAGCTAGTAAAGAAAAAAAAAGCTCTGGTTTGGCACCTTCCCAGCACAGCACCAGGCCCAGTCAACCACCCCTGCCGCCCCCCGCCCCCCCCCCCCCCATTGATACACCACTGCTTGACCTTCTTTATCAGTATTTTCAAAAGACACAACTTATTTGTGAATCTGTCAGTTATCGAAGTCCATGTAACCGATGATATAACATCATTGATTTTGTGGTGTTTTACTTTTGGTCTGTGTTTTGCTGTCCTTCAGACAAGAAGTTTGTTGTGTATTATTTGTCTTAGGATCTGTGTGTAATGTCTATATGTGTGTTGTTACTAGAGAGTAATGGATACATCATGGGCAAAAAGTATATATATATATATATATATATATATATATATATATCTGAACCTTAAGTGCCCAGGGCACATGGGGCTTCCGCAAGGGTTTTCCACAAATGCCTGTCCTTCGCCTTTTTTTCTGCTCTTGCCCAGGTGAGCCCTCTATTGCTCAACATCCTTTCTGTTGTTCTTCTCCATGTCTCTTTTGGTCTACTCTTACTTCTGTTCCCCTGTGGTGTCCATCTTAGTGCTATTTTTGGTAGTGAGTTGTCAGTCATTCGGAGCACACGTCCCAACCATCGCCAGCGTCTTTCCTCAATAATTGTTGTCAGTGGCTTCATCTGCATTTCTGCTAATAAGATGTTATTTCTTATGGTGTTTGGCCAGAATATTTTTCTAATTCTTCGTAAACATTTAGTCTGGAAAGAATTCAACTTTTTCTTATATATATATCTTTATGATGTGCATCTAGTAGAAACCACACTTTGAATTTTGATCTTTTCTTAGGCTAGTACTAGATATGTGGTATAATACCCCCTCTCTCTCAACTTTAGTGTCTTATCAGCAAGTATCAGTTTCACAAACAGTTTGTGGTCCTTTTGGGGACCACACAGGAGACCACGGGACCTAACGAGGACCACAGGCGTAAATTCAGTAGGATCACAGTGCGGTCTTGGTGGTAGAAGTGAACGAAGAAGAAGAAGAAGAAGAATACAAACAGTTTATTGTAATCATTGTTTCCTAAATTCTTATTCATGTGATGTATGGTAAGTTTGATGTATTAAATACATTGACGGCATGATATTTTTTACTTATAATTGTTTTCATCAAAATGTAAGCCCCATCAGAAGTCAAGGAGCTCCTGTATAACACAGAGGATAAACATGAAGTGCTTTCAGTCCAACAGTGAAGAAAAATAAGCATATAGTCCAACAGTGAAGAAAAATAAGCATATAGTACAACAGTGAAGAAAAATAAGCATATAGTCCAACAGTGAAGAAAAATAAGCATATAGTACAACAGTGAAGAAAAATAAGCATATAGTCCAACATTCATTCATTTGCATGTCCCTTGCGGAACTTTGCCTCCCAAACAGCACTCCTGTAGGCCTCCGGTTGTGAGCAAGATGGCCTGCTGCTGTTGCATCCATTTCCAGATCGTCAACGATGTCTTGCAGCCATCTTCGTCTTGGTCTTCCTCTTTTTCTTTTTCCCATTATGTATCCTTCCAATACGGTCTTCTCTAAATTATCATGACGTTTAATGTGTCCAAAATATTTCAGTTTTCTCTGTTTAATCCTCCAAATTAATAGTCCAACAGTGAAGAAAAATAGGCATATAGTCCAACAGTGAAGAAAAATAAACATATAGTACAACAGTGAAGAAAAATACGCATATAGTACAACAGTGAAGAAAAATAAGCATATAGTCCAACAGTGAAGAAAAATAAGCATATAGTCCAACAGTGAAGAAAAATAAGCATATAGTACAACAGTGAAGAAAAATAAGCATATAGTCCAACAGTGAAGAAAAATAAGCATATAGTACAACTGTGAAGAAAAATAAGCATATAGTACAACTGTGAAGAAAAATAAGCATATAGTACAACTGTGAAGAAAAATAAGCATGTAGTACAACTGTGAAGAAAAATAAGCATATAGTACAACTGTGAAGAAAAATAAGCATATAGTACAACTGTGAAGAAAAATGTGTTTTCAGCTCAATATTATCACAGTGCCTGAAGTAATTGTAACTGCAGTAACTTCAGGTATGATGGTATATGTGACAGAAAATCCATAAGACATAAAGAATATTCTAAAATAAGCATCAGAAGTCAAGAATTGAGACCAGACTTAAATATTTAACACAAAAAATGGTAATTAACAGAATGGAGTGAAGAAGTGTTTATTTATATGAAGAGCTAAAACTTGGAGTTAGTGTTAAAGTTCTGATATCTTGGACATATATAAACTTTTGATGGAAACTGTAAAATAGAAATTATATGGAGGAAAGAAGTGTGCTTTCAACATAGTGAAAACGCTGTTGGCGATATTCTTCGGCTGCCGTGCGTGGAGCGGTGCTTCTCCCGGCCAATGAAGAAAGGTGCAAATGGGTTTGCCGCGCAGCATCACTGCGGAAAAGGTGATAGAAAGGATAAAGTGAAGCAAACAGTCAAATCACGGCACTTCTGGTCTGGAGGTCGGCCACATCCTGAGTGCAGTCCTATCGGGTGAAATGCATGAAACGGCTTGTCCCAGAGGTTAAGACACTGCTGGCGAGACTCTTCGAATGCCGCGCGTGGAGTGAAGCTCCTCCAGGTCAAGGAAGAAAATACGGGAAAGAAATAAAGGTTGCTGTGCGGTGCCAATGTGAAAAGGTGGTGGAAAGGATAAAGTGAAGTTTAATCGGTATGTCCAATAGTATCGCTGATATACCATGGCACCTTTGCTCTAGAGGTCGGTCACGTCCGAAATACACCTACACTGGTGAAATATGCCTAAACCGGCACACACCAGGGGTGGAACTTGATGGCTAGACGTGTCATGCTACCTCCGGTCTAGAGGTCGGTCACGCCTGATATACACCCATGCTAGTGAATTTTGCCTAAACCGGCTCACACCAGGGGTGAATCTTGAAGGCTATGCATGTCACAGTACCTCTGCTCTAGAGGTCGGTCACGTCCCAAACACGCCCATACTGGGATAATATGCCTAAACCGGCTCAACCCAGGGGTGGAAGTCACTAGTGGCGAGGATTCGTCCTCCTGGACAAAATCTCCATCCTGGTCACAACTAGGAAGGGTAGCGGCCACGACCGCAAAATGCTGAAGTCGGAGACACTGGGGACCAGCGCAGTCTAGATAGGCAACCACCTCTCACCCGGCGGGGATGTTTGCGTATCCTAATCACGCTGAGGTTTTCAGGTGAGAATGTCCAACTCTGGACTGGATGGGCAACCACCTCTCACCCGGCAGTGATACACGGGTATCTCAAAACACGTCGAGGTTTTCCGGTGAGAAGATCCAACTCTGGCCTGGGTGGGCTACCGCCTCTCACCCAGCGGGGATGCACTGATATCCTAAACACGTCGAGGTCTTCCGGTGAGAAAGTCCAACTCTAGACTAAACTGGTGCAACGAAAACCATGGTGTCACGCAATCCGCTTCAGAGACCCACCAAGAATACAGGCTAAAGCCCTGCGATACTCTGAACCCCTTGTGGTCCTCTCGTGAATCTCATGTGGTCCTTTCGGGGACCACACAGGAGACCACCGGACTTAACGAGGACCACAGGCATAAATTCAGTAGGATCACATTGCAGTTTTGGTGGTAGAAGCGAACGAAGAAGAAAAAGAATTGAATAATTTTAACTTGGTTTTTATGCTTATAACTTTGAATGCCATATGTTCTCAAGGTTCTTGAAGGTCAATGCTGCTTCTGCAGTTCGAATTCTAACGTCCTTTCTGGTGTCACCATCCTGGTCTATGTAGCTGCCGAGGTATGCAAATTGTTAAAATCCTTTAACAGCTGTCCCTTCTAAGTATATTTTTCCTTTTTGATTAATGGGAAGTTTCATTATTTTTGTTTTTTTCCTTGTTAATTTCAAGTCCTATTTTACTAGCCAGTGAAGACTGCGTGTCTGTTTTATCTTGGATTGATTTCACGTTGTCACTGATAAGAGTTATGTCATCTGCAAAAACATGGGTCCCATGTACGCGATCATTGCCCGTTTTACCTGTGCATCATTTTTTCATTATGAAGTCTATGGCAATTCCAAAAAGCAAGGGAGATAATATACATCCTTGTTTCACGCCTGTTTCAATCTGGAACCACTCGCTCATTCCTTCTTCTGTCTTGACTGCACAAACATATCCGTTATAGAGATCCTTAATGATATTGGCAATCTTAGATGGTATTCCATACAGTCTTACAATTCTCCACAATGAATCTCTGTGTATGCTATCAAATGCCTTTTTAAAGTCTGTAAAGTTCAGGATTAATGGTCTTTGCTTTTCGATATGTTCTTCAAGTATTATTCTTAGAGTAAGGAGATGATCAACGCAAATACACTAGTAGATAATACATTCCAGAAGTTGCAGAAGTGTAAGTTAGACCTACAAGATTGTGGTATACCTGGAAACGACCTTTTTGGCTAAGATCAAGTGTCCTCTTAGCAGGTACCCTGATCAACAAGCCCTTTGGTTAAGACAAAAGCCTAGTTTTTTTTAAAACTAAACGAGATGTCCAAGGCCTACCCTGCACATTCAGTGCCGGGGTCAAGGTCCACATCTCGTTACGGGTGAACCCGGGGGGTAAGGTCCACATCTTGTACCACCGGGTCACGGCCTGTTGTTTTCGTCGTTTAAACTGTACCCATACAATCATTTGTTTTTGTCAGCTCCATTCTTGAGGGTGTTTTAACTTTTGGATCAGTTTGTGAATGGTTTAAAATGTTCATTCTCTGATTCCCCCCCCCCCCCCCCCATGATTCATAGCATATCCACATGCCATAACATGCATACTCCCATACCATATCCACATGCCATAACATGCATGCTCCCATAGTATATCCACATGCCATACCACGCAATCTCCCATAGCATATCTATATGCCATAACACAGAATCTCCCATAGCATATCCACATGCCATAACACGCATGCTCCCATACTTTGCTCCTATGAAGCTGGAATCCAACATTCACAAAGATGAAAGCACTGGTTACTTCACTTAATATAACTTTTGCTACTTATTACTTTCACCATATATCTTATATTCTTGCATTATGGCCAAAATGGCATATGAGTGGTTAGTGGACTAGTCCCTCATGTCGAAGATCAGGGGTTCAAATCCAGCTAGAGGTACCCGTCAGTCAGCTGTAGAAGTGGGTACTTCACTTTGTATGGAGTGGGGGAGGGAAAGGCATGCCAGACATGATGCTGACCACATCACCCTCCAAACTACCAACAGGTCAAGGAAAATATAGGAACTAACACCACATACCCTAGCTGTGTCCTTGACGTAACAAGGTTACCTTTATCTTTTGTTACAGCCAAGTACGACAGAGTAGATCAAGACAGAGAAAGATATGAGAGACACAGAAGAAGCAGCTCCAAAAGACATCCTGAACAATCAGAACATTCTTCTCACAGCAGAAAAAGAAGGTCTATATCTATTGAGAAGCATGTTGAAACCTTGGTTGTCGTGGACACAGAGATGGTGCAGTATTACGAGAATGAGGATATAGAAACATATGTTCTAACAGTCATGAATATGGTAAGCATACATTTGTTCTTTGCCATTCATCTAAAGACAAATGATATTGGAGGAAGTTGATCAGTTTCACCTTGCTTTTGCCCTAAGCCATTTCAGATTCCTTCTGTTGTCTCTGTGCAAGCAGATGTTGTCATTTCTAACTGGAATGTCTCTGATATTTCTACTCCACACAGATGCATCATTATACATCAGATGTGGGACAGCAAATATGCTGATTTACAATATAATCTCCCCCTGGGAACAGCTATGTTAAGAACTCACTTATCTTAACATAGTCTTTGTGAGACAGGGAACATAGATCTGTTTGCTTAAAAACTCTGGCCTACTTCTGTAGCCCAGAAACCTGTAGCAATCAACACTAATTGTAATTGTTATTTTTGTAAAATGTAATGTCAGGTTGGTGGACGGATGGGACATGGAGATCGCTGGCAGGATGAGACATGGAGATCGCTGGCATTGAGGAAAATCTGGTGTGAAACCAATGAATCCAAGACGTGACAAGCCTATGGGTCTTTACAACAATGGCTATCAGAATGATGTAAACAAAACAGAGCCAGCAGACTATACGTGGCGGGGAATAGATATCATTGAGGAACTCATCAGATTCCTCACCCCAAACTTGGAGTGTCTCTGTGGAACTGTCTCAAAGCCGTCTGGCCAGCCAGCATTGCATGCTGGATCTGATGTGGAGAAGGGGCTTAAGTACGGCCATCAGAGGCTGGAAAACGAAGTTTTGGCTAGGCCAGCCTACACCACTGTCTTCATGGCAGTCCGAGCAAGACCACAGTCTGCCCTAGTAAGGAAAGGTGCTGAAGTCAGGGGTACCCAGCCAAAAGGTGCATCGCAAAAATCAGGGTACCACGCATCATCGCCAGTGTGTGTACGAAGAAGAGAAGACAATATAATCTCTGGCTTCTTATGTTTTTTATGTTTGTTCTTGATTGTGAGTTACTTACATCACATTTATGTAACATCACATTTATGTAATACTTGAGAAATCAATCAGTAATCTTTCATTAAAAATTAGTTTTAAACAATTATATCAGAAGTTAATTTCTTTATTTAAATATTATCTTTTTTTGGTAATTTTCCTTCAATTTTCCTATGTTGTCTTTCCATCTCTGTCTTGTTCTATCCCTTTTCCCTCATCTCTTCTACGTACATCATTTTCATTTGTCTGTTCTCTTCCATTCTTTCATGGATTTTTCTTTATGCTTTCTCATTTTCTTACCATACTTTTCTATGCATTTTCATTTCCTTGGGTTCTTTCAATATTACAGGTGGCTACACTCTTCCATGATGCATCAATAGGCAATGCCATCAACATTGTCATTGTCAGGATTGTCCTGATGCAGGATCCAGATGTGAGGAAACAGTATTTTCATTTCTGAGACTATCATTTATTTTGATATTTTTATTTGATCATCTTACTAAATCTGTTATGCTTGATTTTGTTGTAGCAATATTATCTCAATATTATTAGATTTCTCTGTTAGTGTAGTGTTATTATTATCATTCGGGCATAAATATACTATCAAATGTGGGCATTCAGTAAACCACCGCTGACATGCTAGCAACTGAGGCTGACCAGGACCTTGTCCCACTTGTCTGTTAGTATCACCAGTAACAGGGCCAGCCTGGCTGATGGGGTAGGGATCACTATAGTCCCCAGGGCATTTGAATCTGCCAAAGAAGTGGTGCCCAGCCTCTGATTTTTAGCTATACTTAAGAACTGACAAAATACTGTAACCCAGGACCAGTTCAACACAGTGCTGGCCCTCAACATCTTCGCTGCATCCACCACAGGGCAAGTGATGCCCACAGTTCCAGTGAGACAGAGCAACAGCAGCATTATAGGTGTCACAGATATCACTGTGACAGATGCACTAGCACATTACTATTTTTTTTTACTATCATTTACAGCTGTATCTATCATATTTGTTACCACAGATATCATTATTCTTCACAGTCATGATATCACAATCACTGGCACTTTCACAATCTTCCTTTAAGCTGATATTTATTACCAAAAATATCATTAATGTAATTATCAAAATATACAAATGTCAGCACCACTCAGCTACTCTCATGATGACATAGTTCAAAAAATTGTTAGATATTGTTAGAAATTATTTTAATGTTTGTTAAAAAATATATATTGGAAGATTTGTACTGGCAATGTATTTTTTGGTTATGTATATGTCTGTGTGTGTGCATGTATGTATGTGAGAGTGCTATTTTATTAGGTTAATTACTTCTCTTTTACTTTGAATGTAATAGTTTAATCATACACTCTTCTGATATTTTTCCCAATGTAATTTGTATACTTGTATTAAATCGAGTGTGTGGGAAGAATGAAAGATGGAGTGATGAAGGGCAGAATGTAAGACAGGCCTGCTGCCCAATTCTTTACCCTTTAAAGATAAAGATTATTCATTCATTCATTATTCCAAAAACAAAAAACTATGCATTCCATATTATGCCTGCACATTAAGATCAAATTGAATTTGCTACATTTATTTATTTGACAAAAAAAAACAAAACAAAACAAGGACTTCTAAGAGAAACTATAGAATATCAAAAACTAGTTCAAACCAGAAGAAATAGACAATCAGAATTATTTTGATGTTCATGAGAAGACAAAAGTCATAGAAAGTTGTAGTCATCTGGAAATTCAGGGGAAAAAAAAGGAAGAGAAAATATCAGAATGAGCTGACCAGATGGCTCAGGAAACTAAACTGACTGAAGACACTAAGGAACACCCACAATGGAAAAGCATGTTAACCAACATCTACCAACACAGCATGTGGTTAATTATGAGAAAAATATTAATAACTTTAACAGAACTTTTGTGAAGCTCCATTTGTACAATAGTAACATTTGGCGTACTGGTTTCATACACACTTTTTGATTTATGTATCTAAACTTGTCTGTATAGGAAGAGCTCCAAATTACCCATCATGCAGACAAAACACTGAAAAGCTTCTGTAAGTGGCAGAGAAATATAAACTTCAGAGATGATGACCATCCTAATCATCATGATGTTGCCGTTTTATTGACAAGGTAGTTTTATTATGTAAACTAAGCTTTGTTATGTAAACTAGCACACCTTCATTTTTTTTTCATTCAAGTATTAGATTACATTGAAACAATGAAAGTGTAGAGAAAATGTATATTTTTATACTGATGGAATTAATGTTTGTGAAAAGTGCTTTTATTTCTTGTTTGTTATAAAAGTGGCACCTTTTTTTTTAAAAAGAGTGTGTTAAAGTTTTGCAATTACCCAAATACTGATTTTGGTAAGATGTTCATAGATTAGGATTATTATCCTCACTCTTTGGACAAATAAATCTGAAGGGATTCTGATCCATAAGTGACATCATTTCTATATTCATTTACAATTCTCCTTCAGTGTGACTTGAGATTTACATCTGTCATTACCACATTTTTCTCCAGGCTCTTTCGTTTAATGCCGAGATGCCATAATAGGATGATGCATTTCAAAACCCTTTGTCCAGCAAGTGTTCTCATGAATGTTAGTGATCATTGCTTGATCCATTACCTGCCCATATGCTGTTGTAGTCTAGTCTGCCCTTTCTTTTTCACAATTGTTTTATGTGCACTGGGATAAAGATGAAAGTAATTTTACAGATTGTTGAACACTGTACCAACTGAAGATTTTCCCTTCACATTGATTCTGCTTGAATTTTTCTAAGTTTGTTCTTTGAGTTACTAAAAAATGCAGATATGGGTGTATTTTTGTGTTTTCTGCCAGATATTTGTATTTTTATGTTTTCAGCCAAAAATTGTGTATTTTGTAAGCCATTAAATTAGTAAGAACAGACTTTCAAAACAAAAGTTACTCAAACTTCATCGCCTTATGACAGGAGAAACATTTGCTCTCGCAACAATGAGCCTTGCAGCACCTTAGGCCTGGCACAAGTGTCTGGATTATGCCAGCCTCACAGAACGTGCAGCATCAATGAAGACACTGGTTTGTCACTTGCCTGGACGGTAGCTCATGAACTTGGACACAAGTGAGGATCATTGTTTGTACTTTTCATATTAAAATTGTTGTTCACTCCATTTTAATCACATCTATGGCAAAATGTTTTATAAAGTTCAAATGCATACAAATTAAAGTGTATTTTAAATTGTTGAACTTCATATAGAATTTGAAATTTCAACAATGGAACTTCTGAACAGCATTATTCATAAACAGTGAAACTGTAATTTAATTTTTTTGTAAATATGCATGATATGTCCTTATCAAGGAAAATAATCTGTTCTGTACCATAATATCAAGAAAATTGTTGGAATCATCTTGTAGTTTACTTCCTTATTAAAGCATATTAGATGTTTGAGATACCAGCTTTGGTAAAATGATAATTTCCTTCATCCTTTTATTCACTGTTATTGTATTTTTAATGCCTTTCATTTTGACATAAAGAATTAGATTTTCTTATTCCATCCACTACAGGCAGTTCTTAAATGTTATAATTTTCTCATGAATTCTTCATACTTTCATAAAAACAACATTCAGTTATGTCTTCTTTTCCCAGTTGTTTCCCAAAACTTTCTGTAAGTGACAAAAGTTATAATGGCAGATTTCTTTTCTTTTGCTAGTAACAGATAGTGTGTTTTGTCTTGGAACATGATTTTGAAGCAGATATTGTTAACTGTTGTGGAACTTGCTAAACAAAAATTTAAAAAAAACAAGCTGGTAATAATGCAAACAATAACATGAACAACTTTTGTCAGTTTTGGGATGAAACATGACAACCAGCACAGCGACTGCATGACAGATCCAGAAGTCCAGCATGTGATGGCACCTCAACTTACATGGGACAAAACACCATCAACATGGTCTAATTGCAGTCGAGCTTCTATCACAAAATTCTTGGAGTAAGTAGGAGTACTTTTTTTCCATTATCACATCAGTAGATTCATTAAGCTACATAACTTTTAAACTTTTTTTTTTCCTAGTAAATGTGGCATGAAAACAGTTTAAATACTGACATTCATTTGCATTTTAAATTTTATTTATCATTAGTATTTTTTCATTCAACATGCAGTTTAAATATACAGGATTAATAAATTATTTAAAGAGAAAAGCATAGAGTCTGTGTGCTAGTTCATACATTTTGTAAATTCATTGGTATAATTTATTCCTAATTCACTCTATCAACTTTTCATACAAGCACAAATCAAGGTTATGGAGTATGTGAATGAAACTTCCACCTCAGATCTGGACCTTTTAACTTTACACCTAATCTTGAATCCAGTTCTGACTGTTGACTTTTATCAGAAACTGAAATGTTTTTTTTTTTAATCTACAACTTCAACTGTGTTAAAAAAAATAATGACTTCAAACACATAGTGTAGTACTACAGCCATGGTACAAGTATTCACAACCTGGTCAGATACTGATATCTTGAAGAGGATCAGTAATAGTTTATATAATATTTTCTATAAAGTAAGATTACAAATGTGTTTTTTATTTAAGAAATATACTTTTTTTTTAATCAGTTAATATTTGTCATAAATGTTTATGTATGAGAAGCTTGCATGCCTTCAGTTCTCATTTCGAAGTGGCATTAACTTTGTAAACACTCAGTGATGTATGCCAAAGTCATATGGTTCTTAGAACACTGAATGACTGACATCTGCCTTTCAGCCGTGACTGGGGTTACTGTCTGGATGACCCGCCTGGCCACCATGACTTTAAGTACCCAGAGTTGCCAGCTGGGACAATGTATGATCCAGATCACCAATGCAGGCTTCTCTATGGGGAGGGGGCAGAGAGGTGCAATGGTATTGAAGTCTTAGAGGTAGGCAGCTTAGATATTTCTTATAATACTCTGTAGAATATATTGCTCCAACTATAACAGATATCTTCGTAATACTTTGTTGGCTGTATTGCTCCAGATATAGCAGATATTTTTATCTTTCTCTCTGAACCTTAAGTGCCAAAGGCACATGGGACTACCAAAAAGGGTTTTCTATAAATGCCTGACCTTTGCCTTTTTTTTCCACCCTTATCCAAGTAAGCCTTTTATTGCTTAACATCCTCTCTGTTGTTTTTCTCAATTTGGTTTACCCTTACTTCCTTTCCTACGTGGTGTCCATCTTAGTGCTATTTTTGGTAGTGAGTCATCAGTCATTCATAGCATGTGTCCCAACCATCACCAGCGTCTTTCCTCAATAATTGCTGTCAGTGGCTTCATCTGCATTTCTGCCAACAAGATGTTATTTCTTGTGGTGGTTGGCCAAAATATTCTTTTGATTCTTTGTAAACATTTAGTCCAGAAAGAATTCAGCTTGTTTTCTATGGTTTTGGTGATTTTCCAGCATTCACTTTCATGGAGTAGGACACTTAGAACATTACTCTTAAATATCCTGATTTTCATTTTTGTGCTTAGATTTTTTAGATTTCCATATAGTCTGCAGCATTGCAAAAACCTGGTTTGTTCTAGTAAGTCTGTTATTCATGTCCTCTGTGCTGTCTCCATCTTCTACTACTGTACTATCAAGATATACAAATTCGTTGATCTCCTCCTCTAGCTCGTTATCTACTCTCAGTACATTTCTGTTGTTCACATCTTGCTTCATTAACTTTGTCTTTCCTACACTGATCATTAATCCTATATTGTTGGCATTCTGAGTTAGCTTGTTTATTTTATCTTGCATATCTTTGTGGCTTCTTGACAGTAGACAAATGTCATCGGTAAAGTCAAGGTCCTCCAGCACTGTATTGAGTGTTAATTGTAATCCTCTGCATTTATCAGAAGTTACCTCCTTCATTAACCAGTCTACTGGTAAAATAAATAATGTTGGTGTTAGTACATACCTCTGCTTTATTCCTGTTAAAGCTGTTGAAGGTGTGTTCTCCATAGATCACTTTGCACTGAAAATCCTCATATAGGACTTTGATGACATTCACTATCTTATGACAGGCCATACCATCGTAGACTTTTCCACAGTGCATCTCTGTTGATACTGTTGAAGGTTTTTTAAAAATCTATAAACAGTGTGTATGTTGTGCCATGCCACTCATTTGCCTGTTCTAATATTTGTCTAAGTACAAATATGTGGTCTATGCATGATCTTCCTTTCCTAAATCAAGCCTGCTCTTTCCAAAGTTTTCCCTCAAGTGCTGGTATAATTCTGTTATGATTATTCTGCAAAATACTTTACTGGTGAATGGCAGGAGGGTAATGCCTCTCCAGTTTCTGCAGTCTCTGAGGTCACCATTCTTTGGTAGTTTTACTACAAGTCCAGTTTTCCACTCTTCTGGGCTTCAGGTATGTCTATTGTTTATGCTGCTTATATTCTGTTTAGTAGGGTGCTAAAGTGTTCCCTCCATCTTTCAATTTTTTCTCTTTCTCCACTGATCATTTGTCTCTTATGTGTCCTCATTGCACTCTCACATCTTGTGCTGAAGTTGCTTGTCATCTGCTTTGTGATTTTGTAGATGGTTTTCATATCATTTGCATATTCTGCTTCTGCAAGTTGTCGTAGTATTGACGTCTATTTTGTCAGCATGATTCTTTCACCTCTTTGTCTTTTTGTGCATTTGTTGTGATTTGGTGCTCAGCAATTTTTTCTTGATTTCCTTTCTTTGCTCTGTCTTTTCCTATGTGATCTTGTTTATCCATTCCTCTTTTCTCCTTTTCTGATATCCCAGCGCCTTTTTGCTGTTTCCTGTAGTGTTTCATTGAACTGTAGTATGGACATTTCTGCTTTGTCTTGTGGGACACTGAAGCAGTTCTTAAGTACTGTTGAGAATTCATTTCTTGTTTGCTGGTCTCTCAGTTTTGTTGTATCAAAGCATGCCTCTCTTGGTTCTCCAATTTTGGCTTTCCTTAATTTTAGTCTTAACCTACAATTATAACTATGATAATGGCCTTAAGAGAAAATTAAAAACAAAATAACTGCAGTCATATCATTTTGTCATAGTTTTAAAGTGTAATAAATGTTTAACATAGGTATCATACCACCCCCCCCCCCACACACACACACACACACTCAAAATGTTGTGATTTTTTTTTTTAATTACAAAATTGTTTGTATCTCATGTATGTTATTTAGTAGGTTAAGAGTTAAAATGTTGATCCTTGATAGGAACCCTTGGGTTATTTTAATATTTAAATTTGCTTCAATAGTCTTTTCCACAAACATTACTAATAGACAAGATTCAATAGATAATTCTTAATTTTTCAGAACATTTGCACAACACTCTGGTGTAGAGTCAACAACAAATGTTCTACAAAACTTCAGCCTGCAGCTGTTGGGACTATATGTGGTATTGACAAGGTCTGTATTCAAAGGAGAAGAAAATATAGTTTTTTTACACAGAAAAGTACTCTACTCACATGAGAATGTTAATGGTTCATAATGTGATAAGTATGTGTGATCCAAGGGTAGAAGGCGTCATTAGTACAGAAAATGTTTAGATCTACAACAAATATTTGTGTCTGCTTTACTTCAGGTCCAAATAATGTTTCAAATCATTAGTCATATTGTCAAAATTAGCCATAATGTTAAAATTAGTCATATTGTCAAAATTAATCATACTGTCAAAATAGTCCCTTAAAGCAAAATGTTCGGCTTGAGTAAGAAAGCCACTAGTACATTTCCCTTTTCTGGTCTTCAGTTCCAAGGCAGTCCACTGCATTATTATGGTAATTAGTTATTCCATATCATAGCAGCAGCTAATCATGAGTAAAAAAGCCATTATAATATAGATTATTAACCTCTCTAGCATAGTGTAGTAGGTACAGTGTATGTTCTTTTTTTTTGCTTGAGTTGATTTCATAAAGGATCTTGTTTAATTCAGTGTTTTACACCATTATGTGGTGTAATAAATTTCATTGAGAAAACAGCTATGAAAACAGAAGAAATGTGACAGCGGTCTATTTTCTTACTTATTCTTATATAATAAATAATAATATAAATATATATATTTTAGGAATGTTCATTTTCCCCTAAAAATTCCGTATTATCCATTTTTTCAGTGGTGTTATGCTGGTCAGTGTGTGGACATCAGTGAAAGACCCCAAGCTATTGATGGTCAATGGGGTCAGTGGGCAGAGTGGACAGAATGTACCAGAACTTGTGGAGCGGGGGTCAGTGTCTCTCAGAGGCATTGCAATCACCCACCGTAAGTGCTACAGAGTTTGAGCAGTAGACTGAGAATTTTCATACACAAATTACATCTTTTAAACAATTCGTCACTTCTGTGTTCTTTTTAAAATTTTAAAAATTTGATTTCTCTCTCTCTCTCTCTGAACCTTAAGTGCCCAGGGCACATGGGGGAAGGCAAGGGTTTTCCACAAATGCCTGTTCTTCGCCTTTTTTCTGCTCTTGCCCAGGTGAGCCCTCTATTGCTCAACATCCTTTCTGTTGTTCTTCTCCATGTCTCTTTTAGTCTACCCTTACTTCTGCTCCCCTGTGGTGTCCATCTTAGTGCTATTTTTGGTAGTGAGTTGTCAGTCATTCAGAGCACATGTCCCAACCATCGCCAGCGTCTTTCCTCAATAATTGTTGTCAGTGGTTTCATCTTCATTTCTGCTAATAAGATGTTATTTCTTATGGTGTTTGGCCAAAATATTTTTCTAATTCTTCGTAAACATTTAGTTTGGAAAGAATTCAACTTGTTTTCTATGGTTTTGGTGATTTTCCAGCATTCACTTCCATAGAGTAGTACACTTAGAACATTACTCTTAAATATCCTGATTTTCATATTTATGCTTAGTTTTTTTGATTTCCAAAAATTTGATTTAACTGAAAGAAAATAAGTGAAATAAATTGTTACCTAATTAAAATTCAATATAGTTCATATACATTTGGTTGTTAAGTATGTTGCATACAAATCTATAAGCATACTTACCATGAGTCTTAAACATCAGATCTACTTCACCTTTGAGTAGGGTAAAGAAGAACAGTTAGGTGAATTAAAAAAAAAAAAGAAGCAAGTCCAGAGATAAACCATTTAACTGCTGTTGTTTGCTAAATATCACTTTGGCATTATATTATAACCTGTCTCATGGGTGATCAGAAAAAGGAAATGGACATATGTCGGTCATGTGGTGAGAAGAAACAGTCAGAGAATCCCAAAACGAGCTATCAAGTGGAACACAACAGACTGAAGAATAAGATGTCGATCACACTTTAAAGAGGCCAAATTAGTAGACATAAAAATCCCTTTATGAGGTTGAGAAGCTCACCGAAGACAGGAAAACTTGGCGAACTACCATGCGAGCTCTATGTGACGTTAAATGGCATGGAAAGGATGTAAGACGTAAGATTATATTTGGCATTGCATACAGCCTTTCTAGTTAGATCAAGAAATTTATATTTTGGATAGTAGAAAGTTTTCAGGGTAAATGACTACCAAGACTCCCTCATAAAATTACTGATACTATTCACACACTACTGACTGACACTACTGACTGACACTACTGACTGACACTACTGACTGACACTTCAGAGTAAGCAGGAAGGGCTGTAGAGACAGTACACAGTCTCATATGAGTTTTGCAGACAGATTTCATCATAAACTCATTTAGATGTTCTGTATTGCATACAGGCATATGATGATCTGTACTTTTGTATTTTTTTTTCAAAACATTGTTACCTTCCTCCGCCAGGCCATCAAATGGTGGAAAATACTGCACGGGGGAAAGAAGGAGGTACAGAATATGTAATACAGATGTAAGTTGTTTCAAAATTTATTTTGTCATGGTTAATGGAGTTTATGTATAGTGTCTCTATAGTATATCATTTGAATGGTTGCATCAGATGTAAGTTGAGTAATTATTTATGAGTCAGTTCTTCATTTTTTTTTTCACATTTTACATTTTATTTAGGCTTTTATTCATATGTGGTTTCCCTCTCATGTCAGTTATTCAATTTTCTCATTTATTTCTCTGCTTTTTCAATACATTTTTCTTCCGGTCATTTTTCATCTGTTGTGTTTTTTTTCAAATTATGTTGTTAGTTTTCTTTTCATTTAAAAAAAATTTTTACTGTCATTTCCCAAGTGTTTTTTCTGTTATATTCTGACATTTCAGACCTGTGTTTTGTATTCCTTTTAGTGTTTCTTTTTTCTCTAAATATTTAAAATAATTCTATAGAACACTGAATTTTTAAAAACTTTACTCTTCAAGGATTCTAGAATGTCACATGTAAACTGCCAAATTCTTTAATCTTTTAAAATAAAAATTGCTCCAGCTGAGTTGCCTGTTCCACAGCTTCATTTCTTTCATTCCTTACACAAATGCAAGGTACCCATTTTTGACTTCTTTGACTAGAATGCATTAAAAAGCCTAAATAAAATAATCCTTTTACTTTTGAAGAGGTAATTCATAAACTACTGTATTAGTCTCATGTTCTCTATTAAATGTCACATATAGGTTTGCCTTTCCTCAGTCTTTTATTTAATTTGTGAAAGGTAAAGGTAAGCTAACACTATCGTGCCTTAAAGGCACATAGAAATATGGTGTTAGTGCCTATATTTTCCTTGACCTATCGGCACACTGGAGGATGATGTGGTCAGCATCATGCCTGACCACCTTTCCTTCCCCAACTTCAGAAAAAGTCTGGTGCCCATTTCTATAACTGGGCAACTGGGGCACCTATGCCTGGATTCATACCTCCAACCTTCACCTTGAGAGACTAGTGCCTCTTTTTTATTGTAAAATGTGTGTAAAATATTCATTTAGAGAATACATTTATAATTTTACTACTTAATCACCTAATTTTCAAATGCTATTTTTCCAGAACTGTCCTGAAGATGGAATAAGCTTCAGAGCCCAGCAGTGTTCAGAGTTCAATGAAATTCCATACAAGGGAACAACATATGAATGGGAGCCATTACCAACACCAGGTATAGAGCTGGAATTACTGTCATATATCTTCCACTCATATGTGTGTCACAGAGTCCACTGTGTGCAGCAATTAAACATTTAATTATGTGCTTTCTTATTGCTAAGTACAAATTATAAAAGAAAAATCCATAGCAGAGCTCAGAAAATATATTCCCCTCCACTGTAATAAGGTAAAGTAAGTAAAGGTAATCTTGTCGTGCCTTAGAGGCACATAGGGATATGGTGTTAGTGCCCATATTTTCCTTGACCTGTCAAGTTCACTAAAGGGTGATTTGGTCAGTATCACGCCTGGCCGCCTTTCCTTCCCCAACTCCAGAAGAAGTCAGGTACCCATTTCTACAGCTGGGTGACTGGGGTGCCTCTGGCCGGATTCAAACCCCCCGACCTTCGCCATGAGAGACCAGTGCACTAACCACTTCACCACTCAGACACCCTCCACTGTGATAGCAGTGATGTGAGTGGCTGGTAGTGATTGATCATAGATGAAAAAAAAAAAAAAGTTGGCAATTTATCTTGATTTGTGGCACTCAAATGTTGACACTTATAACATTTTATTTATTTGAAACCAAAAATTAAGGCCACACCATTGTTAGAAAGCTGTGAAATTAAAATTGTTAATAAGCGCTTGAGCACTTCCAGACAGTGTACCACAGAAAACAGTCATGCTAAGAATACATTTATAATTTTAATAATGGTAGGAAATGGAGGGAGAGACCATCCATGCAGGAAGTGACAGAGGAGATGAAAAAAACATGTCCCTTTATATGAAGCAAATCACAAAGGTTTATCACGAAATCTATCTGCAATTTTGAAACTGAAGATATACAAGTAAGGAGAAGGAGGAAGATAAGAAAATAAGTGTGGTTAAGGCAAACTGTGGAAATATTTGTAATGTTTAATTATTACACAACAAATCTAAGATTGCTCTAAATGTTTTTCTACATTTTTCTAATGTGAATTTAAAAATGCTATGCTAGTGATGATTTTATTGTCCTGATAATATGATTTGTTTAATTTGTAGCTTTTCTCACACATTTTTAATTTTCTTCAACAATTTGGGAACCCAAAAATTATTTCATTCTCTATGCTCATGCCTGATAGTACTTGTGAACAATGCTTCTCTGTCTTATGCTGCCTGATAGTACCTGTGAGCAATGTTTCTCTGTCTTACGCCATACCTGATGCTTCTGATCAGTTCAAGTGCTTTGCTTTTTCTGTGCCACCTGATTATTCCACGTATATACTTTTCTTTTAGTCTCTCTCTTTCTTTCTCTCTCTCTCTCTCTCTCTCTCTCTCTCTCTCTCTCTCTCTCTCTTTACCTTTGGAATTTTCCAGTAATAAAATCAATAAAATTAAATATTTTATTTATACATTAAAATGTACTGAAAGTAATATATTGGGAAAAAAAAAACACACACACACACACAAACGAAAAAACACATGTCTCTCTCTCAACAGATACACCATGCCAGCTTCATTGCAAGCCCAAGAACTTGTTCTTCTCAGTGCTGCTAAAGGATATTGTCACCGATGGTACTCCTTGTGTTATTGGCTCTCGGCATATGTGTATAAGTGGAAGGTGTAGGGTATGTTTTGTTTTTTTTTTTTTGCGTCAGTTGATATTTTTTCATGATGTATATTGTTTCATTCTGTGCGAATATTTCGCAATATATTAACTACGTGATGTAAGGGAATGTACTGCAAAAATAGTGAAAAAAAATGTTAGAGCTATTTTCTGTCAGTTACTTCCCTCATTTGTTTTTCTGATCTTTAATTTTTGTTTTTTTTATTTTTGATTTTTGAACAATATTGAAATGTGTTATTGTGAGCTTTTGAACATGCGTTACATGTTTCTATCCAGCATGTTGGATGTGACTGGATCATTGATTCTAGTGCCGTAGAAGATCGATGTGGCGTGTGTTTTGGTGATGGATCAACGTGCAAGACAATCAAACAGCAATTCAATGAAACTAAGATACAAGGTCAGCAACTTTACATTGATTATATGTAGAGTGATGCACTCGTGGAAAAGTTACATTCACTTACATAGATATAAGCAGAAGAAAGTTCAAGCAGAATAGAAATGTAAGGAGCTAGAATGGGTATGAAGAGAAATATGTAGAAAAGAAGGCTGACAAGAACAAAAAATTCTTCACAGCTCCTGCCCAGTGTAGATCAAAATATGGCAGCCTTTAAAAATATGCAGTTCAAACAATGTGCTGGTATTGAGTTCTCAGTGCTGAAAGATCACCCTCATTGACATTTGTTGCAGTTTGCAGGTAGTTTATGGGGAATAATATGCTGAAGTGATTACTTTGAGTAATGAAGATAATTAGATGAAGAAAGCAGAGTGTGGTGATTGTGCTTTAAAACCGGTAAAAGAGTACCTTTTCTTTCACTTTGTATGAAGTACTTTCTGAAATATTGGTTTTGTCAATACAACATTCGGTACCTTAAACTTTTTTAAATCTAAAATTACAATTTACAAACACTGCCAGGTGTACTGGTGAAATTTTTTCTTTTTTAACCTTATTTGTGGTGAGATTTAATCTTTATAAAATGCTCACATGTTGAACCAAAGTCAAAACTGGCTGATTCTTCTCCATAAAAATTGAACATTATCAACCTACTGGCCTGATAATCTTGCAGCCGATTTTGCTGACTGCTTTATACTAGCTTTTTGGTAATATAAATTGGTAATCCTCCGAAGTTTTGGTCTTTTTTTTTTTTTTACTGGCAATTGCTGGTTAATGTGGTCACTGAGAAAAGTAAACATAAGCAATAAATCAGGTGCTCTGTGACTTGCCAGCGGAAATGTATCAAAACTGCAGGAGACTGTACCAATAAGAAATTATATAGCCGTGTAAGTAATCATTAAAGCTTTTATATTTTTCTTTCCATCTAGATTATCTTTACATATGTATAAAAGAACATAAATAATAGTCATGTTTTACAGCCCAAATTGTCACATATGTTTTGTCTGAAATTTTCCTCTGATTTTTTTTATTAGTTTGGGATTTAATCTTGTCTCATCAGTTTCGTTAAGAAATGAGAAGCAGCTGAAAATCCAATTTACTTACATTTTGATTTTTTAAAATTTTGTTGTTAGTTTTTATCTTCTTGTATAAAAGGTTATTTTATAGCATTTATAAAAGATAATTCAATATATGAACTGTTAACACACTCAGATGGACTATTTATTAATTTATACATTTAATAGCAAAATTTATCTTTCATATAAGCCACTTGAGTACAGGAATACCAATATCAGTAATCATGCTTGGATTTTTTAAAAGAATTATACCTGTCTAACACTTTCCATGAAGTACTTTTTTAAATACTGGTTTTCTCAGTACAATATTCAGTATTTTATACTTTTCTTTTTTAATGTAAAATTGCACAAATTTTACAAATATCAGTTAAAAGTAAATGTTTGTGTGAATATTTTTTTTCTTACTTTTTTTATGATGAGATTTGATCTTTACAAAACAGTCCCAAGCTGAACCAAAGTTAAAAACTGGCTGATTCTCCCTCATACAAACTGAGCATCATTAATCTATTGGCCTGATCATCCTCCAACTTATTTCACTGATTGCTTTTCACTAGGTTTGTGATAATATAAACTGGCTACAGTGACTGATGATCTCCGACAGTTTCTATTTTTGTCTTTTTTTTTTTTTCAATCTGTAATTTCCAGTTAGTGTAATCACTGCCATTACTGGACTGGTTTATTTTCATAAAGTTTTGACATCTGATAGGAAGGTGTAAATATATGTAGGAGGAAACACAAGCATTATCTTTTGTCTTGTACGTGTGTGTCTTCAGGATATGTTGAAGCAACTGTGATTCCTGTTGGAGCTCGCAACATAAGGGTAGAGGAAGTGGCAGAAGCGAGCAATTTCTTGGCTCTGAAAAATGAGGCTGGAGAATACTACCTCAATGGTCATTGGTTTATACAGGTGAGCCATCATTTTTTTTCTTTGTAAAATCTGCAAAAGGTGAGTCGTATACTAAGATGTGATTGTTTGTACCTGGGAGTCCTTAGTAACATTTTCAGTGATTTAGAAAAAAAAAATTCCTCTCACAATTAATTAACAGCATAAACATTGAATCTGAGAATCACATGTATCCAAGATACAACCATTTAATATTTGTCAAAAGTGAAATCAAATAGGATGAATAAGCCAAATTAAACTGAGCACAGTACATGATTAACAAAACAGCTGAGAAACACATAAATGCCTTTGAATGTAAATGCTACAGAAGAGTTCTTCAGATATCATGGACACAAAAAACAACAAATATATCCATACTACAAGGACTTAATATTGAAGAAGACTGAGTAGTAAAGAGGATTAAACAGAGAAAACTTAAATATTTTGAACACATTAAATGACATGAGAATTTAGAGAAGACCATCTTGGAAGGATACATAATGGGAAAAACAAAGAGAGGAAACCAAGGCGAAGATGGCTGCCAGACATCGTTGATAATCTGCAAATGGATGCATCAGCAGCAGGCCATCTTGCTTACAACTGAGAGGCCTACAGGAGAGCAGTTAGGGAGGCAAAGTTCCTCAAGGGACATGCAAATGACTGACTGACTGAAAATTATAATTGTGTGTTTCTGTGTCTATTTTTCACTTTATTGAATTTCTTCACAGTGGTCTGGAGATTATGAAATGGCTGGAACAGTAATCCACTACAAAAGGATTGGAAACAAAGAGAAATTTCTAGCTCCTGGGCCACTGAAAGAACCCCTGCATATCATGGTGAGCTGTAGGTCATCAGAAATGATTCCAGCCCTGTTACGAAGGAACTAAATTTTTGTATTACTTTGCATTGAATATAATAACTGAAATAAACATTTTTTGTGTTCCTTATACAACAAAAAAATAATTGCAATTACTGTTGCAGAAAATCTCATTAGTTATGAAATAATCGTAATGATAGAAATTATCAAGTAGGTTAGGTGTGTAGAAAGAAATTCTTATGATACCATTCAAGATATATTTTCATTACAATTTTTGTCATTGGGAGCAAAGATCAAAGATAAACCAACATGCAAGACAATTAACAGCTGAGAGCTAGTCAAAATTTTATCTTGTCATTCCTCATTGTTTCTGGAAATAAATAACTGTATAGCTCCCCAGATCATCATTTTGTTCCTTTCAGCTTCTTGTGTTCCACAAGCTCTTGACCCCCCCCCCCCCCCCCCCCCCCAGGGTCATGACAGTTAGAGGTCCATGAATTTTTGGTTCTATCTGCTTTCTGAAGCTGGATAATGCATGTGTTGCATCTTACCAATGTTCCACAGTGTGCAGTTACACTGATTTACTTGTCTAGGTTCCAGCCTCCCCTTATATTCTGTCATGCTGTTTTTCTAATCAAGTGTTGCTTCATCCAGACCAAGTGAGCAGGAAACAATGATTGCCATGGTGATGGGGCATCCTGACAAGCTGTCTGTCCAATAACTGAAGCAAGACACTGCAACAGCTTCCAAGAAGACTAACTTCTTTCATTTTATGATCTTTACTTTTGTGTCATTTGCAAAGAACTCAAGTTTTCTGTTACATGATATCATAAACCAAAAAAAATCGTAATTGTTATTATTGAACTGAGTCACAATTTTATGCAATCTATTTTTTTTTTTAATCTTTAGCTGTTAATGCAGACACATAATCCTGGAGTTGAGTTTGAGTACACAGTTCCTAATGAGAATGCCACGAATAACAAGAAGCAAGAGTTTAGTTGGGAGTACATGGACTGGTCACACTGCACTGTTTCCTGTGGAGGAGGTAAGGGTCTAAGTTCCTCAACCAAGCAAATATTCGTTTGTACTAGAGCACCTTCGTTTGAATATTTTAAAAATGTTTCTCAGTGTTATCTAAACTCATAAACAATGCAGAGAAATAATCATGTAGCACTTCTAATACTTCACATCCCTTGGTTTGTGTGTACGTTTTTTTTCAAACTGTAAGATGTTATAACTTTTAAAGTTTAAAGTTTGCCACTTGCTACTGCCCTGCTGTATCTGACTCTAACACTGTTTGTAATTAACTGGGTTTACATGAAGTTTTTTTAACACTGCAGGCACTCAGAGATCAGCAGTTGTGTGTAAAGAACAAGAAGCAGGACTTGTAGATGAGGGTTACTGTGACCAGAGTACGAAACCTGATGATCAACTCAGGGAATGTAACGTTCACCTGTGTCCAGCCAGGTATAATATAAAAGATGAAAATTATTTATAAATATTTGTAGTTTATATCTACGTCTTAAATATGTTGTAATTAATTTGTAAGTGCTTACCCTTTTAACTGCCTGCATTTTCTTGAACATCATAAATCTATGGCCATGAATGTGAGTTCAGAGAGAAGTTCTAAGGAAATCAGAACATCAAGAACTAATTTTAAAAAACCAACATGGCACTTATTAATGAAAAAAGGTTAAAAGAAATATTAGCTTAGACATCATAGTTTAGGTTAAACTGTTGAAGTATTGTTTTTGACTTAATTAAGCAAAGTATGTGCCATTAATGGACACCTCATCAGAAAAGAAAGAGGGGCAGGCCATTGAGGAAATGGAGATGCATAGTATAGGAGGAACTAAAGCCAATGGGAAAGATATGGTTTGAAGTATGCTGACTGGCTCAGAACTGGAGAACCTTTGTTGATGCCTTATGCTCTGATGGGAGTACAGATGATGATGATGATGATGATGTGCCTTTATTATTGCAGCACATTTCACTGGTAATATTTTATAAGACCAAAATATCTTTCTGTGGAAGCAGCTGAAGTCAAGGTGTGAAAGATTATGTATGTTATATATAATGTTCAAAAAAAGAAACGCAACACTACTGGTCTCCTCTGACCTGTATCTTTGACATGGATCCGATTAGCTGTTGGATCTGTTGTTGTGGGGATGGCTGCCCACTCTTTCCACAGTGCAAGAGACAACTGTCAGAAATTGGTTGGCGCCATGTCTCGCTGGCAGACCTGTCTGTTGAGTTCTTCCCATAAGTGTTCTATTGGGTTCATGTCTGATGACATGGATGGCCAAGGAATGGTCTGGACATTGTCAGCAAGGAACTAGGTGGTGAGTTGTGCCACATGAGGTTGAGAGCTATCCTGCTGAAAAATCGGCCCTGGTGCACCCAGAAGTGGAGGGATGTGAGGATGAAGAATTTCACCGACGTATCGTTGGGCATTCAGGTGTCCTTCAGTTTCATCAGGTCACTTCTTCCCATGAAGCTGATCGTCCCCCACACCAGTACACCTCCACCACCATGTGGAGGAGCCTCATCCACACAGTTCTGGGTATAGTGCTCATGGACTTTGCAGTAAACTCTTCTCTGTCTATCATGTCACTGGAACAGAAAGAATGATTCATCATCAAACCAAACCCATCTCCAATCATTCACAACTGTCCATTGACAATGCTGCTTTGCCCACTGCAGTCAGCTCTGGCGATGTCGGTCCATAAGAACAGGAACTCTGTAGGGTCTTCTAGCCTAAAGACTAGCATCATGCAGCCGGTTCCTGACTATTTGATCTGAAATTCGATGAGCTGCTGTCATTGACTGGACTGTTGAGGACACAGATGCGAATCAATTCCTGAGGTGATGCAGCCGTATGAAGCGGTCTTCGGCATGGTTGTGACTATGGGTCTTCCGCTACGCAGCCGGTCTGCAACTGAACCAGGTTCTTGAAATTGTCTCTAAAGGCGACCAATGGTGCTTTTAACCACATTAAATTGTCTGGCCACTACACTTTATGACTGTCCAGTCTGTAAACATCCAATGATGATGAGTCATTGTTCTATAGTGAGATGAGCCATAAGTGCGCATTTAATTTTCAAATGAATTGATTCAAGGAACATCATTCTTTTATAGGTATTCAATACCATGGTCAGTGAGTTTTGTGTTAAGTAAGTTTCACAGGATTCTATTAAACCTGTCATGAGTTATTGTCAAAAATGCTGTTTTGACTAGTGTCGCTTTTCTGTGCTCATGAATCATCTGCTGAGTACAGTTCAGGTCAGCATGTGAAGTTGATGTCCAAGTGAACGTTTCAAGCAATTTGCCCTTGTCTGATCAGCAAACTTCAGTTTAAATCGCAGCATTGCTTTTGTTGCGTTTCTTTTTTTGAACAGTAAAAAAAAAAAATATATATATATATATATATATATATAGAGGAAGACCAAAACAAAGATGGTTGCAAGACATCGTTGACGATCTGCAAATGGATGCAGCAGCGGCAGGCCATCTTGCTCACAACCGAGAGGCCTACAGGAGTGCTGTTTGGGAGGCACAGTTCCGCAAGGGACATGCAAATGAATGAATGAATGAATATATATATATATATATATATATTATAGACTCTTTTGAAAAAAAATGCGTAAGGAAAATACTCAGCATCAAGTGGAATGAATTCAAGAACAATGCAGAGATAAGACAGATGACTGAACAATAACCAGTCTCGTGGGTGATCAGGAAAAGGAGATGGACATATGTTGGTCACTTGATGAGAAGAAATGATCAGAGAATCCCAAAACAAGCTATCAAGTGGAACACAACAGGCCAAAGAAAAAGAGGCAGACCGCGTGAAACTCTGAAGAGGACATTGCTAAGAGAGGCCAAATTAATAGGCATAAAATTCTTTGATGAGGTTGAATGACTCGCCGAAGACAGGAAAAATTGGTGAACTACTTTGCGAGCCCTATGTGACGTTTAACGGCACAGGAAGGATATAAGATATAAGATATAAGAAAATTGAACCAGTTATTAGAGAAAATCATCAGCAGTTTAATTCACAGAATTTTATTTTTAGCTGTGAACAAACCACATTGCTGTTCAGAAATTTTTTTATTTATTTATCAGTATCTTCAGAAAGAAATAATATTATTTGAATCTTTGAAAGAAAAAAAAAAACTACATCTGACATGACATGAGATAAAATATAACCTGTGAAAACAAAGAATAGCTTATAGTTCTTTGAAACCAGTGTTAACAAATTAGTTGAAGATGACGATTGTAATGTTTGGACCAGTAACTTCTATTTATGTATATGATGTTAAACTGTTCATTTCTGTCATCATCATCATCAGGTGCCGTGCCGACTGGCGTTGGCTATTATGCTTCTCCAGAGTACACGATCCTTCATGCAGGCCATCAGCTCAGTTGGTGATCTCTCACACCATCCCGTCAGACTGTCCAGTATCATTTCTCTTGGTCTTCCTCTTTCTATTTTTCCTGTTGTTATAATATTTTCTATGCCCCCTCTTCTCATTGCATGTCCTATGAAAGTACATTGTCTCTCTGTTATCTTTTGGTTTTTTTGTCTCTCCAGCTCTTCTCATACATTCTTCATTAGTTATTTTTGCTGTCCTGGGGATTCGCAACATTCTTCTAATAAACCACATTTCTGCTGCTTCCAATGATTTTTGTGCAGAATTGCCTATTGTCCATGATTCACTTCCATATAACAAGATAGGTTCAATATAGCATTTTAGGACTCGTTTTCTAACATTCATTGATAAAGATGTGTTGGCTAATGTTTCTCATTCTCTGAAATGCAGTCTTTGCTTGGCCTATTCTGTTCCTAATTTCTGTTCTGCATTTACTATCTGAAGTTATTACTGCTCCAAGGTATTTGAATTTCTGCACCTGCTTTAGAATAGTTCCGTTTAATTTTGTACTGCATGCTGGTGGATTCTGTTTCTTAGATATAACCATAGTCTCTGTCTTTTTGATGTTCAAAGTAAGGCCTTTCTGTTCACTTTCTTTGGCGACTTTATCCAAGAGATTTTGCAGGTCTTGTTGGTTCTCAGTTATCAGTACTGTGTCATCAGCATATCGAAGGTTGTTAATATTGTATCCTCCAATTTTTATGCCTGTTCTGTGATGATCATTCTTAGAATATTCTCGCTGTACAGAGAAAAAAGGTCTGGAGACAGTACACATTCCTGTCGCACCCCTTGTTTTATAGGTTGATATTTTCCAGTTCTATTTTCAACTCGAATTGCTGCTTCTTGCTGCTAGTATAGATGTTTTACAATTCTCAGGTCTTTGCCGTCTATATTGATGTCTTCAAGCATTTTAATAATTTCATTATGTTTCACCTTGTCGAATGCCTTGGTGTAATTAATGAAGCATAAGTAGAGATCTTTCTGTACTTCTAAAGCTCTTTTCTGTTAGTGTTCGTAAAGCATAAATGGCATTGTGTGTTCCCTTTCCTTCAACAAATCCAAACTGTTCATCTGCTATTTCCATTTTTATCTTTTTCCTTGTTCTTCTCATAATGATTCTCAGAAGTAGCTTCGTTATGTGACATGAGAGGCTGACAGTCCGGTGGTCATCACATTCCTTTGCACCTGGTTTCTTTGGTAGTGCTATAAATGTGGATTTAATCAGGTCACTGGGAATATAACCACTGTTGTAAATGTCATTCAGTAACTTGGTTATTATTTTATTCCTGTCTCCTCTAGTGCCTCTATTTCTTCTGTTGTTATATTATCATGCGTTTGATGGCATCTATGATTTCATCTTCAAGTATTGGCGGTCCATCACAGTTGCAGTATCTGGTGTTAATTCTGGTCTTTCTTTTCCATATAGCTCACCAATATACTTTGTCCACCTGTCCGCAATGTCTTCCTTTCTCATTAACATTTTACCTTCTTTCGATTTCAGGCATCCTGTGGTATATTTTGTTTTCCTGCCTGTGAGTTCATTAATTCGTTTGTGCATGTTTTTGCTGTCTTTATTATGAGAGTCCTCTATCTGTCTGCACTGTTCATTTAACCACACTTCTTTTGCTCTCTGCATTTGCGTCTTATTTCTTTATTTATCTTGCTATATTTTTCCTCATTATTTTTACTCCTCTTGTCCATCAGCCCTAAGATGTTGTCTGTCATCCATTTATTTTTAGAGGCTTCTTTTTTTGGTGGTATTATCTCCTCAACAGTTTGGTGGATAGAATCTCTTAACATTGCCCATTGTTCATCTATACTATTTATCTTTGCTATTGCATTGTATCTATTTGTTATAATAACTTTGTATTGTTCTCACAGTTCTTGATCATTTTTAAGGAGTTCTGTATTCAGTTTGATGTTTCTCACTTTTCTGCCTGCTTTCTTTAGCTTTATTCTAATTTTTCCACAGAGTGGATCATGGTCATTATTGCAGTCAGCTCCTGGTATTGTTTTTGTTGTCAGTAATGCACTGCGGAATCGTTTGTTGATTAATATGTAATCTATCATTTCTGTAGCACTAAAAATTCAGAAGATCTTAAATTATTAAAACTTTTTCTTGGTCTAGGTGGTGGGCAGGGCCATGGCAGCACTGTTCTGTGACATGTGGTGATAAAGGCACTCATCGTAGAACAGTCATTTGTATCCGTAGTCTGGGATCTGATGAGCAAATTGCCTTAGAAGACCAGGCATGTGAAGGTCATGAGAAACCTTTGGAAGTAGAGCCATGCCACCATAAAGATCCATGTCCTGGGCTTGGAGTTTGGGAAGTTGGAGAATGGAGCAATGTGAGTTATTAAAATTAATTTTTTTTTCCATATTGTCCTGATGCTCATAGCTTCAGTTAAAATTATGGAGAAGCACTTTTAGATAGCTCAGGTCTAACCATACAACACTGTGCTCTATTAGTTTACTGTTCAAAAGCCTCATTCTTTCCTTTTTATAAAAATTTGTGGCAATAATTTTATAGTAATGAAACATTACATGTAACTATGACATATAAAATTCATTAAAATTTGTTTAAAAATTGTCCATGAATTATTACGAGGGTCAATACTGAAAGTTGTGAGCAAAATTTTTTTAAAAATCAGATTTTATAGATAGAGAAAATATAAATGTATCACCTTAACTGCATCCTTTGCATTTCACGGAGCTTAAACAAAATAGCAGGTGCTGAAGTTTCATTTTGTCAGTGTGCTGCTGTTGAGTTCCTCGTTAAAGAGAAAATCACCGCTGCTGAAATTCACCAAAGAATTCAACTTCCTTATGGAGATATGTGTACGGGTGCTAGCAGTGTTAGGAAGTGGGTGAAACATTTCAAAGATGGAAACATGAGCATCCAAGATATGCCTCGCAGAGGTCACCCTCAAACTGCCTCCACTGAACGCAAAGTGGACAGGGCTAACGACATCATTAAAGAAGACAGACGTGTCACAGTATCTGAAATCACTGTAAATCTTGGAATAGGACACAGTACAATACAGAAAATGATTGAAACCCTAGGCTGTAGAAAGTTTATGCCAGCTGGGTCCCCCAGGAGAGAATGTCCAGAAAGCAGTGCATCTGTGCTGTTGGTCAGCTGGAATGGAATTCTACCAGGAGGGTATTTTTAAACTTGCAAAGTAATGGGAAAAATGACAATTATGTTGAAAAGTGAAGAAAAGGATGCAGATTAAGGTGATACATTTATATTTTCTCTGTCTATAAATTCTGATTTTTTACAAAATTTGCTCACGATCTTTGATATGACCCTCATAATAAATTAAAATATGAGAAAAAATGGAAAAGGAACACAAACCAGATAAGTAAAATCAAGAATAGACATTTATTGTTCTTATTTTATTTTTGTTACTTACATCTTACATCCTTCCCATGCTGTTAAATGTCATATAGGGCCCGCATGGTAGTTTGCCAAGATTTCCTGTCTTCGGTGAGTTTTTCAATCTCATCAAGGGATGTTATGCCCACTGAACTAGCCTCTCTTAACAATGTCCTCTTTAATGTGGTTGACCTCATTTTCTTTGGCCTTTTGTGTTCCACTTGATAGCTTGTTTTCTGATTCTTTGATTGTTTCTTCTCATCACATGACCAACATATGTCCATTTTCTTTTTCTGATCACCCATCAGACAGGTTGTTGTTTGCTCATCTGTCTGATCTCTGCGTTGTTCTTGATTTCATTCCACTTTATACCAAGTATTTTCCTTAGGCATTTGTTTTCAAAAGAGTCTAATTTCTTGTCTGTTTTTTTAGTTGTTTTCCAGCTTTCACATGCATAAATGAGGGTGGATATTACATTTGAATTGAATAATCTTAACTTGGTTTTGTGCTTATAACTTTTGAATGCCATATGTTCACAAGATTCTTTTGCAATTCTAATTCTGACGTCCTTTCTGGCATCACCATCCTAGCCTATGTAGCTGCTGAGATATGCAGACTGGTTTACTTCTTCAACAGCTGTTCCTTCTATGTATATTTTTCCTTCATGGTTAATGAGAAGTTTTGTTATTTTTGTTTTATCCTTTTTAATTTCAAGTCCTATTTTACTAGCCATTAAAGATAAGGTATCTGTTTTTTCTTGCATTAATTTCACATTGTCACAGATAAGAGTTATGCCATATGCAAAATCAAGATCTTCCAGTTGTGTCTCATGTACCCAATCAATGCCCGTTTTACCTGTGCAGCATTTTTTCATTATGAAGTCTGTGGCAATTCCAAAAAGCAAGGGAGATAATATACATTCTTGTTTCATGCTTGTTTCAATCTGGAACCATTCATTCATTCCTTCTTCTGTGTTGATTGTAGAGGTCTCTTCTAATGATGTTGACAATCTTAGATGGTATTCCATATACTCTTAAAATTCTCCACAATGAATCTCTGTGATTAATACCATCATATCAGATGGCTTTTTAAAGTCTATGAAGTTGAGGATTAATGGTTTTTTGCTTTTCAATATGTTCTTCGTGTATTATTCTTAGAGTAAAGATCTGGTTGAGATAGCTTCTCCCTTTTCGAAATCCTGCTTGTTCTTCTCTCATTGCAGCATCCACTATATCTTTAATTCTATTCATAATAACTTTGCAAAATACTTTTGACACAACTGATAGTAAAATTACTCGTCTCCAGTTATTGCAATCGCTAAGGTTGCCTTTTTTGGGTATTTTAACAATGATTCCTTTTTTCCATTTAGAAGGGACCTTTTCTTCTTTCCATATCTTGTTAAACATTCTCTGTAGTTGGTTCATGTTGTCACTGTTAATAGCTTTTAACATTTCAGCTGTCATTTCATCTTCACCTGCAGCTTTGTTGTTAGACATTAGATTCACTACTGTTTTAATTTCATGCAGTGTAATTTCATCTAGGTTGACATTTAGTTGTGAGATTGGTAAGTCAGTTTCAAAGTCTATTAATTCTTTTGGGTGTGGTCAATTAAGTATTCCTTGGAAGTGTTCAGCCCATCTTTGCTTTTGGTCTTTACTTGATGTTAATAGTGTTCCAGTTTTGCTAAGGATTGGTCTTTCTTTATTTTTGTTACTACTATAATATAATTATTATTTTGATTTTTCAGTGCACAAGGCCCTGCAATGGTGGAGTCCAGATTAGGAAAGTAACATGCATTGGAGGAGTCAGATGTGAAGATGAGCAGCCAGACATGGAGCAGACATGTAATGAACACAAATGTACAGCTGATCATGAGAATGCATTACTTAATATAGAAGAAGGAGGTTCAGAACTTCACAACAACTTCCTACCACCTGATATAATATCACATGGAGCATCATCATCCTCCACCAAAATTACCAGTATAGGACATAATGACACTTTGCTTCCAGATGACAACAGCAATTTGATCAAAGACTCAACTGCTGATATTGTTCAGAATGATGTAAGCGTTTCCAGCACTGTGAACATTGGTAGTAACCATCCTTACAGGCACAAGTACCATCAACATCATCATCACCATCATCATAGTAAAGACAGTCATCTCAAGTCTGAGCCAGAGAATGCAACTGCTAAGTCAGAAAACAGAAAACTACATGATCAGACTAGAACTGCAGGAAGTGATAACACCACAAACAAGTCCGAAACACCAGATGAACAGAATAAAAATGGAAGGGAGTCTCATTTTATTTGGCAAACACTTAACTGGAGTAAGGTAAGAGATTAAATAGGCAGTAAGGATATGTAGCCTTTGGAATAAATGTATTTCTGTCAAACTGTTTGCTAAACAATATTGTTTGTTAAAGAAAATGTATTCATTCATTCTACTCTAAAAATTGTTTGAATTCTGAAAATGAAGAACCTTTCTGAGGCAATACAAGCAATGGAATTATTACAGATTTTTAAAAAAATCATAATTATTATGTCATAATACAGACTGTCTGTCCAGTAGTAAGGGAAAGTAAAAATAAAGGAATAAAGCTGCAAGAAAAGGACATTGAAAAAGAAGACAGTTCAGAGATGCCTGGCTTCACTCTGTGCTGAATGAGAACTCATAAACATTCTCAGTGAATACATCAAGGCTTGAGCAATGATGAAGAAATAAAGAAAAAAGTAGATGAAAATAATGATCAGTCTTTTGTGTTAGGTATGAATGAGTGCTTGAATGAATAATCTTTATTTTTAAAGGGCCCGTCTTACATTCTGCCTTTCATCATTCCATCTTTCATTCTTCCCACAGACTCGATTTAATACAAATATACAAACTACATTAGGAAAAAAAAACATCAAAAGAGTGTAAGATTAAACTGTTACATTCAAAGTAAAAGAGAAGAAGCAATTAATCTAATAAAATAGCACTCACAAACACATACATGCACAGACACAGACATATACATAATCAAAATACATTGTAAGTACAGATCTATGTTTAGTGTTATATGTAAACAGTGACCACAAGTAAGGCGGAGGTAAACCAAATAAGATATTTTCAAACAAAATCTGAGACATACTGTTATATGATTGCTTGCTTTTGTCTGTGTTATGACTGTATGTGTTTCATACTTGGTGCTCCAAGTTGTCTTTGTTGATGGCTTATACTCCAGATAGGGGTAAAAGAAGGTGAGAAGAAGATAAGAAAGGAAGCTCCAAGTAATAGGAAGTCTGCCAAGAAAGTTGCTTTTAAAGCTCATTCTGGATCTTCAGGCTAACCATTATAACCTATCCTCAGTTCAGTATGATACGTGTACTTCAGCACCTTCACTGTGGCAACTGCTGGGAATATCCACCTCACAGTTCCAGGGAAATAGAATAACATTATTTTAACAAAACATAATTTCAAATATGATTAATTACAGAACAGATTAACTCTGGTTGGGCCATATGTAAAGAGTGGAAGAGAACAGACAAACAAAAATGATGTTTGTACAAGAAATGAAGGAAACAGCATCAAGTGGTAGACCAAGACAGAGATGGAAAGACAACAAAAAGGAGGACACAAAGGAAATTAGTGTCGCCAAATGGAGAGAGAAGATTAGAAACAGAGAGGAATAGATGCGAACTTTATCTGCAGCAATGAGCCTTAATGGCTCAAAAAGCTGAAGAAGAAGAAGAAGAAGAAGAGGAATAATTAATTAATTACTATAACATAATGTTGCACTCTTTTACAAAGTCTGTGATAAAGTAAAAAATGTTTCTACACTTTTGTTAACTTTGTCCTTGTTAATTGCTGCTCAATGTTCTACAAAGACTTGAATCTGTTCATATATTTATCTTAGTTGACAGTTATATATATCGCTGGTAGATGTCATGATAAATTTTGTCAAACCTAGAATGAAGCAGATAATGAGTAATCATAAATAAATATAGCAGAAATAGCTCTAACAGAATAAAGTACCTAAACTATCTCTGCTTAGTTTTATCAAAGTAAGATGTATAAACCATACATGTAGCTACTATGCTAAATAGAACAGATATGCACTCTGTCCTTTCAATGTTTAGCTTAAGAAACAAATAAGAGAGTCTGAACTTGTTTGCCAAACACTTCAACAAAGAAATGGAAGTGAGCAGAGTGGAAAAACAAAAATGTACGTCTGTCTTTGATCTTGAAGAATTTTCATGCTTCATAGACTTTATAATAAAATAAATGAGTAGTCTGTAACCTTGTCTTTGCAGTGCTCTAGCCAGTGTGGACGAGGAGTACGGATTAGAGAGGTGCAGTGCATTGAATCCAAAACAAGAGCAAAGGCTGCTACAGAATTATGCAAAACTGTCATAAAACCACAGGCTGTTGAACAGTGTTTTGAGTCTATGTGCACTGCATGGCAGACAGATGACTGGACAGAGGTATATTCCCAATTTGATTCTTGACTGATCATTATGGAAAATGAAATTCTTGAGTAGAAACATCATGCAGATTCTTGAGTAGAAACATCATGCAGATTCTTGAGTAGAAACATCATGCAGATTCTTGAGTAGAAACATCATGCAGATTCTTGAGTAGAAACATCATGCAGATTCTTGAGTAGAAACATCATGCAGATTCTTGAGTAGAAACATCATGCAGATTCTTGAGTAGATTTCAGATTCTAGTTTTCTGAGATGAAAATATGCTGCAGAGTCTGAGGTGTAGAGATGTACTAAGAATCTTAGATATAAGTTGATAAGAGCAGGCTTACCTTGGTGGTGTAATGGTTAATGCATTTGTCTGCCGATCAGAATGTCCCTGGTTTGATTTCACACTCGGCACAGAATTTTTTCAGACTGACTGCCACTAGGGTCAACTCAGCCTCAAAAAAAGGGTAGATGGGGGTCTCCTTAAGAAAATAACGGCAGCAAGGCAAGGTGCTGGCATCCCTACCTAAGGCAGCAAGACAGGGTGCTGGCATCCCTATTTGGGGTCTCCCTAAAAAAGCAAAGGCAGCAAGGCAAGGTGCTGGCATCCCTATTTCGGGTCTCCCTAAGAAAACAAAGGCAGCAAGGCAAGGTGCTGGCATCCCTATTTGGGGTCTCCCTAAAAAAAACAAAGGCAAGGTGCTGGCATCTCTACCTAGGGTCTCCCTAGGAAAACAAAAGCAGCAAGGCAAGGTGCTGGCATCCTTACCTGGGGTCTCCCTAGGAAAACAAAGGCAGCAAGGCAGGGGTGCTGGCATCCCTACCTGGGGTCTCCCTAGGAAAACAAAGGCAGCAAGGCAGGGTGCTGGCATCCCTACCTAGGGTCTCCCTAGGAAAACAAAGGCAGCAAGGCAGGGTGCTGGCATCCCTACCTAGGGTCTCCCTAGGAAAACAAAGGCAGCAAGTCAAGGTGCTGGCAACCCCGCCTCAAATGCTGTAATGTCCTAGAAATATGAAAGCTCTAACACTTCACACCAGTATGGCATGCAAATGATATGGGGCTTGGAACTTTTTATTAATGTAGTTTTTTTTCAGTTTTCATCTTTTTTTTCAGACAGCAAAAACAAACAGGAAAAAAACTTGTAAAATCAAATGATGATTCTTTCTGCTCTGTTTTTGTTATCTGGGCAGAAAAATGTTTTTTTACATTCTATTGAAAGATCTGTCAGATGCTCAAAAAAATAAAATGCATTTTTATTCAACTAACATTTTCCAGTGTTCAGCTACATGTGGCTATGCCACACAGTCCCGACGAGTACTTTGCCCAAACCCAGGACACTGTAATATGTCACAAAAACCAGCAGCAACACGTGTATGTGAGGAGCTCGGTCCGTGCATTAGCTGGATCTATGGAGACTGGAGTGAGGTAAACAAAGACTAGGATGCACCTGGCACCAGATATAATAATAATATATAATCTTTGGTCATATTTATTTTTTATAACATTTATTCTTCTTCTTCGTTCACTATAACATTTATTCAAAAAGGTAATCCTTTTCTCAGTTTGCTGACCTATATATAATGGATTTGTTTAAAATGATAATTCCACCATATGTGAATGAAAGAGACAAGACTTTTGATCAGTAGTAACTTGATGAACTGGGTATGATCTTTTTTTTTGTCTCATTCTAATGTCTGCATAGGCTACATTCATATAATTGTTCTGTTATGTTTGTCACATTTTTCCAATTTTATTTATTTTTTTTTTTTGCTTATTCAAAAAAATCAGTGGGATCTGTAAATATATAGGCTGTATGAAATGAAGTAATGCATTTTTCTGTCTACTTCCTAATTAATATTTTATCCAAGAAAATGTTTCACCAATTTTTATTATTCTCAGTGCACAAAGTCCTGTGGCATTGGTAGTCAAGAAAGATTGGTTCAGTGTGTTAACCTGACATCTCAGCAGTTGTCAAATGGATGCCCTTCAGAAAATAAGCCAGATGAAAGACGAGAATGCAATGAACATGAGTGTCCTGTGGATGATAATGCAGGTAAATACATGGCGTTTCATAAGTAACTGTGCACTAACCCAGTATCAATTCCAGTATCATAATGATATCTTAATGTCTGCAGTATCTAGCCACATCTACCTACTGTGGCTAAAGTTGCCGATTAAGTGTGCTGATTAAAAAATGTTGCATATTATAAACTAATCAGACACATACCTTATAACAAATGTTGAAAGTGATGTCCTTGTGCATCTATGCAAGCTTGAACATGTTTAATTTTATTCGCAAACACTTTTCTTAGTTCTGCTGGTGAAATGTTTCATATGTGTGGGCGATTTCGATAAACTTCAGATCGTGTATTTTGTGTTTTAACATAGCCCGAGAGGTGAAACCAGGCCTCATCTGTAAAAAAGGTGACATCAAGAATATCAGCAGTTTTAGTTTGAATGAAATTTGTAAACCATTCGCAGTAACAGAGTCATTTTTCATGATCCGCCAGCAGCAATTGTTGGACTGCTGTTACTTTATATAGGAGTTTCAAATTTTCTCTCACCACTTTATGTGCTGTTGCATGCCCAATACCTTCCTGTAGTGCCAGCTTTTGCAAAACCTTTGATGGACTCCGAAGCATATAATCAGAAATGTTCGATAACTTCTCCTTGTTAAGTTTAAATGGTTCACCACTGCTGTGTGCATCTGACACTGAGCATGTTTCACGAAATTTCTCAATAAGTTTATAAACTGCATTGTGATGAAGTACGGGCATTCCTTGGAATTTTTCAACAAACTGCTCCCGCACTAAATCAGTGTATGTACTGCTTTCTCGAAATACATGCTCAACAAGAAAAATATTCTCCTCTAGTGAAAGAATCATAGTGAATAAACTGATTAAAACAATTTGCCCATCGTGCACTTCAACAACTGCTTTGCTGCTTAACAACTGAATACACAAAGACAGACTGAATACAGTGAATGTCACACAACAGCAGGCTTCAAGACGTTAATGTATGCAGGTAGATGTGGTTAGATACCGCAGTCATTAAGATATCACTACGATAGCGGAATCGATACTGGGTTAGTGCACAGTTGTTTTCTGAACGCACTGTACTATATAATCACAAGCAGAATATTTGTCTTGTCTTGTCTAACCCTCCTTCCACTGGTGTCTTGCAGTGTGTAAAGATGACAAATAAACTTCTTTAAGGACTTTGTGACTTGCTCTGTTGCTGTTACTGTCATCCTTCAGTCAGTCTGGCTGTAAAAGTTAGTGTGCAGTAAACTTTGTTGAGAAACATTGATAAGGGTTCTTATCAGTGTTATGGATTTTATGTACTTGTGTGATTTTCCTTTGTGGACCACTCACTTTGCAATTGTTGTGTTATGCCTTCTGAATGCATACAATAAGTGTACATCATTTTCTGTATGCCATGGTACATACAAGGTAATTATGAAGATACCAGAGCATCTGTGGATTTGTCAGGAGTGCAAGGTTGATGATCCTAAAACTTAAATTTCAGACATCTTGTATATGGAGAGGAGCAGACAGAACCACAAAAATAAGATTTTTAAGGGCATGCATCTTTCCCATAGCAACATAAGCCTGTGAGACCTGGACACTTAACAAAACAGCTGAGAAACACATAAATGCCTTTGAATGTAAATGCTACAGAAGAGTTCTCCAAATATCGTGGACACAAAAAAGAACAAATATATCTATACTACAAGAGCTTAATATTGAAGAAGGCTGGCTAGTGAAGAGGATTAAAGAGAGAAAACTGAAATATTTTGGACACATTAAACGTCATGATAATTTAGAGAAGACCGTATTGGAAGGATACATAATGGGAAAAAGAAAAAGAGGAAGACCAAGACGAAGATGGCTGCAAGACATCGTTGACGATCTGGAAATGGATGCAACAGCAGCAGGCCATCTTGCTCACAACCAAGAGGCCTACAGGAGTGCTGTTTGGGAGGCAAAGTTCCGCAAGGGACATGCAAATGAATGAATGAATGAATGAATGTATATGGAATAGAAATATTTCTATTATTCATAAATTAAGTATTGACTATAATAACAAATTTTGTTTCAGCTCTGACTGTTTCATGTGAATCTAATGAGATGAGTTTCAATGTGTGCCGAATGCTCAAGAAAGTTGGCTTGTGTCATAAACAGTATGTACGAATGAAATGTTGCAGAACATGTCACAACGACAACAGACCAAAACCTGATGAGCCCAGCTTATCAAGGAGGTAACTAGAAGATAACCTGGTTTCATGAAACCAGATGAAAGGGAGAACTAGATGAATGTTTATAATTGTTTGTGAGAGTAGGTGGTAGTGGAAAGAAAACTTTGATTAAAATTCATGTGTTGTATCAGAAATTTTGATCAAAACTCATGTATTGTATCAAAGTTATAAATTTATGTAATGTTATTATTTTTTTTGTTTTTCTTTGTAATTGTCAAAATCAGTTGTTTTTTTTTTACATTTAATTGTGAATGTAAGAGGTGTACAACTGATGTGAAAAGTAGAAGGATGAAAATGTAAATCTAAGCTCAGATTTGTAAAAATGTAAGAACAGATAAACAAGCAATATTTTGGCAAAGGAAATCGTCATGGAAATAAACATAATACAAGGTGGCACACAAAAAAGTCACCTGCTTCTATGCATGCCAGTTGTAGCAGCCCGCATAAAAGTGATAAGTGCCATCATGTACACAAATAAGCGACATAGATAAATGAGTATCAAAGCAGAGAAGAGAGCTAGAAGAAAAACTGTTGTTCTGTTCAATTGTGTTAGGAAGCTGAACAAGCTATTTGCTTTTTATACTCTTTTCATTTGGTATTAATCAGTTTGGTTTTCTTTTTTATTATTGTGCTCAAATAAATTCAATTCTTTTTGTATTAGAATTTTGGTTATTTGTCTTTTCTTAACACTGCTATATCTTTTGTAGAACTGCCATATACATTTAAACCTTTAGTTTTTTATTAATACATTTTGTGGCCTTAGGAATGAATAAGGACAATAAAGTATTTCACTGTCATCCGTCTACAAGGTTCATTACTTTCTAAGATAGTTCAAAGTAACTTTAAGAGTTTATCTGCTAAAAGTTGGTGACAGGAAATCATCAATGGTAATTTTATCATCCTTTTGTTGAAAATGAAAATAAAACAAAAACTTAAATGTCAAAACAGAAATTAAAAACTTTTGGTGCTAAAAAAAAAATGGAAAAAAATGCTCACTATTTGTTCCTGTAGACAATGTAAACCAACATCAGGAATTTAGCTAGTAAATTATACAGAGAAACTGGCAGCCTGAGTTGCATAATATCAAGAGAGGCAATGCAAAGATATACCATAACACACTCACATGAATATTATATATCTATCTTTTGTAATCTGTTTGTATCAAACTATACTTCCCATTTTACCATCATTCATTTTCATTTTTTGTTTCTTACTGGTGGGGGGTGGGGGCTGGCGGTGAGTGGAGGGCAACCCCATAATCCACAGTTGTTGACACATGACCCATTATGGTATATACAGAATTTAACTATGCAGTTTGATTTATCATTCTTCCAGAGCAGTGTAATAGGCCTATAAGAGTTGCTCTTGGTCATGGAACAATTTTTTTTTAACTTGCACAATTAAGATGTCTATTTCAGCACTCGATAGTATCAATAAAATATATTCTCAGCAGGCATTTCTGCAGAATCAATAACATGCTTGAAAGTCATTACAGAAATGGAAAAATAGCAACTATTTTTAGTGACTGTTATGGTATCCATTTATTTCTGTTTTAAAATGTGCATGAAGCTGATTTGTTCTTCCTTTTATTGAAATAAAACTGACACTAGCAAATCCTAGATTATACTGGGAAAGCAAGACTCTGGCAATTAATGCAGAAAAATGTAACATGTCAAGTAAAAGATCAGCAAAAAAATATGTGAATTGCCATGTGTAAAATCCTCTTGTGTTACAGAAGCATCACGGGTGGTTTTATTGATACAACACTTAAATAGTTGGCTAATGCAAAAGTAAGAAATATAACTTTTGTCAGTGGGTCACAGTATTCTATACTGATTTTTTTTTAAGTTAGGCATAATACAAAAGATATAGTATTAATACATGAATACCTCATAAAACTGCATTTAAGCAATCATGAAAGTTTATCAGCAGCACCTCTGGACAAGTCTGTTACTACTACACACCTCACAGTAAAGAAAACAAAAAAATAGTCAGGTTTAGAGATCATGCATTCCCATTATATTGCTTTTCTAAACTGTCAAGTGCTCTAGGTCACGCTTGTCACCACCACAGATCATAAATTTTTGTGTATATTTAGCAGAACTATTTAAATGTTATGGTGATTTCAAACAAGGAGTCAAATTTGATCCTTTATCAGTGTAACATACTGGACATGCCCATTTTGTTTAAGCAAACATTTATAAAGCATTTCATTTTGAGGAACAATTTTAATAAGTTCACATTTTTATTGCTCAGTTTTTCAAAGACTTTTTTTTTTGTTACAGCAGACAATCAAGACTATTGCTTCATTTCTTTTTCTTCAGCTACTTATGCCACTGCTCCTGCTACTACTACCACTACTGCTACTGCTAGCTTATGTGCATTATCATATAAAGTTTTATTATAGAACGCAATATGTTTATTTGCCATTCTCATTTGGTGACTTATTAATTTTATTAAATATGATTTAAAATGAAGATGTTCTTTCCTTATTTGATGCAGTTTTTATTTTTTAAATATGTCTTATGATGATCTTATCAAGAATGTTTATAGTGTGTATGTTACAGTTATAAGTTGTAGAAAAAATTTATAGCATAGAACTGTGAAGATTCTAAGTTCTAGAAGAATTAATACTTCAAGGCCAGATATTTTCAGACACTTTCAGCCAGTGGTTCTCAGTGTGTGAAGTAAATTGTAGAAGTAATTAGCCTGAACTTTAAACTTTATGAAAGCTTTTGAACACAATCAACAGAGCAAGGTTATTTCTCTTCATCTCATCTCATATCCTTATCCAAAACAACTGTTTTCTTTTACGTTCACAAATTATTTTTAACCTGAAAAAAATTCAGCCTTCTGGCTCATGAAAAATGAAACAGAGCAAAAGTAATTTCACTACTGTCTCTTCAACTGCTATGATCGCTACTGTGAGATTTCACTGTTTGGCAAAATGTGTGTTGGGGATGAAAACCTGACCATTAACTGTAAAGCTTTTTTTTTAACTACCTCCAAATTTTCAGTATAGCGTTATGATGAGTTTTAATTTAACATTGAAAATCAGAAATAAATGGGCTTACAGCCAAGGAAATTGCTGAATGTTAAGTTGAAATACATGCATGCAGGAAACTCTATACTGTAGAGAGCAGAAAAGCAACACAACTCCCTCAGTACCCTCCCCTCCTCCTCCCCCTTAGACAAGTGTTTCAGCCCTATTAAATTCCTGACACTCTAAGAGGGTGGGCCTTACTGGGACATGACTCCAAGAGGTATTGTGAGTTGTTGCCACACCTCCCCCTTCCCAGAATTGAACCCACAATCCTCTAGTTGGCACTGCACTTCGAAGTGATCTTAGCGATTTAGCTGAAGAGGACCGGTATTAATTATGACAAATGAAGTCATTTAAGTTCTCAATGCTTGTTTCACATACTCCACAGCCAGCATGAGGCCTTTTCTGCTGTTTCTGAAAGGCTTTTCAGTGCCCTTGCTATTGCTTGTCCTTTTATGCCCAGTTGCTTACATAGGTTGTATGCTGATGTTGCTATGAATCCTCTCACTCCCACTTCTGTCACTTTTGCCTTGACTCCTGCCTCCTGCCTTAGTTGCTTGACCAGATCAATGTACTTCTCACATTTGAGTAAATGCTGCTCCTCTATATTCTTGTTTCATATGGAACTGTAAGCTTTATTAACTCCTGTTTTACTGTGGAGGACACTACAATGGAGTTAGTGGTCTGTGTGCAAAATGTTCAGCTCATGTGCAAAAAAATTTTGTGTGTAGTAATTATATATATATATATATATTATAAGACACACACACACACACTGTAAAGGCCTGTACATTTAATAACAGGATAGACCTGCTGTACTTTTCAGCAGTGGAAATTCATCTGTCCATTTATTCTCTGTATGCACACTTGCCTTGCCATGTTTCTGCTACAATACTACTGAAACTATGAGATAAACGACCAGTTGAAACATCCAATCCAAAAGTCATTTATCTCAACAAGAAAGAAACAGTACAGGAAAAACATGTACCATCATTGTATTTTTCTTTTATCACAATTATATACTCATGGGAAAAAGTAAGTGTGCAGTGATGTCAAGCTTATCAGTCACATTGTCATGAGTGAAATGAAATCAGATTTGGCACAAAGTTTTGTCTGAGTGTTGTCCACTTCTCCGTACTGCACGAAGTTGATCGCACTATTCATGGGGAGATAACCACAGCTCCAGTGAAATCATGTGCGTGATCCATGATTGGTTACTGACCACGGATAAAATGAGGGTAAGTGTGTAATTCTGTTCTCAGAGATCTCTTCATGTAATCATTGAAGAAAGAAGTAGTGGAATTCCAACATAACCATCTTTTTTCATCATGCTAAGATTGAATGAACATCAGCGAGAAATAGCTGTTGGGATGTTAATTGCTGGATCAACAGTAGCAGCAGTATCTCAATATTTTAATGTTCACAGAAACACAATATCACGCCTTCAAAGTCGTTTTAACCAAAATGATTCTGTTGCTGACCATCATAGAAGCGGCAGACCACGAGTTACCACCCTTGCACAAGACCGTTACATCCACCTCATGTACCTTCGTAACAGGTTTCTCAAGGCAACATAGACTGCCTGCAACATTCCAGGTGTAAGACGTGTGTCGGGCAGGACAGTGAGGAACAGACTCAGAGAGGTAAATCTCTTACCTCATAGGCCTGCAATTAGGCCAGTACTGACAGTTCGCCACAGACAAACCCGCTTGAACTGGGCCAGGCACCATGTGGCATGGCCTTATCATCAACAGAGATGGATCCTATTCACTGATGAGTCCAGATTCTGTCTGCAAGGCCATAATGGGCGTGCTTTAGTGCACAGGCAAAGAGGAGAATGCTTTGCGAATAACTGTGTGCTAGAGGTGGATAGGAGAAGAGGAGGCAGTGTAATGGTTTGGGGAGGAATTTCCTATGCTGGGCGAACAAACCTAGTCTTCCTCAATGGCAACCTTACAGGTTTACAATATAGGGACGAAATCATTACACGCCACGTAATACCTTTTCTGGATGCTAATGGACAAGACCTGATACTACAGCAGGATAATGCTCATCCACATGTCGCACGTGTGGTCAGGGACTACTTTCAACAACATCAGATTATTGTCTTGCCATGGCCAGCAGTTTCACCAGACCTGTCACCTATAGAGCACATTTGGGATGAACTGGACTGCAGGTTGCGAAGACGACACAGTCATCCTGGAAACCACCAAGAATTAGCCCATGCGTTGCAAGAAGAATGGAATAACATGTCTCAACAACTGATACAATGTGTCATTGGTTTGATGAGAAGGCGGTGTCAAGCAGTGATAACTGCCCGAGGAGGGCACACAAGATATTGAAACCTTGATTTTCTGTTCTTGGGGTGGTGAGCCACATTAGATGAGCTTTTTTTTTTACTTTTCTGTGACATGTGACTGGCCTGAAAGTTATCATTTTATCTGTTATTGGATAATCAAACATAATGTGTGCCAAATTTCATTTCAGTCATCACCTGAGCACATTCATGGTGCTTTTTAAAGCATTGCACACTTACTTTTTTCCGTGAGTATAGCATGGAGTAACACCTGGAAAGTGGAAAGTAAAAGTAACAGTTTCTTTTGCGCGGCTGCAAAAATTTTGTGCACGGTGTGATTTTTTTCTGTGCACAGCCACGCAGCTTAGAGGAACAGTGGCAGTCAGGTATTATCTTCTTCCTGGTGGATCCACTATCACATCCCAGTCATTTCCACCATCTAGCAATTATGATAAGGGAATGTCCCTGATTTCAATATTCGGTGTCATTCTAGTGCCTATGAAGTACTTAGCCATGAAATTGTGAAAATGTTTGACTCATTCCAGTAAATTCTAGGGCCTAAGCATTGGCAGACCACTGAGCACATGTGACAAGAAGATTTGCAAAATTCTGAGCGTGAAAGAAGATGATAATGATGGAGTGGAATATAATCAGTTTAAAAAAGGCATTGCTACAATAAAAGGTAATAAATAGGATTAGTCAGTAATGCAAAATAAATGAGCAGGATTAATGTCTGACAAGAGCTCTATAGGAGATTAACAGAGAATGCCATGAGTGTTTGTGTCTGACAGTTAAACTTTATGATAAGAACTGATCATGATGAAGTTCTTACCAGTTTAAATATCAATTTTTAGTTTTTGCTAAGTTGTTGTAACATAAACTTCATTAAATTTTGGACATTTAGAACTCAAAGGAAAAAATATCAAACATTTCTGTTCCTTAAAAATGAATCATTGCAAGGTACAGATCACCTTATATCTTATCACATTTGTGGTGACAATTACACATGGAGTTATATTCCCTCCATTTTACTCAGCCAGACCAGTTTATTAATAATAAGTTCTTCCTTTATCACATATCACCTAGTGAAATGAAAAACAAAGCAATTAGTTTTTGGAATCCACCACCGATTCCAAAAACATTAAAATCAAATCTGTCATTCTGAAGTATTTCATTCATATCGAATTCTGAGCTTTTCTCATCTTGTTTAAAGATTATTGCAGAGGTTTACCATACATGAACGTAAAGATAATATTATAATTTACTTGCACTGGTTTTATTATTAATTCTGGGATGTATTCTGATAACTTTTTTTTTTTTCAACTAGGGTTAAATTTGTTTATGTTTCTTATTAAAAGTTCTGATCAGTGTCATTATACTTCTGATATTAATTTGTTATTAATTTTAAAAAAAATATTTGTAGACATGTCATGATGTTTGCTTTTATATGTTGAGATTAACATTTCGGATATTATTATACAGCTGTCAGCAGTTTGAAAACATAAAAAGCTGCAGTAAAATGTGAAAATAACAGTGATGAAAAGTAAGGTAGTAAATGATTTCATTTGATGAAAAAATCAGAAGTAAATATCGAGTACTAAAAAAAAAAAAGAAAAACAGCCAAAAAATACATTTTTTAAAAAAAGAATTTATGTATAATTGCTAAGAGGATATATATCATTTACAAATATCATCAAACAGAAAGATAGACTACTTCTAAACTAATTAAGAATAAGGTAATATGCTTGAGTTTTTAAAAATTTATTGGGTAAATGTAAGTTGTTAACAATCAGTTACTGCATGTTGTTTAAAAAAAAAAGGAGCACATGTAATGCTTTGTGATGTACATGTGGATGTTTTGTTTTCTTAAAACTGTCACGACCAGTTTAACAGGACAGAAGTATTTATGATCAGATATGATTCTTTTTTTTTAAATACCTGAAAGCAGTGTATACATCAGTCAGTGAAACAAATGTAATTCCTTCCCCCCCCCCCAAAAAAAAAAAACCATATGATATTAGAAAAAACATATTTTACTTTAAAAATGAAAAATTTATGACAATTTACTTAAAAATTTGCAGTATTATGTTTGCATTTATCATATGTTTGCATGTTAAAAATATGATGTTTAACACTCTTGGCAAAGTAACACGTGAAAGAAAAGAAAAAAATAATAATTCAGACCTCCAACTGTGAAACTTTATTCCCATTGATACATCATCACACATCTTGTCTTGGAACCTGATGCAGAGCTTGAATGTGATGTTTAACAGGATGTTTGAAGATCAAGAAACAATGGTTAATAAGGCAAGATGCTGGAGGAAAAAAAAATATCTTGGTGTTGTTTTCAATGAGGCTGCTTTAAACTGTATGTAACTGATGTACCATTATTATTAGAATCCAAATGTAGTTTGCATGATAAATATTTTCATAAGGATTTCAAATGCAGTATGAATAGTAGTAATCTTTTATATTTATCATTATGAGTCAGTGGGTTTTTATTTTACATAAAAATCTATTGTAAGATGCATTATTGTTATTGTTTATAGAATGTAATATCTTCTACATGTTGCACATTTATAACTTAAAAATGTATGTTCTGTGACATTTGCATGTCATAGGAGTGTGAAATGTTAGTGCCTTCACTTGTCTAAACCACAACATTTGAGGTGGGGATGCCAGCTGTCCTTGCTGCATTTATTTTCCTAAGGAAATCCCACATACCCATTCTTCTTCTTCTTCTTCGTTCGCATTGTCTGTCTATATCTGCAGTCCTGTCTCTTGGATAAATTTCACTGTTTTTTGTAATTCATGTATGGAACCATAGAGCTTATCTTCTTTAGTGGTTTCACTTGGCCAGTAATTATTTCTCAGTGTTTCATAGTTGGTGCAGTTCTGGAGGATATGTTCCACAGTTTGGGGCACCTGGGCACATGTACACAGATTAGTAGTACCAACCTTAAACTTTGTATACATATGACTTCAGAGTCGGCTGTGTCCTGTTCGGAGATGGAAGATGGTGACTTGTTCCTTTCTGTTTAGCATGTGATAGTCATCATGTAGTGGTGTTTGTGGCTTCTTGTAGGGTTTTATCATGCTTTTCTTCTGATTATAGGTGATTGGTATGTCTGGTTGCTCCATTTCAGTGCCCTCTTTGGCCAGATGGTCAGCTTTCTCATTGCCTGGTATCCCACAGTGGGAGGGAATCCATTGCAAAGTGACTCCATGTTGTAAGCCAATTTTTGACAAGGCATCCTTAATGTCTGGTAGTTTGTTGCACTGAAGAGCTTCCAGTACTGATCTTGCATCTGTGAGAATTACTACGGGGCATGTATCAATTCTGGAGTCTGATAGTTTTTCAACTGCAGCAATAATTGCCCTAACTTCTGCATCATAGTTGTTGCAGTATTTTCTAGTGCGTATGAAAATCTTATCAGTGGTGTTGTTTGGATATTCAATATGTGTTCCTGCCCTTCCATTCTTTATGGCATTATGTGCAGATCCGTCTGTATACACACGTATCCAGGTGTCACATGGATATTTGTCATCTAGCAAACTAAGTGTGGCTGTTGATCTTACAAGACTGCTCTGCATCTCACCATTCTGCACACCTTTCACTTCAGTCTGAATAGTTATTTGTGTACAATCTGCTTCTTTCCATTGTGTATGCTCTGGTACAGATGATAATGGAACGACTACAGTTGGAAGGTCAGGTATCAGCTTACGCATACGCTTGGCCTGATGAATGAAGCTGCTTCTTTTAAGCCATCTTAGTGCCAAGTTATTGAATCTCTCCTTCAGGGGATGGCTTACAGAGCTAAGGAATTTCTCTCCCATGGTCATGACCTTTGTGTCTCTACGTTCCTTTAGCGCTTGAACATCAACTATTTTCTGCATTTCTACTATTGGTGTGGACCTCATGGCACCTGTGATAATCCGTAGTGACTGATTTTGAACCTTGTCTAGATTATGCAGCGTAGTGTTTGATGCTGTGCACCAAGATGTTGAGCCATATTCTAAATGTGGTAGAATACTTTGCTGATATACATTCTTGAGGATTCTTTCACTAGCTCCCCATGTGGTTCCACTCAATTTTCTTAATATGGCTAGTTTTCTTCTGGCTTTTGCTTCTGCACTGTTGATGTGTTGCTTCCAGGTCAGTTTTGAGTCAAGAGTCACTCCTAAGTAAGTGGGTTGGTTGTCCATCCTTAAGGATATTTCATTTACAAAGATCTTACCTGCTTTCTGTTTAGATGAGAGAGTGAACAGAGTGGTACTTGATTTCTCTGTGTTTATACTTACACACCATTTGTTTGTCCATGATGTCAAGATGTCTGCTGCTCTTTGGAGTCTCTGTGTAGCGACTGTCACATATTCATCTGTACACCACATGACCAGATCATCTGCATACAGTGCTGCTTTGATTCCATAGGGAAGTTCCTTGACCACGTCATTAATGAATACAAGGAATAGTATAGGCGAAAGGACTCCTCCTTGTGGTACACCATGTCGCAGAAGTACTTTCTGGCTTTTGTGTCCATCCATTACTACTCTAGCTCTTCTATTGTGTAAATAGGACTTTATCCAGTTGTACAGTCTTCCATTCACATTGCAGTTTCTTAGTTTCCACAGCAGACCTTTTTTCCATACTTTATCAAAGGCTTTCTTCAGGTCTATCCATGCTGCTAGTACAAGGTTTTTCTCTTGGAATGCATCCTCAATCTCTTGAGAGAGATAGGTCACTTGATCTTCCGTACTGTAGTACTGCCTAAATCCTGCTTGTTGTGGAACAAGAAGGTTTTCACTTTCTAGGTACCATTTTAGCCTCAGGTCAATGATGCGTTCCATCGTTTTGCACTGTACGCTCTTTCTCTGGATGGATATCAATGTTGCAGTCCTGTGCAAACATGCGAGCAAAATGATCTGCTACCTGCTTACCTGTAAGAGTTTTCCCATCCTCTATTAGTGTAATCTTTGTACTTCTTCCAGTACTCTCATCATTTAACTGTTTGATTAGTTTCCACAGTTTCCTTCCATCCTTTTCAAAGTTTAGGGACTCTGTTTTCTCTCTCCAACTTTCCCATCTGGCTTGCAGCACGTATCCATTCTTCTTTTTTTTTTTTTTTGGTGGGGGGGGGGGGTGCTGGTTTGACCCCAGTGCAGGTCTATCCAAAAGAATTCTGCCAGATTGTGAAACTGAACCATGGGCCTTCTGATTGGCAGGTGAGAGCATTAACTACTACATTAATGAGGCACTCCACATTTAAAACTTAGACCTGCAATATTTCCATAAGAGAAATAACTGCAGATATATTATTGCTTGCTTAGATCTCAGAAATGAACTGTACCAGCTTGCATATTAATTACCAAAATAAAAACAGGCAGAAAATAGCAATAAATTATGTCAATAGTCACAATTATTTCTAGTTTTTTGTTTCATTTTGTCTCATGAGTCTGGGCACATGTATTTGATATGAAAATGTGTTTGTAGTTGCTTTGATCTATTTGATTCTGAATTAGACATTCAGAAATACAAATGTTAAAGTTCTGCATAAACCCTGAGCATCATAATGTATGGACATAATTTAATGATGAAATTTGAAAAAGAAGCGAGTGAAAATGACTTTTTAATATCAGGAAGTTTGTTTTTTTTGGTGCCCTATGACATGCAGCATGGAAGATTTTGTTAAATAAAATTAAAACATGAGTAGATAGTAAACTAAGAGAAGAGCAAGCAGGTTTCAGGCAAGGAAAATCCTGTACATTGCTACAATGCGAATAATAGTAGAACAGTCAGTGGAGTGGAATTCTTCACTGATTATGAGAAGGCATTCGATAGTTTAGATCGGAGAGTGCTGTGGAAACTACTGGAACACTATGGTATCCCACCCAAGATAATGAAGCTTATAAAGACCGTGTATGAAGGAACAATTTGTAGAATCGTGAATAGAGGAACTCTCACAGTAAGTTTTAAAGTGGAAACAGGTGTGCAGCAGGGATGTTTGCTATCACCATTCCTATTTCTTCTAGCAATTGATTAGATCATGAAAACTACCGCACAAGACTAAAGAAATGGGATACAATTGACACTGTGGAACTAATTGGAATACCTTGACTTTGCAGATGATGTGGCACTTCTGGCACATAGCCACACATAAATGCAAGAGAAACTTCAGATCTTAAGCAAGAATTCAGCTAAACTGGGACTGTATATTAACAGACAAAAAAAGATAATGGAAAGTGATAGTGCAAGCAATAGCCTCATGGTAATTGGGGGAGTGCCAATTGAGGAAGTAGAGTATTTCACATATGTAGGCAGCATAGTGGATAAATACAGGGGAACAGAAAAGGATGTTAAAGGTAGAATAACCAAGGCCAGGTCAGCATTTATCCAACTTAACAATATATGGTCATCTAAGAACATCAAAACAAGAACCAAATTTAGGCTTTTCAATACATATGTAAAGACTATCTCCTGGTTCAGAGAAATGGGTTATGACCAAGACAGTACAACAGAGGATACAAACATTCATGAACTACTACATGAGAAGGATTTTAAATATTAAATGGCAGGACAAGATCAGGAATAAGGAGGTCTGGGAAAGGGCAGGACAAGAACCTATGAACCTACAAATGGAAATGGAAGTGGATTGGCTACACTCTGAGGAAACATGACACCAGCATAGCAAGACAGGCAGTGACATGGGATACAACTTATGATCAAGGAAATAGAAAACGAGGAAGACCTTGACTTACTTGGAGAAGAGAAATTATTACAGTGCTTAAAGACAGGGGATTCACATGGAAAGAAGCAGAGAATAATTTCAAGAACAGGGATGACTGGAGATCCTTTACCCATGGCTTATGCTCTCAAGGGAGTGAAAGCCAATGTTGATGATGATGATAGCATGCAAAAAAAAAAAACAAACCAAAAGATCTCAGTTGAGAAGATTCCTTTATTCACAAAGTATTAACTTTGGTTCAGTTAATGATATTGTCCAGGACTGGGTGCATCTGAAAGCACTACTTAGACCTTCTGAGGTGAAAATGTCTTGACTCTGATCCGTCAGAATTTGAATTTCATTGTGTGAGTTCTATAGTGTCACATAAGACAGAATCTTACAGATTCTAATTAGTTATTGAAATACAGCTATAATCTTTTCCTCGAGTGAATAGTCATCATCATCATGTGCCATCTCCCTATGGAAGATTGGCTGCAATGAATGTCTTCTCTGATGTAATGCACTCAGACAAGCTGGTCTCTGTCCATCACTTAATATTGTCCACCCATCTATGTCATTGTCTGTTCATCTCTTGATATTGTCCACCTATCTATGTCATTGTCTGTCCATCTCTTGATATTGTCCACCCATCTATGTCATTGTCTGTCCATCTCTTGATATTGTCCACCCATCTATGTCATTGTCTGTCCATCTCTTGATATTGTCCACCCATCTATGTCATTGTCATTCTCTTGTTCCCTTCCCTTCGGTCTTGCCCTCAAGAAAGGTCTTCAGTATAGTATTATGTCTCTTGACGTGCTCAGAGTATCTAAATTGTCTTGTTTTTATTATTTTCAATATTTCTCTTTTCACTTCTAGCTGGTTTAGCACTTCGTTGTTTCTTTTCTTTTCTGTTCACAAGATCTATTCCCTATTCTTCTATTTTTCCACATTTCAAGGGCTCAATTTGTTTTTCTGTTGTTCTGTTCTGGGCTTCTACACCATAAAGGAATACTGAGTATATGTAACATTTTATAAGTAATCTCGGTTGCTGTGTTATTTATTTTGATGTAAGGATCTTCCTCATTCTGTTGAAGGTGTTTTTTTTTTTTTGCCATTCCTATTTTTCTGTTAATCTGTTAATATCCATTTCATATTTTCCATCTTCTGTTATCATGTATCTCAAATACCTAAAGCTTGTCACATGATTGTCTAAACAATTTTATTTTGGCAACTAAATATTCATAAAATATCAAGATTGTTTTAGACATCTGTTACTTGTGCATAAAACAACCATCATTTGTTTTATGAATATCCAAGAAATATTTATGTTCCCATAGATGTAGCCTTTATTAACAGTTGTTACAAAAGGATCAGAATACAGTTTAAGAAATTGAAATTCTTGCAATAATCTTGACACACATACACACACACACACGCCCACACACATACATATGAAAACTGTTTGTTTTAATCATTACACAAATTTCAATGTTTCGGTGACAGACATTTATAGCGTTACATAGACAAAAGAGCAAACATTTAACTGAATATTAGTATTTTATGAAAGTCTGCTTCATAAGCAGTCAGTAATTATGAAGTGCAGTCAATGATGACCTTGACCGACTGTCCTTTTTTGATGAGTTCCATTCCCTCTAAGACTTTATCCAGGGGTAGCCTATGGGTTATAGCAGACTTAACATCCACTTTCCCAGAGGCCACTAACTCAATGCTTTCTGCGTAACTGCAACGGAGAGAAAATGTGCTACATATTTTAAATAAAATACGAATTTCAAAAGCATTATGAATAGTAGTAGAGAACAGAGATGCCAAAATTAATAGCAGCTTATTAGTTTTTGGCAATTAAATTTATGTTATGAATGCTGGGACTTCTTCTTCTTCTTCGTTCGCATTGTCTGTCTATATCTGCAGTCCTGTCTCTTGGATAAATTTCACTGTTTTTTGTAATTCATGTATGGAACCAATGCTGGGACAAATCAGTACATGTAGATGTATATAAAAGCAGTGCCAAATCTTGAAAGAAATGCTGTGGGATTACTTAAGCTCTGATGAGAAAATTGACATCTAATTAACACAAAAAAAAAGAAAACACACAGCAGTTGTAGAAAATGTAATTATTTCCTACTTTCATCCTGTTTGTGCTTATCAGAAAGGTGAATTCAAATGACTTCCCATGGCATTCACTGAAGTAGCTATGGACTCACTTGTTAACATTGGCAAAGGCACCCAGAATGTCAATTTCTCTAGCGGCAGCCATCCCGATGTGGGCATACATGGCCATCTCACCAAATCCAACCATCATAACTTTACCTCCAGTTCGACACGTCTGTGGTGGGGGGAAAAACACTTTTAACAACATCAGGAATCAGACATCACGGGGACTAGGGCGACAGAAACAGTTAAACATTTGTCAGGCAATGGAAAGCTGAAATTAGCCACAAAAAAATTCCTGTCTCTACTAGTCTTATAATCGCTTTAATGACAGACTATATAGATTATTTTTTTTTTAAGATTCAAGTTGAAAGTATAAGAAGATAATCAAAATTTCTTGGACATGTTAATAAAATATAGAAATTAAGGAACTTGATTATAACTGATAAATGAGGCCAAGATTATATATATATATATATAAGTAACAGCTGATCGGAAACATCAGGGATGGCATAAGATGAAGAAGCATGTGTTGGTTGTATTGGTTCGCAACTACATGTTGTGAGTGTTATCTGTTATCTGTTGTGGTCTCCAGTGGCGTTAAGTTTTGTCAATAAATGTGACTTATATTGCTTTGCATTGACAAAATATGCCTTATGAGTATTATTTTGTTTTGTTGGTGATGACAGAGAGGAATATGAGGAACTGATAACTTCGGAGAAATTTAAGACATGAACATCAACTATGAGGGTAAAGAATCTGAGTTGGAGACATGTCGGGAGCAAGCTGTAATGGAGGATGTACCAGGCACTGTTGTAGTCTCGGGCATTCCTCCTTACTGCAGGGCAGCAATTTGGACAAGCTCCCAACTCAAGGGGTTCAGGTGTTCCCTCTAAGCTGTGCGGCTGCGCACAGAAAAAAAATCATACTGCGCATACCATTTTTGGAGCCGCGCCAAAAAAAAAAAAAAGAAAGTGAAATTGCTATTTTTATTTTTGCAACTTCCAGATCTTATTCCATGCTATAATTGCAGTCAAGAAAAACACAATGATGGTACATGTTTTTCCTTTACTGTTTCTTTCTTGTTGAGATATGACTTTCGGATGGGATGTATCAACTGATCTCTTATTGCGTAGTTTTGGTAGTACTGTAGCAGAATCGTGACGAGGTGAGTGGCCACACAGAGAAAGGTGGGTAATTATATGGGCAGATGAATTTCCACTGCTGAAAAGTACAGCAGGTCTATCCTGTTATTAAATGTACAAACCTTTACAGTGTGTGTGTGTGTATACATATATATATATATATGTTAGGTGTCTGAGTGGTGAAGTGGTTAGTGCACTGGTCTCTCATGGTGAAGGTTGGGGGTTCGAATCTGGCCGGAGGCACCCCAGTCACCCAGCTGTAGAAATGGGTACCCGACTTCTTCTGGGGTTGGGGAAGGAAAGGCAGCCAGGCGTGACACTGACCATATCACCCTCTAGTATGCTGACAGGTCAAGGAAAATATGGGCACTAACACCATATCCCTATGTGCCTCTAAGGCATGATAGGATTACCTTTACCTTCTTTTTTTATATACGTTGTTACTGCGCACATTTACATACACACTATGTGCTGAAAATTTTGCACACAGACCGCAAACCCTTAGAGGGAACATTGGGACTCATCGCCTTCTTATAAAAGCACAGTGTCGCTAATATATAACTCCATAATAAGCCAATGACTTAGTAGTAGGAGTAGTAGTATAACTAATATTTTTTACACTTGTGTGTGTGTGTGTGCGCGCGCGTTATTACTGGGATTTTAGCATGGGATGATAATCATCTGATTTTTTTTTTTAAACATGATGCGGAGAAATATTTTTTTCACCTCTTTGGTTAACATGAGGTACAGACGGTATGCATGAGGGTAAGAAGGATAGACAGTATGCAATAGTGTAACAAGAAGGATAGATGGTATGCAAGAGGGAAACAAGAAGGATAGACGGTATGCTAGAAGGCATTAAGAAGGATAGATGCTATACAAGAGGGCAACAAGGATAGACACTATACAAGAGGGCAACAAGGATAGATGCTATACAAGAGGGCAACAAGGATAGATGCTATACAAAAGGGCAACAAGGATAGACGGTATGCAATAGGGTAAAAAGAAGGATAGATGGTATGCAAGAGGGTAACAAGAAGGATAGATGGTATGCAAGAGGGTAACAAGAAGGATAGATGGTATGCAAGAGGGTAACAAGAAGGATAGATGCTATACAAGAGGGCAACAAGGATAGACGTTATGGAAGAGGGTAAGAAGAAGGACAGATGGTATGCAAGAGGGCAACAAGGATAGACGGTATGCAAGAGAGCAACAAGGATAGACAGTATGCAAGAGGGCAACAAGGATAGATGCTATACAAGAGGGCAACAAGGATAGATGAAATGCAAGAGGGTAACAAGAAGGATAGATGGTATGCAAGAGGGCAACAAGGATAGATGGTATGCAAGAGGGCAACAAGGATAGACGGTATGGAAGAGGGTAACAAGTATGGATGGATGCACAACACAAAGAGATGGACAAGATTTAGTTTGGCTTCCGTGCACCGTTAAGATTCAAAGCAAAGCAAACTGGTACTCCATCACAGCCAACCTTCCCTGGAGAACTGGTACAAGAAAAAAAGGTAGAGAAATTATCCATTGCAGTACTGAATTTGATTTTTTTTAAAAACCAAATTAGCCACACAAATCATAGACTTCTATTTTTCTTAATTTGCATGGCAGTTGGTACATTGTAAAGATGAGAGCACCACTAAAAATAGTGAAACTTTGGAACACAAGAAATCGATCTGACATCTCAACACTCTCAGAAAACCAGTGTCACAAACTTAACAGATTCTATCTGAGCACCAGGGAAACAGAGTTAACAAAATGGTGATTAGATTATGTTTACTCCAGAGTGTTCGTTCAAGTTATTCATACTAAAATATTATATGTCTTAAACCCCCTCTTTTTCTTAAAAAATGTTTTTAAAAAACAGTGTCTTCGAAGCAAATGTGTTACTTTTCTTAGTACAGTTAAGAAAGTTTTTTTTTCATTTTGTAGAGGACTACATTTCTCATTCATCATAATTATGAGGAAACAATAAGTTTTGTCAAACTGAAATACAATAACTGGTCACAAAGTCTGAATCTTTCTGTATAATCAAATGTTGATAGTTCTCTTACATGAATTGCGGTGTCCACAGTACCCTTTGCTCCACTGCATTCTATGCAGAGATCCGCCTCATCCCCTAGGGCCGCCTTTATTTCCTTTCCTGCAGCATCAGGGTCAGAGTTGGAGCCTGTGAACTTATGTACTATATCTGCTCCCATCTTGGAAGCCAGCTGTAGCCGGCTTTCACTGATGTCTGAAGCAAGTTAAAGAAGAAAAAAAAACATTTGCATGGGAAGATCAGAGATGTGGAATCAGGAGGGTGTTCAGAATGAAGGATGAAACATAATCTACCAAATGTTGGAGAAGCTATGGAGAATCCAAACAGAGCACTTAGTCTTATTGATAATAGTTTTTCGCTGTGAGATATTTTAAAAAATGTTCTGTTTCTTCAGGAGTTCAAATTCTGAATTTGCATAATCCATTTGGGTTGAAGGTAATAGACTGAAGACAGTTTTTGCAGCACAAAGTTACGTAGAATCTTAATTGTCTGGCATAACTGTAAAACACACAGAACAAGTATAAATTATATATGGAGCTATCCATTTTCACGACAGACAAAGAGTTATATAAAAATCAGTTTCAGTGATGTGAAAAGTAGGGGAGTCGGCCCGTTTCGTTGGAGAGAGTGTAAAATGTGAAATGATTAATCTTCTGATAATCTTGATAGACACATGGTGATAGACGGAGAAAAGTCAGTGCATGAACAAAGGCTTCTGGGAGGACACATTATTATGGGATGGCATTGAACTCTACCCTTTTAGCCAAGATGAAATAGCTCTACAGTCCATACAAGGAGCAACAAATTGAGTTTGAATAAGGCCCTGGTCACCTCTGTTTCACCACTTGCATGCCGTAACAACTGCACAGCCTATAGCCTCATCTAGCCCCTCTCATACAGCCCTAGCACTGCCTCTCTAGTACAACCCCTAACACACCCTTTATAACACTGCTCCTCTAGCATTATCACTATCACTTACTCTAACACTACTACTCTAGCACAGCCCCTAGCACTGTTCTTTTAGCAATACAACTTTAAGGGGGCCCCTAGCAATGCTCTTCTATCACAGTCCCTCTGACTGGAGCACATAAGACAGTTTCTCTAGCGCTGCCACTCGTATCATTATCACTCCAGCATAGCCCCTTTAGCACTGACGCTCTAGCTTAGCACTGTCCTTTTTCCACAGCTCCTTTGGAAGGGAGCCCCAAACACTGTCACTCTATCTCTCTAGCATAACCACTCATAATTCTACCACTCTAGGACTATCACTTAAACATATCCCCTCTAGCACTGCCACTTTGGCAGACTCTCTAGCATCACCACTCTAGTATAATTCCTCTGACACTGCCACTTTAACAAATCCTCTGTAACGCTACCACTCTAGCACAGCCCCTCTGCAAGTCTCTCCAGCACTATCATTCTAGCACAGCACCTAACACTACCCTTCTAGCACTACCACTCCAGTACTGCCCTTCTAGCACTACCACTCCAGTACTGCCCTTCTAGCACTACCACTCCAGTAAATGCCCTTCTAGCACTACCACTCTAGTACTGCCTTTCTAGCACTACCACTCTAGTACTGCCCTTCTAGCACTACCACTCCAGTACTGCCCTTCTAGCACTACCACTCCAGTACTGCCCTTCTAGCACTACCACTCCAGTACTGCCCTTCTAGCACTACCACTCCAGTACTGCCCTTCTAGCACTACCACTCCAGTACTGTCCTTCTAGCACTACCACTCTAGTACTGCCCTTCTAGCACTACCACTCTAGTACTGCCCTTCTAGCACTACCACTCTAGTACTGCCTTTCTAGCACTACCACTCTAGTACTGCCCTTCTAGCACTACCACACTAGTACTGCCCTTCTAGCACTACCACACTAGTACTGCCCTTCTAGCACTACCACATTTTACTGCCCTTCTAGCACTACCACACTAGTACTGCCCTTCTAGCACTACTACACTAGTACTGCCACTCAAGCACTGCCCTTCTTTCACAGCCAATCTAAAATTTCCCCTTTAGTACAACCTCGCTAGCACAGCCATCTTTTCTCCCAGACAAAGGAACGATTTTTAATCTTGGAGGGAACAAATGTAAATAACATAGCAAAGTCCTTTTCTCTTCTTTGCTTTTTTTCTATTAAATGGAAGAGGAAACTTTGACATCTACTTACCAACCATCATAACTTTACTTGCTCCAAGAGCTTTTGCTGTTTGCATGGCGAACAATCCTACGGGTCCTGTAAAATTCACGAAGCTTTTCAATGGGGAGATTCTTTTGTTGTTTATCCATCAGTATCTTTCATTGCATAATCTTAACCCCCATTTCATTTAAAAGCACTTCCCAGCAAAAGAAAACCCCATGCTGGATATACAGACTTACTAAAAAAATCAGTTCGATGTTACATATAAATAACTGCTGGACCTTTCTGAGGAACTTCACTGGGGAACTAACAAACGAACTTTATGTTCGTATGATTAAGAGTGGGGCATGCTTCCTTGCCCGTGTGATATTTTGCCGTTCATCATGGAGGAATTTTACAGGGAGTTATAAATAAATAAATAAATAATAAAGAGCATGATAACAAATTTTTATATAAAACAAATCAATCAATCAAGTGCGGTGCCGCGTGGCGTAGGCGATCATTTCTCTCCACATTTCCCTGTCTTTTGCGTTGATTATGAAATCCGCCAGTGACTTTCTTCCTAGCCACGCTGACAGCCCATCCAGTAACTTCTCTCTCTCTCTCTCTCTCTCTCTCTCTCTCTCTCTCTCTTCCTCTGTCTCTTCTTTCCTCAGTGTTTCCAGTTGTCACAATAATATACAATATACACTGCATCTAAATAAGTTTATTTACACGCTATGAGGTTTAGAAACTCAGTTTTAAAAAAAAGTCAATTAAAAGATATAGTAAACTTCATTTTGTTAATTAATATTACTTAGATAAAGCTTAAAGCATCCTTGACTTTGTTACCTGCTCCAATGACAACAACCGAATCACCAGGCGCCATCCTGGCGCGCCTAACGGCATTCACACCAACAGACAAAGGTTCTATCATGGCGCCTTCCTCAAGGCTGATGTTGTCCGGCAGTCTATAGACAGAGGATTTCTGTTATTTCTGCTTCTGTTACATTTACTGATTTTAATCAAGCAAAGCTCAAATAAAACAATACGTTGATGCTTCGATACAACGCACATCGACAGAACGCGGACTCGCTCACATCTTGAACAGCTTGTGGACCTTCACATATTGTTCAGTCTCTTCAGATCCTCGTGGGGCCTCCTCACAACGAGGCTTCATGTACACCAAAGTCAAGCCAGCTCTGAGTCATTAAACAAGTAAATTCCAGAGTGTGGCTTGATCTATAATAGCCCCTTTTTCCTGCGCGTCTCTTCAATATGGAATTAATTTTTTTTTTTTTGAACCTCTAAAACTGCATTATAGCCAGGCATCGGTGTTTATGCATCGAAAAAGAATTAAAACCGTTGATCTAATGTGTTCTATAACGTTTCCATTTTCAGAATCTGTTAGATGAGGTTTTGTTGGTGCCATTCCATTTCCTATCTGATTCTTGCTTGTTTCTCATAGATCATGATTTCATGTTGAATTTTTAGCGTATTTCGTCGCAACAGGAGAAATGCTGTCTCAGAAGTACTTAAGCCCATAACTTTAACATGGGAGTTTGTATATTGATCTATGACAGAAAATAGTTCATGACAAAAAGTAGGTAACGCTAGGAAGCAATGATAGCTGTAGGACAGAGACAAATAGTACACTAAAGTTTCACCAGAAAGGTTTTCTTTAGAAAATAGTATTTTTACAAGAGAAAGATACAGAGAAGCGGAAATCATATCGGGAAAAAATATGCGGCATCATTTCAGATGGAAATGCCAAATTTGAAGACAAATGGTCCAAGCGCAAGGATTAGACCTTACAACACACGGTCTGCTCTGCTGTGCTGTGGCCAGTTAATTCAGATCCAACACTGGTAGAATTAGTTATGGGAGAAGCCATCATTTGGCTGACGCTGGAGAAAACCCACAACAGCTTACGTCAGCCTGTTACAAATCGTCATCTGTGAAGAAAAGTTATTACACAGTGTATCTATATCCTACGTATGCTTTGTAGGTTTTCAAGTTATCGCTGTCTTATTGTAGCAACATATGATTCGTTGTCTTATAAATTAAATTGCTGTTATTTTTTAAAATGTATGTTTCGTAGCATTTGCGTGCCGTATGGGGGTATGAAGAGTTAGCACTGTCACATATCTAAGCCATGACAACATTTGGGGCAGGGGTGCTAGCATCTGCCATTGTTGGCTTTGGTTTACCAGAGAAACGCCAGGTCATTTCTGAGCCCGGGTTGATTTGGGTACCGGTCGGTCTGAACAAAATTCCGTGCCGAATGCGAAATCGAACTAGGAACCTTCCGATCGGCAGGCGGGTGCACTAACCACTACACTGCCGTTATTAAAACCACTAGCATAACTTAAACGCTAAATACACAGAGTATGCACTATATCTTCTTTACTGACTTGTAGCAAGTGGAGGCAGGAGTGGTCATGTAGGTAGCGAAACCTCCGTCGATCTTAATTACCCCAGACAGAATCATATTTTCACATATGTTGCTGCGCTGTCTCTTGCAGTGGCGACAATATCCACATGGTCGACATGGATCGATCGCCACCCGGTCTCCTGATTTGAGTGAGTGGTGGGAAGATAGAAGTTAAATCATGTATTCTCTCTTGTTAACATCAGAAATAGAGTGTGAATAGAAAGATAACAGAAAAATGGCTACAACAACTACAAATCTCAGATGCTGTCAATAGAACAAAAAACGGAGCTGGACACGTGATAAAATGGCAAACTATTGTAGACTTTAAACTGTAGAAGCTCCAACTTTGGGTTGGCACAGAAGATAATGACAAACATAAGATATAAAGAAGGATTGTGGAGTTTTATTCGTGGTAACAGATATATTTATGTAGAGTGGAAGACAGATCTATACAGCTTTTTTACTCTTCTAGACTCTTTCACTTTGCTTCGAAAGTCAACTCAAGCACATTATAAAAACTAGAATTATTATTATTATTATGCATATTCATACTCAAGAAAGCACTTTTTACTGATATGTATCACAATTTAAGCATCTCTTATATAACAGAAGAGGGACATTTTCTTAACACTGGTTCCACAACAGTACTAATTAGAAAACTATATAAACATAATAGAAACGCGCCTTTCTTCACATCTCTGCCAAAATGAGTGTTACAAGCATGCCTAGCATGCCTAAAGAAACGGGGGTCCAGTTTGTATATTGCTTTGGCTCCGGGGGGGGGGGTGGGGGGGTTCCCTTATTTTAAGGGGAGGCGAATAGTGGATGAAAACAGAATGATTGATCAATACGGTAAGAAAGGAGGGGGAAGAGGATATTTTTGCATCATTTTATAAAACTTATATCCCAGAGGATAGTTTTGGATCACTTTATAAAATTTATATCCCAGAGGATAGTTTTGGATCACTTTACAAAATTTATATCCCAGAGGACAGTTTTGGATCACTTTATAAAATTTATATCCCAGAGGATAGTTTTGGATCACTTTATAAAATTTATATCCCAGAGGACAGTTTTGGATCACTTTATAAAATTTATATCCCAGAGGACAGTTTTGGATCACTTTATAAAATGTATATCCCAGAGGATAGTTTTGGATCACTTTATAAAATTTATATCCTACAGGATAGTTTTGCATCACTCTATAAAGTTCTATCCGAGACCCAGGTTGTAAATGTCAATCAACGCAGGAGATTAAGCATAAATGGGTAAGTGAAAATAAACGACCATATCACATCAGCGAGCAGTGATTTCCGACCCTTGAACTGTATATTTATAAACAGTGGGAAGCTATTATCTTGACAATCAGGCGACAGTATCCCTTGAGTTTTCCGCAATCACTTACCAACTGCCAGCGTGGTGACACCAGGTCCTAGCTTGCTGACCGTGCCACTGATCTCGTGACCAATGGTGATTGGTTTATCGATTACTATGTAGTCAACCCGACCTTCCTCGTACAGGTGCACGTCAGTCCGGCACAGGCCTACAGTTGACATTTTGATCTGTACGTCTGTGGATGATCACAACTTTTGTTATATCTTGGTTGCATGTTGTTGTTGGTTGCTGCTTCAGGTGTTATTGACATATGATATGAAACCAATTTCGTTAATGCTGTAGCACAGGGCAACTACACTGATGATGGTAACTGACGACGATGAAGTAAATGTGAATAAATGTGATAATGAAATACCTAAGATACGAGTTATACTGGTCATTATAGGTACGAAATGGGTAGTGCACTCATCTCTCATGGAAAAGGCAGGTGGCTGAACCCAGCTTACGAGCGTTCCAATCATCCAGCTGCGGAAATGGGTAAATGGTTTCTTCTGAAACTGTGGAAGGAAAGGCTGAAAGGCGTGACGCTGACCACATCACTCTTCTAGTGTGCCGACAGATCAAGGAAAATGTGGACACAAATATCATATTACACGTTGCCATGGCAAATCATGATAATGGTGACTTATATCGTTTTAAGTTATGGTGGCGAAGGGGAATATAGTCAAGTTATATTAAGCTGATATAACTATATCAAAGATGACATTGTCATAAAGACCAGCAGACCAAAGCGTGAGAAACATACGCAATAAGTATTCTATGGGATCTCCATGTATTTTTTTTTGTCTCTCTTAAAAATCTGACCTAAGGGGAATGAGCTGATGCTGTTACCACAGCTGTGGAACTTATTCGCAACTTGCTTCTTTCATCCGCTCCCTCCCCTCCCCGGGATGAGAAAACCACTTCCCATCCATCACCATGTATATATAACAAGTTTTTTGTCACAGCATTACATGATAATAAACTTTTTTTTCTAGCAGAAAGGTCCTACGATAAACAGTAACTTTGTGTGATGTGATGTATATATAATAAGTTTTCTTTTGTTTCTGCACTTCATCATCTGATAAGAAATTATAGCTCCCTTGTTCCAGGGAAGCCCATCAACATTAACAAGAACAATAACAACAGAATGAGATAAGATAAGACAATGCTATTTACTCACGATTTTCCTCGGGCTCTGGTACGGGCACATTTTCCTGATGAAAAAATACGTGCATGTAAATAGCAATCACAGCGTCGAGGTAGGGATGCTGAGCTCGTGTCAGCGACAAGATAAAAAGCAGAACACTTTTACAGACATATTGTCTACCACAGGATACATATACTGTGATATCATTATCATTTCTACTACGTTTGAGATCACGCTTCTGTACATATTTTGATCTTTGACGCTGGAAACAAGTCCTGCTAGATACCTTCTGCTGTGTTTTAGTCGCTGAATGTTTCTTTATGTTTCTTTACCTTCGTTCCCATTCATCGTCTCAGCTTTTAGTTATCAAGAATGTGTCTAGTAAATACTTGCAACAAAATGATATTTCCAATGAAGTTGCCTGTTTCATAAATAAAATTTCCAAGTAACTCCTCATACTCAAGTTTCTTCAAGGGGCGTTATTTTGTTACCCTTGAGAATCTTCTTATCGAAGACACACCTGTTTTCGTATTTGAAGCCAGTATGTGAGTGTTAGCTGTTTGTGAAAGTTGCCATACATCACTCTGTGATCAGCTTATTTTATAATGAATTTTTAAACACTTTATTTGCACAACTGGTCACTATATAACAACCATTTTAAAGGCATAATATCTCGTCCCAAAGAGATAGGGCAACAAGAAATAAAACATTTTTGTTGTCGGTGTTCTTGACAAAGCACAGCGCCAAAATATTGTTTTGTTGTTGTTGTTGTTTTTTTTTTTGTTATTCTTCATTTCCACGTGGTCTCATTATCTCCCATTGCCGTTTCTTCTTTATATATAATGCCAGTGTTGCCGAAGTTGTCAGCTCACTCTTCGCTGAGAAAGCAAGAAGTGGAGGAAGAGCAAGAGAGAAAGAAAGGATGCTAAAACTCATGTAGAAAAAAGAATGATATTCACTTCAACACTTCACTGTCAAGAAAAAAAATTACAATAATTCTCTGAATTTTACTCTTAAAAAAGCCCAACATAACTTAATAAAAGAAAAAGAAAAATATGCAATTTTCTCTGCAATATATAATGCTAAACTATATCTTTTCCATATAGTCTCCTCCAAAAACTATACATTTCTATCAACATGTCATTTAGTTTGCAGAGTTTGTCATTGAAAAAAAAGTCAGGACTGCATTCACTAGCGTATTGTTGACTTCGCTTCTTCATTTGATCTGAAATGATTCACATCAACTTCAGAATCAGATGGTTGTTGGTTGAAGCGAGGTCTTGACTGTGTGGAGAATGTAGAAGAATGAAAACCTAAGATGCTCAGGAACGGAGATGGTAGATCTGCTTGGTGTGATGTTTAGTACTGTCTTCTTCTTCTTCTTCTTCGTCTTCTTCTTCTTCTTCTCCAGCATTCCAAGCCATTAAGCCTCATTGCTGCAGATAAAGTTCGCTCCCATTTCTCTCTATTCCTAATCATCTCTCTCCAGTTGGTGATACCAATTTCTTTTATATCCTCTTCTATGTTGTCTTTCCATCTCTGTCTTGGTCTACCACTTGGTCTTGTTTCCTTCATCTCTTGTGCATACATCATTTTCGTTTGTCTGAGAAGAGGTACCATTTTCTCTATATGCCCCAGCCAGCGTAGTCTGTTCACTTTCAAGACATTTATAATTCGTTGGGATTTAAATAAGCTGTTCATTTCAGTGTTCTTTCTAGCTCTCCATTCTCCACTATTGGTATCCTTTATAGGTCCAAAGATTCTTCTTATGATCTTGTTCTCAAAGATCTGCAATTGTTCATTTTTCTTTGTCGTACATTATGTTTCTGATCCATACATCACGGCTGGTTTTATTATAGTTTTGTACATTGTTATTTGGTGTTTTGGGACAGGATTTTGGATTTTAACAGGTGTTGCAAGGCAAAGTATATTGTTTTCCCTATCTGTATTCTGATTTTAATTCCCTCGCTTACTGTGTTGTATCTGTTGAAGGTTGTGGCTAGATATTTGTATGTTTCTGCTTTTCTAATAATAATATCGCCAAGATTTATATAATCTGGATCATTCTTCCTCTGGTCTCTTGATATCTTCATATACTCTGTATTATCTTGGTTAATGGTCAAGCCCACTTTTAGTGCTACATCTCTCAGGAGTATGCAGGTATTGATGACTTCTTGCATAGTTTCCCCCACCAGGTCGATGTCATCAGAGTATCCTGGTATTTTAGCTTGTTCTTCTGTACTGCTTTCTTCTTTCATTTTTCTGATTATCTTTTCTAATACTAGGTTGAATAGTAATGGAGATAATGTATCACCTTGCTTTAAACCAGTTCTTATTGAGAATGGTTCTGACTTTCTTCCTTTATATATTACTATATTTTGCGTAACCTCCATACATATTCTGGTCAGACTGATTAATTTATTAGGTATCTCAAATTCTTTCATAATTTTCCAATTGCTGCTTCTATCTATGCTGTCATAGGCTTTCCTGAAGTCAATGAAGATATTATGTACTTCTTTTCCATATTCTCAGTACCTTTCTGCTCTTTGACGTAGACAAAATATTTGGTCAGTGGTTGATCTATTCTTCCTAAAACCTGCTTGATAATCTCCTAGTATGTTCTAGCTGTATGGTTTTAATCTATTTAAAAGTATAATAGATAGTATTTTGTGGCTTGTGTGTAGTAAGGATATTCCTCTGTAGTTTTCACACTTGCTCTTATCGCCTTTTTTTTAATACTGGGATCCCCTCCATTAATTCTCTCCATTCACTAGGGAGTTTTTCTTCTCTCCATATTTGTTGTATTAGTGCACATATCCGTTCATGTAGATTTAGACCTCCTTCCTTAATCAGTTCTGCAGCAATTCCATCTGAACCAGTTGCTTTGTTGTTTCGTAGAAACATGATACTATAGATGACTTCTTTTAAGTCTGGTTCCTCTATTTCAGGTTCGCAAGTCTGTATTTCTTTGCATGGTAATGTATTTATAGGCTCTTCACAGTTTAGTAGTTTTTCAAAATTATTCTTTCCATCTGGTACAAATTTTCTCTTCATTATTTATCATGTTTCCATTACTACCCTTCAAGCTCTACAGAGGTTGTTTATACCCTTGTTTTTACTGTTCGCAATTCTTTATAGAATTCCCTGCTTTTCTTATTCTGATGGCATGTCTGCGTCTTGCTTACCATGTCTTTCATATATTGTCGTTTTTGTCGACGAGTAACTTTTTGAGTTTCTTTACATTGTGTGTGGTACTTCTCATTTGTTTTGTTGTTCACGTCATTCAAACATATCTGTCTTACTGTTCTTTTCTTTATGACTGCCTCTCTGCAGACTTCATCGAACCAGTTCTTTTTTTTAAGTTATGGTCTTGACTCCCAGACAGTCTTCCGCTGTGTTCTTTATAATGATTTTTATATCTTCCCATTTATCATCAATGCTTTTATTTTCATGAATCCCTCTTGTGTATATGTGATGTTTTAGCTCATTTCTGAATTTTTCTTTAGTGTCTTCTCTTTTCAAAGCATCTCTGTTTATACATGTTTAATACTGTCATCTTTCATGAATGTTACTTCTGGTTTCTCACTTTTTCTTCTGACGCATTTTTTTTTTCAGAGCATAAATATAACTTCTAGAATTTATTACAGCCCGTTTTTTTTTCGTCCAGAAAACCTGCAAGAGGAATTAACTGACGATTGTAAAATATAGTCAAAGGATATTTCTTGAGGCATCATACCTCTAGGACCGTGGTTTACCTCTCTCAGTCCCCCCCCCCCAATTTCTTGTATAGCTTTAACTCTGCAGTGTCTAACGGACCGACTTCTAAAAGAAAGCAAGGATAAAAGAGGTAGAAAAATCACTATAACATTACAGATACACGTCATGCTGGACGAACAGGCGCATACAGAATGCCATCTGCTAACAGCTCTGTAAGTAGACATCAAAACTGATCTCTAAATAGAACTATCCGTTCTGCCTTAACTACAGAAATGTAATAAGTAGATGGATAGAAAAACTTTGTTAGTTAAAAACTTCGGAGTGTCATTTATCCACTGCTGCATGAGCATGGTTGACGCAATTTCCCTTGCATTTCAAGAGAACATTCATAAAGAAGACATTGGCAGTTAACAAAGGCCTGCTTCAAAGTTACAGTCAAACGTCTCTACTTACAACACGCAGATCTTTCTTGCCATGTATCCTTACAGCGCGATTCACGCTCATGATGTGTTCTTTTCCCAGGCGTACAGACGACACGACGTAGTTGTGCTTAACTTCCCAACTGATTCGTTTTACATCACATCAGGACGACAGCTGCGCAGATGACCTTGACTGATTTTTAGATTGCGGAGAACTGGAGACAATGTCACGAACAGTAACCTATTTTAAAAGAAACACAAAATAAGTTTCAACAACCCTTTCTACTGGAACTGCACGACAAGGTCACATCGCAGCACATTCAGACTTCACCTTGTCAGTCACTGCATGATACCATTTAGCCGGAGCGTAACTAGTATTAATGTAACATTACTGTAATAATCGCAGTTAGTTACGGTGCTACAGTGTCATATAAACACGTGTTTTACAAAGTGCATACATTGAGATTGTTACTTGCTGCAGCCACTGATCATATTATATAAGATCTATTAGTCTGCATGCTGTAAGCGTAAATTGTACTTATAAAAGATTTAGTAATATCAAATGAGTAAAAAAAAAAAACTGATGGATTATCTAATCTGATATTGGCGGAATATGCAATAATAATTCTATAATAAGTGCAGAATTATAGTTTCTTATACAACAATTTCCCCCTTTTTTATCTTTATTCTCATCTCCCAAATCTGACCATCAGCTAAATCAATATAAAAGTGGTTGTACAGGTGGCAGCAGGGTCTCCGAGGATAGTTTTGTAAGCCTCTGAAAAGTGATTCTTTCTTTCCTCTCCTCCCTTCCTCCTCCCCCTTCCCATTCTATTGATTTGCTATTCTGTTTTCATCCACTATGTGCCCCTTAAAAGAGGGGAAGACTTCCAGACCCCTGATAAATGCACTGGCTGGATCCCCTTTCTCACTTGGCCTGGATCGTACAGTAGTACAAAGCTACAGTCAGTTTCCCAAACAAGATGTTAAACATCGTGAATATTCTCAGAGACAAAGGATATATTGTTAGACGGACAAAACTTTTCTTAATGCATCATATGCATTTAGATTAAGAGACAAAGCACACACGCACATACACGTGTATATGTAGTTCAGTGCAGTGCATCTAATCTAGTTAATCGTTAGCTAATTTCATAAATGAAATATATTTCTACACAGAACACTAAATCTAAATTTATCTGCGAGCAAATACGATGGAAGTTAAAATATCTGAATTTCTAGATATAGCCCTATGTTTTCTATGTAAATCTATATGTCAAAACTGCTCTAAGCAGACCTCATTTACCACACGTAAAGTCTATGGAATTCAGTACATCGTAATTGCTCTAACATGTCTAAACACGACCTCTCGCTCGTATCATCCTTGAAGATAACAAGCTTGCAGATGTATTAGTAGTATTCTGCTTTCAGGAATGGAGTGCACTCCAGAGATCATTCAACAGTTAGAGTAGCCGCTGAGAGTTGCCTACTGCCCCTTTATATATAATTATATAATATTATCGTATACGTATAATCATATTATCATATATGTATAATAATACCATGATAATTAAGATGCTTTTCTTTTAAGTATCTTCGTTTCATCTAAATAATATAATCTGCTTCCTGAAAGCACGATCGTTAAAAGCTCTTACATGCAAATTTTTTTTAGAAATTTTACGTAACGTGCACACTCAAGCCTTTTTTTTCAGTTAAGTAATATCTTCGTTTGCCATCTTCTTCAACACAGTAATAATCTTCCGTCAGCGATAAGGGGATACGCCACTTTTCACATGAGAGACTCAAAAGACCAGAGCACACACATCTGATAGCGCTAAAAAAAACAACAACTGAAAAGCAAGAACAGAACACATACTGCAGATAGTGCAGAAACTATCTGAACAGAACTAATACGATGTGGTGCATTACTTTCTGAACGCCCCTCGTATCTTATACATAGTACTTTGGACGATATGTAAAGATTATTTGAGTGGTGCAGAAACCAGACCGACTTTCCAAAATGCCGTGCTGGAAATCCTCGTTTGTCTTGATGTTTGGTGTAAGTGATAATACAGACCCCGGAGACCACTAATATTTATGTTGTTCATAGACATCATCAGCATGTAGCACAGAAGGCCACTCTGATTTATCACAGCATCTACTTTCTTTCTTGCTTGTGCTTAGATTCTACTCTCAGAAGGCAGCCTTCTATTAGTTCGCTTAAAAGTTTATAGCCTGTTCTGGTTTATCTTTGCTATCATGTCATGGTTAGTGTTGCCATGCCATGGTTAGTGTTGCCATGCCATGGTTAGTATTGTCATGTCATGGTTAGCGTTGTCATGTCATGGTTAGTCCAAAGAAATAATGAAACTTATTGGTGTTTTGGTGTTTAATGGTTTCTTCAGCTTCTTTTTTTATCATGATTATCCGTCTAAAGTGCAGTTCTTTTGTTACCAAGGCTGATTTATAAGAGTTTCTAGAGTATTTTTTAGTTCTCAAAAATACACCAAGGGCACCTGTATGGCAAAGTGGATACTGCACTAGTCTCACATGGCGAAGGTCAATGGTTCGAATCGCCCTGGTCAGCCAGCATTGGAAATGGGCATTTAGCGTCCTCTGAAGCTGAAGAAGAAAACATTCAGTATGATTCTGACCACATTACCCTAAAGTGTACCGATAAGTCAAGGAAAATATGGACACTAACACAATATCCATTAGATGCCTCCATGCAAAACAGGGCTACCATTACACTACAACCGTATAACGTTCGTCATGAGGACTAAGTTTACTTAATGAGGCAATCTCATTTGTGTTCTGGGGTTCCAGTGCCTTTCTACTGAAACTCTATTAACTCTCAGAAACCCAAACGATTCATGACATACAACACATGTCAGATCGTTTATTTACTTCAATTTACTATGAAGTCGGCGTCAGATATACGTGCACAGATAAAGCACTGACAAAGATTCACACAGTACCACACCAGATGATATGGCTAGCACTAGACATGTATCATGTGCCAAAAGAAATTACGGAGATGCTGAAAATGTACTTCACATGCTTCGTCATGAGATTTGGAACATCAGGATATACTAAAAGATGGATCGAGCTCCAGGTAGGAACAGCAATGGGCTGTACAATATCTCCCATACTTTTCATACTAGCCATGCAAGTAAGCTTGAAAGCAGCAGAGGGAGCAGCAGAAGGCAAAGGTTCAGAAATGGATGTCAGATGCCACCACTAAAAGCATTCATGGATGACACAACAGTAATAACAACAGTAATAACAAATACAGTAATAACAACCAGTGAAGCACAGGCACGAAAGATGTTAGAGCGTTTGGATAGCCTTATCATATGGTGCCACATGAGCTTCAGGCCAAATAAATCAAGAAGTCTGTCACTCAGAAAGGGGAAAGTGATAGAAAGATCGTACACAGTGGCAAATCAAATAATCCTAACTGTAGGGGAAGAGCCAGTGAAGAGCCTTGACAGAGTATATTATGCTTCCATGAAAGACTCAAACGCGGCGAAGCAGGTCATAGAAATGGCACAGAATGGACTGAACATCATAGATAAAAGCAAGCTACTGGGGAAGTTCAAAATATGATGCCTCCAGTTCATGCTGATTCCAAAACTGATGTGGCCACTACTCATTTACGAAGTAAGTACCAGCACAGTAGAGGCAATCGAAAGAAAGATAAATAAATCCATAAGAAAGTAGCTGAATGTACCACCAAGATTAACTGATGTGGCACAGTACTAGAAGAAGAGCAAACTGCAGCTACCATTCAGATCTGTGGTCGAAGAATACAAGGTAGGAAAGACAAGGCTTGCAATGATGCTACAAGAATCTACAGATCCAGTAGTACGAGAAGTGCAGCCAACACTTAAAACTGGACGAAAGTGGAGAGTAAGTGAGGAAGTGACCGCAGCCAGGGAAACACAGGAGCTGAAAGAAGTAATAGGATACACCCAGACCAACAAAAGGGGATTTGGTCATGGTGAAATCAAATGGTGGTCAAAGGCCTCCTGTAAGGAAAGAAGGGATATGATCATCAGTGAAGTAAGGAATTCAGAGGATGACAAGCGGGTCCAGAAGGCAGTCCAACAGGTACAGCAAGGTCAATGGACAACATGGGAGGAAGTCCTGCAGAGATCACTAACATGGAAAGACATTTGGAAAATGACAGCCTTGAGACTTAGCTTCATCATCAGAGCTACTTATGACCTTCTGCCTACAGGCTCCAACCTTTTCAAAGAGGTTTATCAGAAGACACAAAATGCCCCCTCTGCAACGAAAGGCAAACATTGGAACATGTGCTGTCAGCATGCAGAGTATCATTAGGTCAAGGACGCTACACCTGGCGGCACAACAGAGTGCTGCAGGAACTAGTAGACACTGTAGACAGGGCAAAATATAAAGCAAATAACAGCAAAAGAGTTGAGATCCCACCTAAATGCTTCATAGGCGCTGGTATGACATCGAATATTGAAATCAGGAACATTCCCTTACCATCACTGCTAGATAGTGGAAATGACTGGGATGTGATAGCAGACCTACCAGGAAGAAGAGAATACCCGACTGCCATCAAGAACAGAGGAATGCGACCGGACATTGTAGTGTACGCCATAGAAAAACAGGAACTAATTATGATTGAGCTTACGGTTCTGTACGAAACAAGAATAGAGGAGCAACATCTGTTCAAATGTGAGAAGTACAATGACCTGGTCAAGCAACTGAGGCAGGGGGCAGGAGTCAGGGCAAAAGTGATAGCTGTAGAAGCGGGAGCGAGAGGATTCGTAGCAACATCAGCATACGACCTATGTAAGCAACTGGGCATAAAGGGACAAGCAAATGCAAGGGCATTGAAAAGCCTTTCAGAAACAGCAGAAAAGGCTTCATGCTGGCTGTGGAGTATGCGAAACAAGCATTGAGAACAAAAATAATTTCGCTTGTCGCGGCCAATACCAGTCCTTCGTGGCTAAATCGCTAAAGACGCACTTCAAAAGTGCAGTGCCAACTCAATCCCGGGATACAAGAAAAACAACTCACAAGACCTCTGGGAGTCATGACCCAGAGGGGCCTACCCCCCCCCCCCCTTAGAGTGTCAGGCTTTTAATAGGGCCGAAACACTTGTCTGAGGGGGGAGGGTACTTCCTCTGATGATCTGAAGGAGTTGTGTTGTTGTTCCGCTCTCTATAGTAGAGTTTCCTGCATACAGTATTTTACTTACGCTTGCTTTACATTGCACAAACATGGGCTAATCACTTACATGGCTCTGGTTAGTTCGAATGTTGATCTCACTCATATCTGCAGTTCGTCCTAGGGATCATTCCCAGAGAAAGTTTGATCGGTTCTTGAGCATAGCTCAGTCTATTTTTAGATGCCGTTCATATATCTTTGCCATAGGGATTCATTGCAAAATAACAGCGCCGCAACATTATTTTCATTTACTTTTATTCATATGCTTAAGGCAATGAAAGGTTCTTAAACCACCGTGCCATACTTTACTTCAGTGGTAAAACTGTGTTACATCTTAAGGGATTTGTTTTCATTTCATGAAAATAAATAAAGAGTAATGGCTGTGGTAACAGTCAATTTCTTCACCCTGGTATTGCCATTTAACCACCATTGTGGCATTTAAACCCCCCTCCCCCCCCCCCCCAAAAAAAAATTCTAATTGGACCTAAGCTCTTCTGTATATTCAACGTTCTCATTCTTTGTGTATGTACTGTGACAGGCAATGCAAATATTTGCGCAGCGAAACTTAGTAGTTTCCTCTCCTTCCCCAAGCCCCAGTATTTTCCATCTGCCAACAGTGCTTCATATTTTCCATTCTTAATGCAGGCGCCGGTATTCGCTTCAGCTACGCCGATCCAACTTCAGAGATAAGTGCATTTGTCAAAGGCATACTATTTCATGTTTAAAACATATGACGGCTGCTAGCAAAGCTTCTTTTTTTTAATGAGCTGACAAGATTCGATTCTGAATCTTGTAGATTATAACCAATAAACCGCTACAGAAAGAGAACTCGTGCTTTGGCTGAAAGAAAGGCAAACACGACTTCACACAGCATCACCACGTCTGTAAATTACACTTCACAACATTTGTAAAAGTAAGAATAAATGACCTATTAAATGAAATATGAACAGCACCAACGATCATTTAAATATAACCAAAAGATAACTTTACTGTGTTATGTATGTGATAGTGGTAGATAGAATATACTCAAAGTTAGGCGTGGGTATAAACGCCGTTGCTTTGTACGGTAACTATTTCCTATATTGTCACAAAGACCAGAGGTCTAGTGTTGACTTGCTAAATATTGCGACAAGCAGAGTATCGAACACCTGGTGTCTGGTCAGACGGAAAAGGTGAGAATAAGCATTTATCCGTTGTTCCGAATCTCCTTTGAAGTGAGCACGGACTACCTGACCCAAATCTCCACAAATAGCTGAAGTCTACATGGGAAAATATAAACGCTGTTGTTGGTCTCGGGTGTTGATGTTTCATAGAGAAAGGGGAACGTTTACTTTCGTTGTAGGGAGGGTTAAAGTCTAAGATTTCCGCTGTTCGTTCTTTCATCTCCGAACAGGTGGTCACGGCCAGATTACGTTGTATTACACTTTCGTACATAAAAGTACATAATGGGAAAAAAGAAAGAGAGGAAGACCAGGGCGAAGATGACGCAAGACATCGTTGATAATCCAAATGGATGCATCAGCAGTATCTGGCATCTTGTTTACAACCGAGAAGCCTGTAGGAGAGCCGATACGGAGGCAAAGTTTCGCAAGGGACATACAAATGACTGACCGACACTTTCGTATACGTGGTCTTCCAATAGTACTGAGGGTTGTGTAACTACGTCAGATCTCTGCCGAAATCGCTATGTGCCCGAACCACCCGTTGTACTTCTTTTACTGGAAACCTGCTGTTGAATGTGAGTAGATTTCACTGCCTATGTCTGTGAGTGTGTTTTAGGTTTGTAAGGATGCTCCGTGATTTGGATTATTACTTCGACTTCCCATGTTCTGCATCTGTTGATTTTTCCAGACTGGATTGCATATGTTTGGAAAGTAATTTTTCATTATGATTTATTATCATAATTTATTTCCACTACTGCCAAATGTGTATGTCAATAATTAGTCTGCTTTTGTGATGTCGCGAAGATGTATTACATTGTTCATCTTCGTTCATAAACTATAATATCTAGATGGAGTAAATATCCACTAGATAGGTCACAGTAGCGTAGTTGACCTGTGTTTAACAGGCTCAAAGCCTATAGTAAAGTGTTAACTCACTACCAGCAGTGCCTGGTTACGAAAGGTGTGTATTTAAGCGAGGATGCCAATGTTCCTCAGACAATTGTCTTTTGAGATGGGACTGGATGGGGAGAGGCAGAAAGTGGAAGAATGCGTGCGGCTAAGAGATGAAGGTGAAGAGGATGAATGAGATATGTCAATATTGTGCGGATGGGTGAGAAAAGGTGTAGGTCTTATGTTCCATAGTTTTTATACTTATATGTTTGATTACTTTTCTGTTACAGAGCAGGCATTCATTCAATCATTTGGATGTCCCTTGCGGAATTTTGACTCCCTAACAGCACTCCTGAAGGCCTCTCGGTTGTGAGCAAGATGGCCTGCTGCTGATGCATCCATTTGCAGATCATCAACGATGCCTTGAAGCCATCTTCGCTTTGGTCTTCCTCTCTTTCTTTTTCCCATTATGTACCCTTCCAAGATGGTCTTCTATAGATTATCACGACGTTTAATGTGCCCAAAATATTTACGTTTCCTTTTTTTAATCCTCTTTACTAGCCAGCCTTCTTCAATATTAAGTTCTTGTAGTATGGATATATTTGTTCTTTTTTTGTGTCCATGATATTTGAAGAACTCTTCTGTAATATTTATATTCAAAGGCATTTATGTGTTTCTCAGCTGTTTTGTTAAGTGTCCAGGTCTCACAGGCATATGTTGCGATGGGAAAGATGCATGCCCTTAAAAATCTTATTTTTGTAGTTGTGTCTGTTCCTCTCCACAGATTCTTTAGTTGTTTTATTTTCTGAAGAGCAATAGATGTCCTCCTTTTAATTTCCCTCATTGTATCTCAATTATTAATTAGTAGTGATCCAAGATATTCAAAACTCTCCACTTCTTGCAGTTTTTCCTCATTGATACATATATCAGCTGCCTTGTTTGTTTTGTCAGTTGTCATCACTTTAGTTTTCTTCGCATTAAGATAGACGTTTTGCTTTTCGCTGTTCTTACGGACTGACATAATTAGTTTTTCCATTCCTTTTTGTGTTGTGGACAGTAATACTGTGTCATCAGCATATCTAATCTCTGGCATTTCATAACCTCCAATTGTTATGGCATCGTAATATTCTTTGTCTACATCTTCTCTAACATTCCTCATTATATTTTCAGTATGCAAGTTAAATAAGTACGGCGACAGTATGCACCCCTGACTAACCCCTTGTTTTATGTCAAACTAAGTTGTTGTTTCACCATTTATTCTTACTGCTGCTTGTTGGTCTAGATACAGCAGTGATGTTAATAGTGGCAAATGTGTTGAAAATCCCATTTTTCCATTATTTCCCAAAGTTTCTGGTGTTGTACACAATCAAATGGCTTTGAATAGTCTATCAAGGATAAATATAGATTCACATTAAACTCTCTGTATTTCTCTATTTCTGTATTTCTACGAGGAGCTCATTCGTGGACCCCAAACATGTGACAAAGATTGGATTCTAGAATGTGAGAACGATGGCAGCACCAAAAAAAAACTACTCAGGTCATCAAAGAAATGGAGAGATACCATCTAGACATACTGGGCATCAGCGAAATGCAATGGCCAGAAGCAGTTAAAAGATCGGCGGAAAACGGTAAGTTAATAATACATTCAGACAGAAATGATGGTAAAATCCGAGATGGGGTAGATATTATTATGTCAAACGTAGCAACAAAGAGCCTTGTAGAATGGGAACCAGTGAACAGATGTATAATAAGACCACGATACAACTTAAGACACGGAAGAATGACAATAATACAGTGTTATGCACCCATGAATGATGCAGATGATGATGTGAAAGACGACTTCTATCACCAACTACAACAAATCATCAGCAAAGTCCCTAAACACGACATCCTAATTGCTATGGGGGACTTCAACGCTAAGGTAGGGAAAGATAATACCGACGTTGAAAAAGTGATGGGGAAAGAAGGAATTGACATGGTTAATCAGAACGGAGAAAGATTAAATGAAATGTGTCTAACAGAGGGCATGGTCATCGGAGGCACAATATTCCCACACAAAGAGATACATAAAACAACTTGGATATCTCCAGATGATAGAACTAGAAACCAGATAGATCATTTTTGTATTAGAAACCAATACAGAACATCTCTCATAGATGTAAGGGCTTATAGGGGTGCAGATGTCAACAGTGATCACAACCTGTGCATAGGGAAAATAAAACTAAAATTGAAAAGTCAACACAAGAAATCAGTACACAGTAAGATAAACAGCCACAGCCTACAAGAAGAAAATACTAACAGTAATTTCAATCAGGAACTTGCCAATAATTCCAAAACACCCAGTGAAGTTGAGGAGATAGGTATAGACGAATTATGGAATTCTTACAGCACATCCATGATCACAGCAGCAAAAGCAAGCGCTGGACTGAAAAAAAAACAAATAAAAAAGCATGGATATCAGATAAAACATAGAAGACAAGCAGTCAAATTAGACATGTTGAATACAAAAACATATCTTGGAAAATATCTGGTGAAAGCAACATACAAAGAAATAGACAAGAAAGTAAAAAGTTCAGCTAGAAGGGATAAAAGAGAATACATAGACAATATGGCGAAAGAGGCAGAAAAAGCAGCAAAAACAGGAGACAGCAAAACATTATATAACATACAAAAGAGGCTAACAGGTACTATTACATCTAAAGAAAGATCAATCCTTAGCAAAACTGGAACCCTATTAACATCAGATAAAGACCAAACGCAAAGATGGGCTGAACACTTCAAGAAATACTTAATCGACTACACCAAAAAGAATTGCTAAACCTTGAAACTGACTTACCAGCCCCACAACTAAATGTCAACCTAGATGAAATTAAATTGCATGAAACTGAAACACCAGTGAATTTAATGGCTAACAACAAAGCTGCAGGTGAAGATGAAATAACACCCGAAATGCTAAAAGCTATCAATAGTGACAACATGAGACAACTACAGAGAATGTTTAACAAGATTTGGAAAGAAGAAAAGGTCCCTTCTAAATGGAAAAAAGGAATCATTGTTAAAATACCAAAAAGGCAACCTTAGTGACTGTAACAGCTGCAGAGGAGTAACCTTAATATCAGTTGTGTCAAAAGTAGCAAGGTCATTTTGAATAGACTTAAAGATATAGTGGATACTGCAATGAGAGAAGAACAAGCAGGATTTCGGAAAGGGAGAAGCTGTCTTGACCAGATCTTTACTCTCAGAATAATACACGAAGAACATATTGAAAAGCAGAAACCATTAATACTGAACTTCATAGATTTTAAAAAAGGCATTTGATAGCATACATAGAGATTCATTATGGAGAATTTCATGTCTATATTGAATACCATCTAAAATTGTCAACATCATTAAGGACTTATACAATGGATATGTTTGTGCAGTCAAGACAGAAGAAGGGATAAGTGAATGGTTCCAGATTGAAACAGGTGTGAAACAAGGATGTATACTGTCTCCTTTACTTTTTGGGATTACAATAGACTTCATAATGAAAAAATGCTGCACAGGTAACATAGGTATTGACTGGGTACATGGGACCCAACTAGAAGATCTTGATTTTGCTGATGACATAACTCTTATCAGTGATAATGTGAATTCCATGCAAGAAAAAAACGGATAGCCTGTCCTCATTGACTAGCAAATTAGGACTTGAAATTAACAAAGACAAAACAAAAATAATGAAAATTCCCCTCAATCAAAATGGAAAAATACACATAGAAGGGACAGATATTGAAGAAGTCAATCAATTTGCATACCTTGGCAGCTACATAGACCAGGATGGTGACACCAGAAATGAAGTTAGGATCAGAATTGCAAAAGCAGCATAAATCTTCAAGAATCTTGAGAACATATGGAATTCAAAAGTTATAAGCACAAAAACCAAGTTAAGACTATTCAATTCAAATGTAGTATCTACCCTCATTTATGCATGCGAAAGCTGGAAAACAACTAAAGAAACTAGACTCTTTTGAAAACAAATGCATAAGGAAAATACTCGGCATCAAGTGGAACGAATTCAAGAACAATGCAGAGATAAGACAGATGACTGAACAGTCTCATGGGTGGTCAGGAAAAGGAGATGGACATATGTTGGTCACTTGATGAGAAGAAATGATCAGAGAATCCCAAAACAAGCTATCGGGTGGAATACAACAGGCCGAAGAAAAAGAGGCAGACCGCGTAAAACTCTGAAGAGGACATTGTTAAGAGAGGCCAAATTATCAGGCATAAAATCCTTTGATGGGGTTGAAAGACTCGCTGAAGACAGGAAAAATTGGCGAACTACTTTGCGAGCCCTATGTGACGTTTAACGGCACGGGAAGGATATAAGATATACGATTTCTCTATTATTAATCTTATATTGAATATATGACGTCTTGATCCTCTTCCTTATTTGAAATCAGCTTGGACCATATTGACGTCTTCTATTTTCTTACGAAGTCTACCCATTATGATTTTAAACAGAATTTTACTGGCATGACTAATCAGGGCAACAGTTCTGTAGTTTGTGCATAATTTCAGGTTATCCAGTTTTGACAGTGGTATGAATACAGTTCTTTTCCATTCTTTTGATCAAATACCTGAATGCCATATCGTTTTACGTAGTACATGATAGATTGTTACACATAACTTTCCTCCTGCTTTAATAAATTCGGCTGTTATCTCATCACATCCTGGTGATTTACCATTTTGCAGATTATTTATTGCCCATCAGATACTACTCACTACATAATCGATGCTAGATACTGGGTACTAGATGCTAGATGCTGGGTACTAGATACTGGGTACTAGATGCTAGATACTGGATACTAGATACTGGGTACTAGACACTAGATACTGGGTACTAGACGCTAGATACTGGGTACTAGATGCTAGATACTGGGTACTAGATGCTAGATGCTGGGTACTAGATACTGGGTACCAGATGCTAGATACTGGATACTAGATACTGGGTACTAGATGCTCAATACGTGGTACTAGGTACTACTCCTACTTGCTACATGAGTCCTGTTTCGGGTGGTGTTCCTTGAATGCTACGTACTACAGACACAGATTCATGTTTTTGGTGTTTTATTTATACTACTGTATATATTCGTTCGCGCAAGTATTTTTGTTGCTAATTACGCCAAAGCCCCAGCTGATAATAGGGTGCAATAAACTTGCTATCCGCGGACTACGAACCGAACTTTGTTATTCTTCATTGTTTACTATTTATTTGGTGGAGGGCGGACAAGCGTTTCTGAGAACCTGAGGTTCACAGCAACCCAAGGTCGAACACCAGTAAACAACATCATCAATTAGCCAACATAGTGGACCTGCCTCACTGCATATATATAGGTGAAAATAAATTTCCCGTTTCCGTGCCATTAAGGCATATTGGTGAATATGGTGTTAGGCCCGTATTTTCCATGACCTTCGGCACTTGAAAGTATGATGTAGTCAGTATCACGCCTGGCCGCTTTATCTCCCCAGATTTCTCTGGCACCCATTTTTAGAGGCTGGGTCAATCCCGGGATCTTTTTGGTGTGTACCAGAAAAAAATCCCACTGCTGGAATCTGAACCCAGTACTACCGGATTAGCAAACCGAGCTGCTGTATATATATATATATATATATATATATATATATATATATATATATATCATAGCCTATATATACCACTTTCATGCTGCCGATGTTCATCGTAATCAATAATTAAATATTAGGGTTCTGTTCTTGATTGTTATAGTACTGAAGACGTAATATATTTATTACTGTCTTATAATTCTTCTGACTAATATTGTCATGTAACCCTGCCGTTTTGATCGATGATATTGCTGCATTATAACACAGAATATTTCTGAATAATTATAGTATTGAAGCTTGAAGGTATTCTTTGATTAATGCAGATATTATCTACCCACACATCCACATTTCTGTGGTCTTGAACAGGTTTCATAAATATTATAACATTCACTAGACCAAGTCCGATGAAAAGTTCACTGAATTCATTTAACTGTGACAAATAAGGTCACAGATGTATTGTCGAATTTAACTGTGACAAATAAGGTCACAGATGTATTGTCGACAACATCACTTGGAATAAGATGTGTTAGGACATAAAATTCGTTGGTTTCGTCGTTGAAGCACATAATCATAGTTCACAAAATCAAACTCTAGCGTTATTTTCTACACAAACTGTGGCCGAAAATGTATACCTCTGCACTGCACTAGATCAACAATTCGTGAATAACTCTATCTCCTGTTCTACTGTTCCCCTCTCTTCCTCTCTATGTCCGTCCTTATGTGTGTGTGTGTGTGTGTGTGGTTCTTTTCCTATCCTTCGTCCCTCTGTTCTACGTGTATATTTTGTCCTCTTTCTCTCAAAACTGCAGACCTAACTTATATGTCATAAGTCAGTTGTCCAATAGGACCTCTAGATCTTTCCATTGGTCAGCTAGTTAACTACCTACTAAATGGCCCTTGGTTGGATTTCGGGATGAGTCATTCAACTCCCTTTTTTTTTTCAAAACCGTGTGCAGTTGCGTCCCTAGATTAGCAAATATGCCTTACATGTCAGTTGCGTCAAATCCGTCTATTCAATTGTCTTGGGGGATATTATCTAAGTTCACTATCTCTTTCATGTCGTAGGTTTCATGGATTGGTTCGTTCTCTACTTTTATTGTGTCCTCGCTTTTCATTGTGTCTTGTTTTTTTTTTTGGTATTACTTAGTCTGATTACTCTTCTGAGAGTCCTGTCGTAATGTTACTACTAATGTCGTGGGAGCGTTCCTCTCCCATCAGGTCTCAAACTTTCCATCGTTTCTGACCAACTTTCTACGTATCAGTAATAATAATAACTATAACAAAAATGCAAATAGTAACAATAATCATAACATTAATAATAACAGTAATAATAGTATCTTAATTTACAATTAACTATGCTACATAAAATAAAGAAAGAAAAACAATGAACATCTGGGAGAAGACTGACTTCTTATGTTATCTTCTCATGAAAACATGAAACAAAATGAACAAGCTCATCGATGATGATGATAAGATGGGTCTGTGCTGATCAGTTCATTGGATGCTTTGTGATCAAGTCGATAGCCACTTGTCCTCCCTTGACTAGGCGGTTGCTAGCCTTTCTGGGTTCTGGGGTTCGATTCGCGGTAGCCCTTTTACTAGTTTTCTTTCTCCCTCGTGTAATGCGTTTTGTCTACAATTTATATAGGCTAAACGTGCCTGCCTATTTGTAATTCTTTTCTTTGTGTGGAAGCCCTGTAGCTTCCAGCTATGCTAAAACTTCTACCTTGAGCTGACATGGGACCTTCGATGCGGTGCTGTTATTCTGTAGTGGGTCTCTACCCTGTCTGGCCTGTCTGCTGTTTATTTATAACATTGTGAAATGTGTAACCAAAAAAACAATGTTTTAACGAAACAAGACCAACTTATGTTTCCAGAACAAGACAGTCTATGTTGTTTGAAATTCCTTAATTTTGATGCAGTTGTTGTTACAGTTATCATTTTGGTTCAAGAAATATCTAATGATCTTACGTCATCCTTCACATAAACAGAAAAACTCGTATAATAATCGATATTTGAGCTCTATAAGCAGTATCTGTTCAACGTAAACACTAGTATAAATTTGGACGAATCTAGAAAAGTCAGCCTCACAACTGCAGTTTTATGAACAAAACTAGGATACGTCAACCCAGTCCCCTCTTCTAGGTCATTTTGTCAATGCTAGAGATAGGAGACGTTCACTCACGCAGTTTTCCAAAACTTGTGGCTAATTTTTGAACAACTGAAACTGTTTACAGGAATCTAAAAAGGTGGAAATGAGGTTTTACGAGCTAATAGCATAGATTCATCCATTAGGAGTTGTTCGTGAAAAACAGTAAGCAGATCGTTTATTCTTTCTATTTTTGATGGTTTGGATTTCCAGTCTTTGAACTTTCAGTAGGACAGTGGTTATCTTTCTGTTCATTTTAGTTTTTAGAAAATCATCATTTCTGGTACACTTCCTGATTTCTTCATCACAAAGTTTCTAATACTCCTTTGATCATTATCAGGCGCCAAGCCGTTTGGCGTTTGAAGATCATGGTTTTTCAGTTTGTGCGTTTACTAGTATTTCTAAACACAGTCTCTCGATTGTCTTTTACAGCGTATGAGTTCTTCTCTCGTCCTCTTTTTTCTTTGCTTTGACTTTTTATGTGACTATAATGTTCTCCATCTACCCTTTTGTGTTTCATAATGTATTTTAAAAAACTATGACTGTTTTTTCTTTATGATTTTTTTTTGGGGGGGGGGGGGAGGGAGGGAGGGAGGATGTGAAGGCGCTGTCCGATTAGCCAATCAGCGACCCATAACTGAAATGCTAGCGTCAGTGCTAGCAAATCATAGCTGACCAAGACCCTTTCCCACTTCTTCGTTGGTACCCCCCCCCCCCCAGTAACAGGCCTAGCCTGGCTAACGGGGTAGGGATCGCCATAGTCCCCCATGGTGGTGGAGTCTGCTAAAGAAGCATTGCACAACCCCTGCTTTTTATCTGTACAACGGGACTGAAAAAACAGCTGCCATAACCCGCTCCCGCGCCGATACGATGCTGTGCCTCAAGACTTCTACAGCATCGGCTGCAAAGAACACCAGCTCGCATTTACAGGGAGATAGTACAAGACAAGTCCTTCTGATTCTAACAAGTTTTCTGTGTTAAAGATGCAAAAATTCTCTGCAGCTTCTCACATGAAATGCAGCTTTTTCCCCTCTCATTTTCTCTCCATAATGACAGGACTTTTCGTGTTCTCACTAAGTGTATTTTATATTTATTAATATCACATGCACAACGAGCTCAAAGATTGCAATGAATACAGTTAATCACACACAGTTACACCTACACAAATGGAAACCTACACAAATATACGCAGAGTCCAATATTTCTTTCCACATTTTAATTCTTGTTCTTAGGGTTTATACTCTCACTTTTCAAATATCATATTTATAAGCTGTTTATCTTGTAATTAATATAAATGTAATATATATTATGAACTAATTTTTTAAAGAACATTATGATTTTCCGCTTATATCATTTTGTTGGTTTATTTTAATCTTATGTTTCTAAAGCTTCTTCGCTATATATTATGTTTGTAAAGCTTCTTCGCTATATATTATGTTTGTACAGCTTCTTCGCTATATACATTCTAGTGTCTTGATTGATTTCTTTTCGTTTAGAGATCCCACGCTTCCATGTGGTTCTCAATGCTTATGTTTCTAACATGTTATACCTCACAATACAAGAAGCATTACCTTCTTATAAAACGCTATCAGTGTAAATGCCTTGGTTATGAGTGCATCATTTTTTTTTTACCTGAGGGCTACCATAAGATGGGTGCTGATAAATTATCAGCCCGGCCAAGAAGGGAATAACATAGAACCATAAAACTTGCATGTTATTCCACGTATTCATCCCGAACTTGGCACATCGCTTCTAAAGTTTCTTTAACTCCGCAAAACAAAAATAAATCTAGTGACAGAGCTACGGCTTCGGTATTCCTATCACCCCTGCATCATTGGAAATTTTCCTCCCTTTCAAACACTTTTTACGGGTCGGTTGGAAACAATCAGGTGGAGAGGGAGATGGGGATGATCTGTGAATTCAAACCCCAAATTCTTAAAAACAACCAAAGCCTTGTGAGGGGGCACTTTGTCTTGCAAAAAGAGAACGCCTTTCTCTAGTTTCCTTAGCAGTTTTTCTTTCAATCAATCGTTTAATCAGAGCAGCAAGTTAGAGCAGTATTCTGCAGTAACTATAATCAGAGCAGCAAGTTAGAGTAGTATTCTGCAGTAACTATAATCAGAGCAGCAAGTTAGAGTAGTATTCTGCAGTAACTATAATCAGAGCAGCAAGTTAGAGTAGTATTCTGCAGTAACTATAATCAGAACAGCAAGTTACAGTAGTATTCTGCAGTAACTATAATCAGAGCAGCAAGTTAGAGTAGTATTCTGCAGTAACTGTAATCAGAGCAGCAAGTTAGAGTAGTATTCTGCAGTAACTATAATCAGAGCAGCAAGTTACAGTAGTATTCTGCAGTAACTATAATCAGAGCAGCAAGTTAGAGTAGTATTCTGCAGTAACTATAATCAGAGCAGCAAGTTAGAGTAGTATTCTGCAGTAACTATAATCAGAGCAGCAAGTTAGAGTAGTATTCTGCAGTAACTGTAATCAGAGCAACAAGTTAGAGTAGTATTCTGCAGTAACTATAATCAGAGCAGCAAGTTGAGTAGTATTCTGCAGTAACTGTAATCAGAATAGCAAGTTTGAATAGTCTTCTTCTTCTTCTTCTTCTTCGCTTCTACCACCAAGACCGCCCAGTGATCCTCCTGAATTTATTCCTGTGGTCCTCGATAGGTTCCGTGGTCCCCTGTGGTCCCCGAAAGGACCACACGAGATCCACGAGAGGACCACAAGAGGTTCAGAGTATCGCAGGGCTTGAGGCTGTATTCTTGGTGGGACTCAGAAGCGGGAATGCGTGACACCGTGGTTTTCGTTGCATCAGTTTAATCTAGAGCTGGAGTTTCTCACCGGAAAACCTCGACGTGTTTTGGGATACCCGTGTATCCCCGCCGGGTGAGAGGTGGTTGTCCATCCAGTCCAGAATTGGACTTCTTTGCCGGAAAACCTCAGCGTGATTAGGATATGCATGCATCCCCGCCGGGTGAAAGGTGGTTGCCTATCTAGACTGCACTGGTCCAGTGTCTCCGACTTCAGTATTTTGTGGTCGTGGCGGCTACCCTTCCTAGTTGTGACTAGGACGGAGCTTTTGTCCAGGAGGACGAATCCTCACCACTAGTAAGTTTCATCCCTGGGTTGAGCCAGTTTAGGCATATTATCTCAGTATGGGCGTGTTTAGGACGTGACCGACCTCTAGAGTGGAGGTACCGTGACATGAGTAGCCATCAAGTTTTACCCCTGGTTTAAGCCGGTTTAGGCATATTTCACCAGTATAGGTGTATATCGAACGTGGCCGACCTCTAGAGCAGAGGTGCCGTGGTATGAGTAGCTCTCGCCGCGAGACCACTGGGCATACCGACTAAGCTTCACTTTATCCTTTCCATCACCTTTTCACAACGGCGCCGCACGGCAACCCTAATTTCCTTTCCTCCTTTTCTTCATTGGCCTGGAGAAGTTTCACTCCACGTGCGGCATCCGAAGAATCTCGCCAGCAGGTTTGAGTAGTATTCTGCAGTAACTGTTTGGCCCTTCGGAAGACACTCATCAAATACATTTCTTATTCCCCCCCCCCCCCCTCCTTTTTTCCACGCCTTTACTTTTTCTGTCAACTTTTGGATCTTGAATTTCTTCAGCCGTGTAGAACCCGAGCTCTGTCACTGCAAGGATTGTTGTTTGGTCTCAGCAACATAGTGGTATAACCATGTTTTCTCAACAGACACGAGTCGTTCCAAATATTCATCACTAGAACGTTCACAATGCTGCAAAATGAACTTGGTGGACTTCCACTCTATTTCATTTCTCGTCGACATTCAAACATTTCAGCAGCCACTTGGCTTGACGGTTTCTGTATACCCAAATGCTCATGAATTATAAGTCCAATACGTTTCCTTGGTATCTTTAGTGTTTCAGCAAGTGTTTTAACCGAAATTAGTCATCTGCAAAAGTCAGGACACGAATATGATCAACAATGCCTGGAGTTGACACTGTTTAAGCACTTCCACGTCCACGTTGAAAGTTAGCACACCGCAGTTGAGTATGGTGGGCACTGTTTTTGCAGCATACACTCATGGATTTCATCAGGACGAGCCGGAGTTCCCTCCTTGAAAGATCCACACCGTTCGTTGACATGGTTCTATCACTGATCTGATGATCCACACCGTTCGTTGACATGGTTCTGTCACTGATCTGATGATCCACACCGTTCGTTGACATGGTTCTGTCACTGATCTGATGACGCTATGACGCTGCAAACTGGCACTTTACGTTATAAAATAAGACTCTTTTCAGCTCAGTCAATCACTCATTTGCATGTCCCTTGCGAAACTTTGCCTCCCTATCAGCTCTCCTTTAGGCCTTTCGGCTGTAAGCAAGATGCCCCGCTGCCGATGCATCCATTTTGCAGATCATCAACGATGTCTTGCGGCCATATTCGCCTTGGTCTTCCTCCCTTTCTTCTCCCATTATGTACCATTCTAAGACTGTCTTCCATAAATTATCATGACGTTTAATATGTCTAAAATACAGTGACAAAATTGTTTAAGTTCAGATTTTGGGGACTTGGATCGGACTGAGAACTTTCAGAACATTCATGTTCGCGCTAGAAGATATCAAACAAAGTCCCCATACTTAGCTAAGCTTTTATTTTGGCAAGTGAATTTTTCATATTCTTGTTTTTCCTTTATTTGTTACTTCGTGTGACCTCGATTTTGTCAGCTTTCCACACACATACACACATACACACACAAACACACAATGATCATGCTATTATTCAGTTTCTACAGAAAATACAATGGTTCTTTTGCTGTTTCTTGTGTGTCCGAAGTCCTGCAGAGAATTATGGTCTAGGAAATATTACAAGTATTGTACGGTAGCAAATTTCTGGTTCCAGATGTTCTTAAATACTGACTTTAATAATAAAGTCCTTTCTCGTGTGACCTCGTCCTTCCTGATGAACCCAGGAACTAAACTTCATACCAGTGTTCTATTTCGAAGAGTTGTTTCATTCTGTATATTACTTTCAGTGTTTATACTGTCTTCCTTTACATATAAACCACCTATTACTAACGTGCATAAAAGCACAAATAAAACTACTTCACTTTACTTTCTGACTTGTCTTAGAAGATGGTTTGAAAGGGATAGATAGATGTATGGCGCCTCCCATCGGGTCTGAACAGAAGCTCACGAAACCCAACCTTCTGCCTTTCTAATTTTTTTTTTTAGTTAACTGCGTGCTGAAGACAGACAGAATGCAAGAGAGCCATCACTATCATGTGAGAAGAGAGGGAAAAGACCAAGAGGCACAGTTCTGATTAAAGCTGTTGTTTATATGATGTCACGTGACTACAGTAAGAAAGCTTACTAGTGTGAACTTTCATGATGGCAAAAAAGACAGCGGCGAGTTAGGGGGTGGGGGGTTCATGGTACGGTGTAATAGAACCTTTTTTTTCTGTATCTAAACACTTTTATTTAAAAGCGAGAGAGAGAGAGAGAGAGAGAGAGAGAGAGAGAGAGAGAGAGAGAGAGAAACCCAATATCATAAGAGATCAGTAGGGGGTTTAATAAGATGTTTAAGTAGATTATATTTTTGGAAAATACAAGGGAAAAACAAGCTAGTTTTCATGAGATAAAGAAATGAAAGAAGCCCAGTTACGTATTTCTTTTTTACACTAGTAATGAAGGTCTAAAAAATAGAACTGTTTCTGAAGATTTAAACATCTGTAAGCCGAAATTCACCGAAAGTATGACACTACAGTTATTCTGAGAACGACGCAGATAGATAAAGTCAAATTCTCGATTCAAGAAAACGTATCATGTTGTTTGTAATAAAAATCTTTCAAAATGTCAAAACACACAGAAAGGGGGAAAACGATGAAAAAGTTACAATACAATAATCAAAAGCAGCACACACAGCCAATCTTTCGGCAAAACTATTTCTTTAGCTTTAAAATAGCATAGAAATGACTACCTAATATTCCTAATGTAATGTAATGAACGGAAAATATCCGACTCCAACGGGAGCACATAAGACCGCCCTGTGTACAGGAATTGGAATAATGAACACAGATATTTTCCTCGAATAGGAATAATGAACATATATATTTTTCTCGAATGGGAATAATGAACACAGATATTTTCCTCGAATGGGAATAATGAACATATATATTTTTCTCGAATGGGAATAATGAACACAGATATTTTCCTCGAATGGGAATAATGAACATATATATTTTTCTCGAATGGGAATAATGAACACAGATATTTTCCTCGAATGGGAATAATGAACACAGATATTTTCCTCGAATGGGAATAATGAACACAGATATTTTCCTCGAATGGGAATAATGAACACAGATATTTTCCTCTAATGGGAATAATGAACACAGATATTTTCCTCGAATGGGAATAATGAACACAGATATTTTCCTCGAATGGGAATAATGAACACAGATATTTTCCTCGAATGGGAATAATGAACACAGATATTTTCCTCGTTATTTTGCTTCCAGGCCTGGCATAGTCTTAAGGACACGGGAGTGATTGACTGCGCGAATATCCTGTTCTCACATTTTAAAAATTTTACATCACTCGTCCTGTACACAGGGCAGTCTTATGTGCTCTCGTTGGAGTCGGATATTTTCCGTTCATTACATTACATTAGAAATATTAGGTAGTCATTTTTATGCTATTTTTTAACTGAAACGCGGAAGATTATGACTACTTAGTCTTAGTAACCGTTTTGTAAATAACACTGGTCTTGAAGACACTAAAATTTAGATAATATAACAGCAGAAACAGTCATGTTTCTATTTTAAAAAATAGAATTTAGTGTTTCATAGATACAAAAAAAGCGTCTCATAATGAAAAGAAAAAAAATCCACACAGATATAAATGCGCAGTGAGAGATACGAGAAGCAGGTACAATCATATGTTAAACTCAACGTAGATTCAGATATACGGATACGCACATCCAGAAAAAGATGTAGAAATAGGCATCAATTACATGTGAAATGACACCATAAAACTACGACACTAGCATCAGATTATAGAGAAAACTGTGACATCAACATCAGAATGTAGAGAAAACTGTGACAACAACATCAGAACATAGAAAAATCTGTGACACCAACATCAGAGTATAGAGAAAACTGTGACACCAGCATCAGAATACAGAGAAAACTATGACATCAACATCAGAATATAGAGAAAACTATGACACCATCATCAAAATATAGAGAAAACTATCACACCAACATCAAAGTGGAGGACTGAAACTGTTAGTTCCGCACAACACTCTGTCCTAAGCTGCTGCTCTTGCTAGCTACGTTTTCTTTACTGATGTAATATCTGATGTACTGATGTATGTATCTGATGTACTGATGTATGCATCTGATGTACTGATGTATACTATGTTTTCTTTACCTCTGTGTGACTGATTTCATGTTAGTGATTTTATCTCATCAGAATACACAACTCTGCTTATTTTTTTTAATAGGTGAAAAGAATGTAAGGCAATAACAAAAAAATAATGACGCAATAATACACTTGTAAAAAAAATAAACCTATTATTACTGATATAGGTTATTTTCTAAAAGAGCCAGAGAATGGTCTCAGGGTCTTTTGTTGTTGTTGTTGTTGTTGTTGTTGTTTATAAATCTACACAATATGTTAAAGCTCACGGAGAGGGGGGGGGGGGATAAGTAATAAAAATGGATTTCCAAACTAAAAATATAAATCAAGGATCTTTCATTCATTTGCATGTCCCTTGCGGAACTTTGGCTCCCAAACAGCACTCCTGTAGGCCTCTCGGTTGTGAGCAAGATGGTCTGCCGTTGCTGCATCCATTTGCAGATCGTCAACGATGTCTTGCAGCCATCTTCCTTATGGTCTTCCTCTCTTTCTTTTTCCCATTATGTATCCTTCCAATATGGTCTTCTCTAAATTATCATGACGTTTAATGTGTCCAAAATATTTAAGTTTTCTCTCTTTAATCCTCTTCACTAGCCAGCCTTCTTCAATATTAAACTCTTGTAGTATGGATATATTTGTTCTTCTTTGTGTCCACGATATTTGGAGAACTCTTCTGTAGTATTTACATTCAAAGGCATTGATGTGCTTCTCAGCTGTTTTGTTAAGTGTCCAGGTTTCACAGGCATATGTTGCAATGGGAAAGATGCATGCCCTTAAAAATCTTATTTTTGTAGTTCTGTCTACTCCTCTCCATAGATTCTTTCTTTGTTTTACTTTCTGAAGAGCGATAGATGTCCTCCTTTTAACTTCCCTCATTGTATCTCCATTATTGGTTAGTAGTGATCCAAGATATTCAAAACTCTCCACTTCTTCCAGTTTTTCCTCACTGATACATATTTCAGCTGCCTTGTTTGTTTTGTCAGTTGTCATCACTTTAGTTTTCTTTCAAGGATCAGTATTTAAAAAAAAATCATGTTAGGCTTGATAAGACAAGTTTGTATAAATTAGCAAGCCATGGCAGCTCAAAAAGCCAAGAAGAAATCTAGCCACACAAGCTGATTTGTTTCACAAGCCAAAATAAGAAAAGAAAAAAAAACAGGATAAAAGAGGCAAATGTAAGAGGGTTTTCACCTAGAAGTGCTCGCGTGTTCTGCTGCTCGTATGAATTCTTAGTGCAGATAGGGTTTCTGGATTTTTGGTTTCTTTTCTTTTTTTAAATTAAAATAATTCTAAACAGTATTAATAATATTCTTATAACTAATGTTTATTCTGCGTAAAACGGCTTACTTATACATATAATTTCTTATATTATTACATTCAAGTATTGCTTTCATGATAATATGTCGTAGCGTCTTTTTGTTTGTAAATTAAATCTTCAGAGACAACCAGTTTAGCTCTTGGCGGCTTTTGTCCTTGAGTGCTGCAAGAACGCCATAACTACAACCGTCAAACTCCGAGAAGTACCTGAACTTGATTCAGTAAATTTTAGTTAAATACTTTTCTGTTGAAAAAAACTACAATGAACAATACTTACTTGATAATCCGCTGATGAAAGCACGAACAGAGGACTGGGAGAAAATATGGAGATTACAAAATATTAAAAACCTGTAAAAATGGATACTCGGCAAGCGTGTACAGTGGACCCTTAGAAGGCGAACACAATCCCTTCCGGGGCCGTTCGACTTTCAAGTTAGTCGACTTTTTTTTTAGTTTAAACTCCCCATAATGTAAAATGAATTAGTCCGTTCCAGGCCCCCCCAAAACTTACTCATTATAAAACATTCTAAGTACAAATACTGGTTATTTAAACCTGTATAATAAAGCTAATACACTGTACATCATACATTAGCACTATGAAATTGTTATTCATAACAGTACTGTACCTTACATTTATTCAATATTTTACATTTATCCAGTACCTTACATTTATCCAGTACCTTACATTTATCCAATACCTTACATTTATCCAGTACCTTACATTTATCCAGTACCTTACATTTATCCAGTACCTTACATTTATCCAAACCATCAAAAGCTTTTCTACCTCTTCCACTGCTGGGGATCTTTTACTGGTAAGGGAGTTTACTCATGTCGCCACATTAGACGCCTTAATGGCTTCCTTCTTGTTTAGTATGGTCGCTGTTGTCGACTTAACCGTCACTTAGTAAACAGTCAGCTCCAATACCCGTATACCACTTTCCCATTTAGTGGTTAAGTTCCTTTTTCAGTTCTATCTAGGTCATTACATTCTTCCTCGTGGGCTTTTCAAGCACCGGTAACTTTCTTTGATGCCACTATGAATGGGTAATTTTAAAGGTCAAAAATAAAATCCAAAGAAATCGCAATAAAAATACACTTAGAAAACACACACTGAATTTGGTAGGTGCTCAATGAACCAAAGCGCGGGAGAACTGGCCACGTGATTCTTTGTTTTCCTTCGGATGGCTTCGTTTGTTTTGTTCGACTTTCGAATTTTTGTTTGACTTTCAAACCGGAATTTCTTCCAATGTTTTTTTTTTCGAGTTTCAAACCGTTCGACTTTCGAGGGTCCACTGTATTTGGAAAATGGTGTCCGAACACGGAGAAAGCCTCCAAAGCGGGACACACCAAACTGCGCTCAGTGCATGAACATAAAATATGACTTCACGCAAAAAATGAATGTGTCATGAATTGGAGTTCACAAAAGTCTTCAGGTGAAAGTAAAAGTAGGTCTGTGTCATGCCACAGAGACAAACAGGAGACCCGTTTTACTGCTTATATTTTCCATGACCTGACCGCACACTGGAAAGTTTTGTGGTCATTCTGGTCGCTCTTCCTTCTCTGGCCCCAGAAGGAGGAGAAAGCTTTTCATTTTTATCACTGAAGTGACCAAGATGCCGACGGTCAGTAAGTAATCGCATACCTTCGCCATTAGAGCGTGGCTGAACTACTCAGCCTCTCACGAAGGCCGTAGGGAAGGAATCACTGAAGGCCTCAAGAAGATGTCAACTGAAATGACTACTGATATTCTGACTCTTAGTATATTCTAATGACTCTTTATAATCGCATTCTTAAATTTTTAAATGTATTTATGCTGTCTCCTTGCTTCTTCAAACACAAAAAGGCTCCACTCACTTCACAAACGAGAATTAAATCTGATTTGTGACAAACACCCAGTACAGACTGTAGATCAGCACAAAAAACTCAATATTCTACCCCTCAAATATAGAGTCATTTTTAACAAAGTTAAGTTTGTTCACAGAATTCTGTCGCACAATGCTCCGCCTTACTTGTGGTCACTGTTTACGTATAACACTAAACATAGCCAGCGTTTAAAAAAACTGTCTTCTTCCTAAACACAGGATTGATCTGTACTTCTTCTCTTTTACTTTGACTACAATATTTTAATCTTACACTCTTTTGATGTTTTTTTTCCTGATATAATTTGTATACTGGTATTAAATGGAGTGTGTGGGAAGAATGAAAGATGGAGTGATGAAGGGCAGAATGTAAGACGGGCCTGCGTGCCCAATTCTTTACCCTTTAAAAATAAAGATCATTCATTCATTCATTCAGCTTGTATGCAGAGAAAATGTTCAAGAACATTATTTAGACGCCTTGATTTAGTCGTTAATAGCGCAAAAGTTAACAACCTGGGGTATGCAGACAACACGGTGCTGCTGGCAGAAAATCTACGTGATTTAACATAATCTTATGACTCACATAAACAACAAAAGCCAAGAATATGGACTGGAAATAAATACGAGTATTAGAAAAACAGAGGTCCTTGCAGTTAGCAGTAAAGAACAAAGACCACTGGTAAACATAAAGCATAAGTTGAGAAACACTGGAACCAGTGACGAAGTACTTATATTTGGAATATATAATAGCAGATGATGGGAAATGCGAAACAGAAAATAATAGAAGAATAGGAATGACAAGTTTCAAAAACATTTGTAAAAGTACTTACGTTAAAATATACATATGCCACAACAGCTGAAGATGTGAGTTATCAAATGTAATGCATTCTCCACACGTCTCTATGGTGTACAAGGATGGACACTAAATGCGAAGGTGTAAAAGAAAATGGATATGTTTGAATTATGGGTAAACAGAAGAACAGGGCAAATATCATGGACGGAAAAAAAAGCAAAAAAGTACTAAACCAAATCAATTTGAAAAGAGAAATAATGGGAAACTTTAAAACCAGATAGTTAAAATATTTTTATTTTGTTAAGAAATATAATACAACAATGAAAACCATATTCAAAAGGAAGAATAGAAGGAAAAATAGCAAGATGTACACAACGATATAGATTGGTGGACAACAAAAAAAAATGGACTAGACTGAACTTGGCTGGGTATACTGAGAAAACGAAGTGTAGAAGAGAAAATTTCAAGGACCACTGCAGCCAAGCTCCTACAGGGAGAGGCTATAAAATGACGATTTTTAAATTTATGAGCTGAATTTTATATTGTCGCCAAAGAAATATAGCATTTAAAAAATTGTAAAATAAAAAGTTTGGGAATCCTTAGGCTATGCTTTTTTAAAGACTACAAATCATGACAAAGTTTTTATCATCTAACACACTACATCATAAAATCTTGTAGACGATATTCTTCCCTTACACCGACATGGGATTAATACAGATTTTATAATGTCCAAATCCAGATATCTCACACGTCAAATCTAGCCTTTTCAGGAATCAATTTAACATTGATAACAGAAATATCGTTTGCTTCGTACTGTGTGATTGTATTTCACTCCCCCCCCCCTCAATTGTCGTCAGCAAGGTGTAGTTGTTACGCCCACGGAGGATAGTTAGTGTAGCTAGGATTTCAGAAGTTTCTATTTCTGCGAAGAGTCCACGTCAAGGAATATTATCAATTAATCCTAGACTTTCTTCTCGTACTTGGGCGAGAATTCACTTCTACAGTACTGTACTCACACACGACTTGGGCGAGAATTCACTTCTACAGTACTGTACTCACACACGACTTGGGCGAGAATTCACTTCTACAGTACTGTACTCACACACGACTTGGGCGAGAATTCACTTCTACAGTACTGTACTCACACACGACTTGGGCGAGAATTCACTTCTACAGTACTGTACTCACACACGACTTGGGCGAGAATTCACTTCTACAGTACTGTACTCACACACGACTTGGGCGAGAATTCACTTCTACAGTACTGTACTCACACACGACTTGGGCGAGAATTCACTTCTACAGTACTGTACTCACACACGACTTGGGCGAGAATTCACTTCTACAGTACTGTACTCACACACGACTTGGGCGAGAATTCACTTCTACAGTACTGTACTCACACACGACTACTCTGTAGTAGCAAAAGACTTTCAAATAAAGGAACTAATAAATATAACGCGCAATGCGACCGAGAAGTGCTAAGATATATATTCCCCGTGTTACATAAGTGTAATATTCGTAATTTGACCGTATAAACACGAAGAATACATGAAGCTGGCAGTTTATAACAGTTTGACAGCGTGGTATGTCTGTGCGTTTTTAACAACAGTTTTCATTCCGTAAACATGGGTTCTAACTTAAGGTGGGATTTTTCATCCAGCCCAGAGCAAAACTGAAAAAAACTCAGCCTCTCTACGAAAAATTTATGGAAGTATGTTTTTTTCATGAACCAAGAGCAGGCCTGGATGATTTAATTCCCCTGCACATAAATAACAATTTTAAATAGGTCACCTAAGAAAACTTTGAAAGACAAGGCTGATAATGGGCGCTCTCACCTAAGAGTTATGTAGCTCCTGGAAAATAATGGATAAAAATGATATAAAATTGGCCAGTCTTTCATTCATTCATTAGCATGTCCTTTGGAGAACTTCGCCTACCTAACAGCTCTCTTGAAGGTCTCTCGGTTGTAAGCAAAATGTCCTGCTGCTGATATAACCATTCCCATTTATCAAAAAGGACTTGCTGCCATCATCGCCTTGGTCTTCCTCTCTTTCTTTTTGCTAATATGTATCCTTCCAAGACTGTCTTCTCCAAACTCTTCTGACATTTAATATGTCCGAAATACTTACGTTTTCTCTGTTTAATCTTCTTTACTAACCAAACTTCTTGAATATTAAATTCTTGTAGTAAAGGCATAATTAATACCAATGCTGTATCTAGGCCATTGAAGAGGACATTGTTAAGAGAAGCCAGTTTAGTGGGCATAACATCTCTTGGTGAAGTTGAAAGACTCGCCGAGAACATGAAAACTTGGCAAACAACTATGTGAGCCCTATGTGACGTTTAACGGCACGGGAAGGATGTAACAAGATCTAGGCCAACAGGCAGCAATAAGAATAAATGGTGAAATGACAACTTGGTGTGACATAAAACAGTGATTACGTCAGAGTTGCATACTGTCGTCATACTTATTTAACTTATATACTGAAAATTTAATGAAGAATGGTAGAGAAGATATAGACAAAAAACATTACGATGCCATAACAATTGGAGGTTATGAAATACAAGAGATTAGATATGCTGACGACACAGTATTACTGTTCACAACACAAAAAGCATTGGAAAAACTAATTATGTCAGTCTGTAAGAACAGTGAAGAGCAAAACCTTTATCTTAATGCTAAGAAAACTAACTTGATGACAGCTAACAAAACAAATAAGGCAGCTGAAATATGTATCAATGAGGAAAAATTGGAAGAAGTGGAGAGTTTTGAGTATCTTGGATCACTACTAACTAATAATGGAGATATGATGAGGGAAATTAAAAGGAGGACATCTATAGCTCTTCAGAAAGTAAAACAACTAAAGAATCTGTGTAGAGGAACAGACAGAACTAAAAAAAAAAAAGATTTTTAAGGGCATGCATCTTTCCCATCGCAACATATGCCTGTGAGACCTGGACACTTAACAAAACAGCTGAGAAATACATACATGCCTTTGAATCTAAGTGCCACAGAAGAGTTCTTCAAATATCATGGACACAAAAAAAAGAATAAATATGTCCATACTACAAGAACTTAGTACTGAAAAAGGCTGGCTAGTAAAGAGGATTAAAGAGAGAAGACTTAAATATTTTGGACATATTAAACGTCTTGAGAATTTAGAGAAGACGGTCTTGGAAGGGCACTTAATAGGAAAAATAAAGAGAGGAAAACCAAGGCGAAGATGGCTGCAAGACATCGTTAATGACCTGCGAATGGATGCATCAGCAGCAGGGCATCTTATTTACAACCGAGAGGCCTACAAGAGAGCTGTTAGGGAGGCAAAGTCCCGCAAGGGACATGCAAATGACTGATGACTGACTGACTGAAGTAAAAGCATACTTGTTCTTTTTGTGTCCGTGATATTTGAAAGACTCTTGTATATCATTTACATTCAAGTAGATTTATATGTTTATTAGCTGTTTCGTTTAATGTCCAAGTCTCACATGCATTTGTTGCCATGGGGAAAATGCATGTCCTTAAAAACCTAATTTTTGTAGTTCTGTCTGTCCTTCTCCACGGCTTCTTTAATTTTCTTTTTAGCTTCCGAAGATTGGTCAAAGTACAGCGTAAACTCAAAGACTAATAAGACTGAAAGTGAATGAGTGAGAGAGAGAGAGAGAGAGAGAGAGAGAGAGAGAGAGAGAGAGAGAATATTTAAAACATTAAGTGCAACAAATGGTTACAGTAACATCAGCAATATTAGCAACCACACGAACATTTGATTAAACGGCTATTGCAGCAAAGCAAAACATGGCCATTTTCAGACTTGGAAAATCGTTTATCGCGTCATTCGATTACAAATTAATCACTCAATTTTTAGATCTTGTTTTACAGGACACTGCGTAGGATAGCAAGAGAATCGAGACAACGCTTTCGATTGGATGCATTCTCCCTGCGCCACAATTATTACGCGGTGAAATATCAGTGCTATATTTGACGCCAGTAAAAGCTGACATAACTGTTATTACCTATTTTTACAACCACTCAGAGCTGGTCTAATACTCAATACCTAACTTAAATCTGAGAGAAGGGCGTGTTCAAACAAAAAGGAAAGAACATCTGGCATTTGGTCGTTTGTTGTATGGGAAAAGAAAGGAACAATTCTTTCATACCATGAACCCCATGGCATCTCATGGAAACTGCCAGGTGATTGATCGAATTTCAAAGCTCTAGCATAACTTTGTGTAACAGAAGTCCACCGCAGTCTGCATGTACTTGTAGGCACCTTAGTTCTTGTGTTATTTAAACTGTCGAGACAAGACAATACTTTTTGTGTGTCAAAAATGCGAAGATCCTCCTTCATATTCATGCTTCTGTAACTTCATCTTGACTTTAATTCAGTTTCAACATTCACTCTGAATCTTCTAAAAAGTATTTTAATTGCTACATTATCAATTGTAGACTTGACTTTCTCCGTTAATTACAAAATATAATGTAGTTTTCGGAACTAAAGATCATTTCTTTTAGAAACAAAACTTTCTAGACACAGTAGTTCTTCTATACAAATTCATATGTATTTGGCATCCTAAAAACATTGCCACAGTTGGAGTTTGTATAATTAGCTTTATTTACTTTCCACGCCAATTACCTCCCTTCTCAGTCTCATTTGCTCCCCCAGAGAGAAAACCTGTTCATTAATTTGAAAAATGGGACCTCTAAATACGCCCGTTTTATGTAGTAAAAATCTGCCGGACTTGTTGCGGGACAGTATAGTTTCGAATACTAGTGTTTTAGTCAAAAGTTTTTAGCCTTTGAGTCTTACAGCGTATGACTCAATGAAGCCACGACAGACAACTTGTAGAAACACAAATGACCTGTCATAATGGCGACGATAAGGTTTGTATTCATGCAGGAAAATCTACTGTAGAGAGCGTAACAACAACACAACTCCTTAGATCATCAGAGGACATACCCCCCCCCCTTCCCCCCCCCCCCCCGAGTCATGAATCTCAGGTGTCTGTGAGTCGATTTTGTTTCTCTTTTTTTCAGATTGAGTGTATGAGTATTGAACCTGGCAAATTGTTGTGGACATGTCTAATAGATTTTCTGTTAATAGATTTAATAAATTAATAAAAAAAAGTTTAATAGATTTTCTAGGTGTGGAATTTTCTAGATGTCTTAAACACTGTATCTAGGAGCACTGTCTTGACACGTGGAATTATAAAGTCGCTTTTTATTTTATAAAACCGTCGATAGCCATTGTTAGATTACAACTCTGATCAAGATCACCAGATATGCTCTGATAAAGATTATTAGATACGCTCTGATACAGAGTACTAGATCTTTTCTCCGATAAAGATTACTAGATATGCTCTGGTAAAGATTACTAGATATACTCTGGTAAAGATTACCAGATATGCTCTGGTAAAGATTACTAGATATACTCTGGTAAAGATTACTAGATATGCTCTGGTAAAGATTACTAGATATGCTCTGGTAAAGATTACCAGATATACTCTGGTAAAGATTACCAGATATGCTCTGGTAAAGATTACCAGATATGCTCTGGTAAAGATTACCAGATATGCTCTGGTAAAGATTACCAGATATGCTCTGGTAAAGATTACTAGATATACTCTGGTAAAGATTACTAGATATACTCTGGTAAAGATTGTTTTATTTAAAATTTCAAACCCGCTCTTTCCATTCTCTTTTCCCTCAGTCTGCCATAATTTCTCGGTTATGTCATATCACATCTTACATCTTGGTCACGACATATCACATCTTACATCTCGGTCACATCATATCACATCTTACATCTTGGTCACGACATATCACATCTTACATCTCGGTCACATCATATCACATCTTACATCTTGGTCATGACATATCACATCTTACATCTCGGTCACATCATATTACATCTTACATCTTGGACATGCTAGCGTTGGAGCTGGCGAACCACAGCTGACCAAAACTCTGTCCCATATCTCCGTTGGTATCACCAATTACATTCCTAACTTGACTAATGGGGCAGGGATCACCACAGTCCCTATGGTGGTGGAGTCTGTTAAAGAAGTATTGCGTCTTATATCTTGTATCTTATATCCTTCCCGTGCCGTTAAACGTCACATAGAGCTCGCAAAGTAGTTCGCCAATTTTTCTTGTCTTCGGCGAGTCTTTCAACCTCATCAACGGATTTTATGCCTGTTGATTTGGCCTCTCTTAACAACGTCCTCTTCAGAGTTTCACGCGGTCTGCGTCTTTTTCTTTGGCCTGTTGTGTTCCACTTGATAGCTTGTTCTGGGATTCTCTGATCATTTCTTCTCATCAAGTGACCAGTGACCAACATATGTCCATTTCCTTTTCCTGATCACCCATGAAAAGGAGATGGATATATGTTGGTCACGTGATGGTTTTTGTGCTTATAACTTTTTAATTCCATATGTTCTCAAGATTCTTGAAGATCGATGCTGCTTTTGCAATTCTGATTCTAACTTCCTTTCTAGTGTCACCATCCTGGTCTATGTAGCTGCCAAGGTATGCAAATTGATTGACGTCTTCAATATATGTCCTTTCTATGTGTATTTTTCCATTTTGATTAAGAGGAATTTTCATTATTTTTGTTTTGTCCTTGTTAATTTCAAGTCCTATTTTGATAGCCAGTGAAGACAGGCTATCTCTTTTTTTCTTGCATGGAATTCACATTTTTACTGATAAGAGTTATGTGTCATCAGCAAAATCAAGATCTTCTAGTTGGGTCCCATATACCCAGTCAATACCTATGTTACCTGTGCAGCATTTTTTCATTATGAATTCTGTTGCAATTCCAAAAAGTAAAGGAGACAGTATACATCTTTTGTTTCACGCCTGTTTCAATCTGGAACCATACACTCATCCCTTTGCATACCCCACCCCCTGGTCTTTTTTAGCTGTACTCAGGGGCTGAAGAAACAGCTGTCATGGCCCGCTCCCTGGCCAACAAGATGCTGTCTGTGCCAGTACATCTTCACCTCAAAGGCTGCAAAGAATACCAGCTCACAGTTCCATGTGGATTAAATAAGAAGAAGAAGAAGAAGAAAGAAGAAGAAGAAGATGAAGAAGAAGAAGGAAAGAAAGAAGAAGAAGAGGAGGAAGAAGAAGAAGAAACAGAGGAAGAAATAATAATAATAATAATATGAATACATGAAGAATGAACTCTGTCAACTGCACGTAGACTACGCCTACTACATGTTTTTCACAGCTGTAAATTTCGAAATAACAAGATATGACTAGTGATATTCTTTAATGATTGTAGTTAAATGGGATATTCAATTTGTTTTAAGGAATACGTCACCCAATAAAATGGGCATAATCTACAGCTGTGTAATAAAATATTTCATTTCAGCGGATTAAATTACCAGTAAGTGTGAAAAAATCATGGCAAACCTGGTACTTTAACCGAACTAAACCTGTTTGTTTTAATATTTAGTACGTTTTTTTTACGCTTGTGTGCACCCGCAGGTGTACGCTGAAAGGGAACAATGATGTTGTGTCATTTCCGAGAAAAGTAAAGGTCGAACGAGAAAATAAAGAAAGGTAAAAGCAGACTGGACTTTGCAACACAAAACATTGCTTAATTCTTACAATGCCACACCATGCCAGTGAAAAAAGATTGGCCTTTAACACGATTTTTTTATCTTTTTCATTACACTCTTCAAAACCAAAGCTTTATGGTACTTTTTCTTACAGCTTATCTCTCCTTCTGGCACCGAAGTCTCCTACTATGGCAATTACTGCCGATCGTTTATTCTAGTAACTTGTACCACAACTTATCAAAGTTCTTCCATTTCCTCTGTTGTTGCATGGGTATGTATAATGTTGATATCGACAGCCGTGCTATGTCCGATGTTGTTTCGTTGTGATGAGTAGTACTGTAACTTTTGAAAAGTTCCTTGAATATACAAATGTATTACTTACACAAAATTTTCCACTGAACTTTTCAGTTAGCTCCTCCATGTTCATGACGCTGATGTTCAATTTCTGAATTTCTTGTGTTCAGTTTTACTTTTAATATTCAGCTTACTTGTGTTCCAAGTCCCTATCAAAACGAAGATGATGGTTACATAGATGAAGGAGGATCTCGCCGACAGCCTAGTGTCACCTGAATACAGTACGCGCTCGACCAGGAGAGATTGCTCCACAGAAGCATCATTTTCCACCAGTCCTCTTAGTACGTTTTCTCTAGGGATTATTCTTAGTACGTTTTCTCTTGGGATTACTCTTAGTACGTTTTCTCTTGGGATTATTCTTAGTACGTTTTCTCTTGGGATTACTCTTAGTACGTTTTCTCTTGGGATTACTCTTAGTACGTTTTCTCTTGGGATTACTCTTAGTAAGTCTTCTCTTGGGATTACTCTTAGTACGTTTTCTCTTGGGATTACTCTTAGTAAGTCTTCTCTTGGGATTACTCTTAGTAAGTTTTCTCTTGGGATTTCTCTTTGTACGTTTTCTCTTGTGATTACTTTTAGTACGTTTTCTCTTGGGATTACTCTTAGTACATTTTCTCTTGGGATTACTCTTAGTACGTTTTCTTCTGGGAGTGAAAGTACCACAGTCGGTTTGTGTACGGTTTTCTCCGCTAGCTTTCTTCAGAAGAGATTAATCCCGAATGCAGAGAACTTACATGTTTTGGTATGCTGCTGTTTATTTGGACACAATTCTATATCTAAGGCCTCTACGTCATCCACCTCCTGGCAGATGTGGCTGCAGCAAGATCAGATACCACCTAAAAATCCATGGTGTTGGAACATACATACGTAATATGCATTCAATGTAATAAACTTGACTCCGATTATAATATCACAATAAGCAACGAGTATAGGGTTTTAAATTGTAAACATACCGAACTGAGATCATGAGATGAGTATCTTCTTATCGATCCATGTATTTAATTTCACGATGTGATTAAAAGCGCAGTCAATCTTTCTCGCGCAGGTGTCACATATTTATTTGTTTGGTTAGATAAAAGTGCACAATCGAACACTGAAATTGTTCGGAAAGTAGAATCGAGTGTTTTCATGTGTAGCTAGTAGTTATTTTTTAACCACTGAATAACGTCAATAGCACTCTGTGACTTCTGGACGCGTGCGAAAGACAAATAAACAAAAATAAGCTATACACTTTCTAATGATTTTAATACGTACTGGCTCAGCTTTTTAATTTCCTTTAATATTTTGGCCTTAGCCATAAGAATCGTGCTAACTGTTGAGCGAGATACACCTGTCGTGCGACCTATATCAGCATCGGACATGTCTTGGTCGCTATATGTTATCAGTTCCAGCCTTTCTTGCAAGTAGAAAATTCCATGGATTCTTTCCGATCTATCTTTACAATCTCGTACAAATACAAAAGTATTATAAGTACAAAAAAAGAAAAGAATATTATAAGCACAAACACAAGAAATCAATTCAGAAAACCTCCTGAAAACAGACTGATGACGTTGAGCTCAGTTTGACACGAGATATGGCGGACCAGAGTAGAACCGCATGAAAGATGAGCGAAATGGGTCGAAAGAGCCGATCACGCTGTCGAATGCGTGGATTCTGGTTATAATTGACAACAGTAGAAAGACTGGCTGATCAAAAGACAAGGGGAAGCCAGCACTTATTTTATTATTTATGTCTGTAGAAGGTCATGTAACAAAAACACGGAGCAAAGTTTGAACATAATTCACATGGCAGATTATCACGTTGGTGCTTGTTTTGAAGCAACATTTTCATTTAACACTAACAACAGATACGAAATAGTTTCCTGAATGCAGATTTTACACACAAATCGATCTGAGCGCACGAAATCGTCTTAGTTTCTTTTTGATTTTGATCGATGACATCGATATTTCTTCGAACTAAAGTGTGTCTATTTTTTGTAGCCTTGATTCAGAGCCCTCCAGATATATCCCCAAATCACAAACACAGAAAATGTAGAGAGAATTAGAGAAAGCACATAAAATATGCAAGATCGGAGACATTTGGCAGAAGGCCTAGACTGGACAAAAACATAAAGGAAATCTCTTGAAGGAACATTGATTCACATACATCTCCTCTTCGAAAAGAGAACAAATGTTCTCTGCCCCCTATCTTCCATCTCTTTCACTTATTTAAAATTTTCCCTCGTTTTTACCTATGACCTAAATCCAGTGCTATATTTAGTATAGTCTTATTATTTGAAGAACACAGTTGTGACGTCATAGCAAGAAATAATGTAATTAAACTTACGTAAATAGAAATCGTATTTCCTAACATTTATTCACATTTATGCACGTGAAAGCTGGAAAACAATTAAAGAAACAGACAATAAATTAGATTCCAATAAATTAGAATCCAGTGATTATAATATGTTGTCATCGAAGCATTATCACGTGGTCCATGGGCTCCGTTACCGATTTCGTATTGAGCGCCATCTGCTGGATGATAAACAAAGAAAGGTTCCACTGCCATATTATCTATAAGATGGTGGTAAACAAATTTTATGTAACTGGAAAATGGTCCTTGGACATGAAAAGGTTGGGAATTACTGATATAACCGATGCCACATGTTGGAGACTTTTTGTTGTTGTCGCAGATGCGGTGGTATTAGGAATATAATAAGGACAGGCGTAAAATCGTTACTGCCCTGTTGACGCGGGAAGACGTTATGATGCACTAAAAACAAAAACAAAAAAACAACAACAAGTGGACAACTCAGTACTTGTCAAACTATTTGTATTCCAAATTTTTGGGTCAAAATAAATCTAATTTATTGTCTGTTTCTTTAATTGTTTTCCAGCTTTCACGTACGAATGTTAGGAAATACGATTTCTATTTACGTAAGTTTAGTTACATTATTTCTTGCTATGATGTCACAACTGTGTTCTTCAAATAATAAGACTGTACTAAATATAGCACTGGATTAAATCACTGTTTTCATCCCTGCTTCCCCCACCTCACATAGACACTTGATTTAGTCACTGTTTTTATGTGGATTGTGTTTGTTCTTTTGTTTCTGTGGTCTTTTTTTCTATTTTACGTAATAAACACTTTCTGCTGAAATATTTATTTTCTTTTTAAATTGCCATTTCTCCTACTCAATTTCCACTTTTTGTTTTTTTTTAAAACTTTTTGTGCATAAACCTGGAAATTCCTTCAGCTTCTTCCATGTTTACCATGAAATTTCTGGTACAGAAAAAAAATTTTTTCAGTCATACCTAGTATTTTGAGACTTTCTGTTTCTAACATTTCGTTTTATAAAAAAAAATATCTGTTAACACTTTTTATACAAATACGTAAACGTTTTTAAAAGAGAAAGAAAAGAGCACGTGCACAAACATATTTCACCTGTTATTTTCACGCTTGTAGACCTAAAATATAGTTATTCCACCATGGTTACTGTATTTTGAGAATAGAATATATAGAATACGGGGGTGCAAAAATAGAACTTGGGGAAATAGATAATAAGGATAAAATATACATGTCCCAACCACTAATAAACATCATTACAGATAAGATGTGCAGTTGGCTATGACAACCGCAAGGAAATAATAATAATAATAATACTGATCGAAAGGCAACGTCGATATGGGCAGAACAACATGGCGAATCAAAATGATGTGCCGCTGCCGAGAAAACAAAACAGCTGGAAGAAAACAAAGAAAGAATAGAAATAAGGAATAAGGGGAGAAAAAGAAAGTCGAGAAAATGAACAGGAAAGAAAGAAAATTGGAAAAAGAAAGAGAGAATGAAAAACAGACCAAAGAAAGAAAGAAAGAAAGAAAGAACACGATCTTAAAATAAAAACTCGGGGACAAAAAAAGAACAGAACGAGTATGTTTCTCCAACACGCGAAGAATTATACACTGAAGAGCCTGGAAGAACTATACACTGAAGAGCCTTGAAGAACTATACACTGAAGAGCATTGAAGAACTATACATTGAAGAGCCTGGAAGAATTATACACTGAAGAGCCTGGAAGGATTATACACTGAAGAGCATTGAAGAACTATACATTGAAGAGCCTGGAAGAATTATACACTGAAGAGCCTGAAAGAACTATACACTGAAGAGCCTGGAAAAATTATACACTGAAGAGCATGGAAGAATTATACAATGAAGAGCCTTGAAGAACTATACACTGAAGAGCTTTGAAGAACTATACACTGAAGAGCTTGGAAGAATTATATACTGAAGAGCCCGGAAAAATTATACACTGAAGAGCATGGAAGAACTATACACTGAAGAGCCTTGAAGACCTATACACTGAAGATCCTGGAGGAACTATACACTGAAGAGTCTTGAAGAACTATACACTGAAGAGCCTGGAAGAATTATACACTGAAGAGCCTGGAAGAATTATACACTGAAGAGCATGGAAGAATTATACACTGAAGAGCTTGGAAGAATTATACACTGAAGAGCCTGGAAGAATTATACACTGAAGAGCCTGGAAGAACTATACACTGAAGAGCATGGAAGAGCTATACACTGAAAAGCCTGGAAGAATTATACACTGAAGAGCCTAGAAGAATTATACACTGAAGAGCTTGGAAGAACTATACACTGAAGAGCCTGGAAGAGCTATACACTGAAAAACCTTGAAGAGCTATACACTGAAGAGCCTGGAAGAATTATACACTGAAGAGCCTTGATGAACTATACAACGAAGAGCCTGGAAGAACTATACACTGAAGAGCCTGGAAGAATTATACACTGAAGAACCTGGAAGAATTATACACTGAAGAGCCTGGAAGACAAAGACGAAATTGTTAAAGAATTTAAAAAGCAAATAATAAAAAGAATGATGGTAGTACTAATTTCTGAAATCCAACGTAACATTATTAAATCTATAAACAGATTAATTTATTAAAGGTCATTAGTAATTTTTACTGACACATTTCCTGGCCAGAACATTATTTATTTAATCATCATAAAATCACATCACAGCCTCATCAGTACAAGCGTATGTCGTTATATAAAGAAGATATATGAAGATAAAAGCTCACAGGTATAAAAAATGTTAACCTTTTGGCAGAACTTATCTGGTCTCGTATTTTGTATTTATATAGTGCCATGCTGATATGAGTAGGCGGTCATCTCTCTCCATCTCGCTCGATCTTCCGTGTCCAATATCATTTCATTTGTTTTGCCACAACAATATGCAGTCAGACCATCTAGGTTTTTCTGTCTTCTTCGCTCTTTCTGTCGTTTGCCATTTATCTTTCCGGTCATGTCCAACTTTTTCAAGACTGTCACGTTTGCTGATGTGTAAGAGAAACTTTGAGTGCCTTTTTCTTAAATCTTGATTGCCTTTTTCTTAAATCATGATTGTCTTTTTCTTAAATCTTGATTGCCTTTTTCTTAAATATTGATCGTCTTTTTCTTAAATCTTGATTGCCCTTTTCTTAAATCTTGATTGATTTTTCTTATGTATGGCACCAGTCTGAGATATTCTTTTGCCTGCTGTAAAACTTCTTAATTTGTCTTTCATGCTGTCCATGGTAGTTGAAGGAGCTTTCTTATCTGGCACTATATATATATATATATATATATATATATATATATATATATATATATATATACATATATATATAATAGTCAAAAAAGAGTCTTACTGATACTCGCAAATGTAAACGAACTCTTTAGGGACTCTGTGAAAAGATAATGGCTATTCAACAGTCTACATCAGGCGGGTGGTGGGAATGGGATGAAAACAGTGGCTAATCAACTGTCTCCGTGAAGTGGGAGAAGCTGAGATGAAAACAATGACTTAATCAACTATCTCCGTGAAGTGGGACAAGCTGAGATGAAAACAGTGACTTAATCAACTGTCTCCGTGAGATGGGAGAAGCTGAGATGAAAACAATGACTTAATCAACTATCTCCGTGAAGTGGGACAAGCTGAGATGAAAACAATGACTTAATCAACTGTCTCCGTGAGATGGGAGAAGCTGAGATGAAAACAATGGCTAATCAACTGTCTCCGTGAAGTGGGACAAGCTGAGATGAAAACAGTGACTTAATCAACTGTCTCCATGAGGTAGAGAAAGCTGGATGAAAACAGTGACTTTAATCAACTGTCCTGGTTAGGTAGGAGAAGCTGGGATGAAAATAGGTACTGAATCATCTGTCTCCTTGAGGTTAAGAAATCTGTGATGAAAGTAGTGTCTAATGTACTGTCCTTGTGATGCGAGGAAGCTGGGATGAAAACAGTGACGTAATCAACTTTCTATGTGAGGTGGGGGTAACTGAGATAGAAACAGTGAATAATCAACTGTCTACGGGAGATGGAGGAAGCTGTTGTCAAAACAGTGAATAATCAACTGTCTTCGTGAGGTGAAGGAAGCTGTTGTGAAAATAGTGAATAATCAACTGTCTACGTGAGGATGAGGAAATTGTTGTGAAAACATTTAATAATCGACTGTCTACATGAGATGGAGGAAGCTGTTGTTAAAACAGTGAATAATCGACTGTCTCCGTGTATTGGAGGAAGCCTTTGTGAAAACATTGAATAATCAACTGTCTAAGTGAGATGAAGGAAGCTGTTGTGAAAACAGTGAATAATCAACTCTCTACGTGAGATGAAGGAAGTCGTTGTGAAAACAGTGAATTAATCAACTGTCTACGTGAGGTGGAGGAAGCTGGTGTGAAAACAGTGAATTAATCAACTCTCTACGTGAGGTGAAGGAAGTCGTTGTGAAAACAGTGAATTAATCAACTGTCTACGTGAGATGGAGGAAGCTGGTATGAAAACAGTGAATTAATCAACTGTCTACGTGAGATGGAGGAAACTGGTATGAAAATAGTGAATAATCAACTGTCTCCGTATGGTGGAGGAAGCTGGTATGAAAACAGTGAATAATCAACTGTCTCCGTATGGTGGAGGAAGCTGGTATGAAAACAGTGAATAATCAACTGTCTCCGTATGATGGAGGAAGGTGGTATGAAAACAGTGAATAATCAACTGTCTCCGTGAGATGGAGGAAGCTGGTATGAAAACAGTGAATAATCAACTGTCTCCGTGAGATGGAGGAAGCTGGTATGAAAACAGTGAATAATCAACTGTCTACGTGAGATGGAGGAAGCTGGTATGAAAACAGTGAATTAATCAACTGTCTACGTGAGATGGAGGAAACTGGTATGAAAATAGTGAATAATCAACTGTCTCCGTATGGTGGAGGAAGCTGGTATGAAAACAGTGAATAATCAACTGTCTCCGTATGGTGGAGGAAGCTGGTATGAAAACAGTGAATAATCAACTGTCTCCGTATGATGGAGGAAGGTGGTATGAAAACAGTGAATAATCAACTGTCTCCGTGAGATGGAGGAAGCTGGTATGAAAACAGTGAATAATCAACTGTCTCCGTGAGATGGAGGAAGCTGGTATGAAAACAGTGAATAATCAACTGTCTCCGTGAGATGGAGGAAGCTGGTATGAAAACAGTGAATTAATCAACTGTCTCCGTGAGATGGAGGAAGCTGGTATGAAAACAGTGAATTAATCTACTGTCTCCGTGAGATGGAGGAAGCTGGTATGAAAACAGTGAATTAATCAACTGTCTCCGTGAGATGGAGGAAGCTGGTATGAAAACAGTGAATAATCAACTGTCTCCGTGAGATGGAGGAAGCTGGTATGAAAACAGTGAATAATCAACTGTCTCCGTGAGATGGAGGAAGCTGGTATGAAAACAGTGAATAATCAACTGTCTCCGTGATGCGGGGATTCTGAGCAAAGGAAAAAAAAACTTGTTTGCATCACCTGACAACCTTCCTAGCGGAGATAGTGACTGCGTGTGAATGATTTATTTCTTCCTTGAAGAATTTAGCACTTCTACTAACTCATAAGCTCCGACAGAAATACGAAACTGGTGCCTACAGCTACATTTGCTATCTGGTAAATAACACTGGCATTTTGAAACTGCTCTCTGTGACAATTCTGATGGAAAACAGCCATTGTGCCACCTGCTATCTTTGGATATTCGTAGCTAGTTTTGTGTGTGTGTGTGTGTGTGTGTGTGTGTGTGTAATTTAATTATTTAGAGTGTTTGCTGTATGACGAAACTGCAGATTCATGAATTAACCCTCTAGTCGTTACGTTCTAGTTTGGAGAGAGTTGTCCCCCGTAAACTTCAGTCTCCACGCTAGAGAATGTGTTCAATAATTACATTTTTTAAAAAGTTAAATATTAGTCCTAGACTCCAGTTCCAGTATTGTACCCAGCAGGTGGGTTGAGTACGGCATTCGCAAGGACAGATACACGCAGAGGAAATGAAATTACGACATATTTTTCTCCTACTCTGTTTTTTCTCTCTAAACAGTAAAACACAATATGAAGAAGACAAAAACTACATATCACAGAAGAGAATTTTGTTCGTGCTAAACAGACTTGACACGGATAGGAAGCTTAAAAAGACATTAAACTGAAGAATGCAAGGAAAAATCATTAAGTTTCCGAAAATTTCTTTTCTGGTGTTTTTACCGTCTAGTTTCATGACTCATTATCTCATGATAATGTCAGTTTAATATTTACAATGTTTTGTTTTTTTTGGTGTTGCAAATAAACGTTTAAAATTCTTCATGCACGCCTCTTCGTCTTGTGCCATCAATGCTTTCAGTTAGTGTTCATTAGAAATTCTGTCAAAGTTCTTGCCAGCTGAGACAATGATGAAGAACTTTAGACGCAGGACATCAGCTGGGCCATTTTGCTATTATAATTTTTACTATTTCTTTGGATGAATCTTATAGACGAACTTTTCAGGAAAAATCTACCGCCATCAAGAAAACTTAGGGGAAAAAAAACCACAGTAATTCACGTAATTCAAGGAACAGTCTGAAAGCCATTTTAATTCTCCTGCCGCCGACCGATGGCGGGGTTGTGGTGTCACATCAGCCTGGTACTTGCCACAATGTGTAGAATGGGGTGTTGACCTTCTTTGATTTACTGCTCCTGATCACACTGTCAAGTCTGAAGTCTTAGACCCTCGTAAATATTGCCAGGATGAGAATTTGCCCTTCAGCGGACGCAGAAGGTTACAAAGAAGAAGATTACACAGCAAATATTCCCTAGAAATGTGCCCTTAAAAAACGTTTTTGCTATATAATAGGTCTTGCAGCTTTGCACGAAGCATGGAGAACCAATCAAAAAAATGAAAGTATACTGAGAAGATTTCAAGGAAGATGCCTCAGAAACATTTAAAGAATATTTTGGGAAGAACAAAACGAGGAAATAACCAAACGAAGAGGGACTGAGGTCATTACTAAAGAGGTCAAAAGACGAAGATGGAAATGGTTGGGCCACATACTGCGAGTGGAAAGAGCAAGACTCTCCAATACCGCGTTGACTGGGACACCTCAAGGAATAGGAGAAAAAAAAAGGGGGGGGGGCAGGTCATGGGGACATGGAGATGAACAACACAGGAACTAAAGGAAGCCGGAAAGACATGATATAAGAAATCCGACTTGCTCAAGACATGACTAGCTGAGAACCTTTTGTTGATGACTTATGCTCCATTGGGAGTACATAGGACTGATGATGATGATGATGATGATGATGATGCTTTGTAAGCACTTCTCCACCCATACACCCACGACAACACACATATGAAAGAAAATTAATTCAGAGAAATTAGTTTGCCATCTGAGCAGTACTGAACCCCAGACTCGTAATTAATTGATGTGAGGTTCGCCGAATTTTTTTCCTCTTTAGGCAGTTCATTCCCCCGCAGCCGATTAAGCGAAGTGTCAGTACCAGGTTACTGAAAGAAATGACCTATTTGGAACGGAATCTTTCGAATAAATAGGAATAAAGGAAGAGAAAGATCACCTTTGACCTCCGTCGAGGAAACAAATTTTGTGACCTTGACATTTTCAGTTGGATACTTTTCACAATGGAAACTAGAGGGCTCATAGTTATCTGACTTTTAGCCACCAGATAATATAAAAATCTTTTTAAAAAACCATATTGATTTTACTTGAAGGGACAAATTTTAAGGAAAAAAAAAAGATAAATAAGGATTAGAAGATGCCGATAGAACAAAGGTAAGGAAATAGTAGTCGACCAACGTAGATCCAATCCAGAAAGATGAATAAGTGAATATAAACACTGAGAGATCTCAGATATTACTAGATATAGATACTTAAACACGAAAATAACAAGACAATTTCAGATAGACGAAAAGACTACCCAAAGCACTTTTTTGTAAACGAAATGTTTGCTAAAGTGACCATGTGAAAAGAAAGGCAATGGAATCACGGAGTATTTAACAGCGACACAGAAAAGTGGACTGTGCATTCGTTTGACAGGAGAAAGTAGGCTGTGCGTTGACAGGAGATTAAGTCACTGGTTGCTTATTTTCATGAGCTATGTCCTTCTGGAGCAACCACAGCCTGGAGCAATGATTCCCAAACTGGGATCGGCGGAGAACCACACTAGGGTCCGAGTAGAGAATCTACAGTTTATAAAATACTAGAATTGTTTAAAGATTTTATTTAATGCCAAGTGTCTGGTTAGTACAGGAGAGGGGAAAGGAGGGGGTTCGGGGGGGGGGGGGGGGTCGTAGCAAACTGTCATTGGTTTATGAGAAATATTACAAACCAAGGTCATAAAGAATTTATTTCCGATACTTCTTCATTAGTGAACATTACAAGTCGGTAAAAGCTGTTCTTCCTGTTCTTGTTTGTTTTCTGTGCTCAGCGCTAAACATGACAGCTATAACACAAGTGTCTTTATTATTGTTCATTATTATTGTTATTATTGAATGTTCTATTATCATCACCTCTCACCTTGGTACATCACACGTCGAAGTTTCACATACATGGCAATAGAAGATTTCTCATGAACATTTCACTGATTCATTTTAATTTGACAAATAATATCAATATGATCAATACGTATAGCTGATAACTCACTTGTAATAATAGGCATAGGCAAGATTATACACGTTTCATTATTTTCATCATAGTAGTACGAAATCTCACAAAATCACAATATCATAATTCTCATAATTCTCATAATTCTACAAGCAGTATTTAAGCAGCGTTCACAATATTCAGTAATACAAAAGCTCTTGGTAACAATTACTGTACGATCTCTTGCTACACTAGTTCAATCTAACACTGTGTCTCTATCTCTACATCTCTCTTGCTGAATGCCTCTTCCCCTCCTCTCTGCGTCTCCTCTCTTTCTCCTCCTCTCTCAGAACCCCTATCTGCTCTCCTCTCCCTTCTTTATATTCGTAAGTTCTGACCACGCCAAAACCGGTCGCAACTGGCGTCTTCACTTTAGTCTTTCATCTCCGTCGTCTAATTGTTACCTCCCATTAACAAGTCCACCATCTCTTTCATGTTACCTGCTTCGGGACCTAGTCCGTTCTCTGTTCAGTCTTTGATCTACTGGTCAATTGTTCCCCCTGGGCTACTGCATGTGCGCGCGAAGTCGCACCTCTAGAACTGGACCACTCTCACGATCTATCAGATCTATCGATACGGTTTTACCTTTGATCAGGTCTTTGAAGTACCGAGTATCCGTTCCTCGCTCCTCTAACTATAACTTCTCTGCCCCCCAATACATTCTTTATTCCTGATCATGTCACTAATAATAATAATAATAATAATAATAATAATTATAATAACTATAATCATTACTTACAAGGCTATGCTACACAGCCAGTCAAAAGGTAACCTTCATTTTGCTCAATTAAAAAAAAAATTAAATCGAGCAGTAGACAGTTGTAGTACAGATATTCTGTGACATCTCTCCCCAGATGTATGTTTTCAGAGGGCACACGGATCACCTTGAAAATATGAAATCAGTAGACCGTATGAAAGATGACCTCTCCCTTGAAAGCATGCACGAGAGAAGAACAGTGCGCAGTTATTCCTTTCTTGGATATCTGAGGTTTTGAAGCTAAAGAAGATGGATTTTCACAATATATAGCTACTGGAGCTGCGCACATTACTTCCAGCCAGAGACGAAGAAGGCCAGCAAATACTGCGACATTCTTCCTCGCCGAAACCAAAAAGTTCCATACAACCTGGTAAAACCAATGCTCACGCTCTTCTGGGGCTGTAAAGACCCAATCCTGAAACATTACTTGCCAAGAGGAACCACTATTAAGAGCGTAGCATAATGTGATCTGCTTGGGAACCACTTGAAACCTGTAATCGGATCAAAACATGGGGGATTCCTCAGTTCTGGTGTCTTGTGGCAGTATGATAACGCGCTGCCTCAAACATCACGTGCATCAGCTGAACAACTTAAGAATCCGCATTTGAGTGTCTTCCACATCCTGCATATTCACCAGAACTCACACTGTGTGAATTATCATGTGTTTGGACCCCTCAATGAGGCTTTAGGTGGGAAAAAGTCCAGTACGAAAGAAGAGATTTAAAGAGGCCGTGAATAGTTGGCTACAAGACCAGCCAGAAGAATTTTTTGTATAGAAGGAATCCAGACATTAGTGAGCAGTGGCAGACCTTTACCTGACGTGGTGGGATTGTGTTGAAAATTGATAAGGAATTTTAAAGGATATTTGTACATTTTATTCAAATAAAAATTTTTTTCATTCACCTTCGTATTTACAGAGCTGTTAATGTAATGACTGCATTTTCGTTTTTGAAGACGGCTTAGAAGCAGACAGATGAGCTTGCTTGCTTGAACTGGGCAGTTGATATTGAGAAAAAGTATTGCACATGTTGCACTTTTTCTCTCTCGAGTCTGCCAGTCAACTCACGAGGAAGGGGAAGATCCCCAAGTCTGAATATCTCGCAAAGGTGCTTGCGGATGCCAGCAGATGGACAGACTAAAGAATCTCACCACCACTGGCCTAAGGATATCTCCTGCCGGTGTTTTCTTTCTTTCGTGGTGTGCTCCTGTAGATTTTAACCCTCGCCAGCCACACGTAAGACCAGTGAGTTGTCAGCGAATTATAATAACCCATGTCGTGCGTGATAAACATGAACGGGCAGTCTCCGGCGAAAGGAGCGCCAGAAGTAATTGTGTTAACATCTTTAGCAAGGATGAAAAACCTCGCAAATGTAGATAGCGTGAGAAGGGAACAAACGATTACAACTGGAGGCCTCTGCTTCAATGTCCGCCTTTCTAACCATCCAAAACCAGCATTTCATTTATATTTCTTTTTCTTTCTTTCTTTCTTTTTTCATGCCTCTCAGAATATTTAATAACCTGTCACTGGTTTTATGAAGTTCAGTGGTTCTGAAAATGTGCGTGATCTGTATCTCACGAAGTTCAAGTTCTTGATTTCTTTAAGAGAGACCTCCAGAAATATAACAGGCTCTTTTTTTTATTTTTTTGATGATGTTGATAACGTTCAACCAATATTTTTACACAGATAATTTTTCGTCTGTATTTTTCTTTATTTGATTGTCCCATCAGTTGTTTTTTTTCCCATTTTCATTCAATCACTTACTTTATCAAACTATATTGCGTTATAAAAATATTATAAAACAATCGGAATTATAACGCGTTATAAAATATTGTAAAATAATATTAATTACAAAACGTGATACTTTTTATTAATTTTATTAAAATAGATTTCCTTTTGCTATACGATTCTAAGGCAAGAATAACATGAACAAGAACGAAACGTTTCTGACAATAAAATGTTAAAATATAAACAAAAAATGAAGAAGATAACAAACAAGCAAGAGAAATCAGTGTAACAAAACAAGATAAAAGTTATAGAACTTTTAAATTTTTGAAAGGTATAAAACCCTCATTTAACTTGATAGAATGAAACAAAATGGGTTTCTTGCAAGAAGTTCTAAAGCTAATCTTCGAAATGCTAGCAGAAAAATAAGAAAAAAAAAATCACAAATCTTAAAACAAATGAAATATTTAAAAAACGCACCTTCTGCTTAAAAAAAAAATCCCAATGGGTAAAATAAATGAATATATTTCAAAACAGTCACTAGAATGAGAAACAGTGAACCGTATAAGAAGTTTCTTTAAAAGCCTTGTCTGATGACCCTGCAGAATACTAAAGCTATGGTCAATAGGATAATCCAGCGAAATCAGAAGAGCGAATAAATAAGAATAAAAAACATGTTTTAGCGTGATTATTTTTTAATATGCATAATGTCAAACTTGGAGACCGTTTAAAAAAAAAAAGATTTAAAATAAATTTCAATCGACGACCATATACATTTGACTAGTTTTTTTCAACGTTAATTCAGCAAAACCTAAGATATTGCTACTACTCTTGTCTTGGTGTTAATTTAGCCGGACAAGCTTGATTAAGACATTACTGCTTTTTCTGATTTCTATGTTAATTTAAGCAGACAAACATGTGTAAGACATTACTACTGCTTCTGATTTCTATGTTAATGTGAAACAACATTTTAAACTGTTCTTGGGTAAAATAATCTTAGTTTATTTAATGATTATTGTAAGTTTCTCTCTCTCTCTCTCTCTCTCTCTCTCTCTCTCTCTCTCTCTCTCTCTCTTATCTCAGATGAATTCACCAGTATGGTTTTTAAATATTTATTTTAATGTTCAAAAATTTATTTTATGTCGTAGACTACTAGTGCGAATAACTTACCATTATTTATAAATTATCATTGAATTCTGTTATAAAACTAATGATTTACAAGATAATAATTTATATCCCTTTCAGTCATTACTTTGTTTCTTTCGGAAAACACAACTACAGACTGATTTCACTTCTGCCCATTCTAACTTTGTCACTGACTTCCGTCTTTATTTAAGATTTGATATTCATTTGCACCACGTGGCAGCATCGGTGCACTTACTAATTCGCAGCAAAAAAATTACTTCCCTGTCTAAAAGTGGACAAAATCGTGTGCTAATTTCATGCATGTTAAAAGGGCCTCGTGTAATGATTGAACAAAAAAGAAATAAACAAAATGATGACGTAATAGAACATAGAGCCTACTATGATGAAGTAATAGAACATAGAGCCTACTATGATGAAGTAATAGAACATAGAGCCTACTGTGATGAAGTAATAGAACATAGAGCCTACTATGATGAAGTAATAGAACATAGAGCCTACTATGATGAAATAACAGAGGATCAGTGTTTTACTTTCGTAAATAGCGGTGTTCTTTTGTCTTATCAAAATAGAATCCAGATATTGATTTTTAAGACGCAGACAGCTTTGGGGGGGGGGGGGGGGGGGAAGGGGGTAAATTAACGTCAACTTTTAGGAAACTTCCATATTCCTATATGGCGTGTAAGAATGAATTATAGGGTCATATTCCTATATGCGGATCTAAGAATGAATTATACAGCCATATTCCTATATGTGGATGTAAGAATGAATTATACAGGCATATTCCTATATGGGAATGTAAGAATGAATTATAGGGTCATATTCCTATATGCGGATGTAAGAATGAATTATACAATCATATTCCTATATGCGGGTGTAAGAGTGAATTATACAGCCATATTCCTATATGCGAGTGTAAGAATGAATTATGCAATCATATTCCTATATGCGGATGTAAGAATGAATTATACAGCCATATTCCTATATGCGAGTGTAAGAATGAATTATAGGATCATATTCTTATATGCGGGTGTAAGAGTGAATTATATGATCGAGTTTCGGTCCCACGTGGAGATGAACCAAGACGAAAAGTTAGCTCCGATCTTCTTACAAGCCACCGAAACCCACTCCCAGCCAACATGAAGTTTGTGCCCCGATACCTCCTCCTAGTTCATAGTTCCCGTGTCACAAAACAGCAACAGCATTCCTTTTTATTTAAAATACTACAATACAGTTCATTTTTACTTTGCGTTTATTTGTTAAATGTTAACAAACTTTACAGCTATGTTTTTTGTTATCTCATTCATTCATTTGCATGTTCCTTGAGGAACTTTGCCTCCCAAACAGCACTCCTGTAGACCTTTCGGTTGTGAGCAAGATAGCCTGCTGCTGATGCATCCATTTGCAGATCATCAACGGTGTCTTGCAGTCATCTTCGCTTTGGTCTTCCTCTCTTTCTTTTTCCCATTATGTACCCTTCCAAGACGGTCTTCTCTAAATTATCATGACGTTTAATGTGTTCAAAATATTTAAGTTTTCTCTCTTTAATCCTCTTTACTAGCCAGCCTTCTTCAATATTAAGTTCTTGTAGTATAGATATATTTGTTCTTTTTTGTGTCCATGATATTTGAAGAACTCTTTTGTAGTATTTACATTCAAAGACATTTATGCGTTTCTCAGCTGTTTTGTTAAGTGTCCAGGTCTCACAGGCATATGTTGCGACAGGAAAGATACATGCCCTTAAAAATCTTATTTTTGTAGTTCTGTCTGCTCCTCTCCACAGATTCCTTCTTTTTTTTTACTTTTTGAAGAGCTATAAATGTCCTCCTTTTAATTTCCCTCATTACATCTCCACTACTAGTTAGTAGTGATCCAAGATATTCAAAACTCTCCAATTCTTCCAGTTTTTCCTCATTGCTACATATTTCAGCTGCCTTGTTTGTGTTGTCAGTTGTCATCAATTTAGTTTTATTTGCATTAAGATAGCGGTTTTGTTCTTCGCTGTTCTTACGGACTGACATGATTAGTTTTTCCATTCCTTTTTTGTGTTGTGGACAGTAATACTGTGTCATAAGCATATCTAATCTCTGGTATTTCATAACCTCCAATTGTTATGGCATTTTGTTATCTAGCTAAGAATAAAACGTTATGTCCATCTTAAGCACAAACATAGCAGTAAACACTGATTCCTTTGGAAATAAAAAAAATCTTCTGAATTGGGAGACATGCCTACCAGGTACAGAATAAGAGTTAGCTTCTTACCACACACACACACATGCACGCACACACACACACGCACGAAGACTTCTGCAGTAGCTCCTCCTACCTGGCAGACTTTAGATATAGTAATAATATTTAGGGTAGTTTGGACAGGAATTTATTATTAATATAATGTTTATTATATTATCAATATTATCAATATTATTAATATTGAGTAAGGCTGGCTAGTGAAGAGGATTAAACAAAGAAAATTTAAATATTTTGGACACATTAAACGTCATGATCACCGTTGATGATCTGCAAATGGATGCATCAGCAGTAGGCCATCTTGCTCACAACCGAGAGTCCTACAGGAGTGCTGTTAGGGAGACAAAATTCCGCAAGGGGCATGCAAATGAATGAATTGGACAGGAAATATTTTGATGAGGACACGACTAGAGCTAGAATATCTGAAAATTAGGGCACCCAAACTTGTCCTGGTCCTCAAATAAACATCATTAAAAAAAACAATCAAAGGCAAAAAAAATGAAAAAAATCAGTGGACAACAAAGGAGCCACGTAAAGAACAATGTAATGGTAAGAACGACAAAACTAATGAATGTCAAAATAACCAGAGAACATTGGAAATATCGCTTTCTTCCTGTGTTACGTAGTTCAGTTTCAACATCGCAAGTAGTTTCTTCAGTTTTCAGTTCAAGGCCACTGCTGGAAGGAAATCATGATGTGAGTCTCTTGTATTAGCTTGTCATTAGTTTTATTTACAGACTGCTTCATATCTTTGAAACTTCGTACTGTAAGCATTCTTTTTTTTTCTTCCATTTTGTTTCTTATCACGTATATAACAGTGTTTCTCAGTAGTTTTTGTACCGTGGCCATCTGTTGAGTTTGTTATAGCCCAGACGCTCATAATTAACTTTCATCTTCGTAAGGAAGGTTAGGTCATTTAACTTACACTGATATTTGAACCAAGCATTTAATATTTCACATACTGCATTGTGTTCGAAGCAAATTCAGGGTTTCCCAAAAGTCTCTATACACAGGAAAGCTTAACACTTTTAAGAAAGTTGTATCATTAATTATAAAACATTTCTTGCATGATTACCATTTGTTTCTAACCTACGCCTCTCCCATTCGAGATACACTCGGGTTAACACATTTGGTGCTGTGCATGGAAATTAGTTGCTTCAGTTATGCTCGACTATGGAAACATGTGGGGGCACCCTGTATTCTTGAAAATTTGCAAAACGTGATTTCAGTAACTCGCATTTTATGCCTTAAAATACATAGTCTGAGGCAGCCTTGCAAGTTTATTTTATATCAGGTCATCGCTGTGATCTGTACTAAACAGAGACCATCAGTGTAGACAAAATAGAAGGGTTAAGAAACGATAAACTTTCGTCGCTTGACTACAGCAAGAAAGAGCTCTATAATATGTAGGAATAGTGAGTGGTACAGCACAAATGTACTGCCTCTCATACCTCTGGACTATTTTAGTGCTGATTCAGAAGTAATGCCTGGTCCACGAGATGCTGGACACATCTCCCCTTGTCTATGTCGTCAAGTCAAAGAAAATGTGGGCACTTAACACAATATCGTCCAGTTGTTTCGCTGGCAACACAGCATTATCTTAAACTTATTTGTATGATTTTAACTTTGAGAATGTTTTCTCACTGTATTTCTGTCAACCATCGTTCCCTGGTTCATCAAAGCGCAAATATTACAGATTTTCAAATGCTGAGTTCAGCTTTTTAAACCTCTTCTTTATAATTTAATGGTACCTCCTCGAAATTGAAACCATTCACAAAAATTCGAATAACTTAATTAACGAGCTGAGTTTTAGATGGTTTCTGTGAACAGAAAACAACTAGTTCGTGAGCCAGAAGCGAAAGTTCATCTTTAAAATCCGAAAAAAAGACTCTTATGATAATGTATATTTATGTTTTCTGAGACTTTCCCGGGATAGTAAGCGAGTGTAGGGTAAATTCTATCTGTCACGAGATAAAGAAAATAAATTAATACGCGCGAAAGATTTACATAAATTCCGTTCTTTCTTTTTTTTTCCAAAAAGACATCACTGTATACGTGAACGATATTCTGTAAGGACTCCTCATTCGACTATCTTGTCCTTTCAATGATAAACGTGTGCACATTTTTCAGATATCGCGGTCGGCCGCTTCTCTTCAAAGCACGTGACTGCTCACGTGAAGTCAAGCAAAAAATACGGTGCGAACAACCGCTGAACAAACTGCCTGAGACATGTCCGCCAAGCCATCTGCGTCCCTAATTCTCGCGTGCAAAGCCAGTGTGATATAAAACAAACTTGCTGACAGCATTTTCCCAGGCGCTGCGCCGAAATTATTATAAATAGCCAATTTTTCTGCCGGGAAAAAATCAAAAACTTCGTCAGCTGTAACGGCCAAGAACTAGTTGCTTTTCAGTTTAGCCGAGGAACTGCATCACTAACGGAACGTCAGCCAAAACAACCATGGCAAATTTCACTTTTAGATTCTCAGTTCTTATCATCTGTGTCCTTCTGGTGAAAGTATTACAGTCAAGAGGTGAGTAATGTTTTCAGGAAAAGAAAAAAAAATTAAAACATGTCTGGAAAATAAGAAACACGTTTTTTTTTTCCTGTTGGTCAACAAATTCTTTAGTTAATTACTTAACGAGCTATGAAACTAATGTAAAAACATGAATTTCATTGCTCGTTAAGTAATTTCATTGGACGCACATCTTATAATGCACAGCAATGGAGTTTCACTTTTCAGCTCTATATCTTAGGTTTTGGTACAGTTCTTTGTCATTGTTGCTAGTTACACGCATACAACGTATTAGTGCTTTCACATTTCTATAAAACTATAGCACTTGAGATAGGGACGCCAGAACCTGTCCTCGCTGCCTTTATTTTCCTAAGGAAAGCCGAGGTATTCATTTATGAAAGCTAGGTTGATCCCGTTGCCGGTCGGTCAAGATAAAATTCCTTCTGAATGCGAAATCGAACCTGGGAATCTTCTACTGGACAGTCCAGTGCACTGAAAACTACAGCACCACGGAACTGTTATGCATACCGGTGGTAAATTTCCAGAAGTGAGTTTTGTGCTAGTGAGGTTTTACAGACCTTTGTATCCTCTTAATGAGATTTCATAAGCCAAGTTATTGTGTTCTTGGCGTTCTTAAACGCTGCTGTAAATTCGTGAACGCTATACCATCCTTTCATGTAACTTTCTCTATGCCCCCCCCCCCCCCCGTGTATATATTTGTGACTGGGCCATTTGCCGTTTTAAACTGTCAAGTTTGTCTGTGTCGTTGCTGTTGTTCAACAGCTGACATAGATAGGGCCTTCCAGAGAAATTTTATAAGCCCGTACTGTGCTCTCTCTCTCTCTCTCTCTCTCTCTCTCTCTCTCTCTCTCTCTCTTTCTCCACCTGCTTATGTTTTCATCCATTAGGGACTCCTCCGCCAACTTCCATAGCAGGGAAATGGGAAAACCTTCTGGACCCCTGAGCAATGCACCTGCTGGACCTCTGCCTCAAAGAAGGGACCCAGGCACAAGTATCCACAACAGATGTTGGAGCGTTGATTCTAAAGTGTATTGCAATAGAACTAATGATGGCAAAATATTAACATGTGAACGCTGACTTTTATTCCAGCAAAATCCAGTAACAGCAGCATAACTAATTTCTGGAAGATTATTTAATGGAATATAATGATAACAGTAACAGCTGTTATTTCTAAGCTGATATACAGCCCTTACGTGATCTTACTGCGTTTAAATACTGATCCATATCTCCAACGCTACACCTGCATTTAGTGTGTATTTTTGTATTTTCAGAGAATTACTCTTTCGTTCCATGTATTTATGATCGACGCTTACATGTTCCCATGTTTCCTAATAATCAATGCATTTTATCGTTATACAGTCCAAATTTTTCATATTTAGGAATAGATTTTAATGTCTATCTAAAAATTCCAACATTGGATGCATATTTGAAATTTGATTTACGTCTTTTCTACAGCCACTCTGAAATGCTCATCTGTGCTACTTTCTGTCAATTTTAACGGTTTAATCCATACGTTGGAGTTTGTATTTATAAATGCAACTATTCAAACACCGAACATACAGCCATTCTTCTTATCTGTTTTTTGAAGTGTATGATCGACCAACTTCTGTAGGCTGTAACCTGGAACTGACAGCATCCATATAGATACATCAATGAAAGTGTATTCATAAAAGATTTCATGTTCCTTCTACTTTGTTTGACTCTTTACAGTTGCCTACAAAGCTGCTGCGTTGCTGTTCTTTACACTTTTAAGTAGAGGATGTTTTCATTAACAATGTTTAATCTTCTGAAGATAACTGTGGTCTGAATGTATTATGTACTGAAATAAATCACAATATAACTATGAGACTAGGTGACTCGGACAGCTGCAAGTTAACGAATGCACTGGGAAAGCGTTACAAGGAGCTCTGGCGATATATATGTAGTTTTAAAATGTTCCTTTCAATGTAACACACACACACACACAAATGAATTGAAGTTTCACTTTTTTGTTCTATCTCAGTCAAACATTTAAATTCAATTTTAATTTTAGGTTGTATTTAAATTTTCGATCAGATGAGGAAACGTATACGATGACACTGAATTCTTTTTTCTGTCTGTCTGTCTGTCTGTCTGTATGTATGTATGTATGTATGTATGTATGTATGTATGTATGTATGTATGTATGTATGTATGTATGTATGTATGTGTGTATGTATGTATGTATGTATGCATGCATGCATGCATGCATGCATATATGTAAATATGTATTATAGTGTAGGTATGTGTGTAAGTGTATGTATATGTGTACTGAAATTTCAAATAAATCACACTTGCAGTGAAGACTTAAACAAAAAAAAGTTCCATAGTGGAACTGAAGGCAGGCTTCATTCTATACTTGAAGTACTGAAATCATTATTGTTTCATCACCGCGACCTCTGGAAGAAAGATCTAGATGTTTTCGTTGGTGATGTTTGACTTGCTGATATACATGCTGTTTTTAATCAGCTAAAATGAATAAATCAAGCTATCATACCTTCGTTCTAGATCGACGACTAAAACGAGATGAAAGATGTTAATTATATTCGTTAAAAAGAACTCAGCGGTGTCATACCTACAGGTAGATCATATAGTCCTTACAGAACGCTCACGTGATGAACCAAAGTCAAAACTGGCTGCTCTCCTTCATACAAACTTGGCATCATCAATCTGCTCTCCTTCATACAAACTGATCATCATTAATCTGCTTTCCTTCATACAAACTGAGCATCATCAGTCTGCTCTCCTTCATACAAACTGAGCATCATCAATCTGCTTTCCTGATTATCCTCCAAGTGATTTGACTGGATGCTTTTTACTGGGTTTTTAATAATATAAACCGGCTACGGTAACAGACGACCTTCAAAAGTTTCAGTTTTTCTCCTTTCTTAAAATGAGTAATGTATCCGTAACTGCCAGTTAACGTGATCATTGGTTCTAATCGAAAACGAACCGTAGAGATATTAATTCAAATGAAAGTGTTCCCGGAAGAATATTTCAATTATAAGCGTCACAAAACTATACAGCAAAATTCCTTTTAGTTTTTCTTTAGAATAAAAGAAAATGTACCTTTCTCCGAGGATTTTGTCTACTTTATTGTCCATTAATAAAATATCTCTGTTATTTCGAAACTGACAGGTTAGATCACTCACGTGAAACATCCCACAAGGAAACATTTCTTGCTGAGAGAATTCAGAAAAAAATATGAGATCAGAGTGATGGTAATGACGTAACCATCAACAACATTATGAAAGAAATTAAACACGTTAATGAAGGTTCCCATTCTGAATGAAAGTGTAGACAGCATTACCCTGGATTCATTTTATTTAACTGAAATGAATTATTTCGAAATTTTTTGTTTTAAAAATATTAAAAACTGGAATTAAATTCACACCACAGTGTAATTTTATGGTGACGAGCACATGAAATTTGATACAAATATTAATGTAACTATTTTTTAATCATGGGATTTTCTCTCACACCAGTCAGTATGCTTCATTGTTAATCATTTAATTGCAGTCGTCAACAACAGCTTCTGGTTTGCTTTTTCTTTACAAAAATTGGCAACAAATACAAGCCGTGCTGTTAAAACTGTTTCATTATAGTCAGAAACTGTATTCGTGCCAAATGAAGTATCTCTCTCTCTCTTTCACACACACACGCTCTCTCTCTCTTCTCTCTCTCTCTCTCTCTCTCTCTCTCTCTCTCTCTAGTCCATGCCAATCAGGCGTTGGTCGTCACTGATTTCCACAACCACCTGTCCTTTGCTCTTTTTTATAAGATGCATGTTGTGCCGTAACCTCTTTTAGTCCGTCAAGTATCTTCTTTCTTTGTCTTCCTCTGTCCTTTCGTTCCTCCAGTGTTCTCGTTGTCACTATGTTTTCCTGTTTGTCTCTTCTCAAAACATGCCCTATAAATCTGGGTTGTAGTGTTCTGAATTTTGCCATAATTTCCTTTTTGAAATTCTTCATTTGTTTACTTGGGTGTCCATGGTATTCTCATCACTCTTCTTAAGAATCATATCTTCGCGGCTTCCCAAATGAAGTCACCGTTGCATATAACCGCCTGTTCCTTTTTGAGTAACCGAAATAGTGAACTGAATGTTGAATGTTTTACACGACAAATACTTTCCGTACAAATAAATGAATGTCTTAATTTTCGAAGTATTACAGACAAACAGACAGACAGATAGATCCTTTTTGTATTAATTACATGCGCAAGCTTGAGAGATATATTAACCAGACAACTTGTTGTTCCGTACAAGAATTATACGTATATATAACTATATAACAAGTATATAACTATATAGTACTATAATTCTTTCATTCACACATGTTGTATAGTCTTTATGGCGGCCACTATAATACTTTCATTCACACATGTTGTATAGTCTCTATGGCGGCCACTATAATACTTTCATTCACACATGTTGTATAGTCTCTATGGCGGCCACTATAATACTTTCATTCACACATGTTGTATAGTCTCTATGGCGGCCACTATAATACTTTCATTCACACATGTTGTATAGTCTCTATGGCGGCCACTATAATACTTTCATTCACACATGTTGTATAGTCTCTATGGCGGCCACTATAATACTTTCATTCACACATGTTGTATAGTCTCTATGGCGGCCAGATCTGTTGAAAAGCTTGTCCTCTGGGTTGGCCCCGAATCTTCAAATGGGCTATTACCATCTTCTCCTTCAACATCTTCACTGCGTCACCTTCTAAGAACACCCTGCTCACGTTTCCATGGAGACGTAACAGCAACAAAGCAAAGCAAACTTAGTCCGTTGGACTAAATACCCAGTGGGATAGCAAAATCTTTCCCGGCAGTTTAATATCAATTACTTTCAGATCTCTCTGTAGGGTCGAATCAATCTCTCTGATTCATAAAATCAACCTATACCTATATTCAGCCTGTTTTGTTCAACTTTCTTCCTTTCACGGTGACGATAGCTTCCTTCTTTTGCTGCTACGTTGAGCGGATCTTGATTGTCGATCGGAACTTGAAATGTGCTCTCTCACTCTCTCTAATGTGTTCATAATCTTCACTCAAAGGTATCATTGTTTCTGTGTGGACTAAATGTTTCCCCTTCATACTGTCCTATGAAAATACTGAATCTATAGGGATACGCCGCCGTTGTCTAGATTCTTTGATGTTAGGGACGTGATCGTTGCATTGTCTTGTACATGGCTATTTTCTACCGAGGGTGATAAAATCTTCGATGGCTTAAGCTCATGCAGAATATAATGGGGGTTATAGATCGTGAACCGCACTTTTCTCTTGCACAGCTTCTTTTGATAAATATTGTGCGTACGTAACAAAGGCGTCTGCACACTTCAGAAAGATCGAATTATCTTTCCAAGAAGCCACTAAAAGTTGAGAATAAGATGACAAAAAAAAAAAAGGTCACTCGTAGCTGAGGTTCACGCGCTTTATGTCATTTATAGTTCAGTATCATATGAACTTGTTGGTATCATTGGTCTATATCGCTTTATGTCTGAGCGTCACATGAACTATTCCTGCATTATGCCTGAGGGTTTTATGAATGACAGCAGGTGTGTTTGAGTATTATATGAACCAGAGCTCTCATTGTTCAGTACATTAACTATACGAAATATATATGTTAATTATATCAGTTATATATCAGTTATCACGAAAACTAGCACATAAAGAAAAAGAAATGGGATATAATAGACATTGTGGAATCAATTAGAAAATCTTGATTTCGCAGATGATGTGGCATTTCTGGCACACAGCCACACACACAGAAAGCAAGAGAAACTTCAGATCTTAAGCACGAATTCATCTAAACTGGGACTATATGTTAAGAGACAAAAAAAAAAGATAGTGAAAAGTAACAGTGCAAACAACAGTCTCATTGTAATTGAGGGAGTGCCAGTTGAGGAAGTACAGTATGTCACATATTTAGGCAGCATAGTGGATAAATACGGGGGAACGGAAAAGGATGTTAAAGCTAGAATAACCAAGGCCAGGACAGCATTTATCAAACTTAGCAAAATATAGTCATCTAAGAACATCTAAACAAGAACCAAACTTAGATTTTTTAATATAAGCGTAAAGACTGTCCTGCTATATGGTTCGGAGACATGGATTATGGCCACGACAGTACAACACAGGATACAAACATTCATGATCTACTGCTTGAGGAGGATTTTAAACATTAAATGGCAGGACAAAATCGGGGACGAGGAGGTCTGGGAAAGGGCAGGACAAGAACCTCTGAACCTACAAATCATGTCAAGGAAGTGGAGGTGGATTGGCCACACTCTGAGGAAACCCGACACCAGCATAGCAAGATAGGCACTGACATGGAATCCTCAAGGAAATGTAAAACGAGGAAGACCTAGACTTACTTGGAAAAGAAAAATTATGACAGTGCTCAGAGACAAGGGATACACATGGATAATAATTCCAAGAACGGTGATCATTTGAAAGCCTTTATCCGTGGCCTATGCTCTCAAAGGAGTGATTTTGATGATGATGATGATGATGATGATGATATCAGTTATATTAGAATGTGATGTGAGCTATTCATTCTTCATGGTTCAGTTTAATGAGTTACCGTCACTTATAACTGATTTTAAAAAGAAATGAGTTAGGCCATTTACAGACGAGACCGACTGCTATGTACATCTGAGCATCATACGCACTAAATGATGATTCACTGACGCTGTAACTCCATTTCAACGAATGCCCGCATTTTCGTAATGCTCAGTAATCACTCCTAAGGCCATGCAAAAATAAAAGTCGTTACTTAATGAATGTCAGAAAAAAAAATATTCCACAGATACTGCACATATTCACACACACACAAGACGTCTCACGGATTCAACCTTCTTTGAAGACGTATCATTATGACATGATATGTCTCCGAATTATGACATGATATGTGCCCGATTTTTAAAAATGGGTGATTCACGAACTGTCATAATTGCAGGGAAAGGATGTAATGAGCTGAGCAAACATGTGAGAATCAAGTGTATCGCGAACAGGAAAAACAAACAAACAAACAAAGAAGTGTCAGTTTAATGTCTGAGATTATGTCATGAGAAATCACGCAATCTTCCAACTGCATGTCTCCTGACATGGTGATGACTTATATCCACATATAGTCTGGCTGGTCTTCTCATCAATTTTTTTGTTCATTTCTATCAGACGGTACTAAACAATCGACATAATAATTACTGCTGTCAGATTTAGCATTTTCGCTTGTTTCTTGAAAGGAATATTCAAAACAAAAGTTTAACGGATCTTTTTAAGAACAATATTAATGAGTTCACGTTGATAACTATCATCATGAGATGAAAAGCTACGTCATGTTCTTTTAGACCTATCTCTCTCTCTCTCTCCTTCTCTCTCTCTCTCTCTCTTTCTCATTCCCTCTTTTTCTTTTCTTTACATAGCCTTTTTGTGGATGTATGACTGACAAACACTGTCAAATAATGATAAAAGACACGCAAGGAATGTAGACGTAATTCAGAAGCGAAGTGGATCACAAGAGATGCATACTCTTTGATGATATGATCATTTCATTTTGCCAAGTTCAGTCAGCTTGCAGCTTGTGTGCATTGAATTTAATAAGCTTATATATTCGCGCATTCACTTGCAAAGCTCTAAGAACCCCATTCATGAGAGCGTTAAATAAATTCATTAAAAATATTTCACATTTTCTGTATGGAAGAGTTTTTCAAATTCCGCCCTATAAATTCAGAGTAGTAGCAGTTTCTTACTGTTTCCACTTTTGCATCATTAACATTCTTAAATTCAGTTTTTGGACTGAAGAAAATGCTATATTTAGTAGTACTTGACTCAGTGTGAAAATGCCATATTTAGCAGCACTTAACTCAGCGGAGAATTTCCGTTTGACTAGTCCTTAATTTAATGGGGGTTTTTTTTCTATTTAGTAGTCTTTAATGAAGAAATTCTGACAGTCCTTTAATCAGCAGGCAAATGCCTCTTTAGTTGTCATAAAAGGAACATTTTTCTTATTTATTTTAATCCTTATACCAACGAGAAAACGCCTTATTGAGTAATCCTTAATTCAGCAGAAGGTATACAGATAAGAACCGACTCCCAACACTTTGTCAAAACCTCTTCATATATTTACAGTCTGGAAAGCTCAAGAAGGGCGCAGAAGTGAGTGAAAGTAGGTTGGAGAACTATTTGAGCCATGTTTCTATAGCACGGATGGCGCACGACGGTGATGAAAGAGCATATCAGTAGCAAAACAAACAAACAAAAAACATAATAATAATCGGTCTTTCATAGATAAGAAGAATCTATTTATTTACCTCATTGCCATTGGTTCCCTTGTCATATAAATCACATATGTATGTATAATTTTCTGAGTCTGTCTGACTGTCGGTCAACTCGTCCATGTTATAGATTTTATTTTTAGTAGCATGTGCGTAAACCGAAACTCAAATGGCGTCGCAGATTGCACAAAGTTATGCGTGTTTCTGCTACTATTGTGCGGTGAGTGTGAAGACTTTGTCTGATTAGTTAATCAGCGACCCATAGCTGATATGCTAGCGTCAGGATTAGCGAACCATAGCCGACTAAGACCCTGTCTCACCTCTGCGTATCCGAATGGAAGAGAAAAGGCAAATGAAAATGATGTATGCACCAGAGATGAGGGAAACAAGACCAATGGGTAGACCAAGACAGAGATGGAAAGACAACATAGAAGAGTATAGTAAAGAAATTGGTGTCAGCAACTGTAGAGAGAAGATTAGGAATAGAGAGGAATGGAGGCGAACTTTATCTGCAGCAGTGAGCCTTAATGGCCCGGAAAGCTGAAGAAGAAGAAGTATATACATATATTTTAAATTCATTCATTGTGGGAAGGAAATAATATATATTTTCGGGGCTAAATTAGACTGAGTGCCTATGCTAAATCTGGTTCATAAGACTGGGGGCCTAGTGCTAAATTTGGTTCACTAGACTAAGTGCCCAGAGAAAGAATCCGTGCCAGGGTTAGTTCACTGAGAAGAAATTGTTAAAAGTCTTTTCTTTCCTCGTTGCGTCTTGAAAAAAAAAGTTTGAGGTTTTGAGGCTCGAGAAAGTCATACAAAACCACTTTTCTGTCAAGGACATATCGTCTGTCTGGACCAAGAAAAGCCATTAAATTTCATGCTGTAACTAGTACTAACTGTTAAAAACAGCTTCCTGTATTTATTCAGCTTGTTCTAGAATCTTCCGCTTTACTTGACCTTCCCACCTGTGGGTGAGAGTTTTTGGTACACTCGATTTTATTGGTGAAGCATTTAATTTCGCTTTGGAGCAGTGCGTCTTCCTCATCTTTTCTTATACCATTAGCTTTCGCTTTGGAGTAGTGCGTCTTAGATATCTTTTTTATGCCATTTTTTTGTGTGTGGCTCTCTTGGAGTTACGGTGACTACATAAAAAATCAGCTAGCAAACCACAGCCAAGTGGGAGATCTTGTTCTATACTCGGGATCTCCTCAGGTAATAGGTAGCGGAATCAGGGAGTGATTAACAGAAATCGACCTATCCTCCCCTTCCCTTCTAAAGGTAATGGAGCTTGCTGATATATCTGCTAGTTTTTTAGGTCTGCTCCAGATAGTTAAGATAGCGACCTTAAACTCTGTTCTATCTGGTGTGGTACCCGGGATCTGCAAAGAATAGGACCACTGTACCCTACCACGCATGATCGTAAAAGGCGACTAAGGAGAGTTCGGCATAGGGCCAGCAACCCTATCTGGTAAAAAAACTATCAGACTGCTACAGAAACGGAAGCAAAGAAACAAACAGATGAACTCACTGACAACAATTATTGAGGAAAGACGCTGGCGATGGTTGGGACATGTGCTCCGAATGACTGACAACTCACTACCAAAGATAGCACTAAGATGGACACCACAGGGGAACAGAAGTAAGGGTAGACCAAAAGAGACATGGAGAAGAACAACAGAAAGGATGTTGAGCAATAGAGGGCTCACCTGGGCAAGAGCAGAAAAAAAGGCGAAAGATAGGCATTTGTAGAAAACCCTTGCGGAAGCCCCATGTGCCCTTGGCACTTAAGGTTCAGAGAGAGAGAGAGAGAGATCTGGTGTATGTTTTTTCAGTAACACGTCAGCCGAAATGTTACTGACATTCATCTTATTGGGGTAAAGTCAGTGGGTTATATATATATATAGATTCTTGTCATGTCAGTCAAATCAATGTAGAATCAGAGACGAGAGAAAAAAAAGTAAATCCGAAATGATTCTTGGTAACCTCTAAACACAGCTAATATGCTAAAAAACCGCTTTCAAGGGAGATATTATTTTTACTAATGACACTTTTCTGAAGCGGCAGACACTGTGCTATCTGTTGAGCATGATTCTGTCGATGACATTCGCGCATGACTGGTTTTCACAAAATGCGTCTTTAATGCCCGAAAATGTCCAAAAAAGAAAAAAAAAAGATATAAAATAGCTCCACAATTTTGTAATTCTCTTTTTATTAGTTTAAATTTTGGAACTCACTTTAACAGTGATTAACCCTGTTATATTTCCTTTCTTTCGTGAAAGTGTTAAATGTTGTGATGTGTGATGTAAATCTTTTCTAGCCGGGCGCTCAACCTTACGTGCTGATAGCCATCATGTCAGTGACAGATTAACTACCATTCAGATCTACAGACAAAACTCGATAATGGCTCCTGTTCCCTCGGATTTTTACCGTCGTCCATCGTCTTACATATGGCCTGATTTCCCTCTAATTGTGACCTCAGCTAATACAATATGGCTTTGTATTATGCAGACAAAATACAGACGTTACGTCCATTGTCTTTTGGGCAACAAAGCTTGCTAGTGAAATAGTAACTGTATTGGCAGTTTTTTTTTCTCTTTGAATCTGGACCACCTGTCTTTTCGAGCTCCTGATCATAAACATATTAAGTCAAATGACTAAAGACATTTTGGAGTCCGTTTGAGTAAACATTATTATTACGGATGCTTACCTACATTGTAAGGGTGTGGTGTTTCTTGGGTATGTTTAGAGGAGCCCTCACCAAGTCTAGACCCTGAGGAGGACCTTATTAAGGACCAGACTTTGCGTGAGTCATATTTCCCTTCATTCACTTACGCATATTTGAGCAGTGAGTCAGAGTCACATCTTCCCGACAAGCCCTGCTCGTCTTTGGTGGATCTCCTTCTCAACACCGTTCTATCCCGTACCCATTTCTACATCTGGTTCTAAGCCAGGGGTGCGTTGTCCCAGCCCCATGATCTTTCTGGAGAGAAGATAGGTCACGTCGACAACCTTACTGGCGCCTCACAACATATTTTGTCTTCCGGTCCATTACGGCTATAATTCGTTTTATGTTTTTTTCCCCCACTTTCGATTTTCAGTTTTTGTTCTGCTACGTTAAAGTTCTGCAGCTATGTTGTGTGCTTTGTTCTGTTCTCTGCTGCTAAGAGCTCATTGTTCTGTTCTCTGCTGCTAAGAGCTCATTGTTCTGTTCTCTGCTGCTAAAAGTTAATTGCTTCAGTGAATCTGCATATACGTATTTATTAAATTATGAAAATTATATTTATATCATATGTCTCCATTTGAAATAAACAACTTCTTACGATCTGTGAAGAATAAACATGTTTATTTCTGTATCATATCTGAGTTGTATTGTGTAGTGAAGATCATTCATATATCACATTTTTGTTGCCTTCAAGAAGACTACCTTACATTTTGTGAACATTCTTCGTCAGCAATTTTTTTTTCTTCGTTATTGATTTCAAAACATAGTTTGTTTTTTTTTCACTTGTTGTGTTCATTACATTAAAATGACGAATTTTGTGATTTATTAGCTTATGTTATGCCTGCCTCCGGCTGTAGTGCCATTCGCTTACAAAAATTGATAATTATTCAATTTCTTTCTATACATTTCCTGAATTTTGTTTCATTTAGAATTGATTTTCTATCACTCTCTACTCCAATTTTGAAAAAGCCATTAGTTTTAATACTTTAATGAAAAAACTTTTAAGTTTTCTAAAGAAACGGAACAATACTACAGATTTTTTTAAAAATTCAAAGCTGAAACTGAAATACCAAAATCGGTTATAAATAACAGATGTTAGATATTTTGGATTAATAAAAAAGGAGAGAAAAAAATGTTGGCTCTGAGAAGATGAATAGAAATAATAGACCAAAAAATGCCGCTGTCAAAATAAGGGAAATTTTATTTAAAACGATTCGATGATGTAAACAATAGGCCAGAATATCAAATGCTGCCACGTGACACAACAGGAGTGATTGATTGGCGGTAGAAATCCCACTAAGAAAGAGCTTATTAAATATGCAAATCTGTGATAGTGAAATACAAAGGAAGAGCCGCTTACGGTTTTAATGATGAACATACGCAAAAGAAGACACATATTTTTGTGAAAAATGACTCTGTATTAGTTTATTCTATGCATATATAGACAAGCGAGCGACCTGAGACATAGACGCTCAACTGTTACAAAGATATATTTGTCCACGCGATGTTTATTTAAAGAAATATTAAAATATTGAGGAGTATTTAAAAGCAGTAGTTAGTTGGAAGACTGAAATAAAGATGAGAACTTTGTGTACTGGCAATTATGTTCAAGTATGTAAAGAGAGATGCCGAAGAAAAGATGGGAACTTTGTGTACTGGCAATTATGTTCAAGTATGTAAAGAGAGATGCCGAAGAAAAGATGGGAACTTTGTGTACTGGCAATTATGTTCAAGATTGAAAAGAGAGATGCCGAAGAAAAGGTGGGAACTTTGTGTACTGGCAATTATGTTCAAGTCTGTAAAGAGAGATGCCGAAGAAAAGGTGGGAACTTTGTGTACTGGCAATTATGTTCAAGATTGAAAAGAGAGATGCCGAAGAAAAGGTGAGAACTTTGTGTACTGGCAATTATGTTCAAGTATGTAAAGAGAGATACCGAAGAGGAGATCAGACACAAATTTTTGCGGTTAGAAAACAGCGAAGCTTTCGCACAGTAAAGTAAGGGAAAACAGTGTTGAATGATTAGACTTCGACTGTCTACGATTTTTTCGAGGTATAATCCTACAACATTGTATTATATTACTTTAGTGAAGTGGAAATCAGAGCAACTAAGGTCAAGTCCAGAGTGCAAAGATCGTGATCTTCTCTGTTATCTAACTGATTTAGTTATATAATAACTGCCTTTGAATGTAAACGCTACAGAAGAGTTTTTCAAATATCATGGACACAAAAGGGAACAAATATATCCATACTACAAGAACTTAATATTGAAGAAGACTGGCTGGTAAAGAGGATTAAGCGGAGAAAACTTAAATATTTTGAACACATTGAACGTCATGATAATCTAGAGAAGACCATCTTGGAATAGTGCATAATGGGGAAAAAGAAAGAGAAGGAAGACAAAGGCGAAGATGGCTGCAAGACATCGTTTTGATAATCTGCAAATGGATGCATCAGCAGCAGGGCATCTTGCTTACAACCGAGAGGCCTACAGAAGAGCTGTTAGAGAGGCAAAGTTTCCAAGGGACATGCAAATGACTGACTGACTGATTTATATTGCGCGTTCTTTGCAGTAATATCAAAACTTAAACAAACAGAGAATAAGGGAGGTAAAATGACTCTATTATCATACAATTCCAATGTTGTGGTAGGACGAAAATGTGTTAGGAAATAAGTAAGCACTGACTCCAGATATTCAACAGATCGGATCCCGTTTATACTTCACGAAGAGCTGTTCAAAATGGGTTATCAAACCAGCTACGAGAAATCAGAAATTATATTGCAGCAGTAGATCATTTGTCCGGACAAGATAATATTAGAAATTTGGATCGAAATTCCAGCAATCTGTGGATGACGTTTATTGCGCGCGGATATTATCACACTCTAAATCAGCGATTATCATGAGGTGTGCCGTGTAACATTGGTGTGGCATGAGAAATCTGTAGATGTACCGAGGACGCTCAGTAGAATCTATTTTCTATTATAGTAATTATTATCTAAGGTCTATTTTTTCGGCTGCTGGTTCAGACAAGTGCTGGGAGGTTATTTTTTTTATTGCATGTGTTATAACCCCAAAATGTTGATAATCGCAGCGCTAAACCATCGTTTGTGATGATAAATGAAGATTAAACAGCAGTACATAAAAAATAGAGGCACGACTAGTCATCTGAAGTCCAAATTCTTTATTCATGCCAATCATCGACAAAAAGATGTTAATGTATACCGAAATGTTATAGGCGTCCAATGAGAATGACTGCAAAATATGATAGAAATCTAACACAGAGACCGCAAAAACTGATAAAGATCTTACCCGGGGAGTGAAAAATTAATTCTAAACTATGTCACAGTTGTAAATATACGGTAGCAACGAGTCGATCGTTGAAAAACATATTTACAGCAAATATATGCTGCCGATTTTAATCACATCTCCTATTTGTATACATTCATTCATTCATTTGCATGTCCCTTGCGGAACTTTGCCTCCCAAACAGCACTCATGTAGGCCTCTCTTTTGTGAGCAAGATGGCCTGCCACTGCTGCATCCATTTGCAGATCGTCAACAATATCTTGCAGCCATCTTCCAATACGGTCTTCTCTAAATTATCATGACGTTTAATGTGTCCAAAATATTTAAGTTTTCTCTCTTCAATCCTCTTTACTACCCAGCCTTCTTCAATATTAAGCTCTTGTAGTATGGATATATTTGTTGTTTTTTTGTGTCCACGATATTTGGAGAACTCTTCTGTAGCATTTACATTCAAAGGCATTTATGTGTTTCTCAACTGTTTTGTTAAGTGTCCAGGTCTCACAGGCATATGTTGCGATGGGAAAGATGCATGACCTTAAAAATCTTATTTTTGTGGTTCTGTCTGCTCCTCTCCACAGATTCTTTATTTGTTTTACTGTCTGAAGAGCAATAGATGTCCTCCTTCTAATTTCCCTCATTGTATCTCCATTATTAGTTAGTAGTGATCCAAGATATTCAAAACTCCAATTCTTCCAGTTTTATATGTATAGAAAAGTACAGTATTTTCTAAAGCAGTCGCCATGCCGTTTTTTTTTCAGTTCTATAAAATAATATTTCACGCTAATGTATCACTTATTCTGAATACTAATTCTCCGCAACCCCCCCCCCCCCCCGCGTACGTGGTATAATTTGTAGGAGAGTAATTTTTGTAAAATACGGAAAAAGAAAAACCAAACAAATGTGACAAAATTAGCTAGAACTTAATATAATTTATTCTCGGCCCTAGCGTGGAGGTGGTTTTGGGGGGGGGGGGTAGAAGGGTGAGATAATTTGCTTGTCTCTATCTACAATTTCTTTATCTCTATCTACAATTTCCTTCATTATTTTGAGAAATATATGAAAGGTCCACCTTTCTCCTCCTGTCATAGAAAGAATTTCTTTTAAAAGATATTCAAAGAAATGTTAAAAAGAGACACTAACAAAATTCCGTATTTCTGTTTTTTTTTTGTTTTTTTTGTTTTTTAGATTAAGCCTTACTCCTTCAATTTCAGCTTTGTAAAATGTACATGCCCAATGTAGGCAGACTGGTCACCATCAATTAGATATTAACAAATAACATAAAATTTGAAACATCTCTGTGAAGGTAAATTACTTGTGAAAAGAAAAAAAAACACAGAATAAAGTGAACATTATATTATAGAAAGCTAAAAGAGGTTGATTTTTTTTGTGTGTGACTAGGATGAGTAAAAATGTAATATTAGATTATACAGGAATGAGAAATTCAGTGGGAAAAGGTAAACGATAAAAATGAAATAATTCTGTAAGGTTTAAAAAAATAATTAACATTCTTTCAGCAGAGAAGAAATTAGATTTTTGAAGACAGAGATCGATAGAATTGAGGTGAAAAAAAAATGGTTGGAAACGAGAGATGATCTTATGGGTTGACGTGATGGCTGGAAACTATTAGTATTCTTGACAAAAGCCTTTAGCCCCCAGTCCTATTGGAAGAAAGAGTTTTGTTTCTGGCTATTAAAAAAAATAATGAGTAAGATTATATTATTGCAAACGATGATTGTAGTAGCAGGTTGCAGTGGGTGTTTTGATTTTTATGGAAATAGAAAAGGTTTAAAAAGATTTTACGCCTAAAATGTCCACCTTTCAAGTAAACAGAACGCTTAAAATGTTCACCTTTCAAGTAAACAGAACACTTAAAATGTCCACTTTTCAAGTAAACAGAACACTTGAGTGATTTCTTCATCTTCGTCGTTTGCTTGAACACCGACGCCTGTCTTTCTCACAGAAAAAGCAGCATTCCGTCTCGGTTTTCTTCATCATCAGACAGCTTTTTTCCTATGAGTGTGGGGGGCTGTTCAGATCCAATTTTAACAGTTTTGCTGTTACGTGTGCCAGAAACCAGAATGCGCCATTTTAACAGTACTTTAACACGATCTTTAGCGGGACTACTTCTTGTTATCTTATTGGTGAAGAAATAACACAGCTTCAAGAACTTTACAAGTGGTTGTGGTTGATCTGAGCAAGTTGAGAACCACTGAATTTAGTTGCCTAGTGTTTGTAATTATAATATTAGAATTTTCACTTTTAGTTGTGTAACTTCGTATCACGTTCTGGGCATCCACGTAATGAATGCGCACCTTCCCAAGGTCACCCACACTAGAACAACCATAACACTTTAGACGCCACAAGCAGGCTCACAGACACTAGAACAACCATAACACTTTAGACGCCACAAGCAGGCTCACAGACACTAGAACAACCATAACACTTTAGACGCCACAAGCGGGTTCACAGACACTAGAACAACCATAACACTTTAGACGCCACAAGCAGGCTCACAGACACTAGAACAACCATAACACTTTAGACGCCACAAGCAGGCTCACAGACACTAGAACAACCATAACACTTTAGACGCCACAAGCAGGCTCACAGACACTAGAACAACCATAACACTTTAGACGCCACAAGCAGGCTCACAGACGACACTGCTGACAATCATGGGAGTCAACAGACACGTAGGTGTACTGACAGTTCTACAGAAGATGTATTAATGAAGAAAATGAGGATGACGTAAATGAAGATGAGGAAAACTACTGCCCCATGGCAGTGACAAAAACAAACATAACAACAGAACTTCCCGGGCAAGAACTCGTTTGCCATGGGGAAGTGAAACCTAGCAAAAGAATATTAACAATAAATCTACTATTTACGATTTACAGAAATTCCAAAGCGAAGTCCACACTAAACACAACTACCAAAAAAAAAAAAACTGGAAACCATTGAGAACACTTTTGTCCTAACAAGGACAATACTACAAACTGTCTACATTTTTTAAACTACCAAATTGCCTTAAAAAGGGTAGTGCCACTGCTATCTACTTCTAGAAAGCTCCACAAACTATGCATTCTAACAAAGAGCAAGCAGCTGTCTCCAAAAAAAAAAATTCTCTACACTGTAACACTACATTCCCACTCTGAACTGAACTCAGCTGAAACTGCTACTGAAAAACACTCTAAAACCTCCTCTGCTCTTTCCTTAAATTATTTTTTATATAGCTGAGTTTCCCTACCATCTTTCTCGAACTTTTATATAGATGATTTTCCCTGCCACCCTTCCTGAACTTTTATATAGCTGACTTTCCCCTCACCCTTCCTGAACTTTTATATAGCTTACTTTCCCTGCCACCCTTCTTGAACCTTTATATAGCTGACTTTCCCTGCCACCCTTCTTGAACCTTTATATAGCTTACTTTCCCTGCCACCCTTCTTGAACCTTTATATAGCTTACTTTCCCTGCCACCCTTCTTGAACCTTTATATAGCTGACTTTCCCTGCCACCCTTCTTGAACCTTTATATAGCTTACTTTCCCTGCCACCCTTCTTGAACCTTTATATAGCTGACTTTCCCTGCCACCCTTCTTGAACCTTTATATAGCTGACTTTCCCTGCCACCCTTCTTGAACCTTTATATAGCTTACTTTCCCTGTCACCCTTCTTGAACCTTTATATAGCTGACTTTCCCTGCCACCCTTCTTGAACCTTTATATAGCTTACTTTCCCTGCCACCCTTCTTGAACCTTTATATAGCTTACTTTCCCTGCCACCCTTCTTGAACCTTTATATAGCTTACTTTCCCTGCCACCCTTCCTGAACTTTTATATAGCTTACTTTCCCTGCCACACTTTCTGAACTTTTATATAGCTGACTTTCCCTGTCACCCTTCCTGAAATTTTATATAGCTGACTTTCTCTACCACCCTTCCTGAACTTTTTTAATAGCTGATTTTCTCCACCGTTCTTCCTGAACTTTTATATAGCTGGCTTTCCTTGCCATCCTTCCTGAAATTTTATATAGCTGACTTTCTCTACCATCCTTCCTGAAATTGTATATAGCTAACTTTCTCTACCATTCTTCCTGAACTTTTATATAGCTGACTTTCCTTGCCATCCTTCCTGAAATTTTATATAGCTGACTTTCCTTGCCATCCTTCCTGAAATTTTATATAGCTGACTTTCTCTACCATCCTTCCTGAAATTGTATATAGCTGACTTTCTCTACCATCCTTCCTGAAATTGTATATAGCTGACTTTCTCTACCATCCTTCCTGAAATTGTATATAGCTGACTTTCTCTACCATCCTTCCTGAAATTGTATATAGCTGACTTTCTCTACCATCCTTCCTGAAATTGTATATAGCTGACTTTTCCTACCATCCTTCCTGAACTTTTATATAGCTGACTTTTCCTACCATCCTTCCTGAACTTTTATATAGCTGACTTTTCCTACCATCCTTCCTGAACTTTTATATAGCTGACTTTTCCTACCATCCTTCCTGAACTTTTATATAGCTGACTTTTCCTACCATCCTTCCTGAACTTTTATATAGCTGACTTTTCCTACCATCCTTCCTGAACTTTCCTTCCGTGAAATTCAGACTCAGGGGAAAAACTATTTGTTCTGAGCTTCACTTACAACAACAACAACAACAAAATCATAACGCCGTGCGAATTCACAAAAATTGACTAACGCACTTTATAACCTTGAAATATTTAGTCTCTCATTAATACATAGAATTTCCGTGCAGGAAGAGACCATTATGAAAAACATAAGACAAGAGAAATTTACTCTTCCTTGACACCTGTTTCTAATAAATTATCTCCCTTCCTTCAGACAGCTTTCATGTATGCCAAATTCTACCATACAATGGCTGAGTGGATTGTGTTGGTGGTATATGTCTGGAGGATATGTTGCGCTGTCATGTATCGCTTCGTCCCAGATACATAGATCAGATGAACCAATTTTCAGTTTATGATATAGATGTATACAATGTGGCTCATCTCAGCGTCCAAGTAATTGTCTGTCTCATATATATATATATATATATATATATATATTATATATATATATATAAACAGGGAACAGGGTATATGAGACATCTAAGAATCTAAGACCAGCAACAGTTTTCCTGTTGTAGTTAGCCTTCCTCTGTGGAGCTGTCACAAGGGAAAATGCTGAAGTCTTTTCAAAAATAGTTTCTATGCCATTAAAAGGTATGCAGGAAAATCTCTACTGTAGAGAATGGAACAGCAACGCAACACCTTCAGATCATCAGAGGAAGTACCCCCCTCAGACAAGTGTTTCGGCCCTATTAAACTCCTGACACTCTAATGGGGGTGGGCCCCTCTGGGTCACGACTCCCAGAGATCTTGTGAGTTGTTGCTTTTTTTTTTCGTCCCGGGATTGAACTCACGATCTTCCAAGTTGGCACTGCATTTTTTTTTTACGTTGCGTGTTTAGCGATCCGGCCATGGAGGACTGATATTGGTTGTGACAAACGAAATTATTTATGTTCTCAATGTTTGTTTCGCATAGTCCACAGCCAGCATGAGGCATTTTCTGCTGGCCCGTATTAGGCGTTAGGCCCGTATTCCCACTACCTTTCGGCACATGAAAGCGTGTGGTCAGTATCACGCCTGGTCGTATTTATCTTCCCAGATTTCTCTGGTACCAATTTTTAGAAGCTGGGTGGACCCAGGGGGCCTTTTTGCTGTGGTGATTCATTCACTCATTTGCATGTCCCTTGCGGAACTTTGCCTCCCAAACAGCACTCCTGTAGGCTCCTCGGTTGTGAGCAAGATGGCATGCTGCTGATGCATCCATTTGTTGATCATCAATGATGTCTTGCAGCCATCTTCGCTTTGGTCTTCTTCTCTTTCTTTTTCCCATTATGTACCCTTCCAAGACGGTCTTATCTAGATTACCATGACGTTTAATGTGTCCAAAATATTTAAGTTTTCTTTGTTTAATCTTCTTTACTAGCCAGCCTTCTTCAATATTAAGCTCTTGTAGTATGGATATATTTCTTGTTTTTTTGTGTCCATGATATTTGAAAAACTTTTCTGTAGCATTTACATTCAAAGGCATTTGTGTTTCTTTGTTAAGTGTCCAGGTCTCACAGGCATATGTTGCGATGGGAAAGATGCATGCCCTTAAAAATCTTACTTTTGTAGTTCTGTCTGTTCCTCTCCACAAATTATTTAGTAGTTTTACTTTCTGAAGAGCGATAGGTGTCCTCCTTTTAATTTCCCCCATTGTATCTCCATTATTGGTTAGTAGTGATCCAAGATATTCAAAACTCTCCAAGTCTTCCAATTTTTCCTCATTGATACATATTTCAGCTGCCTTGTTTGTTTTATCTGTTGTCATCAATTTAGTTTTCTTCACATTAAGATAGACGTTTTGCTCTTCGCTGTTCTTACGGACTGACATAATTAGTTTTTCCATTCCTTTTTGTGCTCTGGACAGTAATACTGTGTCATCGGCATATCTAATCTCTGGTATTTCATAACCTCCAATTGTTATGGCATCGTAATATATATGTGGTGATACTATTTAAAAAAACCACATTGCTGAGACTTGAACCCGGTACCACCGGATTAGTTGACGAAGGGTCTAATTACTCAGTCAACCAGGGTGGCCTTTCAAAAGATGATAGCAAATTGAAATACTGCTACTACGCTCATACAGCTAACGAGAGCCAAAAGACACAGTCATTATTAGGAAAAAAACCTACTAAAGACAACAATGGGCTGAGGTAGGATGTACACAGTGAAACGTCGTTCAGTTTCACGGCTACAAACGTAAGCAGGGCATCAAGAACTGGTCGTGCATCTATTTGGCCACCTCTGTTGACTTGAGATCTTCCGCACGAACAAATCATCTTGCCCTGGGCAGAGCACGGACTTCACACACATGCACTACAGAAGTGACTGATATTTGAAGACTTACGCAGTCAGCCTGGCCATTGAATCTTTATCTGAGACAGAGATTACAGGGACGCCACAAAACAAGGAGAAAACCACGGACGTTTATCCAACTACTGATCTTCATGTTCACCATGACCCAAAGCCAAAAACTGGCTCAACCAGAACTTTTCCGGCCTGGTTCATGGTTAGTTATGGCACAGTCTGCTTCCAAGGAGTATTTCCGGATGAATTCTCTGAAAAAAAATCCTCTTCAATATGAAAAGTTAAGAGCAGGCATAATGTATAAACTAGGGGAAAAGTAGGAACAGCTTTATTACTTAACGATTACAAAGTTGTGACGTTTAGGCGTGAGCCTTAATCATACAAAAACATACAGGACGAAGAAATAGAGAGAGAAGATAAAGTATAGATTCACATGAATGTTATGTTTAAAAAAAAGGAAATAAAATGAATAGGGCACTTAGCTGTAACTTGTAAGTAGATGTGGCTTGTCCGACGCTTGTTCAGAAATTGACATGGTGGACCGTAGAGAATATTTAAATAGAGACTTTTGATGTGTGATGGGTGGGTCGTAACTGAGGGTGGTGCGTGGAGAAACCGTGGAGGGGAGAGAGAGTGATAGTGTTAACCTAGCCAGGAGAAGGTGAAATAAATGATTATAGTTAGGGTATGGGGTTCTGAACTATGTGTAACAAGTGAGAAGGGAGTGGAGCTTAGTGGAGAGGGGTTATGATTGTTGAAGAGGAGAATGTTAGATGTAGCTGAATAACGAGTTCAATCCGTGTGGTTCCAGCGTCCCATAATTCTGAATGTAGCCGTTCTCAAGCGCTAGGCGGCTTGTGTCATCTGCATGACAGTGTTTGATGGCTGGTAACAAAAAATCAGATTTGCCTCAGTGGTTTGGGCCATTGACATGATTCTGGACTAGTTTCGAAGCATGCTGGGTGATGTCATACAGATGTTTCTTCGTGCGGTCCCCTAATCTGAGGTCAGTCTCACCAATATACGTTATCCTGCATCTTTTGCAGAACAGGCATAAGGTGGCGATGATCATGTATGAACAATGAACTATGACATTGAAGGAAAAAAAGAAGCTGGTTATGTCATAAAAATCCATTGATTTATAGTATTGAGCTTACGCTGGCTCCGTCTGTTTCTTGGCTGCAACAATCCTCTAAGATTTCCAGTTGTTTGGGAACACTATCCAAAGTACAAATCGTGGAAGCCGGTTAAGCGCCTGAGGTTATCGGGCAATCTGGCCTTGTCCTCTGCGGCTTATACCTTTCCATGAGTCTTTTCAAAAAAAGAACACCGACATTATTTTCACGGGACAATAACTCACAATTGGTTATATTATTTACAATTTCTAAAAGTCGCTTCCCTATTTAGGCATATACTTATCTCTTTTTTTCTGTTTTATATTCCCCTTATTCCATTCCCTCTCTCATACCTTCTCTGTCACATTTCCCTCTCTTATGTTTCCTTTCTCACATCTCCAGTCCTACATTTTCTCTCTCACATAATTTCTCTCACATCTCCTCTCCCACATCTCTCTCGCATTCCTTTCTAACATTTCTTCTCTCATATCTCCCATTTCTCCTCCACTCAGCGTCCACTAGAATTTCCTATGATGTCTTCTCCCAGACATAAATATAACTGTTATCGCACACACACACAAATAAATGTCCCCCGAAGAGTCACTCACAAAAACTACGTTCCTCTAAAAGTCACAAAGTTAAATCTAAAACTCCATTTTTGTTGTTGTTGTTATTGTTATTGTTGTTGTTGTCGTTGTTGTTAAAATTAAAATGATCCTGTTCAATAAACGCTCTTCCACGATATGCTACAACAACAACAAAAACTTGCAAAACTACAACAGTACAACTAAACATCCTTTACTTTGCTGATTGCATAGATGTAGAGACAAATTTGTCATTTTTCTGAACAAAAAACAAATGAAAAGGACGGCCTAAATCCTAAATAATTGGAATTAAAAGAACTGCAAGAAGGTTCTCAAAATGTGAGCCTTTGGAGCCTTTCAGCAGATTCTTTTTTATACAGTTTTTAAAAAAATATATACAAATACGTACATTATCCCAAAGATGTCCGTTCTGTGCACTCTTGACATCAAATCTCTCTATATCTTTCATACTTGTTTCTTCTGCTATCACCTTTCATATATTTCTTTTCATTTCGCTTTTTGATCATCATTTTCATCAAAATCTCTAATATACAAAGTTTTTGTTTAAAATAATAATAATAATAATAATAAAACTCCACAATAATAAAAAGGTCATTTTTGCATATTGCTTTCATTCCACATCTTGTTATGTAGATTATGTCTGAGTATTACTTTTTGTATGAAAGGATTTCTAGTTTTGCCTTTTATGTCCTTTACTTTATCTGTTTGGAACATAATGATGAAAAATGCAGGATTTATTTATTACTGATTTTAATTTGTATAATGTAGAAACTTGAAGAGCAAAAGAATTTGTATATTAAAAAAATGCTAAAAAAAGAACATACAACCTGACAAGCCTCCCACAAGCTCCATTAAAGCATATGACAATTTTTATAATCAAGCTTAGATTAAAAAGCAATGGAAAATTAGCTTTATTTTAACTAATATATTTGATTTCCGGTAAAAACTTACACTTTTACTTCAATAATTGTGTATAAGTATACAACTATACACGAGGCACTGCAGTAAAGCTGTGATATCAAACTGTATAAACAAGGAAAAAAAAAGTAGGAACAGCTTTATTACTTAACGTTTACAACGAAGTGACGTTTCGGCGATAGCCTTCTTCATACAAACACAAACAGGACACAGAATTAGACAGAGGAGACAAGGTATAGATACATTTACATAAATTTCATGTGATTCATGTCTGATTCTTTGTCCTGTTTGTGTTAGTATGAGGAAGGCTAGCGCTGAAACGTCACATCGTTGTAAAGGTTAAGTAATAAAGCTGATCCTACTTTATTTCCTAGTTTATACACTTTTACTTCAAATCTTTATTCTGTCTATCCAAAGCGTTGGTGGTCATGCTTTTCCACAGTTCTCTATTCCGGGTGTTTGATTATGGGTGCACGGGTGTTATTTCTTCATGCCACAGTATCAGTCCATCTATCATCTTCTCCCTTTGTCCGCGTCGGTCTCCTTTTTGGCCTCTGCCATCCCTATTTGTACCAAATGTTCCAGTCCACCTGCTCTCATGACGTGCCCTGTGAATCTGGATTGTCTCCTTCTGAATTTTGTTATTGTTTGTCTCTTTTTCTGCTTCTTTCAAGATCACTTCGTTTGATCTCTTCGTTGTTCGTAGTATCTTTACTAAATGTAAATTATACTTGTGTGGAGTTCATAGTCCTTTCTGCTAGTCAGTTTTGTTTGGAATTTGGAATTATTCCTCGGAAAATACCTTTAGTAAGTAACAGTGTGGATGGTGGGCAAATGTGAAGTGTGAGGACAACCTACGCTGTACCCCGACATAGTATCACAAACTAACGATGTACCCTAACATGGAATCACAAACGAACACTGTACCCCAAAATGGAATCACAACCTAACGCTGTACCTCAACATGCAATCACAAACCAACGTTGTATCCCAAAATAGAATCACATAGTTACTTACAAAAAATATACTGAAAAATATTAAGACTCAGGCGTAACACTGGCATACATGGGAAGTTTCCCCTTGGCTTTTGCAAGCAGGGAGGGGTTTTAGCAGTAACAGCTTGCAACAGAACTGCCTGCAGATCACGGCCAGGACAGCGGGAAATTTGAATGCAATTTTAGGAAGATTCTGAATAATAGAAAATGGCAATTATCAGAAGCGCTAAACTACTGCTCCTGTAAATTGCTTCGATCAAGTGTTCAAAAATCTATAGTAGTTTTTCACACGAAACGAAAATTAGTCAGGTATGAACATTGTAGGTTTCACAGTTTTGTTACTTTCAGTAACACCTCGAAGCTGTGGAAGAAAAAATACATCTTTATGACCTTTGTCAGAGACAGCTAGTGTTGTTTTATCTTGTAACTGAACCAATCTTTTATATGTAACACTTCGAATAAAAGACACGAGTTTTCAATGCAGAGACCTAATTATAAGGAGATGCACTTGTGATGGGTAAAGTATAAAACATTAAATATGGTCGATGTTGCTTGGAAAGATAATATTACAAGTGTATAAACTCCACCTGCTTCATTTAATGACTAAAAATAGTATCGCAGGAAACAATGAGGTTTGCGTAGGAGCAGATTATGTAGGATTAGGTAAGTAGAAAAGGGTAGCTCTATGATGCAGGATTTATCACTTGAGAGATATTGTGTTAGCCTCCATATTTTCCTTGCCTGTCAGCATACTAGAGGATGATGTAATCATTATCACTTCTGGCTGCCTTTCCTTCCCCAGCTCTAGAAGATGCCAGATACCAATTTTTATAGTTGGATATCTATGGCGCCTTCATCCGGATCCGAACCACCGATCTTGGCTATGATGAGACTAGTGCATTGACCTTTCCATCACTCAGGTGATGTAATCTCAAAAAAAAAAAAAATGAACAAGCACTGTAGACATGAGGAAAAGGGAGATAGTAAGAAAATAACTGAGAATAAAACCAGGAAACGCAGAAGAACTAGAAAGCGTCTTCTACTTCTGCTTCAATCTCCCTGGAACTACGACCTGGTGTTCTTTGCAGCCGATGCCGTGGAGATGTTGTGGTACAGCTGTGGCAGCTGTTTTTCAGTCCCAGTGTGCAGCTAAAAAGCAGGGGGTGTGCAATACTTCTTTAGCAGACTCCACCCATGGGGACTATGGCGTCCCTCCCCCATTAACCAGTCCAGGTCTGTATCATCAAAGAAGTGGGACAGGTTCTTGGTCAGCTATGTTTCTTCAACCCTGACGCCAGCATGTCAGTTATATGTTACTAACCCTGACGCCAGCATGTCAGTTATATGTTACTAACCCTGACGCCAGCATGTCAGTTATAGGTTACCAACTCTGACGCCAGCATGTCAATTATATGTTACCAACCCTGGCGCCAGCATGTCAGTTATATGTTACCAACGCTGACCCCAGCATGTCAGTTATAGGTTACCAACCCTGACGCCAGCATGTCAACTATGGTTAACAGAGCGCGTCTTCACCCCTCCAAAGAACTTTCTAGCCACAAGAAGATAACGCACCGTCTAAAGCTTGCGCACTGTCTAGCTGTTAATTTGCTGTCTTTTCTGGCCAGTTACCATTCCTAAAGAACGCGAGGTTGCTGCTTCCTCTTATTCTAGTAGTTATACTATTTTTTCTTATACCACGTCTAAAGTACTTACTAGCTTCTGGAGGCTAATTACACCAACTGTGCTCTCCTACTTTACAAATAATAGGAATGTTCTATTAAAGAATAGTGTACTCCTGACCTATTGTACCAGAACTTTAATTCTTGTGTGTTTTTTTATAGTTACGTCAATTATACATGCACTCTAAGTGACAGATTTAGACGACGTATTTTATCTATTTACTAAATTCGCTTTGTTTCTTGCGTTACTGAATTCACTTTGCTTCTCTCGTTACTGAATTCACATGGCTTCTCTAGTTACTGAATTTGCTTAGTTTCTATAGTTATTGAATTCAAATTGTTTCTCTAGTTATTGAATTCACTTTCTGCCTCCGACTGTTTAATTCATCTTATTTCTCTAGTTACTGAATTCATCTTGTTTATCTACTTATAGAATTTACATTGCTTCTATAGTTATTGAACTCACCTTTCTTCTTTACTTACTGAATTCACCTTGTTTCGCTGGTTACTAAATTGTCCTTTTTTTTCCTCTGGTTACTGAGTTTAGTTTTTGACTTCACTTTATTTCTGTATTTTACTTTGTTTCTGTGGTTAGTTACTTGCTTTGTATTTATATTTATATAATTCACATTGTTCCTGTAGTTATTGAATTCGCTTTGTTTATCTGGTTATTGAACTCAACCTGTTTCTATCTAGTTGCTGAATTCATTTTGCTTCTCAGATTGAATTATTATTCGCATTTGATTTTTTTCTAATGGCGACAGTGTTATCCAGAGACTTTTGTCTAAATCAGTAGTTATTAACTCTTTTTTTTTTTTTTTGGCCATGGACCCTTTCCAGAGTGAAAACCGCTGTGGATATCTCATCTAAAAAGTATGCAACGAATAGAACTCAGATGATGCACAGTTCGCGCCAATCCATCTACTGGTTGCAGACTCCCAAAATATCATTCAGTGGACCTTCTTGGGTTCCATGAACCCCAGGTTAGGAACCGCTGGTCTATTTGAAAATTACGACGACAACGGAACCTAGGTTAAATAACTTTAGAGATAGCAATACCTAAACAGCCTCTGGCTATTTGCATCAAGTGATGTCTTAACCAAGTATCTTTCCATACTGAATTAGAATCGTTCATACAATACTTGAGATATACGTCTGAGAAACTGCCGTTAAGCATTCCAAATTATAATGTGTACGAGAGTAATTGCATAAGCTTTAATGCAAACCTGTCAAAAATGAAGGAAAAAATAAATGAACACTTCATTTTTGCTATTGCACTGTAGCACTGAGGGAAAGCGGCCTGACAAAAATACCAAATAGCAAGGTTAAATACTATAAAAATTCTGTGGCACGCTGCATACTATACTTCGCCCGTGAAATAACGAGAAATAGCCTAACAATGCTGCAGAATATATGGAAATCAAATAAACTAAGCATAAATATAAAAATCAGGATATTTAAGAGTAATGTTCTAAGTGTACTACTCTATGGAAGTGAATGCTGGAAAATCACCAAAACCATAGAAAACAAGTTGAATTCTTTCCAGACTAAATGTTTACGAAGAATTAGAAAAATATTTTGACCAAACACCATAAGAAATAACATCTTATTAGCAGAAATGCAGATGAAACCACTGACAACAATTATTGAGGAAAGACGCTGGCGATGGTTGGGACATGTGCTCCGAATGACTGACAACTCACTACCAAAAATAGCACTAAGATGGACACCACAGGGGAGCAGAAGTAAGGGTAGACCAAAAGAGACATGGAGAAGAACAACAGAAAGGATGTTGAGCAATAGAGGGCTCACCTGGGCAAGAGCAGAAAAAAAGGCGAAGGACAGGCATTTGTGGAAAACCCTTGCGGAAGCCCCATGTGCCCTGGGCACTTAAGGTTCAGAGAGAGAGAGAGCCTAACAATATCAGGGTGTGTGTAGGGTTGTGTGTGTGTGGTGGGACTGGGTGCTAGTGTTTGGTCTGTGCTACTGGTAAGGCCGCCCGCGAAGTTCATACTAAATGCTTCACTGAGTCGGTGTGCTAAATGTGTAGCGAAGTCTTGGTCAGTTCGTGTTCGGGGCATGGCCGGGTTAAGAGCTAAGAAGGGCCCTTGTCGTTCGTGGTGGATGTGTGGTTGTGAGCGGCATGTGATAGATTGTTACATCGTTCCAGCCCTGCCCTACCCGTGCCTATCTCATGTTTTGTAAGTTTTATGTTTGTAATTGTACGCTTTGGTGTGCGTTATGTGTAAAGTGATACAGCTAATGTAAGTTTATATGTATCTGATGAACTAGTAAGCTGAAGTCAATGTAGGATGTTATCATGTAACGAATTAAGTTTTCTGTTGAGGTGAATAATATGTTTATGAGTAAGAGTTTTTTCTTTGATGCAACCAGTTTCCATTGATATTTTGATGTGCATTTTCATAAGATTTAATTGACGTTTTAGTAACATGCTTCATTTTGCACATGTTTTCATTGATCATTCACATGTATGTTTTGCTTGCATGTTTAACACTTCATATCGAAATGGCCATTGATTGTTGCATTTCTTATGTTTTCCATGTTTAATGTGAAAATTCATCAATCTGTATTATTGCTGAGTAGCAGCTATCGATGTGTATTTGTAGATCCCGTGGCAATTTAGTAGTAAGCATTCAGGGTGAAGAGAATCTATTGAAAATTAGAGTGTTAGCGCATTATAATATATAGCACTGGCTTAGAGGAGACATGAGATGTTGAGGCAGCCATGAGTTAGTAATTGTTGTGTGTTTCAGGCCATTGTATTTTGATGGTACAGAAGGCCTGAGATTTAATAGTATTGTAATCGTTTTTATCGTTTTGTCTAGTATTTGTTCCATGTTAGATTCGTTAATATTACTGTTTACGTGTCAGTTTATTGTATGTCGAGGTTCTCGTCAAGTTTCCTGTAAATTAATCTTCTCATATTTGGATCACGTGCTTATTTCATCATTATCATTGGTGTCATGTCATAAATGTGTTAAGCATAGACTCTGATAGTGATTTTCCCTTTAATTGGCATGTTAGTATGCGAAGTCAGAAGACTGAGCCTGGGTAACTCTAAAGGGTGGACACTGGTTTCCCTCGAGTACTGTGGTGAGTAAACCTTTGGATTCATGGGACGTTTCCATGCAGCAGTCATTGAAACTGCAGAAATTTAGTTCAGTCAATTATCAGGCACCAAAAACCAAACAATTATAAGGCACCATGAACCCAAAAAAGTTAAGGCACCAAGAACCCAACAATTATAAGGCATCAAGAATCCAACAACTATCAGGCACCAAGAACCCAATAGTTATAAGCACCAAGAACCCAACAATTATAAGGCATCAAGAACCCAACAATTATCAGGCACCAAGAACCCAACAATTATCAGGCACCAAGAACCCAACAATTATCAGGCACCAAGAACCCAACAATTATCAGGCACCAAGAACCCAACAATTATCAGGCACCAAGAACCCAACAATTATCAGGCACCAAGAACCCAACAATTATCAGGCACCAAGAACCCAACAATTATCAGGCACCAAGAACCCAACAATTATCAGGCACCAAGAACCCATCATAACTTAACCCACCCCCATTAAAAGCATGTGTGTGTGCGTGCGTGCGTTCATGGTATGTATGTGTGTGGTGATGATTGTGGTGGTCGTGGTGATGGTTGTGGAGGTGGTGGTAGTGGACGCTGCAATCGAATTGACAACGACGGACAAAGTATTACACGTTTTTTTTCTATGTCGGTAAAATATTAATGTACAAATATTTCGAAATCAAACATTTGCGACTGAAGTGTCACAGAACATGATGGAAAACAGCGTCCTACAATTTCAAGACCTAAAACTTATAAAGAAATCTATTGACAGCAAAGCACAGATGATCTAGACAGTGCTAGAAATACAAATAACAAGAACCGTAAGTGATTGTGATGTGCATATCAAGGTGAGCCAACAAGAAGAAAAGAAAAGAAAAAAAAAATTGGTGTGTGAAAAGATCCCAGCTATCATCTGCAGCCAAACTCCCATGATTCACTCTGTACATATTACCTCCCTTTATTGCCTTGGAACACGGTATCGCTAAGTAATTGCGTCTGTTTTTAGACGTTAGGCGCGCTGAAAATGAGATAAATGAAACCGGTGGAATTGGAACTCATTTTATTATGTACACATTCCTACAGCTAAATAACTGCGATTACCTAATACCGCGGGCCGATTACTCGTTTTGGTTGACTACTGAATAAAGTCTTCAGTGCACCTTTTGGACACAGGGGAAGAGTGCTAGAGAAAGGGGTGGGGTGTGATGGTCGGGGCCGGTGTCTAGAGCAGAGAGAGAGAGAGAGAAAATGATGTATAGCGAGACAGAAATATATGACCTGTCATAGAAGGATCATGACCAATCAAATAACCGTCAAGTGTTCTTAAAATAACAAGCATCTGTCTGGGCTACCAAAGTGGCACTGGTAAAGGAAAACAAGAAAGGATGCCACAGAGAAGAGAACCACTGTAGCCAACATATATCCGTACTGCACGTAAATGAGAATGACAAATAACAGCAGCGCAAAAACTTGGGAAGCACTGTAGCAGTTACATATCGGCAAAGTCAGCCAGTAAGGAGTGGAGGCACTCTCCCTCGCTGAAAACCCAAGAAGTTCAGTGCGTCTGCGTCAGCTGGTAAATTGACGTTCACTCTTTTCTGGGACTGTAAAGGCCCACTCCTGGAACATCACATGCCCAGAGGGACCACCACCAACAGTGAAGGATACCGTGATCTACTTGAGAACCTACTTGAAACCTGCATTCAGGTCGAAACGTCGCGGTTTCCTCAGTTCTGTTGTGTTGTTACAGAATAATAACTCGCGGCTTTACACACTACACGCAGTAGTTGAACAGGTTACGAATCGGCTTTTGGAGTGTCTTCCACGTCCTACATGTTCATCAGATCTTGCATCATGTGATTATCAAGGGTTTGGACTCCTCAAGGAGGCGCTAGATGGAAATAAGTTCAGTAGGATGGAGAGATTAAAGAGGCCGTGCATAGTTGACTGCAGGGTCAGTCACAATTTTTTTCTTCGAGGAATTCAGGTAGAAGTGAAGCAGTGATAGACCTGCATGGAACATGGTGTGGAATATGTTGAAAATTGATAAGTTTTGAACCATATTTATCGAAATAAAATTTACGGTTACTTTTTGACTCACCCTCATATATTAAATATCTTTTGAAACTACCCATTATGAGGACATACTGGCACTAAATGTTAACTCCCTCGTAAAGAGAAAACAATATTAAGCAATAAATAAAACTGAGCAATAAATAAGGAACATTTCTAATTTCGATACTATTATAATCAATAATTATTGATACACAGAAATCACTGATTCTTAAGGATATAAAACCAGCATATCTAGCACCTTGTTAAGAGAGGCCAAATTAATAGGCATAAAATCCCTTGACGAAGTTGAAAAGCACACCGAAAACAGGAAAAATTGGCGAACTACCTTGCGAGTCCTATGTGACGTTTAACGGCACGAGAAGGATATAAGATATAAGGTAAGATCTAGCACCTTGTCTACTGATAACATATAGATTACACCTTCTTGGACCATGACATTTTGCAACAGTTTCACAATTTTTGTCTAAAGTCAGGCTAATCTAATTTTCAAAAGAATAAGAAGAAATAAATATTTACATGTCAACAGAGGACCTACTGACCTTATCCTAGTTTGTGAAACTGGGGTTAGTTGCGGAAATAGCAATTTACAAATACCTGAAGCTTTCAATGTCTATAGGGAGATAAAACAATTTTTTTTCTTTCAAGTCTCCTTTTGTTGAAATTCCTAACTTAAATATCAAGTGCTAAACAAAATTAAAGAAAAAAACCCACGAAAGAGGACAGTGGTGTAATCATTCCTTATCTGTGAGAGGCATGAATAGAAGAATGTTCATCAGCTGGATTGTCTGCTAGCAGTTAGCGTAGTGTATGATTGTCTGTTAGCAGTTAGCGTAGTGTATGATTGTCTGTTAGCAGTTAGCGTTGTGTATGATTGTCTGCTAGCAGTTAGCGTAGTGTATGATTGTCTGTTAGCAGTTAGCGTAGTGTATGATTGTTTGTTAGCAGTTATGTTAGTTTATGATAGTCTGTTAGCAATTAATATTATCTACTAGCAGTTAACTTAGTGTATGACTACCTGCTAGCAGTTAGTATAATGTATAACTATTCAAAGTTAGAGTATACAGGGGAAAAGTGTTACTGGAAAATTGAATAGTTCTTTAGGCTAGCAGAGATAAGACCAGACAATGCTTAATACAGACAAAGTTCCTAGTTAACACTCGACGATGGTTATCTAAAAGCTATTCCCGGATTTCCCCATTTCTTTCATGCAGTAGATGTCCTGTATTTCCCGAATTAAATTGTTGGAACCTGCACATTTTGAATTGCCGCTTTCTCCTAAGCTACTGCGCTTTAAAAAATAATCACTGACGCTTCGACCAACTGGCTCTAACTAAACATGCGCTGTTGTCTGTTGTCAAGTTTGGTTTGCTCTATATCTCTGTACGTTCTTGTGTTATGCTCTGAGACTCAGTCTACTGTAGGTGCAATACATCCTTTGGTAAGTGACAAAATGCAGCGCCTCGACTTGGCCAACATTTCCAGGTCAAGTCATCATTCTCTGGCGACATAACTCCAAGATACGCCTGTATACTGGACTGACAGAATCAGAAAAAAATAATAAGATATAACCTTCAAAGTGCTTAAGACAGATGGAGGGAAGTAAATTTTGACAGCATCATTGTTCAGATGCAGTACAGGACGATGAAAGCGATGACGTCACTCTGTCATGCCAGTTTGGATTCAGCCTCCCGTTGTGCCTCTATTTTTCTCTCTGTGTTATGTTTTCGAGTGGTTCCCTTGCAACACGTGTTTAATGGACGCTGAATGGTTTTCTCCGGTTGGAATCAAATTTCATTTTGCATTGGCTTATCTCAGATAATCGTCGCTAGTCATATCAGTTGTATTGGCAGTATTCCTTTCGGAAACCAGATATGAGTTCGCATGGTCTTTGTGCTCGCATGCTTATCGCTCAGAACTTAGTACACAGGATCTTACCGTAGCTTTTTAAAAATAATCTTTCCCTGGTATTCAGTGATGATACTAAACGTTATTCCTCTACTGTACGCATGTTTCTGGCGTAGCCATAATTACCAAAGGGTTTTTTTTTATCTATAGTACGTTGATTTAAAAAAATATATTGATTGAAAAGTCCTTGTTATTCGAAGCCTAGAGATAAAAATTATTAACTTTCTACACTTCCTCCATTTTGATTCCAACTCATTACTCGTAGTCAATAACTTTTTTTTATCAATTTAAAAACAAAATTTATCTTATTGTTTACACTTTTAAAAATCTCATTAATAACCCATTAATAACCCATGTTTACATTGTATGTTGCTGAATCTGTTTAAATTATGCACTGTTTGTAAAGGAATTAATTTAAAATTGTGCACTTTTTGTGCAGGAGTCAATATAAAATAATGCACTATTTTGGTAGAATCGATGTTAAAAAAAAAATGCACTTATGAATACAATTACCACAGCTACAATATAAAACTCTCACTGAATGCTAACGTAATTAGCGCCTGTTATTCATTTTATCGTGAGTTCCCTCGAGATTTGGGTGTGGGGGGGGGGGGGGCAGATACTGCTGTAAAATGGGTTAATTAATGCGTAAATGGTGAAAAAAAAATTAAAAGTAAGTGTGCTTTTAAGATAAAACAAGGAGTAAACAGGGACACTATCAGAAAGCTTCGTAAAAAAAAACTAATTAATTCTTGACGTAATTAAAGAGGAATAATGAAATTAGATGGAGGTGTATATTTCAGTTTTACAAAGCGGTAAAAAAAAGTAAGGAAAGTTGACAGGAACAGGAATGGCAGGGAGCCAGATGAACACATACACAGGGAGAATTTACAACAATCCAATATTTCGGCAAAAGTCTTTTTTTTTCAAGTATCACATAACAGAATAAAAATACAACAGATAAAAACATGAAAAATAGATGAGAAACATACACCTAGCTTTTTGGTCTCTTGGTATGAAAAATGGACACAAAGTGCCTTTTTGCCATTCTTGTTTCTGTCCACTTTTCTCGCTCTCTTTGTAAACAGAGCCATACTCATTCATCTACTTTCATTACTAGAACCAGTTTTATCATAGTCGTCATTTCTCTTCACATGGGAATAAAATCGAGAAACAAGTTCTGATTCATGCTCAGCTTTATATGTCTGAGACTAGAAAAATACTTTTAACATGGAATACCTAAAAGTAATGCAGCTTTTCAAAGCAACAACAACAACAACAACAAATAGAGAAAGATGCTAAATAGGGAGGACAGTTGACATCTCGTAATACTTCCTTCAGCTTTGTCTTCTTGTTCACATTACATCAGAAACTGAAGCCAGCAAAAGATTATTTCACTGATAATATCAGTTATACGATTTGCCGTCTTCAGATTAAAAATTCGTGATGCTGAGATGTTTTTGTTTCGTTTAATTTCCATCGTGTACTGTACAACGGATTCATTTTTGAGTTTTATGATGGAAGATTTTTTTTTATTAATTACCTCCCTTTCGAAAGCGATTTAAAAAAAAAAAATAGGAATGTCTCAGTTGTCAGCCTGTTGCTGTACAGTGGCCAAGTGCCACTTTTGTTAGTGGCTGGCGAGCCACATTGATGTGTATAGCTAATATAATATTTCACGTGCGTAATATTATGTAATAATGGCACCGTATTTAGCGTTATGGGGGCCGCAATTGCCAACCCCTGAAATAAGCGAATCTATGTAAGACCCTACGAATCTTCAGAGACACGATGAGGTGATTTAGCACAGTGTTGTATGATAGACAAAGACACGATGAGGTGATTTAGAACAGTGTTGTATGATAGACAGAGACACTTTAGATGTGAGAGAAAGAAAAATAAGAGAATTGCCTGGGACTCGAACCGTGGACTCCGGCGGGAGTGAGCAGCTCGGTCATCTGACACCTGTTTCTCGTAGCCAAGGGACCGTTTCCCTTCCCCCCCTCCAATCCCAGGTAATTTGCCTGTCATGTTTTCTTTCTCTCATTTCTTAAGTGGTTTGTCTGATTATACGACAGTGTATCAAGTTACTTTACTGTACGAAATCTTTTTTTTTTTTCATTTGTCAGTTTGTACCTGACGGACATAAAGAAGAAAATAAAAATATGTATTTAATAACTTATTTATAATTATTTAACATAATCTGTAACGGAATCACAGAATACTTATAGGGCTTGATAAAGACCGTCGTTGCTAATTAACAGGAAAAGATACGTTAATTAACGTTTTTTTCTATGCCTGTTCTCTGTTCTTTTACACATTTCTGTCCATTTTATGTTTTTAATGAATACAATCTAATAAAAGTCGATTTTTTGTAAAACTTCGTTTGCCAAGTTTGATTCATTTTATGTTATGTTTTAATTTCCTTGTATCAGAATTATTTTAAATTTAAAAAAAAAGGATTAATACAGTACATGAGCAAATTAATTCTTTTTTCTTCCTTCGTGCAAAGAGAAATTTTAGAAGAAAGGGAGGGTGGGAGAGAGAACTGAAAACGCTGTGAGGAGGTTTTAGTCACACCTTACAATTTACAGCTAACTACTCTATTTCATTAATTAATTTATTTTTATTATTTTTTTAGTAGTATTCATGTGAATCTATACTTTATCTCCCCTCTCTATTTCTGTGACCTGTATGTTTTTTGTATGATTAAGGCTTACGCTGAAACGTCACAACTTTGTAGTCGTTAAGTAAAAAAGCTGTTCCTACTTTTTTCCTAGTTTATACATTCTGGTATCACAGCTTTACTGCGATGCTTCGCGTATAGTTGTATACTTAAACACTAATTTTTGTGAAAACGCTGTCCGATTGGCAATCAGCGACCCATAGCTACATTGCTAGAGTCAGGTTTGGCGAACCATAGCTGATCAAGACCCTGTCCCACCTCTCCGTTGGTACCACCAGTACAGACCTAGCCTGGCTAACGCAGTGATCGCCATAGTCCTCAAGGTGGTGGAGTCTGCTAAAGAAGGATAGCACGCGCCCCCTGCTTACTCAGGGACTGAAAAAAAATAACCGCCATAACCTGCTCCCAAGCCGACACGATGCTGTGTGTCAACACCTTCACAGCATCGACTGCAAAGAACCCCAGATCGCAATTCCATGGCGACTGAATAAGAATAAGAAGAAGTGGAGCATCTGCATAGTGGAACAGACAGAAAATAAACGAGTTTGCTTTGCTTCCTGTTGCCACACACTCGAAAAGGAGGATAACTAGTCATTTATTTAACCTACTGTCACCGAGGGCTAACAGACAGCCACAAAAGATTAAAGATAAAACACCAAATCTCAAAAGCAGAACTCGAATAAGCCTAATCAATCTAGATCGAAGGCACAAAGACTCTATAGCTTTGGCTGCAGCGAGTAGTTCTTGTGTCTGATTATGGCAAATATTCAGTCACACACAGCTGATAGTGCGCGATAATGAGGTGGGTTAGAAGTGATAGCAAATCCACGAATCTGTGCTTTAGAATCACGTTATCGAAAAAAACTTAGCTACCGTGACCCAGAATCTGAGCCAAACAGCGATGACATTGTCACGATTTTTGAAAAAAAAAATGTGCTTCTCGTATATAATGTGTATATTCATATTAATACATGGCCACCTTACAAATTTCCTTCACTGACTTAAAGAGAGAAGCAAATCACTTATTTGCGATGTTCTCTGGCTTGTTTGTGGCGAAGTGTTTGGTGCACTAGTCTTTCATGGCGAAGGTCGGTGTTCAAATCCGCGCGTCCCAGTTACCCGAGCTGTAGAAATGGGTGTCTTGCTTCTCCTAGAGCTGGGGAAGGAAAGAATGCGAAGTATGACGCTGACTACATCGCCCTCTAGTGTGCCGACAGGTCAAGGACAAGAATGTATATTGACACTACATCCCCTGGCCTTCATGACTTAACAGGGCTTCCTTTAACTTTACCCTACACATGTGTACTTAGAGTACACATAGAAAATTACATATTTACGTGAACTGTGGAGAATGGAAATAAATGTCTTGAAACAGAACAGACTGCGCTGATTAGGCCATGTAGAAGGAACGGAAGAGAACAGACAAACGAAAATGATGTATATACAAGAGATGAGGGAAACAAGACCAAGGGGTAGACCAAGACAGAGATGGATAGATAACGTAGAAGAGGAAATAAAAGAAATCGGTGTCACCAACTGGATAGAGAGAAGATTAGGAATAGAGAGGAATGGAGGCGACCTTTATTTGCAGCAAAGAGCCTTAATGGATCGGAAAGCTAAAAGAAGTAGAGAATGAAACATTGTCTGTTGTTACAAACTTTAAGATGCTGTCCAGAACACAGAAGTTTTGTTAGAATGGATAATAAGATCAATGTTGATCCGGAGTAACAAATTTGAAAAACATTGATTCTTGAACAGTGCCCAAATATCTTCCAATAACTTGATATTATCTTGTTTTGTCTCGCCTCCTTTTCTGATATATCTTTCAGAGCTAAGGAGTCATATGACTTCTACTTGTTAGAGTTGGCAGATTGCTTCGTCTAAGGAAATAATTCAGTTTTTGTAATTTCCTCCATCTCCTACGTGGGCAACCTCTCGCTTTGTTTCCTACCATTTTAAGTTTGTGATTTTCCTTTGGTGTACGGCCTAGTGGTAGTCGGATAATCCGGCCAAATCACTAAGAGCTGATCATCAATGATCAGTTTATATTCAGATCTGAAACCCAAAAAAAATGCAGTAGATGAAGATTATTATATAAGATTCGTATATGATCCGAAACACAACAAATATAGTACATGAAGATTATTATATAAGTTTTTAAAAATTACTGAGAAACCAATGACGGAAGTAACTTATTCTCGCTACAGTTGGACTGTCATTCACGTTTAAAAAAATATCTGTGGCACAGCCTGGACTATTTAAGATGTTTTAGGTCAGATCTGAAAAAAAGGAAAAGAAAAGAAAAGGAAATACGTGAGAGAACACTGGAAATACGAGTAACGTGTACGACAGATTTATAAAAAAAAAATGGACACCTACAACATCCAGACCTTTTTAACTTGTTAGTATCCAGGATCCTAATTAAAAAGAAAATGTTTCAATATTTATTTTCTATCATCTGGACAATGTTGCTGGACAATGTTGATGTCTATCATTCTGCATATCGGACAATGTTGAAGTGTTATCGAAACTACATATCGGAAAATATTGAAGTGTTATCGTCAATGTATATTGAACACGACCATAAACGCTCTATCTTCTCCTGTAAAGGGGCACCTCATCATAGTAAACACTCTAATTCAAAGCTAATGGTAAACAATCTAATTCAAAGCTCATAGTAAACACTCTAATTCAAACCTCATAGTAAACACTCTAATTCAAACCTCATAGTAAACACTCTAACTCAAACCTCATAGTAAACACTCTAATACAAACCTCATAGTAAACACTATAATTCAAAGTTAATGGTAAACAATCTAATTCAAAGCTCATAGTAAACACTCTAATTCAAACCTCATAGTAAACACTCTAATTCAAACCTCATAGTAAACACTCTAATTCAAAGCTAATGGTAAACACTCTAATTCAAAACTCATAGTAAACACTCTAATTCAAAGCTAATGGTAAACAATCTAATTCAAAGCTCATAGTAAACACTCTAATTCAAACCTCATAGTAAACACTCTAATTCAAAGCATGCAGAGATGCGACACTCTTTCAGGTACTTCAGAAGCTAACTTTACTGATCGCTAAATATAAAAATAAATAGAGAGTTACTTGTACAGGTGAAAAGTTTTAGGTATTTGGGCCACACGATAACAGGGGATAGAAAATGTGAAATTAATATTTATAAAAGAATAGGTTTGACAAAAAAAAAAAAAAAGAAGAAACACCTTCAGCAGAATGAGGAAGATCGTTATATCAAAATAAATATCACAGCAACTGAGATTTTCTCTATCTGTCTGTCTGTCTATCTATGAACCTTAAGTGCCCAAGGCAAATGGGGCTTCCGCAAGGGTTTTCCACAAACGCCTGTCCTTTGCTTTCCTTTCAACTTTGCCCGGATGAGCCCTCTGTTGCTCAGCATCCTCTCTGTTGTTCTTCTCCATGTCTCCTTTGGTCTGCTCTTACTTCTGTTCCCCTGTGGTGTCCATCTTAGTGCCATTTTTGGTAGTGACATTATGTAACGTAAAATGCTACGTATATTCAATATTCCTTTGTGGTGCAGAAGTCTGGACCTTGAATAAGACAACAGAAAACAAAATAAAGGCACTTGAAATGTGGATATATAGAAGAATAGGGCTTATCCCATGGACAGAAAAGAAAACAAGCAACGACGTGCTAAGCCAACTAGAAATGAAAAGAGAAATATTGAAAATCATAAAAACAAGACAGCTAAGATACTTTGGGCATGTCAAGAGGCATAATACTATATTGAAGAACCTTCTTGAGGGCAAGATCGAAGGGAAAAGAACAACAGGGCAACAGTGATATAGATGGGTGGACAAAGCCAAGAGATGGGCATGGACAAGCTTGGCCGAGTGTTCAAGAAGCAGAGCGCAGTGGAGATTCATTGCAGCCAATTCTCCGTGGAGAGACGGCACGAAATGATGATGATGATGATGATGATGACACCGCCTTTGAAATCGATATCCCTCTCGATGGAGTGCACTACTACATTTATACGTATGTAACGAATTAATTAATAACATTACAAAAGTCATACAGCTATGTGTTGTACAATTGAACAAGAGACATGAACAAACGGAATCCATTTCGATATCCTTTCATTCAAAATTATTTTTTTCTATACATTTTAATCCCAGTTACTGAAAAATGCTAAAATGTCGTAATTTCCAGTCTAAAACAAAACAGTTAAAAGTGCTATTACTGATTTTGCAAAGTCTAAGCCTTCACCGTGATCATTATATTTACAAAGCGATTTTCTGAAATCGAAATCTCGAGCTAGTGGCCATAAATTAAAATTCTACATCTCTTTTAAATTTCACAATCCATTTACAGTTTTTATAATCAAGACAAACATACTGTTATGCTGCAGCGTTGAATGACTTGACCGATGTATGTAAATTAATAACTATACACTCTGACAGCAACCAAACAAGAGAGAAACATATAATCCCCAAAGCAGGCAACACAGATGGCATATTTTTGTTGGTAAATTTAGCATTTTCTTGAAACTTAGTTCAAAAACAAAGAACTGGTCATTGCAATTTTTTTTAACTCCTGTTGACGTACATGAGATCTTCCTGAATGTGACATTGCTCTAATAAGATTTTTAAAAACAACAGGTGAAACGTACAATGTACTGACGTCATGGTATATTGTTTTCAATATATTTATATTTAGATCAATACTTATCCTGTTATTACTGGTCTCACATAAGATATTCTCCTCTAACCTGTGCCATTGAAGAGACAGAAAGTGGCAAGTCATGAACTAGAGTCACCATAAGAAGCTCAGTGTTGAAGTACATGTTGAATTATGAAGGGAGAATTAAAAGAACAATTGTTAAAATAGATTCCGTTATTGTTTGCAAACTCAACTGATTTGGAGAAAACTTCTTCGAGGATGTCCATTACCGCGACATCTTGACTAAATATTGAATGGCATAATAAATCATTAATATTTGAAGAAAATTTACGTGGACGATCGATGTTGCATCAGGCATAGATTACACCGTAGGGTAAGTGATACATAGCAGAGGTGTCTAGATTACACCGTAGGGTAAGTGATACATAGCAGAGGTGTCTAGATTACACCGTAGGGTAAGTGATACATACAGAGGTGTCTAGATTACACCGTAGGGTAAGTGATACATAGCAGAGGTATCTAGATTACACCGTAGGGTAAGTGATACATAGCAGAGGTGTCTAGATTACACCGTAGGGTAAGTGATACATAGCAGAGGTGTCTAGATTACACCGTAGGGTAAGTGATACATAGCAGAGGTGTCTAGATTACACCGTAGGGTAAGTGATACATAGCAGAGGTGTCTAGATTACACCGTAGGGTAAGTGATACATAGCAGAGGTATCTAGATTACACCGTAGGGTAAGTGATACATAGCAGAGGTGTCTAGATTACACCGTAGGGTAAGTGATACATAGCAGAGGTGTCTAGTTTCATACGGCCCACGTGTCCGTTAACAGGCCACGTCTAAATCAACCAGTTTTTGCCGAAGCGCATAAAAGATGAGAGGAGGTAATAACTATGATGTAAAGGTGAATTTCTTATATCTTATATCTTATATCCTTCCCGTGCCGTTAAACGTCACATAGGACTCGCAAGGTAGTTCGCCAGTTTTTCCTGTCTTCGGCGAGCCTTTCAACCTCATCAAGGGATTTTATGCCTGTTAATTTGGCCTCTCTTAACAATGTCCTCTTCAGAGTTTCACGCGGTCTGCCTCTTTTTCTCTGGCCTGTTGTGTTCCACTTGATAGCTTGTTTTGGGATTCTCCGAGCGTTTCTTTTCATCACGTTACCAACATATGTCCATCTCCTTTTCCTGATCACCCATGAGACTGGTTGTTGTTCAGTCATCTATCTTATCTCTGCACTGTTCTTGAATTCGTTCCGTTTGATGCCGAGGTGAATTTAACAACCATAATTTCTTTCTTTCACAGCATAGAACTAAAACTCATCGTGTTATTATTGTTGTTGTCGTTGTTGTTGTTGTTGTTGTTGATAACATTAATCTATTTTCTATGTTGTTTATTGATCTCACTGATGACAGAGCAACTGGGAAAGTGAAATGTGCATTGTTTGAGACTTAATATAGAAGACTTAGACTTTACAGATGACGTCACACACTATGGCCACGTGAATCCATTAACAAATTTAGAATGATGACATCCACGAATAGGGCCAAAGTGTAATCTCTAAGCAATAGTGGCTCGAATCCCTGCAAATGTCACAGATCCCTCGATTGACCTTCATTTTTTTATCAGTTCACGCAGGTGTCTGAAGAAATGAAAAAGGGGATTAGCTGGTCGGCTCAGGTGTCATTGAGAAAAGGTAGACAACATATCAACCTGACTTCATCAGTCCGATAAGAGACTCTGGTTGAACAAAGGACTTCACTGACAACTATGAAACTTAAAAGTGGCGAAAAATGAACGACTAGGCAAGATATATCCAGATGGATGGTTAGCCATCTGTGCAGCCAGTTGCTGTACGCTGAAAGAGATACTGAAGAAGAGATAATAGCACCTACGGATATGTTCGGAGTGTATGAATAATGGTGGTTCTTCCGAACTAACTGACTAACTGACTGACTGACTGACTAACTAACTGACTGACTGACTGACTAACTGACTGACTGACTGACTGACTGACATAGAAGCTTCAATCTCCACTTCCAAAGAAGAACCTCAAGAAGTTGCACATACTGGGTAGAAGCACTGAGAGCAGAATCAACTGGGTAGAAGCACTGAGAGCAGAATCAACTGGGTAGAAGCACTGAGAGCAGAATCAACTGGGTAGAAGCACTGAGAGCAGAATCAACTGGGTAGAAGCACTGAGAGCAGAATCAACTGGGTAGAAGCACTGAGAGCAGAATCAACTGGGTAGAAGCACTGAGAGCAGAATCAACTGGGTAGAAGCACTGACAGCAGAATCAACGAACTTCAATTCGGGAAGCCTGTCCAAGAGAGAAAGACAGTAGCAAATGAATCATTTAATAAAAACTGTCGCTTTTTTAAATACAGTGATATCAAATTCTAACCAAATAAATGTCAAAAACAGATAGAAAACAGAAACTTAGGGTGTGCAACTAGATAAAACAAGAAATTTTCTATTATATTACTAGTTGTTGACATTATAACTGGAAGCAAAATCAGCACAAGAACTAATATTTAGGTTTGATCACTAGAGACAGCATGAAAATTGATAGTTTGTGAAAGTAGATGTATTTCAGTGTTCACATTTCCATCCCACCAAATTTTGACTTGTAGGCCTATGTTTTGCTCCATATCCATTTTCCTATTTCAAATAACGAACTCACAGTAACGAGAAAACGAGGAGTCAGCATGGCGAAGAGAATATAAAATCATTTCTACTGAAATACACAAAAACTCCCGTTTGCTATTTGGTCATTTTGGCGTGAAATAATTAGACAGAGTATGTGTGTGAGTGTTAGCAGGAACAAACGAGACTGTGAGCTTAGCTTTGCGGACTAATTATTCTCCTTGTTACTGACCTGTGCTCTGGAGGGATTGGACTTGACCTCCATGACACAACTAGGACGCCGGGCAACGTGTACAAAAGTTTAGGAATAACGAAGTTAAAAAGCCGTTAAAAAAACATGAAACAATACAATCTTGTTCCCTTTAATACTAATGATTCCTTCTGAGTAAACTACAAGTAATAAAGCTTGTTTTAAAATAGGTTTAAGGGCTGAATGACTTGATTAGGACATTTCGTTTAAAATATAAAGATTATCTCAGTGTCGTAACTGAGTTAATGAACAAGGTGAGCAGAAGGTGATTAGGATTAGGTCGTCCATTATGTAGTTTCCGCAGGTGGTATCAGAATATGTCACCAAAACTCTGTATTCAAAACTGCGGTAGTTTTTCCTCTCATGTTTTCGGTTATGCTATCACGCTATTTACCTGCTGCACATAACCCAGAAAACACCAAAAAACTTGCAGAATGAAGCTATCTAATTGGCCTAAAATATATTAAAATGTATCTGACTAAACTTTGACTTTATGTAGCTAAGCCTCATTTTTTACCGGTAGTATTAAATATACTAACTTTAGTGAGTTATAAACTGGAGTTAAGTTTTTTTTAATGATCAGTGCCAAACACATTCAATAGCATAAAATTTTATTGCATAAAATAATATATTTGAATCACAACATTTATGGTATTTGATGGCTTGTTGTAATTTTCAATTTTGCCACAAATATTTCTTTTGGGACACAACTAAACGGATTTTTTTTTGCAACTTTTAATTTCTTTAGCTCCTCAGAATCTTTGTCCTGCTTCTTGATGACTCCGCGTCTCGAATTCAGATTAAAAGGATTGGGATTTTCATGAATACTTTCCTTATGGCAGTCTCTCTTGACTGACTAAGAGCATGCCAGATGGTGACGAAGACAAAAATGTCACACTCGTGACAAACGCTGTGATTTCCTTTACAGTATACAAGTGATCGACCCCCCGGGCTGGACGTCTCACAGTTCAACTACACATAGTTGAACAAACAGGATGATGATGAAGTTTCTTGATGATAAATGAAATGTCGATTCATACATCTCAGACTAGTGATGGACATTCAGAGCACACAAATAGCATTGGCAACAGCAACAACAGCCAGCGAGTCCCACCATAACATAACGACAACACAGAGGATATGCTGGTCCTCTACTTGTCCACAAAGAATATTACGATGCTATAACAATTGGAGGTTATGAAATACCAGAGATTAGATATGCTGATAACACAGTATTACTGTCCACAACACAAAAAGGAATGGAAAAACTAATTATGTCACTCTGTAAGAACAGCGAAGAGCACAACCTCTATCTTAATGCGAAGAAAACTAAATTGATGACAACTGACAAAACAAACAAGGCAGCAGAAATATGTATCAATGAGGAAAAATTTGAAGAAGTAGAGAGTTCTCAATATCCTGGATCACTACTAACTAATAATGGAGATATAATGAGGGAAATTAAAAGAAGGACATCTATTGCTCTTCAGAAAGTAAAACAAGTAAAAATTCTGTGGAGAGGAACAGACAGAACAACAATAACAAGATTTTTAAGAGCATGCATCTTTTTCATCGCAACATATGCATGTGAGACTTGGACACTTAACAAAACAGTTGAGAAACACATAATTGCCTTTGAATGTAAATGCTACAGAAGAGTTCTTCAAATATCATGGACACAAAAAAAAAACAGCAAATATATCCATACTACGAGAAATCAATATTGAAGAAGGCTGGCTAGTAAAGAGGATTAAACAGAGAAAACTCAAATACTTTGGACACATTAAAATGTCATGATAATCTAGAGAAGACCGTCTTGAAAGGGTACATAATGGGAAAAAGAAAGAGCGGAAGACCAAGGCGAAGATGGCTGCAAGACATCGTTGATGATCTGCAAATGGATGCATCAGCAGCAGGCCATCTTGCTTACATCCGAGAGGCCTACAGGAGTGCCGTTAGGGAGGCAAAGTTCCGCAAGGGACATGCAAATGAATGAATGAATGAACGTGTCCATTCACTCGATGACTTGTCACAAACAGGACTTCTTTCAAACAACGTTGAACAAAGACTGATTTTTCTCAGACCAAAAATCACCCTACTAGGCTTTCAAACAACCCTCATGTTTTCATAGTATGCTCTCAATCCATGATCTTTTTGTCAGTCAAATCACTGCTAGTATAACTCAAGGGAAATTACCCCAAAATTTAAACTATAACAATCTTTTTTTAAAACCAAGGGCGTTAAGTTTAACTCACAATGCAGGGGAGGAAACTCTCCAGATGCATATGTAAGTTACGTCCTCCAACTTTTACGGTTATCGGATCTGGTAGTTTATACCTTTGTAATAGCTCACCAGGGTCTGTTGAATGCGCGTTACTAGAGTACTGTCTGTATGTTACAATCAGACCTCATTTGTGATCTATACTATTTCCTTTTCATAAAATGTTTTTTGGTAATCCAACAGCTCTAGAGGCCACAATATAGTTCATTATCTGAAACTGGATTAACTGCCTCAGAAAGAAAGCAAAATCGGCTTTCGGTTACCGTAATGACGTTTCAATCTTGTTAAAGTGCGTACTTTGTTAGAGCACAAAGTGATCACTATGACCTTTAGAGTGACTGAATTTTGCTATGCTAGCACTTTCTAGCGCAGTTTTTTCTTGATAGTTTTAGCTCGCACTTATTCTAGAAACTTTCCCACTAGATGTGCCTTATTAGCGTCTAACCCTTAACGAATATTAAATTATGGCAACTTCTTGAGAGGCAATTTATCCTGAAAGTTCGGAAAATAAATTTATGTTAATATTGTAACGTTTAGCTCGGAGATCTTAGAAAGTGAAAATGTTTTAAACGCTCCATTCTTGCCAAGTTTAAAAGCTCCATTCTTGTCAAGTGTAAAAGGCTTCAGTCTTGTCAAATTTAAAAAGCTCCATTCTTGTCAGTTTTAAAGACCTGTCAATTTAAAAAGGCTTCGGTCTTGTCAAATTTAAAAAGCTCCATTCTTGTCGTTTAAAAAAAGACTTTATTCTTGTCAAATTTTAAAACACTCTTCATTCTTGTCAAATAAATTCGCCTGAAAAGCTTTTCTGCTACAAATACTACAGATTAACAAACGTTCGTATAGTCTTGCCTTGCACATAAAGAACCCGTGCCATAGTTGCTATAGTGACAATTCATTTGTTTCAATAAAACAACCGGTGTAATATTTAGATTATACATATTTCGTCTGCGTTTCCGGTGACACTTTACAAAATGGTGAAAGAGTCCTTAGTTACAAGCGATGCCGAGCGGGAAAAAGGAAGAGAAACATCGAAAATTTTCAATTTTTGATGATGTAGATAGGGGTATGGCCTGTGACCACCCCACTGCTCTTGAATGTATCTCAAGTAGATCTAGACATATTAGACGACTGGAGAAGTAGTTAGGAGGCTATTTCAGATATTAATTTAGCGAGAATGCAACATAGAATCACAATACGAGATCGACAAGTAGATCTAGACATCTCAGATGGTAAGTAGTGTAGATCTAGACCTAGCCGATGGTGAGCTGGGCACAGTCATTGTCTAAAAACATCACATTACTTCTTTTTTCCTAAAAAAACTCTGCATTTATGAAATTTTCATATACTTTGAAACATAAGTACACGGAAGTACACGGAAATACTGTTTTCCATTCCATTTTACAACTATATTCCCTAACATATCAAGACCCGCAGTTTTTGTGTGGCACGGACGGGAACGTCCGCGTTTTTTTTTTTTCTGGGCACGGGAAGAGTTAATGATTTTGAAACACACACCTTGAAAGGTTAATAGTGTTCATATTGTATGTTTGTTGCTCGCACCGTAAATATTTTTAAGGCAATTTCTTTCAGAGATAGATTCTACAACAAATGAAGTTTAGTGCACTCAGTCTCCCAGGGTGGTAGTCCATAGTTTTATCTCGCTGGAGATACCCAAATGTAAAGGGTTGAACATAGATCGCTCTGTCTTCCAGGGGCTGTGGAATGAAAGACAGTTTATTTCTTCTCTGCTGACACACCAAGGAAAACACGGCTACCGGCAACATAGCTGCTACAAGCTGGCGTGGCAAGAAGCGAGTCATCTGTGGAACATTACTGGCGAGCTGTAACAAAGAGTAGCCTTTCACGACAAACGAATTCTTTGGGGGGGGGGGGAAATTCTGGACTATAGTTTCATCATGTTTTTTTTTCCTATTCATAACATTTTATTTTGAAAAAAAAAAAGATAAATCCTGACAGAAGCTAACATCCCGGCCTCATTCTTCTACTCCACTATTTAAACATCCTCCACTTAGAACTGCTGCACCATCATCGCTTTCATACGTTGTTCTTATAATTTCCCTCCGCTTCTAAAGATCTCTTTCATGTGTTTATTAATAGAAGCAAAATGTTTATGTGCTTCATTTCCATAAATAAATTTTAAATTAAAAAAAACTCTATCCATGGCAATGGTTCTTTCAGTCTGTTTTTACAAAAATATGAGATATCCTACGGATTTACAGCTGTAAGCCAAGTCTGAGTTTAGCTACTGAGTAAAGTTACCACAACTGATCAAAGATTGATTTTTAGTATTCCAGTACTGTGTATGGTAGAAATCAGACAGAGCAAGCATCAACTTTTATCCTTTGGTTCAGCTTCTGCCTAGCTCTGACTTCTCTGGCCTGCTTCTGTAAATCTGTGTTTGCTGTCTTCTCGTGTCACTAAACTGCTTGCGCTCTTCCTGTACCAACAAAAGATCAACAAAACATGAAAGTGCGTACTTAGACCAGGTAGTTGCCTACAGATAAAGATGATATATCAGTATGTTTACTAATACACTTTATTTCACACCGTGAAAACTGTGGAAGCAAGTTTTGTTTAGAAATAAAACAATATAGTATTTAAATTCACGCCTTCATCAGTAACAGCTGACAATGAGAAAAGAATAGAGGTCAAATACCGTGAATAAAACAAGAAGCTCTGCAAACTTAACCTAAGCGCCTGAATTTGCAATACCACTATTTCTGCTGGCGATTTTCCCCCTTAACTTTATGCCGATATGTTCACATTGAACTTGATTTCAATAACGACCTTCTTCATCACCGAAAACTCTCTACAAACTGCCTAATTATTTTTACTCCATGCCCTGCTTGGCCTGAGCTATTTGTACAGGGGAAAGTGAACTTTTGCCTTTTCAGCTCTGTCCTGTAATATTAACTGAACTTGATTTAAAATCCGTACACAAATATTGTAGAGTTGAGAGTCAAATGATCATCACTGGCAATTTTTCTTATGCCAGTCTTACATGTGTAATTAAATATCCGTCGTCATTTTCTGCCATGTGTATGTTAGAATTTAATGAGTGATTTTTACACGGAAGCGTCAGTGGATACTTCTAGAAATTTAATCTTAATTTAGCGCTTAATTTGTCGAAATGAAGTGAAGACGTATTCTGTTTTTCAAATCTTAGATTAAGAGTCGAAATGATTAGCAAATAGTTGTTTATTTGGGTGTAAAAAGGAAATTCGTTGACGCGTTATCCAGGTTTTCGTTCATTCACTGACAATCTTGTGTGTACAAGACACTCCAGTTGGCTCCAGACAGACACTCTCCATCTTCAGAGACTCTTTTCTACAGCAGAGTTGTCTCAAGGCACCTGTAGACGGTCGCATCGTTTTCCCTAAGGCAAGTCTGATAGATGAGCTTTACATGCAAAGACAATAATTCTCAACTAATGTTCTTCATTGTTAACTGATTTCATTCGGCACACCTCTCTTATCATATCAAAGAGATTCAGGGCTATTTTTTTTAAAGTTAGATCAATAATTCTCTAAGCCCCTGGATTCAAAGGGTTAAGCTGTAAAGGCCTGTGTGAATACCACATACCGAAGAATAGGTAACGGAAAGTTTAAGGAACTGCCTCTTTGTATAGAGAATATTTGCTCGCACAGACCACAATATGCACAGCTTCTGTCGGTGTATTATGAAAAGCAGGAAAGTCACGTGGAAAAAAGTCAGCCTGGGCTTAACTGGGACAACACCTAAGCTGGTGCTGACGAATGGGCAAAGACAGCAGATACAACAGCAAACTAAAGATAAATACTCTAAAGATAAATCTTTTCTGTATAATGCTTCAGCAGCGATTAATAATAATAAATAAATAACCTGAACCTGGTCTTCTCAATTATTCCAAACAAAAATAAAACTCTGACTGATCCATTTCCGGGAACTTAGAGCTCTAACAAATGTTTCATCATTCCAGGGATTCTGTACTGTCAGAATTTTGTTGGTAAACGAACTCTCCGAAGGTTTGGTTTGTTCTTAGTCAGCATTTGGTTTATCTCCGTGGCTGGTGTAGATCACGTGACAGGACCACGATATCTTGGCCAAAGAGAAAGCTGAAAATCATGCAGAGAAAACAGAGCGAATTTGTGTAACGTCTTCGGATCTTCGGGGTTTGTGAGCTGTGCGTGTTTCCCCCCCCCCCCCCCCCCCCCCCCACCCTCCTTCCTTTATAAGTGCACAAAAGTTAGCTATGATCTCATTTCAGTTTACTCAACGTTATTTTAGTCCACTAGTTTCGGTAGTCTCGCTTCCGTTTAGATATGTTCAGCTCACTGTACTCGGTTATACCTATAGTTATGAATCTCTATAGATCTCTGTACCAGTATATTCGATTGAGTTCAGTTCATCTCTTTTCAACAAACTATGGAGCTCTATGTATAGCATATCATCTCGCTTACTTAATCTTTTTATAAATTATTTTTCCTTTCTTTCCTACATATGAATCTTTTTTTTTTTGCTCTTTTTAGATCAGTCTGTAGGCCAGTTGCTTAATTTGTATGATCTTTACATTTGTTGGATGCATATTTTGAACATAGAACATAACCAGGACCGCGCCGCAACAAATATAGAACATAGCCAGGACCGCGCCGCAACAAACATAGAACACACCCAAGACCGCGCCGCAACAAACATAGAACACACCCAAGACCGCGCCACAACATTGATATTAATACTACGCATTTTCAAATGAAGGTGACTAAAAACATAAAGCAGATTAAATGTGTAAATTAAAAATATAAAAACATTTTAGAAATGGGATTTTGGGCATGGTGGAACAAATAGAAAGAGCAGTATAACATGACAAACACAGAGGACCAGGGAAGCTGAACAGGATGATCAAAAGAAAGAAAGTAAGAAATAGAGGAGAAAAAGACATTGCTGGAAACATTGAACACACAGTCACGAGCGCGCGCGCACACACACTCACACACACGCACTCACAAACACACACTCACACACACACACACTGCAGAATGGCGCGGCAGGTAATCTCTGAATTAGGACGCGGTTTATATCCATGGCCAGCATTTAGTCGACTCTGTGTGCATGGACAAATATTTGCAACGTTTTCCATTTCATATCCAAACTGAAATGTCGTTTGTGGGAGAGATTTCGTCGTGACGCTGTCAGATTAATACAGATGGTTTTCTTTCCCATAACATGGAGATCTGTATATGTCGCTTCCTCTTTTTTTTTTTGGTAATGTCTGCGTATATGTATATGTCATTGCCAGCGTTGTGTGTCAAGCAGTTCACATATATCAACATATATCAACATACATACATACATACATACATGCATAATATATACAAATATACGCAATGTATAATAGAACCATAATATTTGCACAAGACTTCAGAATATGAAGGGCTGTGAGTGTGGGGAATTATGATATGAACTTACGAAGGAAAGCATTTGGCCATTATGCTGTATCTCTATCAGATACAAAACTTTCAATTTAAAAAAAAAAGGTTTCCAGAAAAGGTCTGGGCTTATCAATAATGTTAAAATTTGACGTAGTTTACTCTGAGCCAAACTGCAAGCAGTAGAATAACCAGGAGACGTTTCTGGTGAATATCTTCTTATATCTTATATCTTTCCATTGCCGTTAAACGTCGCATAGGGCTCGCAAGGTAGTTCGCCAATTTTTCCCGTTTTCGGCGATCCTTTCAACCTCATCAAAGGATTTTATGCCTGTTAATTTGGCCTCTCTTAACAATGTCCTCTTCAGAGTTTCACGCGGTCTGCCTTTTTTTCTCTGGCCTGTTGTGTTCCATTCCATTTTATAGCTTGTTTTGGGATTCTCTGTTTCTTCTCATCACGTGACCAACATATGCCCAGCTCCTTTTCCTGATCACCCATGAGATTGGTTGTTGATCAGTCATCCGTCTTATCTTGCATTGTTCTTGAATTCGTTCCACTTGATGCCGAGTATCTGGTGTATATACAGATATATAAAAATCTGGGATATGATTTTGGGAACCAAAAGCATACGGTCTACCGCAGGAAACTGCATGGATTAATTAACGATTTTTGCAAGAGCTATGCTTAGCCGAAGATTATGTTTTCCAAATAGGGAATGATCAGAATGATAATGTTATAAACGTAATATGGGGGGGGGGGGGGTGAACAAGGGAGCAAGCAGCTCATAATAATATGGCGGTTGTGTACAAACTGCGTGTACGACTAGTAACTTTTGTCGAGTGACCTATAAGAAACTTGAAGCTAACATGTTTAATCGTTTCGGCCTTACATCCTGTGGATCCCTTGATATAACGCAGAGAATAAACGAGCAGCTAATCTTTGTGGTGTATCCGACGTCTCATAATCAAAATAATCAGACGGTAACAACCAGTAATTAATACGAAAGAGGGGGGGGAATTTAAAAAAAATAAAGGGAATTTGAAAATCATGCGATAACCACAACGGAAGAACCTGACGCAATGTAATACTTTCGTAATAGGTTCGAATATCTACAGCGCAGCGCTCTGCCCTTAGTCTAGTTCAAGTCAAGGTCAAATAAACATGGATGCTGCGCTGTGGGACTGCACCATTGCTGAACAACGGTATTGAGATATATGTTGGCGGGAGGGCGTGAATCAGCTGAAATTCACCGTAGAATTGCGCAGTACGGATGTGAAAACATCATGATTCCAAGAGAAGTTTATTAATGGGTGGAAAGATTTCAAAAGGAAGAACAAAAGTAACCTACGAAGCTCGATCTGATCGACCATCAGCACCGGAAATTAGAGCGTTCAGTGCAACAGCTGCGGTTTGAACGTCTTCCACATTCCCCTTTACAGGCCTGATTTGGCGTCATGCGATTATCACGCCTTCAGTCCGCTTAGAGACTATGAGGCTGAAGGTTCATCTCTGATGATGAGGTCAAGGAGGTCGTCCAGACATGGACAGGGAGAAGCAGAGAAGCTTCTTCTCTCAATGAATGAAGAAGTTAGTGTAGCGATACAAGAAGTGCTTCGACTTGCCAAGGGACAGTGTACGTTATGTTCATCTGCTCCCAATTGCCGGAATTAAAGGATATGTTGATTTTTTTTTTAAATTCTCTCTTGTTACCTTATTAGTCTTTCAAAATTTCTCCCCTTCTAAACTTGTTTATCATATTTCTTCTTTTAATATAGTTTATTTCACACTACAGTAATCACGCCTTCACAAAGTTTTGTTTGGATTATTGCAGGCTCTCTACATCCCAAATACTTACTCTTCTTGTCCTCTGATACTTCTGTCTTGATTCGACCAGGAGTTGGTTATTTCTCTCTGTGTTCCCACATATCATCTACGCCCCTGCTTTTCTTACAGTATAAATTTGCGTTGACCGATCTGTTGTAGCTTCTCATTAATATTTTAACTTGATATAATTATTTATGTATTCCGCTCCAATATTCATACTCTTCCATCTCTCCTCGCTGATTCTTTCTGGATTATGAAATTCTAGATTCGGGAAAGGCACTTTCGAACTGTATTTTGTTTATAAACTAATGTGTGAATAACCTCTTTATTTAAAATGATCACTCAGGAGATTAGCCTTTTTAATATTTCTTTTTGTTTACTTATTTGTTTGTTGTTTCACTAAAGATAACACTAATGTAACGATCAGCTATTTCGTGTGCTTTATGTGCAACCCTTTGTCGTGTTCCAGCGTCTGTTTAATTTTCCATACACTGTCGGTATTGATGTTTCTATAAAGCAGTGCTCGCAATCGCCTATTTTATGTGATCTATTCTCAGAGGTGGGCCGTGCTAGGAAGGTGTGTGGGGATTGCTTGGACGGCCTGGACGTTACATATGAAACAGTCGCCAGAAACTTGGCTGCACACAGTTCCAGATTTGGAGGTAACGGATGTGTGTTAGTGGGGAAAAGCTGTAACTTGTGTTGCAATCAAGATTATGGGCAAGTGGGATGCAGCACTTTAACGCTCTGTCATATATTGCATCGGGCAACGGCACTTTGACAGTCTATCAATCACGTTATGGGGACTGGAGAGTATCACTTAATTAAGAAATTACATATCAAAAGTAAAAAAAAAAGTGAAGAGAAAAAAAGCCACACGTTATGAAATAACCAGCTGAAAAATAAAAGAAAAAAAATGATGTTCTAGACTGATGATGTTTTAAAGCATGTCTTTAAAAAAGTAAAATTTAAAATTATATTGTTTTTATCCCTTCAGTGGACTTTTTTCAGCAATGTTACGGTAAACAGAACAACTTTAGAACAAGTATAACTTATACATACGCCAAATATACATTAGTAACAGTAGGCTGGCAATGTATATCTGCAAAGTACACCAGAATGTGCGAAGCCAAACTTGCATTAAAATAAATAAATAAAACTTTCTGTGTTAAGTCCAGTTCTATCACTGAATATCTGAAACGTTGAAATGCTGTATTCATCTTATCTTGCTTGATGGTGGTGAGTGATGGATAGTGAAGAGATCACACATGAGAAGGCAGCAGCTATACATAGTATTTGGTTTCTCACAAAACTGTTGAGATTACTTGGGCAGATAAGGTGGCAAGGCACGATGTTCACCAATTGAGCTGGGCAGATAAGGTGGCAAGGCACGATATTCACCAATTGAGCTGGGCAGATAAGGTGGCAAGGCACGATATTCACCAATTGAGCTGGGCAGATAAGGTGGCAAGGCACGATATTCACCAAATGAACTGGGCAGATAAGGTGGCAAGGCACGATATTCACCAATTGAGCTGGGCAGATAAGGTGGCAAGGCACGATATTCACCAAATGAACTGGGCAGATAAGGTGGCAAGGCACGATATTCACCAAATGAACTGGGCAGATAAGGTGGCAAGGCACGATATTCACCAATTGAGCTGGGCAGATAAGGTGGCAAGGCACGATATTCACCAAATGAGCTGGGCAGATAAGGTGGCAAGGCACGATATTCACCAAATGAGCTGGGCAGATAAGGTGGCAAGGCACGATATTCACCAACTGAGCTGGGCAGATAAGGTGGCAAGGCACGATATTCACCAACTGAGCTGGGCAGATAAGGTGGCAAGGCACGATATTCACCAACTGAGCTGGGCAGATAAGGTGGCAAGGCACGATATTCACCAACTGAGCTGGGCAGATAAGGTGGCAAGGCACGATATTCACCAACTGAGCTGGGCAGATAAGGTGGCAAGGCACGATATTCACCAACTGAGCTTATGGAAAGCTGTAACAGCATGTGGGTGATAGTCAGTCTCCTCACATACAGTAATGACAAATCCCTAAGCAAAAATAAATCTTGAACTTCTTTTAATAATATTCAACTTATTTAAGTTGTACTGAATCGTCAATCCTTGTGATTTGATTTTTAAAAAAGACACAGAATATCATTTCAAATGATTCACAAAAATGTGCTACTTTTCTTCACTAAAATGAGTTTTTTCGTTTGTTTTTTTTTAGCAGTCAGTGCTCTCTCCTCCTCCTGCTGCTCTTGATTCCAATCTTCCCCGCCCCCCCCCCCTCCCCGAGACCTTTTCTCTTACTTTCTTCCCCTCCTCCAGACCTGGTTTCTATAACAACCAGCCCTTTTATATCTCCACCTCGATCATCTGGTGTCACAAAGTGTTAATTCTTCCCCTATAAATTAGCACTGCTCAGTACTGTTATAAAATATGAAGAACTGAAATCTGTGGCGTAGTATTCCTCTCAGTGCCTACTGGAGCGATACTTGACAATGGCCATTAGATTGCAGAAAACTTTCGTGTCTTTATCAAACAGTTCTATTATAAAATATTATCCTCCTTGTAACCTTTCAAGGTCTTGCAGACATAAGCTGAGTGTAAAGAATAAGCACAGAGAGAGAGAGAGAGAGAGAGAGAGAGAGAGGAAAGAGAGAGAGAACCATTTAGATAGCAAGTTAAATGAACTAATAGGTAAGTTATGAAATTAAGAAGAAATAGCAACATAGACTCAAAGTTGCATTGTGCTAAATGCAGGGACCATTTGAAGCAAAATGAATACAAACCGAAAGTTATTGCCTTACATTTCAAGCTACCAAAATTATTGGCCTGTAGAGTCAGAAGTAAGTATCAAAGGAGAAGTAAGATGCCTCCTTACCTCCGTCAGTCTACCGGACACCCTTTGGCAAGGTGGAGTACCCGTATAGCCCCCAGATCAGGGTGACGTGAAGCCATGGGAGCAGGTGATGGATGGAATGGACAGCAGCTGACAGATAATGTTGGTTATAGTCACCATTCTATGATGGTAGGCAGATGATCTCAATGTAGGGACAATGGCTACGATCACTGACTAGTACAGTCACTGCCCGCAAGGAAAGCAATGGTAAACTATCTTCTGGAAATATACCAAGAAACCCAAACAGCAGCATGGAAAGTCAGATAGGAAAAAGATCTGGTGGTGAGGCCCCCAGGCCAGATAGATCTAATTTTAACACTGGGGAAGAGTGTGAGACAGAGGTCAGTACTAGTAATTGTGATGACGGACAAACATTACTGTCCACAACACAAAAAGGAATGGAAAAACTAATTATGTCAGTTCGTAAGAACAACGAAGAACAAAACCTCTATCTTAATGCGAAGAAAACTAAATTGATGACAACTGACAAAACAAACAAGGCAGCTAAAATATGTATCAATGAAGAAAAATTGGAAGATGTGGAGAGTTTTGAATATCTTGGATCACTACTAACCAGTAATGGAGATACAATGAGGGAAGTTAAAAGGAGGACATCTATCGCTCTTCAGAAAGTGAAACAACTAAATAATCTGTGGAGAGGAACAGACAGAACTACAAAAATAAGATTTTTAAGAGCATGCATCTTTCCCATCGCAACATACGCCTCTGACACCTTGACACTTAACAAAACAGCTGAGAAACACATAAATGCCTTTGTATGTAAATGATATAGAAGAGTTCTTCAAATATCATGGACACAAAAAAGAACAAATATATCCATACTACAAGAACTTAATATTGAAGAAGGCTGGCTAGTAAAGAGGATTAAACACAGAAAACTTAAATATTTTGGACACATTAAACGTCATGATAATCTAGAGAAGATCATCTTGGAAGGATACATAATGGGAAAAAGAAAGAGAGGAAGACCAAGGCGAAGATGGCTGCAAGACATCGTTGATGATCTGCAAATGGATGCATCAGCAGCAGGCCATCTTGCTCACAACCGAGAGGCATAAAGGAGAGCTGTTAGGGACGCAAAGTTCGGCAAGGGACATGCAAATGAATGAATGAATGAAAGCATCACATCATTTTAGCTCTGCATTTGCCAGATGCTGGCAATCTTGTTACAAGAAAAATGAATTTAATAATTTGTGCATTTCCTCCTTTATTTTTGCTACTTCAATGTTACCAGATTTTTCCCTTGCTATTGCTTTAATTCTAATTCTTTTTAGACCTACAGATTTTGGAAAATATCACTGTTGTATCATCTGAATATTTCTGCTGTATAGTATTACTGAAATATCTCTTCTTGATTAGATATTGACAGTTAATACAAATACAATGTCAACTGTCTATAGCAAACTCCGAATGGGCACTGGAGGACAATCGAAGAGAACAATCAGATGAAGATTTCCCATTGTCAAACTTTCGAAACTCGGGATCACAATCAACAAGCGCAGACTGTCATGCTTGCTGGGTGCTGATAGAACACCTGGTACATAAGCCTGAAACCAGCAATGAGAGAGGTAAGTTGCACAAACCCTGCACTTTTTGCCATGGTTAGACTTGATGTAGTTATAGGAATTTAGTATATATAAAAATACAGCTGATATTCCACGATATTTCATCACTGATTTTTATGGAACTGCATATGGAAGTCAAAGAATCTTAGGATGCAATGACACGATTTTTCAATACTAAGATTATTTCATCAATTTCAATGGCATTTTTAAAAAATTTTTTAATATTGAAAATATTTCAGATAACAAACAACTGATAAATTATTTTTTGTATGAAAAATCTGCAGTGGAAAATGTTTGATTCTCAGCCAAAATGTTAGCATGATTAATATCTCTTCTATTGAAATCTCCAGAATTGTAAACCTACTTAACAATTTTGTGAAGTGGGATAAATGACCTCTGGGTATTTTTTTTTCACATATTTTGTTCTCAAATATTTACTTTTCTTCAGGATCTAAATATTTTATTACCCTCTGTATTCACAACACTTTATAAACAGTTACAAGTTAAAATGTGGCCATAGATTTGAGAATATTAAATGATGTCATTTTTCAATGTTTTAGTAATGATTTAGTAATGGTTGTTTACTTCAGTTGTGTGTTTCTTTTCTTTTAAATCAGTAGGCTTTCAAATAACCATGCTAGCTGACTCATCACTTGTAATTTCAAAGTGCAAAAAAGGTTTATAAAATACTGGAATTAAATGGCACTATATGTGGGTAAAATAGTGAAAAAATGGGAAAGATCTGTGTTTTGTGGGAGATCATCATACTAAGACAACCAATCTCACCACATCAGCATACTAAGACAACCAACCACACCATATCACCATACTAAGACAACCAATCACACCATATCACCATACTAAGACAACCAATCACGCCATATCACCATACAAATACAACCAACCACACCAAATCACCATACTAAGACAACCAATCACACCATATCACCATATTAAGACAACCAATCACACCATATCACCATATTAAGACAACCAATCACACCATATCACCATACAAATACAACCAACCACACCATATCACCATACTAAGACAACCAACCACACCATATCACCACAACCAATCACACCATATCACCATATTAAGACAACCAATCACACCATATCACCATACTAAGACAACCAATCACACCATATCACCATACTAAGACAACCAATCACACCATATCACCATACTAAGACAACCAATCACACCATATCACTATACTAAGACAACCAATCATTGCTTGGTGTGCATTCTGTTTTCAGAAATCACAGATGGTTTCACCCAATTCTCCAAAAAAAGTGAGTTCACAGTTTTGTTTTGTTTTCTTTAAAGATAAGAAAAATGAACCTGAGGTGAGAATGGTGAATAAGGGAAAGAGAAAAGACAAATACTGAAAGGCCATACAAACATATGTTATAAACATATAGACAAAAATATATGTCTAACTCCAAAGACAGGTATTCAGTAAGAGTTAAAATAAACTCATATTTTAGTAGTACCTGTAAGAAATGCAGTTTACATAATGTGCACTAATTTCCACTTTCTTTTTTCTTTCTTTAGCATTGCTCAACAACGGATGGCTCTGAAACTTGATCACAAACATGCAGTTCAAGTATGACCGGGAATGCTGCCAAATCTGTGAAGTACTGCCAACTTCTTGCATGTGTGGCTTCTTCATCAGTCATCACTATAAGTCCTTGGTCTTAAATTATTTATGATTGTTATGATTTATTACATTTTTTGGGTATTTTTAACTGCCTAGCATAAACCTACTATATTTCTACTTTCAAAAAAATTGTCCTAGAACAGTTAAAGCAAAATAGTACTATCTCTTTATATCATTCAAATTTCGTTTTCTGTTTCACTTTATGCACAGTTTAGGGCCACCTATTTCTTTTAAAAATTTGAAATTGTTTATTAAATAAAAATGAGGTGAAAATACTTTCACATTCTGAAAAATTTAATTGTTCTTTTTTTACATTTTTGTTTTACTTTTTTATGACTTCTTTATTATGGCTTCTGTCTTGAGTGGTATCCATTTCCTATCAGCTTATTTTATTTTTTTCATTATTTTATTCATGCTTTTTTTCTTTATTTTATTTAATGGTCACCATCTTTGATGACTTTCTTCTTCTTCTTCAGCTTACTGAGCCTTTAAGGCTCATTGCTGCAGATAAAGTTTGCCTCCATTCCTCTCTATTCCTAATCTTCTCTTTCCAGTTGGTGACACAAGTTTCTTTTATATTCTCTTCTATGTTGTCTTTCCATCTGTCTTGGTCTACCCCTTGGTTTTGTTTCCCTCATCTCTTGTTCGTACATCATTTTCATTTGTATGTTCTCTTCCATTCTTTCTACATGCCCCAGCCAGCGCAGTCTGTTCAGTGTGATTTATATAAGTTGCTCAGTTCAGTGTTCTTTCTAGCTCTCCATTCTCCACTGCTGATATCCTTTATTGGTCCAAAGATTCTTCTTAGGATCTTGTTCTCAAATTTATATACACTATTACTAGTTAGAAGATTCACTATTGTGAATTTTAAGCATAGAAAAAAAAAGTAAGAAGTACTTTCAGGTGCAGAAGTGATCTTTAGTGCCTCCCAAAAAATATCATTCTAAAAATCTAATGGGGCATCTGTACTAACTGCTTGAGAGTTGTAAGGCAAAGTTAAATTAGTTGTACAAATATTAAACTGATTCAAATATTTTATCCACACATTAAGTTACAGAACGTGCCATTACACCACTAAACTAATACATACCAATGGACTTAAAAAGTTCAAACATAAAAGAACATAAACTATTGCACAGTGCATTTCATCAAAATTACTTTCCACTGAATCTGTATTAAAAACAAAAATTTAGACAGTCACAATATCTGATCTGTTGTTGCAATATCTTATCTTATCTATCTAATCATTTCTCAAAGCTCATGTGTTGCTATTTTTTTCTATCCGACAAATCTCGAAGATTGTCAATTAAGATCCTGTCAACTTTATGTGAAATCTGCATTACAAGCAAAGCTCTCACCCATGACCAGCTACAGAAAATGTTTGTGTTTCAGTCACTTTTGACACAAAACTTTTTGCTTTTTGAAATGACTCATCTTCATCGCAGGCATTGGTTGACTTTCTGTAATATGATCCAGCACCTGGTTAAAAATTTGCTGCAAGAAAATTCTAAAAGTTTCTGTACTTCTTAATTAACAGGATATTCTGACACAAAACATAAAGATAACATCAGTCTTCAACTAATAAAAGAAAAATAAGAGGACACACAAGTATAAGATCAAAGAGATGACCAAAAAAAAAAAAACCATGAATTTAGTACAAGTGGACTTAAATTATTGACTAAATCTGTCAAAGAAAATTCTCTAAACTGATAAGCACTGCAAAACAAACTGAGATGAAATTTAGAAATGAATGCACAAAATAAAGGGTTCACAAAAGAATAAAATAAAATAACAATTATCCACGCCTCTCTCCGTTTATTCTATGATTTAATTAGTTCACAAGAGTTAAAGCAAGTACTTGCATTAAACAGCATAGGTCACTGATTCAGTCTTATAAATGAAACATAAAAAATATGAGCTATAATTTATGCAATATATGAATAAATCTTCCTACATATAATGTATTTTTAAAATCCTGTGACACCTGGGGTGTTGTTATATGGATATAAAAAGATATTGTTTTCTCAAATTGACTTTTATCTTCACCATCTTTAATAGATAAACTTATACTTTAATTTCTAATCTTTATGCAAATAAATAAATGAATGCATTTTAACATTAAACTGACTGAGCGAAACATCTCAAACTCAAGTCTTCTCACACATGTTAACACTGAACAAGTTCAAGATTTCTACTTCTGTTTTGTAACTGTTCACAAAATTTCTGTTTTATTTTTCTCCTCATCAACTGAGCACTTCTGATTTAAGACTACTTCTGAGAGAGCACTTAAGACTACATCTGAGAGTTACAGTTATCTCCTCTTAGGTATAACATGACTGAAATAAAAGCAGACTCCAGATTTCATAATTTGTTGTTTTCTTTTCATGCCCTTTATTTCACAGTAATGAAATGTTAGTCTCTCTCATGTTTTGGTTACAGACAGACTCCCATCATAAACCTGGCTTTTAATTTATTTGTACATGCTGCTACAAAGGATCAAGTCTGTTTCCCTTCAGTCGATGCATGTTTTAGCTAGCAAATGAGAATTTCTGTGTTTCGGACACCATATGATTGTCACATTCTTGGTCCAGCTGGATGATTTGAGCTATACTTCCATGATGACTGATCATAAACTCTTTGTTATATCACAATGATAGCAAAGCTGAAGATTCAACCTGAAATACATCACAGATTTCACACAAACAAGCTAAACTTTTTTTTATTTACATCATTAAATAAAATTCTTAGAAGAATATTACGAGTATATACACTAACTGGCAGCCTGGTCAACTGAATGGTTAAGTACTCAATTTACTAAACCCGTGACACTAGATTCAAATCCCAGCAGTCGGGATTTTTTCTGGTCCCACCACACCAAAAAGGTCCCAGACTCCAACCAGCCTCTAAAAATAGGTACCAGAGAAAATTGGGAAGGTAAATGCAGACAGGTGTGATACTGACCACATGACACTTTCATGTGCCGAAGGTCGTGGAAACACAGGCTAAAACCACATCCCCAATATGCTTAATGGCAATGAACAAGGGTTTTACCTTTTATATACACTAAATGTTATATTCTGTGCTGGTCATGATTCTCCATTCTGTATCTTTTATATATATATATATAGTTATAGTGAGAGAGAGTAATAAAAATGTGATGCCCTAATCAAACATGGGCAAGGACAATAGGCCTTGGATAATATAGTGTGTATTAGAATATAAGAAGGAATACTGAATCCCACAAACAGTAGGAAAAGGTGCTAAGCTGTAAACATGAGAATGTGAGTAGTTTCTTCACTCTCATGAAGTGACTAAACCAGAGGTTCCCAAAGTGTGTAGACCAAAAGAGACCATACTCCAGAATATATGCATACTGGAGTCCTCATAAAGCTTTTTACACTGACATTATGAACATTAATAAAAACAATTAAATTTTACAAGTCTTTTAGGACTTTATACTTGAATAAATATTTGAAGAAAAAATATATACTGTTCAAAAAAAAAGAAACACAACAAATACGATGTTGCAATTTAAACTGAAGGTTGCTGATCAGACAAGGCCAAATTGCCTGAAACATTCGCTTGGACATCAACTTCATGTGCTGGCCTCAGTTGTACTCAGTAGAGTACAGAAAAGTGACACTAGTCAAAACAGCATTTTTGACAATAACTCATGACAGGTTCATGAGAATCTTGTGAAACTTACTGAACACAAAACTCACTGAACATGTTATTGAATGCCTATAAAAGATTGATGCTCCTTGAATCAATTCATTTGAAAATTCAATGCGTAAGTATGGTTCATCTCACTACAAAACAACGACTCATCATCATTGGACATTTACAGACTGGGCAGTCACAAAGTGTAGTGGCCAGACAATTTAATGTGGTTAGAAGCACCATTAGTCACCTTTGGAGATGATTTCAAGAAACTGGCTCAGTTGCAGACTGGCCGCGCAGTGGAAGACCCATAGTCACAACTCCTGCTGAAGGCTGCTTCATACGGCTGTGTCACCCCAGGAACCAATTTGCATCTGCATCCTCAAAAGTCCAGTCAATGACAGCAGCTCGTCAAATTTCAGATCAAACAGTCAGGAATCAGCTGCGCAACGCTGGTCTTTAGGCTAGAAGACCCTACAGAGGTCCTATTCTTACAGACCAGCATTGCCAGAACCAACTGCAGTGGGTGAACCAACATCATCAATGGACCACTGTGAATGATTGGAGAAAGGTTTGGTTTAGTTATGAATCATTCTATCTGCTCCAGCGACATGATAGACGGAGAAGAGTTTACCACAGAGTCCATGAGCGCTACACCCAGAACTGTGTGGGGGATGATCAACTTCATGGGAAGAAGTGACCTGGTGCAAAATGAAGGACGCCTGAATGCCCAAAGATATGTCACTGAAATTCTTCATCCTCACATCCTTCCACTTATGGCTGCACCACAGTAGATTTTTCAGCCTGATAATGCTCAACCTCATGTGGTACAACTCACCACCCAGTTCCTCACTAAAACAATGTCCAGACAATGCCATGGCCATCCATGTCATCAGACATGAACCCAATAGAACGCTTATGGGATGAACTCAACAGACAAGTCCGCCAGCAAGACTTGGTGCCAACTAATCTCCAACAGTTGTCTCTTGCGCTGTGAGAAGAGTGGGCAGCCATCCCACAACAGATCCAACGACTAATTGGATCCATGTCAAGGAGATGTCATTCTCTGGTATAGGATAGAGGAGGCCATACACTTTACTGAAATGGAGGCCTCAGTCGCAAAGAATAAAGGTACAAACCAAATTTAATGAACATCATTTCATTGTTAAAGTCTTAAAGTTTCTTCATGCCAAGATTGAAACATTAATTCCGTAAAATAAAATTTTGATACAAGTTTGAAACTTAGTGTCCATTGCGACTACAGTAGTGTTGCATTTCTTTTTTTGAACAGTATATTTCACATCTACTTACCTGTGCAAAAAGTTTACTTGCAAAATGCAACATTTAAATATGTATATATTTAAAGATCTGGTGAAAGCAACATACAAAGAACTAGACAAGAAAGTAAAAAGTTCAGCTAGAAGGGATAAATGAGAATACATAGACAATATGGCGAAGAGGCAGAGAAAGCAGCAAAAATAGGAGACAGCAAAACTTTATATAACATACAAAAGAGGCTAACAGGTACTATTACATCTAAAGAAAGACCAATCCTTAGCACAACTGGAACCCTGTTAACATCAAGTAAAGACCAAAAGCAAAGATGGGCTGAACACTTCCAAGAAATACTTAATCGACCACATCCAAAAGAATTGTTAAACCTTGAAACCGATTTACCATCCCCACAACTAAATGTCAACCTAGATGAAATTAAATTGCATGAAATTGAAAGAGCAGTGAATTTAATGGCTAACAACAAAGCTGCAGGTGAAGATGAAATAACACCCGAAATGCTAAAAGCTATCAATAGTGACAACATGAGACAACTACAGAGAATGTTTAACAAGATTTGGAAAGAAGAAAAGGTCCCTTCTAAATGGAAAAAAGGAATCAATGTTAAAATACCAAAAAAGGCAACCTTAGTGACTGTAACAATTCAAGAGGAGTAACCTTAATATCAGTTGTGTCAAAAGTATTTTGCAAGGTCATTTTGAACAGACTTAAAGATATAGTTGATACTGCAATGACAGAAGAACAAGCAGGATTTCGAAAAGGAAGAAGCTGTCTCGACTCTAAGAATAATACTTGAAGAACATATTGACAAGCAGAGGCCAAATTAACAGGCATAAAATCCTTTGATGAGGCTGAAAGACTCGCCAAAGACAGGAAAAATTGACGAACTACTTTGCGAGCCCTATGTGACATTTAACGGCACGGGAAGGATATAAGATATAAGATAAGATATTTATTTATTTAATATTGTCCTTTATTTAGATTTCAGTAAAAAAAAAAATTGGCAGTACATTTACTGATGCTCCTGTAGTGTGAGAAACAAAATAATGAATACTTTGCTCTATGGAGACTGAGACAACAACTCTGGAGCCTAGAGACTTCATAGTTTTGAAAACTCCAAATTAAACCAATGTCACAGATCTCTGGGGGTCATTTAATAAAGGGGTCCATCCCCTTGAGGATCTGAAATTTAAGTGACTGAAATGCTTGCCTGAAGGGAACAGGAGACAGAGACAAACACACACACACACACACACACACATGCACGCACACACACACATGCATGCACACACACACACACATACACTTTTACAATCTTGCAATTTCATTTTCTTTTATTGTTTTTCTTCCTCGTTTGCCTGCCTGCCTGCCTGCCTACCTGCCTGCCTGCCTGCCTGTCTGTCTGTCATCTAAATGTATGAACTTCTAGAGTTAATAATGTTTATTTGTTGCACAATAAAAAAACAAAAAGTATTTTTTATTAAATAGATAAAACATGGAAGAAGTAAAGCTGGCTAACTAATTTAAGGGGTTATATCCATTCTGCTATTTTCAGTTTCTATTTTAAACTCCAGTCATGTGCTGCTCCCTCTTCTGCTACAAACCAAACATTACTTAAGACAGGGGTTCTCAGCCAGTGGGGACCTCTCCCCTCACACCCACCGGGAGAAAATTAGGAGGGAATTTGGACAACAGACTGGGAGACCTAAACTGTTTGGAATATTATATGCATATTATTTGAAATGCACTTCTGAATCTTGAAAAGTTGAAAAAGGCGGAAGGGGAAGGAGAATGACATTCTGGCATATAGTGAAAAGAGGGCATGAAGCGAAAAAGACTCCTGGCCTATGACATTATTATAGCTGCTGTTATCAGACAACAAAGCACCCACACAAACTCATTAGAACATCAATGAACTACTCACACTTCCTGTAACATTATCATGGTTGCTGTTATCAGCATAAATTAGTTCCCTTTGAGGAATAAAACTTTCTCTTATAATTTAGTGAAGTAACCAGTAAAACAATCACATAAATTTCTTGCCACTCTCTGGCAAGTACCTCAGATCTTTAACAGGTCCTGATTCTCTGTATCTGACTGTGTTAAATGTTTATGTAAGAGAGAAAGAGAGAGAAAGAGTCAATGCTCTAGCAATTTTCATTCTGTAAAGGAAATACTAAAAAAAAAAATGTCAAGCTCCAAAGGTCACTGCCAGTGTCAAGATGCTCATGCTTGCTACAGCGATATTTGAAATTGTGGAAAAATTATTTTCTCTGCACTGTTAAATGATTCTCCCATTAATTAAGAATTCATTATTTTATTATTTTCTCCTATATTAATGCAATTCTTGTCTTCTGTCCACAGAAGAAAGTATAAAAAAATAAAACAAAACAAAAACTGAGTGAAATAAGAGAGAGTTTTTCTGTTTTCTTTTCAAAGGAAAAGTAAAACTTTTAAAACTATTTAGCTGTAGTCTACATACAAGTGAAAAGACTTGAAAATTTGTTGTGAAAGACAATTAATAGCACTCCTAAAAGATACACTCCATACACAAGAGATACACCACTTTACCAAAGGAGAGAGAAAGGCAAAGATGGGGAGATCACATGGTAAAAGACCTGAGAGATATTTGTGTAAACAGGTGGAGAGAAGATGGCTACAAGATGTTGACAATCTGCAAATGGATGGAATCAGCAGCAGGGCACCTTGCTTACAACCAAGAGGCCTACAGGAGAGCTGTTAGGGAGGCAAAGTTCAGCAAAGGACATGCAAGTGACTGACTGGTGGAGAGAGAAAGCCTGGAACAAAGGGAGACTGTATCTTCTATGATGAACCATAAAGGCTTGAAATGCTGAAGTCATGTATAACTGATAAACAATTTGTAGAATTTTCCTAATAGGAAACAACATCCAGACTATGTGATGAAATATGCAGTGCCAAAAAAGTACCAGAAAAAAACATTTATTCTTACTTTAGCCCTGAGTCTGTCAGCAGCAGACCTTTGTTAATGAATGAATAAACAAGAAGACTTCCCTGCATCATCAAGTACTAGCAGTTAGATCCAAGGGAGGATCAACCGTGGTGGAATTGTCAGGATCACGAAAGACACGGTTTTGGTAGATGTAATCTCTCACATTAGGGAGACCTTTCACAACACACGCACTTAGAGCACTGCGGTACAGGTTCATATCTGTGGCATCATACCTGGAGGCAGAATGATAATAAATGATTATCTTTAACAATGGAAATAGAAAGTACAGATTTTCATTACCACATTTCCACTTAAGACATTTTACTTTTCAGCGCAGTAAATGTCTAGACGCAACCATGGCATTTTACTTTACGGTACGGTGAATATCCAGGCACAAACTCTAATAACTAAATAAGAATTTCATTAATACTTCTTCCTGCTTATAATTTTTCCTGCACCTCTGTATTGAGTGTATGAATACGTAAGAGTGAAAGCCAAATGTTTTATTTTATTTTTTCTCAGCTTTGTCACTGTAGATTATGTTTGTTATATGTGTGGCACATTTGCAGAATGTCTGGAATAGAGAGAAAGTTGTGTGATAAAGGGGAGAATGTCAGATGGACCTGTATGCCCAATTCTTAAACCTTTGAAAATAAGGATCAGTCAATAAGTCAATCAGCCCTTCAGTTTCCTTGAAAAGAAAACATTAACAAGATTCAACTTTAATCTGCAAGCTATGGCTGCAATTTACTAAGTTTGTTTAAAAAGAGGGAAACACTGATGTCATGAAAAGAAGATTGCTCTATTCAATGTAAGATTTGTTGTGAGGTGTGATCTCTGCTCAGACCAATCCCACTTGAGAAAATTTTGTCATTAATTGAAATTGTATAGACTTCAGATAAAAAAAAAATACTGAGATTCCAAAGAAAGGAAAGATCTTATTGTAATAACATGGCGGAAAAAAAAGACTACTTTAACAATATTGGAGCACATAGCTAATTTTAAAAAAAACACCCAAAGTATGAAACCTGATAAACTTATGGCATCAGCATGTGGTGAAAGAGCAGTCAGACAAAAAAGGATGTCACTGATAGTTCACACTCATGAAAAAAAAGGAACTGAGTTCATAAAGTATAATACAGACCATCACAAAGAGAGGTTCAATACACTGACAGTACAATACAAATAATAAAAAAAAAGACTTAATGGAACTCTTGTTCTGTTTACTTGACAGAAAACCAGTCATTTTTCTTCCCTATTTTATTTCACAGCCACAGCCACAAAAAAAAAAAATTTTACATTTCACTGATATAAGAGACAGTTACTAATTATGAACAATTTTCAACAAATAATATTTATTATCAATTTCTATCCCAACAAGATTTGTTCCCAAACTACAACTTGAAATATCTGAAAACAATTTATGAATGTTGTTATTATTCTGAATACTAAGCTCATTTACCATTCATCAGCATTGGAATCATAACATTCCACATTGAAGATGGTTGTCACTCCATTAAAGCCTCCAATGGCAAACAACATATCATCAATTATCTGTAAAGATTGGAAGAATAGTCAAGTCCTAGTGATCCAAGAACATTTTACAGTTAAAGAAAACTTTCTCACCTAATTAATCTTTTAAAAAATCAGTGAAGTGCAATAAGTTTGCAATCTTTCAATGCACCCTGATCTGACAAAATAAATTTTAATGAAGGCAATAAATAATGAGCAATATATTCTAATCCAATACTGAAAACTTTAGAGCAATTTTTAACTAACTTGCAACTACTGGCTGTTATAAACAACTACAATACATTTATTACATTATTCAATTCATATTCCATTAAAAGAGGAACAGAAGTGTCTAAGAAAATTTTAAAACAAAACAAAATCATTCAGACTATCAGAACAGCACATGACAAGCATAAATGGTGAAAATTATTAAACAGTTTGTCTGGTAATGTATTATTAGTTGCCATGTTACAGGACCTGATGATAACAAACTATTCTTCATTAAAATCAATCAAATTTTATTATTTATGAAGTGTGTAAGGGATCTCATATAAAAGATTACTGAGCAGTTTGAAAAACTCACCTCTGTTGCAAAATTACTGCGGGGGCTGTACATCTCTGGAATATTGACCCACTGACGAGTACGGGGACAATAGCGTTCTCCTGTATTCATACGGGTTACACCGTTGAATCCACCCAGAGCATAGATGCAGTCATTATAAGCAATCACCCCTACTCCACTCCGCCTACTGTTCATGTTAGTGATAAGTGTCCATTGACCGGTATCTGGACTATAGTACTCAGCCGAGTTCATACATTCTTGGCCATTGAATCCCCCGCATATGTACACCTTTCCTGGTCAATATCAGATACTAATTACAAACAACACAGAGGAGCCCTAATTACATTAAAAGACAACACAATGAAGCGTAAGTTATATGTATTTATTATAAGTTGTATGTACTAATTCATTAGAGCACCACTAGCTGAACACTGACAGGCAACTCAGAAGGATATAGTTATACTTGCAGAAAAGCAGTAAAGGATGTTACTTACATCAATGGATGTCACATCTGGAACCATATTACACTGATAGAGAACATGGTAGGAAATTTGATACTCTGGCAAATAATGTATTTGATAATGTTACACACAGTAACACCATAGTTGTAATATAGATGTAATATGTCACAAGGATGCAAATTACATAACAAACAACAGACATTTCAAATAATGACAGCACATTTCAAAGTTTTGTTTCAAATCTTGAATACACAATAAAGGGTTGCCGTTGGTGACAAGTGTATGAATTCTTTTTACTGAAAAAGAAAATCACTGAAAATGGCTTTCTAATGTGAAAAAATAGGTATTATGGCAGCTCAATGAGAATGGTATGAGAATACTAGGGTTTGGATCTAGTCACTGTGTGTCAGGTGATGACTAAAGAGTTAAATTAATGCAAAAGGAAGACAGATTTAATGAAGCAGTGTGAAGTGGCATTTATCTAAGAAATGTAGATTCAACATGATCATCTACTGATGCAAATGCAGATAAATGTGATGATTATATTTAGAATGATGATGATAAAGAGAGGTAAATTAAGTATCAACAAAAAATTTACTAGTGAAGATTTTAAGGTGAATTCATGTTTGAAAGCGAATGGAAACACAAGTATAAAAAAAAACTATCAAAAGTGATCTAATTCAATCTTGAAAATGAATATGGAAGTCACAACCTCAGTTAAGACATAACAGACAATGAAAATTTCTCTTTCATGTACAACTATAGTTAGGCACTATGCTTCATACCGCCCAAAGTGGTTGCAGAAGCATCGCTGCGTTGGTGATGCATTGGTCGGATTAGACTCCACTGGTTGGTTTCTTTGTTGAATCGTTCAACCGAGTTCTGTCTGACGTGACCGTCAAAACCACCCATGGCATAGATATGGCCATCCAGAAGGGCAACGCTCACGTAACACCTATTGGATGCAGAAGTCTGAGTGAGCCAAATAACTTTCCTGTTCAATGTTCTTTCAACAAAAAAGACACATTAGCTGCTAACATGTGAACAAACCAGATGGCTTTATACATTCATATATACAGTATTAAGTGAATAAATTGTTTTTCAAGTCAATAAATGAGCTTAAGGTAGTAAAAGACAACTTCAAGATGATTATCCAAAATCTGGTCAGTTCCTAAACAGTCCAAAGGAGTCACTTCAAAACAATATTATAACCATTCATAGTCATTTGATGATATCCAAAACAAATTAAGTTTCATATCTACACCAATAAGAAATTAAATTTTCAACATCATATGAAGTTAATAATTTGATTTTACTATCATTTAGTCAGTCATTTGCATGTTCCTTGTGGAACTTTGCCTCCCTAACAGCTCTCCTGTAGGCTTCTCGGTTGTAAGCAAGATGACCTGTGCTGATGCGTCCATTTGCAGATTATCAAAGATGTATTGAACCCATCTTAGTCTTTTTTTTTCCCTCTTTCTTTTTTCCATTATGTACCCTTCCAAGACTGTTTTCTCTAAATTATCATGACGTTTAATATGTCCAAAATATTTAAGTTTTTCTATTTAATCTTCCTTACTAACCAACCTTCTTCAATATTAAGTTCTTGTAGTATGGATTTGTTCTTTTTTGTGTCCATGATATCTGAAGGACTCTACTGTAGTATTTACATTCAAAGGCATTTATGTGTTTCTCAGCTGTATTGTTAAGTGTCCATGTTTCAAAGCCATATGTTGTGATGGGAAAGATGCATGCCCTTAAAAATCTTATTTTTGTTGTTCTGTTCCTCTCCACAGGTTCTTTAGTTCTTTTATTCTTTGAAGAGCGATAGATGTCCTCCTTTTAATTTCCCTCACTGTATCTCCATTATTAGTTAGTAATGATCTAAGATATTCAAAATTCTCCAGCTCTTCCAATTTTTCCTCATTGATATATATATACTTCTGCCTTATTTGTTTTGTCAGTTGTTATCAAATAACTACTCAGACTGAAGTGAAAGGTGTGCAGAATGGTGAGATGTAGAGCAGTCTTGTAAGATCAACAGCCACACTTAGTGTTCTAGATGACAAATATCCATGTGACACCTGGATACGTGTGTATACAGATGGATCTGCACATAATGCCATAAAGAATGGAAGGGCAGGAGCACATATTGAGTGTTCAAATAACACCACTGACAAGATTTCCATGCCCATTGGAAAATACTGCAACAACTTTGATGCAGAAGTTAGGGCAATTATTGCTGCAGTTGAAAAACTATCAGACTCCAGAATTGATACATGTCCCGTAGTAATTCTCACAGATGCAAAATCAGTACTGGAAACTCTTCAGTGCAACAAACTACCAGACCTTAAGGATGCCTTGTCAAAAATTGGCTTACAACATGAAGTCACTTTGCAATGGATTCCTTCCCACTGTGGGATACCAGGCAATGAGAAAGCTGACTGTCTGGCCAAAGAGGGCACTGAAATGGAGCAACCAGACATACCAATCACTTATAATCAGAAGAAAAGCATGATAAAAACCTACAGGAAGCCACAAACACCACCACATGATGACTATCACATGCTAAACAGAAAGGAACAAGTCACCATCTTCTGTCTCCGAACAGGACACAGCCGACTCGAAGTCATATGTATACAAAGTTTAAGGTTGGTACTACTAATCTATGTACATGTGCCCAGGTGCCCCAAACTGTGGAACATATCCTCCAGAACTGCACCAACTATGAGACACTGAGAAATAATTACTGGCCCAGTGAAACCACTAAAGAAGATAAGCTCTACGGTTCTATACATGAATTACAAAAAACAGTGAAATTTATCCAAGAGACAGGACTGCAGATATAGACAGACAATGCGAACGAAGAAGAAGAAGAAGTCAGTTGTTATCAATTTAGTTTCTTCAAATTAAGATAAAGGTTTTGCTCTTCACTGTTCTTATGGATTGACATAATTAGTTTTTCCATTCCTTTTTGTGTTGTGGACAGTAATACTGTGTCATCAGCATATCCAATCTCTAGTATTTCATAACCTCCAATTGTTATAGCATCATAATATTCTTTGTTTACATCTTCTCTAACATTCCTCATTACATTTTCAGTATACCAGTTAAATAAGTAAGGCGACAGTATGCAACTGATGGACCCCTTATTTTATGGTACCCCTTATTTTATGTCAAACCAAGTTGTTGTTTCACCATTTATTCTTACTGAAGCCTGTTTGCCTAGATACAGCAATGATATTACTACAGGACAAAAAATTTACACTTATGCAACATTTAATCAATACCATTTTGCATAATATATAATTTTAAAAAAAACTCTTCTGATGCCAATATAAGACCAAATACTAATATCCTTACATGAAAGATCACTTATACTTTAGATATTAAAAGGACAATTATGTTTTAGATATTAAAAGGATTGGACTTCTTGAAACCACATACTGTACATTAAGACTAGAAAAAAACATGGAAAGCACGCAGTAAGAAAAAAAAAAGCATCACTGGGAAGCTTCACATTTGATGGAAGAGCTGAAACTGTACCATCTGCTCCTACCTTTTGCAATTCATTGGAGGTGCTTCTGCCCAGACTTTGGTCACTGGATCAAAAATCCGGCAACTGTTGAAGTATTCCACACCGTCAAACCCCCCAATGACGTATATAACATGTCCCAGTGTGATCATGCCATGATAAGCACGTGGCCCTGGAAAATAAAAGATTAAGAAGTTATATCTGATGTATTTGTGAAATGTCAGTTAACATATTGTGAGATTTTAAGTGCTTCTCATTTTTTTTTGGTAAAATTCCTTTTTTTTTTTTTTTTCACACCAAGGCCCTTCAAGGCGTCTTTCTGTTCTTTTCTACTTTTTAAAAACATTCTTACATCTTTGATACAAAGACGGACTAAATAATGAGTACTGAGTAATTTTCATTCATTCATTTGCATGTCCCTTGCCGAACTTTGCCTCCCTAACAGTACTCCTGTAGGCCTCTCGTTGTGAGCAAGATGGCCTGCTAACTGAGTAGTTAGTCAAATATAAATATTTTATTTTCTGAGAAGTTTAATAATAATTCAAATAAATTCAAGGAAACAAGACTTCTTACTGAAATTATGAATATGATAGTGAGTGATATTAAATTTAATATTAAAGCTTGACACTGTTTAAAACTGTTTATTATAATTCAAATGAAAAGTGAGACACTAATTTTAAAATTATTTATTCTGCCACCCCTCCCGAAGGAGTTGTGTTGCTTAGGTCTTGACAACAAACAGTTTCTTGCCTGTTAGAAATTTGACACTAAGTATAAAAATATTTCTTTCTTGCTTAATCTTCCACTGTTCTAGAAGTTTACAAAAGTAATGGATACTTATTACAGATGATCAGTTTGGTGTCAGTGTTGAGTAATCCATGTGAAATATTTATTCAAAAGTTTGAAATTTTGCTATTTAAATTCTTTTTCAAATGCAGATATTACTGAAAATGAATTTGAATCAAACTTTCAGCAAACATTACCTGAGCAATTTTTACCAACCTTTTATTTGATTTAACGTCCTTTGTCTCTTCTATCCAACCCAGACCTTTTAGCTTCTAACATGTTATCTATGCCCACTGTCTTGTTTCTGGACAATATTTTATCTCATTCACAAAGTTTTTTTTTTAACATAAATGTTTCTTTTCTTTTTTTTAATGTTTACTTAAATTTAGCACATGACAAAAACATAATTGTACAATATTTGATAATGGAGAGAAGGAAGGAATAACAGCCTTTGGAGCACAGATAATGACACAATTTCTGTACAAGGCTCTGTTCATGAATAAAGATGTTTCAACACATTTAAATAATCCTTTCACTAGATTGTAGGCTTTACAAAACATAAAATGTAGTAAATACAATGTTATGAATGGTTTGTTTACAAATTCTTAAGTGCATACTTTATTTTTCTTCCAGATGACTATTTTCTTCTCATACATCTTAAATTTGGGCCCCATATTCTTTGTTTTGTTCTTTGTTTTACTGTATATTATAACTTGTATGAGCTTTTCAACTTTATTTTTTCTTTGGATACTGCAAAAAGAATAGTATACATCTTGCCTGTTGAAAAGTTTAAATTACAATAATGAGATTAAATTTAATATATTGAACTATGAAGTAATTAAATAATAATAATCAGTAAATTACTGAAATTTACATGTTTAAAACACCTCTCTGAAAAAATTTCAAATAATTTTCCTTGACAAGGGTATTCTGTAAACTATCTTGGATATTTAACTACGGAGCTACTTAATAACTCCTGAATCGTGTCCTTACCGGTGTCCGCTACGGGACACACAATCCAACGGTCAGCCCTGGTGTCATACGTCTCGACCATATTGGTTGGTGCCCCTCCACTCCAACCTCCTATCACAAACATTACCTGTGTATGCAAACAGCATAAGTCAAAAACTCAATTACAGCAAAGAACATTTTTAAACATCATCTAATACCACTTCTGCTTCACAAAATCTCCTAATTACATCAAGGAATCTATTAGTTCTGTTGGTCATATGCATCTTTTCAACAAATAGCTTAAAAGAACATTATCTGCTATGAACGTAACTATTACATGTCTAATTACATCTTCTATAGGTTAAAAAAAGAAATTTATACTTACTTAAACCTCCCAATTATTAACATTCATTAATTAACTCTTTCCACTCACGCGAGCCCTATAAGGATCTTTGCGGTTTGGCAATTCCACACTCAAGAGCCCTATAGGTTTGAATCCAATTCCTTCACAGCCCCTCACACTCACCTGACATAAAACAAGCATCATAATTTAGCACTATCAACTTTGAAGGAAACAGAAACCAACCTCATGTGGTATTCTGGGGCGGGCAATGGGGTTGCTCATATCAACTTCTCTTCTGTCATCCATGTCCAGCTCATACAAAAATCGCAAAGTCTCAATAATGATTGGCCGGCACTGTTCACTGTCTTTCACATAATCATGGGGCTTTACCTGATGAAGGACAGCAGTCATGCAGGGTGACTGCAAAGTCATTTAAAGCAATACACATTGAACTGCCACTAATGATTTACTTGTATAGTGAGGATTAGGCCTTGTCCTCATTTTAATATACAGCTAGCCCATAGTTGCTATTCAAGTGAAACATACATAAGATTTTATCATATGGAAACTAATGTATGTGTCTGTGCTTGTCTAAAGATGCCTGAATGTATTTGTACTGTAGCGGAAGCATATATTGTCATTATATGATAGAAATAGATTTCAGTCCAGAAGAAGGATGAATTTATAGATTATATTCTGGAGTAAAAAAAAAAAAGGCAAATAGTATAGGTTGGAGAGATGATTATTAAGAAAGCAGAAACATACAAGTATCTAGGCACAACCATCAACAGAACCAACACAGTAAGTGAGGAAATTAAAATCAGAGTAGAGAAAGGGAATAAAATATACTTTGCCTTGCGACACTTGTTAAAATCCAAAATCCTGTCCCAAAACACCAAAATAACAATCTACAAAACTATAATAAGATCAGCCATCATGTATGGATCAGAAACATGAGTATGAAAAAGATGAACAACAATTGCAGATCTTTGAGAACAAGATCCTAAGAAGAATCTTTGGGCTGATAAAGGATACCAACAGTGGAGAATAGAGAGCTAGAAAGAACACTGAACTGAACAGCTTATTTAAATCCCAATGAATTATAAATGTCTTGAAACTGAACAGACTACACTGGCTGGGGCATGTAGAAAGAATGGAAGAGAACAGCCAAATGAAAATGATGTATGCACAAGAGATGAGGGGAAACAAAACCAAGGGGTAGATCAAGACAGAGATGGAAAGACAATATATAAGAAGATATAAAAGAAATTGGTGTCACCAACTGGAGACAGAAGATTAGGAATAGAGTGGAATGGAGGTGAACTTTATCTGCAGTCATGAGCCTTAATGGCTAAGAAGAAGAAGAAGAAGAAGAAGAATAGGTAAAATTCCCATTTCCATGCATTTTGGTAATTTGGAGATATGGTGTTAGGCTCATATTTCCACAACCTTTGGCACATGAAAGTTTGATGTGATCAGTATCATGCCTGGCTGTATTTACCTTCCCAGATTTCTCTGGTACCCATTGTCAGAAGTAGGGTGAACCCCAAGACTTTTTTTTTGGTGTGTACCAGACAAAAAAAAAATCCCACTGCTGGGACTTGAACCAGGTACCACCAGATCAGTAAACTGAATGCCTAACCACTCGGCTAACCAGACATGTCCTGGAGTAAAGAAGATATATGTACATAAAAATAATAACAGAAATGTCAAAGATTGAGCAAAATAATGAATGTTCTATTTAATGTTACAGACAGGAATTAGTGTTGAATGAATGCTGAAGGTGGAAAATGATCAGATGCTGTACTTTTTCCACAAAGAAGCTTGTGGTGAGAAGACCCAGTCTGATGGTACGTAACAAACGAGCAATGTGACGTTTTCTCCGTTCTGGACTGTAGTCAATCCACCGACATAATGCATCAAAAACTAGCTCTTCTGTCCTAACATTTAAGTTGTCCGACTGAAGGATGTTTGTTACCTGTGGCAGGAAATTAAAAATGAGGAAAACTGAAAATAACTTCACTGTAGAAATGGATTTGGAGATACTCTTGGACTACAGAAATGGCTGTTAAAAAAATTTAAATATAACTACAGCCATATAACTTTATTGGAATTTCATAATTATGAACTGACATAAATATAACAGACATCACATCATTTCCTGGTAAAACATGGTAGCCATAATGAATGATAACAAAATATGTTTGTATGTCACAGGTTTTGTCTGATAGTCTAAGAATTAAAGTCAGACATATGTCACTAAACCTAAACTGAGCTGCTTTTAAATGAGAGGTAAATGTCTTATGAATCTGCTGCAACAGAACTGATAACATACTTTTAATTAAGTACAGTCATAAGACTCACAGTAATTAATATGCACATTTATATATGATTTTTACATCGCAGGTTGTTATACATACAGTATAAATGATAATGATGAGTCAAAACAAGTGTGCCATCTTTGCATAATTAATACAGCAATAACTAATCACTTATAACAGAGTTTATTTTTCATATAACTTCATGCTGATCAAACTCACAACCCCGTGTAAAGGTATTCTGTGTCTATCAGAAGAAAATATGCCCACTGAATGACAACTATGTTAAAACTGGATGTTTCAATCTCAAAAAAGAATCTGTCACAATCTAGCAGGCACTTACAAACATCCTGGTGTTGTTACTTACACTCAAATACTGAGATTTTAAAAAAAATCCATTATGCATGAACTTGGTGAAAAACATATGTATTGTTATATAAGACCTGGTTGAAACATGTATTTTCATATGTATTTTCACTGAACAACAATTAAAAGCAAAGAAAAAGGTTTGGAGAAGCATTCTTTTTTCAGTCCCACTTCATTTGAAATGTTTGCATCATCATTTTGGGCTTAACCTTTTATCATGAATGCACCACTTTAAAAAGGGTAAAACTGGTTATTTCTCACATATATTCCTGTAACCAGAACACCAATGCCACTGAGCTTATACTTCATTTATATTCCCCTAATAATTCTTCATATTCTTTTCAAAATGCCAGTCTATTCTTGCAGTTTTTTTTTGTTTTTGGTAATGTCTTATTCACATACTGTTTTGTGACTCTTGTTCCAGTCTGTAATGAAACTGATAGCAACAAGCCTAAGTATTACTCGCAAGCTTTTGAGGTCTGTGCTAATGCTCCCACCTAATTTCTCTGGAGGGTAAAATGGAGTGCAGCAAAATTGTGCAAATTTAAACACATTTAAGATTAGAAGATGTATCTTTTCTGATACTGTGCAAACCCAAAATCTGATAGGGTGAAGGAGGATTAACAAAAAAACATGTGGATCTAGCACTGCAAGTCTAAGGATGCACAAGTTATTTTACATTTCTCTCTATACATAACTCTTGGTCTCTCCTCCTTTTTTTTCTCTCCTTCTCTTTCACTAGCTCTCTCTCTCTCTCCTTCTCTCACTCTCTCTCCTGCAGTCTCTCCTTCTTTAACTCTCTCTCTCTCTCTTCCTCTCTGTAAACTGATTCTAACAGGATGATGTTGGATATTTGTTATATTCAAAAACTGTAAATAAGGACTACACAGCTCTTAAATGCCTTATAATATCTTATAATTCTCCCTTCCCCTCCCCACCCCCCAACTCTTGCTCTTGTGTATATCTTTTATCCACATCTGAGTCCAGATATAAATGATGAATTCATGCGAAATCTTAGGGAAGTTTACAACAAGATATGAAAAACACACCAGTAAGCATTACCTCTTCTATATCAAGCTGAAGGAACTCATTACTGGTAGTGTATACTGAGTGAAAGTTGACCAGGACATAGCTGAGAGCCTGCTGTTCAAGATTAGAGCAAAAATAGGATTGGGCAAACTTCCGGATCCCAATACAGTTTTCTGCACAGAGCTGGGATGCTAGAAAGTCACAACAAGCCTAGGATGATGTCAGAAATAATCAATAATCAAATGACAATGACATCAAGTATGAGATATGAAAATAAAACTATGACGACAGCTTCCAAAATCCTTTCATTTGCTATTCCCTCTTCTTTGGTTTCTAGTTTCTAGGGCATGCCATGTCTGGAATCTTGTCATGAGGAACAACTTCACATTTTTTGGTACAAGATACTTGTTGTCCAGCTTAGGTCCATATGGGCCCAAGCATATTTGTCGGTAAGGCAACCAAATCTCTCTCTCTCTGAACCTTAAGTGCCCAGGGCACATGGGGCTTCCACAAGGGTTTTCCATAAATGCCTGTCCTTTGCCTTTTTTTCTGCTCTTGCCCAGGTGAGCCCTCTATTGCTCAACATCCTTTCTGTTGTTCCTCTCCATGTCTCTTTTGGTCTACCCTTACTTCTGTTCCCCTGTGGTGTCCATCTTAGTGCTATTTTTGGTAGTGAGTTGTCAGTCATTCGGAGCACATGTCCCAACCATCGCCAGCGTCTTTCTGCAGTCGGGCTGGGGACTTCCAGTGGCTGGCTTTCACAACCTTCATGGGCTCAGTTTCCTGATACGCATTTCTCCTTCCACCTGCATTTGTTTTTTCCCTTGCTTCCATTTCTGTAGCAGTCTGATAGTTTTTTTACCAGATAGGGTTGCTGGCCCTATGCCGAACCCTCCTTAGTCGCCTTTTATGATCATGCGTGGTAGGGTACAGTGGTCCTATTCTTTGCAGATCCCGGGTACCACACGGGTGAAGGCAACCAAATGCCCCCTGTTATATGAGACAGTGCCATGTTTAAAGGATTAACCCTAGAATCATTTTACATCAGTGGGGTTGCATGTAAATGTCAACTATCTTGAAACACACATCCGATATTGTCACATATTTTAATCTTTGATCACCACATATTCTAAAATACCCAGAAGCTTTTTAATCATCTTGGGAGAAATTTTTACTTTTATTCTGAAGAAAATTCACTCTGTAGAGAAGTACAAGCGCACCTGATTGGCACATCTGTAAATAGTAATAAACAAAGTCTACTGATTAAAATTGTGGGTTAAAATATAAATTTAACTTTACCCCTATTCCTCTTTCCTCCTCTACCACCACCGCACACACAAACCACTACCACAAACTCAACAACCCACCCACCCCCACAGCCACACACACACACACACACACAAACCACCAACACAACCTCAATAATCCACCCCTCACCACCACCATGCACACACACATACACACACACACGTGCACACACACACATACGCACACACACACACTGACCACTGAGTGTCCCATATTTGAACTTAGAAAAGATATGTTCTGCAGGATGAGGTTATGTGCTATCCTTTATTTACTGACGCAACCAAATACAAGACTTATAGTACCGTCAGTTCTTTGATACATTGGAAATGAGCAGTTTCAACTTTTCAGACAGACAATGCCTAAATTAAACAATAATATTACACTCTCTTAATTATGATGTTTTACTACGAAGCTGGAAAAACTTTAAACCACTTAAAGACAGACATAAATTTTGTTTTACGACAACTGTAAACTGATTCTAACAAGGTGATGTTGGATATCTGTTATATTCAAAAACTTCAGTAAACAAGGACTATACAGCTCTTAAATGCTTTATAATATCTTTGAATACAGCCTTGTGGTAGAAACAGATATTCTGGTAACTATGTGTACTGTGATGCACAAAAAATCTTATAAACCGACAATCTGGGATTTAAGTGCAAGCAGCCTTGTTAAGAACTAACCTAGATTTATCTTACTGTTTCATTTGGGAAACGAAAGGAAATTTAGAACTGACTGGTGATTTTTAACTCATAAACAGTGAAACTGGCCATCAAAGTAAGAGATAATGAAGTCCTAAACTGGGCATCAAATAAGAGATAATAAAGTCCTAAAGAGAGAGGTTTTCTTATATTTGTTTATATTATAGAGAATGAGATAATGGGTTTTGGTAAGGAAGTTGTATGTTTCTAATGCTAAGAAATAAGCATAATTTTTTGCTTAGTTTTTGTGTACACAATATCTGAAATATGTGTGTGCTGCTTATGTTGTGAGTGACTTTCTAATTACAGAATACATACATATATATATATATATATATATATATATATATATATATATATATATATATGCATGTGAGGAGAGAGAGTGTTTGAGAGATAATGTCATTACAGCTGCCAAAACAACCTTGAGAATACATTTTATTTTAAGAGAGAGATTTAAGAACCTGGACGCAGGGCACAAAAAAAAATGTAACTCTGATAGTTCAGTACAACTGTACACGGTTAAAGTCAAGCCCCCCCCCACCCCCTCAACATTCTATTGATTGATTACTGCTAAGTTTAATGTAACTTAGCACCAAGTTTTACATCACAAGAGACCAGACACTCTACACTCAAAAGCCGGAGAAAAAAAATGTGTGGTTACTTATTTTTTAACATTACACAAATAAATCTTCCATGTCAGCCATCCATATTAGATGACTTCTTATGGAACTTGTCATTTGAAGCACATATTTTTGCCACTATGAGGTGATAAGATAGGTTAAAGGTTATATCTCTAGCAAGTGATGAAATTCATATATTAACGTTGACTTTAACCAATGTAAGTTAAGAAACGCCTGCATTAAGTCATTTTATTAGTTACCAATTGAGAATGGTTGCCTAATTTACAGGCACAGTTCCACAACATTTGTAGATTAGAGTGGAGACGATTGGCTGCTACGGCCAGTACTTTACCTTGACCAGTCCTAGGACATGAAACTGGTCGGCTGCCGGGAGAAGCTGTTCTACGTTAGCGGCTGTAACTTTGGCATGGTGAGTGTAAGCGTAGTCGATGACAAGAGCCATAATATCACTGCTGACCTGTGTCAGTGTGATCTCATACTGGCTGGTTGGAGTCTGCCAGATGACAAGATGTAGCATCAAGCTGATATTGTTAAAATATAGGGCTTAATGAAACATTTATTTATAATCAGTTTTTATTAACAGAAAAAGTTATGTTCTGGTTACAGATGCTCATTACTAAAATAGCACATCTCTAAATTTAACATGTTATTTAGTACTAACAGTACATATAATGTTTAAGAAGTGTAAAGAAAACTGTGCACTAAAAATCAAGGCTTCTATTTTATTTTTATTTACATTAAATTGCTATTAATTTTTTCTTGTAAGGTGCATCAAAAAAATCACTTTTTTAACTGACACCAATTTGGGAGCAAAGGTCTGTATGTTAAAGAAACTGCACAGTTATCAGTATTCTTACTTAAATTATATCAGAACTGTATAAATTTAAATTACAGTAATTTATCACACATCAGCAAGCAGTTCATAAGCAGTTAAATATTTATAAACACAAATATTCTAACAGGTACAGATATATAGGCAGTATAGTGAAATATTAACTAAATAAATTATATCTAAACTTTGAAAAAATTGCTCATACAAAACTTGTACTAATTATTCAGTTAACTGCAGTCTTAGAGAAGTGTACTGTTTGTATCATGTTTTTAAAATAGCAAGGTCTACTGTTTACATTTTGTCTCACGGGGGCTGTATTCTACATATAGTAAAAATCTAATACACTAAATACTTTATTATGGTTAACTAATCTGTGTAAAACCATGTTCCAAAAAGGTATGCACTGTGTTTCTCTGATATCTGTGCCTCAGGAAGTTTGCCTAGTTGATATAATGGGTAACATCAGGTTTGTTCTTTCATTATTCCATCCATGCACCACATGGAAAACGGATGAGAACACTACCCACCTCAGCTACCTGGCTGGTGAACAAGGCCCTAAAGAAACTGCTGCAGGCGGAAAGTATGTTCCTATGAATAGGGAAAGCCACATCTCCGACTCTGATAACAGCATCACAAAGCTCTCCTTGTTCACGAAGCTCAGCTAGAATGTTACAAGCCTGTCAGAAAGTTACAGATGAACATTTGTCATTTTTACTAAAACTATAAACAGATGAATTAAGAATATTAGGAAATGGGAGGTATAAAATGGGAAGATGTAGTGAATAAAAAAGAAAACTACCATAAACAATTATATGCAGAATATTTGTTGTTTAAAAGAAAGTTAATACATTGTATGAAAATTTCTCATTCTCAAATCAAAGAAATACAAATATAATTACTTTCTAAATGATTTGTATCTCACTGAAACTGAAAGGAAAACTAAACAGTTGATTTTATGTTGAATTATGTGAATAAATCTTTGCCTTTTTACTAACAATAACAAAACATTTTAAAAAATGATATGCTTTTATTAATTATAGGAATAATCCACTTAGAGACAGAAAATTGGAGATGTCATATGAAAATGAAAAAAAAAAAACCAGTTTTTTTTTTGTTTGGCCAATTATGTAAATATGCACTGGTTGATTCAGCAATGATTGTGTATGTTGTCTGCATGTGTGTGTATGTGTGTTCTGAATGGGAAGGGGGGAGATAAAACAAGAGATATGCTCTACAAAAGAAACAACTAAACATATTATTGTATTAGATTAAACCAGGCACTTTCAGTTTCACATTTTTAAATTTAAAATTTTATAAAATTACATAAATGCTTTTGAATGTAAATGCTACAGAAGAGTTCTTCAGATATCATGGACACATAAAAGAACAAATATATCCATATTACACGAACTTAATATTGAAGAAGGCTGGCTAGTAAAGAGGATTAAACAAAGAAAACTTAAATATTTTGGACACATTAAATGTCATGATAATTTAGAGAAGACCATCTTGGAAGGGTACATAATGGGAAAAAGAGAGGAAGACAAGGCGAAGATGGCTGCAAGACATCGTTGATAACCTGTAAATGGATGCATCAGCAGCAGGCCATCTTGCTTACAACTGAGAGGCCTACAGGAGAGCTGTTAGGGAGGCAAAGTTCCACAAGAGACATGCAAATGACAGACTGACTGACTTTCAGTTTCCTACTCTTAGCCAGGGATTTCCAGAAAAACCTTTTTCTTTTAACATGTCAAAAATTGTCCTGGACTTAATATACATATATAATGAATATATTATTATTTATGTTATTATATAATTCTTCATAATAATGTTATTAATATTTTTAAAAATATTTTTAATTAATATAAGAAAATGGTCTGTTTGGAAAATTCTGTTTGGTTATCAGTTCATTAATAAATTAATTTCCTGTAATAATTTGTATACAAGGATGAGGGGGAGGGGAGATTTAGGATACGTGAAATAAAGTAGGAAAACTGATTGGAAATTGATTGTTAAAACCCAAACCGGTTTTTAAAACTGACAGAAACGTGCCATTATCAAAACGGCCGAAATAAACAACTTGGGCCTATCCCGCATGTGTTTCCTCTGTTATTTCTGTTTACAGCGCCCTGTGTGTATATCGTTTCGTTTGTACTCATTCGCCAGGGCTCTCCGCACATACATACCTGAGAACTGAATTCCGACTTCAGCGATGTGGACATCGCCGACTCTTCGGAGACGGAGTCGTCCTGCCGCGCATCGACGGCGGACATAGTGACTGTTAAGCCAGGAGTGATGAGATGACTGAGAACAGCTCCCCCCTCCTTGCAGATGTTAAGTTCCTTTGTCCTAGATGCGGCCAGATGGAAGGGTTGTGATGGAAAAGTTTGAACTGTGGTGTCGAACGGAAAACGAGGAGAGATTCTGGGCGTGCTCTCTGGGGGCCGAGACTTTTTGTTTTGAGATTACAACTACAAAATCTTTGACGAAAAGCACGCATAGCGGGAGTTTACCACGATGTTGGAGATAATTGTCTGGGATGACTCTGTTTTCAGGTCAATAACGTGAAACCAGAACTTTATATATATATATAGAATATTGTTATGCACACATACACACGAAGCAGTCTTTCCATAACACTCTTCTATAGTCTGGACTACTTTTGTTGTTTTTGTTGTTGTTGCTGTTTCTTCTAAAGTGATGAGAAAGTAACGTTCAGACTGGGCTGGATTTGATTCTGCCTTTTGCGATCAAAATAACGATTAATGATTATTCTTTCTATTGCATGGTCACAATAAATTCTCTTGCTGTTTTTGCGCCTCAGTGTAACAGTTACTACCTTCATACAGCTGTCGATCATCCGTCACCTGGTCCTACCTGACTTTTTTTGTTTTGTTTTGTTTTGTTTCATGCTCATCTTCTCTCCTTAGACTTTCACCCACGTGACTAAACTCAATCAACTTTAACCTTTATATTTATTTTTCATATTTATTTTCATCACGCGTCAACATTATCCTACATTTGTAAATAGATTCTCACATATGCCAGTATTTCATTGTTGTATATTGTCTCTACCACTTGTTTGAAATACTGATAATATTTCAGTAACACACAATATATATAGGACATTTGGCGAAGGATGTAGATAGTTCTGATATATTTTTCTTATGGTGTATTGTCGAGCTAATTTATATTTCACAATTTCAGTCCGAGATGTATATATGCAGCAAAAACAGGAGACAGCAAAACTATATATAACATACAGAAGAAGCTAACAGGTGCTATTACCTCCAGAGAAAGACCAGTCCTTAGCAAAACAGGCAACCTATTAACATCAAGTAAAGACCAAAAGCAAAAATGGGCTGAACACTTCCAAGAAATACTTAATCGACCACACCCAAAAGAATTGATAAACCTTGAAACCGACTTACCAGCCCCACAACTAAATGTCAACTTAGATGAAATTACACTGCATGAAATCCAAACAGCAGTGAATCTAATGGCAAACAACAAAGCTGCAGGTGAAGATGAAATAACACCCGAAATGTTAAAAGCTATTAATAGTGACAACAACTACAGAGAATGTTTAATAAGATTTGGAAAGAAGAAAAGGTCCCTTCTAAATGGAAAAACGGAATCATTGTTAAAATACCCCCCCCCAAAAAAAAAAGCAACCATAGCCACTGTAACAATTGGAGAGGAGTAACCTTAGTATCAACTGTGTCAAAAGTATTTTTGCAAGGTCATTTTGAATAGACTTAAAGATACAGTGGATACCGCAATGATCTCAGAACAAGCATTTTTGTTTTAAATTCTTTTTTTAATTTCTTTTTGAACAGCGCATGGTGCTGCTAGATAATTGTACCACTGTGAGGTAGTGAAGGTTTTTAGATTAAAAGCTTAGCCTGGACAGAAGGACCACCTTGTTGATCATGGTATCAGCTTTTCTTAAAGGATTTCGAAAAGGGAGGAGCTGTCTCGACCAGATCTTTACTCTAAGAATAATGCTTGGAGAATATATTGAGAAGCAGAAACCATTAATCCTAAACTTTATAGACTTTAAAAAGACATTTGATAGCATACACAGAGATGCATTGTGGAGACTGTATGGAATACCACCTAAAACTGTCAACAACGGATGTGTTTGTGTAGTCAAGACAGAAGAAGGAATGAGCGAATGGTTTCATATTGAAACTGGCTTGAAACAAGGATGCATTATCTCCCTTGCTTTTTTGGAATTCCCATAGACTATATTGAAAAGATGATGTACTGGTAAAATCTGCATTGATTGGGTACAAATAGAAGATCTTGATTTTGCAGATGACATAACTCTTATCAGTGACAATGTGAAATCGATGCAGGAAAAAACAGATTCTCTGTCTTCTTTGGCTAGCAAAATAGGTCTTGAAATTAACAAAGACAAAACAAAAATAATGAGTTAATCAAGAAAGAAAAATATACGTAGAAGGAACAGCTATTGATGAAGTAAACCAATTTGCATATCTCGGCAGCTACATAAACCAGGATTGTATAACCAGCAAAGAAGTTAGAATTAGAATTGCAAAAGCAGCATTGTCCTTAAAAAATCTTGAAAACATGGAATTCAGAAGTTATAAGCACAAAAACCAAGTTAAGATTATTCAATTCAAATGTGATATCCACTCTCATTTATACATGCGAACGCTGGAAATCAACCAAAGAAATAGACAAGAAATTAGACTCTTTTGACAACAAATGCCTCAGGAAAATACTTGGTATAAATTGGTACGAATTCAAGAACAACACAGAGATAAGACAAATGAGCAAACAGCAACCTGTTTCATTGGTGATCAGAAAAAGAAGATGGACATATGTAGGTCATGTGATGAGAAGAGAATACAAAAACAAGCTATCAAGTGGAACACAACAGGCCGAAGAAAAAGAGGTCGACCATGTGAAAATTTAAAGAGGACATTGTTAAGAGAAGCCAGTTTAGTGGGCGTAGCATCCCTTGACGAAGTTGAAAAACGTTCTGAAAACAGGAAATCTTTGCAAACTACAATGCGAGCCCTATGTGACGTTTAACGGAACGGGAAGGATGTAAGATGTATATTAAATAGTTTTCCCCTCGTAATCTTTAGACCAGCTAATTTCTGTTAAGTTTGTCTGATCCGTATGTGAAGCAGTTTTCTTTCTCGTAGTGTTTAGCTAAATTCTGTTTCACAGTTTCGCCCGCCCATTTTGTGTATCAAGTAGTTTCTCGCATATTTTTCTTGTAATGTTTAGTTTAGATAATTTCTATTTCACACTTTCGTCTACCCGTCGTATGTATCATTGTGCTTCTGACGCAGTTCTGTATTTAAAAAAAAAAAGAAAGCATAGGTAAACCTGCCGTCCCTTAGAAGCACGTAGGGATTTGGCGTTAGTGTCCATATTTTCCTTGATCTGTCAGCACACAAGAGTGATATGGTCAGTATCAAACCTGGCCACCTCAGAGTCACCACATCAAGCACGCGAATGGAAGTTGAGGCTGTGTTGGCGGCAATGGAATGGTTAGTTGCTCATGATGTGGTTAATGGTGTCATTGTGACGGATTCACAGAGTATGCTCCGTAAGACTGAGAAGAATTTGTTTCGCAAAGAATGGGCCCATCTGTTAAGCCAGCCAGCTGTGACAAACCTAACGTGGCTTTACTATCCAGGGCATGCTGGAGTACATGGCAATGATGTGGCAGACATACTTGCTGGACATGCTTAAATAAACAGCAGACTGTCAATGGACACGGAAGACATTGCTAGGGCTGTACTGGACAGACTGCGGGAAAATGAAGAGCGGGAATGGACGAGCAATGTAGCTGTGAGGAGACTGCCAGAGCTAGAACTAACTAAAGGTGCTGGCAGGAAATCCAAACTATGTGACAGAAAACGCATTGTAAACAACCAACATTTGACAGGAACTATTAACAAACATAGGCTTTTCAATAAAAACGTAAAGACTGTCCTGCTATATGGTTCGGAGATATGGGTTATGACCAAGACAGAGGATACAAACATTCATGAACTATTGATTGAGGAGGATTTTAAATATTAAGTGGCAGGACAAGATCAGGAACTAGGGGCTCTGGGAAAGGGCAGGACAAGAACCTATGAACCTACAAATCATGTCTAGGATGTGGAGGTGAACTGGCCATATCTGGGTAAACCCGACACCAGCATAGCAAGACAGGCACGACATGGAATCCTCAGGGAAATAGAACATGAGGAAGACCTAGACTTACTTGGGGAAGAGAAATTATGACATTGCTCAGAGACAAATCAGTGTCAGGTCCCCTTTCTTCATAGTGATATGTTTTGCTGCATTTTTTTTTATTTGTGGTATCATACTAAAGTCATATTGAATAGTTAATGCTATTATTAAATCATGTCAGGATGAATTAATGTCAATAAATGTGACTTATATTGCCTTGCCTTGATAAAATATGCCTTATGAGTATTATTTTGTTTTGTTGGTGATGACAGAGAGGAATTGGAGGAACCAATAACTCTGGAGAAATTTAAGAGGGTAGCAGACATGAACATCAACTATGAGGGTAAAGAATCTGGGTTGGAGATTTGTCGGGAGCGAGCTGTAATGGAGGATGTGCCAGGCACTGTTGTATTCCCGGACATTACTCCTTACTGCAAGGCAGCAGTTTTGGCCAAGCTCCCAACTCAAAAGATGGAAAAATGGGTAAAGTATGAGGGGTTCAGGTGATAAACGTCATCGCCCTAATAAAAGGAGTGGTGCTAATATATAACTCCATAATAAGCCACTGACTTAGTAGTAGGAGAAGTAGTATAAATCATTAATTTTTTTTTTTTAACATGAGGGAAGAAGTGAGAATATCGTGTGAGAGAGCAGACGTGCGTGTCGTTCGTCTAGAGGTGTGTCAGCTAAGAATTGTTGTCTGGTAGAATGTAATGAGACTTGTTTATTTGTCCTTTCTAGGACATAGTTTCAGTTTTTGTGTAGTGTAGTTAAGATGTAGGTATCTGTACTTTTTAAGGACAGATGAAATATGGTTAGATGATTGTAGTTGTAGCGTTTTCTCGGTTTGATCAATTCATTATGTAAGGTTAGTATTCCCTTGATAATACTGTTTTTTTGTTGAGGTATATACACATTCCTGTGGCTGACTCTTGCCCGTCGGGATGTTTTCTGTATTACTACTGTATCCTTGATTTTCTCACGTTGTTCACTGACATTCACCGGCTCGCATTCATCAAGATTCTGTCATCCTTTCTCACATTAAACGTTTGACGACGGACTTCGCTAGAAGCTGACCTTTGCCTGTTGTGTACATCTGCGTTACTGTAGTGCAGATCGACTGTTCTGTCATTCGTGTTACCTCCCTTCCTGTGGTTGCTTCCTTCAATCGGGGTGGGGGTAAATGCGGTTACTAAGAGTGTATTACATTATGCATTAAACAGGCCAAAATACAGTCTTTAGTCATTTTTGGTGAAGCTAAATCTTTCCATTAATGGAGAATTAGTTCTATTTTTTTTTAAACTGGTCATTCCTTCTGTGGCTGACACTGGCTGAGGAGCAAATACCTCAGAGTTCACAATAAGACAAATGACAGGAACAACTCCAAAGTATTCGGTGTTAAGGTACTGCTGTTATTTATTATAGCACAATCTGAGGCATAACAGTAAACTATCATACATTACAAGCAGTACTGTACCTTAAATACATTTAACCCTTTTCCATCCTCTTTAATAAATGCATATACACTGTGGGGTCCAATCTACTTACACTCGTTTAATCTATGTCAATAAAGCGTGATTTATTTCACCTTTTTGATTAAGTTGCTATGTGAAACTGATATACAAAATTTAATGTGAACTGACAGCCAGTCTGAATAAATTATTTCCCCTACGCACAATTAATAGAAACCTTTTGTCTTCACTCTGAGCTATGTGCCTATGAAAACTCTGACGTGGGATTAGAATGCGAAAACTGCTAGGTCTAAGTACACTTTGATATAGGATTCTTACATCTTACATCCTTTCCATTCTGTTAAACGCCACATAGGGCTCGCATGGTAGTTTGCAAAGTTTTCCTGTTTTCGGAACGTTTTTCAACTTCATCAAGGGATGTTATGCCCACTAAGCTGGGCTCTCTTAAGTGTCCTCTTTACGGTTTCACGTGGTTGACCTCTTTTTCTTCGGTCTGTTGTGTTCCACTCGACAGCCTGTTTGGAGATTCTCTGATTGTTTCTTCTCATCACACGACCGACAAATGTCCATCTCCTTTTTTCTGATCGCCCATGAGACTGGTTGTTGTTTGCTCATCTGTCTCATCTTTGTGTTCTTTAATTCATTCCACTTGATACCGAGTATTTTCCTGAGGCACTTGTTTTCAAAAAAGTCTAATTTCTTGTCTATTTCTTTAGTTGTTTTCCAGCTTTTGCATGCTTAAATGAGGGTGGATATGACATTTGAATCTTTGTTTTTTTTCTATTTTTGAGAGCCATATGTTCTCAAGATTCTTGAAGGTCAACGCTGCTTTTGCATTTCTAACTTCCTTTCTGGTGTCACCATCTTGGTGTATGTAGCTGTGTACTTCAACAGCTTCTTCTATGTATATTTTTCCTTCTTGATTAATGAGAGGTTTCATTATTTTTGTTTTTTTTTCCTTGTTAAAGTCCTATTTTACTAGTCAGTGAAGACAGGGTATTTTTTTCTTGTACTGAATCCACATTGTCGCTAACAAGAGTTATATCCTCTACAAAATCAAGATCTTCTAGTTAGGTCCCATGCACCCAATCAATGCCAATTTTACCTGTACAGCTTTTTTTTCATTATGAAGTCTACAGAAATTCCAAAAAGCAAGGGAGATAATATACATCCTCGTTTCAAGCCTGTTTCAATCTGGAACCATTCGCTCATTCTTTCTTCTGTAGTGACTGCACAAACATATCCATTGTAGAGATCCTTAATGATGTTGACAACTTTAGATGGTATTCCATATAGTCTTAAAATTCTCCACAATGAATCTCCATGAATGCTATCGAATGCCTTTTTTAAAGTCTGTGAAGTTCAGGATTAATGGTTTTTGCTTTTCAATATGCTCTTCAAGTATTATTCTTAAAGTAATGATCTGGTCAAGACAGCTTCTTCCTTTTCGAAATCCTGCTTGTTCTTCTCTCATTGCAGTATCCACTATATCTTGAATTCTACTCAGAATAACTTTGCAAAATACTTTTGACACAAATGACAGTAAGGTTACTCCTCTCCAGTTATTGCAGTTGCTTAGGCTGCCTTTTTTTTTGGGGGGGGGGGGTATTTTAACAATGATTCCTTTTTTTCCATTTAGAAGGGACCTTTTCTTCTTGCCAAACTTTATTAAAAATTCTCTGTAGTTGGCTCATGTTGTCACTATTTATAGCTTTTAACATTTCGGCTGTTATTTCATTTTCATCTGCAACTTTGCTGTTAGCCATTAGATTCACTGCAGTTTCAATTCCATTCAATGTAATTTGATCCAGGTTGACATTTAGTTGTGGGATTAGTAAGTTGGTTTCAAGATTTATTAATTCTTTTGGGTGTGGTCGATTAAGCATTTCTGATTTGTCTAAGAAAACTCTGACACAGGATTAGAATGTGAAAAATGATTTGCCTAAAAAATTTCTGACAAAGGAAAGGACAGAGCTGATAATCTATCAAAAAAAAGTTTGTATGTGTGAACTCTATAGCCTGGGATATGGTCATTATATAGTGTTAGCTACATAAGCACAGGCTATATGTTTTTATGTACTGTATGATGTACTAGAAAGTGTACATGTCAAATCTACATTTTTTGTTCAGCTTCTATAAACCTGCACAAAAACTTCAAATTACCACTATTATCTAAAGTAGCCTCTTCTACTGAGCTGTGCTCAAAATTCTGAAATGCTTTCTACATTAGAAACTGTTTCTTCAGCCACCTGCTTGAAAGCTACCATATACTCTCAGAATCATCACCAGAAATACCAGCAACATATAACACTAGCACAACACTTAACTAAGCAAAGTTTTTTTTAAATGCTGTACATTGCACACTCCCAAAGATATGTCTCCTCTTTATTATCACTGCTCCCACAAAAATATTCACACATAAAAAAAAAAGCAATATAACATTTCAGAGTAAAATTATTTTGTGAAGTTTCACTAAATATCAAGACAACCTCAACACTCCACAGCCATGCAACATAGTTCTTGGATGGTGAACAAAACACTGAAATACAACATTCTAAATGAAAACAGGTGAAAATGATGTATGTGGAATGTAAACTTGTGGTAACAATAACTCTGGATTTCAGTCACTGACCAATCATTCCTTATGTTTAAACAAATCTGACCATACAAATATCTCAGACCAGAAATTAGGTTTATATTAGCTGATAGTTATCTGCGCAATGATCACACTTCCCTTTGCTTCTTTTAAAAAAAAAATTGCTTGAAAGTGAAGCTTTATCTTTAAGCTTTGCTTTTTTCCCCCCTAAATGGTTATCACTCATGTTGCATTATTGATTGTATACTTTGTGTATTAAATATTCTTGTTTAAATATTAAATTATATATTTAATTATATATATTAAATATTCATAACTTCTAACCTTTGGGTTCCATGTTAACTCTTAAAAGATGAGAGATCCCTAAAAAGGATCTTTGTGCGCCGGGCTGTTCCCAACCGAGAGCCCTATAAGGCTTCAGATTTTCTTCCGTTGAAAACACAATGTTACTTTTTATTTAACCAGTTAGAACTCTTCTGAATCCAAAGTTAATCTAGTGTTTTAAGCATGGGGGATAAAGATGCCATATTGGATACATAGACAGGGGGGGTCAAATTCAAGTTTATTTCGAGATTGAGTGGTAGAATGGTCACGCCGACCGACTAGACCTATCTTACTATATGTGTTTCTCGTAGCTGTAGATCTGTTAGATTTATCGGATGTCACAAACATCCATAAATGTTGATTTTTCTGTGTTGAAATTTGAATGACTATGTATTCTATATTGGATTATGACACAGTTAAGGTAAGTATAAAGTAGATTTTATTGCTCAGCCCTAAAATTTTTTTAGCACCAAAAATCGTTCCATCGTTTCACACCAGTTTTTTTTCTTTTCTTTGTTTTTTTTTTATGACAAATAACTTCATTTATGGAATCTTCATTCATTTCCACTTATTTTAATGTGTGATACACACGTGGTGATCATGGAATTAAGTCAGTACAATAACTTTTACACAGGGACCTTTGTTCTCCAAAATGTCAGCGCCCTTCTCCAATGTCCACGTCGTCAGAAATTAAGGAACGGTTTGGAAGTAATGCATCTTGAAAGAGTTAACTTTTAACTTATCATGAACCATTTAAATGACTTTTCTCCAAAAATGTTTTTAAAAAACCATAGTCGCATGGTTTTGTTCTGTAGTATGAGTTTATAATTTTAAATCTATTGGATGTTATGTTTTTCATTTATACATTCTCATCTTACTCTCATACTTTCTGTTTGTTTTTTCTCACTTACTCACTCCCTCTGCCGCCTTGTAAAACTGCACCATACACCTCTATCTACCTTTATTATCTGAACCAGTTTTATTGCAGTCGCCATCCCTTTTATAATTTTAAACAACCTCTAAAATTAGGCACTGTGTCACTTCCCAACAAATCATTTTCACTTTTTTAATTATAAACCATGTTTATTTTTTTAATTATAAACCATGTTCACGCATCATGGATGTTGTTTGGTATGCTAAGAGTTCATTAAACAATGCCTGAAGAGCCACTTGATAAAATATAACTACTGTTTGGTTAATACTTTATGAAACTGCTCCTTATTTTTTTATTATCCAGCTCTGTATGACCTTCCAAGTTCCTGTTTTGTCACACTGGGAGCAATTTGCAAATGACTCTATAAAGCAAATTACTGAAGCTGAAAAGTGATAACGGTACAGCTAAGCTGCCTGAAAAAGTGCTATAAACTCTCTCTTATCAAAACTGCTGACATTTCTGTTGCTTCTTTTAACTTCCCTGATTTAGCACCTACAAACAACTACATCACTGATATTAAGGGGGTAAAAAAAAATAAACAATTGCACAAAATATGAAAGGAATAGGCATACGCTATTCATGAAATAGAAAATATCTAACCGCAAAAAAAAAAGTTATTTTTGATAATGCCCCTCAATTACCTACCACTTGACAACACAGAAATCATCAAATTATTGTTCCCACACCATGAAATGTGATTTCATCTAAATACACATTTTTATTTTACATTCTAAAGAACACAGATCATCCTACACTTAACATGAAGGTGGCATTCACGATAGATTTAGCATCACTCCTTGTTACTTGACACCAGGGTTTACATCAAGAAAGTATGGGTGCTGCAAACTGTCCTCTGCTGAAAGTCTGTCAGCTGGGTAACAGACAAGCAGTTTCTGAAAAAAAAATGACACAAAGTTTGAGACTTCTAGCACGAACACACAAAAAAAGTGACAGCACAGGAGGTTTCTGAAAAATAACACAAAGTTTGAGACTTCTAGCACAAACACACAAAAAAAGTGACAGCACAGGAGGTTTCTGAAAAATAACACAAAGTTTGAGACTTCTAGCACAAACACACAAAAAAAGTGACAGTACAGGAGGTTTCTGAAAAATAACACAAAGTTTGAGACTTCTAGCACAAACACACAAAAAAAGTGACAGCACAGGAGGTTTCTGAAAAATAACACAAAGTTTGAGACTTCTAGCACAAACACACAAAAAAAGTGACAGCACAGGAGGTTTCTGAAAAATAACACAAAGTTTGAGACTTCTAGCACAAACACACACAAAAAAAGTAATAGCACAGGAACAAAAAGTAATCTTAACCTGACAGCCAGATGATACGGAGAAGCTGACATCACTGATATTTTTCTGTTAAAACCTGTTCTGAACTCAGTTATTTCTAAATCTTTTTTTTTCTGTCATTATTATTTCTAGTTATAGAACTCTTTTTTCAAATCTCTTCTCATCTGCACTTTTTTTTTTGGTCTTTCGATCAGGACTTCCTTTACTTTGCATGTTCTCACTACTGATACATCACATAATTAGATTCTTCATCTGAACCATGCATAAGCCAATAACATAAATATTACACAAGTTTTAAAATTAAAAAATATACAGCATAGCAGCAGATAACTGTTTATTGTCACTGGAAACAATTATGTCAATGTTAATCAGAATTAACATTAATGAGACTACATTATGTAATAAAACTTAAATGTCCGGCATCACTATTCATTCTTTTAACTGAACGTGGGGTCCCAAAAGTTCTTGAGTAGTTTTAACAGCTTCTGACATACAAATCTTACAAACTTAGCTAAGTTTTATCTAATGTTCACCAAACTGAAAGATGCAATGTGATTTTTGGGACATGCTGTCCTGAAAAATTTCTTCCAGTATGTGCCCATACTGTGATAACAATTTAATATACTGTGACAACGCAGGCCAAAGAAAAAGAGGTCGACCACATGAAACTCTCAAGAGGACATTGTTAAGAAAGGCCAGTTTGTGGGCAAAAAATTTCCACTGATCAGGTTGAAAAGCTTGCCGAAAACAGGAACATTTGGTGAACTACCACTACACTATATGACGTTTAACAGTATGGGAAATACTTGTCAAAGAAAAGAAAACTTGAAAAGTAAAAACTAAAAGAAAATAACAGAGTATTTTCATAATAACTCCTGCTACCTGAAGCAAATCTCTGCCCTTTGAACTCAGCTTGGGCACAACTTGTTGCCAGGTTGTACTCACATGATACATTGGGAATGGCTGAAAAAAAATTTTAAAAATATGAATATGAAAACAAAGACTACTCAGAATTTTACTCCAGAAGAAAATACGTTTCAGTATTTTTTTTTTAAAAATGAGGTTAGCTAGGAGGGACCATCATCCATGCACTCCAGACACATCCAAAGTGCTCTATGTCTTCTTCAGTATCTCCTTCAGCATACAGATACTTCACTTGGTTCTTTCAAAAGCACCCCCACAGAAGCTCACCACAGGATTGGTTAGCCGGCAAGATTTATCAAAATCCATGTCACAGTAGTCTTTGCAGGGTCAGCCCTAGTGGTGCTGGACCTGGCTGACATGCATCCAACTCTTCCTGCAGCTCCAGATCAGTTCTCTGTCTCTGTCATGTTTGTTACACCAAAATTTCATCTGTATAACACAGGCTTCATCCCCTCCCATCAAGCTGTTCCCTTGTTATCCAGACTGTGTATACACTGAAGACTGGTGATAATGGTGAGCCTTGTGGTAGGCCGGGAGTGACTGCTGTCAGTTCTGATTCCCAGCTATCACATCTAAGTACTATTTTTCTTTCTTTGATGGAGTGCCGCCAATACCTAGTTAATGAGGACTGGGTGGATGCTGAGTTCCAGCAGCTGATACAGTATAAAGTAAAATGGAACCCTGTTGTATGCATCTTCCGGATCTATATTAGCTGTACAAGTTTCAACACCTGCATGGAATCCTTCATATGTATCACAGACAAAGACTGCAGCATTGTGCCATGTTTAAGTGGTCCATCTACAGCCTCCGAGTAAAAAAAGGTAAAGGTAATCCTGTTGTGCCTTGGAGGCATGTAGGGATATGATGTTTGTGCCCATATAGCCTCAGAGTAAAAAAAGGTAAAGGTAATCCTGTTGTGCCTTAGAGGCACATAGGGATATGGTGTTAGTGCCCATACAGCCTCCAAGGGTGACATGCAAAATGTGATGTCTTTCAAGTTCATATGCTACTTTTCTAGCAACTATCTTTCTGAGTAGTTAGCCAGTGGTGTTCTGCATGGCAATCACCCTGTACCCATTTATCTGTGGTGTATACATTCTCAGTTTAGTATCCAAATGGGATACTGCTGTTATATTAAAAAAAAAAAAAAAAGTGATATAGAGTAGTGGTCCTGCACTTTGAGCAATGGCTTCTTTTCTGAGAAATATGTTTGAGTTACAATAAGGTCCAGGGTTTTTTTTTTTCTGTCAAGGGGGTTTTGGAGATGGGGATAACTGTTGGCATTCTACGGAAACTTCTCTGGGTAAGTGGTTTAAAGCTCTCATCCTCAAAGTCCTTTCCCAGTGGAAACTGCAAAAATGGTGTGAAAATGAAAGTTCTTTTTTTCAATCCTTTTTTTTTCTTTCACACAAATTTTTAAAAACAAATAAGTAACTGTGATGTGCTGGTAATTAACTGTTTCACATAAAACTGTTTTCTTTCTCTTTCATGTTATTTAATATGCAAGTACAAATATTTCTCCACTGGAGATGACAACTCGAGACCAAACTGCAGTTGCAGGGTAAGCTATGGTAACTCTGTAATGCCTAAGAGGCACATAGGGATATGGTGTTAGTGTCCATATTTTCCTTGACCTGTCAACACACCAAAAGGTGATATGGTCAGTATCACACCTAGTCGCCTTTCCGTTCCCAGCTCCAGAAGAAGTTAGGTACTCATTTTTACAGCTGGGTGACTGAGCACTTCTGGCTAGATTTGAACCCCCAACCTTCGCCATGAGAGACTAATGCACTAACCACTTCACCACTCTGCAGCTATACATATAAATTGAAATAAACAAAATATCAATACATATATTCAGATATCATGGACACAGAAAAGAATAAATATATCCATACTACAAGAACTAAATATTGAAGAAGGTTGGCCAGTAAAGAGGATTAAACAGAGAAAACTTTAATATTTAAATTAAACACATTAAAAACATCATGAGAATTTAGGGAAGACCATCTTGGAAGGGTACATAATGGGAAAAAGAAAGAGAGGAAGACCCAAGGTGAAGATGGCTGCAACACATCATTGATAATCTGCAAATGGATGAAGCAGCAACATGGTATCTTGCTTACAACCGAGAGGCCTATGGGAGAGCTGTTAGAGAGGCAAAATTCTGCAAGGGACATGCTAATGACTGAGTCAACATTTCATCAAGCAACAAACAAAATTACATATGCCCATTAAAAAAAAAAAAGCCTAAATTTCTTTTTCTCATCAAAATGTACTCTGACAGAGTATGGGAATTAATTGAGGAGTCTTCTTCTTCTTCTTCGTACGCACTGGCGATGATGCATGGTACCCTGATTTTGCAATGCGCCTTTTGGCTGGGTACCTCCGACTTCAGCACCTTTCCTTGCTAGGGAAGACTGTGGTCTTGATCAGACTGCCATGAAAACAGTGGCGTAGGCTGGCCTGGCCAAAACTTTGTTTTCCAGCTTCTGGTGGCTGTACTTAGGTCCCTTCTCCATGTCAGATCCAGCATGCAATGCTGGCTGGCCAGACAGCTTTGAGACAGTTCCACAGAGACACTCTAACACTTGGATGAGGAATCCAATGAATGCCTCAACAATATCCATTCCCCGCCACCTATAGTTTGCTGGTTCTGTTTTGTTTACATCATTCAGACAGCCATCATTGTAAAGACCCATAGACTTTGTCACATCCTGGACTCATTGGTTTCACACCAGATTTTCCTCATTCCTGCCAGCAATCTCCATTTCCCCATCCATCCACCAACCTGACATTACATTTTACAAAAATAACAATTACAATTAGTGTTGATTGCTACAGGTTTCTGGGCTACAGAAGTAGGTCAGAGTTTTTAAGCAAACAGATCTATGTTCCCTGTCTCACAAAGACTATGTTAAGATAAAGTGCGTTCTTAACACAGCTATTTCCCAGGGTATAAAATAAGGAGTGAGAGAGTCTGAACAAAATAATTCTAGTTACCCTGTAGTTAGGGAGCTGAGTGAGTCCTGGCCATGTTTCTTCTGTTGGAGTGCCTAAAAGCCTGTTAGCTGTGGTTAAGTCAAACTCATTGGAACAGTATCACTCCAAATTAATGGAGGTTAAGTAAGAAATTTTGGTATTAAATATTAGCGATTCTCAAACTTTTTCACACCATGGTAAGGTAAAGGTAAAAGGTAAAATTCCCCATTTCCATGCCATTAAGGCATGCTGGGTAATACGGTGTTAGGCATGTATTTTCTATGACATTCAGCACATGAAATGTGATGTGGTCAGTATTAGCTTGGCTGCTTTACCTTCCCAGATTTCTCTGGTACCCATTTTTAGAAGCTGGGTGAACCCTGGGGACTTTTTCGATGTGTACCAGAAAAAAAATCCCACTGGTGGGATTGAACCTAGTACCACCAGATTAGTAAACTCAGTTCCTAACCACTCGGCGGACCAGGCCGCCTCTCAGACTATGGTACACTTGGCAATTCAAATTTCTGTCATGGCACACCCATGTTCTTAATGTCTTAATTCATGTAATTAACTATGACAAAATGAACAACACTCTGGGAGAGAATTTAAGTTTCATTATACAAGAGCCTTGTTCTCACTGTAAAATGTGAGCCTGCTTGAAAGCACAGATCTCCTTAACTCATAGAGGAATACAGAGTAAATATACTCTTAATTCATAGAGGAATACAGAGTAAATATACTCTTAATTCATAGTGGAATACAGAGTTAATAAACTCTTAATTCATAGAGGAATACAGAGTAAATATACTTTCAATTCATAGAGGAATACAGAGTAAATGTACTCTTAATTCATAGAGGAATACAGAGTAAATGTACTCTTAATTCATAGAGGAATACAGAGTAATTATAGTCTTAATTCATAGCAGAATACAGAGTAAATAAACTCTTAATTCATAGTGGAATACAGAGTAAATAAACTCTTAATTCACAGAGGAATACAGAATAAATATACTCTTAATTCATAGAGGAATACAGAGCAGATATACTCTTAATTTATAGCGGAATACAGAATAAATAAACTCTTAATTCATACAGGAATACAGAGTAAATATATACTTAACTCTTTGTATACTGGGGGTGTTTCCCTCAAAAGACCAAGGGGGGTAAATTTCACAATGTGAAATGGGATGGTTGTCACATTTAAAAGAATGACAAAGGCATAATCTGATCTGTAGTATGAAGTATTCTACCTTATTTTGAAGAAGAAAAAATGTATTTTGTTTTTCAAATAAAATTTTTTACATTTTGTTAGTATACAACAAAAAAAAAGAGCTAAGAACTGAGAAGAAAGAATGGAAAATGAAGTAATAAAATACATTTTTTTGTCACTTACCCATCAAGTTAATCCACTGTAGTTGTTTATATAATTCCATAATGAATAAAAATGTACACAAACACCTTTTCTTCACATATCTTCCAAAATTTACATGAAAATATGCACTAGTTATGCATTCACAGCAAACTAAAAACACCAAGTGGGTGGGTAATATTTACATGAAAACAAGTGGGCGGTCGTTGACTAATATTTACCAGAAAACAGGCCATTGTGTTTTGGTTTTTGTTTTTTTTTTTTAATTTGAAGCATTCTACAACATTTAATTTTTTTAATTACACAATCTCCAGCATTACTTACTGTGATATTACAGCTAGTACTAGCAAAAAGCTGAGAAGTAGTATCACCAGCTACCCTTCTAACACATTGTGCTGCTGGACCAAAAAAAACACGAAAAATTCTTTCAATCACTGCCATGTGTGCCGAAAATTTACAATTTCTACTACTGCATTCTCTACACCACAGTCTAGACAATTTTAAATTAAATTATGAGCTTGTAATGCAGAAATATGCTGCTCTGGACGAAAGAAACTAGCACTGGAAGCCATATTTGTTGATAAACAAAGGCCTAGCGACGATAAACTTTGAAAAACTCGCTTTAAATGAACAAAGAATCACTCTGTTTTCTGCTCAAACCACGCGCTTAATGTGGACAACTGAATTCCGGAAGGAAGTCAACTGCTGGTTTTAAGATACTTTGATTATTTTCAAAATTAGAGAGCTACAAACCATCATCGCGCCTCGCGTCTATAAGTATATCGTAATAGGGATACAACCACGCAGGACGCGTGTCCAAATACCCAAAGAGTTAATTCATAGAGGAATACAGAGTAAAAGAACTTTTAATTCATAGAGGAATATCGAGTATATAAACTCTTAATTCATGTTATACAGATATTAGGCTGGGAAGGTTTTATACAAATATAGACAATTTATATATATAAATAGACAAAACATGAGCTGAAGTTTTTTCTGTTCTATCACAATTTGGTGACGCATCTCTGGTTCTCTTGTGGCACACTGAGAAACACTACTTATAGACTGGAGGCATGATATAATGCAAAACTAATGTTTGATTTGATGGCACTGAAAAGTTATAAGCACAAAACCAAGTTAAGATTATTCAATTCAAATGTAATATCCACTCTCATTTATGCATGTGAAAGCTGGAAAACAACTTAAGAAATAGACAAGAAATTAGACTCTTTTGAAAACAAATGCCTCAGGAAAATACTTGGTATAAGGTGGAATGAAGTCAAGAACAATGCAGAGATAAGACAGACGAGCAAACAATAACCTGTTCATGGGTGATCAGAAAAAGAAGATGGACATATGTCGGTCATGTGCTGAGAAGAAACAACCAGAGTATCCCAAAACAAGCTATCAAGTGGAACACAACAGGCCAAAGAAAAAGAGATCGACCACATGAAACTCTAAATAGGACAAAGTTAAGAGAGGCCAGTTTAGTGGGAATAATATCCCTTGATGAGGCTGAAAAGCTCACCGAAAACAGGAAATCTTGGCAAACTACCATGCAAGACCTATGTGACGTTTAGCGGCATGGGAAGGTTGTAAGATGTGTTTGATTAAAGGAAAAAAAAAAAGAAAAAAACTTATACACACTAATGTGTCCATTAAACCTTAAATATGTGACACTGAACTTTCAAGTTCTGGCTGCTATTAGACCAGTGGAATGCTTTTTCTTCTTTTGTGTTCAGGTGTTAGGGAATGCTAAACATGGAGCTCAGTTGCCAGGATGAAGGCTGTTGTTTGCTCCAAGTTTTCATGGCAGCCTCACGGCTTGTCTCAGACTGTAGACTTGTGGCCAGGCCTGACTACACAGATCTGCACACATTCAACACCCTTGAAGTACATTCACTCCTTGCAAGGGCACAAACTTGTTTGGGATATCTTTGTAGAGGTGACTCAATAATGGCATATTTTTGCCACAGAAGATGGTTCAGAAGTAGGTATATGTTATATGTGAGTTTTGTCATGCAATATTCTGCTGAATAGATCCTTTCATGACTGCCTGTATCAATGCTGAATTTGCCTCTTAAGCTACAGCAGCAACAAGCAGTGTTTATGCTGCAAAAGGATTAATCTCATTCTGCTTATGTTTTCCGTTTTCAAAACTGGCCCTCGTTTACCCCTCACGGATGACACTGCAGTAACACCAAAGTGCTACACTATCTATGGGTGACTAATTGCATACCTACTTTAGGAACAATATTAATATGCCACTCAACATAAAACCGACAACTGAGAAATATCAATCTAATACAGACTTGCTCAATGGGTGTTGCTACTGATGTCCTGTCTCATGATACTTAAATTACAAAGAAAAGACTTCCTTGTAAATCTTAGATGAGTTTATTTAAAACTAAGTATGTAAAAAAAAAAATGAATAAACTTTCTGAGGATGAAGCAGAATATGCTCAGTATTATCCCCAAAATAAAAAACTTAAATATTTTGGACATATTAAACGTTATAAGAATTTAGAGGAGAGTTTTTGAAAGTGAAAATGAGAAGTCTTGGAAGAGTATATAGTGGAAAAATGAAAGAGAGGAATACCAAGGTGAAGATGACTGCAAGACATCACTGATGATCAGCATCAGCAGCAGGGCACCTTGCTTACAACTGAGAGGCCTTCAGGAGAGCTGCTAGGGAGGCAAAGTTCCGCAAATGACCGACTGACTGTCCCAAAAATGTGGAATTATTATACTTGTCCAGTGTTTGTTTGCTTTGTTTTTATAACTGAACATTATAAACAATGAAGAAAACAACACTGAATGTAAACCTTCAGATTTTTTTTTTCTGAGAATTCTTCCCCCCCACCCATAGTAATGGAGTAACATGACGATTCAAAAGTCTTAGCTAAAGGATTCATTCATTAGAAGAAAAACACTAACAATAAATTTATGCATTTTATCTGGCTTCAGAAAAAAAAGTAAATCAGGAATATTTATTATGTATTATCATAAAACATTTCTTAATAAAATTATAACAATTACTGTTTTGTTCAGTCAGTTTAACTTTTTTAAAGCCAAATACAAGAAACAAAAACATCAACAGAGATATAATTATAAAAAAAAAAGACCTGTCACACACACACAAAATCAACAAATGGTATGAGGATACTTGAAGATTCGCTTCAACTGGTCATCATCATCATTGCCAGGAAAGAGTGGCCTGCCAGCATTTGCCAATTCTGAAACAACAGTTTGAAAACACAACACAATCCAGAAATCAAGGTGTGAAAGAATAACATGATTCTGCTAAACATGAATATCAATATAATTTTTTTTTTTTAAGTTGGTGATGTCTTACTCACATACGCAAAACATCTACATAGACCCTCTAGATTTTAATGGAAGAACTTTCACAATTCAAAGGTTCAGTTTCTTGAGGTGTAGAAGTGATATGTCTGCTATCAGTCTCACTGTCTTGGTTTCTAACAGGCTGACTTGAGGTCGACCACGTGAAACTCTAAAGAGGACATTGTTAAGAGATTGACTGATCTTTATTTCAAAAGGGTTAAGAAGAGAGGCCAAATCAGCGGGCATAACGTCCCTTGATGAGGCTGAAAAGCTCACCGAGGACAGGAAAACCTTGTGAACTATCATGCAACCCCTATGCGACATTTAACGGCATGGGAAGGATGTAAGACTTGACCTACCTGCAAAGATGCATCCGGCTGACCACATGTCAATTGAAGTGGAGTACATTTTTGCTCCAAAAAGGACATCAGGTGGCCGGTACCACAAAGTGACAACCTGTGTAAAGAAGTATGTGCTTCATTTGCCTCAGTTAGGAAGTTACTGAGATAATATGCAACAACTCCCCTCCCTCCTCCACATTACTGTTACACAAACTTTACTAGACATATGTCTTCCATTCACTTTTCATTAGTTTACTTTTCTGACAGATTACATGTATCTTTGTTTCTAATTCATAACCATCTGTTTAATAACAAGAGCTAATCAAACCTTTTAGCCATAACAGAATAAATGGACCTAAGATGGACACTGTCCTTTTTTTTTTTTTCTTGTCATCTTCTTCATATACCTTTCAGCGTTGAGGAGACAAACAGACATCTCAACAGGGTTCAGTGGTTCCTTCATGAAACAGAAAATGTAAGGTTTCTGTAATTTTCTCCATTCACCTGGCCCAGCAAGCCAGCAGTGATTATCTTTCCTGCTCTTCAAACATACAGGAAGAACAGACAAAAGATGCATACAATATTTGTGCTGCAAGATCTAGCATACATACAGTATTTGTGCTGCAAGATCTAGCATGCATGCAGTATTTGTGCTGCAAGATCTAGCATGCATGCAGTATTTGTGCTGCAAGATCTAGCATGCATGCAGTATTTGTGCTGCAAGATCTAGCATGCATGCAGTATTTGTGCTGCAAGATCTAGCATGCATGCAGTATTTGTTCTTGCAAGATCTAGCTACTTGAGTTTATTTGTCTCAAATTTTGGCCCTTGTTTTCCCTTCAAAAGAGCTGTTCCATGTGCTTCCACCTTTCACCAATTCTTCTCGTTCCTCATAAACTCACTGACATGCTCCAGCTAAATATGACGAACTATTCTATGGTTTATCTGTACAAAATGCACTCACATATAAAATAAAGCTTCCGCTTATGTCAAACTGTATGTGGACACACACATATCTTAGCATGATACACCTGAATTAAGATCCAGTCACACCGTATGTGGACACACACATATATTAGCCTGATACACGTGAATTAAGGTCCAGTCACTGTATGTGGACACACACATATCTTAGCCTGATACACCTGAATTAAGATCCAGTCACACCATATGTGGGGACGGATGGACGCACACGCACGCACACACACACACACACATGTATATATCTTAATCTGATTAAGATCCAGTTACTTACTTCAGCTGAATAAAACCTCACAGGAAAGCCAAAAGCCCTTGCCAGACCAAAATCTGCCAGCTTCAGTTCACCATTCTATACATATATCATAGAACAGACATTGTTTTCTTACTATCATTTACACCCTAAATGTGCATAAGGACATAGAAATTTTTTAAAGTATGTAAAGCTTGATCCTTCTTTCCAAGTTAATTACACAAAATTTTACTTTCCTGGAATTATGTCTACTCAAATCACTCTCTGATATTGGCAGTATTTTCAGTTATCTGCTCCTATCTCAGCTACTCAATGTCACCCTGCCCCCCCCCTTTTTTTTAATAGACATTTCCTTATCCTAAATACATTATGTGTAATGCTGGATAGCATTGGCAATCATGTTTCTCTATCTTATGTAACTCTTGGTTTTTTCTAGTCAATTCAAATACTTTCTTTTTCCTTGCCAAATGATCAGTCCATTGAGATATTTTTCTCTTAGTCTTCCTCTCTTTCTTTTTCCCTTGAATTTTCCAGCCGTCACCAAGCTCTTTAATTTCTGTCTTCTCTTGATATGTCTTAGAAATTTTGAGTGTCTTTTTCTTACAATTTTAATGAGTTTCTCTTGTTTTGAAACATTTCTGTATTTGTTGCATCTTTCTCAAAACCACACTTCTGTTACTTCCAGTTGCATTATCACCTGTTTGTTAAATGTCCAAGTTTCACAACCATACAGCAATATTAGCTCTATATAGTACCGTAACATTCTTAAGTATTTTATATAACATAAAAAAATCTCCATTTCTTGTTATTTATGTGTAACTGTGAGAAGCAGGCTTAAAAGATAAACAAAGTAGATACCTTATTTATAAGCAGATTCTGTGGTTTCAAATCTCTGTGTAGAACATTGTTGCTGTGACAGAAAGCAATTCCTCTCAACAGCTGGCACATGAAAGACTGAGGAAAGATCACACATCTATGGACCACAGGTCAGTTACAGTTTACTTCAGTCTCAGATAACAACTACTCACATTTCAGTACGGATATATCTCACCGAGGAAGAAGTGTTATTTTTTTTACCATATGACAATATCCCTAAATATAACAATGATGAATGGTGGTATCTGATGATATCCCTATATTTCATTTAATTTCTCCTATCCTGCAGCCATTTTAGTTTGTGCTCTTTGGTTTGAAGCAATGGTAAAGTATCTGCAGGTCTTCTTTAACTCTTTCCGTGCTGGAGGAAGAAATGTGGATGTTCAGTTGGTACTAGAGTAAAAGCGTGGGTCTTGATATGTATAGGGGGTATAGTTGTAAAATTGAATGAAAACAGCATTTCTATGTACTTATTATATTTCAAAATATAACAAAATGTATGAAGATTTCATAAATGCAGAGTTTTTTAGGAAAAAAGAAGTAATGTGATGTTTTTAGACAATAATTGTGTCCTATTTACCATTGGTTACCTCTAGATCTACAGTTCTTACCATCTGAGATGCCTAGAACTACCTGTCGAAGTTGTCTTGTTTTGATATGTTGCATTCTTGCTAAAATAATGTCTGAAATAACCTTCTAACTACTTCTCTAGTCATCTAATAAGTCAAGATCTACTTAGGATACATTCAAGAATAGTGGTCTGGTCACAGGTCATGTCCATACCCCTTTCTACATCACCAAAAATTGAAATTTCTCGATGTTTCTCTTCGTTTTTCTCGCTCAACATCGCTCGTAACTAAGCACTCTTTCGCCATTTTGAAAAGTGTCACCAGACACACATACGAAATGCGTACAATCTAAACGTTACACCGGTTTTTTTAATGAAACAAACCAAACTTCAAATTTTTGACGACTGGCATCCACGTGAGAAACCGGAAGCATCAGATATCTGACGACAGGCACGGAAAGAGTTAATTGTATTGTGTTTGCATATAATGTGTTTTTGATGTTTGGATGTTCAGGCAATCCCTACATATAATAATAATGAACAGTGGTTCAGAACTTCCAAAAAATTAAAAATTTTACAGACCTGATAATCTTATTATAACAAAGGTGATAAATTTTATTCTACTGAAAACATATAAACCTTTTTTTTTATACAGAAAACAGGCAAATCCTTATTTCCCAGAATAAGATAAATCATCATTTTAGGGAAAAAAAAAAACTCACACAACCATAATTTACAGGAAACCAATAAATCCTTAAATTCAGAATCCTTAACAAGAAATTGTTAATAACTAAATAAATAAATCTTTCAATCTTTTCAAATTAACAGATCAAACAATATGTTATACTCCTACAGCAAATTCACACAATTTCTTTAGAGTCTTTCATGCATCTCACTGAAGTCATGCCACTTCTTTAGTGTTCAAGTGACATTTTGAAAGCTCTCTTAACAACCACTTTGAGATGTTGTAACAGTTCAAAGAAAGGAAATTCCAAATGTACAACCTCAGCAGATCTTCGTAGTACTTTTTCTCACAAGTAGCTCACAGCATGGAACTCTGTATATCCTCTCTTAAATGACTTAAAAAGTGGCCAGGTTTGATGCTGACCACATCATCCTATAGTGCCAACAGGTCCAGGAAAATATGGGCATTCCCTGTATAAACACCACAGCCTTTATAGCATGATCAGACCACCTTTATCTTCATCTCTCCTGACAGATTTTGTTAAAGTCAAATAGTGACAGCAAATGGGCTGGCTAGCAGATCTATGTGCACAAATAATCTCCAGAATTATGCATCACGTATAAAAAAATCTTCATAATATGAATTTATTACTACACATACTTCATGATGATACAAATTTAACCTAGAATCACTGGGCCTCTGCTTGTCTAAAATTTAAAAATAGCTTTATAATTAATTCACTTAGAACTGCACCTTCACTACATCTGGGTCAATTTCTCCATTACAAGCATCGAAGTACTTCTTCAGATCTTGGTCACAATATTCAAAGACAAGTGTCAGTTTTCTCTCACTATGTACAACGTCATGCAGTCTGGTGAGAAAATTTGCAGATAAATGTCAATATCCAGAAAGATGACAGATTTCTGTCTGATATGATAGAATGGAAACCTCATTAAATAATCAGAAATCACTTTCATGTCAAAGTGTCAATTTTTTAAAAAAAACTGCATTTGCTTAGGTGTGCAGTTTAGACACATAAAAAATGTGCAAAAGGTGCCAAAAGAAAAGATAAAATGTTTAGGATGAAAAAAATGTGAAAAAAAAAGTGCTGTGAGAGAAGAAATCTAGCTCAGAAAAATAATGTTTGCAGAGGGCTGACAGAAAATGTAATTACCTTTGACAAAAATCTGTTCAAAAGCCTGACAGAAAATATTAGAGAAGGCTAATAAAAAGAAAACAAAAATTTTAAAAAACAAAAAAAGTAAAATAAGAATGAACTTAAGGATGACATCCAACATACAAAACTATGGAACATAATGAAGCAAATTATCTTCTCAAAAAGTCAATTTTAACAAGCAACAAAACCATACTAAACTATATAACTACTGTATGGAGGGGGGGGGGGGGGGTTATCCTCATAAGATCTCAAAATATGTGACCATTCAACACCAAACTAAACTATTCTACAACTGATTGATCTCTGGTAACATCTGCTACCACCAAACCCAGAATGCAGAACAGATGAAAAAAACATTAGGGATACAATGAGTGATAATCATAAGTCTATTTTAAATATCAAACCATAATCCTAATATGAATATTTATTATAGGATCATGTGAAACATATTATAACAGACAAACTTCATTCTAACAGCAACAAAATGATATAAGTTCATTATATTCTAATCAGTCTTTTGCTAATCCCTTGTGGAGCTTTGTCTCCCTAACAGATATCCTGAAGGCCTCTCAGCTGTAAGCAAGATGCCCTGCTTTTGATGCATCCATTTGCAGATTATCAATCATGTCTTGCTGCCATCTTTGCCTTGGTCTTCCTCTCTTTCTTTTTCCTATGTTTCCTTCCAAGACTGTCTTCTCTAAATTATCATGATGTTTAATGTGTCCAAAATATTTAAGTTTTCTCTGTTTAATATTCCTTAATATCCAACCTTCTTCAATATTAAGTTCTTGTAGTATGGATATATTTGTTCTTTTTTTGTGTCCATATCTGAAGAACTCTTCTGTAGCATTTACATTCAAAGCCATTTATATGTTTCTCAGCTGTTTTATTAAGTGCCCAGGTCCCACAGGCATATGTTTCAATGAGAAAGATGCATGGCCTTAAAAATCTTATTTTTGTAGTTCTGTCTGTTCCTCTCCACAGCTTCTTTAGTTGTTTACTTTTCGATGAGTGAAAGATGTCCTTTTAATATCTGTCATTGTATTTCCATCATTAATTAGTAATGATCCAAGATATTCAAAACTCTCCAGCTCTTTCAATTTTTCCTCATTGATATATATTTCAGCTGCCTTATTTGTTTTGTCAGTTGTCATTAATTTAGTTTTCTAAACTAATATTCCAGTAATTATGTAAAAAAATAAATAAGAGAAATGATGAAACTAAAACTGGTTCTGGTAATAAAGAAAACTGAGATATATGGTTCAGTTTTACAAAAAATATTTAAAAATCAATAAAAAAGTGAGGAAAGTGCGCAGGAATAAGAATGGCAGAAAGCAAGATGAGCGTATATAAATGAGGAACATACAACAATCCAGTATTTCAGTAAGCCTTTTACAAGAATCACATACTAAAATAACAAAATAAAAACACAAAAAAAACATAACAATTAAACAATTTTTGTAGCTTTCTACCTTTTCTATAAACTGAACCATAGACTTTAGTCTCAGTCAGTCAGTCATATGCATACCCCTTGCGGAACTTTGCCTCCCTAACAATTTTTTTTATAAATAGGAAACTACAAGGCTTTGGTACGGTAAAGTAAGAGAACACAGTTTTATAGGATTAGACCTCGAAAAAATCGTAAACAAAGCACTTTAGTGAGACATGAGAGAAAGAAAAATCACAAGAGAGAGAAAGAAAAATCATAAGAGAGATAATTCTATGATTTTTTCGAGGTCTAATCCTACAAAACTGTCTTCTCTTACTTTGCCTCCCTAACAGCACTCCTGTAGGCCTCTTGGTTGTAACCAAGATGCCCTGCTGCCGATGCATCCATTTGCAGATCATCAACGATGTCTTGCAACCATCTTCGCCTTGGTCTTCCTCTCTTTCTTTTTCTCATTATGTATCTTTCCAAGACGGTCTTCTTTAGATTATCATGACGTTGAATGTGTCCAAAATATTTAAGTTTTCTTTGTTTAATCCTCTTTGCTAGCCAGCCTTCTTCAATATTTAGTTCTTGTAGTATGGATATATTTGTTCTTTTTTGTGTGACCTTAGTCTACCTTGTGAAAAATAAACTGTTGATACTTTCTTACTTTTTCTTCTAAAGAGAGGTACCTCTCTTTTTTCCTCTCTTCAGAAAATACTTGAATCTTAAGGAGTGATATTTTCAAATCAATGCAAAGTTTGTTTCTTTTTCAACTATTTTAAAACAAAACTTTGCTAATAAATGGTATATTATGGAAAACTGTACAATCAAGTCTAATAATTTTTGAGCAAATGATGATTTTACACTTTTATACAACAGAAAATCTCTACTGAAATTACCTTACAACATTTTTATGCTTCAATTCTTTCAGAAGACAAATCTCTCTTAAAGCTGAACTAGGCACACCCTGCAAAGAAAAAGAAATTTTATAAAAATATCCAGGTTTTGTTTTTTTTACAATATTACTGAATATCAATGAATATTCAGGGTCTTTTATTTTCTCCCATCAATGAATTACCAGGGTCTGAGTTTTCTGCCATCAAAGAATCTTCAGGGCTTGAATTTTCTGCTATGAATGAATCACCAGAGCTTGAATGAATTTTCTGCTATGAATGAATCACCAGAGCTTGAATGAATTTTCTGCTATGAATGAATCACCAGAGCTTGAATGAATTTTCTGCTATGAATGAATCACCAGATCTTGAATGAATTTTCTGCTATGCATGAATCACCAGAGCTTGAATGAATTTTCTGCCATGAATGAATATCCAGTACTTTTATTTTCTGCCAATGAAAAAATGGTCCTAGTCTACAATAAACTTAGGCATTTGTTAAATCTTGAATGAAAGGTCTTCCATCTGCTAAATCCTTTTCAATGAAAATTTAACATTTGCTAATAACCTTTCTTAATAAAAAGTCTTAAAACTGCTAAGTTCTTTTGAATCAATGGAGCTACATAGATACTTATTCTATGAGGCAAATAAATGATATTTATAAAAATCTTCCCAATAAATCAACATCAATGAACAAAATATATATAAATCACTTAAAATCAGTTCACTATTCAACTAATCATTCTATATTTTTTAACGTTTTTAAATGCACATTTTTTCATGATCTCATTAATCATCCAGAAATAGTGAGAATTATTTTAATGGACATATAAATGAAGAAATATCACAGAAAGACAATAAAAACTCAAATCTCATGTAAAATAACAGACAGTTATAAAAACCCTTGCACATTAAAGAAAAGGTTAAGTAAGGCAAATGCTAAACTGACTTATAAATACCATCTAAAGTTTGGCAATGTGGAAGGTGGACATTTTCTGGAAAATACCAAGGGGCTGAGGACACTAAGAAAAGCACCAAGGACAAACAAGAAAGATATAAATGTAAAAGGCAGTAACGTTAAAAAACATACACATCCTAATATATATGCAAATAACCTAAAATATGAAAATCAGAAGGATATGCAGATACAAAAACGATGGAATCACAAACAAATGTTTTCAGTCCAAGCAGAGAATCAGCAGAGAAACCACAGTACACCAGCACCATATTATAAACAGCGTATATGTTTACAACAGATTAACCTGCAAACATATGAAAGTATGTCACCCTTACTACACTCTCGACTGCTTGGAATAAACCCTAGGGAGTAAACCCTAACAAAAAATGTGAAGGGATTTTGAGATGGCCGATAATGACATTATTTTCTACTAATCTTCTAGCATCCCTAGCAAATATGCTGGACTTCCAAATATGTGAAACAATCATTCCTTCGTACTTGATATTAGAGCTGAATGAGAATCTATTTAACTACTTTGTGCAATACAGGCATGGCACTGTCTTCATATCAAATGTCCAAGTGAAGCAGAAAACACATACGATGCAGCCAATTTATGCCAAATATTGGTAGAATCAATCACAAGAGAGGGTTCTCAAAATCATAACCATAAATCACCTTTAAAATCATCCTCTAATATAGAGGATATATATATATATATATATATATATATATATATATATATATATATATATATATATATAATTATACATAATTCCTCACATTTGCTGGAACTACACGGTTAAACTCCCTATTCAGCTACACCTAACATTCTCCTCTTCAACAATCATAACCCCTCTCCACTAAGCTCCACTCCCTTCTCATTTGTTACACATAGTTCAGAACCTTCTTACAGCAGCACATTACAACCCCTCTACCCCAACTATAGTCATCTATTTCCTGGCTAGGTTAACACTTATCATTCTCTCTCCCCTCCACAGTTTCCCAACCCACTACCCTCAGTTACGATCCACCCATCACACGCCTCCATTTAAACATTCTCTACATTCTACCATGTGCATTTCTGACATGCAGCGTTGGACAAGCCACATCTACATACAAGTTACATTTTATTTCCTTTTTTTAAACATAGCATTCATGTGAATCTATACTTTATCTCCTCTCTCTATTTCTTCATCCTATATGTTTTTGTATGATTAAGGTTCATACCGAAACGTCATAACTTTGTAATCATTAAATAATAAAGCTGTTCCTACTTTTTTCTTAGTTTATACATCTAATATATAAGGAGTCCTTCAATGATTTTAATTCACAGCACATCTGCACCACATGGTTATAGGATTTTGAAATGTGGAAATCAAACTGTTTCCTGTCACAATCATTCACTGCGTAAAGAGGACACTGCTGATCTTGAGCAATCACTAATCCGTAGGAAATGTGTGTATCCAGTGTGGTGATAATAATATAAATAATATTTTTTTTTGGCCTTGCAAAGATATACAAATGCATGAATTAAAAAAAATTATACAGTGGAACCCGCTCAAAGTCCACATCTGTGGTACCATGAAAATATGGTGACAATAAGCAGAGTTGACATTAAGTGGGCTCTCTTACAACTACTGCAGTATACAATATATCCCACATCTGCTACATCAAACACAAAACACATAGCTAAAGCTATCGTCATCAGACACAAAATGTATTAATCATAAAAACTGTAAATCTTAGTTATTAAATTACAGCATAGGGAACACTAAAATCAAGCAGTATCTAACTTTTTGGCAGAAGCAATTTTTTAAAAAAATGCTTGCTTTTGCATTGTGTAATGAAAACTGGTCTAGCAACCAAAAAGCCTTCTGAGCACACTACAGCATCAAAAACATCCTGCATGATGTCATGCATACTGTAAATGAACAAGTGCAGTCTAGAATGCGCTCACAGAGTGTGCGTAAGAAACAAGTTTGGAGGGCACCTGTTCCATGATAGACTCACTGACATCATCGCTACTATCCTCAGCCTCACTGTCTATGACAAGTTAAAGTCTAATTCAATTGTGTCTTGGTTTTTAACACGTTTCAACACAGCTGAAATATCAATTCCAAATTTATCCACAATATCTTTTCTCATAACTTCTTCATCAGCTTGCTTCAGAATGTCCATTTTAGTGCTTAAATCTAGATAAAAATGTTTTAATTTCTGCTTAAATCTAGATCAACATGTTTGCATTTAGTAGCCATTATCTGTCACAATGATAACCAGGCTACACAATTCACAGTACGCTTCTTGAGAATGACCAGCTGTCAACTCGTGATGTCAACTACACAACACTGCCCATGTCTTGATAAAGAAGACAAACAATGATCGAAAGAAGATATAGTTTTTATTCACGATCTTTTGAAAGGGTGGCCATGGTAAGCCTTTCAATCACACCACCTGAATTCTGATGCCCACATGTTCAAAAGGTTGATGTGGCATGTACTCTGTGATCAAATGGCCAGCCCCTTCTTTGATGAGTCGAGAAGCTGATAAGGCTTTGTGAGATGTTTATAAATTGGACTCGCCCAGTCTGTGATATAAAGTGGGGTCTTCAACTTCTCCAGGTGCAAAAATATGGTGAAATTAACCGATCTGTGCCAATAAGCGGTGTGACATTAAGCAGAGTAAAGCCCATTAATTACTTATGAGAGCTGGCCAGGGTTGGAGTTTCTGTGACAATATCTAGGTTATGATATAAAGCAATGTGATATTAAATAGGTTCAACAGTAATTTACAACAAAAATTCACCTAATGCAAAATTAACATGCATACCTCATCATCATCATCTAGACGAACCCTTTTCAAAGCTACAATTTCTAAAGTTTCTCTGTTCTTGGCTTTAAAGACTGTGCCATAAGTACCTACAATACAAAGAAACATGACAAACGTTAACACCGATATCCTGAAATGCTTTTGTATTTTAATCCAATGATGGGCAATTGATTTATCATAGTGTGCTTTTACTTAATTTATCTACTGTTTTTAGCCAATACTTTGAAATAAAGTGCATATACCAGGTACAGCATGGAAACAAAAAACCTATAGGGCTCTTGAATAGCCAGTAATTTATGTATGAAAGAAAGTTACAAAAAAGCACTTCCATTTTCTTTCTGGAAAGTAATGTTGAACTGTACTTAGTAGTCCTGTAGACATGTCTGCACTTTCTTTTTTTTTTTTTTAAATCTCCTCCAAGGGACTTTTGTCCCTTGTACATTTTCCACTTGATGGTGAAGATGGCTGTGCTAGTGTGTCAACACAGTTATTCTAGCCAGTGAACCACGGCTGATCAGGATCTTGTCCTACCTCTCTACTTCTGTATCTGTGTTCCTAGCAGCATGCTCAGCCTGACTAACAGGCCAGGGCTTGATTTCATCCCCAAGGTGGTGGAGGTTTGCTTCTTTTTTTTTTTTTCTGAGTCTGTAAGCTCACCTAACCTACTCTCACTTCGATGAAACAAAAGCGCTTCAATACCTTCACTGTGTCAGATGGGAAGAACACCTTGTTCATAGTTACAGGGAAAAGAACAATGCCATAGTAGAAAGGTAAAAGTAAAATCCTTGTTTCCATGCTATTAAGGAATATTATGGATAATTTATGGATAAGGCCCATATTTCCAAAACTATCAGCATATTATGGATAAATTTGGCCCATATTTCCAAAACTATGGTATTAGGCTCATATTTCCAAAACTATCAGCACATGAAAGTGTGAATGGCCACATTTGGCTTCCCAGATTTCTCTGGTACCCATTTTTAAAGGCTGGGTGGTGAACCTCTGGGATTTTTTCTGGCGTCATGGTACCAGAAAAAAAAAAAAAAACCCACTGCTGGGACTTGAACCCAGTACCACCAGATTAGTAAACTAAGCACCTAACCACTCAGCTAACCAGGCCTCAAGAAAGGGGTATCAATTAAAAATCCTGTCTTTGGTTTAAGACTGGCAACAGGATTTTCTTTATTGTCAACATTTTATGCCTTCTTCTTGTTGTAATGGATCCTTCGCTTCTACTGAGTGTCAATCTCTTGAAGTTGTCACCCTCTTGACTTTTTCTCTTCAACCTTACCCTTTACCCTGGTTTTCATCATTGAATTATGCTTTTTAACATGGCTAAAATTCTGAAATGGTCTCTCTTCCTCACTTTCTTTGGTTTTTCAAGACTCATTGCTTCAGGTAGAATCTGTCCCAGTAAAAATGATATTTATAATCCGAGTTTTTTCAAGTGCATTCTTAACAGTAATTGGTTATCCCTTCCTGAGATAAACAAATGTAAGGTAAAGGTAATCCTGTCATGCCTTAGAGGTACATAGGTCCTCGCTGTCTTCTTCTTCTTCTTCTTCGTTCACACTGTCTGTCTATATCTGCAGTCCTGTCTCTTGGATAAATTTCACGTCCCTGCTGTAATTTCTGGACTCAGCTTTTTTCTTCTACAGCTGTCCACAATATTTCATTTAAAAGTAAAATAATAAGTGTTCAAAGGTTCAGAATCAGACTCTAGCATCATTGCATTCAGGATAGCCCCATATATGCTCCACTGCATGATGCAGCATCCATATAAGAAAATAATATGTTAATATTGGTTATACTTTTCCACAAGAGTGCACAAAAATATACAGTTATCATTACAAATCTGTTAACTTAATTTTCATGATAAAATGATAGGTAAACTCTTCATTATTGTAACAATACAAACAGTGTGATATCTAGGCTTCCATTTTTATAAAACAACAATGGTCTCTACATGAGAGAGTACAGATATTGTGTGTAGAAAATGCTGCAGCATAAAAGATCTAGCTAAACAGACTTCACCTGGCAACAGATAATAAACACAGCAAACAAGGGCTGACGAAGTAAGGAAACATACTCAGTCATGTGCATGTCCCTTGCGGAACTTTGCCTCCCTAACAGGGAAGAAAGATACTAAAAAATGTTAAATGAAGTCTGACTTGGCTTTTTTGGTCACGGCAAGAAACGAAGTCCTCTCGCTGTGCTGCCACCCTTGGAATAATAACACCCTGACGACTTATAACAAAATTAGATTGACAGTTGCATTCTATAAGTGACAATTCTCCTTACCTTCGCCTATTTTCTCCAGTTTCTCGTATTTCTGCATCCTGTTGGTTAGGTTGAACGTATCGGGACTAAAGACTGGCGCGCTCTGATTAATGGATGCAGGTGAGGCATACAAATCAAGAATTATACCGTTCCATATGATCCTAATGGATTAGTACTGCGCCTATAAGTGCAGGTTTCTTGTATTTTAGCTTAAAATATTAAAAATGATACTATTTGTCAAACATAAATGTGTTCCCGACGGCGTCGCTATGATAATATTTATTCTAGCAGTCTCAAGACAGACTCCAAAGAAGGATATTGGAACAATTTACGTTCATCTAGCCATTAATTTCCAAACGAAAGTTGTTGAAATAACAGTGTTCGTGCGAGTAAAACTATTTTGCTGTGTGTGGTGAAAGCAACGAAAAATAAAGTAGATAGAAGTACATGGTTCAGTTTTACAAAAAGGAAATGAGGAAACTGGACAGAAACATAAATGACAGAGAATAAGATTGACAACGTATAAATGAAGACATTCAACATCCAATATTTCAGCATGAGCCTTTTTCAAGGATTACACACAAGGACAACACAACTTAGCTTTTTTGTTTCCTCCTGCTTTGAAAGACGAGCATGATGAAAGATAGTGAAAGATATAACACTCAGCACATATTCACCACCACATACAAGAGAAAACAAGCACTTCGGGTACAATCAGCAGTCAAGTGGGACTGACCATCAATATAAAGAAGTCAGAAATAATGAAAGTAAATACAGAAAACCAAGCAACAAGTAAAATAAATGACAAAAACCTAACAGAAACAGATACCTTCATATATCTTGGCAGCATACTAACACCTAATGGAGGAATAGATAAAGACATAAAGAGTAGAATAAATAAAGCAAGAGCAGGTTTCATTAATCTTAGAAACCTCTGAAAGTCCTTCTAGTTCAATACTAAAACCAAAATAAAACTGTACCAGAGTTGTGTGTTATCCTTACTCCTCTGTGGAACAGAATGCTGGAGAACAACTGAAAAGGAAATGGGCAAATATCCTCATTCCACACAACCTGCCTCCGAGAGATTTTAAATATTTACTGGCCACAGACAATAAATAATAGAGACCTGCTTGTCCAATGTGAACTAAAAGATACGTGTGCCAGAAAACTGCTGGAAATAGATTGATCGTGTGCTCCAAAGAGACCCAAGCAACATCGCTAAACTAGCCATGCTACGGACACCCGAAGGAAAAAAAAAGAGAAGACGACCCAAGGCTATCTGGCGAAGAAATGTAGAAATAGAAAAGAGCAGCAAGCAGCATAGCTGGGGGACAATACAAAAACTGGCCACAGACCACGAGAGGTGAAAAGAATTTGTTGTTGTCCTGCAAGACGCCACAGGGCATACTGGCAGTGATTGCTTAGCCCATTGCCGATCAAGAGCATGGGTGGATGAAATGAAAGTTTGAATGTAATTTTCCCCTTCAATGGTTTTTCTAGTTTCTTTTTTTTTGTTTGTTTCTTATTATTGATTCACTGAACTTTCGTTTGAACTAAAAACACTTTCAATGTTTTATGACTGCTAAAAACAATCATATCCATACTACAAGAACTTAATATTGAAGAAGGCTGGCTAGTAAAGAAGATTAAAGAGAGAAAACTTAAATATTCTGGACACATTAAACGTCATGATAATCTAGAGAAAACCGCCTTGGAAGGGTACATAATAGGAAAAAGAAAGAGGGGAAGACCAAGGAGAAGATGGGTGCAAGACATCGTTGATGGTCTGCAAATGGATGCATCAGCAGCAGGCCATTTTGCTCACAACCGAGAGGCCTACAGGAGTGCTGTTAGGGACGCAAAGTTCCGCAAGGGACATGCAAATGAATGAATGAATGAAAAACAGTCATCGAGACCAGCATAGCCTTTCTCATTATTATTATTATTATGCAACAAATATCCTGGACAGTCAGGCAAACAAATGAAGAGGTACTCAGATACGTCAGAACAATAACAGCTTAAAATTATAAGAAAAAAATCAGAATATTTCGGACATGTCATGAGAAGACAGAAGTTAGAAGGCTTGGTAATGGCTGAAAAACTCAAGTGAAAACGAAGAAGAGGGAGATCAAGAGAAAAATATCTCACTTGGCGGACTGGCCTAGCGACATTGGAAAAAAAGTGCATTTGACCTGATCAGAATCACCAAGGATTGCTCAATGGACAAGTAAGATCGCCAACGTTATCCAGCAAGGCAGGTAATGTGCGTGCGTGCATGCGTGTGTGTGTGTGTATGTGTGTGATCATGTGTCTTCTCCAGAAGGTCAGCTTCCTCGCCTGGCATTTAGCCAGGCTGTATCCTGTCCATTCTCGTATGTTATCTTTTCTTCTACATCTGTGTTTACATCTCGCTCTTTTTCCTTCCACCTTTCATTCTAATATGGTCTTCATTATATTGTTGTAAAGTACTTTGTTTTCTTCATCCTTATTTCTTTGAGAAGTTTGCACTGTGTTTGGAGCTAAAACGTGTGCATTTATTCTTTCATTCTCCATGTTATATGACCTAGTTTTGTGTAAAAAAAAAAGTAAAGGTAACCCTGTCATGCCTTAGAGGCACATAGGGATATGATGTTAGTGCCCATATTTTCCTTGACCTGTCAGCACACTAGAGGGTGATATGGTCAGTATCACGCCTGGCTGCCTTTCCTTCCCCAACTCCAGAAGAAGTCGGGTACCCATTTCTACAGCTGGGTGACTGGGGTGCCGCCGGCCAGATTCGAACCCCCGACCTTCGCCATGAGAGACCAGTGCACTAACCACTTCGCCACTCAGACACCCTAGTTTTGTGTAGAACCACATTTCTGCTGCATTCATATTTCTCTCCATCTTTTTTGCTTAGAGCTCCACACAGTAAAACAGACTAGACATAACATTTTACAAATCTTAATTTTATTTTTATTGTCAAATTCCTGGATAACACCACTGTCTTCAATGTGTTGAATGTATGTTTTGCTATTCATGTTCTTTTCTTTATCTCCATTTCACATCTCCCATCTTTAGTTAGTGTATGCCCTAGGTAGCAGCAGTTTGTTACTTGTTCCAGTCTCTCTTTGTTTACAGTTATACCCATCTATGGCTTCTGGTCTTTCCCGCTGAACACAATTACTTTGGTCTTCTTGATATTGATCTCAAGTCCCCAGTCTTGGCTTGTGCTGTGTTTTATATCTATCAATTTTTGTAGGTTCTGTAGATTCCCTGCTACAAGGGTTGTATCATCTGCATATCTTAAATTGTTGACATTTCTCCTCCCTGTAATCAGTCCTGGTAGCTCAACTGAGTGTGTGAAGATGTTCTCCGTGTACAGGTTGAATAGACATGTAGACAGAACACGTCCTTGTCTCACTCCCCTCTTTATGAGTATGTATTTTTTTATGTCACTGTGCCGTACGTATATATGCATGTATGTGTATGGGCTTGTATGTATTCATGTATATATGAATGTACTTATGTATGTAAGCGTTATTATTATTATTATTATTATTATTATTAGTAGTAGTAGTAGTAGTGGTGCCTGAGTGGCGAAGTGGTTAGTGCACTGGTCTCTCACTGGTCGGGGGTTTGAATCCGGCCGGAGGCACCCTAGTCACCCAGCTGTTGAAATGAGTACCCGACTTCTTCTGGAGTTGTGGAAGGAAAGGCGGCCAGGCATGATATTGACCATATCACCCGCTAGTATGCTGACAGGTCAAGGAAAATATGGGCACTAACCCTATATTCCTATGTGCCTCTAAGACATGACAGGATTACCGTTACTTTTACCACAGTAGTAGTAGTAGTTAGTAGTAGTAGTAGTAGTAGTAGTAGTAGTAGTAGTAGTAGTAGTAGTAGTAGTAAACTCGTGATATTTCAACGTTTTTTTTTCTTTTGGTGTTTAATAACGCATGTAGAACTATACAAAGCATACTGTTGACCTGTTTTCGCTTTTTGCTTTCTATTTGCTGCTGTGAATGCGTCACTTAACTTTTTTCAAAGGACATCGTCTGTTATAAAATGAACGCTGAATTTTTCATGTTTATTTAAATCTAATAATTCTGTCATCTGCTTGGAGCATTATAAACTCCTTATTTTAAATGAAACACTACACTTATTGGCACGTTCACTTTCACTATACAGTAGTTGGAAACAAAGAGACTTACGAATACCGAAACATGAGCAAAATAGGTTTCGGTTGGTCTAGAAAAAATGTAAACGGAGGAATTCTGACCGGTGTGGGGGGAAGCAGAAACGAGAATGGTGTGTAGGGCGACTGTATTCTTAGCTGCGGTCCATCTAGTGCATGGGCCCAAATGTGTTTCTTACTGTAACAATGGAATGTAGATTTTTTGTTTTCGGTACAAAATATATAGGCCTATAATGTGTGCGTGTTCTATGCGCTTTTACTAATGTAAAAAAAAGTATATTTAGAAGAATAATAAAAATTAAAAAAACGCCATTGCTGAATACGTTTCGGTGCACATGAAATGTTTGGTCCGGCACGAGTGCCCTTCTTTGCTAACACGCGGGCGAGTCAACAAGTAACTTTAATTTTGCTCTGAAAAATTTAAAACGAGTAGCAGACATTTAAAGTACCTGTTATGCATTTCCTCGTTAGATGCATGTGTGCGAAGGCATTTTGCCCATTTTGGATTTATGACGTCAGCAGACCAGATTAAAAAATGCCCGCTGTTTTTGAAGCACGCACGAGAGAACAGCGCGCAGTTATTCCTTTCTTGGGTATCTGACATGTTAAAACTGAAGGAAGTGACTTTCTACGACGTATGGTTACTAGAGACGATTGCTGAAGACATAACTTCCAACCAGAGACAAAGTGAGCCAGCAAAGAGTGGTGATATTATTCCTCGCCGAAGTCACAAAAGTTCCATACAGCTACATTCTGCAGGAAAGTTAATGGTAGCGCTCTTCTGGGATTGTAAAGGCCCAATCTTGGAACATTATCTGTTCAGAGGAACCACTACCAACAGTGAGGAATAGTGTAATCTGCTTTGGAACCATTTGAACCTGTATTCAGATCAAAACGTCGCGGATTCCTCAGTTCTGGCGTGTTGTCACAGCATGATAACGCACGATCTCACACAGCACGTGCAACAGCTCAGTAAATTACGAATCTGCATTTAGAGTGTCATCAACATCCAGCATGTTCACTTGATCTTGCACCATGTGATTATCATGTGTTTAGACCCCTCATGGATGGGCTAGGTGGGAAGAACTTCAGATGAAAGAGGCCTTATATAGTTAATCATAGGATCAGTAAGAATATTTTTTTCTTCTAGGAATCCAGGCATTAATGAAACGGTAAGTTAAAAAAAGTAAAGGTAACCCTGCCATGCCTTAGAAGCACATAGGGATATGGTTTTAGTGCCCATATTTTCCTTGACCTATCAGCACACTAGAGGGTGATATGGTCAGTATCACGCCTGGCTGCCTTTCCTTCCTCAACTCCAGAAGAAGTTGGGTACCCATTTCTACAGCTGGGTGACTGGGGTGCCCCCGGCCGGATTCGAATCCCCGACCTTCGCCTTGAGAGACCAGGGCACTAACCACTTCGCCACTCAGACACCCAATGAAACGGTAACAAGCCTTTATTGAACGTGGTGAGGACTATGTTGAAAAGTGATAAGGAATTTTCAATTATACTTTTACATTTTATTCAAATAAAGGAAAAGTAATATTACTTTTTTTTTGGTTCACCCTCGTATATTGGCATATTTAATAAGGAGGAAAAAAAGAGAGAAATTAAGATGCAACAAGAACAAACGAAGAACTAAAAAAAAAGAAAGTGAAATTCAAATTTTGACTAAGAAATAGAAATATGTCTGCAACAGATGAGAACAAAATAAGCAACGAAAGAGGTAGAATGTGAAAGAGGTGAACAAAAAAGGCATATTTCGTAAGAAGCAAGTTATTCTCATTATATCCTTTATAAGCATGTTTCCACTATAAGACGCTCTTCGCGTCTTTTTTGCCCTTTGGTATTTGATATTATCTCATCATTCTTCTAATTTAAAAGCACTTTAGCCCTTGAAAAGAAGCAATAAAATAGATTCTAGTAAACTATAGGGATGCCAAAAATATCTCATACAATCAGTGTAAAACTCTAGTAGGCGAACAGACTGGATGTAAATAGTGAACCTGAAGCAATTTACAGCAATAGAGATATCACCGGACCATCTTGACTCGATTAGCTGCTGGTCGTTGCAGGCTTCCATGTCATTTGCACCGAGCGAAACTCTCCCACACAAACGAACGCCATTACCGAAGTGATGTGTGCACTCCAGAACATATAGGCCTACTCTGTGAGCGTTCAACGTACATAGATCTTTCCCACCAGATCTAGCGAAAGAATTTACATCTGGGGCAGACACTTTTCAAAATGCTTCCAACAACCGCCTGAGCAATTTTTTTTCGGCGAGGTGGTTGGGGGTGGGGGAAGTTGGGGTGGGGTTGGGCGGAGAGGTGAGAATAGTAGAATATCTGCAAGATATAAGTATGGTTAAAAACAGGATTTATGTTAAATGCAGATATAACTTGGTATCCATGGAAAACTTACTTGAAATAAACGATGCTAAAAGTAAGACTATGGATTACTTTAAGGTGTAAATATAACACGAGTTATAAAAGGTAAAAAAAAAAGGTAAAGGTAATCCTCTCTAGTAAAGTGTTAATATAGCACAAGTTATTGTAAGGTGTAAATATAACACGAGTTATTGTAAAGTGTTAATATAGCACGAGTTATTGTAAGGTGTAAATATAACACGAGTTATTGTAAAGTGTTAATATAGCACAAGTTATTGTAAGGTGTAAATATAACACGAGTTATTGTAAAGTGTTAATATAGCACAAGTTATTGTAAGGTGTAAATATAACACGAGTTATTGTAAAGTGTTAATATAGCACAAGTTATTGTAAGGTGTAAATATAACACGAGTTATTGTAAAGTGTTAATATAGCACGAGTTATTGTAAGGTGTAAATATAACACGAGTTATTGTAAAGTGTTAATATAGCACAAGTTTTTGTAAGGTGTAAATATAACACGAGTTACTGCGGAAAAGTCACATAACAGAAGCAATGTTAAAAGCTGCTCCAGCAGATTATTATTATGGTCCATGCCAGAAAGCGTCGACTATCATGCTTCTCCATCTTATGGCGGTCCTTGGTGTTTTCGATCAGTTCAGATGTTTTTCTTTTTTTTTTAATGCCACTTGGTCAGTCCGCTGGGATATTTCTCTACTGGCCTTCCTCTCTTTCCTTTCTTTTTCCTCTTGTATTTTCCAGTCGTTACCAAGCTATTTAACTTCTGTCTTCTCGCGACACTTCCAAGAAATGTGTGACTGTCCTTTTTCTTATAATTTTAACTTGTCTTCGTTGTTCTGAAACTTCTCTGAGGGCCCTTCTTTTCTGTATGTCCAGGACATGGGCCAGGGTATTTATTTATTGCATCTTTCTCCGAAACATCTTCCAATTTATGTATCGTCTTTTTGTTTAACTGTCTTAAGTTTCACAACCATATAATGTCACTGGTTCTATATAGCACTGCAATACTTATTTTTCTTACCTTTAGAGACATCTTCTTGTTTGTTAGTATTTTTAGTACCTTCTTCATGTAATAAAAAGCTGTTTTTGCTTTACCTATTCGTGATTTTATCTCATTTGTGCATTTGCCATCGGCTGTTATTGTTATTCCGAGGTAACTGAATTTTATTTACTTTACTTGCGTCAGTGTCTTCACGTCTGAAATGATTATACACACACACATATATCATCATCATCATCATCATCAACTAGAAGATATCCGAAGAAGAGAGAGGGAGAGTACATGTATGGACGATGAATGGAGAAAGAGAAAGTAGAGAGATCGAGAGAAAAGAGAGAGAGAGAGAGTTAAATTTTTTTTATAAAGTTAATGCTACGATTTACGGTGCAATGCTATATATATATATATAGTAAATCAGTATTACGTATTCTTAAAATGCATTTCTTGACCTCAAAGAAAATATAGTTTTCGAAAAAAGGATATGGAGGTGAAAATGAGGTGAGAGTGAGGTGAGAATGAGGTAAGAGTGAGGTGAGAGTTAGGTAAGAGTAAAGTGAGAGTGAGGTAAGAGTTAGGTAAAAGTAATGTAAGAGTAAGGTAAGAGTGAGGTAAGAGTGAGATAAGAGTTAGGTAAAAGTGAGGTAAGACCGAAGTGAGAGAGAGAGGTAAGAGTTAGGTAAGAGTAAGGTAAGAGTTAGGTAAGAGTGAGGTAAGAGTGAGGTAAGACCGAAGTGAGAGAGAGGTAAGAGTTAGGTAAGAGTAAGGTGAGAGTGAGGTAAGAGTGAGGTGAGAGTGAGGTAAGAGTTAGGTAAGAGTATGGTGAGAGTTAGGCAAGAGTGAGATAAGAGTTAGGTAAGAGTGAGGTAAGACCGAAGTGAGAGAGAGGTAAGGCAGAAACAGAAAATAAAAAAGGAGGCTCGAGAGGAGGGGAGGAGGAGGAAGAACATTGGAATTTAACAAGACTGAAAACTAAAAAATTCTTAAAGTTAAAAAAAAAAAAATTAGTAAAGAGACTTATGTGGATGATAATAGAAACGTCAACGAAAGAGAATTAAAGAATTAGACCACTGGGAAAAAAAAATTAGACGCGGCCATTTTTGTAGTTCAGAATATTGAATATCATTATTAAAGCATATGTTATGTCAGTCAAATCCTTTTTGAAAGATACCAATAACTATCGCATATCTCCTATAAATGGTCTTTTTTGAAAGATACCAATAACTATCGCATATCTCCTATAAATGGTCTTTTTTGAAAGATACCAATAACTATCGCATATCTCCTATAAATGGTCTTTTTTGAAAGATACCAATAACTATCGCATATCTCCTATAAATGGTCTTTTTCGAAAGATACCGATACCTATGGCATATCTCTTATAAATTGTCGTAGTTTTTATAGCCCCCTATAGTGCAATGTCCAGGTCTAATTCCAGGATAAGCGATGACGTGCAATAAATATTGCACACTGGGAATGATAGAGACTCGCGAGCAAGAATTTGCCATTGGGGAAATGGAGAGGGCTGTTTGAGTTTTATGTTTATTGTAGATTTATTTCATTACCGAGCACATATATTCCGGCTGATTGTTTGACGTTTGGCGTGAGAAAAGGACTGCAACCAGCTCTTTAGGGTGAGATCATTTTAGAACAGAGGCTTTGGGGGGAACTGCATAGTTTATTTTTAACGCTGCATAAATGTCTTGGTTTTAATTCTGTTAATTTTTAGGGAACTAGTAACTTTCAAACAGAAATGCAGATGAAGCCACTGACAACAAATATTGAGTAAAGACGCTGGCGATGGTTGGGACATGTGCTCCGAATGACTGACAACTCACTACCAAAAATAGCACTAAGATGGACACCACAGGAGAACCGAAGTAAGGGTAGACCAAAAGAGACATGGAGAAGAACAACAGAAAGGATGTTGAGCAATAGAAGGCTCACCTGGGCAAGAGCAGAAAAAAAGGCGAAGGACAGACATTTGTGGAAAACCTTTGCGGAAGCCCCATGTGCCCTGGACACTTAAGGTTCAGAGAGAGAGAGAGAGAGAGAGAGGGAGAGAGAAAGTAACTTTCAAAACTGAGCTAACAGGTATCCAGAAATATTTACCTACTTATAAACCGTCATAAATTATTATTTCATCAAAGATTTTACTAAACAAGCAAACTGAAGTTTGTTTTAATATCAGATTAAACATTATACAGCATTTCAAACCTCAGTTTGTTTGATTATGAAATTTCGTAATGACTGTACCCAGTTACTGATCCTCATAATTTTGTTTTCATTCTTTAGTATGTTTAATCTAATAATGAAAAGGAAATCAGTTTAAAATATAGAATCCTTTTATCTAACCATTTTTTTAAAAGTTTCGTCCTATGCAAGATTGTATAATATCTGTATAAAACTGTGCCCTCGGATCCCAATGCCCTACCCCTCTTAGTTCTGCGGGCCTGGGAGACCGCCTAACAGCAGAACGGGCCGTGACTGTGGGCACTTACCGCTTGGCCTCAAGGAGTCTCAAGCCCTGCTCGTTCTTGCCCGTTTCGCCCCACTATTTTCATTTTCCGCGTGTCTGCTTTTGGCTCCTTGCACACTTCGGAACTCTCTTCCATCACTTCTTCTTTCTTCGAGAAGTAATCATTATTTTCTTGTAAGCTTCGCGATCCGACATCTGAAACTTAATTTCTTTTCACTAATCTCTTGAATTCCCACTCCACAGGGTCACAGATCACTTCCTCCCTTTTCCAGAAATATTCTGTCCACTCCTCAACCTTTCTAATCTTTCTCTCAAACGATATTCATCCAGTGCCATTTTATCCCTGCTCACTTCACATCTTTCGGTCTCCTCTAATATCACGGATAGAAATCGATAACCGCTGGACTAACGCGACAGTAAAATGACGGAAAACTAACAGTAACAAATATCTTTCAGCTATTATTCTTCCTCTATACACTATTCGCATAAAAGTTCTTAGGTCTTCTATATTCTCAAACTATAAGCAATGACTTTTCGTGTTTTTATGTGGGACGTTTATTACTGGAAAAACGTCGGCTGCTATGCAAGATCGTTGTTATGACGTACTGGAAAAGTGGGGACGGCTTTAGGGGGACTAAAATGCGTTTGTCTAGAGTAGATGTGTGCAGGTATGTGTGTGAGAGAGAGAGAGAGAGAGAGAGAGAGAGAGAGAGAGAGAGGCGGGGAAAGGGAGAAAGCTGTCATTGCTGGAAGTCTCCTCTCAAAAACGTCTGCCACGCCAGTGATGTGTCATACATCAATCACGGCCATGATTGACCAGATTCTGTAATGCGTATATTCTAGCGCCTGAAAGGGAAAGCAGGACTGCTGGAGCTAAATCACATCTCCCCCCCCTCTCTCTCTCTCTGTCTCTCTCTCTCATTCTCTCTCTCCTCTCTCTCTCTCATTCTCTCCTCCTCTCTCTCTCTCTCTCATTCTCTCTCTCCTCTCTCATCTCTCCTCTCTCATCTCTTTCTCCTCCTCTCTCTCCTCCTCATTCTCTCTCTCTCTCTCTCTCTCTATCTCTTCTTCCCTATATCTCTCATTCTCTCTCTCTCTATTCTCTCTCTCCTCTCTCTCTCTCTCATTCTCCTCCCTTACTCTCTCTTCTCTCTCCTATCTCTCTCTCTCTCTCTCTCTCTCTCTCTCATTCCTCTCCTCTCTCATTCTCTCTCTCCTCTCTCTCTCTCCTCTCTTCTCTCTCTATTCTCTCATTCTCCTATCCTCTCTCTCTCTCATCTCTCTCTCTCTCATTCCTCTCTCCTCTCTCTTCTCATTCTCTCTCTCCTCTCTATCTCTATCATTCTATCTCTTCTCTCTCTCTTCATTCTCTCTTCTCCTATCTCTCTCTCTCCTCTCTCTCTCCTCTCTCTCTCATCTCTCTCTCCTCTCTCTCTCTTCATTCTCTCTCTCCTCTCTCTCTCCTATCTCTCTCCTCTCTCTCTCCTATCTCTCTCACATAAAGACTGTAACCTTGCAGAACCCTTGTTTCGTTACAGCCTTTGGCCAATAAGAGGGCTGCTCAGCCAGTGTGTGACAGATCAGCCCACAAAAAAAAAGAAGTTTCTTTGAATCGTGAGCAAAGGAAAGAAAAGGAAAGGGGAGGTAAGAAAAGAAACCCAAGATGGCTAACCAGTGTCGGGGGGAGGGGGGAAGGTGTGGGGAAGGGATGGAATAAACGATTTTTCCTCACTTACGAGACTCGAGAGAAACTCTTTTGGCTAGTTTATTCTATATGTTTGTTCTATGCCAGTTTATTCTATATGTTTGTTATATGCCAGTTTATTCTATATGTTTGTTCTATGCCAGTTTATTCTATATGTTTATTCTATATGTTTGTTCTATGCCAGTTTATTCTATATGTTTGTTCTATGCCAGTTTATTCTATATGTTTGTTCTATGCCGGTTTATTCTATATGTTTGTTCTATGCCAGTTTATTCTATATGTTTGTTCTATGCCAGTTTATTCTATATGTTTGTTCTAGGCGACTGGGTGAATTCTAGAAGAATTTTTGCCGTGTACAGCAGTTTCATTCTAGATACGTCCAAAAATAGTAGCTGTGAGTCATAAGAGTTCGTCTGTGTTACCCTAAACGTGTGAGTGCGGATAACTAATTTGGTCACGAGCCTGACTGTAAAGTAAAGGTGTGAGGAGGTAGTCCAGATGCCAGTTCTCATCCTCTAAATAAGAACAACCCCACTCGTTCGGCAGTTTAGCCGTTCTTATTGCTCGAACTATGCAATAGTTTGACCCAGCAGTCGAAAAATAGATTTTCAGTAAGAAGTATCGTTATCAGTAGTAATGTTATCAGTAGTAATGTTACTGTTGGACTACCCAGAACCTCTACGGCACACATGCGGGCCTTGGCCCAGACGATTACAGTCTAGGTAGAAGGTTCAGTTGTCTTTGTTATTTGTTTCGTAAAATTCTGCATTCCATTTCTCAGCTCTTGTCTATTTTGTTGAATATTAATTACTGACTTTGCGTTTTAAGCCTTTTATTTTACACTGATTATAGCGACAGAAAATACAACGTTTAAGATCTTGAAATCATGGATCTGTTGTACACCGTATTGATTTACTGTATGTCTCTCAATGCTTTCATAATAAGATTATGAAAGATATACTTAGCGCAAAACACAACTAATTTCAATATTTTACCCCAGTGAACCTGAAAAATACAATCGAATCTATGAGCTGCTATTCCAAGGTATTATAATATGAAACATCAGATTCTTATTTCAGACTGTTGGAGACCTCTGTGTCAAATAAGAGCAAATCATGGCTCTCAAAAAAAAAAAAAAAAAACTCCCGGGGTTCGCACAGCCTCAAGAAAAATTGGTACCAGGGGTAACGCTCTGAGAAAGAAGAGGAATGACACCGCCAGCTACGGAGTTCGTGGTGATGGCGATACTAGCCGGTAGCTTCTAGTCAACTGCTGACAAGGCAGCAGAGAACTTATCGTTTAACGACCGTGTGCAATGACGCTGTTTCACAACTCGTACCTTTACCTTTAACTATTAAATAAGAGCGAATTTTTCTTTTTTAGTTTACCTGTTGTGGCTTCTGGCAATGCATTTTACAGAACTGAATATGCTATAATGTTTTCACGTGAATCACAGACAGCTGTGAAAAACGCAGTAGAATCCGGTGTGCATCTCCATACAGGCAGATATTCTCGTCTTCATAAGTTGTTATCCCACCGCTATATGGTCAGGTACCCATTTCTCGAGCTGTCTTTACTTGCTTCAGCAGCCACAAGCAGCCACAAAGATATGCAAGATAAAATAAACAAGCTAACTCAGAATGCAAACAACATAGGACTAAAGATCAACGTAGGAAAGACAAAGTTCATGAAGCAAAATGTGAACAACAGAAATATACTCAGAGTAGATAACAAGTTAGTGGAGGAGGTCAACGAATTTGTATACCTTGGCAGTGGAGTAGTAGAAAATGGAGACAGAACAGTGGCATCAACAGCAGACTTACTAGAGCAAACCAGGCTTTTGCAGTGCTGCAGACTATATGGAAATCTAAAAAAACTAAGCATAAATACGAAAATCAGGATATTTAAGAGTAATGTTCTAAGTGTACTATTCTCTGGAAGTGAATGTTGGAAAATCACCAAAACCATAGAAAACAAGTTAAATTCTTTCCAGACTAAATGTTTACGAAGAATTAGAAAAATATTTTGGCCAAACACCATAAGAAATAACATCTTGTTGGCAAAAATGCAGATGAAGCCACTGACAGCAATTACTGAGGAAAGACGCTGGCGATGGTTGGGACATGTGCTCCGAATGACTGACAACTCACTACCAAAAATAGCACTAAGATGGACACCACAGGGAAATAGAAGTAAGGGTAGACCAAAAGAGACATGGAGAAGAACAACAGAAAGGATGTTGAGCAATAGAGGGCTCATCTGGGCAAGAGCAGAAAAAAAGGCAAAGGACAAGCATTTGTGGAAAACCCTTGTGGTAGCCCCATGTGCCCTGGGCACTTAAGGTTCAGAGAGAGAGAGAGAGAGAGAGAGAGATGGTCAAGTACCCATTTCTCGAGCTGTCTTTACTTGCTTCAGCACATAGATTTTAGGAAGAGAATAATGTTATTTCATTAGGCATTTAAACACTCGCGCTGACATAAAACATATACTAAAACAAACGACACGTTCATTCCTGTCTCCTTACTCAACTTATTCACAGCATCGTTGCACATACTGCTTGCAGAACAGCATAGGTGAGATAGAACAGCAGCAACAGAAACACATCATGATCAGATGTAATGTAACTTGCTACATCAAGCATAAACAGGGTGGCATCGAAAAGTTTCCTGGGTGATACTAAGGAAAAATACAAACTTTGTTTATTTAAATTTGGTCACCATCAGCTTCAGTATAGTCCAGTATGGAAAGTATACAAAGGTCCCAGCGTGTCTTCCATGCCTCAAAAGCACATAAGTAATTTTTCAGGAGCCTGTAAAACACCACCTGCGATTCCGTTTGGATTTCATTTATGGCGTCAAAGCAGAGCCCCTTCAGCTTCATTTTCATTCTGGAGAAAAAGACGAAGTCAGAGGGGACAAGGTCAGACGAAGACAGAAAATGTGGAACGACTGCGTCGTCTTGAGGAAGATGCGAACAAGCGCGTTGTCGTGATGCAACAGCCACATTTCCAGTCTTTCTTGTCGCACATCTCTCAAGCAGCTCAAAATGTAGTAGTAAAAGTAAGAATTCACCGTAGTGCTAGCAAAAGTAAGAATTCACCGTAGTGCTAGCAAAAGTAAGAATTCACCGTAGTGCTAGTAAAAGTAAGAATTCATCGTAGTGCTAATAAAAGTAAGAATTCATCGTAGTGCTAGTAAAAGTAAGAATTCACCGTAGTGCTAGTAAAAGTAAGAATTCACCGTAGTGCTAGTAAAAGTAAGAATTCATCGTAGTGCTAATAAAAGTAAGAATTCATCGTAGTGCTAGTAAAAGTAAGAATTCACCGTAGTGCCGAAAAGAACAAGTTCTCGGTGTGAACGACGCCTCTAACGTCGAAAAGAACAATGAGCATGAGTTTTGTTGTAAACCAGACCTGCCGCTGCTTTTGATCTTGGTGGCTGCGGGCTCTTCCACTTCCGTGGCTGTTGATTTGACTCCTGATCGTAGTTGTACACCCAAATTTCATCGCTGGTGATGATCTTAGAGATGAAAGGTTGATCGTCGTTAGGCATCTCACGAAACTCAAGGCATAAGTCAAGCTGCCCCTGCTTTTGATCAAATGTCAAGAGCCGGGAGACAAATTTCACAGCAGCGCGAAGCATTTTCATGTTTTATCCTTATAGATTTCATACCTGATTCCTACAATGTTAGGGTGCTAACAGATTATTCGGCGACAATCATCATTGGTAAGTTCACAAACATTTTACACATTTTCCGGCTTTTTGATGATGATTGATCATCTTGAACGCTAGTCATCTTGAACAGACATTCCTTCGGCTTTGAAACGTGCGTGCCATCCAAAAAACCTGTGTTCGATCTAAAGAATGTTCGCCAAATGCCTGAAAAAACGCTTCAAAGGTCTTGCTATCAGATTTGCGGAGCTTCACCCAAAATTCGATGCAGACATGTTGCTCGAATTTATCATGCATTGAACAGATTACAGAGCTGTCTTAATACAAAGTCACAAAACTACGTGTACAAACTGGGAAAGTGTAAGCATTACGAAAACCAAGTGGCTCAATGACTCAGCTGGCTTGGGGGTAATGACCTTCAGTGTCCCCCGCGTGATTGTTGAACAAATCACGGAAAGTGCGGTCCGGGAACTTTCCGATACAACCTAGTATAAAATGTCCCCAAAAACGTATGTACGCTTTAAATGCTTGTATTTTACATGCAGGAAAAATCATTACTTCCCTTTTCAACATGTAAAAGTTCACAATTTTTTCTACCGAACACTTTCTAGCACGCGTCATTCATTTCAAATGTAAATGAACAAAATTCTGCTTCAGATTGTACGAAAAACGCTCCTGATCAGAATCAGAGCCCCTCTGATTCTCAAATGGTGAATCCTTAAAGTATAGAAAGAAATAAACACAATGAAAAACACAATGAAACTGTCTGGAAAACTACTTTTGTCTAATGAATGAGCATTAAAAAAACTATGTCTAAAACATAACACACAGACAACATACGTGCAGGAATTCCTGAGAAGATTATTTTTTAAAATACTGCCATCCAAAAGACCCGCAGTGTTTCTTAGAACTGTTAGACTTTTATGTTTAAAACCATTTATTTTACTTAGCTATTGATTCTAGATAACAAGGAGAACACATAACGGAGCCAAGTGACGTCCGAAGTCTATCGATATACCCGCCTGATAATTGATAATGTGTTGATTCTGACAACAATGAGGAACATTGATCTCTATGAGCAAACCTGAAAAATGCCTGTGTAATTTTATTTTGTAACATACAGAGCCCAACACCCTACAAGTTGACAAGGCATATTTATTTTGTTTACTGAACTTTGTATATATTATTTCAAAAGTTTCTCGAATGAGGTTTTGTGTCTTCAAATTCATATTAGAATTACAAGTTTTTTTTAATCGATTTTGCTCAAGTGTCGAATATGTGATAACCATGCTAGTGGTCTTGTAACAGATGTAAAAAATTTCTATATGTCCTGTAATAGATGTCAAAAATTCTCTAGAGGTCCTGTAACAGACGTCTAAAATATCTAGAGATCCTGTCACAGATGTTTAAAATCTCTAGAAGTATTGTAACAGATGTCTAAAATCTCCAGAGGAACTGTAACAGATGTCTAAAATCTCTAGAGGTACTGTAACAGATGTCTAAAATCTCTAGAGGTACTGTAACAGATGTCTAAAATCTCTAGAGGTCCTGTAACAGATATTTAAAACATTAGTATTTTACCTCAGTGCAGAGAATTTTCTAGTACAAGAGTTCACAATTCCATTGACATGCTTGGAGAGATCGTGTAAATACCGCTACTTTAAAAAATTCACGTTTATACGTTCCATTCTATACTTTATTCATACAAAATAAAAAAAAATATTTAATTACCCTTGTAATGTAGCGGAAGGCACAGTTTACATAAGCAAGATTTTTAAAAAAAACTCGATTAGTCCAAAACATCACTGGCAGGGTTGGTAGATCTTGCACGTCTACATAAATCAATCCTCTGAATGATATACAGACAAAATCTGTTATTAGTGTTGTTAATTTTTATTTCTCTAAAGACACCATGTGCTACTAAAATTAGTTTTTGTTTACGCTAGCCATATCTAGTATTTTTTTTTCTGATATCATTACCTTATCATGATTCCTTAGCAAAGGTGACCGTAAGAGGTGGAAATCCTCAACTTTTCCTCGCCTTGGATAGTTCTGAGTATGGTTTCCAGACCGATACAACGATCGTTAGACGAGTCCTTCAAGTGCAGGAGCAATGTAAGCTGAACCGTTCAATCTATCCTCACAGACACTAAAGCTAGTCCGAAATGAATCAATAGCTCTGTTTCAACAAGTTCGTTTTAGTTTTCGGGCTAATTTATAGAAGGAAAAACGAGACACCCAACATAAAATAAACACTTCCAAGACTTCGAAAAACTGGGATAACAATTTAAAAAAAGATAATCTTAATAGAGCTCCTTGAAACGCCCCTTTCTTTCTCATTCACACCCACCCGTCCACATATAAAAAGGTAAAATTCCTTTTCCATGCCATTAAGACATACTGGGGAATACGGTGTTAGGCCCATATTTTCCATGACCTTTGGCACATGAAAGTGTGATATGGTCAGTATCACGGCCTGGCCGCTTTACCTTCCCAGATTTCTCTGGTGCCCATTTTTAGAGACTTGGTGAACCCTGGGGCCGTTTTTGGTGTCTACCAGAAAAAAAAAATCCCAAGGCTGGGACTGAAGCCGGTACCACCTGATTAGTAGACCGAGCGACACGTCCACATATACATAAGCGATAATAATCAACAACATAATGATAATTCGCTGAATATAAAGAATCTAGGGTAGTCCTGCCTGGAGCTAAAAGGGTTAACGATAACTTAATGAAATAATTAAAGCAAAATCTGCAAGAAAGAAGAGAGCAACGTTCTGAAAGTCTTGCATTGCACATTGCTCTCCTAGCGTTGCTTTGATTGTAGCAGTAGGTCTATCAGTGACTCTTGCTATATTAACAGCGCACTCTGTCAAATTAGAACTGGCAGCTCATATTTCTACAGCTGGTACACATGACCTTAATGGAAAGTAAAGCATAAATATTAAGTATTCTATTTAGTATCTATCATTATTTTTTTCACAAAACATGCAGTTTTTCAGAGGAATAACTAGGATATACCAACTGGGTCACATGCTCTGGGCATTTCACTTTAAACTGTTAAAATTTAGAAAAAAAAAACTCCTTTCATTTTAGAAGATTCGTGATTTTGATTTCTTTGCCACTTTGTGCAGAAATTATAACTTACAGTTCTATGGGCGTTATCAACTGGAAATCTAAAGAATCTTATTTAAATGTGTTGATGTTGCAATTAATATCCACGATATGTCACATGATACACAAAAACAACATGCAGGATATAACCTGTGACAACGTTTTTGTTACGAAAAACACGAAAATTTACACATTATGTTTTTTTTCTGTGCATTTTCCCCTTTCCCTAACCTTTGAACAAGGTTTGATTATCTCATGCTGTGCTCTTTGGGTTCAGAATGGATAGCAATACAAATCAGAAAGCAAATACAACTAAATGTAAAGCTACTAAAAATAACAAGAGTGACACTTAATAAACTTGATGAACTGTTCTCCAAACTCCCCACTACGGAACAAAAAAAAAAAGCAAGCATTTGCATGGCCCTTGCGGAACTTTGCCTCCCTAACAGCTCTCCTGTAGGCCTCTAGGTTGTAACCAAGATGCCTTGATGTTGATCCATCCATTTGCAGATTATCAACGATGTCTTGCAACCATCTTCGCCTTGGTCTTCCTCTCTTTCTTTTTCCCATTATGTACCCTTCCAAGACGGTCTTCTCTAGAATATCATGACGTTTAATGTGTCCAAAATATTTAAGTTTTCTCTCTTTAATCCTATCCAGCCTTCTTCAATATTAAGTTCTTGTAGTATAGATATATTTGTTCTTTTTTGTGTCCATGATATTTGAAGAACTCTTCTGTAGCATTTACATTCAAAGACATTTATTTCTCAGCTGTTTTATTAAGTGTCCAGGTCTCACAGGCATATGTTGCAATGGGAAAGATGCATGCCCTTAAAAATCTTATTAAAAAAAACAGCGCGGAACAGTTTTTAAAGCAGTTCTTTAAACATTTTATTGTAAGCGAAAAATTCAGTTCACACCACTCTTACTGAGAAAAGTCAAAGACAAAACATAAAAAACCCCACAGCGATATAAATATTGGACGAATTAAACAGATATACCCTCAAAGAGGGAAACGGAAATAGCTGGAGCGTATTGTAAATAATTTCCTCTGTGGCGACGCGTAAAGGGAATCCTTCTGGTCGTTTTTTAGTAACAATAGTAACAACAGAGAATGTAGATGTTACAGTGTTTTATTAACAACAGTAATAACAGAGAATGTAGCTGTTACAGTGTTTTTATTTACAACAGTAATAACAGAGAATGTAGCTGTTACAGTGTTTTTATTAACAACAGTAATAACAGAGAATGTAGATGTTACAGTGTTTTCATTAACAACAGTAATAACAGAGAATGTAGCTGTTACAGTGTTTTTATTAAGAACAGTAATAATAGAGAATGTAGCTGTTACAGTGTTTTTATTAACAACAGTAATAACAGAGAATGTAGCTGTTATAGTGTTTTTTTTACAACAGTAATAACAGAGAATGTAGCTGTTACAGTGTTTTTATTAATAACAGAGAATGTAGCTGTTATAGTGTTTTTATTTACAAATCAGCTCAGTTTGAACCGCGGTAATGATAGCAACACTTCTAAAATGAAATATAGGGCACTAAATTTAAAACACAGACTCACTCACAAATCAAGCCCTTAAAAATCTAATAAAAATGTATATCTAAAACTAGAACATAAATATGAGAATAGGATAAGAAAAGTTAATTATGAAACGCTCAGAATGTCACTTATTTTGTTTTCCTTAAATATCATTCTGAAAAAATAGCTAGGAAAAACACTGCCGCATAAACTGAATGAACATGTTGAAAATCTTTTCATTATTGACGAAAGGAAAAAAATAACCTTTTCAGACAGACATGTTTTTATATCATTCTAGGAATATTGTCTTGCGAGTGTGTTCAATGATTCTACGCTCGTTAAGCTCTGCCATAACCAGGTCCCGCGGGGCCATCGAGTATATCTGGGGCCCTCTAGAGGAACTGTGTGTGCCAGTGAAAAACTCGCCCCTTCCTCGTGTGGATTAGCCATTCTGTCAGCATCCACTACTACTACTACCCCCTCTCCCTGATACCCTTAGGGCTCGCCCTTAAAACTCTGGGTCCGGGAGCGATGCACTGTCTAGGCCCCTCTTCTTCTAACTGGACCTGAGTGTAGCACAATGTTAGGTCGTGTTCCAGTATTCATAATGAATAATGGTAGTATTCCTAATGAATACTGGTATTCCCTACCTTCTTGGTAGGTCACCTATAACATTTTAATCAATTTCCTTCACCATTACAGCAATGCGATCATAATTGTAATTACTGGTTTGGCAACAGTAACAGTATGAATAGTTATCAAGAAGAGATTTGACGTGGATTCCACAGGATAAAAGTAGCACAGGACGATCATAAGAAACATGGAGACGTACAGCAGAGAGAATGCTGGTAATCAAAGGTCTGACCTGGGAGACCGCCAAGAAGAAAGCAAAGAACCGAGGAAAGTGGGAAATCTCTTGCTACAAGCAGCCTCTTATGTCTTGAGGACTGAAAGAACGAGAGCGAGACAGACAGACAGACAGACAGACAGACAGGCAGGCAGGCAGGCAGGCAGACAGATAGATAGATAGATAGATAGATAGATAGATAGATAGATAGATAGATAGATAGATAGATAGATAGATAGTAACAGCGACATCAGTGACGCTGTCTTTAAAGTTACAAACATCAATATCCTTCTCATTTTTGCCATCGACATCAAGATCACCACCATCAAAATCAAATACCGGGTCCTAGTGTTTGCAGGGGAATAAACGAAACGTTGATGTTCATTGAGTTTATGATTCTAAAATATGAATGTGTATTAAACACGAACACATTTCATTATTAATGTTCTTCAATAGATGCTCAAGACAGACTAAGCTGGTGATATGAAGAAAGAATTTTATCCATGCTGCATGGCCCCCTCTCTACTCTATTGATTAGTTCACAAAGGAAGGACAAGGTCTATTCCTTTGAAATTGAATAGAGTTGCCTGGATTTTTTTGGAGGACTTGCCTGGATTTTTGGGAGAATGTGCAGGAATGCGCCTCGCTTTAGGTTTTGAAAGTTAAAGTGCATATTCTAGAATGGAAGCCGCATTGCCTGGTTTTTCTCTTTCTGAAAATTGAACTTGTTCTTTCCTTCGTTGTGTTGCGTAATGTTTTATTTAACAAAGTAATAGTGCTTTCTTTAAAGACTGTTAGCAGATTCTGCAGCTGGATACACAGAAAACTTTCTTCATGTTCCAATATATATATAATGTTCTAGTGAAAGTTTTCTTACTTTACCTGCAGCGAGATTTCCTGTTTACAAAATGCACACATGATGTACCAACATCAAAGCAGGCTGATTCTCCTCCATGCAAATTAAGCACCATTAGCCTTCTGGCCAGATTATCCTCCAACCGATATCGCTGGTTGCTTTTTACTCGGTCAGTCATTTGCATGTTCCTTGCGGAACTTTGCTTCCCTGACAGCTCTTCTGTAGGCCTCTCAGTTGTAAGCAAGATGCCCTGTCGCAGAAGTAATCTTCGCCTTGGTCTTCCTCTCTTTCTTTTTCCCCACTGTGTACCCTTCTAAGACGGTCTTCTCTAAATTTTCATGACGTTTAATGTGTCCAAAATATTTCAGTTTTTTCTGTTTAATCTTCTTTACTAACCAGCCTTCTTCAATATTAAGTTCTTGTAGTATGGATATATTTGTTCGTTTTTGTGTCCACGATATTCGAAGAACTCTTCTGTAGCATTTATATTAAAATTTTTACTAGGTTTATTTGTTATTTCCATTCTTTTCATTTCTTGTTCGACGTTTCCCAGTTTAAGAATGAAAATAATGGAAATTAACATCCTTGGTGTATGTGAAATGAGATGGACTGAAGCAGGAAGCAGAGATTATAAAAACTTCAAAATAATATATCCCGGCGGAAACCAGTGTAGAAATGGAGTTGGCATAATATTGGATAAGAAGACAGCAAGAACTGTGAAAGGCTTCTGGTGCACATCAGACAGAGTGTTAATGGTTAAATTACAGGGCCACCCAACAGACACAAATCTCATTCAAGTATACGCACCAACTTTAGAAAGCTCTGATGATGAGATAAAAGAATTTTACAACAACTTGGATATGGCAGTGAAACAGTGCAAACCATGGGAAGTAAACATTGTGCAGTGTGATTTAAACGCGAAAGTAGGGACTAAACAAGACAGTGAAGCTATTGGCAAGTATGGACTAGGTATTAGAAATACAAGAGGAGAGATGTTGATTGAGTGGACAGAAAAGAATAAAATGATAATAGGAAATATTTGGTTTCAAAAACACCCAGGGCGGCTATGGACATGGAAAAGCCCAAATAATAACATACGTAACCAGATAGAATACATTATGATCAACAGAAGATTCAGGAACTCACTAATATTCGTGAAAACAAGATCAAGCACAGACTACAACAGTGACCACATCCCAGTTGTGGGAAAAGTGAGAATCAGGCTAAAGAGTTCAAAGGTAGCAGCTAAAAACAAAGAACTAGATAGAGAGCTGTTACGGAAAGATAAGGCAATACAGGAAAAGTATATGACGATAGTACATAATAGGTATAACTCTATAGAGAAAATTGAAACGATTGGTGAACAATGGAATATGCTTAAAGACTCTATTCAGCACACATCTATCGAAATCCTTATATATTAAATACAAATAAACGAAACACTAAACAGGGGTGGGTGACAGAAGAAATTTTGCAACTAATGGATCGGAGAAGAAGTCTTAAGGAAGGTAAAGATGAATATGACAAAATAAATAAACAAATAAGACACAAATGCAAAAAAAAAAACTGAAGAAGAGTGGCTAAATAAAAAAAATGTAATGAAATAGAGACACACCATCATGGAAATGCAAGAGATATGTACAAACAAATAAAGGAGTTAACACACAAAAGGGCATACCACAAGACCGGTTGCCTGAGGTCTTCTTCTTCTTTGTTCGCTTCTATCACCAAGACCGCCCCGTGATCCTACTGAATTTACTCCTGTGGTCCTCGATAGGTCCTGTGGTCCCATGTGGTCCCCGAAAGGACCACACGAGATCCCCGAGACGACTACAAGAGGTTCAGAGTATCGCAGGGCTTGAGCCTATATTTTTTATGGGTCTCAGAAACGGGATTGCGTGACACCGTGTTATTCGTTGCACCAGTTTAATCTAGAGTTGGACTTTCTCACCGGAAAACCTCAACGTGTTTTGGATATCAGTATATTCCCGCCGGGTGAGAGGTGGTTGCCAATCCAGTCCAGCGTTGGACTTTCTCACCGGAAAACCTCAGCGTGATTAGGATACGCATACATCATCGCCGGGTGAGATGTGGTTGCCTGTCTAGACTACACTGGTCCAGTGTCTCCGACTTCAGCATTTTGTGGTTGTGGCCGATACCCTTCCTAGTTGTGACCAGGATGGAGCTTTTGCCCAGGAGCACGAATTCTCACCACTAGTAAGTTTCACCCCTGGGTTGAGCCGGTTTAGGCGTATTATCCCAGTATGGGCGTGTTTAGGACGTGACCGACCACTAAAGCGGAGGTACCGTGACATATGGAGCCATCAAGTTTCACCACTGGTTTAAGCCGGTTTAGGCATATTTCACCAGTATGGGTGTAATACGGACGTGGCCGGCCTCTAGAGCGGAGATGCCGTGGTATAAGTACCTCTCGCCACGATACTAATGGACATATCGCTTAAGCTTCACTTTATCCTTTCCATCAACTTTTCACATCGGCTCCGCACGGCAACCCTAATTGCTTTTCCGCATTTTCTTAATTGGCCGGGAGGAGTTTCACTCCACGCGCAGCATCCGAAGAATCTCGCCAGCAATGTCTTAACCCCTGGGTTAAGCCGGATCAGGCAATTCGCTCGGTATGAGTGCACACAAGACGTGGCCGACCTCCAGAGCAGAGGTGCTGTGATTTGAGCAGTCCTGACCTCGAGACCACTGATTACTTCACTTAATCCTTTCTTTCACCTTTTCCACAGTGGTGCTGCGTGGCAACCCTATTCGCACTTTTCTTCACTGGCCGGGAGGAGTCCCACTCCACGTACGGCAGCTCAAGAATCTCGACAGCAGCAGTAGATGAGCTACCAAACATGACTCTCATCTACCCGAGGCATCTGGTTTTCAGGCGCCAGATATTCGCCTTCGCCCCTTCTCCTGTCAGTATGAACAGTTCTGCCACGAGAAGGCCAGGAGCTGGACTTGACTTTCAGAGGCTATTTGAGACGCACGGCTTGGAGATATTTCATTGGAGTGGAGAGCGTATCCCCCATTCCACCTCCGGCTATAACAGTCCTTAGAACCGTTGCCTGAGATCAAAGGAGAGGCACACAATAATGGACAGAGATAAAATAATGGCACGATGGTGCGAATACATTAGAGACCTCTATGAGGATATTAGAAGCGAAATAGATATATATGAAATAAGGGCCTCTCATATTAAAAGCAGAAGTGGAAGAAGCCATCAAACACATGAAGAACAACAAAGCACCAGGACCAGATAAAATCACCAAGGAAGAATTGGAAGCATTAGGAGAGCTTGGCACAGAAATAATTACCAGATTGCTGAATGACATCTATAACAGTAACTATGTCCCATCAGACCTTTTGTAATTAGTTTTCATTGCCCTACCAAAGAATCAAGGTGCTGTTGAATGTAAAGACCATCGAACCATTAGTCTTATGAGCCATGTTACCAAAATCCTGCTTCGTGTTGTTATAGAAGAGTCAGGGGCAAAATAAAACCAGAAATCGCTGGAGAATAGTGTGGCATCGTAGAAGGAAAAGGCACAAGTAATTACATATATTTATCATATATATATATATATATATATATATATATATATATATATATATATATATATATATAACATAAGATCAATAGAAGTAAAGACTACTGTAAAGCATTCGATAAAGTGAGACACAAAGAAATTATAAGAATGCTGGAAGACAGCAACATAGATGGGAAAGATCTGGAACTCATCAAAAACATATACTGGCAACAATCAGAAGCAATGAAGGATGAGAACCAAATAGGAGCATTCCAAGACATAAAATTGGGAGTGAACAAGGATGCGTTCTATCTCCCAGTCTCTTCTGCTTGTACAGAGAAAACATCATGAGAAATATAGAGAGCTTGCCAGGAATATCAATTGGCGGGTACAACCTTAACAACTTAAGATATGCAGACGACACAGTTCTGATTGCTAAAAGTGAAGGGGGGCTACAGGGTCTTCTGGACGTCGTGGTTCGTGAAAGTAAAAGTAGAGGTCTCAGTCTGAATAAAAAGAAAACTGAAGTGATGGTCATTTCAAAGAAAAGAATATCACCAAAATGTAGCATTACCATCGAAGGCACAGAATTGAAACAAATTGATAGATTCAAGTACTTAGGAACAATAATAACAGCTGATGGGAAATGTCACAACGAAATAAAAAGCAGACGTTCTCAGGACAAGTCAGCATTTCAGAAAATGAGAAACATCTTGCGCAACAGATCCATATCATTCCAGAAAATGAGAAACATCTTGCGCAACAGATCCATATCAATGGAAACAAGATTCATAATACTTAAATGTTACATCGAGCCAATTTTGTTTTATGGATGTGAATCATGGTCTATGAATAAGAGAGTACAGCGAGAAATGGAGGCCATGAAAATGTGTTTCATAAGAAGCATGTTGAAGGTACCATGGACAGCTAATAAAACCAGCGAAGAAGTCTTAAGAAAGGCTGAAGTTAAAAGCCAAATAACAGCAAAGATCTGAGGAGCGAGATTTGTAGGACATTTCTGAGAAGAAGAAAATTGGAACACATTGTGGGAAGTGGAAAAACTGAGGAAAGAAGAAAAGATATACGAAGGCAGAGACAGAGAGAAGTTACTGGATAGGCTGTCAGTGTGGCTAGGAAGAAAATCACCGGCGGATCTCATAATCAAGTCCAAAGAAAGGGAATTATGGAGAGAAATGAGCGCCTACGCCACGCGGCACTTGATTGATTGATTGATTGATTATTTATTATATAAACCGGTTACAGTAATCGATGACTCCAAAAGTTTCGGTTGTTTTCGTTTGTTTTTAAATCAGTAATTTCCCTCGTAATTATTGGTTAACGCCATCACTGGTGACGTATGTGTGTATGGGTACAACTTATCATATAAGCAGGCCCTATTGGGGGTCGGGGGTTGGGGGGGGGGCGGGTCCAGCTATGGCACAGCTCTGGAGCTCAGATGGTTTTCTTTGTTTTAAGGGTGGAGTCGGAAGGTTTCAGGGGGACCCATAGTGGAGGCCCTGCATAGAGGTTCATTCAAATAAACTTATATAGGATATTCCAGAAAAATTTGAAACTCGCGTGGAAGTACAAGAAACAAGTTCTGCGACATCTGAAGTGACAAATGCTCACAATTTTTTTCTCGTAAACATTTGCCATTTCAAACGTCAAAGACAAAATGAATAATTTTTTTGTCTTTTTTTTTGTGGGGGGGGGGGGAATTCTTTACCTATGCACTCAGTAAAATACTTCAGTAAAGTACAAAGACTAACAAGCGTGTACATATACCATCACTGATAGAAATAAACCATTCATTTAAGAGCGAATAAGAATCGATTTTTGTATTTCATTGAAAACAAATTTCACGATTACGCCTGCTGAACAAAAATTACCACGTGCTCAGCGATTGCAACACTAATATCTGAGAACGTTGGCATCGCCCACGATGATCTCTCACAGACTAGAATCGCCAGTACGATTATGGGACCCAGACCTCTTGCATCAATCAACGTCAAACGCCCGCGCCCAGGCTATTTATTCTTGGTAATCGGAGAATGCAAGAACTACAGACAGATGACGATCGTAGAAACTGCTTTCTGAACAGTTATTGGCAAATATAACCCTAAACATCACCATGCGGCTTTTGGTATTACTGTTTACATAATAGTTCATTTCAATTTTATGTTTTTATCTGGTCCTAATGTTCAAAATTGAATTTGATTTTTTATTTAATCTATATTTTCTGATATGTATTTCTTTGTCGATGTGTTAATATTTTTATTATATTTCTGTGAAAACAAAACGTTAAGAAATAAAAACTGTGATTAATATGGCCGTTATGCTTTGCGTCAAATTCAAGATACCTGCTATGCCCTAAGATCACCCTGACATTTCCTATTTTGTCAGCAAGTTTAGCGAAAGATCAAGTGCCTACACACATAGCACATGAGCGTGATCCAAATGAAAACCTTAAATTATTTTTATCCTCATAATTTACTGACCCAATAATGCCAAATAACTGTCTAATTTTTCTGCATAGTCTCGATTACTTTGGATGCAGGTCCTCTAACTCTTATAAAGTGCATGGATTCTTGCACAAGAAATATCCTTTGGTCGAGTGGCTCGTCACACCTTTTCTTCTCAACTGAAAGTCTTTCCACCCATCGCCTCTGTGAATGGTCCAAAGATGTAATATTCACCAGTGAGAGGTCTGGCGAATATGGTGGATGTGGAAGACACTCGACGTGCAGATCTGTAGTGGTTTCAGTATGGGGTCGAGCATTGTCATTTTTTGTATAAAAAATGTTTATTGTTGATCAAGGATTTTGAGTGAACTGGCTTGAGAAAGATAAGCTTAGTACAACCTACATAGTTATAAATCTGCAAATATTTCGAAAGTTTTACATAATGCGTCAAGAAAGCCGTAACATGACGCCAGCTGTACTATCAGCGAAGAGCTATCGACTGAATTGAGTTCATAAATGAACAGAATATCGGATTTAAAATGAAACTTGCGGAAGGCTCCTTGAAAAGATCCACTGAAACATTTCAGGGAATGAAAAAAAAAATCTCAAGATGCATCTGTGTCATCTTTCGTGTAGGTTACTAGTTGGAAAATTAAATATTAAATCCTGATTCGTATTTTGAAAAAAACCAAAAGTTGTCTAAAGACTTTTCAAAATCTGTATTGTAAGGCTCCAGCATTATAATGCTTGCTGGCTACGCATTTCTGAGAAAAAATTTTCTGATAGTCTGTAAAAATAAAATGTCATTTTCTGACGTCATATGTCTGTACATAAAACCATAAATTTCATATAAAATAATCATGACATTTTTTTCATCTTAGACGGTAGTTTTGAATGTTAAGTGTGGGTTGTGCCATTTTTGCGTATCATGTTTTATCTGGGCACTTAGGTATAAAATACCCGTTTAAATGCCATCAAGTCACAGCGGGGGTAGAGTATTAGGCCTGTATTTCCAAGACTTTCGGCACATGAAAGTGTGATGTGGTCACGCATGGCCGCATTTACCTTCTCATAGATGTCTTCTTGTATCCATAGATGTACACATACCCTCATAGATGTCTTCTTGTATCCATAGATGTACACATACCCTCATAGATGTCTTCTTGTATCCATAGATGTACACATACCCTCATAGATGTCTTCTTGCATCCATAGATGTACACATACCCTCATAGATGTCTTCTTGTATCCATAGATGTACACATACCCCCATAGATGTCTTCTTGTATCCATAGGATTACGCATAGTTGAATAAAATGCACTAGAGCAAATTAGAATTTTACATTTATAAGTCAACTCTGCCTTCGAGACGGGCCCTGACTGGATCAGACATTGGGAAATTAGCTATTTTTGTAGGCGAAATAATCATAAAGATAAGTCATTTATTTTCTTCCATCCTATTTTGCCCGATTCCAGAAGTAATTAATAAAAGCTCCATACAATTTACTTTTTTGCGTAGCTATATGGATATGATAAAAGGAACAAATATATCCATACTACAAGAACTTAATATTGAAGAAGGTTGGCTACTAAAGAGGATTAATCACAGAAAACTTAAACATATTGGCCATATTAAAAGTCATGATAATCTAGAGAGAACCGTCTTGGAAGGATACCTAATATGAAAAAGAAAGAGAGGAAGACCAAGGCGAAGATGGTTGCAATACATCGTTGATAATATGGAAATGGATGCATCAGCAGCAGGGCATCTTGCTTACAACCGAGAGGCCTACAGGAGGGCTGTTATGGAGGCAAAGTTCCGCAAGGGACATACAAATGACTGATGTGGATAATTCTGTTTTATGGTAATGAAATTCAATAAAATGATAGTTTCAGCATACATTCTAACTAGTCTCCGAACTATGGACATACTTACTAACAGACTCGAAAACCGAGAAAGAAGTTTGTAGGAGGCATTAAAAAATATATATAAGCTATATGTTCGAATAGTGAACTTTCACTTACAGAAACTTCAAATACCGATATTTTTGCGGGAAACTGAAGTAAAATCTTACTTCAGCGGCAACGCTGAATACAAACACATCCATGTTCTCATTGTATTACTTTATTCAGTACATTTATGTTCATATATAGCACATGGTCATCTCTAAGAAGAAAGTGATATCGAGTTGTAAAACAGCAATTAACAACACAACATTAAAGCAGGTAGACAAGTTCAAATACCTAGAGACATTAATAACTTTGGACGGAAGATGTTAAAGGGAGATAAAGAACAGAATAACGCAGGCTAAAATAATATTTCAAAGGATTAAAAATATTTTATGTAATCAATCACTAACACTGAAAGTGAGGGAGAGAGCTATCCGGTGTTATACTGAACCAATCCTGTTTTATGGATGTGAAACAAGGACGGTCAACTGGGGTACAGCGCCCCATGGATGCCACGGAAATGTGGTTCCTTAGAAGACTGCTAAAGATACCTTTGACTTGGAAGAGATCAAACGAGGAGGTCCTGAAAGAGGCAGAGAAGAGAGTCAAGCAATAACAAAATTCAGGAAGAAACAGTACAAATTCATGGCACACGCCATGTGCCCTGGGGGGGGGGGGTTAAAATATTTCATAACAACAGGAGGGATGATAGGGCAAAAGAAACCGAGGCAGATAAAGAGAGAAGATGATAGATGGACTGATGAAGTGGCGTGGAGATAGAACACCAGACCAGCTCGTAATTAACACCCGGAATAGAGAACTGTGGGAAAGCATGACCACCAACGCCTGTCGGGATGGCACTGGTTGGAGTCATAAATATAGCCACATAGAAGGGGAAAGTTTGTTTAAGCAAGCGCCTTATACAGACCCTACAGACATAATCAAAACTAATGCATTTTACTAAACATTTTTGATATATCACTGTATTTTTACTTACATTTTTAACCATAGTTTCATAGCTGTAACTACACGTTTTAAAGCTCTGTCAGAATGGATAAAAAAAATCACAGCCTGTATTTTTATTTCCATTTTTATTAATAACGTTATGAGGCCACTAAAGTCAGATTTTTTTGGGGTCTATTGTAAATTTGTTTTTCTAAATTCATTATTTCCTCTGTGTCCTTTGGCTATCGCGGGCGCTACGTGAGAGTTGAAAATCTTCATCTTCCCCTTTTCCCGATAACTCCGTGTATAATTTCCAGGCCGATACAACGATCGTTAGACGAGTCCTTCAAGTGCAGGAGCAATGTAAGCCTAACTATTCAATCTATCCTCACAGACACTAAAGCTAGTCCGAAATGAATCAATAGCTCTGTTTCAACAAGTTCGTTTTAGTTTTCGGGCTAATTTATAGAAGGAAAAACGAGGAGCACAGAGCAAAATAAACACTTTAGTGGTTTCTACAGGCAAGGCAAATAGAGGGGTAATCTTACAAGCTCAATACATAAGATCCTATTTCTGTGTTTCTCTGTCTGTCTATCTGTCTCTCCTCTGTCTGTCTCTCTGTCTATCTCCTATACACATATACACATTAGAGATTAATATCATATGTAAACTAGACAAAAGTTCATTGGAGGTATGGAGAGTATTACGGTCTAGTCCATCTCAGCATCAGCAAATTACTAATGAGATAGTTATGAGCAAATGCTGAACGTGATGGAGGGTCAGATTCAGTAAGTCTGCTGTAGACTTTATAGTTTTATGCTGCCTTTATTATATAAATTCTACACCTATGCTACTGTACTTCTATTAATCTTTTACAAGCATTGTTCCCTTTTATTTGTCTTTGTTTCTGTTATAGATCAGCCTATGCTACTGGTCTTTTTTTCTGATGTAACTGACCATCGCAACATATGCCTGTGAGACATGGACACTCAGCAAAACAGCTGAGAAACACATAAATGCCTTTGAATATAAATGCTACGGAAGAGTCCTTCAGATATCATGGACACAAAAAAGAATACATCCATACCACAAGGACTTAATATTAAAGAAGGTTGGCTAGTACAGAAGATTAAACAGAGAAAAAATTAATACTTTTGACATATTAAACGTATGAAAATTTAGAGAAGACAGTCTTGGAAGGGTTCATAATGGGAAAAAGAAAGAGAGGTAGACCAACGCGAAGATAGCTGCAAGGCATCGTTGATGATCTGCTAATGGACGCATCAGCAGCTGGTCATCTAGCTCACAACCGAAAGGCCTAGAAGAGAGCTGTTACGGAGGCAAAGTTCTGCAAGGGACATGCAAATGACTGAGTGAATGAAAATTATACTAAATGATCGATTCACAAATGGCTTATAAATTTAAAGTACTCAAATGGCACTGAAAGAAAAAAAAAGAAATTGTAACAAATAATTAGTTGTAATACTGTACTAACCAAGTGACAACATGAAGTCGAATGTGCCTCTGTGTTTACTGTGTTACACAATAATTAGTGTATAAGTGTACAAGTATTCACGAAGCACTGCAGTAAAGCTGTGATACCAGAATGTATAAACTAGGAAAAAAGTAGGAGCAGCTTTATTACTTAAATACTACAAAATTGTGACGTTTCGGCGTGAGCCTTAATCATACAAAAACATACATGACAAAGAAATACAGAGAGAGGAGATAAAGTATAGATTCACATGAATACTATAAAAAAATTAATTGAGTACTTAGCTGTAAATTGTAAGATGTGGCTTGTCCGGCGGTGTGTGTCAGGAATGGATTTAGTAGAACGTGGAGACTTTAAGTAGAGACCTGTGATATATGGTCGGTGGGTTGTATCTGGGGGTGGTAGATGGGGAACCGTGGAGGGGAGAGAGAGTGATACAATGCTGACCTAGCCAGGAGAATGTGAAATAGATGATTAGGGAAGAGGGGTTGCAAAGTGATACTGTGAGGAGGTTTTGAATATGTGTGACAAGTAAGAAAGGCGTACAGCTTAGTGGAGAGGTACTATAATGATGGAAGAGAATGTTAAGTGTAGCTGAACAGTGAGTTTAACCCATGTGGCTCCAGCGTCCCATAATTTTGAATGCAGCGGTTCTCAAACGCCAGCCGATTTGTGTCATCTGCGTGACATTGTTTGATCTTGTCTTATATCTTATATCCTTCCCGTGCCGTTAAACGTCACATAGGGCTCGTAAAGTAGTTCGTCACTTTTTCCTGTCTTCGGCGAGTCTTTCAACCTCATCAAGGGATTTTATGCCTGTTAATTTGACCTCTCTTAACAATGTCGTCTTCAGAGTTTCACGCGGTCCGCCTCTTTTTCTTTGGCCTGTTGTAAAACATGATAGCTTGTTTTGGGATTCTCTGATCATTTCTTCTCATCAAGTGACCAACATATGTCCATCTACTTCTCCTGATCACCCATGAGACTGGTTGTTGTTCAGTCATCTGTCTTATCTCTGCATTGTTCTTGAATTCGTTCCACTTGATGCCGAATATTTTCCTTAGGCATTTGTTTTCAAAAGAGTATAATTTGTTTGATGGCTGTTACCAAAAATCAGATTTACCTCTGTGGTTGGTGCCATTGAAATGATTTGGGACTAAAGTCTAAAGTTGGCAACGCACTGATATATAAGTCAGGCCAGTCCTGCGTATCACGTGACATGAAGTTTTATTGATAAAATGGATGAAAATGCAGATGGTGATGACAATATTCTGACCGCCGGCAGGTTTGACCTGCCACATGGCGAGTCCATTCATACTTCCACAATTCCAGTAACAGCTATAAACATACATTTTCTCGACAGAGACATCACAAAAACCATCATCTCAGGTACACATCCAAACGTAGACTGACTGCCCACTCACAGTCTCTCCCACAATTCTCTGTCACGGGTGTCTCAGACCACGTGACGTTTCAGAGGGATCTCGACCGACCACGGGAAAGTTGAAAAAAAGAATCATAACCATTGTCCTTTCTGTAAAATCGCCAGTTATCTCACGCATACTGCCACACACAAGTAGTTCCTGTATAGGAGGTTAGTATAAACACCAATAAGAGAAAAGGTCTGGTGAGGAAACAAACGGATAAAACCATTCCTTCATTAAGTGTGTTTTGTGGGATTTCGAGATACATAAATAGAGATTCTTTGGTCATGACTGAGTTCTTTCTCTCTCTCTCTCTCTTTTACACACACACACACACACATACACATACGCCCGCGCTCACACACACGCACACACACACACGGTCAGTTCTGATTTATTGACGTGTCATGAGCAATTCTATTTTTTTTTGGCGAGATCTTCTAATGTCTTTCTGTCTATTTATATCACGTCATATCTTCTTCTGTCGTTCTTGATGTGTGTGGACCAGCAATCACATCTGAATCAGGCCGTCATCGTTTATGAAACTACATTCATCCAGTTGATTACCTTCTCCGAGTTCCTGGCTCTGAATTCATTTCTTGGCATGTAACATCCGTAGCCATAATAACAGTAGAGAAACGATACAGGCGAAGTACGCCCGTAATAACTGCATAGAACCAGTGGCGTTATCTAGTCTATTCGGGCTCCATGGCTGGAACCAACTGTTTGGGTTCATACATTTTTGTTCACGTATAAACATTCTACAAAATAAAAACAAAACAGAACAGACAGTAGTTTATTTTGTACGACAGGATTGCATACAAGAATTAAATGGCCTCGTAAATTATGACAAAAAGAAAACAGTGCAAAATGATTAGTCAGTCAGTTACTCATTTGAACGTCACTTGCGGAACTTTGCCTCCATAACAGCTCTCCTGTAGGCCTCTCGGTTGTAAGCAAGATGTCCTGCTGCTGATGCATTCATTTGCAGATTATCAACGATGTCTTGCAGCTATCTTCGCCGCGTTCCTCTTTCTCTATTTCTTTTTTTTCCCATTATGTACCCTTCCAAGAGGTCTTCTCTAGATTATCATGACGTTTAATGTGTCCAAAATAATTAAGTTTTCTGTGTTTAATCCTCTTTACTAGCCAGCCTTCTTCAATATTAAGTTCTTGTGGTATGGATATGTTTATTCCTTTCTGCGTCCAAGATATCTGAAGAAATCTTCAGTAGCATTTACATTCAAAGGCATTTATGTATTTCCCAGCTGCCCTGCCAATGATTAGTCAGTTTTCCAAATTACTGATAATATCAAGCTTTGGTAAAGATGAAAGAGGTGAACATGCTAGAACTGAAGCGGAGTTGTTATATCGTTTTTCCCATTGTAATCATTGCTAGGCTTGATATTTGCTTGCGTGCCTCCAAAACCACATGATGGAGTCTGCCATTATTATATTCGGGTAGGTTATCAGAAGAGTCCCAGCTGTCATATCTTTGTACCTATGTCTGAGTGCTAGAAACAAAGACGGGTATGGAAGGTATTTTAGAAACAAACAACATAAGACGTGATAAACACATTTATTAATAACACACATCGTAAAAATTGCATCTCACTACAACTATATATGGCATCAAATGTGAGAGAATTCAAAAATAATAGGAAAAAAAACTAAACCTTGAACGTTCATTTCCGCTTTGCACTCAGAAGATTGATACAGTACACACACGTGGAAAAGGTTCAACATGTGACCATAAGAAATAAGTGTACATGTGGTTTTGATAGACTAACAGCTCTACACTTCCCGCAGGAATGGCTAATTGTAGTTAGAAGAAAGAAAGAAAGAAAGAAAGAGAAAGAAAGAAAGAAAGAGAAAGAAAGAAAGAAAGAAGTGTGTTTTACGGGCAAATGGACTAGTCACATTTCTGTTATTCTGCGCAGTTTCAGACCACTGATTTAGGCATTTCCAAATTAATGTTCCTAGGAGAAAGTTATATTAGAAACACTTTCAAAATTCACGAAGTAATACACAGATAAGAGTTTTTATTTTTGTCTTATGTACGCTACAGGATATCATTATATTAGTTTTCACTTACATATTTTATGTGAAGAAAATCTAACTGGTAATAAAGTCACTTCAGATACGGTAATATATACAGATGGCTCATTCGGATAGCAAAAGTGTCTCGAGTTTTCTCAACTACCAAAATGGAAAAATAGTGCCACAAGGTTCGGGAGCCTTAGAAGTCCCTATATCAAGTATGCGAATGGAAATCGAGGCCGTGTCGAGGGCAATGGAATGGCCAATATCCTATGATGTGGTTAATGGTGTCATTGTAATGGCCTCACAGCGTATGTTTCGTAAAACTGAGAAGAAATTGCTTCGAAAAGAATGGGTTATTATGTTACGCCATTCATATAATGATTCTAACGTGGATTTACTGTCCAGGTCATGAGGGAGTACATGGAAATGAAATGGCGGATAAACTTGCTGGACAGGCTAAAATAAAAGGCACGCTGAGAGTGGACAAGGTAACATTGCTAAAGCTGTATTTGAGAGACTGCGAGAAAATGAAGAGCGGAAATGGAAAGAGAGTATAGTTATAAAGAGATTGCTGGAGCTGGGACAGATTAAGGGTGCTGCAGGAAATCTGAACTGTGAGGCAGAAAAGACATTGTAAACAACAAATACTTGACGGGAAAAATTAGCAAAGTCTTGGGTGGATGTTGCTTCACGTGGCTGAGCGTACGTGGGGGGGGGGGGGGGGTCCTGAATGCAATAACGCCAGAGTCCAGTTTTCTTTTTATTTTTTTTTACATCCTGAAACAAACACCCCAGTTTATAACACTCACCGTTTAGTACGAAATATGTTACACAACATGTAAACAGCCACTTGTCTAGGCTAAATAAATTTAGATGTAGTATTTGAATTTCGACATTCACTTACATTTTCTTCGTGAAACAGAGAAACAATTTTCTTCTTACATCTTACATCCTTCCTGTGCAGCTAAACGTCATATAGGGCTCGTGTGGTAGTTCGCCAAGATTTCCTGTCTTCGGCGAGTTTTTCAATCTCATCAAGGGATGTTATACCCACTGAACTGGCCTCTCTTAACAGTGTCCTCTCTAGAGTTTCTCGTGGTCAACCTCTTTTTCTTTGGCCTGTTGTGTTCCACTTGATAGCTTGTTTGGGGATTCTCTGATCATTTCTTCTCATCACATGACAAACATATGTCCATCTTCTTTTTCTGATCACCCATGAGACAGGTTGTTGTGTGCTCATCTGTTTTATCTCTGCGTATTCTTGACTTCGTTCAACTTTATACCAAGTATTTTCCTGAGGCATTTGTTTTCTTGTCTACTTCTTTAGTTGTTTTACAGCTTTCACATGCATAAAAGGGGGTGGATATTACATATGAATTGAATAATCTTAACTTGGTTTTTGTGCTTATAACTTTTGAATGCCATATGTTCTCAAGATTCTTGAAGGTCAATGCTGCTTTTGCAGTTCGAATTCTAACTTCCTTTCTGGTGTCACCATCCTGGTCTATGAAGCTGCCGAGATATGCAAATTGGTTTACTTGTTCAACAGTTGTTCCTTCTACGTATATTTTTCCTTCGTGGTTAATGAGAAGTTTCATTATTTTTGTTTTGTCCTTGTTAATTTCAAGTCATATTTTACTATAAGTTTACTGAACTAATAAACAGTCCTATTTAAACGTATAACAATGCTTTCTGTACATTTCCATATACTGCATAACGACAGACAACGTTGGACAGCTTGTCTCATCAGTTGGAAGAGCACTTTCTGCCAGAACTGGCCAATAAATCCTCGATGACTCTTAGTCCCCATTGTTCACACGTCGGCTGATAGAGCTTAATGAAGCTCGCGTCCTCTTGCTTTCCTGCGGTCTCACCGTTAGTTTCGCAACTCCTCGTTGTCATTTTCTCCTCGCAATAGTTGTCTTGTCTTGTCTTGTCAGACAAATTGAAAATAAAAGAGCAAGAAAAGAACGGGATATAATGAGGCATAGATGATTCTTTAACATTTTTAGTGAGTTATTTAATTCTACTTGTTTGCCACGAAGTTTTATAGGACCACACCCAGTAATTCTCAGTTTTGTTAAAAGGATTATTTACCTTCAGTAATTTAAGTATTATAGCAACAGTAATTTTGTTATCAACTCGACGTAATGCAAGAATTTTAAATTATTGCTGAAAATGTAACTTACCTTCAGCAATTTTTATTTGCTGTTGTTAGCATCGAGATTTATGATCATTAGTATGAGATATTGCTAGGGATTTGATTTACTTTCAGTAATATTTTAATGTTGTTAGACAACTTCCAACTGTGTGAGGTATTGCTAGAAAATCCAGTAATTTTCAATTTTGTTAGCAACTTTAATTTCTTCTGGCTGTTAAATTCTGGTTGTAGGAAGTTTTTCATCCCATTTATACTATTTAACTCGTTTATTTCTGAATTAGCTTTAACGCTCTGCAAGTGTACTTTCTGTTCTTTTATTTAGACTTTGACTAAACATCGCTTTGAGCATATATTCACACAGACATGAGGACCTACCAACTCTAAGTCTGTTGTTTTGGGGTGAAAGAGTATTTTTTTAAAAAAAACAGTATTTGGAGTCTCCTTTTTTCTTTTCCTGTTTATTCTGCTTCTGATGTGTTTTTTTTCTCTTCCGGGTGACGTACAAGATGGCGGGAGCTTTTTAACGCTCTCGCCGCCATACTTGCGTATGAGTATTCTGCGTCGTCATACAGCGTAAAACGGAAGTTGGGCGTGAGGCCAAAAACCTGAGACCCATCTAGAGGCGACTCTAGAGGGGGAAAACCCCGGCCGTTATGGAATCTCGCAACAGTTGTAACCAAACATCAAGGTCACATATTCTGCATGCCGTTGACAACGATCGAATATTCATCGGCCCCAAATACATAACAAAAATGTGATATCCACCCTCATTTATGCTTGCGAAAGCTGGAAATTAACTAAAGAAATAGACAAGAAATTAGACTCTTTTGAAAATAAATGCCTAGGGAAAATACATGGTATAAAATGGAACGAATTCAAGAATAACGCAGAGATAAGACAGATGAGCAAACAACAACGTGTCTCATGGGTGATCAGAAAAAGAAGATGAACGTATGGAGGCCATGTGATGAGAAACAACAATCAGAGAATACCAAAACAAGCTATCAAGTGAAGCACAACAGGCCGAAGAAAAAGAGGGCGACCGCGTGAAACTCTAAAGAAAATATTGTTAAGAGAAGTCTGTTTAGTGGGCATAACATCCCTTGATGAAGTTGAAAGACTCGCCGAGAACAGGAAAACTTGGCAAACTATGCGAGCCTTATGTGACGTTTAACGGCACGGGAAAGATGTAAGATGTAAGTAAGATGTGTGAAGCTCATTCAGATTACTTTGAATTCTATCCAATACTCTGTACTAGATTCAAGTTTCCCGGTCTCTTTGATACAGTTCTTGTAACAGATGGAATTTCAATAGGTACAATAATACATGTTATAAATTTCATTGTTTTAGAAGTCTCTTATAAATTTTCAACGTTTTTTAATCCATCATCAGTAAGTACAACTCCGTTTGTAACCTTCATGGTCCGTTAATTATGTATTTTTAAAACTATAGTTACTCTAATTGTGTTTCTTCTTTTTTGTAGTTGTTGGACTGTTATAATCTTTATTAAGTAAGTTTTATTGTGTTTTCATTTACCATGTTATCAATGTAAAAGACGTGGTTTAATTTTGTTTGACTCATCGTAATAATGGAGATACACTGAGGGAAATTAAAAAGTGGACATCTATCGAAACAACTAAAGAAGCTGTGGAGAGGAACAGACAGAACTGCAAAAATAAGATTTTTGAGGGCATGTATTTTTCCCATCGCAACGTATGCTTGTTAGACCTGTAAACAAAACAGCTGAGAAACACATACATGCTTTTGAATATAAATGCTACAGAAAAAGAACAAATATATCCATACTAAAAGAACTTAATATTGAAGAAGGTTTACTAGTAAGGAGGATTAAGCACAGAAAACTTAATTATTTTGGACACATTAAACGTCACAAGAATTTAGAGAAGACCGTCTTGTTGGAAGGATACATAATAGGAAAAAGAAAGAGAGTAAGCCAAAGCGAAGATGGCTGCAAGACATAGTTGATAATCTGCAAATGGATGCATCAGCAGCAGGCCATCTTGCTCACAACCGAGAGGCCTACAGGAGAGCTGTTAGGGAGGTAAAAGTCCTACAAGTGACATGCAAATGACTGACTGACTTCTCATTTGAGTATGCGATATGTTTTAGAGAGGAACATTTTCGTGCAGCTTGTTCATTATACATTTTTCTCTCTCTCTCTCTCTCTCATTCTCTCTCTGAACCTTAAGTGCCCAGGGCACATGGGGCTTCCGCAAAGGTTTTCCACAAATGCCTGTTCTTCGCCTTTTTCTGCTCTTGCCCAGGTGAGCCCTCTAATTCTCAACATCCTTTCTGTTGTTCTTCTCCATGTCTCTTTTGGTCTACCCTTACATCTGTTCCCTTGTGATGTCCATCTTAGTGCTATTTTGGTAGTGAGTTGTCAGTCATTCGGTGCACATGTCCCAACCATTGCCAGCGTCTTTCCTCAATAATTGCTGTCAGTGGCTTCATCTGCATTTCTGCCAAAAAATGTTATTTCTTATGGTGTTTGGCCAAAATATTTTTCTAATTCTTCGTAAACATTTAGTCTGGAAAGAATTCAACTTGTTTTCTATGGTTTTGGTGATTTTCCAACATTCACTTCCAGAGAATACTACACTTAGAACATTACTCTTAAATATCCTGATTTTCATATTTATGCTTAGTTTTTTTAGATTTCCATATAGTCTGCAGCATTGCAAAAGCCTGGTTTGCTCTAGTAAGTCTGCTGTTGATGTCCTGTGTTCTGTCTCCATTTCTACTACTCTACTGCCAAGGTATAAAAATTCGTTGACCTCCTCCACTAACTTGCTATCTACTCTGAGTACATTTCTGTTGCTCACATTTTGCTTCATTAACTTTGTCTTTCCTACGTTGATCTTTAGTCCTATGTTGTTTGCATTCTGAGTTCATCATCATCATCAGGTGCCGTGCCGACTGGCGTTGGCTATTATGCTTCCCCAGAGTACACGATCCTTCATGCAGGCCATCAGTTCAGTTGGTGATCTCCTCTCACACCATCCCGGTGAGACTGTCCAGTATCATTTCTCTTGGTCTTCCTCTTGATCTTCTTTCTTCTATTTTTCCTGTTGTTATAATATTTTCTATGCCCCCTCTTCACATTGCACGTCATATGAAAGTACATTGTCTCTCTCTTATCTTTTTGACAAGGTTTTTTTGTCTCTCTAGCTCTTCTCATACATTCTTCATTAGTTATTTTTGCTGTCCAGGGGATTCGCAACATTCTTCCAATAAACCACATTTCTGCTGCTTCCAATGATTTTTGTGCAGACTTGCCTATTGTCCATGATTCACTTCCATATAACAAGATAGGTTCAATATAGCATTTTAGGACTTGTTTTCTAACATTCATTGATAAAGATGTGTTAGCTAATATGTTTCTCATTCTCTGAAATACAGTCTTTGCTTGGCTTATTCTGAGTTAACAGCTTTATTAATTAACGAGCACACACTTGTGACGTGTCTGTGTGAACCTTAATCACACAAAAAACGCACAGGACGAAGAAATAGAGAGAAAAGATAAACACAAATTCACAGAAATGCTTTGTAAAAAGTAGGAATGGCAACAAAAAAAAAATAGAATAAAATAAAATAAATGGAGCACTTGGCTGCAACTTGTATCTTATTTTATTGTATTCTATTTGTTTAAAGTGTTATTCTATTCTGTTCTTTTTTTACATTTCTACTTTTAAATATCATTCATGTGAATTTGTATTTTATCTTCTCTGTCTATTTCTTCGTCCTGTGTGCTTTTGTATGATTAAGGTGCAAGCTGAAACGTCACAACTTTGTACTGGTTATTTAAGAAAGCTCTTACTACTTTTTTTCCTGGATTTATACATTTTGTTATCACAGCTTTACTGCAGTGGCTTAATGTATAGGTATATACTTAGTTTTATATACTCACACACTAATTATTTATGTGAACCTTACAGAAAATCCTTGTAGTGTGTTTAGCTTTGAAAAATACGAATGTGATTTTTGGTCCCATTCGCTTTTTATGGTGGCTCTGTAAAGGAATTGTCTCACAAGTGATAGAAAAAATGGAGAATGTGTAGAAGAAGTAATGGATTATGATGAAGATGGTAATGTCCCCAAAAAAAAAAACATAAAGGAATTCTCTTTCTCAGCTTTGGCCAAGACTTGGACTACTAAGACAGCGTGAGGCAGGGGATAGCCGCGAAAACTTCACTGACACATAGCCACAATGCACGTGTATCGATGTCTTCGGGAGTTGGTCCAGAGTCCAGAAACGAGTTGTGCGAGTTGGCGCTGGTGTGAAATAGGGGAACTAGAACTCTCACGACGAGGGCGATCGGTCTGGGAACAAGCAAACTTAAGATATAAGTGTTCTGTTGTGCGGTTTATCGCGTAACAAATTTAATTAATTCCAGCAAGGGGGTAAGTTTTACAGTTATTGAAAAATATTCTTCGTGTTTCAGATATATATTTATATATAAGGGTGTGGACGGAGGGGAAAGAACTGTGAAGTGATATTTTCAGCATGTTCGGGGAATTATTTAACGGATTTCATATTAGACGTGTATATTGCTGGACATTTTTAAATTACACGTAAAACACCACAAATTTTGTGATGGACATTTCCCAGAAGTTTACGTACATTATGTTGTTTTTAAAATGGACAGTTTCATTCGAGTTTTCCATAGTGCATTCTTATCTTATATATCTTATATCCTTCCCGTGCCGTTAAACGTCACATAGGGCTCGTAAAGTAGTTCGCCAATTTTTCCTGTCTTCGGCGAGTCTTTCAACCTCATCAGAGGATTTTATGCCTGTTAATTTGGCCTCTCTTAACAATGTCGTCTTCAGAGTTTCACGTGGTCTGCCTCTTTTTCTTTGGCCTGTTGTGTTCCACTTGATAGCTTGTTTTGGGGTTCTCTGATAATTTCTTCTCATCACGTGACCAACATATGTCCATCTCCTTTTCCTGATCACCCATGAGACTGGTTGTTGTTTGCTCATCTGTCTTATCTTTGCATTGTTCTTGAATTCGTTCCGCTTGATGCCGAGTATTTTCCTCGGGCATTTGTTTTCAAAAGAGTCTAATTTCTTTTCTATTTCTTTAGTTGTTTTCCAGCTTTCACATGCATAAATGAGGGTAGATATTACATTTGAATTGAATAGTCTTAACTTGGTTTTTGTGCTTATAACTTTTGAATTCCATATGTTCTCATGATTCTTGAAGAATGATGCTGCTTTTGCAATTCTGATCCTAACTTCTGATCCTAAACTCTGTGTGTATACGTACACGTATATTTTCATATCTGATTTCTTTTAATGCACTGACAGAATAGGCGCACAATGATCTCTAGTTGACCGTGCAGTGCATGCAATCACCGGATTTTATCCCAGACGTCCGACGCCACTGCCCGAGAGATCAGAAATGTAACCAAGTAGATCAAGAACTCGTGGGCGGAAAATAGAATCCCATCATTCCTGGCAGAAAGTGAAGGCTGGAGCTTTTGTAATAGACAGACCTGAACCCGAGAATCTTATTATTAGAAGCATATATCCGTATGCTTCACTGCTAAAGGCACTAGGTAACCCATACAGTTTGGTTGAAAACAAAATACCACTTTGATAACAAACGTTTGAGATTAATATATCGTTTTCCAGCTGGGAAAAAAATGATACTGTGGCTTGCCTTACCGCATCTGGAATGTGGATTCTGAAGGTGTTGCCATCTGATTCTGATTGCATTAATTATTGCGCTGTGTCTTTCTCGGATCCGTTTCTTGGACAAAAACTGTTATTAATGGTTCATTATTATACATTTTACATTTCAAATTGTTTAATACCCCATTTAGGTATTCATCAGTTTCATTACAGCTCGGTACAATAGATGATTTCCGCGCACATGGTGGTTTGATATCCATATTCAGAATAAGAGAGCAGGAAGTAGAATTTTGATGGTGCCTGGCATCAAGTTAACTCTTAATTTACCATGATATGTTTAAATGCTTTTTCTTTAATTTGAAAAAAAAACTGCAATCATGTGGCTTTTTTCCCTCCAGATAGGGGTCTGTTAAAAAAAAATGAAATAGATGATAAAAATAGTCATTGCATTGTTTCTTGGCACAATATTGCGGCCCGTGATGTTTAAATAAATCCCATAAGGAATAACATCTTGGCACAATATTGCGGCCCGTGATGTTTAAATAAATCCCATAAGGAATAACATCTTGCTATCAGAAATGCAGATGAAAGCACTGAATTCCATTAATGAGGAAATATGTTGACGATGGCCGGGGCATGTATTCCGGGTGACTGGTAACTCATTACCAGAAATAGCGCTGAAATGGACGCCTCGGGAAAACAGGAGTAAGGACAAACCAAAGGAAACATGAAGAAGAACAGAAGAGAGGATACTGAGTAATAGAGGGCTCACTTGGGCAAGAGCGGGGAAAAAGGGCGAAGGACAGGCGTTTGTGGAAAACGTTTGCGGAAACCTCATGTGCCTTGGGCAACCTATAGGTTCAGAGAGAGAGAGAGAGAGAAAGAGAGAAAGAGAGAGAGAGATGCTTACTACCAAGAAAATCCTCCTGTGTTCTGAGTGATGTTTGGTACACTGAGAGTTAACACCATGTTAACTGTACAATAAAAGTTGTAAATCGATATATAACTGGTGTCATTTATCTCTGTACACTGAAGGATATAACGAGGAGGAGGTCGGAGCAACTATGGATTTCCCAGGAGTGCAGTGATGATGCTCCCTGAGTGAAGTGATGATGATCCCTGAGTGAGGTGATGATGATCCCTGAGTGAAGTGATGATGATCCCTGAGTGAAGTGATGATGATCCATGAGTGAAGTGATGATGATCCATGAGTGCAGTGATGATCCCTGAGTGAAGTGATGATGATCCATGAGTGAAGTGATGGTGATCCCTGAGTGAAGTGATGATGATCCCTGAGTGAAGTGATGATTATCTTAACTATCTAACTTGCTTCCTGTAATAAGAAAAATGACGACTGCGTTGAAACTGCTTCTACGAATAAGGGAAACAGATGTGTATGGTTCAGTTTTACCAAAAAAAAAAATTTTTTTTCATAGAACAGAAGCATACATCTCTGTTTATCTTCCTGTAAGAATAATAATTATTATTTACATCTCTTTTACACATATTCAATTTTTATCATGGCCTTTTTTGTAATTTACAATGCATAAGCACTGACTTTAGTATAACTACTGACTTTAGTATAGCTATTTACATCTCTAGCAGATACAATGAGGGAAATTAAAAGGAGGACATCTATCGCTCTTCAGAAGGTAAAACAACTAAAGAATCTGCGAATAGGAACAGACAGAACTACAAAAATAAGATTTTAAGGGCATGCATTTTTTCCATTGCATCATATCCCTGTGAGACCTGGACACTTAACAAAACAGCTGAGAAACACATAAATGCCTTTAAATGTTACAGAAGAATTCTTCAAATGTCATGGACACAAAAAAGAACAAATATATCCATACTACAAGAACTTAATACTGAAGAAGACTGGCTAGCAAAGAGGACTAAACAGAGAAAACTTAAATATTTTGGATACATTAAACGTCATGTTAATCTAGAGAAGACCCTTTTGGAAGGGTACATAATGGGAAAAAGAAAAAGAGGAAGACCAAAGCGAAGATGGCTGCAAGACATCGTTGATAATCTGCAAATGGATGCATCAGCAACAGGCTATCTTGTTCACAACAGAGAGGCCTACAGGAGTGCTGTTAGGGAGGCAAAGTTCCGCAAGTGACATGCAAATGAATATATGAATGAATGAATGAATGAAACAGAGCTTGACTGCACTTGTTGATATCGTGAACTTCTTCTGCTATAAACGCATTTTTTCATTAGGCCAGTTTTATATACAGTTTTTGTACTGAACTACAGTTTGAGAAATATCATTTGAATCAAATGTGGTTAGTCTATCTAAAATTTTTCCAACACTGTATCCATCTTATCTGTAGTTATAAATCTCTTCATGTGACTGCACTGATTTGTTTCTCTTCAGTGTCTGTCAAAATTGTTGACAGTCTCTAATTAATTCTCTCATTCTCTTCACTGACTTCAAAATGTGCTGCTTTTGCTTTTCAGAATCTTTCTTCATGGTCAGATCTCCAGTTTATAAATGTGGATTCATGCTCAAATGACGTCCTGTCTTATATTCCTTATCTTCTCTTGCCTTATCTTCTTCATATACTTATCACTGCTGATGGGAAAAATAGACATCTTGATGCGGCTCGACTGTTTGCTTAATGCAACTGGATATTTAAGTTTTCTGTGATTTTCTCCCTCTATCTCTTGTCTGGGCGGTATTTCCCTCTTTCTAACAATTCCTTGCGTGAATGTTTTCTGCGTCATACCTTCTGGCGGCAGTCGTATAACGTAGCCAAATCATTTGACTTGCTGTTTCTGGATGTAGTTATCACTAGTGTTACTTCTACCTTTGCCCTGATGGTGTTATTTCTGATTTGGTCTTTCCTTGTTACTTTTAGTATTTTCCTCAAAAATTTAATTTCTTCCATGATGAGTTTTCTTTCTGTGTTTTTTTTTTGTTGTTTGCTGTTAGTGTTCATATCTGACAATGAGAACGCAGATATCATTTAAGGATAATATGCAAATGAATGCGTCATCAGCAGGGCATCTTGCATACAACCGAGAACCTACAGGAATGCTGTTAGGGAGGCAAAGTTCCGCAAGGGACATGCAAATGACTGACTGACTGAGCGCAGAGTTGGGAGGAAGAATATGTTGTGCAATGTTCTTTGCGTTTCAATGGTGATATATTTGTTTTACAGTGACAGTAAATTATTACTTTATCCAATACACGCAACACAACGAGGTAGATTTTTCGCATGTGATTACCAGCTGTGGTATCTGTAACTGCCTGCCCCGGTTGCTGCTCTTGCCTATCTACTCTGTGACCTGACGAGCTCTTCTCTGAGCCTCCCGCTGATTGTCGCCACAGCCAACCAAAAACACCAGTAACGAGACTGGTCTACTTATGATGATATCTTCTATGGATTGAATCATTTTTGTTGTACTTTGTTAAGAATTTTTACTGACGTTTAGAGGTTTTTGACGGGTGAGAACAAAAGACTGAGGAGAGAGAGAGGGCGAGAAAGAGGGAGGGCGAGAGAGAGAGAGGGAGTGAAAGAGAGAGAGAGAGAGAGGGAGGGAGAGAGAGTGAAAAAGATAAAAAGATATTTCCTTTCATTGTTGTTAAATTTAAGGATAAACATAATTTAATCATTTAACGTACATCTCAAGAAACCCACACACACACACACACACAAACGGTACAAAACATACCCCTCCTCATCACCAACATCTTTTTTTCACCAACTCAGGGCCCACCATTTAAACAAGGGAAACCTTCAAGGCCCCGGAACAGTTTATAGACTGGACCCTCCTTTCATAGGGCCCACACACATAGGAGATGAGGGTGATCCAAATCAAAACCTTAAATTTTTATCCTCATAATTTACTGACCCAATAATGCCAAATAACTACGTCATTTTTCTGCATAGTCTCGATTACTTTGGATGCAAGTCCTCCAGCTCTTATAAAGTGCACGGATTCCTGCACAAAAAATATCCTTTGGTTGAGTGGCTTGCCGCATATTTTCATCTCGCCTGAAAGTTTTTCCGGCCATCGCCTCTGTGAATGGTCCAAAGATGTGTAATATTCACTCGGAGAGAGGTCTGGCGAATATGGCGGATGTAGAAGACACTCGAAGTGCAAATATGTAATGGTTTCAGTATGAGGCCGAGCACTGTCGTTTTTGTGACAAGACACCTGTATTCAGAAGTCTACGGTTGTTTGGACTTGATAGCAGGTCCAATATGTTTCTTTTTTTAAAGAAGATTAGAAGATCTGAATATGTTGTACTTGTGACGGTGTTCCATAAGTGCATGTAGTCCCCCAAAATCGCATCGTTCATCCCAAACGACAGTCGGCATCACTTACCTTACAGATTGTTGACTGCGGGAACTTCTTTGGTTTTGGTGACGAGGAATGGTGCCATTCCTTGCTCGCTTTCTTGGTTTCCGGCTGACATTAGTAAACCTACGGTTCTTCGCCAGTAAAATTCTCGCCAGGAAAACAGCACTTTCTGCTTCAAGGAACCGTATAAGTTCTTGACAGGCTTCACCACGTCGTTCTTTCAAATCTGGAGCCAGCTGTCATGCACCTCACCTTGCCGACACTTTGTTCAACTTGAGCGCACCGTGGATGATGTAGTGTGCTGAACCAAGGCTGATGTTCAGAACTTGGCTATTTCATTCACCTCACTCGATGATTTTCATTCACAATGTCTTAAATTTCTGCAATCGACTCTGGTGTCACTACTCAGTGTACCTGACCTGGACGAAGAGAGTCAGATACAGAACTCAGGCCGTTTCACTCGTAAACTTACTGCAGTAACAGACATGTATCGCGGTACTGAACCTTGATTGGCCGATGAATGTCGATAGATTTAACACTTTCACTGTTCAAAAAACAGATAAGAGAAGGGTGTCTTCCATATTCGTGCATGTCTCTAGAGAAGCGGCCATCTATACATTGGTACTATGACGCCATGTAATTCGTTGCCACAGTGCTGCCACCTGCAACATGTTCTTTTTCGTCATTAAGAACGACACTATCAAATGCATCCTGTTTCTGAACCTAATTCTTTGAGCTTTAACGTTGTCTCTACTCCACCTCTACCAAGGCAAGAAAGACAGAGGGAACAGCTTCTGTTGAGTAAAGCAACGCTAATTTTCGCCTACGAGACACTCTTTATGAGATTTGAGCTGTAGCAATCACCGTCTGATATATGCTAGTCCTAGTGTTCCACGGCAGACGTTTCCAAACCATTGGCCATCATCGCTCCGACTTCCCTGCGTACGAAGAAGATTTATAATAGATCTTTATTGCATGAGCGTTTTTTTTCCTCAGACGAATCTTGTGAAACAGATAAATATTGTGTTTTTGAATAAACTAGTGCGCTTCACTTTGCTGAACAACTTCCCGCATAACAGACTCTGCCTATATTAAATTGATATAATCAGCCACAGTAATAGCAAACAATGTTTGTGTTGCAAGGTTCAGTCTTCTTGTACTTGTCGTCGTCTGTCTAAACGTACAGTGTAGTGCATCTTCAGCTGATGCAAGCCTGTGTGGAAAGCCTCCGTGTGAGACCCTTAAGCATTTTACACTTCACCTGACTAAATGATATATAGAGTAGGGAAAGTGCATAGTCCTTGTGGTTTCACCACCTCTTCGATTAGCTCGCAATGGGAAGCCGATGTCTGTAGTTTGAAAATCTGACAGAATTTGTATATATTTATAGACTTTCACTGTCTACTACTCATTAACATCACGTGCTATGCCGGACAGCTAGGCGGTCATAGGCACAGTCATGCCTTAGAGGCACATAGGGATATAGTGTTAGTGCCCATATTTTCCGTGACCTGTCAACACACTAGAGGGTAATGTGGTCAGCATTACGCCTGGTCGCCTTCCTTTCCCCAACTCTAGAAGAAGTCGAGTACACATTTCTACATCTGGGTGACTGGGGCGCCTCCAGCAGGATTCGAACCCCCGACCTTCACCAAGAGAGACTAGTGCCCTAACCTCTTCGCTACTCAGACGCCCTGTAAGCTGTCATACTCCTCCACAAATCTCGGTCCTTGATATTTCTGAGTAGCTCTGTTGCTGATGACCTTCCATACCACAATGTTCGGCCTTCTAACATCTGTTCCCTCGGTCGTTTTCTGCCTCTCCTGCCATCACTTTTGCCCACTGTTATGTTTTCCAATTTCTTTCTTCTCATCACATGCCCCCAAGAATGATGACTGCCTTTTACTTATCTTTGTTATTATACTACGTTTTTCGTTAGCTTGTATCAAATACTGCTCATTATTTATCTTCGCTGTTTGCTTTTAACTTCTGTGACACACCTTCCATCATCTGTTATCACTGATCCCAGGTATTTAAACGTGTTCACTTGTTACAGGTGTTGTCCATTGATATTCAAGCTACAGGCCGGTGGGCACTTCTTGTTGAATATAACCATTGTCTCCATTTTCTTGATGTTCAGACCAAGTCCTTTATTCTCGCTCTTTGCTGCTACAGTATTTAACATGTCCTGCAGATCTTTCTCATTTTCTGCTATTGATAATATATCGTCAGCGCAACGCAAGTTGTTTAAATTATATCCTCCTAGTAGCTTTCACTGTTAAGTACTACGATATACTTCTATTGTTTTAACACTTTGTTTTTTTTTTGCCACTAGTACTATGACTTATTCCTGTTGTTTTAACGCTTTGTTTTGAGCATTTGTGCAATGGCTCCTTTGCATTGTTTTAATACTTGAAGTTCTAGCTTTGCTCACATCCCACGCTCCTGTTTCCTAAAGCAAACATAAGAAAGTCTTAGTTTCTACAAATAGCAATCGGATAAAAGGGCCCCAGCTTTCTGTTTAATTCTTGTACCGCTCACCAGTTTGTTCGTATTATAACTTTACAAAATTCCATTTCCTCAAAGCAAAGCAACGTTTTCTCTACACGGCATGCTCCTTGTGTATCAGTTGTTTATCGATTTCACAGATAGCATTAATAGAATCTGACATTCAAAGATCCTTGAAACTGTGTTCTTTTTGCCCAAAGAAAGAACTTAAGCCCATTATGGAGATAAAGACAAAAAGTATTTTAATAAAAGAAGGGAAAAAATAAATGAAGAGGTTAAAAAAGCGCTTAAGAGAGGAAAATTGCGTGTAATAAATAAAATATTTTCAGGGGGGGGGGACGTTGGTAATTCTTTCAGATATAAAAAAAAAACCGTTAATTGTTTTCAAAATGATAGTGGCGAGTGCTGTCAATAAGTAATTTTTGGAGAAAAGTGATTTTGGAGAAAAAAAAGAGGGAAGAATATTTGTTAAAATATCTTTTTGTTGATGATTTCAGTGGAAATAGGTCGGCAAAATAAAATATATCGTAGTCACTGCATTGCAGTTCAGAGAGTGAACGATGCTGAAGATGAATAAGCAAATGTTATGGCGGCAAAAGCTGCAGTAGCCAGCAATCAGCGAAATCTCTGAGATTTTATATCTGAAAGAATTACATTGCACTAGGTTCCGGGTAGTTATGACAATTATGTTTCTCTATCTCCGGTGTTTCTGATCAATTCAAATGTTGTTTTTTTTGCACGCACGTGATCAGTCTGCTGAGATTTGTTTCTCTTGACCTTTGCTTTTGCCTTTGAATTTTCAGTCATTGCCAGATTCTCTAACTTCTGTCTTCTCATAGCATGTCCAAGAAAACTGGTATTTCTTTTTCTTATAGTTTTCGTTATTCTAAAACGTGTCAAAGGCTCTTCTCACGGAAGAAAAAAAGCAAAGTTTCTAGAGTTGATCGGTTTCTGCGAGGGAAATAATTCTCTGTGATCTGTTAAGTTTTGTGTGTGTATATGTGTGTCTTACTTCCTGTCTCTGAGCTACTGTCCTATTTCTACCATCAGAAATGTTGGTAGTCGAGGTAGAAATATAATTATTAACAGTAATAAGCCTAAATTTACTGTAAGTACATTGTAAGCTACTGTAGTAATTAATAATTGTAGTGCAACAGTTGCAACAGAAATAATTGTTGCTCTGTTTTTCTGATACGTTGTAGCAATAATAAGAGTATAAATGTACCACAAACGTAGTAGTAGTAGTAGTAGTAGTAGTAGTAGTAGTAGTAGTAGTAGTAGTAGTAGTCGTGGTAACAGTAGTAGTAGTAGTAGTGACAGCAGCAGTAGCAGTAGTAAGAGTAGTATTGGTAATACAGGTAGCAATGATAACAAAGTAGTAGTGTTAATAGTAGCTGTAGCAGTAGTAACGGTTGCTGGCAGTAACAGCTTCGGTAATACAATTACCGATAGTAGAAGTTTTGGTTGAACTGGCACCGGTGGCACTTGTAGAGATGTTGTACTGGCAGTAGTTACAGTGGTAGTGCGGATGGTAGTGTCTGTGGAGAGGAACAGACAGAACCACAAAAATAAGATTTTTAAGGGCATGCATCTTTCCCATCGCAACATATACCTGTGAGACCTGGACACTTTACAAAACAGAAACACATAAAAGCCTTTGAATGTAAATGCTACGGAAGAGTTACTCAAATATCATGGACACAAAAAAAGAACAAATATATCTATACTACAAGAACTTAATATTGAAGAAGGATGGCTAATAAAGAGGATTAAAGAGAGAAAACTTAAATATTTTGGACACATTAAACGTCATGATAATCTAGAGAAAACCGTCTTGGAAGGGTACATAATGGGAAAAAGAAAGAGATGAAGACCAAGGCGAAGATGGTTGCAAGACATCGTTGATGATCTGCAAATGGATGCATCACCAGAAGGCCATCTTGCTCACAACCGAGAGGCCTACAGGAGTGCTGTTAGGAGGCAAAGTTCCGCAAGTGACATGCAAATGAATGAATGAATGAATGAAAGTGTCTGTGGTAATAGTAATTGTAGCAGAAATAATAGTATTAATATTAGTATTAATAGTTTGTAGCAGCACTAGTGGTAGTGGTAACGAGAGAAATATTAGTTATAGAAGGTGTAGCTGTAATAATGGCGATATGTGTAAATGCAGTATTAGTAATAGTAAGATGTTTTTAAAAAATAATGTAGGAATTCAGATACAAGATTGCTTCTTTCATCCTCCTAAATATCATTTACCCAAGACACGTTGAATTCACTTATTTAATTCTAATGAAGAATGTATGAGAACAGCTGGAGAGACAAAAAAACTTTGTCAAAAAAGATAAGAGAGAAACAATGTACTTTCATAGGACATGCAATGAGAAGAGGAAGCATTGAAAATATTATAACAACAGGAAAAATAGAAGGAAGAAGATCAAGAGGAAGACCAAGAGAAATGATACTGGACAGTCTGACGGGATGGTGTGAGAGGAGATCACCAACTGAACTGATGGCCTGCATGAAGGATCGTGTACTCTGGAGAAGCATAATAGCCAACGCCAGTCAGCACGACACCTGATGATGATGATGATGATGATGATGAATTCTTAAACATTCTGCGATAAGCTTTTCTGTCTATTGCCCGTTTTTTAAACCAAATGCGTAAATTCTGCCACAATACTTCAAACTGAGGAAGTTTGTTCAAGCGAATGAAAATATTAAGGAAAACAAGGAAAGAAAAGACTAGACCTAAATGTACCGAAACGATGCTTTCATTTTGACTTACGAAATCTCAGAAAACAAGAGAGTTTGTCTGTCTGCTCCAGTTTTCTGACTAATGCAAACCAATAAATGTCTGGCTGGGCATATTCTTGCTTCACGTCATTTCTGCGCTTCGTCGATTCGGATTTCGGAACACAAGATAAATATACGAAATACTAATAGCAAGAAGTCTAGACGTATTCAGAATAGAATTGAAATACTTGTGAGTTTTTGCCAAATTCTGAAGTGCTTTTTCTGCTTTACGTACGAGTATTTCATGAATATTTGAAGGCGGTTTCTGGATGTGAAGAGGGAAAAATAGTGTATATGGTTCCAAGAGTTTCATGAGTTCCTGTACTGGTCAAATTCTCTTCATTTTATTCTAGCGCTGTCTGTTGCTTTTCGACTTTATCAGATCTGATGGGTCCAGCACAAGCATTGCTATCTTTACCAAAGTTGCCCGTTTCAGATAATTTGGGTATTTCGTTGAAAATATTCCTCTCATTTCAATGCAATGTCTCTTTCGACCTGTTTATGTGTGATTACCACCAATGAAGTATAGCTTTTTTTTTTTTTTTGGTTTCATCGGCTTGGGTAGTAATCGCGCATTGTGTTTTTTTTTTTATATCTCCTGCTCTTGTAGTGACATTTGATTCACATGTTTTAGTTGTGATGTATGAACTCTGAACTATCAGAGTAAAGATTAGTTACGATGTACGAACTTTGAACTATTAGAGTAGAGATTAGTTACTTTGTACGATCTTTGAACTATTAGACAGATAAAAGGGATGGCGACTGCAGTAAAACTGGTTAAAATAAAAAAGGTAGATAGAGGTGTATGGTGCAGTTTTACAAAGTGAGGGAGGGAGTAGGTAAACTGAGAAAAAACGAATAGAAAGTATATAAGAAATATAAAATTATAAAAGAATGTGTGAACACAAGTAACCTCATTTTTTTCCGCTGAATCTAATTCTATGACTAATTACTCGTGAAAGACTGCGACTGGCTTTCGAGTTGTCCACTCACTAACGCAAACAGTGAGAAAAAACGAATAGAAAGTATATAAGAAAGATAAAAGAAATATTTTCCATTCGTTTTTTTCTCACTTTACCTACTCCCTCCCTCACTTTGTAAAACTGCACCATACACCTCTATCTACCTTTGAACTATTAGAGTAGAGATTAGTTACCATGTACAAACTTTGAACTGTTAGAGTAGAGATTAGTTACGATGTACGAACTTTAAACTGTTAGAGTAGAGATTAGTGCTGTCTCATTCTTTTCATTTTATTACCCTCCAAAACTGATATCAGTGTGTGAGTAAGGTGAAAATATTTGTATCATAGGTTTCGATGATATTTTAGTCGTTTTTTTTTTTTTGTGAATTGACGTAAAAATAAGAATTTCTGGTGCGTAAGTTTTATTTGTTCTCTCTGGTATCATAATAGTCCAGTGAAGATTTAATATCCACGTTTGAGTTTAAATTCTAATAAAATTGTAATATTCTTGTTATTCCCATGTTTCAGTTTAAATTTCAATAAAAACCGTAATATCCGTGCTTGAGTTTAATTTCCGGAGAAAAATGTAATATCCGTGCTGTAGTTGGTGTCTTCAAAGTTCCCGTGATTGTTTTTATGCGGTGTTTTTACATCAACATTTTTCGTCTCTTCGTCATTCATCGTGCTGTGTTATCTTCCTGCTATTCTACTTTTCCCTTATCTTCTTGCCAATATACTTTTCTATTGTCCTTTTCCCAGTCTACTTTTCTGTTATCTTCTTGCCAATATACTTTTCTGTTGCCTTTTTTCCTGTCTACTGTTCTTTTATCTTCATGACACTATACTTTTCTTCCCCCCCCCCTCTCCCCCCGTCTACTGTTCTGTTATCTTCTTGCCAATATACTTTTCTGTTGCTCTTTTCACCGTCTACCTTTCTGTTATCTTTCTGGTAGTCTGCTATCTTCTTCGTATCAATATGCTTTTCTGTTATCTTTCTGGTAGTCTGCTATCTTCTTCGTGTCAATATGCTTTTCTGTTATCTTTCTGGTAGTCTGCTATCTTCTTCATGTCAATATGCTTTTCTGTTATCTTTCTGGTAGTCTGCTATCTTCTTCGTGTCAATATGCTTGTCTGTTATCCTTTCGTCAGTCCTTTTCCTTCCTCGAAACTGAGGTGCTAGTAAATATTAGAGTATAATATGATAATAAATAAATATGGTCTCTTTGTGAATAAAACAAAGCGCACAAGTCAGTTATTTGACTACGGTGTGAACAAAAGTAACCTCATTTTTTTGTCGCTGAATCTAATTCTATGACCAAAGCTTTCGCTGTTCTCTATGGACTCAAGACCTGTCTTATCATCTCATCCCTTCGCTTGGACAGTTCGTACTAACAAAGTTTCACCGAATTACTCGTGAAAGACTGCGATTGGCTTTCGAGTTGTCCACTCACTAACGCAAACAGCAGGCGCGTGACTAATGTGACGATGTATCAGACAGTGTAGATAATGAAACAGTTCCACGATGTTATGATATTAGCAGTTCGGATCGAGGAACATCACATGTGTTAGTTCCCTTGAACTTCTTTCTAACAGTACAAGGTAAAGTGCAAATTCTTCCGGTAACAACAACGTACATCGTGAAAAGTGAACAAGAAGCTGTGATAACAGATATTTACTAGAGCTCGGTCTTTATGTGATAAGTAGTCCAGACAAAATCATTACGGCGGTTTCCTTTGAAAACCATCACGTGTTTTATCAGAAATAGTTTATGAACAAGTTGTAAGACGGTCATGACCTTAATTATACAGTAGAGCCTAGAGAGGCTGAAGAGAAAGACAAAAGATGTAAAGAGAACAGAGTAGGGGATAGTGAATATTCACGCAGAGATGCAGACACGTGGACAGAACTGGATATTCGTCTCAGTTTGTATGGTAAAGTTTTTTTTGCTGAACGTCATGTAGAAAAAAAAAACATGTGTTCACTTACGTATTCTTATGTAAGTACTTTTTTTGTGTCTGAGAAACAAACACTGACAAGTTGTCAGAAATTGAAATACCATGCAAAATGTATGTTAAATAGTACATACATACATACATACATACATACATACATACATACATACATACATACATACATACATACTAAAAAGAACAGGGAGCACAAAAATTTCGTTATGTTGGTTGCCTCTAACTAACTCCTGCAGAAGCTAGCACTGACAACCTTTTCTATGGGTTTTTAATATCACACATCTCCGTATATTTCAGGGCCTTCCAGGCTCGTATTCTTTTCTTTTTCTTTCATTTGCCCTTAATCGGGGGTAAATCCCATATTCATGGAAATGAGCTAGAAGTGATATCCATTTTTTTTTCTTTATCCACTGACAACTGCGAAGGCAGTGTAATACAGTATGCTCCGCGGTGCAGGCAGATATCCGACTTCAGAGAAGCTGTTCTCCTCATCTTGCCAAGTATCATTTTTTTTAAAAGCTGGGTGGAGTGAAAGCGACGTCAGATGGGACTAAACCAGCTACCTTCAGGTCGAGAAACCGTGTCTTTCTGCCCATTCCTTTAACGTTGTGGTTGCGTTCTATACTGAATATTTGAAGACGATGAGACAGTCACCGACCCATATCTGATATGCCAGCGTCAGACTTAGCGAACCATAGCTGACCAAGACCCTGTCCTACCTCTTCGTGGTACCCCCAGTAACAGGCCTAAGCTAGCTAACGGGGCAGGGATCAACATAGCCCCCATGGTGGTGGAGTCTGGTAAAGAAGTGTTGCACACCCCCCTGCTTTTTAGTTATACTCTGCGATTGAAAAAAAATAGCTCCCACGCCGATACGATGCTGTGCCTCGACACTTTCATGGCATCGGCTGCAAAGAACACCAGCTCGCAGTTACAGGGAGTTCATCCACGTAAAGATATAAGTGTAGGAATAAAAATGATTTTTAATCGGGGAATAAATTATGTAATTTGTAAGATGTTATATTGTAGTTTTTATTGTTGGATCTTATATTTAATAGGTACATGAGGATTGACGATTATACGGACTAACACATTCGCACATCGCATGAATGAAAGAAAACCAAACACAATCAATACTACTTCTTCAAATAATCATAAACTTATATTGTTTTTAATCATCAGTTTACACAATTAGCAAACTCAAAACAAAAGTTCATCATATATAATGTAGTTATTTATCAGGTTATATTTTTATAAAGAAAGTCACTAAAACAATTTCCTTAAATATAGGTTCGGTTCAGATTGCAACAAACGTAACTAACTAGCAAGAATGTATTCACATGCATATGCATAAAAAATCAGTAATATAAATTTAAGTGCACATAATAAGCATCATTTACACGTTACCACTATAAATAAAAACACCAAAATCCTACACAGAACAGTTATACCTTAACTGAGTTACGATTATTCATTACAAATCATAACACAATCACCAACACAATATTTACCTAAGTGGATCGGGATTGATGCACACCATGCATACATCCACATCACACAATAAAAAACACATACTAACCTAATACATATTGGTTCTCGTTTCGAAGAATAAACATTCTCATTTGCGCTTGAACAGTCACATGACTCCCCCAACCCTCTGGCCTCTCACGTGCTCAGCTTACAAATCCCGACAGATCAAAATTCTTTCTTGTTTTATACACTGGATACGGACCTTCCCAGAATTGCGCACTTCCGGTACTAGCCTGTCTCTGACCCATTATTTCTTACGCTAGAGTTGCCAATCAACCTAGGTTTGCTATGCTCTTGTCTATTCCCTTACACAAGCAAGTACAAATGCTGAAATGAAAATTATGAATTTTGAAAGTTTCATATAAACAAAACAAGTCGTAAGGTCAGTCTGAAAGTTTTGATCTTGTTAGATCAAATTATTATTATTTTTTTTTATTAACTGATAACAAAATTAGAGCAGCCGCTTTCCACAAAATTCACTAAAAGCTACAGAGAACACAGGAGATAACAGAAGGACAGGACCGTGTTATAAATGTCGTATATTTTAACATTTACTGCTCATGAAATATTATTACTATTTATTCCTTTTCTCCGCTTTGTTTCTACGAGTCCTTTCTCTTATAAGCGTAATTTTGTGTACTTTGTGCATATTACACATACAACTTTCTTTTATCTTCGAACGCCTGTTTTAACTACAGATTTTGACATTTCATAATTTGCAGCATGTCCAGCACGAATTCTTTGCTAAGTATGATGACCATTGCTATGTGGAAATATTGATCATTCTCTTGAGAGCCCCTATTTCATCTTCTTTTTGTGCTCTCTTGTTATTATCCTTTGAGATTAGGTAGAAAATAATTATAATAATAATAACACGAAGAAGAAGAACAAGAACAAGAACAAGAAGAAGCCTTTGCTTGTAGCGCATTCTTCAATAAGCCTTTCCTACTCGACTTAAAGTGTAATGTTTCCCAAACTGTTTCCGATTGCCCCCTCCCTCCGCCCCCTTATCTCCCAGACCACTTCGCCAGCGTCCCCACATCCGAAAAACTTTTTCGCTTATTTGGTTCTGATGACCTCCCTACCCCACCCCACCACCACCCCCCCCCCCCAAAAGCCTCACCCCGTCGCTCTGTTTTTCCAACACCTCCGGTGGGGGAGGAGGCGATACCGCCCAATGTGGGAACCACTGTCTTAGAGTATGGTCGGCACTACTTTATTCAGCTAAGTTACATCCTTTCCACTTTTGTCTTAGGTCATAAAATCGCATAGTAAATATAAGATGAGAGATGAAGATACACAGCTAGGAAACGTGTTAGAGAAAGGAAAGATAATTAAACATGTCAAGAAGAGGAGAAGTACTTAGCTTATAGCTTGTGGATTCTCTGTGGCGGAAAGAATATTCAAGTCTTGTGAAGTCCTCATTCTCATTTGCTGGGGATCAGCCAATTCATTTCATTCCAGTCTTAAGTTGCATTTGACATTTTCTGTTTTACATTTCTTTTCTATGTATGTCCGGTCTGTTTTACAGGTGTTTAGTATGTCTCTCTGCTCTATTTCCTCCAGTTCTGTGACTTTTTTTTCTCTGTGTTCGTGAAATTTTGCCTTTGGTCCATTTATTTTTTCTTATAGGTTCATTTTATTAGTTTTCGCCTTACTTTTGGAGGTTTTTCCTTAGTGTGTATCGAAATGTATATTATTTGCAAAATCAAGTTCTGTAATCAACTTCTGAAGTCTCAGAAAAACGATGATCGCATTCTGCTTGCATGGTGTTCTTCTAACTCAAGATTTGAGTGCCACTAAGATTTGTGCATACATAACTTTGCCAGTCTCTTAAAAATACATGAAATAAGCTCCAGTTAAGAGCTAACAGAACATTGGCTATTTGTATACTTATCTTTTGGAATGTAAAAATCTGAATTAGAAATCTCCACTCAGAGTCGATGTTTTGAGAAAGTGAAATTGAGGGTCTGTTGGATAAAGATCTCCAATGAAGTGAAATACAGAAGAGACTTTACCATTTAGTCAATATTAATTGTTTATATGGAAAAGCAATGATGCAGTCAGTATTAGTTGTTTATATGGAAAGGCAATGATGCAGTCAGTGTTAGTTGTTTATATGGGAAGGCAATGATGCCGTCAGTATTAGCTGTTTATATGAGAAGGCAATGATGCCGTCAGAATTAGCTGTTTATATGGGAAGACGATGTAGTCAGTATTAGTTGTTTAATATGGGAAGGCAATGATGCAGTCAGTATTAGTTGTTTAAATGGGAAGGAAATGATGAAAGAATAACCCGCATACAAGGAAGCCACCCCCAGATCATTCTTCTCCTCTACCACAGGTCAAATGTGGATGAAACAGAAGCTCCCGGAGCTGAATTAAACCATCAGAGGGATGGAAAATAAAAATAATCTGACTGACAATCAAAGGAAACACTGCCCATCAAATATATAGAGGAACACGTCCCACCCATCAACTGGATCAGCGTTTACACAGATAGATCAGCTGACACACGCAAACGAAACTGGAAAGGGGGGGTTGGAGGGAAAAAAAAAAGGGGGGGGGGTCCTCATTGCATGTAACTAATGGGGAACACAGAAATATCAGTACCAGCAGGGACATACCACAGGGCAAAGACAGATGCCCTCAAAGCTGCAGCAGAACCTGTCTCTGAGAGAACAAAGTGTTAAAGAAAACATACCTACGCAAGGTCAGCAACAACAGCACTAAAGAGTCAAAAAAGCAAAGAAACCGATGACCTACGACTAGAAATGCATCAGCTCCACGCACGGTTAAAAAGAATATTAATGCAGTGGATTCAATCCCATTGTGGTATACCCGAAACGAAACAGCAGACACCCTGGAGAGAGAAGGAAGGAAACTACCAAAGACAGAAGCCAGCATATCACCTGAGGAGGCACAAACGAAACCGCTGATAAATCTCAGCTACAAGAACAAATGGGAGAAAGAGTGCCCAGACCACAAAAGAAACTTATGCCTGTTACCAGCTAAACAGAGAAGAACAAAGTCATCACCCTGAGGCTACTTACTGGGCATACCCGGCTAAGATGGCATCTGTGAGACAAATACGTACAATTTAGGATCAACTGACGAATGTGCGTGTGGTACCAATAAGATGACAGCAGACAACATGGTGCAGGAGTGCCCAATATTTGAACCACCAGTCCAAAACAAACTGCATGGGATGTCCACACCCTCAAGTTGACCACCTGTATTTAATTTTTATACAAGTCGACGTCTGAAAAGTGAAGCGCATTCTCAAAATATGTTGTGTGCAGGTGTGCGTCATAACATCAAATTACAGAGAGGAGTTTAAAGTTCTCATAGAAAAAAATTCAAAGAAATCATTAAAACGAACTCAAGTAGCGCTATCATATTTTTCTTCAGTAACACCTTAGCAGGGAGGAATATAAGGAAATCGAAAATAAAAGTAACATCAATATTATTATTATTAACATTATTATGATTAATATTATTTTGCGTGCATATAAAATTTCTTGCGCGGCATGATCTTTTTGTGTGCGCTGCCACACAACTTAGGGAACGTTAAACATGCGCGATAAGTTCATATGTACATGTCTGGTATGTTGGGTTATACATGCGGTTCATATGTACCTATATAGTAAATTCAAATGTACATGTCTGATAAGTTCATATGTTCATGTGACGTCAGTTCACCTCTACATTTTTGGTAAGTTCAGTTGAGCAAGCACTGTCCTCTTCCATCTTCCTGGAACTGCAGATTGGTGTCGATGCTGTGAAGATGTTGAAGCACAACATCGTGACGGCTTAGGAACTCGTTACGGCGGCCTTTTTTTTTTAATCCCAGAGTGGAGCTAAAAGTAGAGGGCATGTAGTACTTCTTCAGCATGAGAACTGTGGCGATCTCTGCTACGTTAGTCAAGCTAGGCCTAATGCTGGGAGAACCGACGGCGAAGTGGGACAGTGCCTTGGTCGGATGTGGTAAGCCAACTCTGGCGCTAACATGTTACGGTCGCTGACAGACAGACAGGACAGCGTCGTCACTCCCCAGTACAAGCGTGGTAAGTTCGGGTGTACAAGCGTGGTAAGTTCGGGTGTACAAGCGTGGTAAGTTCGGGTGTACAAGCGTGGTAAGTTAGGGTGTACAAGCGTGGTAAGTTCGGGTGTACAAGCGTGGTAAGTTAGGGTGTACAAGCGTGGTAAGTTCGGGTGTACAAGCGTGGTAAGTTCGAGTGTACAAGCGTGGTAAGTTAGGGTGTACAAGCGTGGTAAGTTAGGGTGTACAATCGTGGTAAGTTCGGGTGTACAAGCGTGGTAAGTTAGGGTGTACAAGCGTGGTAAGTTCGGGTGTACAAGCGTGGTAAGTTCGAGTGTACAAGCGTGGTAAGTTAGGGTGTACAAGCGTGGTAAGTTCGGATGTACAAGCGTGGTAAGTTCGGGTGTACAAGCGTGGTAAGTTCGGGTGTACACGCGTAGTAAGTTCGGGTGTACAAGCGTGGTAAGTTCGCGTGTACTTGCGTTGTAAGTTCAGTTGTACAAGCGTAATATGTTCGGGTGTACTTGTGGGGTAAATTAGGGTGTAATTGTGTAGTAAGTTCAGTTTGACTCTTAACCTAACATGGGCCATTTAAACGGCCTTTGAACAACACTTTAAAAAAGAAATAGTTGCGGGTATGTAGTTTTATTTCACAGTAGAGAGTTCGCAATTTAAAATTGATGTAAGCGCTAAAAATAGGCATTGCGTCATTTCTCGATAAAACATGGTGGAGAGTTTTTTTTTTTAATTACAAAAACTGATGGTGGGCCATAGATGTTGTTTGTTAAATTAAGCTAGTCATCATAGAATAAATCCACAAATGCTTATACAAAGTCAGGCTGATTTCACCGAAGCCAGTTTTGCTATAATATAGCTCCGAATAAAAACAGGAATGCGGGTTTTATTTTCCATAACACTGGGAGAAAAAAAAAAAGAATGAATGTCGTTAAACAGCTAAGACTTATGGCTGACGTATCACCTTGTCCAGTAGCTTCCTAAATGGCTACATTACTGTAAAGAAAACGATAAATATCCGTGACATGCAAAAAAAAGCAAGTATTTTCTGTTTGATACGTCGAATAAGATTTATCTTGTAAGCCTCTGTAATAAAAGTTACCTGCACGTTTTTTCCCTGTTATATTAGTGGTGCTTTTAATAAAAGTGGTGGCTGCAGAAAATGATAAAATTGTGAAACAGCGAATCATTGCAATGTGCTTTGTCTACGATTTTTTCGAGGTTTAATCCTACAATATTTGTTCTTTGCAATCAGGTCAGGGTGGCCATTTTTTCTTTTTTTTTGGGGGGGGGGGGGTGTCGTGGTTGTTTTTGAGGAAACAAGGGGGGGGGGGGTAAGGGGAAATTATATAATATTCACGTTTTTTTTCATAAAACTCAGTCAATCAAGAGCCATGCCACGTTTCGCAGGCGATCATTTCTCCCCACAATTCCCTTTCTTTAGACTTGATTATGAGATCCGCTGGTGACTTTCTTCCTAGCCACACTGACAGCCAATCCAGCAACTTCTCTCTCTGTCTTCCTCTGTCTCTTATTCCATCAATTTTTCCAGTTGCCACAATGTGTTCAAATTTTCTTCTTCTGCTCAGAAAGTGTCCTACAAATCTCGTTTGTCTGCCTCTGATCTTTGCTATAATTTGCCTTTTAACTCCAGCCTCTCTTAAGACTTCTTCGTTGGTTTTATTAGATGTTCATGGTATCTTCAACATCTTTCTTATAAACCACATTTCTATGGCCTCCATTTCTCGCTGTACTCTCTTATTCATAGACCATGCTTCACACCCATAAAACAAAATTGGCTCGATGTAACATTTAAGTACTCTGAATTTTGTTTCCATTGATATAGATCTGTTGCACAAGATGTTTCTCATTGTCTGGAATGCTGACTTGGACTGAGAACGTCTGCTTTTTATTTCGTTGTGACATTTCCCATAATCTGTTATAATTGCTCCTAAGTACTTGAATCAATCAACTTGTTTCAGTTATGTGCCATCGATGGTAATGCTACATTTTGGTGGTATTCTTTTCTTTGAGATGACCATCACTTCAGTTTTCTTTTTGTTCAGACTGAGACCTTTACTTTTCACGAACCACGACGTCCAGAAAAGCCTGTAGCTCCCCTTCACTTTTAGCAATCAGAACTGTGTCGTCTGCATATCTTAAGTTGTTACGGTTGTACCCGCCAATTGATATTCCTGGCCAGCTCTCTATATTTCTCATTATGTTTTCGCTGAACAAGGAGAAGAGGTCAGGAGATAGAACACATCCTTGTCTCACTCCCAATTTTTTTGTCTTGGAATGCTCTTTTTTGGTTCTCAACCTTCATTGCTGTTGATTGCTGCCAGTACATGTTTTTGATGAGTTTCAGATCTTTCCCATCTATGTTGCTGTCTTCCAGCAATCTTATAATAATAATTTCTTTGTATCTCACTTTATCGAATGCTTTACGGTAGTCTATGAAGCATAAGTATAGGTCCGTCTTTACTTCTATTGATCTTTCCATCAATGTTCTCAATATGGCATTACTTGTGCCTTTTTTTCTTAAATCTATGATTTATTATTCCAAAATGCCCCCATAGAATTCGCCAATCTGTGATTGGTTCAGTGTGCACCTTACAGTCTTCATTGGAACACTAGGCATTATTCAATTTTCTTTCATGTTTGAGATGCAGTCGTTTGTCCAGTTTATTTCAAGCATTCATATTCCGACCTATTTGTTTCAACTTTTTCCAGAAAATCAAATCATCATTCATTCATTTGCATGTTCCTTGCGGAACTTTGCCTCCCTAACAGCACTCCTGTAAGCCTCTCGGTTGTGAGCAAGATGGCCTGCTGCTGATGTATCCATTTGCAGATCATCAACGATTTCTTGCAGCCATCTTCGTTTTGGTCTTCCTCTGTTTCTTTTTCCCATTATGTATCCTTCCAATACGGTCTTCTCTAAATTATCATGACGTTTAATGTATCCAAAATATTTCAGTTTTCTCTCTTTAATCCTCTTCACTAGCCAGCCTTCTTCAATATTAAGCTCTTGTAGTATAGATATATTTTTTGTTTTTTTGTGTCCACGATATTTGGAGAACTCTTCTGTAGCATTTACATTCAAAGGCATTTATGTGTTTCTCAGCTGTCTTGTTAAGTGTCCAGGTCTCAAAAACATATGTTGCGATGGGAAAGATGAATGTCCTTAAAAATCTTATTTTTGTGGTTCTGTCACAAAATACAAAATCAAATACAATCCCAAATCAAATACAATCTCAAAATTTTAACTGTTAAAGCAAGGGTTCTTAACATTTTTACGATCATGAACCCCAATAGATTGTAGAATAGCCTCTTTACCAGAATATGTCATTATCACTTGTTAGGTAGCGGTATGGCTTCAAAAGGACATCTGAATGGCGTAGTAGTAGTTACGGAGCTTGGGGGTTCAAGTCCAGCCGGAGAGGGCTTCACGTTACCCAGCTGTAGAAATGGGTACCTAATTCTTTCTGGAGCTGGTGGGTGGACAGGCGAACAGGTGTTTTGTGGACCACTATTTCTTTAGTCTGACGTCATGTCAAGGAAAATACGGACGTTAATACCATATCACAGCACTAATACCTTAACCCAACATTAATATCTTAACTCAACACTAATACCTTAACCCAACATTAATACTTTAACCCAACATTAATACCTTAACCCAACATTAATACCTTAACCAAACACTAATACCTTTACCCAACATTAATACCTTAACCCAAAACTAATACCTTAACCCAACACTAATACCTTAACCCAACACTAATACCTTAACCCAACACTAATACCTTAACCCAACATTAATACCTTAACCCAACATTAATACCTTAACCCAACACTAATACCTTAACCCAACACTAATACCTTAACCCAACACTAATACCTTAACCCAACATTAATACCTTAACCCAACATTAATACCTTAACCAAACACTAATACCTTTACCCAACATTAATACCTTAACCCAAAACTAATACCTTAACCCAACACTAATACCTTAACCCAACATTAATACCTTAACCCTACACTAATACCTTAACCCAACATTAATACCTTAACCCAACACTAATACCTTAACCCAACACTAATACCTTAACCCAACAATAATACCTTAATCCAACACTAATACCTTATTACAGCACTAATACCTTATCACAGCACTAATACCTTATCCCAGCACTAATACTTTATCATAGCACTAATACTTTATCATAACACTAATACTTTATCACAGCAGTAATATCTAATCCCAGTACCAATACGTTATCCCAGCACTAATACTTTATCATAGCACTGATACTTTATCACAGCACTAATACCTTATCACAGCACTAATACCTTATCCCAGCACTAATACCTTATCCCAGCACTAATACTTTATCATAACACTAATACTTTATCACAGCAGTAATACCTTATCACAGCACTAATACCTTATCATAGCACTAATACCTTATCACAGCACTAATACCTTATCCCAGCACTAATACCTTATCCCAGCACTAATACTTTATCATAACACTAATACTTTATCACAGCACTAATACCTTATCCCAGCACTAATACGTTATCCCAGAGCTAATACCTTATCTCTGGGTACTTCCGTAACATGACATAGCTCTGTTACTGACTTCAAAGATTCCAGTAACTTGGTTTTACTAGAAAAGTTAATAACTGGGAACATGACGGTGGCGAGAGAGTTTCAGCAACTTATCAAAATCTACCAAGAAAAATTATATATAAATATAATCCCATACCCCCATCATTTAGTTCCCATACCCTGGGTTTAGAGCCCATGTGTTAAACTGTTCTGTCGTTTGCATGTACAGTCTTCTTTGCCACACTGCTGGGTTTAGTTCTGTTTTAATTTTTAAATATCTCCAGGATTTCCTATGTGGCTCCATTTGTTTCCAATCTGAGACTGGCTCACAATTTTGTAAATCTGTCCGTCGGTCTGTCCGTCTCTCTCTCTGACTCTCTTTGTCTCGTCATTGCCCACAACACATGGTTCTGCTGCTAATAAGAGATTTCCACCTTGTAGACAGGCCTTGTGGAGTCATCATAGTAGGAAATGTAAAGCATCCAACTCTGACAGCCGCGACTAATTATAATTGTTCTCAGAATACAAGAAGATAACTTCATCTTTTTTTTCTTTTCAACGTGGTCTGACATTATTCACTATACAAAAACGTTGATGCTGTATAACTCTATTTGTGTAATCGTGTGTGCCTAATTATTACTTTTCCATCATCATCAGTCCACTGTACTCCCAGTGGAGCATAAGGCAGTAAAAAGGGTTCCCCGGGCCACCCTGTTTTGAGCAAGTCGGAATACCTCAAACTATGTTTTATCGGTTCCTTTAGTTCTTCCTGTCTTGTGCGTCTACATGTTCCTAATGACCTGCCACTCTTTATTTTTCTTTGAGGTGTCCAAGTCAAGGCGGTATAGGTGTGTCTTGTTTCTTTTTTTCTATTTGTCTTATCTTATATCTTATATCCTTCCCGTGCCGTTAGACGTCACATAGGGCTCGCAAAGTAGTTCGCCAATTTTTCCTGTCTTCGGCGAGTCTTTCAACCTCATCAAAGGATTTTATGCCTGTTAACTTGGCCTCTCTTAATAATGTTCTCTTCAGAGTTTCACGCGGTCCGCCCCTTCCTCTTCGGCCTGCCGTGTTCCACCCGATAGCTTGCCCTGGGATTCTCTGCTCATCTCCTCTCATCAAGCGGCCAACATATGTCCATCTCCCCCCCCCCCCCCCCGATCACCCGTGAGACCGGTTGTTGTTCAGTCATCTGTCTTATCTCTGCATTGCTCCTGAACTCATTCCTATAGTATATGTTAATTTTTTGTACAGTTTAATTTTTAAGCCAGACTCCAACTACATGAATAATGGTGCATGGAATCCCGAAAACTAACCTGGACATAGACAAAAAGGAATCTTGGGGAAAGGAAAGGACTGGAAGGAGCTGTTCTGGTAAAAGGAGAGCTGAAATTCCCAAATTTCCGAAGCTACAAAGTAAGCACTTGTCAAGAATGTTTTAATTACTCGGGAGTGAATCTCGGTTGCTGTTCAGAGCCCAATCTTTCGGTCCAATGTGAAAGAATAAACCCCCATTGACCATTTCTTGCAAATCGCAAGAGACGATAAAATGGTTTTGAAAGACAGGCAACCTCAAATAGAAAAGAAAAACAAAATCTCTCACAGAAAAGGGGATTGAAAGCTTGCTCACACTGCAGATTTTTTGCTTTCTGGAAGGCTGCCGAGGAAATATGATGATGTTTTCTCAACACACTCTTCCCGCTTCAAATCTGTGAATAGTTTCTTTTCTATTTAATGCTTATTTTATTTCAAATGATGTATGTATTATTGAACATTTTAGAGTTTTCGAGGGAAGACTGGGGAAAGGATCTGAAAGCGTTATTTGAAATTATTTTATTCTTTTAAAGGCTGGAATGTGAGGATACCATTTACGCTTTTGGATATTGAAATTTGAAATAGATTTCAGACAGCAGTTTAATCTAATTTCAGAGCATGCTGAGACAATAATGGCTGACGTGAAGGAAAATAATGAAGAAAAAAAAACAAAGAATGCCAGAGACACAGAGAGAGAGAGAGAGACACAGAGAGACACAGAGAGAGAGAGAGAGACAAAGAGAGAGAGAGAGAGATAAGCATTAAACAGCCTAGAAATTTCCTTGTTCACAATCACAGTTTCAAACTTCTCGAACAACCAAGAAGAAAATTCAAATTTTGCAATCTTGACAAATATTAATAATTCTGTTTCGCGAACATATCAAGAAAACTGATTTTCACTTCGCGGTCGATTTCATTTCGTCACTGAAAAATCATCCTTGAAAATCATCCCTTGGCTGCTGTGATTTAAGCTTCTAACCTGGTCGAGATGAAACCGGGATCTGAATTATGAGCAGACAAACCGAAGCCAAGAGCGTCGAAATATCCAGAACACAAGAATTTCGTATTTCAATCATCAGTCTCGCGCTTTAGCTGAACGCGTAATGTAACGATTCCAGTCGTTTGGGTAATCATGGGATTCTCTTTGAGAAAGCACATCTAAGCAAGTGATTATAGATGTTTGTTCACTGAACCACACTCGTTTCTTTTTAATAAAATCGGATCAATGAAAGAATGTACTTTCTTTGGAACTTTGGGAAATATTTGTCTAATTCTTCTATTATACATATTTCTTTTCCTTTCCAGAATTCCTTCCTTTATCGGCTCATTCGTTTTAGTTTCTTGAAGTGAGAAGATGCTGTTAGAGACAAATATATCTTTATGTTGGAACAACGGCAAACGAAAAAAACCAAACGATTTTATTTAAACATTACGTCATAACGAACTCTTCATAAGCTATGTCCTGCGCATGCGTTGCTCTCATGACAGGCAAATCTGCTTGTCCAGTCTGCTTCAATTAATGAATGGAATGTCAGTGATAATCTGAGCCCGTCGTATTCTGGGCTACCCTTTCCGAACTTCACAGTTACCATATCCTTCACTGTTGCTCTATCTGGACCTTATGGCATTTAATACGCCGAAAAAGCACTAAATTTTCTTTTCTTGATGAAGCAAAGGATCAAGTTGTCATCCACATCCAATACAAGATCCTCTTATTTTTCTGAGATATTCTGAAGGGCTATGTAGTAATAATTTCACCTCAAAAGATGTGGTTTCCTTTCTCTCTCTTTTTTTTTTATACAACTAAGTCATTGTTCACGTTTAGCACCCGTTGGATGCCGTTGAAGACTGCATGGCCTCTGGGTCAGACATTTACTTCAGGTGTTGAAGGTCGAGGATTTGAATCCCATCAGAAGTGGCAAGGATTTTTCTCGTGAATTCTCCAGAAATAAATTTTCTGGGCTTTTGGTAAATCCAGGTGCGCTGTTACGCACGATAAAAATCACTTGGAAATCTCAAGAAGAAGAGCCCAGAAGGTCTGCTAGGGAAATATTCTAGGAAAAATCTGTTCCAGTCAAGCGCTTGGAGTAACTGTGCTGACTGCGACTTCCGTTCTGAGGTGTTAGACACGAGAATGTCCTGGCTGTGACTCCCATTCTGAGGTGTTAGAATAGGCACGAGAATGCCCTGGCTATGACTCTCGTTCTGAGGTGTTAGAATAGGCACGAGAATGCCCTGGCTATGACTCCCGTTCTGAGGTGTTAGAATAGGCACGAGAATGCCCTGGCTGTGACTCTCGTTCTGAGGTGTTAGAATAGGCACGAGAATGCCCTGGCTGTGACTCCCGTTCTGAGTGTTAGAATAGGCACGATAATGTCCTGGCTATGACTCCCGTTCTGAGGTGTTAGAATAGGCACGAGAATGTCCTGGCTATGACTCCCGTTCTGAGGTGTTAGAATAGGCACGAGAATGCCCTGGCTGTGACTCTCGTTCTGAGGTGTTAGAATAGGCACGAGAATGCCCTGGCTGTGACTCCCGTTCTGAGGTGTTAGAATAGGCACGAGAATGCCCTGGCTGTGACTCCCGTTCTGAGGTGTTAGAATAGGCACGAGAATGCCCTGGCTGTGACTCCCGTTCTGAGGTGTTAGAATAGGCACGAGAAAGCCCTGGCTGTGACTCTCGTTCTGAGGTGTTAGAATAGGCACGAGAATGCCCTGGCTGTGACTCTCGTTCTGAGGTGTTAGAATAGGCACGATAATGTCCTGGCTATGACTCCCGTTCTGAGGTGTTAGAATAGGCACGAGAATGTCCTGGCTATGACTCCCGTTCTGAGGTGTTAGAATAGGCACGAGAATGCCCTGGCTGTGACTCTCGTTCTGAGGTGTTAGAATAGGCACGAGAATGCCCTGGCTGTGACTCCCGTTCTGAGGTGTTAGAATAGGCACGAGAATGCCCTGGCTGTGACTCCCGTTCTGAGGTGTTAGAATAGGCACGAGAATGCCCTGGCTGTGACTCCCGTTCTGAGGTGTTAGAATAGGCACGAGAAAGCCCTGGCTGTGACTCTCGTTCTGAGGTGTTAGAATAGGCACGAGAATGCCCTGGCTGTGACTCTCGTTCTGAGGTGTTAGAATAGGCACGAGAATGCCCTGGCTGTGACTCCCGTTCTGAGGTGTTAGAATAGGCACGAGAATGCCCTGGCTGTGACTCTCGTTCTGAGGTGTTAGAATAGGCACGAGAAAGCCCTGGCTGTGACTCCCGTTCTGAGGTGTTAGAATAGGCACGAGAAAGCCCTGGCTGTGACTCCCATTCTGAGGTGTTAGAATAGGCACGAGAATGTCCTGGCTATGACTCCCATTCTGAGGTGTTAGAATAGGCACGAGAATGCCCTGGCTGTGACTCTCGTTCTGAGGTGTTAGAATAGGCACGAGAATGCCCTGGCTGTGACTCCCATTCTGAGGTGTTAGAACGGCGGCCGAACAGAATCGAGAATGTCCTGGCTTTGACTCCTGTTTTGGGGTGTTAGAACAGAATTGAGAATGTCCTGGCTGTGACTCCTGTTCTGGGGTGTTAGAACAGAATCGAGAATGTCCTGGCTTTGACTCCTGTTTTGGGGTGTTAGAACAGAATTGAGAATGTCCTGGCTTTGACTCCTGTTCTGGGGTGTTAGAACAGAATTGAGAATGTCCTGGCTTTGACTCCTGTTTTGGGGTGTTAGAACAGAATTGAGAATGTCCTGGCTTTGACTCCTGTTTTGGGGTGTTAGAACAGAATTGAGAATGTCCTGGCTGTGACTCCTGTTCTGGGGTGTTAGAACAGACACGAGAATGTCCTGGCTGCGACTCTCGTTCTGAGGTGTTAGAATAGGCACGAGAATGTCCTGGCTGTGACTCCCATTCTGAGGTGTTAGAATAGGCACGAGAATGTCCTGTCTGTGACTCCTGTTCTGGGATGTTAGAACAGACACGAGAATGTCCTGTCTGTGACTCCTGTTCTGGGATGTTAGAACAGACACGAGAATGTCCTGGCTGTGACTCCTGTTCTGGGATGTTAGAACAGACACGAGAATGTCCTGGCTGTGACTCCTGTTCTGGGATGTTAGAACAGACACGAGAATGTCCTGTCTGTGACTCCTGTTCTGGGATGTTAGAACAGACACGAGAATGTCCTGTCTGTGACTCCTGTTCTGGGATGTTAGAACAGACACGAGAATGTCCTGGCTGTGACTCCTGTTCTGGGGTGTTAGAACAGACACGAGAATGTCCTGGCTGTGACTCCTGTTCTGGGATGTTAGAACAGACACGAGAATGTCCTGGCTGTGACTCCTGTTCTGGGATGTTAGAACAGACACGAGAATGTCCTGTCTGTGACTCCTGTTCTGGGATGTTAGAACAGACACGAGAATGTCCTGGCTGTGACTCCTGTTCTGGGGTGTTAGAATAGACACGAGAATGTCCTGGCTGCGATGAAGCCATGTCTGAATAAACAAACCCTGGTGTTATTAGAAAGATGAAAGATCGGAAAGATATCAGTTTTGTGTATACGTTTTTGCTTGTCTTTATTGGTTTTCGCAGCAGTCTGTTGCCCAGTAGTCGAGTCTTCTTCTTCTTCTTTCTCTTTTTCTTCTTTTCTTCTTCAGTCTCACTGGAACTGTAGCTGGTGTTCTTTGCAGCTGATGCAGTGGAGATGTTGAGGTACAGCATCGTGTAGGATTGGGAGCGGGTCTGGCATATATTTTTTTCAGTACCCTAGTGGAGGTAAAAAAAAGGCAGTGGGTGTGCAGTACTTCTTCAGCAGACTCCACCACCAAGGAGACTATGGCGAGTCCTGCCTCGTTAGCCATATTAGGCCTGTTACTTGGGGGTATCAACGGAGAGGTGAGACAGGGTCTTGGTCGGCCATGGTTCGTCAAATCTAACGCTAACATGTCAGCTATGGATCTCAGACCGCCAGATCGAACAGGGTCTTTTGTTGTGTTTTTTTTTAGCACGAAAATGGCGTATTCGTAGTTAACTGTGCTAAGAATTGCCATAATAAACTATAAATCATATTCGTTTTTAGTACTAAAGCTGAAGGGTAAATAGCAAAAGGACTATAACAACACATGTTGTCAACGTGAAGAGATAGATTCCAAGCAATTTTTCCAGAGTGGAACTTTATGGATATTCAATGTAGTCAATCTTTATGTGGAAAATGCTACATTAGGATAATTACTTTTTTTCCTAAGTGGTTTTCATGTTCCATACTGATGTTTTTTCTTGCGGTATCTTCTTCTGTAATATTGCTTTACCAAATATCCGTTTATCTGGACTTTTCTTCCTTGGATTATTAATCTCATTGTATTGTTACTTTTTCCGGATATTAATTTCTCTGGTTACTTTCTTCTGGATTATTCGTTTCTCCGGATTATTATTTTTTTTCAGAGAAGGATTAAAAGACTGGTACAGTCGTTATGGCCAGTGGGGGGGGGGGGGGGGGGCGGTCCAGCCAGTGCCTCGCTCTGGGGCCCAGAGGTTAGGGCCAGACTTGGGGGGGGGGGGTTCGTGCGGGCGATAGTGGATGAGAATGGGCTTGTTACCGTGGTGATGGGGCGGAAGAGAATAATTTTGCACAGCTCTGTTAAATTCATCTAAAAGGCTTTGGGCGTGGCCTAAGTTCTTAGCCTTAGAAATGGAGTAAAAAAAAATTTAAAGAACCAAAAATTTTGTATTACATTGCATATACTTCTAATACCCGGTTGTGTTTTTCCTTTTGTTTAAATCTTGCACAGAACGCTCGGCCACCATGCAAACACTTCCATAACTTTCTACAATCTGTACAAAAAGAGATGTAGCAAAATACACCTTGTCACGATTTAGTATGACCAGACTGTTGTACGAATGAACAGCAGTTTTGTTTCGCTATCCCAGTATAGATAGAAAAAAAAAAAGAATCACATAAGCTAAAAGTTTTGTCGTTAAAATAAAATCACATCCGTACAAGAATCTCCGTTCCAAACTGTGGCCCCCTTATGCTTGTATTCCTGCAAGGGCGGTAATCATTTGGAAACACGTTTCCGTGTGGGTTGGTGCACCCGCGGTTTGTCTTCTTTCTACTCTCCCCTTCCGGTCAACAGAAATCTGGTCGAGTTCAGAATAAAAACTAAAAAAAATATAAGAGGTCCGCATGTCCCGACGAAGAGTGTACAAGTTTCTGGAGTTCGGTATTTGGAAATCAAATGATAAGGGAACGCATCTGAAGCTGAGAAGAACAAAGAGGTACGGCCAGACTCCACGAGAGGGGCGTCCAGCCAGTGCATTGCTACAGGGTCTGGAGTGCTTTCTCTGCCTTAAGAGTGAGCCCGGAAGGTTCGGGAGGCCTGCAGTAGATAAGAAAAAGATAGGCGGGGAGTGCCTTTGTATCAGCTTACAAAATATCTCTGAGAGACACTGTGTACCGGGGATTGAGATCCTACAGTGCTGGACAAATTCGGAAATTCTTTACCCAAAGTTCAGCAGATACTGTAAAACAGATTTGCCATTCAGATTTTTCTCCTTGATTTGTTTCCCCATTTTCAAAGAAAGATCAGGGAAGACGAAACTGCAAAGAAAAAAAAAAGTTGAATTCAGTTTGAGACGAAGAGTGGAATTAGAAAAACTCTGTGAATTTTATTACGTTAGCTCAAGTTTTCTAGACAGTAGACATCTTGTTGATGTACTCGTACATGAATGAGCTGTTACATTTCAGGTTGTACAGAATGTACATGATCTGCTCTTTATCTCCTCTAAGAGACAGGAAGCTCTGTTCAACAGATCCCAAACAAGGAAACAAAGTTTGTAGGTCTTCAGGGAAAAAAATCTAATTTTGAAACAGCTGCTGATGTGAAAGGAGATTTTGACAGCCCTGATGACATTTGCCAAAGATCCATAACTTGCTGATTTGTAGATTGCTATTTACTCCTCTTGCCTAGAACTTAATTACAACGTCTTGCCTGTAAAGCTGTCTAATGTAAATATTTCACTGTTCACTACTGTTTATTTCACGTCCATCACAATTTTTGTCTACTCTTCTGTAAACGTTGTGTGCGTGTCTTGTGTATACATAGTTACAGGCCGATGTGTTGTTGTTCCAGTTATAAAGATCATCTAATTCCCGTCACCTCTACTAATTTCCTAACTAACAGCTGTATTTAGCATTTCTTACTGTATGTTGCTCATTTGCCCTACATACTCGTGCAGGAGTCGACAGAAACAACTAAGGCGATCAGCTAGAAGCAAGGGCCAAACAAGAGGGCCTCATCAGAATGGACAAATCGGATCTATACAAATCCATCAAACAACACCTCGATGAACAAATGCGAGGCAACTTTCTCCAAAGTACCTATCACATGCGACTCAATGCATTACATGTAGCCTATGTCACTGATTGCAAATCCCAACTAATGCTAGATCACGGGTAATACACAATCAACACGACATTGGAGTCATCTTCCTAAAAACACTGAAGGAAATCCTGATGTCAAGGGCCGAACACGCATGGGCGGGCCCCGAGTGTAATGAGGGCTCTCCCTAGGACCAGCAACAGAGCTAGTCTCTGTTTTTTTTACAGTTACTCGTGCCTCTGTTGTGTTGGTCATTATTTGAATACCTGATATTTTGTACTTGGCTTGGAAGCATAAAGCATACTGCTGAAAAGTATTTAAATTTAAATGTTAAAAAATTCCGTTTGATGCATCTATTTTAAAAAAAAAACTGCATAATATTAAGCAGAATACAATATCAACAAGTTCAGATACTCATTATGGAAAGTTAACTATGAAACACATAGGCAAGAAAATACACGCGTCTTGCGTGAAAAGCATTTCATCTGTGAGGATTTGCAGTTAAACGAGTCAGGACTAGATTTCAATCTTCCAAGACATCATTTCTTTTGTTGTATGCATTAAATGGTATAGATGTTTGTGTGAGTAAAACCAACGCCCAAATTAATGGGTATATTAGCAAGTTCTACTTTAGTCAATGCAAAATTATCCCACAGCTTGGCAATACGTATTCATTAAATTAAGCTTGGAGATAATCTGATAGACACGAATCTCAGACACTCTTATCAGTAATAATGTGAATTCCATGCAAGAAAAAACAGATAGCCTGTCTTCACTGGCTAGCAAAATAGGACTTGAAATTAACAAGGACAAAACAAAAATAATGAAAATTCCTCTTAATCAAAATGGAAAAATACACATAGAAGGGACAGATATTGAAGAAGTCAATCAATTTGCATACCTTGGCAGCTACATAGACCAGGATGGTGACACTAGAAAGGAAGTTAGGATCAGAAATTGCAAAAGCAGCATTAATCTTCAAGAATCTTGAGAACATATGGAATTCAAAAGTTATAAGAACAAAAACCAAGTTAAGACTATTCAATTCAAATGTAATATTCACCCTCATTTATGCATGCGAAAGCTGGAAAACAACTAAAGAAATAGAAAAGAAATTAGACTCTTTTGAAAACAAATGCATAAGGAAAATACTCGGCATCAAGTGGAATGAATTCAAGAACAATGCAGAGATAAGACAGATGACTGAACAACAACCAGTCTCATGGGTGATCAGGAAAAGGAGATGGACATATGTTGGTCACTTGATGAGAAGAAATGATCAGAGAATCCCAAAACAAGCTATCATGTGGAACACAACAGGCCGAAGAAAAAGAAGCAGACCGCTTGTGACGAGCCCTATGTGACGTTTAACGGCACGGGAAGGATATAAGATATATATAAGATAGACACGAAAGTCTTTTCTGCAGCTCATATCAATATTATCAGCTATGGTTGAGAAGTATCCCTGCACTATAGTACCAACCATGATGCAGTACAGAGTAGCAAAATTTTCTAAAGTTCTGAAACATTTCCTCTGCAAAACAAACTTCTTGTCTCATTATAATATGTCCTTACAGCCTTTCATATTAAGGGGGATTTTGTCATCCAGTCACGAAGAACCTTTCATTGTGTTTTTTGTTGTTGTTGTCTATTCTTAAAGCTAAATATCAGCCGCATATACTTACTAGATCGAAAACTTATCAAATAAACTTCGCTATATGTAACTTTAATTAATCGTGGAGGCGACTAGCCATTTCCATGAACAATATTGTACACAGCACGTTCATCATTTAGTGCCACGTTCAGACGGTAACGGACCTTTACTTCCCCAAGGTTTCAATTTCCCCCTTCCTTTACGAAGCAGCGTCGAGGTTGTTAATGTTGTATCAATCTAAGACCGAGTACAAGGGATTTTCTCCCTTCTGTACCCCTGTTCACACTGTTATAAGCACATTTTTCGCTCCGTCGCCCATTCTCTCTTTGACCGCCATGTCTTCGACCTGGTTTCCCTCACACAGAAATAGATTGGTTATTGAAGTTGCAATCAGAACCACTTGATGACATGGGGCAACGTCTGGCCGAGGTCAGGAGTTATTGTGTTGTGGGAAGGGTGTTCAGTGACGTCAGTGAGGCTCTATAGTGCAAGCAGCCTTGGGTTCATGGAGGTGGAGTTGTGAGCAATCGTGCGAGCAGGGCCTCCAGAAAGTAGTGCGTCTTTGGTGACAGCTCCATTGCTAAACGCTTTGTAACCGAAGTAGACACACACGACAACTGCATGCAAGAATATTGAAGCTGCTCATCTGAAACCTTTAGCAGTATAAACACATTTTGTCCGCTTCTCTTCCTTCCCCATAGACGTTCCTTCTTATTCTCTCTCTCATTCTCTCTTTCTCTCTCATTCTCTCTTTCTCTCTCACTCTGTGGCATTTGTTTATCCCCAATACATAAATGACAATTGAAGCAACAAACTTCTATCTATCTATCTATCTATCTATCTATCTATCTATCTATCTATCTATCTATCTATCTATCTATCTATCTGTCTGTCTGTCTGTCTGTCTTTCTGTCTGTCCGTCCGTCTGTCTGTCTGTCTACCTTTCTGCCTGTCTGTCTATCTTGTCGAACCCTGATTGTCTGCAACAGAGTTTAAAGCCAAGCTACGAAGGGAGGACTGTCGTTATCCTTTGCACAGAACGTTCCTTCAGTCTTTCTATGCACTTTACGTCACCATTGTAACAGGCCACCTTTACTTGCCACGTCTGTATTAAAAAACCATAAATGTGTTCTGCAACAAGACTGAGTGTGCCAATCACGTCTTCTAGGAGATCCATGACTCTTCTGGTGCCCTTAAGTAGAAATAAGTCAGTCATTTTCTTGAAGTAAGATTAAACTTTCTTTGTGTTTCATCCTCAAAGAAGTAAATTTGAGCACTGTCTCGTTGTTCTTTCCTGCGGTTCCATCGAAAATTAATGAAAGAAATATTCAGATTCTGAAACCTTAATTTTAAGCTATTCTGTCTTATAATGGAAGAGCGGGAATGGACAAACAATGTGGCTGTGAGGAGACTGGTGGAACTAGGACAAATGAAAGGTGCTGGCAGGACATCCGAACTGTTTGGTGGAAAACGCACCGTAAACAACCAACATTTGACAGGAAACTATTAGCAAACATACTCTTGGGTGGATACTGAGGCATGCCGCGGAGCATGTATGGGGATGTCCCGAATGCAGTGAAGCCGGAGTCTGAACTTTAAACTTTGAACGTTGTCTTGTTTTTTCTTGTCTTGTCTCCTTTTTCAGATACCAAGCAGAGTCCAGAAAGCAGGGAGACTTTCTAATGGAATATGGTGATCTCCCTTCATTCTAAGGAGGTATTCAATATATCTGATTTGTTTTTTTAAAACTGAATTATTAATCTCTGTCCTAGACTGTCATGATAAATCTATTGTTTAAATGTCCAATATCTATCTATCTATCTATCTATCTATCTATCTATCTATCTATCTATCTATCTATCTATCTATCTATCTATCTATCTATCTATCTATCTATCTATCTATCTATCTATCTATCTATCTGTCTGTCTGTCTGTCTGTCTATCTATCTATCTATCTATCTATCTATCTGTTTGCCCGTCTGTCTGTCTGTGTCTGTCTGTCTGTCTGTCTTGTCTGTCATCTCCTTCTTTCTTTCTCAGTTTTCCACTTTTCGTCCCAAAACGCTTCTTATGTGCCTACGTTTTCATGCGCATATATCTTTTCTGACTCAGACAAATATAATGGCTCCCTGATTTCTAAATCAAGAAAAAACTGGACCCAGGGCAGCAAAAACTCCAACCCCCCCCCCCCCCCCCTCCTCCTTGAAAAGAACTGAGACTCTGTTAAAATATTACATTGTTTTTTATTTCTAGTTTGTTCCTTAAGCTTTCGATTCCTGATTTTGAGCACGCGACATAGGGCACGTGACGTCAGCAATTTTTGTAATGTAACTTATCATTGATACGGTAAATGTACGTGATAGAAATTGTTTCCAATCTTTGATCTGCCTCGTCGAGGGAAAGGATTAATAATTTAGATTGTTCTATGCCCCACATGAAGGCAGACTAGTCTAAATGACACTACGCTTGTTCTACGCTCACATGTACAAGATAAAATAACGAGAGATAAGAGAAATGACGACGGCGGTAAAACTAGTTGTAGTAACGAAAGTAGATGGAGGTGTATAGTTCAGCTTTACACAAAGGCAGAAAGAGTGAGGAAAGTGGACAGAAAGCAAGATGAGCACATGCAAATGAAGGTGTAAAAATCCAATTTTCGGCAAAAGCCGAACTTTGTGGTTTTTTGGGGGTTTTTTTTGCATTTTGTATCCGTCTTTCCTACCAGGAAATCGATAAAAGTCTATTTTTCATCTATTTTTCGTGGGGTTTTTTATCTGCTGTGCTGTTTTTGTGTGTGGTCCTTGAAAAAAGACTTTTGCCGAAATATTGGATCGTTGTATGTTCTTCATTTGTATGTGCTCATCTTCCTTTCTTTCATACATGTTTCTGTCCGCTTTCCTCACTCTCAGTATCTCTTTGTTAAACTGAATCATACTCCTCCATCTATTTTCAAGATGAAATAACGGCACTACGATGCCTCCTATGCTCACATGTACAAGATAAAATAAATGCACTACGATGCCTCCTATGCTCACATGTACAAGATAAAATAACGGCACTACGATGCCTCCTACGCTCACATGTACAAGATAAAATAAATGCACTACGATGCCTCCTATGCTCACATGTACAAGATAAAATAACAGCACTATGATGCCTCCTACGCTCACTGTACAAGATAAAATAACGGCACTACGATGCCTCCTACGCTCACATGTACAAGATAAAATAACGGCACTACGATGCCTCCTACGCTCACATGTACAAGATAAAATAAATGCACTACGATGCCTCCTATGCTCACATGTACAAGATGAAATAACAGCACTACGATGCCTCCTATGCTCACATGTACAAGATGAAATAACAGCACTACGATGCCTCCTATGCTCACATGTACAAGATGAAATAACGGCACTATGATGCCTACTATGCTCACATGTACACGATAAAATAACGGCACTACGATGCCTCCTATGCTCACATGTACAAGATAAAATAAATGCACTATGATGCCTCCTATGCTCACATGTACAAGATGAAATAACGGCACTACGATGACTCCTATGCTCACATGTACAAAATGAAATAACGGCACTATGATGCCTCCTACGTTCACGTGCATTTAATGTTCTTGTTTGATACTGGTACCACAGAGTTGGAGGAAAACTGTGTTATACAGTGTCCTTTTTGTATGAAATGGGGATAAATATCGTTAAACCATTAGAGCTTATAAGACTGCTCTAGTTCTTAAAAATAGCGGATCTATAAAATACACCAGGATCGAGGTGACACAGAAAAGAAACACAAAAAAGCTGCGCCTTTGTTCTCTGTAGCACTATATATAGGACAGAGAGTGCAGGTTGTTTACTTTCTGAAATTATTTTCTGCTGTTATGTTCTGTGTTCTTGAATAAACTGTCTCCTAAATGCTCAATACATTCATACTCCTGTCTTCTGCAAAGTTGTCGTTTAGCTGTCAAAACTGATGTGAGTCTTTTCCTGTGTACGTATGTTCATACAGTTCAATATTATTTCGTATTTTATAACCAGCAAAGTTTAGGATGACAGACAAATCTCACAGACGATAGTGTATGCTTTCTACCACAGTCTCTTAGTGTATGTTATCTACTACCGTCTCTTAATGTATGTTTTCTACCACAGTCTCTTACTGTATGTTATCTACTACAGTCTCTTAATGTATGCTTTCTACCACAGTCTCTTAGTGTATGTTATCTACTACAGTCTCTTAGTGTATGTTATCTACTACAGTCTCTTAATGTATGCTTTCTACCACAGTCTATGTTATCTACTAGTCTCTTAATGTATGTTTCCTACCACAGTCTCTTAGTGGATGCTTTCTACCACAGTCTCTTAATATATGTTTTCTACTATATTCTCTTAGTGTATATTTTCTATTACATTCTCTGTGTATGTTTTCTACCACAGTCTCTTGGTATATGCTTTCTACTACATTCTTTTAGTGTATGCTTTCTACTACATTCTCTTAGTGTATGCTTTCTACTACAGTCTCTTAGTATATGTTTTCTATTACATTCTCTTAGTGTATGCTTTCTATTACATTCTCTTAGTGTATGCTCTGTACTACTTTCTCTATGCTTCGTACTACATTCTGAGTGTACGAATGTGGCATTAACTCATTCAGCAAACGAACGCATGTACAGGATGTTTCGTATGTTTCGTGGGCGTAGAATAAACATAAAAAATGTCGAAATCTGAAAGAATTGGATTGAAAATGTGTCTATTATTTTTAAACTACTGATTCTAATATTGATGAATGTTCCATTTTTTCCATTTCTGCTCCATCTGTTTTATCCTTGTTTCCATCTATTTCATAAGCAAAAGTGACAAAATTCAGTCACATGATTCCCAATAGAAACTACCTTTTATAAGGTATATATAAATAAGCAGAAAAATACGCCAGGTTTTTAAATTAAATCTATCTTGTGTCCGGAACTTAAACACAAGAAAACGATGTCATTGCTTGCGCTCAAGATAGCGGTTAAATCAAGATACGACATGTCAGTTTTAAACAATTTAAATCACAAAATCTATGACACTAAGAGAAAGTTAGGAGTGTATTTACAGGAATGACAACTAGATAATAAAACTAATATGTATACGATCATGAAGGTAAAGCAAAGCGTGTACACAACGACTTGCGAAGACACGAAGGAATTTGGAGTAGAGAGCTTGAAGTAATGAACAGGGATGAACTGCAGGTATTGGATCTTGGAAACTTGTGGAACATATCACTACTAATAAATTCATGATACAGAGTTGTCCTGTGTCCTTACTGTGAGCTACGACTGCGGACTCACATGCTTAATTATAGTCTGAAAATGTGTATAGTTCGGAAGGGAAATGGAACTTGAAGCTCGCACGACTGGTCAGTGTAGACTTCGGCAACCAACTGTCCATTTAAGAGAGACCTATAGCGAATTTCATTAGGACTCTACTTTCGAAGAATTTGGTCGGAATTTGAGGGCGATTCGATAAGCACGTCACCGCTGGTTCTAAAGTGGTGTCCAAGACGTGGACAGCTCTGGGCTACCGTCCTGGCTTCTGATAGCCTGTTAGCAGACTTTAATTGGATGGCACATTTCGCTAGCGAGAGTTTCACCCGCGGTTGGAGATTTTCTCCCAGGGGTAATAGAATCTTTCAGTGATCACATTTTACCGGATTTAGGATGCGAATATCCAGATCATAAATGCGAAAATATAATTCTGAAAGCGTTTTGGATAATTAAAGAAAATTATTCACAAGATCAGATATTTTGATATTTTTATGAATCTCTTTTCTCTTTTTTTTTGTCCTGTTAGTGCTGAAGACACATGGGACTGTTTGTAACAAGATATTTCTCTGCTTTTTTGTCGGTTCTTTGATATTTTCTTGACTGTCTCTCACGTTAGTCCTTTGTTTAGAAGCATTTTCTCTGCTGCACGTCTCCATGTCTCTTTGGGTTGTCCCAGGGTTTATTTTACTCTGTGGAGTCCATTTCAACTTTTCATGAATGTCTTTTTGTAATTTTAAGACCATTATGTACTACGACTGCATTAGGAAAGGCATATTGTTGCACTAGCTTTCCATTTTCATGACTGCCAGTTTTTCAAGAACTGTTGTCAAGTGCTGTAGGTGATGCTTTGTAAGACTCCACCTTCCTGCTTCTGGTGCTTTGTAGCTACTTCACCTGGCTTTCCTCACTGACATTAAGATGCCCTTGAATTTTCTTCAGATGATCTGACCTGGAAAACGAAGAACTCGGTTCAGGGGTTCAGTCTAGTGTGACTTTAATTACATCTTAAAACTATTTTAACAACCTCCCCATGCCACTGTTATGTACAATTCTGAAATTTTTTTTTCCCAGAATATATTTCATTTTTTCCCAGCTCCTGGAAACATGAACATCTTTCTGACCCTTTTTGTTTATTTCTTGTGGAGCATTTTATTCTGATTGATGCTTCTGGGGGCACGAAACGGTTAGTATATCAGAAATAACTGGTGTACTGACAGAAGAGCTCAAGTGACAAAACGGCATTGCCCGAGCCAGTGTTCTCGAGAGAAATATGCTGGGCCTCAGGAAAGATTATTTTCTCGTACTAAGAAAGGCATATGTTTTTTCTTCATTGGGCCCGTGCAGAGATATTTAGATAAGATGTAGCATCGAGAATTCTGATCGATAATAATGTTCATTGTTATGTTTGCAAAGTACAATAAGAAGAATACTGTACAGCAAGAAACAAACAGTAAACCATGTGCATGTGTTGGCTTTAGTGGTTCTCGGAAAGCATAAACATATGGCTAAATGCAGGTATGAAATTTTCTGGGGAGTAGCCAGTGGTTGCCTGTCAGATGTTGTCTTCACATTATGCGGAGAGAAATATTTCGCTGGTTTGATTAATTCCGTATTTCAATCTTGATCCCAGCTTGTCATGTGTTGTCAGGTTTTCTCTTGCGTTATTGCATAGTAGTTTTGTCTTGTGTTATTGGACAGTAGTTTTGTCTTGTGTTATTGGACAGTAGTTTTGTCTTGTGTTATTGGACAGTAGTTTTCTCTTGTGTTATTGGATGGTAGTTTTCTCTTGTGTTATTGGACAGTAGTTTTCTCTTGTGTTATTAGACAGTAGTTTTCTCTTGTGTTATTGGACAGTAGTTTTCTCTTGTGTTATTGGACAATAGTTTTCTCTTGTGTTATTGGACATTAGTTTTCTCTTGTGTTATTGGACATTAGTTTTCTCTTGTGTTATTGGACAGTAGTTTTCTCTTGTGTTATTGGATGGTAGTTTTCTCTTGTATTGTTAGATAGTAGTTTTCTGTTGTGTTATTAGACAGTAGTTTTCTCTTGTGTTATTGGATAGTAGTTTTCTCTTGCGTTATTGCATAGTAGTTTTCTCTTTTGTTATTAGATAGTAGCTTTCTCTTGCGTTATTAGACAATAGTTTTCTCTTGTGTTATTAGATATTAGTTTTCTCTTGTGTTATGATGGATAGTAGTTTTCTCTTGTGTTATTAGACAGTAGTTTTCTCTTGTGTTATTGGACAGTAGTTTTCTCTTGTGTTATGATGGATAGTAGTTTTCTCTTGTGTTATTAGAATGTAGCTTTCTCTTGTGTTATTAGATAGTAGTTTTCTCTTGTGTTATTGGACAGTAGTTTTCTCTTGTGTTATTAGATAGTAGTTTTCTCTTGTGTTATCTGACAGTAGTTTTCTCTTGCGTTATTCGATAGTTGTTTTCTCGTGTGTTATTAGACAGTTTCCCTCTTAAGGATAGAAGACAAACTGTTAGAGGTACCAAAGTAAGGTATCAGAGACAGCATTCTTCCCTATATTTTATTATCACAGGCTTACTTTCCTGCAAGCACCATCTCAGACCGTGGCAATAAACGCCCTGTCTGTTCACTGCACTTCTTCTTCTACCCTGTTGTCTACAGTCCCCAATTTCTCCCATGTACGAGTAGATTACTAGAATTTCGTGCCCATAAATAAACAAAATATTTTCTATGAAATGTTGCAGATTATACCTTCACAAAATCGCTTTGTTTGTATAATGAGAGAAATGTAAGTTAAAATTACTGTTGAAGTGTTGAGAATGCTGGCAGATGATGATAATAATGTAGGAATAAATAAAAATTAATTTTCTATATTGTTTATATTTATTATAGTTTAAGGCACATTTGATTGGTGTTTGACGGTTCGTATATGGTTCTTAACCATATTATGCCTGGCCTGTGATCTGTTCTTAACTTTATTCCCAAGTCTTTCCCATTGTGTATCCTTCCAAGAGGTCTTCTCTAGATTATCATGACGTTTAATGTGTCCAAAATATTTAGGTTTTCTCGTTTAATCCTGTTTACTAGCCAGCCTTTTTCAACAAAATCACAGTTTATAATATGAACAATAAAATCAATCTTTTCTCCATTTCTTCAACATTTTAAGATTCCTTTGCAAAGTACAAGAGTAAACAAGGAATGACTGAAATCAGTTAACATATCATACATATGATGGGGTTAGTATGATTAAAACGAAATCTTCCCATATATAAATTGCAAACTATTGTCCTTAATGATTAATTGTCTAATTGTAAACAAAGAGAACTATTGGCAAAAAAATATAACAAATTGCTTATACATAAAGTTCAATATTACATAAACCATCAATGCATATTAATAACACTTCAAATTGTTACATAGACCATATACACCATAACAGAAACTATGATTGTTCATATATTATCCATCTATCAACAATATACCTGGGTGGGTCGGGATGGATCGTACATATATATCGACTAAATGCACACTCATTTGTGCTTAAATGAAAGCATAACCCCTCTCCCCCCCCCCTTTCCGATCCGTTGGCACCTTCCTACGTGCTCATCGTACAATTTTCCCGACCGTTTTGAACTCTACATGTTTTGTATTTCATACCATGTCAGCTGCTTGCTCGCTCGATGTTGCGCAACCATCGGCCGGACTTGCGTCAACCCTGTGTTGTTGTTTTGGCACAAACACTTGCGGTCAATGACCTATTTTCTGTTCTACAATTACAACAGTAATATATAACAAAACTAAGGTCAGTTTGTTCAGTTCCTTCTATTTATTCTCTCTCGCCACACTATGAAAGCGTATGCCAGTTTGTGGTTGTCACTAAAACGTGGTCATCATTTTGTACCCTCCCTCCGGAGAAGACTGGCAGCAGTGGATCTCCAGCTTCTCATTACCCTTTCTTTAACAATTCATCCGGTCAAGCTGAATGTCACGCATTTCATGATGTCCATCCACATAGTTGTCGTACATTTGCTTTTTTTTCCCTTCAACTTTCTTAAAGAATGATTTGCTTTATTTTTTTTATACCTTTTTAGCGTGGCTGAAATAATTTAACTGCCTTGCTCTTATGTTCTTCTTTAATTATCTTTTCGATTTCAGTTGATTTAGCATTTCTTTGTTTTCTTTCCTGTCCTTAGGCTCCATTCTTCTGCATCTTCTTCTCCATTCATATTTCAAGGCCACTCTTATCAATCTCCTTATTTAATGCTTTGCATCCATATTACAGAGACGTGTGCAGTACATGTTGTAATAACAGCTCTCATTCTAAAATGTCATACGTTATGCCACAATGTTTCAAAGTAACAATTTTTTTCACTTATTTGAAACATCATTCGTATTCTTCTTTTGAGTTCCTTTTACATTATCTATTGTCTGTTAAGAAGTGTAACAAATATTTGAAATTCCTTAACTGTTCTAGTCGTATTTTCATTGACAGTATGTTTCCACATTATTTTCATTATTATTTTCTGTTTAATGTGACTCGTGTCATTATGATATTTATTTCCAGGCCATATGTTTTTCTTTTGATGTTTATTTGTTGTTTAGTTGTTCATTTATGTAGAAAAGATGTGTATAAGTCTTCTGGATTGTCTGCTATCAACACTGTGTCATGTGATGGAGAGAATAGCAAGGGAGAAGGAGGCATTCTGTCCCACTTCTCAATATGTTGGTTAATGGAAAGATTCACAGACCGGCCAATCTGTCCCACTTCTCAATATGTTGGTTAATGGAAAGATTCACAGACTGGCCAGTCTGTCCCAGACACCTGAAAACCAAGAAGATTTTGAGCATTTAATCTCATTTAATTTCTCTTCCGCGCTTGCAAGATCGTAAGTATTTTCCCCTACTGCTTCCTACTTAACTGTTCTCTTTATCAGAGAAAGCGAGTCCAAATCCCCAACAGCGCAGATTTATATAAAAGCGGCCATCCTAAAAATTACTTTCATCATACAGAATGCTCTTATTGCACTGACATTGTTGGAAACATGTTACCAGCTTCCCTGCGTTTTATGGGGCATTTTGGCTAAGAACGTAATTTCCCAGTTGCATAGATACGCCAAGAAAGTGTTGATTAATGATTCTAGTTTTAGTTTTCTGTGCCGAAACAGAGGTGAGGATCTTGAGATGCAGGTGTAAAATTCGACGAGGAATCGACTGTGGTTGCTTTTGTTAATTTCTAAAGCAGACAGCTAAAGCATGCTTCTTGAAAAGCTCCACACTATTCGCGAACACGTCGATCCCTGTCCAGCGGTTTCCAAAATATCCGCGGAGTAGAGATAGTCATAAGCGTATTGTACAGTTTTACATATAAAAAAATGGAAGAAATAAAAGTGAGAAGGAATGGTAAAAAAGTCAGTGAGATGAGGATGTATAAATGTAAAACAAACAGTATCAAGTCAATATTTTGGCGATATGCCTTCATCAGGGTCGATGAAAACAAAACAAACAAATAGAAAAAAATTCTTTTCTTCGTCCTTAATAAAGACATATCGCCGAAATATTCTTTTGTTACTGTTTGCTTTACACTTCTACGTGCTAATATCACTGTTATTTTGCCATTCCTTCTCATCTTTACTTCTTTCTATCTTTGTGGTAACACTGCACGATACGCCTCTGGCTATTTCAACTCTATTGTAAGCAATTTTACTGCAGTCCTCAACTCATCTATCAAAATTTCAGCACAGCGATAAGAAACATTTGTCAGTCTCTTATTCTGTGGCTTCAATAAATGCAATTTGCCTCATGTCTCGCTCCCATGTTCTTGGCGTCAGTTTGAATATTACGGAATACAAAAAATCTCCCTGATGTTAAAGTGTGTCTGTGTTTAAAATATATTCTTTGTTTGCTCATAATCCTTCTACTGTTCCAGTCAGTCAGTCAGTCAGTCATTTGCATGTCCCTTGCGGAACATCTCCTGTAGGCCTCTCGGTTGTAAGCAAGATGACCTGCTGCTGATTCGTCCATTCGCAGATCATCAACGATGCCCTGCAGTCATCTTCGCCTTGGTCTTCCTCTCTTTCTTTTTTCCCATTACGTACCCTTCCAAGACTGGCTTCTCTAAACCTACTGTTCCATTTTGTCTAAAAGTGGCTGGGTGTTTTTTCTCACACTTATCTTTTGCCATAGAAACAATCCCAGCTTGTGAATCACTTTCGTATCTTCTGTACCTCATTTTTCACTGGCTCATGTAGATGCAGCTTTTACAACTCTTTGTTTATGTGTACAAGAGCACTTGCACGACCACGTCAGACAAATGTGTTCAAATTTCAAGACAGGTGCTCTTCTTGACAGTTTCATTCATCCAGGCTTCCGCTCCAATCGTTTTTCAAGAATGCAATATTCTATTCTCCTCCGCGCGTCCATCCATTCCCGTCCATTCCTTTGACTTTCTCTCTTTCTCCATTTACAAGACCATTATTGGAGTTTCCGCCCCTGTCAGCTCACAACCTGGGAATATATTTTGTTCTTGTTCCCAGAAACTGCCTGGATCACATGTCTGGATCCATTCTTCTCATCTCTGCTACAACTGTTGGTCAAACAGATCCAGCACCGCTAGAATTAGATAATATTTCTAGAGTTTCCAGACGTCCTTGCTGTACGGTTTAGTCTTCATTCCAAGTGAGAGTCTCTAGTTTCTCAGTTACATTCATTGATCGATTTGCACTCGGTGTTTGCTGGACACACGAGAACTGCGCCAGGGAACGCTGGCAAGTTCCTGAGATTTTGTCCGTTCTTTTGGCCGGGTCAATTAACTCAAGAAGTAAACTCTGACAATCCACTGCTATGATCAGATATGCCATGCGACAGCAGGTAGTTCCACATAATTGCACTTCTTCATCTGTTTGTGGTACTCTAGTCGTTAGATTAGATTACTTAAAAACTGATAATTAAAAACTTATCATTAGATTATAACACTTAAAAACTGATCATTAAATTATAACACTAAAAAACTGATCATTAAAAACTTATCATTAGATTATATCACTTAAAAACTGATCATTAAATTATAACACTTAAAAACTGATCATTCGATTCATTCATTCATTCATTTGCATGTCCCTTGTGGAATTTTGCCTCCCTAACAGCTCTCCTGTAGGCCTCTCTGTTGTGAACAAGATGGCCTGCTGCTGATGCATCCATTTGCAGATCATCAACGATGTCTTGCAGCCATCTTCACCTTGGTCTTCCTCTCTTTCTTTTTCCCATTATGTACTCTTCCAAGACGGTCTTCTCTAGATTATCATGACGTTTAATGTGTCCAAAATATTTAAGTTTTCTCTCTTTAATCCTCTTTACTAGCCAGTCTTCTTCAATATTAAGTTCTTGTAGCATGGATATATTTGTTCTTTTTTGCGTCCATGAAATTTGAAGAACTCTTCTGTAGCATTTACATTCAAAAGCATTTATGTGTTTCTCAGCTGTTTTGTTAAGTGTCCAGGTCTCACAGGCATATGTTGCTATAGGAAAGATGCACGCCCTTAAAAATCTTATTTTTGTAGCTCTGTCTGTTCCTCTCCACAGATTCTTTAGTTGTTTTACTTTCTGAAGAGCGATAGATATCCTCCTTTTAATTTCCCTTATTGTATCTCCATTATTAGTTAGTAGTGATCCATGATGTTAAAAAATATTCCAGTTTTTCCTCATTGGTACATATATCAACTGCCTTGTTTTTTTGTCATTTGTCATCAATTTAGCTTTCTTCGCATTAAGATAGAGGTTTTGCTCTTCGCTGTTCTTATGGACTGACATAATTAATTTTTCCATTCCTTTTGGTGTTGGGGACAGTAATACTGTGTCATCAGTATATCTAATCTCTGGTATTTCATAACCTCCAATTGTTATGGCATCGTAATATTCTTTGTCTACATTTTTTCTAACATTCCTCATTATATTTTCAGTATACAAATTAAATAAGCAAGGCGACAATATGCACCCCTGACAGACCCCTTGTTTTATGTCAAACCAAGATGTTGTTTCACCATTTATTCATACTGCTGCTTGTTGGTCTAAATACAACAGTGATGTTAAATGTATCAAATGTATCGGAAATCCCATTTTTTTCTATTATTTCCCAAAGTTTCTGGTGTTGTACACAGTCAAATGCCTTTGAGTAGTCTATAAAGGATAAATATAGACTCACATTAAACTCTCTGCATTTCTCTATTATTAATCTTATATTGAATATATGATCTCTTGATCCTCTTCCTTGCCTGAAACTAGCTTGGACCATATTGATTTCTTCTTCTATTTTGTTGCGAAATCTACCCATTATGATTTTAACAGAATTTTACTGCATGACTAATCAGGGCAACAGTTCTGTAGTTTGTGCATAATTTCAGGTTACCCTTTTTTGGCAGTGGTATGAATACAGTTCTTTTCCATTCTTTTGGCCAAATACCTGAATGCCATATCATTTTACATAGTGCATGATAGATTGTTGCACACTCCTTTCTTCCTGCTTTAATAAGTTCAGCTGTTATCTCATCACATCCTGGTGATTTACCATTTCTCAGATTCTTTATTGCCCATAAAACTTTTCCTATTGTCGGTTCGGGTTCTTTCTCCTCCAATAATAATTCACACTGTTGATTTCTGCTTTCACAGTCAGTTGTTTCATACATTCCTCAGCAATATTCCTTCCATCTTTCAAGAATTTCCTCTGTCTCTGTCAAGGTATTCCCCATCTCGTCACAAATTACATTTAGCTTGGTGTGACATTTCTCGTCATTGTCTTCATTTATGTAAACATTTCACTATCTCTTCCACACTTCTGATGTCCTTCTGTTCTTTCACAACAATCTTGTATGTATTGTTTTTTTGTCTTTTCTTATGTTTCTTCGTATTTCTTTTGTTAAATATTTATATTCCTCTTTGTTGTTGTTTGTCACTTTCCATTGCGTCTTCATTTCTCTACATTGTTTTATCAGTTCTAGTGTGCCTGCTGTAATCCATCCATTCTTTAGTGTTTTCTTTACTGGAACTATATCTTTAGCTGTTGTTATTAAGATATCTCTGACTGGTGTAGCCATATTATCTGGTTTCATCTCCTCCTGTATAGCTATCAGGATTTCGAAACGATTCTTCACTTCTATACCTTATTGTTCTGGTATTTTTGTAAGATCAAAGCAGAGTGGTCTTGATCCAGTAACTTTCTTTTTTATCTTTATCTTCATGTATGCTATTAATAACTGAAGTTCCGTGTCACAATCAGCACCTGGTAAAGTTTTTGCTGATGTTATACTTGATCTCCACCTTCTTTGCACTAAAATGTAATCTATTTGATTCTTGGTTTTCCCATCAGGTGATGTCCATGTGTAAAATCTTCTTGGATGTTGTTTAAAAAGTGTGTTAGCATTCATTAGCTCATTTTCCATGCAAAACGCCATTAGATTGTCACCTGCCTCATTTCTATGTCCTATGCTAAATTTCCCTACAACATGTCCTTCATTTTCTGTTCTTTCTGTACCAATCTTTGCATGAAAATCCCCCATTATTAATACAATAATCATTTTTCCGTACCTGGTCTATCGTCGTTTGCAGCATGTTAAAAAAAGTATTCTACTTCCTCTTCTTCTGCTGCTGATATAGGTGCATATATCTAGATGATAGTTACATTTCTAGGAATGCCCTTAAGTCTGATTTGAGGATTCTATAAATTACTAGATTGTAACCTAGTAATGCTTTTGATGTTGACTTGTCCAAGTAAAAAGCCACTCCATTCTTTCCCCCTAATTCTCCACCAGAGTATATAAAGCTATTATCATTCTCGCTCTTGAAGTGTTCTGATCCTTTCCATCTATGTTCACAGATTCCCAAAATGTGTATTCCCGTTCTTTTCATCTCGTCACTTCTTATTTGATACTTCCCCTCATAATACTTCTTACTTTCCATGTACCTACTCTTATTTTTCTTTTTAGTTTGATGCAGGGGTTTTCCTTAGTAACACTGTCAGGATTTTGTCCGTCATCACATTTACTAGTACTGACCTCTGTCTCACACTCTTCCCCAGTGTTAAAATTAGATCTATCTGGCCTGGGGGCCTCACCACCAGATCTTTTTCCTATCTGACCTTCCATGTTGCTGTTTGGGTTTCTTGATATATTTCCAGAAGATAGTTTACCATTGCTTTCCTTCCAGGGAGTGACTGTACTAGTCAGTGATCGTAGCCATTGTCCCTACATTGAGATCATCTTCCTACCATCATAGAATAGTGACCATAACCAATATTATATGTCGGCTGCTGTCCATTCCATCCACCACCTGCTCCCATGGCTTCACGTCACCCTGATCGGGGGGCTATACGGGTACTCCACCTTGCCCAAGGGTTCCCGTAGACTGACGTCATTCTAATCATTAGATTAGAACACTTAAACCTGATCATTAGATTAGAACACTTAAAAACTGATCATTAGATTAGATCACTTTAAAACTGATCATTAAATTAGAACACTTAAAAACTGATCATTAGATTAGATCACTTTAAAACTGATCATTAGATTAGATCACTTACAAACTTTGTTGTATATTTCCTTTTAATTCATTAAGGAAATGTTTCCTTGTGAATTTCAGTATTTCTTCTTCTTCTTCTTCTTATTCTTCTTCAGTCTACCTAGAACTGCGAGTTCGCGATCTCTGCGGCAGGTGCAGTGAGGATGTTGAGGCTTAGCGTTATGTCGGCTTGGGAGTGGGTCATGGCGGGTGTTTCTTTCAGTCCCTGAATGGAGCTACAAAGCAGGGGGCGTGCAGTACTTCTTTAGTAGACTCCACTACCTTAAGGTCGATCCCTGTCCCGTTAGCCAAGATAGACCTGTTACTGGGGGTACCAACGGGTTGGTGGGACAGGGTCCTGATCAGCTATGGTTCGCCAACCCTGACGCTAATATGTCCGTTATGGGTTGCTGACTGTCAGTTGGAACAGCGTCTCCGTCTCCAGTTAAATATGTAGAAAATGTTAGCTATCTCCTATACTGATTAATAATAAACGGTATCCAAAATTACAGAAAAGCGTAAAGAAAGAAAGAAAGAAAGAAAGAAAAAAGAAAGAAAGTAAGAAAGAAAGAAAGAAAAAAAAAGAAAGAAAGAAAGAAAGAAAGAAAGCCTTCATGTGCTTATTATGAAAGCAAACAACCAAATGCCAACACTAACACTGGGAAAAAAAATCAGATTATTTCTGGGTTGCTCTTGTTTACCCTAAGAACTGCTGAAGAATTGGCTCTCTTCAGCCAGCAACAGTTTAGCATGTGGCTCGTTATCTACGCGTAGCTCTAACGACTCACACATAATCTAGCAGTTCATATGCTAGTCTCAGCCTTAATCTGTGACCGTGGCCTATAAATACTACTTGACGTGGATTTTCATCTAATCGTCCAAGATAAACTTTCATTTTTGTTCATCACCACTTTCCACGTTATCAGTAGTAATTCTCTGACGCTAATATTCAAAACGATGTGAGCAGAACAGAACAAAATGTTCACTGTCTACGCATTGATCATTCATCATTAAGGTACTACAGACATGAATGAGCTACTTGGTATTTTACTAACATTTAAGCAGGAAATTAAGTGTTGCCACACCTGCTTCCGTCGATGTTTGAAGCAATTCATGTGAACGTACAGAAAAGCTACAGTGTCAAAGCTGATGGAGTAATATTATTTCACATTTAAGACGGATATTTTTTTTCCTCTTAGTGGAACTTACAGTCTGGATATCACGCGACAGACCTTTGATGATCTGCGGGTTACGTAATAATATCCAGCGTTTGAAAAGAGAGAATACGAATCAGCAGTTTCGTAAACAGAGAAACGAAATGTCGCTTACTTTGTTTACGTTTCGATTTGATGAATATTTTCATATTTCACGCAGTTTTCTTTCATCACTCGTGAAATTTTAATTTATATAAGCTTACAGGTGAACAAAACATGAGACTGGTGTATCTGTGTGTGTGTGGGGGGGGGGGGGGGACATAGGCTGATTGTGGACTTGACACTGTAAGAAAATATAATGGAGGTTGTGGGGGACATAGATTGATTGTGGACTTGACACTGTAAGAAAATATAATGGAGGTTGTGGGGGACATAGATTAATTATGGACTTGACACTGTAAGAAAATATAATGGAGGTTGTGGGGGACATAGATTAATTGTGGACTTGACACTGTAAGAAAATATAATGGAGGTTGTGGGGGACATAGATTGATTGTGGACTTGACACTGTAAGAAAATATAATGGGGGGGGGGGAGAGTGTGAGGGACATAGAATTATTGTGGACTTGACACTGTAAGAAAATATAATGGGGGGGGGGGAGTGTGAGGGACATAGATTGATTGTGGACTTGACACTGTAAGAAAATATAATGGGGGAGGGGGGAGTGTGAGGGACATAGATTGATTGTGGACTTGACACTGTAAGAAAATATAATGGGAGGGGGAGTGTGAGGGACATAAATTAATTGTGGACTTGACACAGTAAGAAAATATAATGGTGGGGGGGTGTGAGGAACATAGATTGATTGTGGACTTGACACTGTAAGAAAATATAATGGGGGGGGGGAGTGTGAGGGACATAAATTAATTGTGGACTTGACACAGTAAGAAAATATAATGGGGGGGGGGAGTGTGAGGGACAGATTGATTGTGGACTTGACACAGTAAGAAAATATAATTGGAGGGGTGTGGGGGACATAGATTGATTGTGGACTTGACACTATAAGAAAATATAATGGGGGGAGTGTGCTGGACAAAGGGTGATTGCGGACTTGACACAGTAAGAAAATATAATCAACCTGGGGAAGATAAGCGCTTCACATTAATGAGAATGCATTCCTCCTTTAGCTACAATGCGGATTTCAAAGCGACCTGGTAGATTTGTTTAAGCGTTAAAGTTTTGCATTCTGCAGGAGTTGATTCTAGGAATATTTTAGCCAGTACTGATTAAACAGACAGACAGAGAGAGAGAGAGAGAGAGAGAGAGAGAGAGAGAGATAGATTAATTGTCTTTCTGGCAAACAAGTGGACAAACATATCGTCGGACGTATGCTAAAGATGAGTAAACAAAATGCTAATTCCACTCACAGTCTTCTTGTTTCTGCACGCACGCGGCCCCGCGGTGACTTATTACACGTGAATCATTTTAGGGGCCGTGCTGCACTTTATTATACCTAGGGCGAAAGCCTGAAAAAAGGGGCACATTTCTGACGCTGTTCAGTACAGATTATTGGGGCGCCGGGGTGATTTACAGTCTTTCTTGGATGGCAAACTAGCCTGGAACTTTCCCTGAATAATTAGTGTATAAGTAGATAAAACTACACACGAAGCCACTGCAGTAAAGCTGTGATTGTTTTGTGTTTGTTTTTGTGATATCTCCTTGTAGCTGCGGGCTCTTGTTCTTTACAGCCGATGCTGTGAAGATGTTGAGGCGCCACATCGTATGGACTTGGGAGCGGGTTATGGCAGCTATTTTTTTTTCAGTATCGGAGTACAGCTAAAAACAATACTTCTTTAGCGGACTCTACCGCCATGGCGATCCCTGCCCCGTTAGCCAGGGGTACCACTGTACCATGGCCTTCTAAGTGATGATTATAGTTGTTGTTGTTATTATTATTATTAATGAATATGATTATGAATATATTGTAGGCATAATAGTAACATCTAACAGCAACAGAAAAAGTACACGAGAAAATTCGAGCAAGTTAGAAAAAAAAACTTCCATGACACTAGTATGACTGGACGCTGACACAAGTAAACAGAATAGAAGAGACGAATAATAAAAGGCAGACACAATGAAAAGCGAGGACACAATAAAACCTCAGATATGAAAGAGGAAGATAATGACTTAGGTAAATGACAATTTTATAGACGGAGTTGACACGTATGACACTGATTAGCTTGCTAATCTTAGGACGCTATTGCACACGGTTTTTCAATAAAGGAGTTACCGATTCGGCCAGCTGACCAATTAAATATTTAGAGGCGTGGCCTATTGGACAACTGACTTACGACATATAAGTCACGGGGCAGTTGGAGAGGAGGGAGCCCGAAGACGGAGGAACAAGGACTGTCAGTGAATAGAGACCATCCAGACGTCCAAGTAAGGAGCATGAGAAGAAAGGAGCCCCCAAGAAGAGGAAGTCCAGAGGCTAGCGGACAAGTGAGGGAGATCGTAAAAAGTAGGCAGAGAAGAGAAGAACAGCAGACGGAGAATCAGAGACAATCAAGGACAATCAGACGATCAGAGAAGAACAGCAGACATAGAGGGACGATCAAGTGGGGGATCGTCCGACCAAAGACGGTCAATAAGCGAAGGCCGATTCAGACGGCAGAGGAAGACTGTCAGAATAAAACAGAGGACAGACAAGAGAAGAACAGAAGGACAGACAAGAGAAGAACAGAAGGACAGACAAGAGAAGAAAGAGGACGAGACGATATAAAATCAGAAGTAGTGTTAGACGGAAGATGGTTTTCGAGTGATTCAAGTGATTAAAAAAAAAATGACACTTTTGGAACTTCGAGTACAGTGATTTAGACGATGAATTAGTTGACCATGTGTTGCAAATCTATTAGAAAACAGAGTTTAGAATCGTCCTAGTACCACGTGGAGAATATATTCAAGTTGAAAACATTGACGAAATGCTGCATGTAGAATATGATATAATTTGATATTGTGAAGAAATGATTATGTGCTTCAACGACGAAACTAACGAAGATTATGTCATATTACATCTTAGTACAAGTGGTGTTATCAACTGTTGAATCTGATACCTTCATTGTCAGGATTAAATAATGCAGTAAACATTTTCATCCGATCTGATTTAGTGAAGTGGCAATGTTTGTGAAACCTAATCTAGACAACAGTGATCAGATTGTATGTGAAGATATCCCCAGAAATATTCATCAGTATCATCGATAAAGGTAGAAGGATTACAAAGCATATTAATAAGAAGAACTACAAGACAGAAGAACACTACCTCAGTTCGTCAGTATTATGATAGTTCACAATATACATTATTATACCACCTAGAGGTGAGACAGGGTCTTGGTCAGCTATGGTTCTCTAACCCTGACGCTAGCATATCAGGTATGGGTTGCTGATTGCCTCATCGGGCAGGCGTCGTCACCCAGGTAAAGCTGTGATACCAAAACGTATAAACTAGGAAAAAAGTAGGAACAGCTTTATTACTTAACGAGCACAGTTTTTTTCCAAGTTTATACATTTTGGAACTATCCCTGATCCTTGGACAAACATTTAGACCACATCACAGCCCAGTTCCACCGATTCTTGTTAGACACGATCTTGGCTAGTTATTATCACAGAAAGAGGTGGACATTTTTTCTTACGTTTTTTTTTTTAGAAAGTTTGGTTGTTGTTCAGTCATCTGTCTTATCTCTGCATTGTTCTTGAATTCGTTCCACTCGGCATCAAGTACTTGCAGAGATAAGACAGATGACCGAGCAACAACCAGTCTCATGGGTGATCAGGAAAAGGAGATGGACATATGTTGGTCACTTGATGAGAAGAAATGATCAGAGAATCCCAAAACAAGCTATCAAGTGGAACACAACAGGCCAAAGAAAAAGAGGCAGACCGCGTGAAACTCTGAAGAGGATATTGTTAAGAGAGGCCAAATTAACAAGCATAAAATCCTTTGATGAGGTTGAAAGACTCGCCGAAGACAGGAAAGATTGGCGAACTACTTTGCGAGCCCTATGTGACGTTTAACGGCACGGGAAGGATATAAGATATATAAGATAAGACTGGATAGAAGTCTTCTTTCTTTCATATTTTGTCTCATCGTCTGCAATGACATTTTAATAAATTTAGTTAACAGCGAGGAGGCTTGCGCACAGTACAATGGCAGAACAGAGTATTTCAAAGCTAATTTACCACATTGTTCTCTATGGCTTTTCTGTTAACAAATTTCGATCGTAATTTTCCATCTCACATTCACAGCGCTGTTTATGTAGTCACTTGAACTTTTTCGCAGCGCTGGCCATTTCCCGTTCTTTCTTAAATAATAAAAATAACTTCTACATAATACTTTATCTGGTTTTTTTTTCTTCGTTGTTGTTGTTGATTTGTTAGTGTCATTCATAGTACATTAATTCAAAATCGGTCAAGTTTAATTACATAATAGCTTTTCTATCCTCAAGTCTTCTTACTTCACCTTCCCACCAATTTCGTTTAACTCTCTCAACCTCCGGTTCCTGTTTTTTTTTTGTGTGTGTCAGAAACTTGTTAATTCTCTAGTCTTTATCTGCATGTCACATTTCAACTCCCCCCTCTTTCCCTTTTTTTTCTCTTGGCATTGACCTTTTGTGTTGGCAATCCTCTGGATCAGTGTACTTTCTGTTGTACAAGTGAAGGGAAATACAAGCCGTTTTATGCACCAGTTCACAGCCCAGTTATGTCGCAAAAAAGTTGCCGGTTTGCGTGACTGGGAGATTAATCGGAGGATAATTTAGAAACCATTAATCAGTCACCTTTCTACTGGCATTGAAACTCCATTGTGATGCGTTCCGTGGCATCAAGTAAATCTCAGTACGTGGCTCTGATATAACAGAAGCTAATCACAATTAATCGTTAACTTGGAGCCATCATTTCCAGACTTTTGTTGCTGTTCAATATGCAATCATTATGTATTTTTTAGCGTTTGGAATGTTATGATCGAGTGATTTTTATGAACATTTATTTGACTTTTTACGCACTGATAGGAGTAAGAACTCTGTATTCTTGTGCGCCTCGTCATGCAAAGGACAAATTCTCTGAAATAATAAGCAGTTTCCCCAAATGCTAGCATTAGGTATTCACTTTAACTCCAGACTGAGTGAAATGAGACGAGTCTATACAGCTCATGAACTATGTCCACGACTGTGATACCCCTGCGCTCCAGATCAGTACGAATCTATATCCGCCTATTACCTGCAGTGAACAAAGCCAGGAGGCGAATGTGAAAAATAAATAAAATAAAAAAGAGGAATAAGTCAGTGAAGAAACAAAAGTTAAGAGATGAAATGAGGAGTAGGTAAAAGAAGCGAAGTTATCAGTCATCTTATACCTCCACAAAGATGTTGGATGTTCAAGGTTAGAGGGTTATCATCATTGTTAACAAATAACATCTTGTTGGCAGAAATTCAGATGAAGCCACTGACAGCAATTATTGAGGAAAGACGCTGGCGATGGTTGGGACATGTGCTCCGAATGACTGCCGAAAAAAGCACTAATATGGACACCACAGTGAAACAGAAGTAAGGGTAGACCAAAAGAGATATGGAGAAGAACAACAGAGAGGATGTTGAGCAATAGAGGGCTCACCTGGGCAAGTGCAGAAAAAAAGGCAAATGACAGGTATTTGTGGAAAACCCTTGCGGAAGCCCCATGTGCCCTGGGCACTTAAGGTTCTGAGAGAGAGAGAGAGAGAGAGAGAGAGAGAGAGAGAGAGAGAGATCATTGTTAACAGAAAAAAAAAATCTGTAAATCTTGAGGAGGTCAAGTGGTTGACACATTTGTCTGATGATCGGGGGGGGGGGGGGGAGGAGCAGGGGTGATGGTGGTTAGAGAGGTAGAGGGGGGGGGGGGTACTTCCTCTGATAGTCTAGGGAGTTGTGTAGTTGTTTTGCTCTCTGTGTCGTAGCGAGTTTCCCGCGCCTTTTTTTTTTGTTTGTCTAAACACCGAAAATACGAAAGCGAGTAAACAAAAAAAAGTTAACAATCAGTCAAGGGACATAACCACTGAAAATATATTAAACGACGTTTTGACCAGCCCTCGAATATTTTCATATACGTGCATTTTTTCCATGTTCGTTTCTATTGATTCGCCGTCACATTTTTATTCGCTCTCCTATCAAAGGAAGTTTTTTTTTAAACATCAAATCAACGAAAACAGAAGGCCGCGACATTTATAAACTGAAACACTCTCATCTTACCGTGAAGATATATAGAGATCTGAAAAAAAATGGTTATAAATCGCCAAGATAGCCAATAAAGAAACCGAAAGAAAAAGTTATAAATCAACAAGATAACCAATAAATAAACAGAAAGAGAAAGTTATAAATCACAAAGATAGCCAATAAAGAAACCGAAAGAAAAAGGTATAAATCACCAAGATAACCAATAAATAAACCGAAACAAATAGTTATAAATCACCAAGATAACCAATAAAGAAACTGAAAAAAATAGTTATAAATCACCAAGATCTCTCTCTCTCTCTCTCTCTCTCTCTCTCTCTCTGAACCTTAAGTGCCCAGGGCACATGGAGCTTCTGCAAGAGTTTTCCTCAAATGCCTATCCTTCGCCTTTTTTTCTGCTCTTGCCCAGGTGAGCCCTCTATTGCTCAACATCCTTTCTGTTGTTCTTCTCCATGTCTCTTTTGGTCTACCCTTACTTCTGTTTCCCTGTAGTCTCCATCTTAGTGCTTTTTCTGGTAGTTGAGTTGTCAGTCATTCGGAGCACATGTCCCAACCATCGCCAGCGTCTTTCCTCAATAATTGCTGTCAGTGGCTTCAAATCACAAAAATAATCAATAAATAAACAGAAAGAAATAGTAATAAATCATTAAGATAACAAATAAAGAAATTGAAAGAAATAGTTATAAATCACAAAGGTAATATCTTCCATGGCGAAATGATAGATTTTTTTCGGTAATTATCATGACGAGCTTTATTTTGTGAATTAATTTTTTTAATATATTTCGAATTATGAAGGCCAAAAGCAGAAACATTTTGTGCAACAGATCCATATCACTGGAAACAGGATTCCGAGTACTTAAATGTTACATCGATCCAATTTTGTTTTATAGATGTGAAGCATGGTCCATGAATAAGAGAATATAGCGAGAAATGGAGGCCAAGGAAATGTGGTTCATAAGAAGGATGTTGAAGGTACCATGGACAGCTAATAAGACCAACCAAAAAGTCTTAAGAGAGGCTGGAGTTAAAAAGTAAATTATAGCAAAGATCAGAGCCAGACAAGCGAGATTTGTAGGACATTTTCTGAGAAGAAGAAAATTGGAACACATTGTGGCAACTGGAAAGACTGATGGAATAAGAGACAGGAAAACAGAGAGAGAAGTTAATGGATAGGCTGTCAGTGTGGCTAGGAAGAAAGTCACCGATGGATCTTATAATCAAGTCCAAAGGCAGGGAATTGTGGGGAGAAATGATCGCCTATGCCACACGGCACGGCACTTGATTGATTGATTGAAAAGCAGAAAGTTACTGAAGGAGCACTAATGTTCAGAAAGTTAAAAGAGCTTAACATTCTTTATTATATTGTCCCCCTTCTGCCTATTAAATTTAAAATCAGTTGAAGGTGACGTGATGGTGTGTCATGTTTGAAGGTCAAAGGTGACGAAGGCTAAAATTGTGGAGCTGGCTGAATTTTTAAATTGCCTCTTAGCTCCACGGTTTCTTAAAACTAATGGCTACTTAAATTTCTTTGCTCCATAAACTGAATTATTTTTGTAGTAGAATTATTTTTGTTTAAGTCGAGTCTCATATGTTAAAGGAATAATGTATATATATATATATATATATATATATATATATATATATTCTTACATCTTACATCCTTCCCGTGCCGTTAAACGTCACATAGGGCCCGCATGGTATTTCCCCAAGATTTCCTGTCTTGGTGAGTCTTTCAATCTCATCAAGGGATGATATATCCACCCACTGAACTGGCCTCTCTTAACGATGTCCTCTTTAGAGTTCCACGTGGTCGATCTCTTTTTACTTCGGCCTGTTGTGTTCCACTTGATAGCTTGTTTGGGGATCTTCTGATTTTTTCTTTTCTTCACATGTCGACATATGACCATCTTCTTTTTCTGATCACCCATGAGACAGATTGTTGTTTGCTCATCTACCTTATGTATCTCTGTGTTGTTCTTGAATTCGTTCCACTTAATGCCGAGTATTTTCCTTAAGCATTTGCTTTCATAAGAGACTAATTTCTTGTCTATTTCTTTAGTTGTTTTCCAGCTTTCGCATGCATAAATGAGGGTGGATATTACATTTGGAATTTGAATTGAATAGTCTTAACTTGGTTTTTGTGCTTATAACTTTTAAATGCCATATGTTCTCAAGATTCTTGAAGATCGATGCTGCTTTGGCAATTCGAATTCTAACTTCTCTTCTGGTTTCACCATCTTGGTCTATGTAGCTGCCGAGATATGCAAAATGGTTTACTTCTTCAACAGCTGTTCCTTCTATGTAATTTGTCCTACGTGGTTAATGAGAAGTTTCATAGTTTTTGTTTTATCGTTGTTATTTTCAAGTCCTATTTTACTACCCATTGAATACAGGGTATTGTTTTTACCTGCATTGATTTCACATTGTCACTGATAAGAGTTATGTCATCTGCAAAATCAGATCTTTCAGTTGAGTCTTATGTATCCAGTCAATGCCCGTTTTACCTGTGCAGCATTTTTTCATTACGAAGTCTATGACAATTCCAAAAAAGCAAGGGAGATAATATATATCCTTGTATCACACTTGTTTCAATCTGGAACCATTCACTCATTCTTTCTTCTGTGTTAATTGCACAACATGAAAGCTGTGTATATATATATATATATATATATATACATGTTCAATCTGTTGATAGTATCTACAGCTACCACCAATGAGGAGTTCGATGTTCCCATAACCCAGCTTTGCCAACTTATATACAAAATCTGAGACAACATGATCCTCGTTTCCTACGTGTTATAAAGTAACTCACAGTTTGAGTATGATGTTAGTAATATTATGCCTGCAATATCAGCCGTCTATGGTGTGTGCCTGGTCATCCTTTTCTGCTTCAAAATATTCAGAACAAGGCCCGGTTCACAAAATTATTTCCAGTCACTTTTTTTTTCTAGGTAAACAAATGTTCAAGTTTTCTGTGAGAAATACTATTCTCTATTTTAACTAGACTGTAATCTAGTTAAAAGGTTATAAATAATATATAATATAATAAAAGTGAAATCTTTACTTATTGAAAGGTTCTCGTAATTACCATAATTTTATTTGGAATAAGTGCAGGAAATTTTATCTTTAAATTTACTACACTTATTTGAAGACCGGATTTCTTTGACTATTGGTTGATTTTCTGCTTTCCTTTTTTTAAAAATTTTATTGGATCCCTTTGTACACGTGCGATTGTTCCTGGAAAGTCCAGAACCCCAGTTCTACTGCTATTTATTAGTACCCAACTTCTGCACTGTATTACGCCCTTGTTATTTCGCTGTCTTCTTCTTCTTCTTCTGCTTCTACCATCAAGATCGCCCCTGATACTACTGAATTTACTCCTGTGGTTCTCACGATAGTCACATTTAGGATGGAGGCTCAGAGCATCGTGGGAGTTGGCCCTATATTCTCGGTGGGTCACAGAAGCGGCATTGCGTGACACCGTGGTTTTCGTTGCACAAGTTTAGTCTAGAGTTGGACTTTCTCACCGGAAAACCTCGACATGTTTTGGATATAATATATCCCCGTCGAGTGAGAGGTGGTTGTCTGTCTAGACTGCACGGTCTAGTATTTCCGACTTCAGCATTTTGTGTTCGTGGCCGCTACCCTTCCTGGTGGTGACCAGGACGGAGCTTTTGTCGAGGAGGACGGATCCTCGCCACTAGTAAGTTTCATCCCTGGGTTAAACCGGTTAAGGCGTATTATCCCAGTATGAGTGTCTAGAGCGGAAGTATCGTGATTATGCATAGCCATCAAGTTTCACCCCTGGGTTAAGCTGGTTTAGGCATTTTGCTCCAATGTGTGTGTATATAGGAAGTGGCCGGCCTCTAGAGCAGAGATTCCATGATATGAGTAGCCCTCACTGCGAGACCACTGGCCAAACAGATAAAACTTCACTTAATCCTTTCCATCATTTTTTCCACGGCGGCGCCACGCGGCAACCCTAATCGCATTTTTCTTCATTGGCTGAGAGGAGTTTCACCCCATACGTGGCAGCTGAGGAATCTCGCCAGCAGCGTGTTATTTCGTTGTGTTTATGACATAAATATCGTGACTGAAAATGTGCACAAACATGACCAGTCCAACAGTGTAGGATGGTAAAGTGTGCAGCAAACATGACCACTCCACCAGCTGCAGGACTGTATGGGAAGAGGGAAAACCGTGCATTTAACATTAAACAAATATTTGCCACTCTCATGATAAATATTGATGCCCGTCTTCTAAATTAAATATTGCTTGGGCCCTTTTCATTTTAAATTTCCATAAGGACTGAAAAAAAACAAACTTCTGAGAAGCAGAAAAATGGCAGAGCAGGGCAGGGCAGGGCGCTCATCGGTTAAAAACGAGAGGTGTAATATATTTTTGTTAAAACTTGCCTAAGGGTCAAAGCTTATTAAATCCATCAGCAATCCATTCATGTCCTATTGTGCTAATCGCCAAAACAACCATCCTGTGATGTTAAAGTGTATCAGATGATTTGGAGGGATAAGTTCACACCATTTCTCATGTTCTACAGCAAGTTTTATTTGGAGCTTCAGTTATGTTGTATACTGCTATATGTCTTGTATACTGCTATATGTCTTGTATACTGCTATATGTCCTGTATACTGCTATATGTCCTGTATATTGCTATATGTCCTGTATACTGCTATTTGTCCTGTATACTGCTATATGTCCTGTATACTGCTATTTGTCCTGTATACTGCTATATGTCTTGTATACTGCTATATGTCCTGTATACTGCTATATGTCCTGTATACTGCTATATGTCCTGTATACTGCTATATGTCCTGTATACTGCTATATGTCTTGTTTACTGCTATATGTCCTGTATACGTCTTGTATACTGCTATATGTTTTGTATACTTCTACATGTACTGTACACTGCTACATGTCTTGTATACTGCTACATGTACTGTATATTGCTGCATGTCTTGTATACTGCTACATGTACTGTACACTGCTACATGTCTTGTATACTGCTACATGTACTGTATATTGCTGCATGTCTTGTATACTGCTGCATGTCTTGTATACTGCTACATGTCTTGTATACTTCTACATGTACTGTACACTGCTATATGTCTTGTATACTGCTACATGTACTCTACACTGATACATGTCAGTTCTATCATTTCTTCACCAGGATAACCTTGGCTGGGCGTCTTCCCATCTTTCTTTCAGATGTTTGTAGCACGGCTGTCATGGCAACAGGGTTTGAGTCTTTCTGGAGCACATGACCGATCCTTCTCTAGTTTCTTCTTGCAATAATTACACGCTTGTTTTCTCGAAGGCTTTGAGCTAGCACGTCTGTATTGCTTGCCCGTAGGCAGAACATTTTCATGATCTCTTTCAAATGTTTCTGGGGTTAACGAAGCTTCTTTGGCTTTGTTTAACTTTTAAATCATTGTTCGTTTTTTTTTTCCTCTGAGGCCTGACCTAAGTTGCTAAATTAACTCTTCTGTCCGCCTAATTTGAGTCTGGCCACAGCCAGCCCTGGCCTAAGTTGCTAAATTAACTCTTCTGTCCGCCTAATTTGAGTCTGGCCACAGCGAGCCCTGACCTAGGTTGCTAAATTAACTCTTCTGTCCGCCTAATTTGAGTCTGGCCACAGCGAGTCCTGACATAGGTTGGTAAATTAACCCTTCTGTCCGCCTAATTTGAGTCTGGCCGCAGCCAGGCCTAGCCTAGGTTGGTAAATTAATCCTTCTGTCCGCCTAATTTGAGTCTGGCCACAGCCAGCCCTAGCCTAGGTTGGTAAATTAATCCTTCTGTCCGCCTAATTTGAGTCTGGCCACAGCCAGGCCTAGCCTAGGTTGGTAAATTAACCCTTCTGTCCGCCTAATTTGAGTCTGGCCACAGCCAGGCCTAGCCTAGGTTGGTAAATTAATCCTTCTGTCCGCCTAATTTGAGTCTGGCCACAGCGAGTCCTGACATAGGTTGGTAAATTAACCCTTCTGTCCGCCTAATTTGAGTCTGGCCGCAGCCAGCCCTGACCTAGGTTGCTAAATTAACTCTTCTGTCCGCCTAATTTGAGTCTGGCCGCAGCCAGCCCTGACCTGGGTTGGTACAAAAGACTTTTTGCCCTTCCATTTTGGAGCCAGGTTGCTACAGGGAACGTTTTTTGTTCGTTCATTTTGAGTCTGACCTCAGTGACCTCTGATGTAGGTTGACGCAAAGAACTCCGTACGAACATGTCTGAAAGTAAAAGAAGCTATCTGATTATAACGTGAGTACCTAATTTCACTGAAATACTGCTAGCCGTGTTACAAGTGTACTCTGGTGTACATCGCACTGCAGGCAGATAACTCTTACGTTTCAGAACGGATCATATTTGTGCATTGAGTGCAGGCGTATTGTGAGTATTTTGATGTGTTTATGTTTGAATATTTGTCGATATTAACGAAGACAGACGCAGTCAAAACTGGCTGAACTTGGGGCCTCAAAGTATACGATGACAAGAAAACATGACATCATCAAGCAATCATTAGCAGATGGGATGTTAACTGTTGATCTTTTCAGTACTAATGAGGACTGCTTTACCTTTGTGTTGCTCATGGGAATGACATCACCACAGTTTTATTTATTGGGACATTACCGCTGTCTTACTCATGGGAACGACATCACCACAGTTGCATTTGTGGGGAAATTACCATAGTCTTACAGATGGGAACGACATCACCACAATTTTATTTATGGGGACATTACCATAGTCTTACAGATGGGAACAACATCATCACAGTTTTATTTGTGGGGACATTACCATAGTCTTACTCATGTGAACGACAATATCGCTGAAGTTGTCAGATTTTGTCTAATAAACAGGATATCTAAACCTGTCCGAGTCTATCTATTAAACATGAGCGTTAAATCTGTTAAACCCCGTGTAATCAACAGGAAAGCTAAAGTTGTCAGAGCTTATCTATTAAACAGGTAAGCTAAAGTTATCAGAACTTGTCTGATAAACAGGAATGCTAAAATTGTTAGACCTTGTATAATAAACAGGAACGCTGAAGTTGCTAGACCTTGTGGAATAAACAGGAACGATAAAGTTGTTAGACCTTGTGTAATAAACAGGAACGCTGAAGTTGCTAGACCTTGTGGAATAAACAGGAACGATAAAGTTGTTAGACCTTGTGTAATAAACAGGAACGATAAAGTTGTTAGACCTTGTGTAATAAATAGGAACGCTAAAGTTGTTAGACCTTGTGTAATAAACGGGAACACTAAAGTTGTTAGATCTTGTGTAATAAACAGGAACGATAAAGTTGTTAGACCTTGTGTAATAAATAGGAACGATAAAGTTGTTAGACCTTGTGTAATAAACGGGAACACTAAAGTTGTCAAGGTAAAAGGTAAAATTCCCGTTTCCATGCCAGTAATGCATATTGGGGATACGGCGTTTGGCCCATATTTCCAAGACCTTCGGCACATGAAAGTCTGATGTGGTCACTATCACCCCTGACCCCATTTTCCTTTAAAGAGTTATCTGGTACCCATTTTTAGAGGTTGAGTGGACCCCGGGACCTTTCTGGTGTGTAGCAGATAAAAAAAAAAAGTTTCCTCTCTTGGGATTTGAACCCGCTACTACCGGATTAATAGACCGAGCGTCTAACCACTCAGCCACCCAGGCCGTCACTAAAGCTGTCAAAGCTTATATTAATAAACATAAAGGCTAAAGAGCCCTATGCCTGAAATTGATATAAAAAAAAAGAATGAGTTGGTGAATATTAAGAACAAAAAGATAGAAAAAGTTATAAGTAACATTTTTTATCAAGGCTATAACTGTTAAAGTTCGATTCTCAGTCTAAGACAGTACTAACACTAGACTGCCGATTCTGCTTGTGAAAAGCGCCCTACAAGCTCCCCTATTGAGACTGAGAATTTAAGTGTTTGTATATGCGCGGTCACACGAGTCCGACAGGAAGTGATAAGCTGGCGCTGCGTTTAACTGGTGTCTGGATAGTGAAGCGAGTGACCCTGGAGCGTGCCAAGAAAAGCAGAGTACATAACAGCTCCAGGAGTCAGAACACCAGCGCAGCCGTCCCAGGACAGCTCCCCCCCCCCCCAACCCATCCCACGTCATCCAAACACTGAACAGTTTGATTCTGTATTATCTCACATAAATTCTAGAATTTTCATCCTTTATTCTTGCTCGTGAAGAACAATATATACGTGCATAGATAGCTTGAACTGAACTACAGAATTTCATACTTTTAATTTCAAACTGTTTCTAATGTCTTAAATGAGAGCGAAGACCATTTTGGCACTCAGCGACCCATACCTGACATACTTTCGTCAGGGTTAGAGAACCATACCTGGCCAAGACCCTGTACCACCTATCTGTTGGTTCCCCCCCCCCCAGTAACAGGACTCGCCTGGGTAACAGAGCATGGATCGCCATAGTCCCCCCCCCCAGTAACAGGACTCGCCTGGGTAACAGAGCATGGATCGCCATAGTCCCCCCCCCCCAGTAACAGGACTCGCCTGGCTAACAGAGCATGGATCGCCATAGTCCCCCCCCCCAGTAACAGGACTCGCCTGGGTAACAGAGCATGGATCGCCATAGTCCCCCCCCCCAGTAACAGGACTCGCCTGGCTAACAGAGCATGGATCGCCATAGTCCCCCCCCCCAGTAACAGGACTCGCCTGGCTAACAGAGCATGGATCGCCATAGTCCCCCCCCCCAGTAACAGGACTCGCCTGGGTAACAGAGCATGGATCGCCATAGTCCCCCCCCCCAGTAACAGGACTCGCCTGGGTAACAGAGCATGGATCGCCATAGTCCCCCCCCCCCATGGAAGGTGGAATCTGCTAAAGAAGTACTGTACACCTCCTGCTTTTAGCTAGACCCGGGGACTAAAAAAATAACTGCCAAATCTAACTCCCAGGCCGATACGTTGCATTGCCTCGACATCTTCACAGCTTCAGCTGCAGAGAAAACCAGCTCACAGTTCCGGGGAGATAGAAAATAAGACAAGACAAGACAAGATAAGACAATATGTCTAAAGGCCCAAAATATAATATAATATAATATAACGCTGTAATTTCTATTGCACTTTCAATTTTTGTGTATTAATATAATCCTGTACGCCGCCAAGTCTAACAATGCGTGGAAAATATTGCTATAATCATTCCTAGCCTTGTTTTTTTACGTTTTTTTTTCTTCTTTTGTTAGTCCAATCACAAACCGTCCTAATATACGCACATATACACAGTGGGTAGCTTCCCTCTGAAACTATCACGTTTGTGCGAATGCTAAAAAGGTTTACCATCGGGCTACAAAGACCATGGTACTGATCTAATCAGACAGAGGACTTAGGTCTATAGACGGAGTGCTGTAGCAAGGTCACGCTGGTTAAATGTAATGAGAAGAGAGGAATGGCCGTGGGTGATTCACGATCAAAGTGGGAAAACTAAAAACTGTGAATTCAAACGCTCATAACCGAACCTCGCAAAATCAGATCAAATTTTCGTCAGTACTTGTTGTGAGGGGGGAGGGGGGACTGTTTGTCTCTGCAAAAAAATAAAACAAAACTGTGCTTGCAGTGTAAATTTTTGTCTGTTAGCTCACATATGTTTGGCTATAAAGTTAACAGAATAGTAGTGTCTTGCACGGGATATACAAAGGACGAAATAATCATGGACTAACATTTGTCCATGTTTAACAGATCTTGCGCATTAAAAATAATATCTGCATCTTTCTGATAAAACAAGACTCCAAATTTATTTTTCATTCTTCAAAGTCTGTTTCTAAAAATTTTTTTAAAAAATGATTTTAAAACTTAGTCTGTTAGAAGCAGTATTTTCCTTATGAGAATGACACATGCGCACATACTTGTCTTGTCTTGTCTTGTGCTGTCTCCCTGTAACGGTGTTTTTGCAGCCGATGCTGTGGCGGTAACACGCACATACAGAAGCCTACATACATGCAAACCTACATTATTGTTATTATGTGCCGGATAGCACATAATACGACTATGCTTCTTTATCTTGTGCGGTGCTTGGAGTTTCAAATCAATTCAAATGTTTCTCGTTTCTCATGGCACTTGGTCAGTCCACTGAGATATTTCTCTCCTGGCATTCCTCTCTTTCTTTTTCCCTTGCGTTTTCCGGCCATTATCAAGTTCTCCGCCTTCTGTCTTCTCATGAGATGTCCAGGAAATTTTGACTGTCTTTTTCTTAGAATTTTAGCTAGTTTCCATTTTGTCTGAAATTTCTTTCAGAAACTCTTCTTTTTTTCTGCCTGTAGTAGGAGCCTGTTCTTTTACCGGATGCGCCAACCGGGTGACAGATGTTTGAACGATAAAGAGGTCAGCTGTGAATATCTGGGAAAAAAAAGTAGCCGATAAAAGCAGGTGCCCTGCTCTCTTTAGAGAAAGGCTAGCAGGGAAAATCGTATACAAACCGAGCCGAAGGCAAAGGGAAACCGCCAAAGTACCGTCATTCCCTTGTCAAATCATGTTTCACATACATACATACATACATACATACATACATACATACATACATACATACAATACATACATACATACGTACGTACGTACGTACGTACATACATACATACATACATACATACCATAGACATACACACATACATCTCTCTCTCTCTCTCTCTGAGCTTTAAGTGCCTAGGGTACATGGGGCTTCCGCAAGGGTTTTCCACAAATCCCTGTCCTTTGCCTTTTTTCTGCTCTTGCCCAGGTGAGCCATCTGTTGCTCAGTATCCTCTCTGTTGTTCTTCTCCATGTCTCTTTTGATCTACCCTTACTTCTGTTCCCCTGTGATGTCCATCTTAGTGCTATTTTTTATAGTGAGTTGTCAGTCATTCGGAGCACATGGCCCAACCATCGCCAGTGCATTTAATCAATAATTGCTGTCATACATACATACGTACATACATACATACGTAAAAACATGTCTGCAGTAAAATGTAGCTATTTTCGCGTTAGATTAATTTACAGGACACCAATCTGTAACAATCATTCCCAGCTGGCTCGTTATGCCTCTGCCTTATCGTCGATCTTGTTCCTTATCGTCGATCTCTTATAAATAGGAAACTACGCGGCTTTGGTACGGTAAAGTAAGAGAACACAGTTTTGTAGGATTAGACCTCGAAAAATTCGTAGACAAAGCACTTTAATGAGACGTGAGAGAAAGAAAAGTCACAAGAGAATTACCTGGGATTCGAACACGGACTCCGGTAGGACGAGCAGCCATCTTTCCAGGTGTCACGATCTCTCGTGTCTACTGAGCAGTTACTAAAGACAATGTCAATAAAACACCTTTTTTGGGGTGCTAGTTGGCTAAGTCGATAGCACGCTGTTCTCTCATGGCTAGACGGCTGCTCGTCCTACCGGAGTCCATGGTTTGAATCCCAGGTCTCTTACAATGTATGCAGTAGTTAATAGCCAATAAAGTTGTAGTTTTTAAAATACTAACTTCGCCTTAAAATAGAAACAATGTATACTATAATCGCACGGAACACGGCAGCCATGTTGTGATGTGCGTTCCTCATCACGGCAGCAGTTCCGTCTCTTTGTCATGCCTAAATGTGACAAGATAGGGGTATGGTACCATAGCCTTATTCTCTGCTTGAAGAAAACACTTTACGTGGCTTGTATTCCACTATTCTCCACTACACTAGAATCAACCGTTGTCGTGTTGTTGTGAGGTAGCCTCTTTGAAGTGAATTAATGTTACTGTGCTCTTGAATATGCGTATAGAAACATCTATTCATTTTCCATTTTTAAAGGCAGGTGGCGCTTACAGTTTCACCTGAAAACTAAAATAGAATTGTTTAGGTAAGGTTTTTATGCCAAGCCCCTTCTTTGTACTCTGATAACGACTATCAAAGAATGACCAAGAGACAAATAATAAATCTGTAGTGAGTTTCCCCGGTGAGGGAAGTGGCTTGTGTCCCTTCATCCTCTATCTAGCGGTCTAGAGGAAAGGGAAATAACACTTTGCGCGTGGGCTCGTCGTACCAGTTACTAGTAAGACATGACCTAACACAACAAGCCCGTGGTTTCTGGCGGATATTTTTTCTGAACTATGCAGGAAACTCTCTATTGTGGAGAGCGGAACAATACAACTCCTTCAGATCATCAGAGGAAGTGCCCCCAGATAAGTGTTTCGCCCTATTAAACTCCTGACACTCTGGGAGGTGGAAAGGGGGGGGGGGGGGGGGGAACGGCGGGACTTCTGCGTCATGCATATTATATGTGGCAGTTTACGTTTGCTTGGTGACATTCATAATAGTTTATGTGTGCATATTTATTGATCTGTGCCTGTCTACCTGTCTGTTTGTCTGTCTGTCTGTCTGTCTGTCTGTGTGTCCGCATGATTTTTAGCAAAGACGATGATACTTTTTTGATATCATGCTATGAAGACAATTGTGATCTTTTAAATTTAAAAAAAGGGCATTCGATATAAGAGCAAAACTAAATTAGTAACAAGGTCTGCTTGAAACATACGTATAGCACGTACTGAAAGAGAAAATGGGGGACTTGGATTAACTTGGGGCTTAGATTAACTTTGTCACTTTCTTGTCACGAAAAGAGTCGAGCTTCAAAAATGTTAATACGGCCATATAGAATGAGAGAGAGAGAGAGAGAGAGAGAGAGAGAACGGCGAGGGAATGAGTCAGAAAAGAAACAGACAGAAACAAATGTGAAGGTACAGGAGAGAGAAAGAAACAGTTTCAAAAACTGAAGGTAAAGAAGGAGGTACTAGAAAGAAATAACTTTTTGATTGATGGATTAATTGGCTGATTGATTGACTGATTGATTGATTGATTGATTTTTATTTGCAGTAGATGAAGAATTGGGCACCCAGGCTCCTTTTGATGTTCTTCTTTTTATCAAATAACTTTATCTCCATTCCAAACATTCTACAACAGATAATAAAAATATACAATGCGTATGAGAAACATGATTAAGACTAATATAATAAAACCGAAATAACAAAGTTGAAATGACAAACCTGTTGCCTCTTATCCACGAGCATAGTACAGGAAATAACCACATATATAAACCAAAGTTACTCTTATCCAGATGCTTAGTAGAGTAAATAACTACATACATAAAACAAAGTTACTCTTATCCACACGCTTAGTACAGGAAATAACTACATATATAAAACAAAGTTACTCTTGCAGTCTTGTACTTAATGACTATTTAGCAAACTACTTGTATCATGCAGTAGGAGAATTCAGTATAAAATCATTTACATTCAGTGCTTGCAAAAAAAATCTAAAGTAAACAGTTTATGAAAAGACAGAATGATATACAGACAGACAGACAGACAGACAGAGAGATAGAGATAGATAGATAGATAGATAGATAGATAGATAGATAGATAGATAGATAGATAGATAGATAGATAGATAGATAGATAGATAGATAGATAGATAGATAGATAGATAGATAGATAGATAGATAGATAGATAGATAGATAGATAGGACAATCGGACCTGTCTGACATTCTGCTCTCTGTCTCTCATCATTCACTCTTCCTAATCATTCAGTTTAACTCAAGTATATAAAAACATAAAGAGCTTGAATAAAGTGTAAGACATCAGGACATTTATCCTTCTTCCAGACAATCACGAATACATGGCAACTAATACCACTTTCTCACGCACGCTTAGAGTGAACTCGGGTCACTCTCTGAAGACAAAACACATTGGATGGATGGATGGATGGATGGATGGATGGATGGATGGATGGATGGATGGATTGATGGATGGATGGATGGATGGATGGATGGAGGGACAGATGGATGGATGGATGGATGGAGGCACAGATGGATGGATGGATGGATGGATGGATGGATGGATGGATGGATGGATGGATGGACGGATGGATGGACGGACAGATGGATGGATGGATGGATGGATGGACGGACGGACGGATGGATGGATGGATGGATGGATGGATGGACGGATGGATGGATGGATGGATGGATGGATGGACGGATGGATGGATGGATGGATGGATGGATGGATGGATGGATGGATGGATGGATGGACGGGTGTGAAGAACTGGGTACACAGGACCATTTAACATTACAGCCTTTATTACTCAGTTAAGCTGCCCCCACACGTTCGCTTTGAGTCTGGTATCAGATGCGCGTAATATTTATACACGGATGCGTGCAAATTTACAACAAACTCTTACATTGATCTGTTAATCACGTATTCAGCAAAAGGGCTTTCTCATAGAATTCTTGTCTGCAGACACTCATCTACATGAACTGACAATTTACCTATAATGACATACTTAAAGTCCAGTTCAAGAATAATGTCATATAACAGAGAAAGAAAGGTGAAGAGAAGGGAGGGAGAGAAAGAAACAGAGAGAGGAAGATGAAAAGAAAGAAAGGAGAAGAATAAACAAAGAGAGGAAGGTGAACGAAAGGAGCGAGATAATGCAAGAGAGATAGATAAAAAGAAACAGAGAGAGAAAGGTGAAGTGAAGGGAGGAAGGAAGGGGAATAAAGGAACAGAGTAAGGTGATGAGAGAGGAAGAAGAGAAAGAAACAGAAAAAGAAAGGTGAAGAGAAAGGAGGGAGGGAGGGAGAGAGAGGAAAAAAACAGAGAAAGAGGTGACGATAAAAAGGGAGAGAAAGAAATAGAGAGAAAGGTGAAGAGAAGGGAGGGAGGGAGAGAGAGAGGAAAAAGCAGAGAAAAAGGTGATAAAAAGGGAGAAGAAAGAAATAGAGAGAGAAAGGTGAAGAGAAAGGAGGGAGGGAGGGAGAGAGAGAGGAAAAGCAGAGAAAAAGGTGACGATAAAAAGGGAGAAAAAGAAATAGAGATAGAAATATTAAAGGCTAGGAGGGAGAGAAAGAAAAGGGGAAGGGTAGAAAGAAACAGAGATAGAAACGATTTGGAAAGTGGGAAGAAAGTGGGATTCTCGTTTTTCTAAAATATATAAAAGACTTTAAAACGCACATTTTTTACGTCAGCACAAACATTTTCATAAATGAAACACCTTCCCACAAACATGCGTCCACACATGCACAAACACATACAAACTGTAGCTGCTGCAGTTATTCTGTTATTTTTTTTTTATGTAGCCAAAGTAACGGAAGCAAAGTTAGACATTTCTGAGTAATAGAAACTGACTTGTGCTCCGTGACTCCATGAATTTCAGAACGGACGCCAATAATCTGTTGTGGCACCTTTGGGGTCTCTAAATTAGCATTTCAATGGCTGAAGGGCACATAACATTACCCAAGTCACTAATAAATCAATAACGTTTTCCAAAGTAGAAAGCTGGGAATAAATTTCAAGTTATGGAACTCACGCCCCTTCTCCTTAAAATAAAACTATAGAAGATAAGGAGTTTTTGAGTAGAAATGTTCCCCCAAGTCACGTCGTCTTTTATATTTTGTTCAGAGAAATGAAATCCGCTTATGCTTCAGTTTCCTGTTCGGGCCATTAATATAAATATGATTAAATTGTTCATTGGATGGTTAATATTATAAACCACGATATTTTGACACATTTCACTGCATAAGAACTCTCTCTCTCTCTCTCTCTCTATATATATATATATATATATATATATGTTATATATACGCCCGTGTGGTACCCGGGATCTGCAAAGAATAGGACCACTGTACCCTACCACGCATGATCGTAAAAGGCGACTAAGGAGGGTTCGGCATAGGGCCAGCAACCCTATCTGGTAAAAAAAAACTATCAGCCTGCTACAGAAACGGAAGCAAGGGAAAAAATAAATGCAGGTGGAAGGAGAAATGCGTATCAGGAAACTGAGCCCATGAAGGTTGTGGATGAAAGCCAGCCACTGAAAGTCCCCAGCCCGACTGCAGACCTCCTGGAACCTAAACACAAGATGCAAATAGGCAGCTGGAATGTAAGAACACTTAACCAGACTGGAAAACTAGCACAAACCATCAAGGAAATGCACAGATACAAACTAGACATACTAGGAATACAAGAAGCAAGATGGACAGGACAAGGCAGAAGGAAATTAACAACACAGCACACAGAAGATACAATAATATGGTCAGGTAAAGAAGATCTCCATGAAGGAGGAGTAGCATTGGTTATAACAAAAGAAGCATCAAGAGCATTGCTGAAATGGACCCCAATAAATGAGAGATTATTATATGCACGGTTCAACTCAAGATTCACGAAGCTGTCTATTATAGTTTGTTATGCACCAACAGAAGCAGCTGAAGAGGAATTAAAAGAAGATTTTTACAACAGCCTCCAAGCCACAGTAGAAACAATACCCAAGGATGATATGCTACTCATCTTGGGCGACTTCAATGCAAAAGTAGGTGAAGGAAATGAAGATAGAAGAAGAATCATGGGAAGAGAAGGAATCGGAGAAATAAATGAAAATGGAGAAAGACTATGCAGTTTCTGTGAAGAAAACATGATGACCATCGGAGGGACAATTTTCCAACACAAAAACATCCATAAGGTGACTTGGAGGTCACCAGATAAAACCACAGAAAACCAAATCGATCACATACTAATAAACAACAAGTGGAAACGGTCACTACAAGATGTGCGAGCAAGGAAAGGAGCAGATGTAGGAAGTGATCACAACCTTCTGGTAGCAAAAATAAAACTAAAATTAAGGAAAGCCAAAATCGGAGAACACAGAAAGATACATTTTGATACAAGAAAACTGATAGACCAGCAAACAAGAAATGAATTCTCAATAGTACTTAAGAACCGCTTCAGTGTCCTACAAGACGAAGCAGAAATGTCCATATTAGAGTTCAATAAAACACTACAGGAAACAGCAAAAGAGGTGCTGGTATATCGGAAAAGGAAAAAAGAGGAATGGATAAGCGAGACCACATGGGAAAAGATAGAGCAAAGAAAAGAAATCAAGAAAAAATTACTGAACACCAAATCACAACGACTTAAAGAACGAGTTTTAAGTAATTATGCACAAAAAGACAAAGAAGTGAAGGAATCATGCCGTCAGGATAAACGTCAATATTATGACAACTTAGCAGAAACAGCAGAGAAAGCAGCATATACAAATGACATGAAAACCATATATAAAATCACAAAGCAGATGACAGGTAACTTCAACACAAGATGTGAAAGGGCAGTAAGAACACGAAATGGACAACTGGTCAGTGGAGAAAGAGAAAAAATTGAAAGATGGAGGGAACACTTTAACACCCCACTAAACAGAACACAAACAGCACAAACAATAGACATACCTGAAGCAAAAACGGAACTAAACATCAATACAGGACCAATAACAATAAATGAAGTAAAGGAGGTGATAAAGAAGCTAAAATCAGACAGGGCACCAGGTGAAGATGAAGTGACTGCTGAGATGTTGAAAGCAGAAGAAACAGAAACACCAAAACAACTTTGCCGGATATTACAACAAATTTGGGATCTAGAAAAAGCCCCAGAGGAGTGGAAAACTGGGCTTATAGTAAAACTACCAAAGAAAGGTGACCTCAGAGATTGCGGGAACTGGAGAGGCATTACCCTACTACCACTCACCAGTAAAGTATTTTGCAGAATAATCATCAACAGAATTGTACCACCACTTGAGGAAAAACTTCGGAAAGAGCAGGCAGGATTTAGGAAAGGAAGATCATGCATAGACCACATATTTGTACTTAGACAAATATTAGAACAGGCAAATGAGTGGCATAGCACAACATATGCATTATTCATAGATTTTGAGAAAGCCTTTGACAGTATCAACAGAGATGCACTGTGGAAAATCCTAAGATGGCATGGCCTCCCCCATAAAATAGTTAATGTAATCAAAGCCCTATACGAGGGTTTTCAGTGCAAAGTTATCTGTGGAGAACATACTTCCAGTAGCTTTAGGGTACAAACAGGAGTGAAACAGGGATGTGTACTATCACCAACATTATTTATCTTGGCAGTAGACTGGTTAATGAAGGAGGCAACATCAGACAAACGCAGAGGATTACAATGGACCCTTGACACAGTGCTGGAGGACCTTGACTTTGCGGACGACATTTGTCTATTATCAAGCAGTCACAAAGATATGCAAGATAAAATAAACAAGCTAACTCAGAATGCAAACAACATAGGACTAAAGATCAACGTAGGAAAGACAAAGTTACTGAAGCAAAATGTGAACAACAGAAATGTACTCAGAGTAGATAACAAGTTAGTGGAGGAGGTCAACGAATTTGTATACCTTGGCAGCAGAGTAGTAGAAAATGGAGACAGCACAGAGGACATCAACAGCAGACTTACTAGAGCAAACCAGGCTTTTGCAATGCTGCAGACTATATGGAAATAAAAAAAACTAAGCATAAATATGAAAATCAGGATATTTAAGAGTAATGTTCTAAGTGTACTACTCTATGGAAGTGAATGCTGGAAAATCACCAAAACCATAGAAAACAAGTTGAATTCTTTCCAGACTAAATGTTTACGAAGAATTAGGAAAATATTCTGGCCAAACACCATAAGAAATAACATCTTATTAGCAGAAATGCAGATGAAACCACTGACAACAATTATTGAGGAAAGACGCTGGCGATGGTTGGGTCATGTGCTCCGACTGACTGACAACTCACTACCAAAAATAGCACTAAGATGGACACCACAGGGGAGCAGAAGTAAGGGTAGACCAAAAGAGACATGGAGAAGAACAACAGAAAGGATGTTGAGCAATAGAGGGCTCACCTGGGCAAGAGCAGAAAAGAAGGCGAAGGACAGGCATTTGTGGAAAACCCTTGCGGAAGCCCCATGTGCCCTGGGCACTTAAGGTTCAGAGAGAGAGAGAGAGAGAGAGAGAGATGTTATATTGTTATATAATATGTTATATTGCTGAATGTGTGAATGTATCGAATTTCGACGTAATACCTGCTCATTTTATGTATTTAAAATTGTTCGATTTTTTAAACTAAAACGAGTAATAATAAAATGATGTTGAATGACTGTGAGAGATTTAGGCCAAAATCTTAGATACGTCTGAGTACTCAATTTTTCCCCTTTTAAAAATATACTTCTTTCTCTCTCTCTCTTTCTCTCTCACTCTCTCTCTTCCTCTCTCTCACTCTCCCTCTCTCTCTCTCCCCCTCTCTCTCTCTCTCTTCTCCCCGCTATCTCTTTCTCACCCTGTCATCTTCAGCACAATGTATATTGTTCAGGTTCAGAACATATCTTATTTTTAAAAAATACATTACGAAAGAATCTACAACATAATATATATATATATATATATATATATATATATATATATAATCTGTATTTTGTGAATGATCTATTAATGTACCATTATTCTGTCTCTATAGTTTGTCATTTAGCGGTGGCATTGAGACAGGAACATTTCTGTTTCTGCTTTTGTTCTCGGTTTTCCAGACATCGCTGAACTTCGTACAAACAACAAGTGTCATTTCAAAAGCAAAGATTCTCTTTTATTTCTTAAACCATGGGTGCTCCCTACTTGCGAGAAGTGTATATATTTAGTCGTCATTGTTCAAACTTCTGTCATCCGTCACTTCTGAGTGCGGTTTTTATGTAGTTTTCATTCTAAAGCACTTTTATGAATCAGTATTATATCTGTAAAAGAGATCATAAGCAAGGGATACACATGGAGGGAAATAGAAAAGAAATCCAAGAACAAGGGAAATTGGGAAATTTTACCCGTGGCCTATACTCTCACGGGAAGGATGGGGGTGGGGAGTTATTCTTCTTCGTTCGTTCAGTTTCATATGTTTGGCTTTCTAAACAAGGAGCCGAGTCACCTCTACGAATCCCGCTGTCTGCAACAGGTCTTGGTTGGAGCCCCGGAGTTTCTCCTCCATGCTCTTCTCTCGGGGCAATACCTGAGCCTTGACGTGTCTTTATGTAGTGCAAGTCTGTAACATAAGATCGGGACTCTGGGGGGGGGGGGGCCCTTGGCACATGCATTGGGCTGTTGGTGTGACCTTTATCTTGTGGAGGTGGCCGTTTAGTCTGTAGACCTCGGAGTGACGGGCAATGATGATGATTACAGTATTATATGTGAAATTCACCTACATGGTACTTCCTATCTTTAGATGTAAGGCTTTATGCGCTGAAATGTTCTCACTGTCATTTTGCTGAAGTTGTTTACAAGAACATCACAAACGCTGATACTCTAAAACTGGATTCATTTCTTTTCAAGTCAAGTGTCTGTCTCATTGAATTATGATAGAATATAACAGGGATTCTCAGCCAGTGGAGAATTCCTACTTGGGTGTTGGGGAGGAAGGGAAATTTGAGGATTTCAGCGGAGAGAATGCGACCACAGATTTATAGATCCAAATTTTTTTAAATATTGATCTTTCTTTATTGTAGATCAATATTCCAACAGTTTGAGTCTGTCAGTCTGCGATTCCAATCCACAGACCCAAAAAGTTCTCCTGTGGGGCTGAGGGGTGGGTGAGGGGGGAGGGGAAGGAGAAACTCTCCACTGATAGAAAACCCCGGAAATGTAACACAACCTCTTCTCTGCCATACACAGAGTCACTTGGTAGGCATTGTTGAACTTGTAAGCTTCGATTATTTTTATCCTTTGATCCGAGTGTCTCACGAAGGTTTTATTTCACTGTCAGTTAAAGAATAAGCAAGATTAAAGTTTTAGTCCGGAATAAAACCATTGATCTGTTACAAAGTGATATCAGAAATTGAGTTTAACTGTATGTAACATTACGAGCTGTAATCCGGAGTGAAACCATTGAACTAATACAAACTGACATCAGACATTGAGTTTAACTATATTTAACATTACAAGCGCTGTAATCCTGATTAAAACCATTGAACTAATACAAAGTGACATTAGACATCGAGTTTAGCTATATGTAACATTACAAGCTGTAATCCTGAGTAAAACCATTGAACTCATACAAAGTGACATCAGACATCGAGTTTAACTACATGTAACATTACAAGCTGCAATCCGGAATAAAACCATTGAACTAATACAAAGTGACATAAGACGTCGAGTTTAACGTGAGAGGAAATCTAAAACTGTCTTGGTGACGTGTCTGAGAGAGTTTTTATTACATACCTAAAAGTCATGCTTCAGACTTCCAGTGTATGCCTGATGTCATCACTGAAAAAAAAACTGATTTAAGAATGTTGCTTGTAAATACGAGAATCAAATTGTCGCTTGTAAATATGAGAATAAAAATGTTGCTTGTAAATATGAGAGTCACAATGCTGCTTGTAAATCTGAGAATCAAAGTGCTGCTTGTAAATCTGAGAATCAAAATGCTGCTTGTAAATCTGAGAATCAAAATGTTGCTTGTAAATCTGAGAATCAAAATGTTGCTTGTAAATCTGAGAATCAAACTGCCCAAATAAAATTGCAAGTTTTTTTCTACTTACCATAACGTAACTAATCTTCCGCATAATACGAACGAACGAACGAATGAACGAACGAACGAACGAACGAACAAACTTTATTTTCAAAGAGTTAAGAATTGAGCACTCAGGCCCGTCTAACATTCTGCTCTTCATCACACAGCTTCCGCTCACTCACAGACATTCAGTTAGTTACTGAGCATAATAAGCACGAATAAGCAAAAAAAAAAAAAAGAATGAAAACATAAATAAATAATAAACTATCTCTTGTCATACACCCCACGCTCTGATTTCTGTAACTACATTAAATACACTTAATTACTTTGTTATATTCATTTTAAACTAACAAAATTATATAAAAGAGAAGAAGAAGAAGAAGAAGAAATACAACAATCAGGCCATACCTTAGACTTTGACACTACATATACTTGTAATATGCATTTACATACCACAGATATACAAACACACACATATACATATAAATTCACATGTATACACATAAACACATGCACATACATATTTATCCACACACATGTATACATACATACATATATATATATCTATACACACATACATATATACACACATACGCGTATATATACACCTATATATATATATATACACATAGTCCATCTCAAACAGTCTTCCTGCCACTTAGGACAGTCTATGATTTAGAATTTTTAAAAATGACTTTAGAGAACTTTGTGGTCAAACCACCGAAACACGACTTTATAAGATTTTATCATTTTATCCTCCTACCTCCTATGTCATACAACTTATCAAAGAAAATTTGAGCCAAATATCGTCGCATGTGATATTTTGCCCCCGGAGCCACAAGACAAGAACATTCCCCTGCCCTGAATGAGTGAAAAATAAACAGATAAATGAAGAATAAATACAACGCAAGGCTAGAAATCCCTGAATTCTACAACATTTGAACACTTTGTTTCGGAATTCGTGCCCGTGGCACCGTTTTCATTTTTTTTATCTCATCCGGATTTTTTTTTTTGGTCCCATAGTTACAGGCATATTAGGGACGTTGGCTGTTAATATCCATCATTACGTTGTGTCGCTAAGCCAACACAGTGTTTACGGTGCTATAAATAGCCGTAGTCTTAGCTTTAGCCCCTTCAGGACACAAGAGCTTCTTAAGTTCGTTGTTACTAACTGGTTGCTCTTTTGCAGTCGGTGTCAGAATGACTCCTGGCATATTTCAGACAAGAGATGTTGCTCCTTTTGACATAACTTATGTATATTTCTACATTAAAAAAAGCACACACAGATAAGATCAAATGCTACATTTATCTGTTTCTAAATTTTTCTTCACAACCTCCCCTCCCCCCCCCCCACCCAACCACGGTACAGTGGTGTGTGTTTAAAATGTAGATATTCCAATTTTGTCAACTTCCTGCTTTACGATGACTCCTTTTTTTCCGACGGTCAGTCCATTGAAATGAACGAACCTTATAGTTTACGGTACTAGTTTACTGTAAAACTGCTTATTTCCAGGTTTGTGTACAATTATATGGTTATTCTAGTTTATTTTTTTTTATGGTTTAAAACATGCCTGTCTGTTGACTCTGAAATACCCTTGTGAAATTCGCTTAACGGTCCGCTTAGCTTTCCTAGGAGGTCGTCGCTTTCCTGGGTAGTAGTCGCTTTCCTGGGAGGTCGTCACTCTCTTAGGAGGTCGTCGCTTTCCTGGGAAGTCGTCGCTTTCTTGGGAGGTCATCGCTTTCTGGGAGGTCGTCGCTTTCCTGGGAGGTCGTCACTTTTCTGGGAGGTCGTCGCTTTCCTAGGTGGTCGTCGCTTTCGTCGCTTTCCTATGAGGTCGTTCTTTCCTGGGAGGTCGTCGCTTTCTTGGGAGGTCGTCGCTTTCCAAGATGGTCGTCGCTTTCCTAGGAGGTCGTCGCTTTCCTAGGAGGTCGTCGCTTTCCTGGGAGGTCGTCGCTTTCGTCATTTTTCTAGGAGGTCGTCGCTTTCCTGGGAGGTCGTCGTTTTCCTTAGGTGGTCGTCGCTTTCCTAGGAGGTTATCGCTTTCCTGTGTGGTCGTCGCTTTTCTAGGTGGTCGCCGCTTTCCTGGGAGGTCGTCGGAACGGAACCCGGGCGGAAAACATGAACTATTTCTACGAATCAGAGCCAAAGAAAACCTGCATTTATTTTCGTCATGTTTCTAAACTCCTTTAAGGTTAAATAAGTCGTATCAAACAAAAAGACATGTTCAAAGTGCCAGATCTCTGGAAAATATACAAATGTTATGACCAGCATTTTTTGCAGTTTCGTTGGTCACCGCAAGTAATGAAAGTACTTTTCGAAAAAAAAATTAATAAATAACTGGAAGCTAGAGAACATGGTGGTAATTGGAAAGCTTAAGGTAGAAGAAGAAAAGAAAGTTTAGAAAAAAAAAAGAATTATCAGTGGGTTGTGCACATGACACGGGAACAGAACTTCATTTCAGATGATGGGAAGCGTCAAGGACCAGACAAGATAAGACAGACATGATCGCCATTTCTTTTCAATCAGAAACGTAACGAACAAAACATAAGGAGCTAAAAGCTGATTCGCGAGTTTTTTTTTCGTGTTTTGAAACAATGGTCGTGAAAGAAAAACAAAGTTCCCATGGTTAGATCCGGGGTCTCGGACAGGAATTTTGAAGCTGATCACAAACTATTCCTCCCTCCACCTCACCTTGTTACTCTATTGATTATCTAATTTGTTTTATCCACTAGGGCCCTTCGGAAACCCTCCAACCCTTCCTCATAACACATGAAGGCCTTGGGGCCTCGGAGCAATGCACCGACTAGACCCCTCCCCCCAGCCCCCTTCATTGGCCTATTTGCTTCATAAACACCACACAGAATAACCTCTTGGTTCCGGTGTTGATCATCACTGTTTACGATTGTATCCATCAATTTTTCACGAGTTACGCTTATTTTCTGTCTCTTTCCTACCGCTTAGGCAGAATACTCGGGTGGTGATTCATTCTTCTATGTGTATTTCCACTACTGTTCACTGAAATAATGTTCTTTCTTATATTACTATTCTATGTTGTTTTGCGTCTGTTTTGTTACTCACTTCACAGACTTACTTGCTCCCAGGTTCATTCTCTCTCAGCGGAAATAGTAATACAGAAGCAGCAACTTTGCAGTTGAAATGACTTTAATGATGAACGGGGTGACGATGAGTCGATGAGCGATATGACGAGAACGACAAAGGCATCAACAAAATCCATGGACACAAAACTGGACATCTCCACGGTATATGTTCCCGGCAGACTACTGTCGCCATCAGAACAACCTAATACACTCTATTCTACATCTGTTTCACTAAACAACAACATTTCTAACAGCCTAATCTACGTCTGTCTCAGACGATACACAAAATGCAACTGTCCCTCAGTCTTATGATTTCTGTCTCACCTGACCCGTTTCCTGTCATTCCCCATCCGTGACCCTCGTGCATCCGAGACAAGAGCAGATGGACTCTACTCACAAACAGCTAATTACTTTAGAAGATAACCCATTTTATACAAATGTTCCAATTCTCAGATGAGTTATCTATCTTACATCCTAACATTCAATATACTGCTATACCGCTTTTGTTTCTATCGTACTAAATTTCTCATCAAATCGCAATCATTGTCCAGCAATAGGACACGACTCTGTAGTTTTTAGTCATGTTCTAGGCAGAATTTCTATTGTTTCTCTCAGGGAAAAATTGGTTGGTCTTATCATTTCGCACATTACAGGTGACTTTGCTTTTATCTAAATAACATTTGTATTTATAAATAATAATTCACATTTTGTGTTTTTTTTTTCCAACAGGTATCTGTTCTGGTACAAGAAATCATAGTCCAGGCAAACCACAACCTTCGTTTTTCGGATCGTCTGTCTCATCGACATACGTCGGTCTATGGGAATTTATTGGTGGCAGGGAAGTTCGTGGCAATCATTTTTTTAAAAATGTAATTACAAATGTGGTGAACCATCGATTACTTCTTTTTACACAGTTCTTTGAGATCTATTTCGTGGGTATGTACTGAAAAAGTCTAGGTACTGCAATAACCACAGCTGATAAATGCGTGATCGCAGAGTGAATAATTTACGGCTGTATTTGTCCCATAATGTAAAATGTGCGGGAAAATATGTACTCTGTCAGAGGACTTTGAATGTTGTGAATTTCAATCAGGGATCTGGATTTCCAGGGCGTTATTCCTGGTCACGGCAGCAATACTACTCATGATGTGTAACACTAAATTTTCGACATAATTTTTGACACTACATAAAACTATTGATGGGATTGCAATCTGCATTTAATTCACACAATAATTCTGTGGTAATGACTCTCAGTGCGTGACTAGAATAATTCTATAATCGATTTACTCATCTGAGCAACTTTTGTTGCAATGGAACTTTGTTCCGCCTCATTTTAAACATCCGACTCAGCGTAGAGTTTCCAGTACTCATTAACTTTAATCAAACTTCTATACTCATTAACTTTAATCAAAATTCTATACTCATTAACTTTAATCAAAATTCTATAAGGTCATAATAGGCCTGATCATAGCAAAGAAAAGTCAGCAGATGTAATGGTAGATATCCATAATGTATTTTTGTAACTGTATTAAATAAAACTGAAGTATAATTATTCATACGAAAGAATATCCATAACTGAAGCTGTGCTGTTCTTGTGTTTAAATTGTCTGAAATCTTCAGTGTCAGAATGGACTCCTGAGTAATCGACACGCTCGGTCAGTTCCTGGCTTACAGGGACTGCGTCAGAAGTGAACAGATTCACGTGCAGGACCGAAAGAACATTTAAGTGCATCCCATGACCTCGATATGGTCTCCAGCATCGTTGTAGACGCCCTATCATCACTTTTTCTGTGTGCTGTGGTGTTCTTGGTGCTGAGTGGCAATACGCTGGTGGTGCTAGCAGTGGCAACCTCCAGAAAGCTGAGAACTGTCACCAATGTTTTCATCGTGAACCTGGCCTGCGCTGACCTATTTCTAGGGGTGTTCATCTTGCCGTTCTCCGCCGTGCTGGAGATAAAGGACATCTGGATATTTGGACATATTTGGTGCCAGGTGAGCTGCTTCAGTTTTCTTGTTACAGGTGTTAAGACAGTCGCCTTCTTCCGTAGCTTTTCTTCCTTATTGATTTGTCCTCCGGATTTATCCGTGGAACATTTACGAAACATATTGTTAAAAATTGTCCAGATGTATGTCTTTCGGGACAGAAATGACCAGATCGGATTTGCCTCTTCACTGTTTTTTTTTTTTTTTTTTGGGGGGGGGGGCATTTTTGGAAGCAAGCCGTTATTTCATATTATTAACAATTTAATAGAAAAGTTTCAGAACTAAGTTTTAAAAAACACAACTCATTTTTTTTCTGTTGCCTAATTTTTTTTTAAATTTCATCCAAATAATATCAATTATTTTTTTAACTTACAAAAAAGGCTTCATTGAAGAGTGATTTAGAAATTAAATAAATGAAAAGCAATTTCTTCCTTTGCATTTTAACATTGTCATGTCTTTGTAATTTGAAAGAGGCCATGAAACGTTATAAATCCTTATCCGAGTGCGATCAACTGTTATTTTTTGTTTGTTTGTTTAAGATATCCAACCCTTCGGTATGCTGGAGCCGTGTGACCATAGTGTCTGTTAGCAGTGATGTGAAGTGTTAGCAGTGATGTGAAGTGTTAGCAGTGATGTGAAGTGTTAGCAGTGATGTGAAGTGTTAGCAGTGATGTGAAGTGTTAGTGTGCGCCCATCACAGAAGGCAGCAGTACCAGGGCCTGCTAGCTCTGTCTTCTGTGGCGTAAAAGAGAGAAATGAACAAGAAATGTGCTAGCGCTAGAAAAAAAAGTGTAAAAATAGGGGGATGGTAAAAGAAAGAAAGGAAGGAAAGAAGGAAGTGGAAGAAAGGAAATGAAAGTAACCAAAAAAAAAAGAAAAGAAAAGAAGGTTCTAAGTCGAAATATATCCATACCACAAGAACTTAATATTGAAGAAGGTTGGCTAGTATGGAAGATTGAACAGAGAAATCTTAAATATTTTGGACGTATTAAATGTCATGATAATTTAGAGAAGACCTTCTTGGAAGAGTACATTATGGGAAAAAGAAAGAGATAAAGATCGAGGCGAAGATGGTTGCAAGACATCATTCATGATCTGCAAATGGATGCATCAGCAGCAGGGCATCTTGCTTGCAACCGAGAGGCCTACAGGAGAGCTGTTAGGGAGGCAAAGTTCCGCCAGAGGAATGCAAATAACTGACTGCAGTCAAAATTTGAATTAAAACAAGAAACAGACTGCTTCGTCTTTTTTCTTCTTCATCGTCGTCGTCGTCATCGTCATCCATCGTCTTCAAAATGTCCGCTGATTGTAGCTTAACGTGTCCAAAGTTGGCTCCACACATTTTTAGGACAGGGTTCGTCCTTCCACTCCTGTCCCTGCTCACTTGACCAGACTACTGTCTGTTTCCAGGAGCACCCTTGGGATTTAGAATAGGGCCTTGATCAGCTGTGGTTCGCAAACCCTGATGCAGGCAGTCAGCTATGGGTCCATGACCGCTGTCTCATTCATCTTGAGTAGGATGTCTTCTTCCCCTCTTCGCCTACTAACTTTCAGGAAAGCTTCGTGAAACTTCTAGGTGTTTGTTGTGAGCAACACTTTATGAACGCATAAACTAGCGCTAGCGTCTTTGTCCCACCGTTTAAAAATATTAACCTTAAAATCTCCCTGATGTCGCTGTTGTTGTTGTTGTTGCTGCTGCTGCTATCGTTCCTTCTGTTATCAAGGCCATCTTAACAGCACTGCAGGCCCCGGGCAGAGCAATGTACTGAGCCCCCCCCCTACCATTATTTAACCCGCACAAAGAAGTATTATACTGACAATATTTGAATCATATAGAGTCCCTGAGCAACTGCTAAATATATACTATATTCTCTACTGCTTCTATTTAACTTCTCTACTGCTTCTATTTCATTATAACTTCTCTACTGCTTCTATTTAACTTCTCTACTGCTTCTATTTAACTTCTCTACTGCTTCTATTTCATTATAACTTCTCTACTGCTTCTATTTCATTATAACTTCTCTACTGCTTCTATTTCATTATAACTTCTCTACTGCTTCTATTTCATTATAACTTCTCTACTGCTTCTATTTCATTATAACTTCTCTACTGCTTCTATTTCATTATAACTTCTCTACTGCTTCTATTTCATTATAACTTCTCTACTGCTTCTATTTCATTATAACTTCTCTACTGCTTCTATTTCATTATAACTTCTCTACTGCTTCTATTTCATTATAACTTCTCTACTGCTTCTATTTAACTGCTCTACTGCTTCTATTTCATTATAACTTCTCTACTGCTTCTATTTCATTATAACTTCTCTACTGCTTCTATTTCATTATAACTTCTCTACTGCTTCTATTTCATTATAACTTCTCTACTGCTTCTATTTAACTTCTCTACTGCTTCTATTTCATTATAACTTTTCTACTGTTTCTATTTAACTTCTCTACTGCTTATATTTCATTATAACTTCTCTACTGCTTCTATTTAACTTCTGTACTGGTTATATTTCAGTATACCTTCTCTACTGCTTCTGTTTCAGTATAACTTCTCTACTGCTTCTATTTAACTTCTGTAGCGTCTATTTTAGTATAACTTCTCTACTGCATCTATTTCAGTATAACTTCTCTACTGCTTCTATTTCAGTACAACTTCTCTACTGCTTCTATTTCAGTATAACTTCTCTACTGCTTCTATTAAACTTCTCCACTGGTTCCATTTCATTATAACTTCTCTACTGCTTCTATTTCATTATAACTTCTCTACTGCTTCTATTTAACTTCTCTACCGCTTCTATTGTGTTTCAGTATAACTTTATTGCTTTTATTTCACGTGACAATGTCTCTTTTTTTCTCCTAAGTTCTCAGTTTTCTTCCTTGATATTTAAAAAAGGCGCCTTTCGTGAGTAGTTTTATTTTAAAGCTAAAAATTTGTGTTCTGACTAGTTTCAACTTGATCATGGTTGTAAAATTCTTTTCAAATGCCTTAAGAAAACACACAAAGGCATTCGTTAGTCGATGGGAATCGATTCCTTAAAGACATATGATGGTCAAATATGGAAACGTATCGAGAACTCGATATAAGAAGCTGAAATTTCTAAGCTCGATCGCCAGAATCTCCAAGTCTACACTGCCTTTTATCTCAGCTCCTTGCCCAAATTGAAGATCTCAGCCCCAACCTTGTAATCGCTTGTTTGCAGACGACTAGCCAAACTTTCGTGTTTTGTAGCCAAGATAAATGTTAGGGAAATGCGCTGTCAGAAACTGCCTCGTTTTATCGTACGGTCACATAAGAGAAATGAAGCGGATGGGCTAGGAGACATAAATATTGAAAAAAGGCTATCATGAACAGGGAACTGCAAAAGTTCTATCTTGACATTTCGTTTCATGCATACTCTACAAGTGATATTTATGTTTTATGCATGCCTATTTTATTCATTTTTATAGAAACAGTCCAACATTTACATCTGCTAATATAGCTTTTGAGAGCAAAATTGGTAGGATTAGCATTTACAGGTTTAAACAAAGCGCATGGATATGAGAGAAAGGACGTTAAAAAAAGAAATACTGTGAATAGAACCTGGGACTCCAGTTGAGTAAGTAGCCGCCCAGTCAGAGGACAGAGGGCTGATCACCCGGGGATGTAGCATCTCTAAATAAATGTTTAAATTCTGACTGAAATTTTAACAGCGGAAACTACTAAACATGTCCCGGTGTATAATTATTTTGTTAGTCACATAGTCAATGTGAGATAAATAAGGTAGTCTGTGGAAAGAACTAATCAGCCAATACTCAAACTTAGGGATGAGGGGGGGGGGGGAGGGAGAGAATCGCTATTCTGAAGTTTTTCGTTCCGCTGTATGCTTCGCTTATGGAGACATTCTCGTTTTGGAATAACTAGAGAGAGAGAGGGGGAGAGAGAGAGAGGGAGAGAGAGAGGGGGAGAGAAAAAGAGGGAGAGAGAGGGAGAGAGAGGGGGAGAGAGAGGGAGGGAGAGAGAGAGGGGGAGAGAGAAAGAGGGAGAGAGGGAGAGGGAGAGAGAGAGGGAGGGAGAGAGGGGGAGAGAGAAAGAGGGAGAGGGAGAGAGGGAGAGAGAGAGGGAGGGAGAGAGGGGAGAGAGAGGGGGAGAGAGAGGGAGGGAGAGAGAGGGGGAGAGAGAAAGAGGGAGAGGGAGAGAGGGAGAGAGAGAGGGAGGGAGAGAGGGGGAGAGAGAAAGAGGGAGAGGGAGAGAGGGAGAGAGAGAGGGAGGGAGAGAGGGGGAGAGAGAAAGAGGGAGAGAGAGGGAGAGAGAGAGAGGGAGAGAAGAGAGGGAGAGAGAGAGAGGGAAATAGAGTATAGAGAACCGGACTCAGAGAGGGGACTGGTGCGTAACAACAAATAATCATAGTTAGAAGTAGTTGTATTACACTGATTTCTCCAGTACTTCTACTAGATTTCTTTTTCCAGCTGCACTGACTGAAGTTATGTTCCAGTGTATGGACATCAAGTCGGCCTTCCAAATGCTGCATGAGAAGTCAGTATATGAAAGTTTATTTATCTTCTCGCTTCAAGACTTCGGGAATGACAATTTTATTTCACAACAAACACTGATATAAATTCAGACTAACTTCAAAATGGTGTCTTGTACTTATTTCAGATTACTCGAACTTGACTTAGTATCTTTGATGGCATGCTCTCTGTAGCGTTACCGAGAAAGAACCTGTATTTCTCTGACTCGAGAAGTTCTGTTAACAGCATAGCTAGATATCTTCTCTCTACAGTCCACATGATATGAACTCATGAGAACTAGCACTTTTCTAGCTGGATAAGTTCTGTAGCTAGACTTACTGAAAGCAGAGTTTTTCTGAGCTAATAATAAAGGTAGACAGAGGTGTCTGGTGCAGTTTTACAAGGCAGAACCTCTATCTACCTTTATTATTTGAACCAGTGTTACTGCAGTCGCCATCCCTTTTCAGAGCTAGGATTTCTACAATAACGCGTTTAGCCATCTTCTCCTGATAGCGTTTCTTAATCTGGCTCATGCATTTCTGTCCGGTGAATCTCTTTCTCTTTCACCACGTAAAGATTATAACCTTTGCGCATACTTTTTTGCATGGAAATTTAAATAAATTTGTGACATTTTAGAGACAGCTATCTTGTCACGCCTTCTCGTACTTACTCTTAAAGCTGGTGATATATATATTTTTTTAATGTATACATTCACACTTCGCTTTATAGTCATGTTGCTTAAATGGGGGCGCCTGTGTGTTCTTCTGTCTCCCTAGAACTATGAGCTTGATGAAGGTGATATCGTGTCAGCCTGAGAGCGGGTTGCGCGTCTGTTTCTTCAGCCACTGAGTACAGCTAAAAAGCAGGGGGTGAACAATACTTCTTTAGCAAACTCCACCACCATGGGGGACTATGGCCATCCCTGCCCCGATAACCAGGCTAAGCCTGTTACTGGGGGTAATAACGAAGTGGTGGGACAGGGTCTTGGGCGGTTATGGTCCGCCAACCCTAATGCTGGCATGTCAGTTACGGGTAGGTGACTGCAAATGGAACAGCGTATTCGCTGCCTACGTTTCACTATAAAATATTTAAATCTATCTTATATTTATTTTCCAGATGGTGAAAAGGTTAACAACCGTGTGTTGCACATCAGTTCAGTTGATAACGTTTAAATGATTGTATTAACTTCCAGACTTGCAGAGAACTGCGCTGCACTAGTATTTTTTTCCACATTTTGTTCACATTTTGACTCACGATGAACTGAAGGTATCTCAACACCCACCACCCCCCGGTGAAGAGTTAGAAATGTCTGCCATTTAAACCATGTTTCCCAAAATGGAGGCTACGCCCGGGGGGGGGGGCAATTTGGATGGGTTTTTTGGGGAAAATTGGGGGGGGGGGGTGAACAACTACAATATATTCTATTATATTATACTTTTTCAGAACTTGGTTGACTATTATGCTACGGGAGAGAGGGAGGGGAGAGGTGAGAGAAGGGGAATGGAGCATCAAAATCCCCACCGAGGTGGGGCATGATCCAGAAAACAAAATGTTGGGAAGCACTGATCTAAACCCTGAGAAGTCTGCTCGTCATCAACATACTGCATAAAACCGTTGTTTATTTTATTTCATTTCTTTATTTTTGCCTCTGTTTTTACATTGCGCCTTGTATAAAAAATTTATAGATAATATTACAGATTCACCTAAATCCTCTGACCACTACCGATCATGGGAAATCTAATTACGCCAAATTTATAGACGAATTAAAACACACACACACACACACACACAGCAAACGGAAGTTGTAAAATAATGTTCTTGTTCTCTGCCACAGACCTGATTCTTCGGTGACATTAAATAATTAAAAATAGAATACGCTGTAATCGAATCACCAAACACTTTCAAAGTATAATATATAGAAAACTATAATAAAGTATATACCCTCCCATAAAATTTATTCATTAAATAAATTAAACTTCATTTTGCAGTCTTCTTCTTCAGCTTTCCAAGCCATTAAGGCTCATTGCTGCAGATAAAGTTCGCCTCTTTTCCTAATTTTCTCTCTCCTGTTGGTCACGCCAATTTCTTTTGTATCCTCTTCTTTGTTGTCTATCCATCTCTGTCTTGGTCTACCCCTTGGTCTTGTTTCCTTCATCTCTTGTGCATACATCATTTTCCTTTGTCTGTTCTCTTCCATTCTTTCTACATGGCCCAGCCAGCGTAGTCTGTTCAGTTTCAAGACATTTATAATTCGTTGGGATATAAATAAGCTGTTCAGATCATTGTTCTTTCTAGCTCTCCATTCTCCACTGTTGGTCTCGGTCCAGAGATTCTTCTTAGGATCTTGTTCTCAAAGACCTGCAATTGTTGTTCATCTTTCTTTGTTGTACTTCACGTTTCTGACCCATACATGACGGCTGGTCTTATTATAGTTTTGTAGATTGTTATTACAAGGCGAAGATGGCTGCAAGACATCGTTGATGATCTGCATATGGATGCATCAACAGCAGGCCATCTTGCTTACAACCGAGAGGTCTACAGGAGTGCTGTTAGGGAGGCAAGTTCCGCAAGGGACATGCAAATGAATGAACGAGATTGTTATTTTGGTGTTCTGTGACATGATTTTTTATTTTAACAGATGTTGCAAGTCAAAGTATATTTTATTCCCTATTTGCACTCTGCTTTTAATTTCGTAGCTTACCATGTTGCTTCAGCTGAAGGTTGTGCCTAGATATTTGTATGTTTCTGCTTTCCCGATGATCATTTATATAATCTGAATCGTTCTGCCTCTGGTCTCTTGATATCTTGATATAATCTGTCTTATCTTGGTTAATGGTCAGACCCACTTTTAGTGCCACATCTCTCAGATGTTTGCAGGTATGTCGTCATCTTATCCTAGTATTTTAGCTTATTCTTCTGTACTGCTTCCTTCTTTCGCTTTTCTGATGACCTTTTTCTAGTACTGGGTTGAATAGTAATGGAGACAATATATCACCAGTTCTTATATAGAAGGTTTCTGACTTCTTCCTTTATATATTACTATATTTGTGCATCCTCCATACACATTCTGGTCAAACTGATTAATCTATTATGTATCTCAAATACTTTCAAAATTTTCATTTAAGCTGCTCCTATCTAAGCTGTCATAAGCTTTTTTCGAAGTCAATGAAGATATTATGTACTTCTTTTCCATATTCCCAGTACTTTTATGCTCTTTGATGTAGATAAAATATTTGGTCTGTGGTTGATCTATTCTTCCTAAAACCTGTTTGATATTCTCCCAGTATGTTCTCGCTGTATGGTTTTAATCTATATAAAAGTATAATAGAAAGTATTTTATAGCTTGTTTGTAGTAAGGATATTCCTCTGTAGTTTTCACACTTGCTCTTGACGCCGTTTTTTAATACTGGGATCAGGAAGGATTCTCTCCATTCACTAGGAAGTTTTTATTCTCTCTATTCACTAGGAAGTTTTTATTCTCTCTATTCAGTAGGAAGTTTTTATTCTCTCTATTCACTAGGAAGTTTTTATTCTCTCCATTCACTAGGAAGTTTTTATTCTCTCTATTCACTAGGAAGTTTTTATTCTCTCTATTCAGTAGGAAGTTTTTATTTTCTTTATTCACTAAGAAGTTTTTATTCTCTCTATTCACCAGGAAGTGTTTATTCTCTCTATTCACTAGGAAGTTTTTATTCTCTCTATTTACTAGGAAGTTTTTATTCTCTCTATTCAGTAGGAAGTTTTTAATCTCTCCAGTCACTAGGAAGTTTTTATTCTCTCTATTCACTAGGAAGTTTTTATTCTCTCTATTCACTAGGGAGTTTGTATTCTCTCTATTCATTAGAGCGTTTTTATTCTCTCTATTCACTAGGAAGTTTTTAATCTCTGTTCACTAGGGAGTTTTTATTCTCTCTATTCACTATGAAGTTTTTATTCTCTCTATTCACTATGAAGTTTTTATTCTCTCTATTCACTAAGAAGTTTTTATTCTCTCTATTCACTAGGCAGTTTTTATTCTCTCTATTCACTAAGAAGTTTCTATTCTCTCTATTCACTATGAAGTTTTTATTCTCTCTATTCACTATGAAGTTTTTATTCTCTCTATTCACTATGAAGTTTTTATTCTCTCTATTCACTAAGAAGTTTTTATTCTCTCTATTCACTATGAAGTTTTTATTCTCTCTATTCACTATGAAGTTTTTATTCTCTCTATTCACTAAGAAGTTTCTATTCTCTCTATTCACTAGGCAGTTTTTATTCTCTCCATATTTGTTGTATTAGTGCATACATCTGTTTATGTAGATTTAGAACTCCTTCCTTAACCACTTCTGCAGCAATTCCACCTGAACCTGTTGCTAGCATGATACTGTGGATGACTTCTAAGTCTGGGTCCTCTATTTCGAGTTCACAAGTCTGTATTTCTTTGCATGGTAATGTACTTATAGGCTCTTCATGGTTTAGTAGTTGTTAAAATATTCTTTTAGTTTAATGTAGATTGTCTCTTCATTATTTATCATGTTTCAGTTACCATCCTTCAAGCTCTACAGAGGTTGTTTATGCCCTTCCTTTACTTTTCGCAGTTCTTTACAGAATTCCCTGGTTTTCTTATTCTGATGGCATGTCTGAATCTCGCTCACCAAGTCCTTCATATATTGTTGTTTTTGTTGTCGAATAACCTTTTTAGTTTCTTTACGCTGTATGTGGTGCTTCTCCTGATTTGTTTTGTTCTTCATGTCATTCAATCATATCTGTCTTGTTGTTCTTTTCTTTATGACTGCTTCTCTGCAGACTTCATCGAACCAGTTCTTTCTTTTGTTTATAGGCATGACTCCTAGACATTCTTTCGCGGTGTTCTTTATAATGGTTTTTATATCTTCCCATCTGTTATCACTGCTTTATCTTCTTCATTTCGTCTTGTGTGTATCTTATGGTTTAGCTCTCTTCTGAATTTTTCTTTAGTTTCTTCTCTTTTCAGAGCATCTCTATTTATTTAATTTACTACAAAAAATTTTTTTTCTTCAGTCTGAATTTTAGTTTAGCTGCCACATGATAGTGGTCGGTGCTGCATTCAGCCCCTCTGTAACTTTTGAAGTGAAGTGTTTGTTGCGTGGTTGGTATCATTTAAAACATGGTTTGTTTGGTTGCAGGTTAGTTTATCATGTGATTTCAATGTTTGTTTATGGATATTCTTATTTTGAAAACGTGTGCTGCTCATTCTCATTCCATAAGCTTCTGTCATATTTATCAGTCTCTGTCCATTATCATTAGATGTTTCATGCAGACTTTCTTTTCCTGTGATGTGTCTGTGTGATTCTTTCTTTCCTATCCTCACACTGAAATCTTCCAGTATTACCAGCATATCATGTTTCTGGGTCTTCTCTATTACTCTCTCTAACGTGTTGTAAAGTTCTTCTTTGACTTCATCCTCTGTATCTTCTGTTGGTGCATGCACATTAATCATTGTTATATTTTTCTTTGTTCCCTTGACGCGGATGCTGCTGATTCTTTCATTGGTGGCACTGAAGCCCATCACCAAGTCCCATACTTTCCTCTTGACAGCAAAACCTGTCCCAAGTTCATGTCTTCCTTTAGTACCTCCGTATACTATACCATTTCTCCTATGACTGTTATATCTTCTAATTCTTTAGCTGTCCCTTGTCTATATAAGCTTCTTATATTCCATGTTCCAATTCTCATATCATTTTTGACATTCCAAAGTCGTAATCCAGTTTTATCCGTCCAGTTTCGATGCTTCTTTATCTTTTTCGTAACATTAATCATTTTTTGACAAAGATGGGACGGGACCGTTGGCCCTAGGCTCCAACCCCCAACATGGAGGACCGGGGTGAAATTTTCGTCTGACCCCTACCCGTACAGACCTTCCCAGCTTGTTTGAACCTGCTAGGAGTAAAACTCCCGCTGGTATAGCTCTGGGGGTGGTCAGAGTACGAAAGCTGTCATGCCACGACAAGACACATGCACCATGTGACAGCACCATGTGACAGTTCGTTTTACAGTAACTCACATTTATATTTCACATGACACTAAGCACACCAAAAAACAAAAAACAAAATAGTAAAAAGGAGACACGTTTGCTGTGCGTTGTGGTCACATGAAAGTGGACTGGATTTTCACTTAGTAGTCTTGTAGAACTTTTGGTGGATTACAATAGATATACTGTGCCAGTAACACAATAGATATACTGTGCCAGTGTTACTGTGATGAAAATAAAAGCTTTGCAGTTAACATAACTGAAAATATGAGTAATGAGATTTGTATTTCTTTATTTAATTTTTTTAGGCAATAACAATAGTGGAATAATGGCTTTCATGGCAGCTGATTTTAAAGAAAGTGTACTTTGTGTCAAAAAGTGTTTGAGAGAGTTTAGTCTCCCGGTTCGCCAAACTTCATACTGAAAAATATATCTGCTTATAAGTAAAAACGTTGCTTCTTCTATCTTCTGTTGGCAAAGTCGTTATGTACGCTGGGAGATTCAATGATTTCATTCTAATTTATTACTAGTAGTGAGGTTTTAACAAGTTGTCTTGTTGTAGGTCTGTATGTTGAAATGTAGGTCTGTATGTTGAAGTGTAGGTCTGTATGCTGAAGTGCAGATCGGTATGTTGAAGTGTAGGTCAGCATGTTGAAGTGTAGATATATATGTTGAAGTGTAGATCTGTATGTCGAAGTGTAGGTCTATATGTTGAAGTGTAGATTTATATGTTGAAGTGTAGATCTATATGTTGAAGTGTAGATATATATGTTGAAGTGTAGGTCAGCATGTTGAAGTGTAGATATATATGTTGAAGTGTAGATCTGTATGTCGAAGTATAGGTCTATATGTTGAAGTGTAGATTTATATGTTGAAGTGTAGATCTATATGTTGAAGTGTAGATATATATGTTGAAGTGTAGGTCTATATGTTGAAGTGTAGATATATATGTTGAAGTGTAGATCTATATGTTGAAGTGTAGGTCTATATGTTGAAGTATAGGTCTGAATGTCGAATTATAGGTCCATATGTTGAAGTGTAGGTCTATATGTTGAAGTGTAGGTATATATGTTGAAGTGTAGATCTATATGTTGAAGTGTAGATCTATATGTTGAAGTGTAGATCTATATGTTGAAGTGTAGGTATATATGTTGAAGTGTAGATCTATATGTTGAAGTGTAGGTCTATATGTTGAAGTGTAGGTCTATATGTTGAAGTGTAAGTCTATATGTTGAAGTGTAGGTCTATATGTTGAAGTGTAGGTCTATATGTTGAAGTGTAAGTCTATATGTTGAAGTGTAGGTCTATATGTTGAAGTGTAGGTCTATATGTTGAAGTGTAGGTCTATATGTTGAAGTTATGAATTACAAAAAACAGTGAAATTTATCCAAGAGACAGGACTGCAGGTATAGACAGACAATGCGAACGAAGAAGAAGAAGAAGTATATGTTGAAGTGTAAGTCTATATGCCGAAGGTGTCTCAAGTCACAGCCTATGTGTCTGTCATCAGGGCGGCCTCTTTCTCCTGCTACTAACCTCATATTCATACATCCGTTAAACATTTTAAAAATTCCCAACAAATAAACTACGGAAAGGATCATGATTACTCTTACGCCAAGAGAAACAGAGAGAGAGATGGAGAGAGAGAGAGAGAGTGAGAAAGAAACTATTCATGTTTTTAATAAAGCCCACACGCAGAGCTCCTGTGGTTTGCCGCTAAGAGGCAGCAGTAGCAAATATGGCGTTCAGTAAGCTTGAGCAGTCATTTTGTTATTTTGGTATACGCAAGAACCTCCTCCGTTGTGACTATGCAGCGACGATTTCGAGCAGAAGGCAGCACATATTTTCAACAGTATCAAGAAGTGGTATGCTAAATTCCGGGTGAAGGCTGTCTGTGCACAGCTCCTCGGCAGGGACGTCCAGGACCAAGTGAAGAAACTGTGAATCGTGTTAGAGAAGCTTACCAGAGGTGCTGCCTCCTGGAATTCCGCTCGAAATCGTCACTGCACAGTCACAACGGAAGAGGTTCTTGGGTATTGCAAAACACAAAATGACTACTCACGTTTACTGAAAGCCATATGTCCTTCTGCTGTCTCCTAGCAGCAAACCACGGCAGCTCTGCGCGCAGGATTTATTTTTTAAAAATACTTGAAGCGTCTCTCTCTCTCTCTCTCTCTCTCTCTCTCTCTCTCTCTCTCTCTCTCTCTCTCTCTCTCTCTCTCTTGGCGTAGGAATAATCATGAGTTTGACTTTTCCAATCCCCTTGTTTACGAGTTTTCACTCTTTTTCCCTTGTGCCAGATAATGAAACGTACAGGTCCTCTTCACTTGCTCTACATCTCCATACAGAATGTCGATTATTGAGGAATTTGGTGGTATCAGGTCCTTCCGAAAGTCCTTCAATGCACTGCAGTCCAGCAGATGGCGTTTAACAGTTTCTTCTTCTTCTTCTTGTCTGTTGCAGTGCATGCAGTATGATGTGTGGTCAGCGGTCACTCTGTGTAAGTGCTTATTGAGGGCAATGTGTCCTGTTCTCAATCTGAAAATTGTGCATTGGTCTCTACGACATAAGCTGTTGATGTGGTCTCCTGAGTTAGGCTTTGCCAAGTGTGTATATAGAGATTTTCCAGTTGAATTACTGGCCCAGCTGTCCATCCACTGCTGCTTGCATTTGTTGTGTATAATGTTTTTAGCTGTTCTCATGGTGGAGATGTGGGGCTGTGAAGCTGTTCTCATGGTGGGTATGTGGGGCTGTGAAGCTGTTCTCATGGTGGGTATGTGGGGCTGTGACATGGTAGCTCCACTCTTTGCCAGTCTGTCAGCACATTCATTTGCTCTGATATCTATGTGCCCTGGTATCCACTGTAGAGTGGTCTTGATGTCATAGGAGGCTAGTTGGTTTATTGCACTGAGTATGTCAGTTGTAATGTGATCAGCTGATGGTATCCAGTTTTCAAGGGCCTGGAGAGCAGACGGGGAGTTTGAGAAAATAACAAGGTTTTTTAGGTGGGAGGCACTGTTTTTGTATTTGGTGGTGGTGGCTGCCAGGGCTGCTAATATGGCCTGCATCTCACCATCATAATTGGAGCAGCAAGATCTACAAGGAGCAGAAATGTGCCTTGTTGTCTTGTCTGGAAACATTATGAGTACCCCATATCCTGCATTGTCTGTTTACTTGAACGCTGACCCATCAATGTATGCATGGATCCAGTCCTTGGGGTAGGATTTTGTGGTCTCCAATGCACACAGATTTAGGGTGTTGGGATCTGATGATTTTTTCACTAATTTGTTCTTGAGTCTGGTGTTAGTTTGAGGAAGTGTGTAGTTTGTGTTTGGTGGGATGTCTGGTACTTTTGTAAGTTCTTCTCTGTCTTCATGGAGTTTGTGTCTTGTGTTTAACTGTTCTGTTATGTGCATTGGAGTTTTTCAATTTCAGTCTATTATTATTCTTCCATCTATCAACCACTATTCTGCTAGGATGGTCTGGGGCATGCGTTTGTATCTTTCTACTGCCTCAGTGGCTGACATTTCGAGTCTTATATCTAATGGCTCTATGTTTGCATCAATTTAACATGCAGCTGTGGGTGTTGATCTCATTGTCATGAACGGCTTGGTTCTGGATTCTGTCTACTTGTGCACGAGAGCTCTTTGATACTGTGACCTGTAGGGGGAGGTTGTAATCTATTATAGATCTAACATATCCTGTGTACAGTTGTCTGAGTGTTGCTTTGTCAGCACCCCAGGATGTACTTGCAAGTCGTTTGAGTAAGTTTACTCTTTTGGATGGTTTTTCTGCTAGTCCATTCATGAAGTCTTTAAAGTTCAATAATTTTCTCTCTAGTTTCACACCAAGGTATGTTGGATTTTTTTCTTTCAAGATTTCAACACCATCAAGAGTTATTTTCAGTTCAGTCTTTGCTAGTTTGTTGCTAAGAGTGAAGCCTGTATATGTAGTTTTTACTAACACTGATCTTCAACTTCCAGAAATTGCAATAGGCTGATATAGTTAGGAGGGCTCTATTAAGTCTCTCTGCAACCAGCTGCAGGTCTGTTCCACTAGTCCATATGACAAGGTCATCAGCAAACATGGCTTTGTGGGTGTTCAACAGGTCGGGGAGGTCATTTATAAAGATTAGGAACAAGGTGCAGCTAAGAGCACAACCTTGTGGCAGACCTTCCTCGAGGGTGCATTTGTTTGACAGTCTGTTATTGACCTGAGTTTGTATGGTCCTGTTACTCTGGTAGTTTTTAACCCATTGACACATTTTTCCATGTATGCCCATGTTTTGCATCTTTAACAGTAGGCCTTTCGCCAGACCCTGTCATATGTCAGCTGGAAGTCTATAAAGACAGCTACAGAGTTTCTCTTGTGTAAAAAAAAAAATTGTCTTTCACACTTTAAGTGAGGAGAAAAAGCTGGTCTTCGGTTCTTGATCCTTTGCGGAAGCCTGCCTGAAAGTTACCGAGGGACCTCGAAGATTCCAACCGCCAATAGAGCCTATAATCATGATCCGTTACGTAGTTTATTTGTTGCGAATTTGTTAAATGCTTAATGGACTTATGAATAACTCTGTATGTGTACTCGTGCTTGTCTGTACAACAGACGCCCATCCTAACAATGTAAACCAAATAATGAAAACCAATTAATCTTCTTCTCTTGTGTTTATTCGTCTGAGTTGTTTCTGATATCCTTAATTCGTGTCTGGTCTCTACAGACTGAAATCAATGTAGCCTGTATGATCCTAAGAGATTATGGGGGGAAATGTATAACTTTTTAAAAACTTTTAGCAAATGAAATAGCACTTAACCTCTTTCAGTTAATCAAATGTTACATTAAGAAAATAAGCATTTGATAAACTGAAAGAAGATTAAATGAACTTTTATCTCAATCGCTGCAAGTTCTGACCATGTGATTATACCATCTTTCCTAATCAGAACCCTAAACTGAGTACTTGTCTGAAGTGGAATGATGATGATAACCCCTTAACGTTTTACTATTTTTCGGTGAATTAATTTTTATGAACATTTTTTAAAATGTAAATATATTTGTTGAACAAATCACACCGTGTTGGATTAAAAGGCTGTGTTGTGTTGTTCAACAACGTTTGAAAAGCTGAGGTTATTTGATTTCTAAGTTTCTTTCTTTTCTTCACTGTTAGGTTTGGCTTGCTGTTGATGTTTGGCTATGTACCGCTTCAATCCTTACTCTGTGCTGCATCAGCCTGGACCGCTACTTGGCCATCACTTGGCCTATACGATATCCTGGTCTCATGTCTTCTCGCCGGGCAAAGACGCTTGTTGCCGGAGTTTGGCTAATTTCCTTCGTCATAGGATGTCCTCCTTTGATTGGTTGGAATGATTTCAGCTTCGATAACGTGGAGTCTAATGTAACAACTACAGCAGCAACTGTTACCATTGCAACAGAAGTGTCGACGCACAACAGTAATTTGCTGTGCGGTAGTTTCATGAATTTTTCATTTGCTGTCAGCGTGAACACGTCATGCATGAAGAACAGCGATACTACATTAATTACAAGCTGCGAGTTGACAAATTCCAGGGGGTATCGAATTTATGCTGCCCTTGGATCTTTCTTCATCCCAATGTTAGTGATGGTGTTCTTCTACTTACAGATATACCGTGCGGCTGTGAGGACAATTGCCGCTTATGAAAAGGGTGAGCTAAAGACCAAATACTCAATCAGAGAAAGTGCAAACGGATTGAAGACCAGCTCTGTAACATTAAGAGTTCACAGGGGCGGTCGTGGCTTCGGTGCTGGTGGCATCAGTGGCAATGCTCAGGGAAGCATCCGTGGAAGAGCAGGTACTTCCCCGTCTCCCAGAGAAATTGCTGTTGGCAAAGACGTAGTTGGGAGGAGATTTGACAGTCAAACGTCCATCAGAAGAACCAGGAGTAGCGATGCAAGTCTGGTGAAATTAGCGGAGTTAGCTTATGAGGCGCTGGACAACGAGAACGCCCATCGTGCACCTTCTTCGGATGCGCTTCAGAGACGTTGCAAATCACTGTGTTGGAAAACAGAAAAAACGTGTCTCGAATGCACCAATCAGCGCGTTGCTCGAGAGAGTGATCAAAATGGGCGGGACCTGCGCTCAAAGCTTTTTGAACTTCGTTGCGTGTCTGTGGAGTCAGAAGAAAGCTCTTCCGGGGATACCAAATTTGGGATAAAACGAAGTAACGGTCACAAGAACAGGTCCCCACACAATTTCACACAACTCACCCAGTCTGCGTCATGTCAGACTTTAGAATCCGGCGCAGTCTTCTTCAGAGGGACTTCCACAACTGATAAACAAAGAAGATCTCGTTTCTCCACCCAGAAGTCAGCCAGCGCCATGAAACTCCACATGCAAAAATTTAACCGTGAGAAGAAGGCTGCCAAAACGCTGGCTATCATAGTCGGCGCTTTTATTTTGTGCTGGATGCCATTTTTCACTACATATTTAGTAGGTGCCTTCTGTGATAACTGTATATCACCTCTAATCTTTTCAGTGGTGTTCTGGTTAGGATACTGCAACTCTGCTGTCAACCCTTGTGTTTATGCCCTCTTTTCCAAAGACTTCCGTTTCGCCTTCACAAAACTGGTGACTTGCAAATACAGAGGGTGGTACACAAGTCGGAACTGTCTGCCACACACATACGATGTTCCAGCCATACAGTTACAATGTGCTCCTCAGGAAGATGCCAGGAGCTCTTCGGATCTAGAAGGACAGTGGAGATGATATTATTTTTTAAAAGTGAATGAGTGAATATGAAACATTAACGGAACAAAATAGTGTAAAATTATAACAGAATTAACCGTATTCAAATGGTGACCTATTTTTAAAAAAGATTTCCGTTCGCTTTACATACATACATACATACATACATACATACATACATACATACATACATACATACATACTCTCTCTCTCTCTCTCTCTCTCTCTCTCAAGAATGTGGATAGCTAGAGCTCTGCTTTCTTCCAATGGCAGACTGAAGGCCTGTTTTTCATTGCTTTCAATGGAAGAGCTAAGTCTGACTGACTGGGCTACGGATTTAACAAAATTATCTCCCTTGCAGCAAGCTCCGAATGGTGGACTTATTTCAACACACAAAGACAAAATGGACATGGGAAGAAAAAAAAGTACGAAAGGAGCATGCACTGGCTGGGATAACTAGTTTCAGCACTGATTTTCCACAAATCTCACTTCTCTTTTACACTGTCAGAGGATACATCGCTTTCAGGGCACTGCAAATGCTCTTTTTTTATCAAGTGAAAGAATTTTGTTAGGTGAGTCTAAAAAAAAATGGCCACCTATGAAGTAGTTTTTTTAACGCTCTCGCCGGCATGCAGAAATCAGCGGAATTCCACTTGATCTGTCACATATCCTATACCAGGAGTTGGGCATAAGGCTAACAACCTTATCCTGGGACCTATCTAGAGGCGACTCCGGATGGGAAAAAAAAAGATATCGTTATGGAAACTCGCAGAGAAACCAACAGAGCATCAGGGATGCCAACTCCGAAGAGCTCATTCGTAGCCCAGAAACATGTGACAAAGATTGGATTCTGGAATGTAAGAACGATGGCAGCACCAACAAAAACTACTCAGGTCATCAGAGAGATGGAGAGATACCATCTAGACGTACTGGGCATCAGTGAAATGCCATGGCCAGAAGCAGGTAAAAGATCGGCGGAAAACGGTAAGTTAATAATACATTCAGGCAGAGAGGATGGAAAACACCAGGAGGGGGTAGGTATTAAATGTAGCAGCAAAGAGCCTTGTAGAATGGGAACCAGTGAACAGTCGTATAAAAAGAGCACGATACAACCTAAGACACGGAAGAAGGACAATAATACAGTGTTATGCACCCACGAGCGATGCAGATGATGAGGTGAAAGACGATTTCAAATCACCAATTACAAAAAATCATCAACAAAGTCCTTAAACACGACATCCTAATTTGCTATGGGGGACATCAATGCCAGTGTAGGGAAAGATAACACCGACTTTGAAAAAGTAATGGGAAAAGAAGGAACTGACATGATTAATCAGAACGGAGAAAGATTAATTGAAATGTGTCTAACAGAGGGCATGGTCATTGGAGATACAATATTTCCACCAAAATAGATACATAAAACAAAGTCGATATCTCCAGATGATAGAACTAGAAACCAGATAGATCATTTTTGTATTAGAAAGCAATACAGAACATCTCTGATAGATGTAAGTGCTTATAGGGGTGCAGATATTAACAGTGATCATAACCTGTGTATAGGAAAAATAAAACTAAAACTGAAAAGCCAATACATGAAATCAATACACAGAAAGATAAACAGCCACAGCTTACAAGAAGAAAATGCTAACAGTAATTTCAATCAGGAGCTTGTCAATCATTCCGCAACACCCAGTGAAGTAGAGGAGATAGGTATAGATGAATTATGGAATTCTTACAGCACAGCCATAATCACAGCAGCAAAAGCAAGCGCTAGACTGAAAAAAAAATAGAAAACCATGGATATCAGAAAACACATGAAAGTACATACATGAAAGACGAGCAACCAAATTAGACATGTTGAGTGTAAAAACAGATCTTGGAAAAGATCTGGCGAAAGCAACATACAAAGAAATAGACAAGAATGTAAAAAAAGTTCAGCTAGAAGGGATAAAAGAGAATACATAGACAATATAGCGAAAGAGGCAGAAAAAGCAGCAAAAACAGGAGACAGCAAAACTTTATATAACATACAAAGGAGGCTAACAGGTACTATTACATCTAAGGAAGGACCAATCCTTAGCATAACTGGAACCCTATTAACATCAAGTAAAGACCAAAAGTAAAAATGGGCTGAACACTTCCAAGAAATACTTAATCGACCACACTCAAAAGAATTGTTATACCTTGAAACCGACTTACCAGTCTCAAACTAAATGTCAACCTAGATGAAATTAAATTGCATGAAATTGAAACAGCAGTGAATTTAACGGCTAACAACAACGCTGCAGGTGAAGATTAAATAACACTTGAAATATTAAAAGCTATCAATAGTGACAACATGAGACAAATACAGATAATGTTTAATAAGATTTGGAAAGAAGAAAAGGTCCCTTCTAAATGGAAAAAAAGGAATCATTGTTAAAATGCCACAAAAAAAAAAGGCAGCCTTAGTCACTGTAACAATTGGAGAGGAGTAACCTTAATATCAGTTGTGTCAAAAATATTTTGCAAGGTTATTTTGAATAGACTTGAAGATATAATGGATACCCAATGAGAGAAGAACAGGCAGGATTTTGAAAAGAGAAGAGCTGTCTCGACCAGATCTTTACTCTAAGAATAATACTTGAAGAACATATTTAAAATCAGAAACCATTAATACTGAACTTCATAGACTTTAAAAAGGCATTTGATAGCATACACAGAGATTCATTGTGGAGAATTTTAAGTCTATATAGAATACCATCTAAAATTGTCAACATCATTAAGGACTTCTATAATGGATATGTTTGTGCAGTCAAAACAGAAGAAGGGATGAGTGAATGATTCCAGATTGAAACAGGCGTGAAACAAGGATGTATACTGTCTCCTTTGCTTTTTGGAATTACAATAGACTTAATAATGAAACAAATGGTGCACAGATAACACAGGTATTGACTGGATATATGGGACCCAACTAGAATATCTTGATTTTGCTGATGACATAACTTTTATCAGTAACAATGTGGATTCCATGCAAGAAAAAAACAGATAGCCTGTCTTCACTGGCTAGCAAAATAGGACTTGAAATTAACAAGGACAAAACAAAAATAATGAAAATTCCCATTAATAGAAAAATACACGTAGAAGGGACAGATATTGAAGAAGTCAATCAATTTGCATACCTTGACGGCTACATAGACCAGGATGGTGACACCAGAAAGAAAGTTAGAATTAGAATTGCAAAAGCAGCATCGATCTTCAAGAATCTTGAGAACATATGGCATTCAAAAGTTATAAGCACAAAAACCAAGTTAAGACTATTCAATTCAAATATAATATCCACCCTCATTTATGCATGTGAAAGCTGGAAAACAACTAAAGAAATAGAAAAGAAATTAGATTCTTTTGAAAACAAATGCCTAAGGAAAATACTCAGCATCAAGTGGAACGAACAATGTAGAGACAAGACTGAACAACAACCAGTCTCATGGGTGATCAGGAAAAGGAGATGAACATATGTTGGTCGCTTGATCCGAAGAAATGATCAGAGAATCACAAAACAAGCTATCAAGTGGAACACAACAGGCCAAAGAAAAAGAGGCAGAATGTGTGCAACTTTGAAGAGGACATTGTTAAGAGAGGCCAAATTAATAGGCATAAAATCTCTTGATGAGGTCGAAAGACTCGCCGAAGACAGGAAAAATTGACGAGCTACTTTGCGAGCCCTATGTGACGTTTAACGCCACAGGAAGGATATAAGATATAATATAAAATATAAAGTAGAACATATCAGTGGATTACGTTCTCTCTTTCGGGAGAGAGAGAGACAGAGGGATATATATATATATATATATATATATATATATATATATATATATATATATCATAAACGAAGTAAATGTTTTCGCTTGGATGTATATTGTAAAATCTGTATTGCTGAAGTGTCAAATTCTATATTTGAAAAAGGTAAACATGAGTGAAAAGTTCAATTTTTTTTTTCTATGAAAATTGTTAATTAACAGAATACTTTTCATGGGTTGTGTTCTCATGCCACTGTAAGGAACACATCGGCTCACGCCTGCTTGGACCAGACGTAGCAATAAAAATACAGCCTGTTATCTAGAGCACAGCTTGGACATAAAATAGGGAACTGACTCTCTTTATTTTACCCGTCCTGAGGAGATTACGACATTCCAGCATTTATGCATCTGTATCAAAGGATATCTGAGGTTAAACAAAACAAAGTAAATGAGGAAAATAATGTCAAAAGCGTAGCTTGGAACGCGCGTAAATAAAAACAGTAGGTTAAATACATATATATTGGAATCATTCATGATATGCATGGCCAATGATAGGCCTACATTTACATTGGTCGTTCAACATATTCAGCCCTATTTTTAGCGATATCTTCAATGATTACAACGTCTGCTCAGATTAACTAGGCTATTTTTTTTAGTATTTATCTAACTGACAATGTTAATAAGATCACGAACATGTGCAACAAACGCTGAAAGGACTGTAGCGTTAACTTATACGCCTAGTTGGAAGACAAGTCAAAGAATATTGTTATGTAAACTATTCACTTCATTAATGCTATACTCAGATCGCTCACTCTTTTATTAGATGTAGTGGTGGTAGGCATTACAGATCATACTTCTCTCATTCCTGTGAAGCTTTTATAAGCGGAGGTAGGCATTACAGGTCACACTTCTCATTCCCGTGTAGCTATACCAGAGGAGGTAGACATTACAGATCACACTTCTCATTCCTGTGTAGCTTTACGAATGGAGGTAGGCATTACAGGTCACACTTCTCATTCCTGTGAAGCTTTTATAAGTGGAAGTAGGCATTACAGGTCATACTTCTCATTCCTGTGAAGCTTTTATAAGTGGAAGTAGGCATTACAGGTCATACTTCTCATTCCTGTGAAGCTTTACCAGTGGAGGTAGGCATTACAGATCACACTTCTCATTCCTGTGAAACTTTACCAGTGGAGGTAGGCACTACAGGTCACACTTCTCATTCCTGTGAAGCTTTTATAAGTGGAAGTAGGCATTACAGGTCACACTTCTCATTCCTGTGAAGCTTTTATAAGTGGAAGTAGGCATTACAGGTCACACTTCTCATTCCTGTGAACCTTTACCAACCTGCTACTCTTAGTCACACTCTTTTTTGCCCCTTAAGATTTCCAGTGAATGTCAAGTTGTCTAACTTCTGCCCTCTCATGACAAGTCCAATGAACTCTGCTTATCTTTTCTTTATTGATTTAAATAGTTTTCGACGCTCTCTGTCGGTTGTCCGTGGTATATGCTGCATATTTTCCGAATCCATACCTCTGCTGTTTCCAATCTCTGCTTCCATCTTTTGTTTATTAATCAAATTTTACAAACATTACTGGTGCTATGCGGCACTGTTAAAAATATTTGTAGGGTCATTTAACGATTTGTGGCAGAGATCTCACAGGAAAAATTGGAAAAAGTTCTACGCTTATTGATTGCTACTAGCCATACAGTGCTACACTTCATATATCTAAGTTATGACAAAGTACTGAATTATCTAAGTTATGACAAAGTACTGAATTATCTAAGTTATGACAAAGTACTGAATTATCTAAGTTATGGCAAAGTACTGAATTATCTAAGTTATGACAAAGTACTGAATTATCTAAGTTATGACAAAGTACTGAATTATCTAAGTTATGACAAAGTACTGAATTATCTAAGTTATGACAAAGTACTGAATTATCTAAGTTATGACAAAGTACTGAATTATCTAAGTTATGACAAAGTACTGAATTATCTAAGTTATGGTACAGAACTGAATTTTATGTTCTGATGATCTTCCCGGTGTTGATGGTTAGTGTTGTTTTAATGTATCATTGAAACGTTGATTATGATTGTTTATTTAAAGTGTTGTGATTCATTTTGCAATTAATTTACAAACATGTGCTTATATATATATACGCTATAAATTCAGCACAAGACAGGAAGAGGAGATGAACAAACAAACTGGATCCTTATTTAGTGAGTACAGAAAGTTGTACATGTGGGTGTGTGTATGTAGACTTCGGAACGTCATTCAAAATCCATTACAATATTATCATTTATTTAATATGTTGAGGTAATTATTTTATCATTAATATCCACATATTTACTGTTAGTATTTTAAAGCAATGGTAAACATGTTTATTCATATTGTAGCAATTTATAGTAGTGGATAACACTTAGTGTCTGACTTCCTTTATAACGACCAAAACAGGGCAAAAAGTTTACGGCCGGATGGTCGGTCCCTAAAGCTGCCGTATTTTCTTCACACTACGTGTTGTTTATTTAGTTTTCTGTACTCGCTGAAAAATGATCCTCAAAATACTATAGCTTCAAAACATTAACATTCTATTAGAAGTATTCTTTCCTTCCTGTGGGCCAAAAACGTTAGCTCAGAATAACAGAAAGAAGTTTCAGATCAATGGCCGTGTTAGTGATCGTTGTGCTTGCATGGGATTTTCTCTCAGAAACATGAACGATCGCTTAACTGTGTAAAGTGTGAGATAGCCAGAGGTGGAGGGAAATTATCTTAAAGAATTGATGGAAACGGAAGAGACATTAAGACAATCTGTAAACTAAGGAAGACAAGATGTGCCGAAGCTGATGAGATGGCAGAGATTGTATGTCACCGCACTTACTCGACGCCAGCAAATCTTATCTAACACCCATGTCAGCTGAGTAAATGAGTTTACATCCCAGATCAAACGAAGCTTTCGACATGCCGTTGGTAGAGAGAGAAAGAGAGAGAGAGAGAAGGGTAAAAAAATGGTGCCAGAGGTAGTGGACAGGAACATATTGGTGCCGATGCAATATTGTGAGTCTTGTACATTTCTAAAACAGCTTTCTTTCAGTCGCAAAAATGTCTTTGGCTGAATAGCTGACCGTAAGCTATTAAAAGTTGGATTCTGTTCATACATAATGGGAACTACAGCCCAAGCCAAGGCCGGTCCATGGAGAGAGAGAGAGAGAGAGAGCTGGTCTTGCTTCACGGGCCATCATCGTTTAGTCAGTTCTTCTTCTCGTTCTAAACTGTTTTTCCTGAGTATCTCTTCTTGTTGCTGCCGCGACTACTACTTCGCCTATTTGCGAGGCCAGGATGTGTTAAAGCGTGAGCTGCGCTGAACAACTCAAACATATCAAAACTTGTCACGGTAAAACAAACACAGGAGAATAAGAAGTGGTCACCGTAATAATTTCACAGTTCGCTACAATCATGTATAAAAGATTACACTGACACCTCATCAAGTCAAAACACAGATTAAATCAGGAAATCATCATACGTACATAGAGAACCTGACTCCACAGTATATTAAAGTTTGGTTTGTAAATTTTTATATTACTGACGAACTGAGGTGGTGTTCTTTGCTTAATACTGTCTTGTAATTCTGTCCCTTGAATCAATGCTGCATTATAAGAGAATATTTCTGAATGATTATAGCACTGAAGCTTGCAGATGTTTTTTTTATTATTATTAACGCGGACATTATCTTCACACACATCCAGATTTCTGTGGTCTAGAACAGGTTTCACACATCTTATAACATTCACTAGACCAAGTCCGATGAATCCATTTAATTCTGACAAATAAAGTCACAGATGTATTGTTGACAACACCACCTGGAATAAGATGTAATAGGACATAGCATTCGTTACCTTCGTCGTTGAAGCACATAATCACTGTTCACAATATCAAACTCTAGCATGTTCTAGAAAAAAGCACTTCAGCAATGTTCTCTACATCAAAATACGTGATACGAAAACAATTTCAACTCTCTGCTATATTAGATCTGCAACACACGGCAACTCCTCATCTGAATCACTTTACACAAAGTTTCAAAAGCATCAGATCTTCATAATCACTTGAAATACATCTTCAGTCTGTCTTAAAACTACTTCTCGTTCTAAACTGCTTTTCCTGAGTATCTCTCTTGTCCTGTGTGTCTTCTGTGTGTTTTCTAAAACTGCCTGCCTGACTTATATGTCGTTAAGTTAATTGTCCAATAGGACACAGCCCTATTCCTTGTCATTGATTAGCTGGTCAAGTCGGTCCACTCCCTTTTTTTAAAACTGTGTGCACATTGCGTCCTAAAATTAGCAAATATGCGTCCCATGTCAGTCTATTGCGTCAAATCCGTCTATACAATATTCTCATCACTTATCAGGCGTTTGCGATATCTATAGGTGATAGATCTGTTTACACAGTGTCCGTCTGTTCTATTGTTATCTAAGTAAATCTTTCTCTGCCTTTATTGTCGACGCCCTGTCGTAATATTACTACTAATGCCTTGGAAGTGTTCCTCTCGAATTTTCCATCGTTTCTGACCTAATTTCTACGTATCAGAAATAATAAACTATACTAAATATGCCAATAAATAACAAAACAGCTGAGAAACACATAAATGCCTTTGAATGTAAATGCTACAGAAGAGTGAGTTTTTCAAATATCATGGACATAAAAAAGAATAAATATATCCATACTACAAGAATTTAATATTGAAGAAGTTTGGCTAGTAAAGAGGATTAAAGAGAGAAAACTTAAATATTTTTGACACATTAAACATCGTGAGAATTTAGAGAAAACTGTCTTGGAAGGGTACATAATGGGAAAAAGAAAGAGAGGAAGACCAATGCGAAGATGGCTGCAAGACATCGTTGATGATCTGCAGATGGATGCATCAGCAGAAGGCCGTCTTGCTCACAACCGAGAGGCCTACAGGAGAGCTGTGGGGGGGGGGGGGGGGGAAAGTTCCACAAGGGACATGCAAACGACTGAATGACCTAATAATAATAAGAAGAACGTTAATAATAATTATTATGATACTGTCATAATTTGGGTGTCTGAGCGGCGAAGTGGTTAGTGCACTGGTCTTTCATGGCGAAGGTCGGGGGTTCGAATCCGGCCGAAGCCACCCCAGTCACCCAGCTGTAGAAATGGGTACCTGATTTCTTCTAGTTGGGGAAGAAAAGGCGGCCAGGCGTGATACTGATCAAATCACCCTCTAGTGTACTGACAGGTCAATGAAAATACAGGCACTAACACCATATCCCTATGTGCTTCTAAGGCATGACAGGATTACCTTTACCTTTACCTAATTTACAAGGGACTACGCTACAACAGATGTGAGAATGATTAAAAGGGAAGGAAGTTAGTATTTCACAGTTTATTTCAGAGGGAAAAAGAAAGAAAAAAGAGCAAAATAAAACATGTTAGAGCTGGGATACATCCAAAAGAGACGAATGCTGAAGCTCTTGAATTGACAGGGGCTGTAAGAACTGACAATCCGAAAGAGCTTTTCGATGGATCTGTCACACAGACTCCACGTCTTTTGCCAAGTGTATAGAGATGTTGAGTGGCTGAACAAAGGGGCTAGGAATAGATCAGTGTAACCATGCAGCGAGGGAGGCCATCGCAACAAAGAGGCTAGGAATAGATCAGTGTAACCATGCAGCGAGGGAGGCCATCGCAAAAAAGAGGCCAGGAATAGATCAATGTAACCATGCAGTGAGGGAGGCCATCGCAACAAGACACAGAAAGAAATGAATTACGGGAAATTCACGGAATCCTTCGGATAAATGTAGGAAAATCTAAAGGACAACTACGGACAGCAAACAGAGGGACGAGACCATAATAAAGACCAACAAAAGAATAGCGTTCATCGTCTGATCTGCAATGTTACTAATCAAGTTTAGTGAGTCTAGATGTATTCGGACGACCATGTTAATATCACTATCCCAACATTCAACAACTTAACCTAACATTTTATCATGGTCGTCTCCAGCGTGCTCATTGCCTTACCGACTCTGATAACTGAAACTACACTCTAAATACATTATTTCTTCTTTGTACAGACTGTATATTTATCATGTCATTCTTGCTTTTACCATATGTCAATGCTATTTTCGGCTTTATGTCTTATTTGGTAGGTTGTTTTTTTCCTGTCTCTGAAAGCTAAAAAATCTCACACATATAAATTTACAGTAAATGCTATTTTACTTTCCGCCATTTTGGCTTACGAAAGGTTCCACAGAACGCACTTCTTTCTCACACTGGGAATTTTTAAACTTAAAGAGTTGATGGTATAAGACAAATTTAACCACTCTTGTCTTGTCTTGTCTTGTCTTGTCTTGTCTCCTTCCTCATATACCTTTCATTGTTGAGGGGACAAATAGACAGGTCTCGACGATTTGCTTCATATAATGGGATATTTAATCTTACACCCTTCCCTTGCCGCTAAACGTGACATAGGGCCCGCATGGTAGTTCGCCAAGATTTCCTGTCTTCGGCGAGTTTTTCAATCTCATCAAGGGATGTTATGCCCACTGAACTGGCCTCTCTTAACAATGTCCTCTTTAGAGTTTCAACGTGGACGAGCTCTTTTTCTTCGGCCTGTTGTGTTTTACTTGATAGCTTGTTTGTGGATCCTCTGATTGTTCCTTCTCACCACATGGCCTACATATGTCCATTTTCTTTTTCTAATCACCCATGAGACAGGTTGTTGTTTGCTCATCTATCTTACCTCTTGAATTCGTTCCGCTTTATACCGAGTATTTTCCTGAGACATTTGTTTTCAAAAGAGTCTAATTTCTTGTCTATTTCTTTGGTTATTTTCCAGCTTTCACATGCATACACGAAGGTGGATATTGCATTTGAATAATCTTAAATTGGTTTTTGTACTTATAACGTTTGAATGCAATATGCTCTCAAGATTCTTCAAGCTCAATGCTGCTTTTGCAATTCTAACTTCCTTTCTGGTGTCACATTCTGGTCTTTGTAGCTGCCGAGATATGCAAAACGTTTTACTTCTTCAACAGCTTTTCCTTCCACGTATATTTGTCCTTCGTGGTTAATGAGAAGTTTTATTATTTTTCTTTTATCCTTGTTACGAGGGATGATTGATAAGTTCTCGGCATAAGGTACAACGGATTATTTGTGGACAACTTTTTTGGGGTTATTTCTCAACATAGTCGTCCCCCTTGCAAGTTTATGCACTTAATCCAGCGATCTTGAAGCATACGGATCCCTTCTTTGTAAAAGTCTGCATCTTGTGCCAGTAGAAAGTGGTCTAAAGCATGAATGACGTCATAACCTACGCAAATTTGCGACCACTGAGCTCCATTTTGAGGTTGGTAAACAGGTAATAGTCCGAAGTGGCCAAATCTGGGGAATAAGGAGGATGTTCAAGAAGCTAGAAGCCGCATTCATGAATGGCAGCCATTGCCACCTCCGACTTGTGAACTGGAGCATTGTCTTGATGAAAGATGACTCTTCTCATCAATTTCCCTTTACGCTTTTCCTTCAATTCGACCTGCAGTTGCTTCACAAGATTAACGTATTAGGCCCCGGTGACCGTTCTGCCATTTTGAAAATAGTCTACCAATAGCACACCTTATGAATCCCAAAAGATGGAAACATCACTTTGCCTGCAAACAGAACCACCCTTGCTTTCTTTGGAGGTGGGGATCCATGATGTTTCCACTGCTTTGACTGTTCTTTGGTTTCTGGTTGAAAATGATGAACCCAGGTCTCATCCATAGTCACAAATTGATAAAGAAACTTTTCAGGATCTGCAGAAAAATGGCCAAGATTGTCTCTTGACATGTTGAGACGCTGTCGTTCGTGATCAGATCCAAGAAGTTTCGAGACACATCGAAATGACCTTTGTCATTTGAAGATCATTGTGAATAATGGCATGAACACGTTCCTGGGAGATGCCCAACTCAGTAGCAATGTACCGCTCAGTTGGTCGTCGATCCTCCATTATCATGTCATGGATTCTGTCGGTGGTTTCATCGCTGGTTACCGTTCTTGGTCTTCCTGGATGGGGATCATCTTCCAGACTCTGCTTTCCATGTTTGAATTGAGCTGCCCATTTCTTCACTCTGCTGAAAGAAGGCGCACTTCCCCCCTAAAGTCTCTACTATTTCCTCATGGATCTCCTTCGATGATAACCTCTTGATGCAGAGGTAGCGAATGACTGCTCGATGATAGAAACTGTATCCATTTTATCCATTTCTGTCACCCCTTACCACTTCAGTATCCTGTAAAACAAATTGGTTGCAGTTAATTTCTTGAAACCTGATGTTTAATCTTACATTAACCTGATCTACAAATGCACCTAATATCATCTGTGTGTTTTAAATATTTGTACCTTAGGTCGCCAACTTATCAATCAATCCCCGTAATTTAATGTCCTATTTTACTAGCCATTGGAGACAGGGTATCAGTTGTTTCTTGCATTGATGTCACATTGTCACTGATAAGAGTGTCATCTGCAAAATCAAGATCTTCCAGTTGGGTCTCATGCACCCAATAAATCAATGCTCATTTTACTTGTGCGACATTTTTTTTCATTATGAGGTCTATGGCAATTCCAAACACCAAGGGAGATAATATACATCCTTGTTTCACGCCTGTTTCAATCTGAAACCATCCTCTCATTCTTTCATCTGTATTGACTACACAAACATATCTATGGTAGAGGTCTCTAATGATGTTGACAGTCTTAGATGGTATGTCATCTCTCTCTCTCTCTCTCTCTCTCTCTCTCTCTCTAAACCTTAAGTGCCCAGGGCACATGGGGCTTCCACAAGGGTTTTTCACAAATGCCTGTCCTTTGCCTTTTTTTCTGCTCTTGCCCAAGTGAGCCCTCTATTGCTCAACGTCCTCTCTGTTGTTCTTCTCCATGTCTCTTTTGATCTACCCTTACTTCTGTTCCCCTGTGATGTCATGCTATTTTTGGTAGTGAGTTATCAGTCATTCGGAGCACATGTCCCAACCATCGCCAGCGTCTTTCCTCAATAATTGCTGTCACTGGCTTCATCTGCATTTCTGCCAACAAGATGTTATTTCTTAAGGTGTTTGGCCAAAATATTTTTCTAATTCTTCGTAAACATTTAGTCTGGAAAGAATTCAACTTGTTTTCTATGGTTTTGGTGATTTTCCAGCATTCACTCCAATAGAATAGTACACTTAGAACACTACTCTTAAATATCCTGATTTTCGTATTCATGCTTATTTTTTTTAGATTTCCATATAGTCTGCAGCATTGCAAAAGCCTGGTTTGCTCTAGTAAGTCTACTGTCGATGTCCTCTGTGCTGTCTCCATTTTCTACGGTATGTCATATATTCTTAAAATTCCCCACAATGATTCTCTGTGTATGCTATCAATTGCCCTTTTAAAGTCTATGAAGTTAATGATTAATGGTCTTTGCTTTTCAATATGTTCTTCAAGTATTATTCTAAGAGTTAAGATCTGGTCGAGACAGCTTCTCCCTTTTCGAAGTCCTGCTTGTTATTCTCTCTCTGCAGCATCCACTATATCTTGAATTCTATTCAGAATTGCTTTCAACAAAATGCTTTTGACACAACTGATAGTAATGTTACTCCTCTCCCGTTATTGCAATCGCTAAGGTTGCCTTTTTCGGTATTTTAACAATGATTCCTTTTTCCGTTTAGAAGGGGCCTTTTATTCTTTCCAAACTTTAATAAACATTCTCTGTAGTTGGTTCATGTTGTCGATGTTAATAGCTTTTAGCATTTCGGCTGTTATTTCATCTTCACCTGCAGCTTTGTTGTTAGCCATTAAATCCACTGTTGTTTCAATTTCATGCAATGTAATTTAATCTAGGTTGACGTTTAGTTGTGGCAATGGTATGTTAGTTTCAAGGTCTATCAAGTCTTGGATGTGTTCGACTCCTTGGAACTTTCGGCCCATCTTTGCTTTTGGTCTTTACTTGATGTTAATAGTGTGCCACTTTTGCTAAGGATTAGTTTGTCTTTAGATGCAACAGAACTTGTTAGCCTCTTTTGTAAGTTATATAGAGTTTTGCTGTTTCCTGTTTTTGCTAGCTTCTCTGCTTCTTTCGTCATATTTGTCCGTGTATTCTCTTTTATCCCTTCTAGCTGAACTTTTTACTTCATTGTCTAGTTCTTTGTGTGCTGCTTTTGCCAAATTTCTTCCAAGATCTGTCTTTACATTCAACATGGCTAATTTGGCTGCTCGTCTTTCTTGTAAGGATTTCCATATGTTATCTGATATCCATGCTTTTCTACTTTGTTTGCAGTCCAGCACTTGTTATAGCTGCTGTAATTATGGCTGTGCTGTAAGAATGCCATAATTCATCTACGGTCCGACAATTAAGTAATGAGACTGATTTTATTATGACCAAGACAAAAATGTCATCTATGAAGTAAAGCACATAATCAAAGAGCCAATCTTCATCTATGATCTTGCAACTTTTTATCGCCGCCCGATAAGCAGACGACAAATAAAACGCCATTTTGTTGACCTAGTTAGTGGTGCATTGTCACGTAATCAGCATGGAACAAAAAGCTAGCATCAAATTCTGTTTAAAACTCGGGAAAAAGTGCCATTGAACATTGCTGGCGAGACTCTTCAAATGCCGCGCGTGGAGTGAAGCTCCTCCCGGTTAAGGAAGTAAATGCGGAAAAGAAATAAAGGTTGCTGTGCGGAGCCGATGGGAAAAGGTGGTGGAAAGTGAAGTTTAACCGGTATGTCCAGTAGTATCGCTACGAGAGCTATACCACGGCACTTCTGCTCTAGAGGCCGCCCACGTCCGAAATACACCTACACTGGTGAAATATGCCTAAACCGGCACACACCAGGGGTGGAACTTGATGGCTAGACTTGTCATGCCACCTCCGCTCTAGAAGTCGGTAACGCCTGATAAACACCCATACTGGTGAATTTTGCCTAAACCGGCTCATACCAGGGGTGAATCTTGAAGGCTATGCATGTCACAGTACCTCTGCCCTAGAGGTCGGTCACGTCTCAAACACGCCCATACTGGGATGATGCCTAAACCGGCTCAACCCAGGGGTGGAAGTCACTAGTGGCGAGGATTCGTCCTCCTGGACAAAAGCTCCATCCTGGTCACAACTAGGAAGGGTAGCGGCCACGACCACAAAATGCTGAAGTCGGAGACACTGGACCAGGGAAGTCTAGATAGGCAACCACCTCTCACCCGGCGGGGATGTTTGCGTATCCTAATCACGCTGAGGTTTTCCGGTGAGAAAGTCCAACCCTGGACTGGATGGGCAACCACCTCTCACCCGGCGGTGATACACGGGTATCTCAAAACACATCGAGGTTTTCCGGTGAGAAAGTCCAACTCTGGCCTGGGTGGGCTACCGCCTCTCACCCAGCGGGGATGCACTGATATCCTAAACACGTCGAGGTCTTCCGGTGAGAAAGTCCAACCCTAGACTAAACTGGTGCAATGAAAACCACGGTGTCACGCAATCCCGCTTCCGAGACCCACCAAGAATACAGGCTAAAGCACTGTGATACTCTGAACCCCTTGTGGTCCTTTCGTGGATCTCGTGTGGTCTATTTTGGACCACACAGGGGACCACGGGACCTAACAAGGACCACAGGCGTGAATTCAGTAGGTTCACAGTGCGGTTTTTGGTGGTAGAAGTGAACGAAGAAGACGAAGAAGAAGAAGTGCCATTGAGACAGTTGAATTGGTGCGACAAGTTTATGGGGATAATTGTTTATCTTGACCAAAAACATCAGCGTGTTGAGTACGCAAAAGACATCATCAAAACGTGTCGCAGAAATAAACATTTCTTAAATTTGATTGCTAGAGAGGATGAAACATGGATTTTCCTCTATGGCCCCACAATTAAATGTCAAAGTGTTCAGTGGAAGGCATCATCACTACGGAAAGGCAAAATATTTCGTCTTCAAAAGTCGAAAGTGAAGACAATGTTGGTGTGCTTCTACGACAGCAAAGGAGTTATTTACAATGAATTTATTCCAGAGGAACAAACTGTCACTGCCAAAGTTTAAGTATTTTGAAACGTCTATTGAAAATGATTCTCTGATTCCGACCCGAGTATTCAACACCAGGCAGTTTTTTTCCTTCTTCATGATATGATCCAGCTCACCGGGCGGTAGTTGTACAATAATTTTTGGCCTAGAAACAAGTGTGTGCTCTCAATCATCCACCCTACTCCCCAGATTTGACTCTCTGCGATTATTTTCTATTCCCAAAATTAAAGTTACCATTGAAAGGGCGCTTCTTTGACGATACTGAGACATCCAAAGGGCCGTAACATCGAGTTTAAGAGCCATACCAACAGAAGAACTGCAGAGGTCGTTCCAGAGTTTGTTAGATCGTGCCACTCGCTGTATCAACGTACAAGGGGCTTACTTTGAATAAAATACAGGTTATATCTTCAAATGTTGTTTGTTTTATTTTTTATGGAATTAGTCTCATTACTTAATTGTCGGGTCTTATATATCTGTCCCCTCAACCTTAATGTATGCAGCGAATTGTTTGGTAAGTTCCAGATTAAAATTACTCTTAGTATTTTCATCGTATAGACTATGACTGTTTTATCTTTCTGAGTAATGGCTTTCTTGTGTTGGCTTTTCAGTTTTAGTCTTATTTTCCCTATACACCGACTGTGATCACTGTTGACATCTGCACCCCTATATGCTCTTGCATCTATCAGAGATGTTCTGAATTGCTTTCTGATACAAAAATGATCTATCTGATTTCTGGTTATATCATCTGGAGATATACAAGTTGTTTTATGTATCTCTTTGTGTTCAAATGTTGTTCCTCCAATGACCAAGTCCTCTGTTAGACATAATTCAATTACTCTTTCTCCATTCTTATTTACCGTATCAGTTCCATCTTTCCTCATTACTTTTTCGACGTCTGTGTTATCTTTTTCTACCTTGGCATTGAAGTTTCCAGTGACAACTAAGATGTTGTGTTTAGGGACTTTGAGTTTTTGTAGGTGGTGATAGAAATTGTCTTTTATCTCATCATCTGTATCGTTCGTATGTGCATAGCATTGTATAACTGTCATTCTTCCGTGCCTTATTTGGAATCGTGCTCTTAATATACGACTGTTCACTGGTTCCCATTCTGTAATGCTCTTTGCTGCTGCAGCTGACATAATTATACCTACTCCTTCTTGACATTTCCCAACGTCTCTGCCTGAATGTATGATTAACTTACCGTTTTCCGCCGATCTTTTCCCTGCTTCTGGCCATAGCATTTCACTGTTGCCCAAGACGTCTAAGTGATATCTATCCATTTCTTGGATTACCTGAGCAGTTTTTCATGATGCGGCCACTGTTCTTACATTCCAGAACCCGATCTTTGTCACATACTTTGGGCCGATGAATGTGTTCTTTGCATCTTGCCACTCACCAGTAAAGTATTTTGCAGAATAATCATCAACAGAATTGTACCAACACTTGAGGAAAAACTTCGGAAAGAGCAGGCAGGATTTAGGAAAGGAAGATCATGCATAGACCACATATTTGTACTTAGACAAATATTAGAACAGGCAAATGAGTGGCATAGCACAACATATGCATTATTCATAGATTTTGATAAAGCCTTTGACAGTGTCAACAGAGATGCACTGTGGAAAATCCTAAGATGGCATGGCCTCCCCCATAAAATAGTTAATGTAATCAAAGCCCTATACGAGGGTTTTCAGTGCAAAGTTATCTGTGGAGAACATACCTCCAGCAGCTTTAGAGTACAAACAGGAGTGAAACAGGGATGTGTACTATCACCAACATTATTTATCTTGGCAGTGGACTGGTTAATGAAGGTGGCACCATCAGACAAACGCAGAGGATTACAATGGACCCTTGACACAGTGCTGGAGGACCTTGACTTTGCGGACGACATTTGTCTATTGTCAAGCAGTCACAAAGATATGCAAGATAAAATAAACAAGCTAACTCAGAATGCAAATAACAAGTGACTAAAGATCACCGTAGGAAAGACAAAGTTAATGAAACAAAATGTGAACAACAGAAATGTACTCAGAGTAGATAACAAGTTAGTGGAGGAGGTCAACGAATTTGTATACCTTGGCAGCAGAGTAGTAGAAAATGGAGACAGCACAGAGGACATCAACAGCAGACTTACTATAGCAAACCAGGCTTTTGCAATGCTGCAGACTATATGGAAATAAAAAAAACTAAGCATAAATATGAAAATCAGGATATTTAAGAGTAATGTTCTAAGTGTACTACTCTATGGAAGTGAATGCTGGAAAATCACCAAAACCATAGAAAACAAGTTAAATTCTTTCCAGACTAAATGTTTACGAAGAATTAGAAAAATATTTTGGCCAAACACCATAAGAAATAACATCTTATTAGCAGAAATGCAGATGAAACCACTGACAACAATTATTGAGGAAAGACGCTGGCGATGGTTGGGACATGTGCTCCGAATGACTGATAACTCACTACCAAAAATAGCACTAAGATGGACACCACAGGGGAACAGAAGTAAGGGTAGATCAAAAGAGACATGGAGAAGAACAACAGAAAGGATGTTGAGCAATAGAGGGCTCACCTGGGCAAGAGCAGAAAAAAAGGCGAAGGACAGGCATTTGTGGAAAACCTTTGCGGAAGCCCCATGTGCCCTGGGCACTTAAGGTTCAGAGAGAGAGAGAGAGAGAGAGAGAGAGAGAGAGAGAGAGAATGTGTTCTTTCGGTTGTTGTCTGGGCTTGTCTGAGTTGGTATCCCCGATGCTCGATTGACTGTATTGCGAATTTCCGTAACAGTTGATTTTTTCCCATGCCTCTAGATGGGTCTCAGGATAAGGTTGTTGGCTTTATGCCCAACTCCCGTTTTACGATATGTGTCGACGCAAAAGATTCATATCAAAGTACTCCCGCCATCTTTTACGCCACCCGGAAGCAAAAATGTAATGCTGCTGTGATTTCCTCTCCCCATCTCCTGCATGGGGGCCCTCTTCCTCTGTTACCTACAAATCTTAGTGTCAATGCTGTCTGGTGGTAGCCGTGTAACACAGCCACTCATTAACCACTCAATTTGGAGAAAAAAAAATCGGAGATCGGTTAAGTCTGGTAGGTAGAAAATGTGTCATCAGCAGTGCACGACTGCCGGAAACCAGAGAAAAACACTCCGTGCCAAGGCCGCTGAAAGTAGACATTAGCCATGAATAGAAAAATGAAATGTTAGTCTACAAACTGAAGACGGTGTTTCTTTACATGGAAGAGTAAAACAACAAAACTCGATGAGGGGTCTCATGTAAGAGACATGTTACGAGTATCTTCTCATTCTGGTTTACCTACAGTGAGAAGAGAAGGTATCATGGCAGAGAACAGTGGTTCTTAACTTGCAGTTTATGGACCCTCAGGCGTTCAAGGAAGAATTTGGGGGGGGGGGGAAGGGGGTGTGCACGGACCAGCATATGGATTAGCGCGATTAAAAAATAGCATCATTTTGGTTCTATTTATTGCTTTATTTTTAATGAAGGGTTCACATGTGATCTCACGCCGGAAAGAGGGTCCATGAGAAAAAAAAATATATATATATATATACATATATAAGAAGCACTGGTGTAGAGAAACAGTTTAATTCCCGAGAAAGGTTTCTCACAAAATATGATAAACATATGTTAATAGGATTATGCGAGGTCGAGTTACAAAGTAACCTTATTTTTTATTTCAATAAAATACGTATACAAATACGAGTATGATTAAAACTCATTATCACACTTCAACGACCGCTCCACCAGGTCCAATGCATGTCTGCCACAGTTTCAGTAATGCTTGCATTCATCGTGGGGGAAAGGGAGGGGGGGGGGAGGTTCTGGTTAATTCTCTAGTCAATTCCTCTGCACGGATTTTTAAAAACTTTTCTTCGTCCTTACTGAACTTCTCCCCACCTGGCACCTCCTTGAGGGGATAAAACAAACGATATTAATGGTGCGAGGTAGGGTGAATATGTAAGATGTGAAAGACATTCCAAACGCAGATCTGTTATTTGTTGAGCTGCTGCACGTGCTGTGGAAGGCAGCGCGTTATCAAGCTTTAAGAACACCTGATCAACCCGCGACATTACGACCTGACTGCAGATTCCAATTAGTTCTCATGCAGAAAGTTTCGCTGCTGACAGTGCTTTCCCTAGCCATGTAATGTTTCAGGATTGGACAGTACAAAAAAGCATCAATCTTCAGGCCGACGTCGGAGTCGTAGAGAACTTCTTTGGTTTCGGTAAGGAAGAATGTCGCCATTCATTACTAGCTCGTTTTCTCTCTGGCTAGAAGTAACGTACTCACTGACTACACGTCGTAGAAAGCCGTCTCCTTCAGCTTCGTGACTGTTTCGGATCACGGGAGATACTTTGCACCAACTGGGCTAAGGCTATTCAGTACTTCTTGTGTCCCGATCCATGATTAATCTTCAGTTCTCCTGCTTCCTCATCGTTACGCTCCAGTTTTTCTTTATCATTCGTTTCACCTCAGCATAAACGTCAAACCTATTCGCAGTGTCAGGTCGGCTGGAGCTAGCTACATTCGTCAAATCTTACACCCAACATTTAAATTCACTGTGCCATTCATATACCTGCTGAAGTGGCACGCAGGTGTCCCTACACTGCCTCTTCATTCTGTGATAAATAAATACAGGTTTCTCATCTTCACTGTCCAAGAAACGAATAACTGGGCGCAGTTCTTCTCTCGTGCACGCTTCCGAGGGAACGGCCATCTTTGTTCAGGTCTGCTGACGTCATATTTTCAAAATAACCGACGTTCCTCTTCGGGCATACATCTAGAGAGGGATGGCATACTTGTAAAACAGCTGCTTTATACTCGATTTAGATTTGTAAGAGCAAAATTAAGGTTACTTTCTGAATCGCCCTGTATTCTTTTTTTAGAGCATCAGAGTCATGGCTCGAGAGATAACGTTGAACAGGCATCGAGAGATTAACAGGCCCGGTTCTTGACATAAACATGCTGTACACATCCACTTCCACGGCTTTAAGAACTCTTGAACACCAGCTTTATAAAACATTCTGACAAAGTATACATTCACAGACAAAACCACCTTCTAAATGCATACGACTACACAGACCAATATATGTATGTATGTATGTGTGTGTGCGCGCGCGCAGAAACAGGAATCTGGCAAGTAAACCCAAGCTCTATTTAGTAATATTGAACTTTGTAGCCTGAAGGAGAAATAAAATATGAACGTATACGTTGTAGTGAACAAGGGGAGATGACTAGACGGCTGAGACGTAACAGACTAGAGCAGGGGTCGGCAACCTTTCTGTCGAAAGCATGAAAATCAAAAGGGATATAACCAGTGTGATTCGGTCGGCAAACTTTTGCTACAAAGGGGCCAGATCCCATCTATATCATTGACCGGCAGGTCGCATTCATTTTTATAGTTTATAAATTAACCTAACAATAATATGGTTTCGAAGTATTGTATAGTACTGAAGATATAGATAAATACATTTGGTCTAACACAGATGGCATCTGGTCCCACTGTAGCAAAAGTCTGTCGACCGAGTCGTTCCTATATGGTTATGCCTTTTTTTTATTTTCAAGCTTTTGATAGGAATTATTTTATGAAACTAGGACTGCGACTTGCATACGACACTGGTCTACTTTCACATAATAACAGAGATACACGAAATAGCAGGATCAGTTGTGAATGTACATCCAGACAGCACTAAGGTCATGAGAAAAAAATAAGGAAAGAAACTCAGTTGGGACAAGAGAAGTTAAGTAGAACACTTCAAACACCTTAATAAAGTAGGCTCATTTCATCAGACAGCAATATCGAGTAGGAAATATCCACAAGAACTGGGCAGTGGACAGACGTCTCAGGCCTTTAACAAATTAGTTAACATACGGGAATCTCCCATTTTCCATACAAACCTCAAAATCAGAATCTATAATTCTAGTCTATTATATGCAGCCAAAACAGAACCAACTGGAGAATTGAAAACAGATTGAGGGGATTTGAAGGATCTTCCTTCAAATCCCCTCAATTTGTTTACAATTCTCCATTTAGCGTTTCCTAAGGCATCTCGCCTTGGAAACGTCTAAGAATATACTGAGAAAAACGCGTAACAAATGAGGAAATAGCCAAACGAACGGGCATTGAGAACATTACTACAGGTCAAAAGACGAAGATGAAAATGGCTGAGCCACACACTACAAATAGGAACAAAATAAAAACATCCCTATACCACCTTGACTTGGACATCAAGGAAAAATAATCAGGGGCAGACCATCGAGAATATGGGGACGCACAAGACAGGAAGAACCAAAGGAAGCAAGAATGATACTGGTTTGAGGTAAACCAACTTTTCTAGACAGGATTGTTTGGGGAGCCTTTGTTGATGCCTTATGCACTACTGGAAGTACAGAGGAATGATGATGATGATGACAAAACTATGAATAATAGCTATTTCACTTATGTTATGTGTAACAGAGACTCCATAATTACAGTGATGTGGTCTGTATTTGCTAATCCCTGGACTAGAGTTACAAAACATGAAGGACAGAACGTTAAAACTATGAGTAAAGCAAAAGCAACAACAGCTTTATCACTTAACTTCTCTCCTATATATACTTACACCCAAAAACTGTTTGTATGAAAGTTATTTACATTTTTTTGATTTTCTGGCAACAACATCTGACAGCAGAATCATACATTCCAAACTTGACACCAATTCTCTGCACTAGAACATTCGCTCCTTGATCTAGCAGCAGACTAGGATGAGAAAAGAAAAGAAAAAAAAACACACACAATACCTGGCACAGAGTTGAAACATTGATACTTTATTTTAAACAGTTGATTTAACAAAAATAATTTAAACACGACCAAAATCATACAGTGGTGGAGCTGGTGAAGTAGTGACACAATGAAATATGTATCGTGACCTCACCCAAACCGATGCAGTCACTCAACACAACAAGTACATTTGATGCACAATAAGAGAGTATGAAAATACAAATTCAAATGGTAGATAGTGATAAAACATGCAGGCAGATCAGTCATTAAAAAACATGTACAAATTTACAGGTGGTCAGTAGACAAAGTTTTCATATCAGCTTACAGGAAATCACTGATAAGTATTTGTCTTTAGCCTGCTGACCAAGTAGGAAACCAGCCTACTAACAGGTTCAGTTTTTCAGAACCCGCAGTACAAAATTATAATGACAAAAAAAAAAAAAAATGCTGTAAATGTAAATAAATAACACCATATAATCATCTTTAATACAACTCATCTGAAACTGACTGTGCCAGCTCCACATCTCCATGTAACTACACCCCTGCTCCATTTAGTTCTCACACTACATGTTTATAGCTCAGCTTTCCTGTTTATATTTCCCCAAATACAAGATTTACTACACACTTGAAATCAGGCATTCCTTATTTAAGAAGAGACTCTCGTCACATACACATACCTTCTGGGACTCATCAGAGTATACAACTACTAACAACATGACAGATCCTAGCAGTACACAAGCTTTAGTTGGAATACAACCAGATTAAACTACACATTTACACACTATGCAGTGTGCTAAGCGAATGCTTACACACCACAATAATTGCACAAATGTCATAATATAAACTTGAAGACTGGAAAATCTTGTCTTCAGAACTTGGAAATCTTGTTTTGAAGACAGGGAAATCTTTTCTGGAAAATGAAAATCTTGTCAAAAAAAAAAAAAAAGCCTGGTTCTGCAGACTGCTTTCTCTTATCTCAGTCTATAAGCTCAGTCAACACACACACACACACACACTACACATCAACTGCTCACCAAGTTCTCCACAACCCACCAGTTTCACCTTTTAAGTTCATGAAATCTAATACTTCAGTCACAGGGAAACAAGACCTCACTGAAACAGATGGCAAGTGACCTATTTCATTCTGTTGTCTTATTTCTTAGTGAACTATTTCATTCTGTTGTCTTATTTCTTAGTGAACTACTTCATTCTGTTGTTTCATTTCTTTCAATCTGCACATTTTATAAATATCTTCCACCATCTAGCATCATCAGTGCTTGCTTGTTTGTTTTTCTGTTTTTTTTTGTTTTTGTTTTTACAAAATCCTGTTTTCAATGTACACTTCTAGTAAGTGATGAAGCATGCTTTAAATATCCACAGGTCTGTACACAAAAGCACACAAACACTGCCATAAAGCCATGAAAAGTAACTTGGAACATAGGACTTGGTTTTTTTTTTTCATATAACTACACACTCAAAAAAAAAAAAAAAAACAGAAAGGAAGAAAGAGATAAGATACTAGGAAAGACAAATACAGCTTGTACTAGATTAACTGATAACTGGGCCATGGATGTTACAAAGACAACTTTAACAAAGTGCTGACACACAAGGACTTCATAAAACTAGCATTATATGTTCAACTTTCACACTAGCAGCATCTCTGACAGCAAAGTTTCAACTTGTTTTGTTTTTCTGCATTATTTAATTAATATTTCTCATTCCTTTTGTCCTGTTAAAAGCAAATTGCTTAAAAATTGGACCTTTTTTTTATTTCTACATACTTGCCTTTTGCCATTTCTGCTGTTTTGTTTCTCTTTATAACCTAATGTAAAACAAGCAGTCACCTGTCTACTCCTACTACCAGTATTACTTCAGTCTTCATTACACTGACGTATTCATAAAACAGAGTAGCTGTTCTGTGCATACTTATACTGACCCACATTAAGTGGACTATGTTGGAGATAACTAACATGTCTGACCCACATTAAGTGGACTATGTTGGAGATAACTAACACGTCTGACCCACATTAAGTGGACTATGTTGGAGATAACTAACATGTCTGACCCACATTAAGTGGACTATGTTGGAGATAACTAACATGCCTGACTCATATTAAGCTGACTCTGAAAACTACAGCCCACAATGCTGACTCAAACTGTCTCTGATAGCTATAGCTCATATTCCTGCCTCATATTAAACTGATTTTGATTACTGAACCAACATACCTAACACATATTAAAGTAACTGATAGCTATAGCCCACATTTCTGAGTCATATTAAATGGATTTTTAACCAAAATACCTGTCTCATATTAAACTGACCCTATTAGATGTAACCAGTATTCCTGACTTATATTATGCTGAATTAAAATTCCTAACAATAAATCTGGCAAAGTATAAACATAAATGATTTCAGCTAAGTTGTCAGTAACAAGTTATAAAAAAATAATATAGCAAAATCAAAGTAGGAATGAATGTAAATATAATCTATTTCACTGTGAATCATTCTGTTAACAGGAGAAATGTAGGATACAAGGATGTTAACACGAGAAATGTAGGATACAGGCAATCTCTATGAATAGTTTAGATGACAGGACAAACGTGGGATACAAGCAGTTTCTACAAAAAGTTCAGATAATAGGACAAATGTAAGATACAGGCAATACCTTGCAGAACAAGAATGAATGTAGCCTGTTAATTCACCCTGATTGCAGAAGATACTCCACCACCAAGTTATAAAAGTCAACTTCCCTGTTGTCACTTTTGTTATTTCTGTTTCAGTTTAACTGTGACTTTATATATCATCCAACTCCATAGCATTTTTGTCCAGCATAGACCATTTTACCACTATGCATATATAAACATGATTACCTAGGTTTCCTTCATAACATATTTCCATACTCATTTCCATATTTTCCTGTCCACAAGTCATCATGATTGCAGCTACTGATTATTATAATAAATAAAAAAAAATACATGCTAATCCAAAAAAGAAAATATATACAATGTATTACAAGCTGTATATAGAGTTTAAAAATTATCAGCATGTTTAAAATACTGACAATATGAAAACCACAGTATATCCAATTCAACCTACTCACTCTTTTAATAGCCTCTCTTAATTGACCTCAAACCCCCAACTACCTAATGACTTCTCTTACCTAAAACTATCTATACTTAATGACTTCTCTTACCTCACAATTCACCTGTCCACATTTAATGACTTCTCTTACCTAAAACTATCTTCACTTAATGACTTCTCTAAAACAATCTACACTTAATGACTTCTCTTACCTAAAACTATCCACACTTAATGACTCCTATTAGTCTCTAACCCTCACCTTCCCACACTTAATGACGTCTCTTACCTAAAACTATCTACACTTAATGACTTCTATTAGTCTCTAAACCCACCAAATCACATTTAATCACATCCATTAACAATCACCAATTGTGGATCTTTACAAGCAATAATATTACATTTGAAAGTAAACACTACAAAAATACTTGCAGGAAAGAAAGAAAAACAAAAAAAAGTAGTTTAACACGTACCTTAGGAAAGCAGTTCCTTTGTTCCTCATTATAAAACTTTCATGCGGAAAAGTTAATTTTGTGTATTTTATATAATGAATATACTTTAAAATATATGCTTAACAAAAAACCATATATATATATATATCAAATATATATGCTTGGAAATATAGACATTGTTAATAACACACATACACACGCACACAAAAACTAATGTCAAAATATGCCAAAACAAATAAGCTACATTTGCTTAGAAATGCTTTCTTGTGCTTAGCAAAAAAATATTGGCTTGTCAAGGGATATTTCTCCCCTCCACGCTTCAATACTATAAAACTGGATTAATCTCATACTTAACAGCAGGGCTCTTTTTTTCTTTTTGTAAGAAGAATATCTCCTTTCCCTAATTCAACAACAACGATACGTACATTGTACTTTGATCTCCTTTTTCTTGTATGCAGATAACTCAGAAACTGGATGACACACATATGGGCCTATCAAAAAGTTCCTATAATGATCTTATGTGAAAATCATTTTGAACTTTCTTCTTGACGCATCAGCAGGGCCCTGCACTCCTATTAACAAGTTCTCGTCACTGCACCCTGCTGTATTAGCTGACAAGTGTATAACTTGTACAAAACTAACAAATTTCACTGCATGTCCACATAATACTTTATAATCACGTCATTAATGTCTGTGACCAGCACATGTAATAAATATATGAAACTGTGTATAAAAATGTCAAAGACTTATAATGTTCTCTAGATATAATAAGGGTTAAAATGTGGTGCAAGAGATAAAAAAAAAAAGCTCATCCAAGTTAAAAAAATGTTTCCTGATATCTGAAAATTAACCCTTTCACAGGTACATCTGGCATGCAAATACCTCACAGAACAGAGTTTCTCAACTTTTTTTCTTTTTTTCTGCTCATGACTTCCTCTTTTTTTTCTGATTCTTTTTTTGTGAATCTCAGACTTTCAATGCAGCTGTCGAGAAACCCTGTAACATGGCATTCAAAACACATCAATGATGCCACTTGCAGAGAAAGAAGTTGTCTAGTCTATAGTTAAAACCAGCAACAACTTGTCCTTTGTTTCTTAGACCTGGCACAGGAGAACTATATTAAAATGTCTCAGCCCCTTCTTAGCAGTTAAAGAGTTAAAGGTTTAGACCCATTGGGAAAAGAGACCATATCTGAATAAATAGGGGTGCTAGTTGGCTAAGTCGATGGTACGCTGTTCTCTCGTGACTAGATGGCTGCTCGTCCTACCGGAGTCCGTGTTCGAATCCCAGGTAATTCTCTTGTGATTTTTCTTTCTCTCACGTCTCACTAAAGTGCTTTGTCTACGATTTTTTCGAGGTTTAATCCTACAATATTTGTTCTCTTACTTTACCATATCTGAATAAACAGTGCTCTCACATTCTTATTAGTCACTTACTGAACACAGCTCTAAGCAAATAGCTTAAACAGAACATCTTAAAAGATGTGCAGTTAATAGAAGACTATTTTCTCCAGCACCACCTTTCAACTGAATAACAGATGTATTTCCTACAGTCTACCATCAAATATACTGATGTAAACAGTTATATAATGTACACACAGACAAAAAGAGAAAAAAAAAAAAAAACTTCACTGAAGTAGCATTACAAATCAATATGACTAAACAATTAGATGAAGTTGCAGGTGTTCATAACTGCAGACTTTCAATGAACACTTTTAAATCATTCAATACTAACATCTTAACGAATACATGGCACTAGTCTCAAATACTATAAAAAATAGTCTTTATCTTAGAAGACCAGAAGTTCAATTTAATCCAAGCTTATTTTAGATGTCATACATTAATTTAGCTCAAGTTTTACACACAAAAAAAACGCACGCATGCACACAGAGAGAGAGAGAGAGAGAGAGAGAGAGAGATGTCTCCAGTAAACAACTGTCACCGCATGTGGCAGATGGGAAAGCCACACACACAAAAAAAAAAAACATACACAAAGCAAACTCTCTAAAAGTTAATGTGCTGTGTATTGCATTACTGATCTTGAGCTGACAATTACTGGAAGATGATATCTACCAACGTTACAGATTTCTTTATCCCTGAATTACAGAGGATGGCTCTGTTAAACAATGCCATCTTGTAGGAGGATGGCACATCCTGTCAACATGTTCTGCATTGTCTAAATGAAGTCATCTAATGCAAGTAAACTGGAAGAAGCAGACCAACTACCTGGCCAATGCAGTTGCTTGACCTAACCCCATCACATTTCCTTCTATGTTTAACTGTCCACTTATCACAACCACGTGATATGGAAGAGGTCAGGGTCAAGTGGACAAATGAGTTTAAAGCCATCTCATAACAGCAGTACAATACTGTGGTTCACAGAATTTAAAAATCATCCTGATGACTGAATATGACAGCAGTTATGTTGAAGTCCAAGAATTTATATTTATATAATGCATTATGATTAAAACTAATATCTGGGATTTAAAATGTTTGCTACATTATTCTACTACCTGTACTTTTTTAGTTATTAAAAGCTGAAAGCGAAAATGGACTTTATTACTATTATGTAGACATATTTGTGATGAAAACAGAAAAATATAAAAGTAATGAGAAGAATTTCAGTCTGTCTGTGACAAATGACAATTATTAAAACAAAAAAAAACAAACAAAAAAACAAAAACAAAAAAATATATATATCAGAGCTGTAAGCCGTGAAATGATTACATACCCATTATTTTTTAAAAATCAAAGTTGTGTTCATAAAAGTAATTATGTAATATTTTAAAATTTCACAACAGTGAAAAATTTAGAACAAAAGATATGACATATTCTTTTATACTGGCACTTTATAAAATCCTATTCCTATTTATCTTTCAGTTCATAATATTCCCAGTCTTTAGTACAATCTGTGATAAGCAAGTTTAATTTTTCATATTTCAATCCAATGATTTCTAAAATCATACTTAAATAAGCAGCATATATTCATTAATACATATAGCCAAGATGAAGGGAGAGAGAAGGAAGACAAAGCTACCAGAATCTTATGTGATGACATAGAGAAAAGGAAGCTATCACAATCATATGTGATGATATGGAGAAAAGGAAGTCATTTCAATCATATTTGATGACATTGGAAAAAAAGAAGCTACCACAATCATATGTGATGACATAGAGAAAAGGAAACTATCAAAATCATATGTGATGAAATGGGAAAAAGGAAGCTATCACAATCCTATGTGATGACATGGGAAAAAGGAAGCTATCACAATCCTATGTGATGACATGGGAAAAAGGAAGCTATTACACACACAGTGATGAGATAAAGCTGACAGGAATCTCTAGGTAACCATTCATGTGAAGGAGACCAACAAAAACAGGGGGGCAGGCAGTTAAGACATACTTTGTATAGAAAAGAAACAAAATAAGCAAGCAGAAACTGCCCTCAAGTGATATCTTCCATGACAAGAATTTCATATACATCTGGATTTTCTTGAGCAATACAAACATCACAGATCTTCTTATATCTAACACATATAAATTCAAACGTTTAGAAAAATTGGCCACATTCTATATGATTGACTGCAGATAAAAGATTTCGGCTAATTTTAACAGCATAACCTGCCATTAAGCACTTTTTAACAAATTGTTTTAACAGTGAAACTCATTTAAAAACAACAGTGTAAGAAATTTCTTAAATCTAATGAAGTAATCAGATCAGCAACTTAATATCAGATGAAGTTACAAAGTAATTCACTGAATGATGCAAAGTAATCCAAGCAGAATACAGACCGGCTTCAACTATGAAATGAAAAGAAAGCTTTCTTCACTGTGGATATAAACTAAAACTATGAAAACTGTACATTACATCATTTATTAGGTGGCAGGACGAGAAAGTCTTTATGCAACTTTAGCCAATACTGCATACGGTTATTAAAATTTAAACAGAAAAAAAATCCCTTCAAACATGAATCTGGAATGTTAATATCTGGGGGGAAAAAAACCAGACTAATAATTGTTTCTGCTTGTAGGCTACCATTTCAACTCAAATGAACATAAGAAATGTTACTTCAAATGAGAACACTGAAAATGTGTACTTTTCTTTATAAAAATTACATATAATGAGCATATAAAAAAAATATGATTGTTCATACCACTTTCTGATCAAACATCAGACTCTTATGAAAGCGCTCTTCTGTCTGCAATCACATTAGAGTTTCTTGTACTGCCAAAACTCATTATTTCACAGTTACTCTTTCTCAAGTGCTACTTTCAGTTTTCATAAACAATAGCAACTGTACAGGTAGAATTTCACCTCCATTGAAATTTCACACACAATAATAAATTCTCATTTGTCATTCACACAAGCACATAAAATTTCCTTACTCATAAAAAGCAGTTCTGTGTACAAACTGATACAGCAAATGCATTAGAATACGGCTGCGACAACAGTTCTGGCAAGCAAATGTCCTATATGCACATGTATGTAGTTTTAAAAAGCAATCATAAACCATAATGAATGCACAACAAGGACAACTGAACAATAAGCAACTTGTGGAGATTTCATGCAAGTTGTATAGCTCATTAATTTATCTGTAACAAACTGTGATGGATGCTGAGAACTGTACATCACAGGCAAATTATTACATAAAATATGTTAAGTATACAAAGACTCATATAAAGCATACACAAACTTATAAAGTATACAAAGATTCATACTATATTTCATAAATATCAGTTTCAATTTTTTTTCTTATCCTATAAACAAAATTATATGACAAATCATGCATGAAACACTGGATTAGGAAAAAAAAAATAAATAAAAAGAAATGAAACATATCCCAACAAACAGAATCCAATGCATGAATAGATTTTTTTTTTCTTTGATAATCAGTAAAACAGAGAAGATCTGACTAATATCTGCAGCTTTGGTTATTACTACAAATCAGCCAAACTGTTTCACAAAATTCACTCTCTGCTTTATAATATCTTTAACTAACAAAGAATAGGAGATTATTTATAGAATACTTCTGCATTGTCACCTACTTTTAGCTTGCTTGTGACACCCCCTCAGTATAATCACATGACTGGTCTCTCATTACATTACTGCAGTTTATTAGAATACGAATCAACCCATCATCACAATATTCATGTTAAGCTTTTATTAATTTCACTGTGTAACAGATTTTTTCTGGAGAACGACAACCTAGAGTTGTCACATGTGATAACACTATTCACTACATAACAGATTTAGCCGTAGCACTCCACTGACTACAATCTAACAAATAGGTTGTCACATGTGATAACAGTTTAAACAATCTGAATCACATCATATATACCATATGTCAGATACAGCTGCAAGTACTTGTCAAGCATACTTTTTTAATGGCAAAATCAGGCAGAGAGGAACTTACTCTAATGACAAAATCCTGCACAAGGGAACATACTCTAATGATGCCCTGCACAAGGAAAAATACTCTAATGATGCCCTGCACAAGGGAACATACTCTAATGATGCCCTGCACACGGGAATATACTCTAATGACAAGCACATGCACAGGAGAAGACACTCTAAAGAAAAGACATGTATCAAACAAGATCACTGTGAACATAACAGCCTCCTTCATATCAACATATCAAACAGACATGCATAAATACAACACATGAACATGGAACCAATAAGTGACTAGACTGCAGTCCTTACTTCTGAAACTTATTCTCCTATATTATCAGTGACTTTGCTTACCTTCCCATGTTATGCTTCCATGAAATATCTGACCAAAGATGCAACACATGGCTCACATAAAACTTTCAGCACTTAGCTCTAGGAGACCTTATAGCATCGGACTGAGACTTCAGCATGTCTGAAGCACTTCCTCCTATGTACCCATGATGCACTGCACCATTTGTAATCCACTACTACTAAACATACAACTGAGCGGGACAGTGCAATTATGAGACTCCCCCCCCTCCTCAAAGTGGCATCGCTGATGATTTTGAGAAAAACAAAAGAATCATATCATTATTCATATGAGACTTAGCACACAACTCAACTACAGTTTACAGCCTGCTCTCATTTCACAGATTTAAAAATAAATGCACAGACCACCAAATTATTTAAAATTGTGAAAAAGCTATGAATATATAAATACTGTTTTTAAAATACATTTTCAACACTTTAAACATATCAATTCAACTTGAGCACATCGGAGGGAGAAGTGTCATCTTTATATGGATACAAATGTTTTCCCCAACCAATCAGTGGAATAATCATTCGTTACTCGCGGCCACACACTTTGATGGGATACAGCTTATGACAGGAAGCATGTTTAGCAGGGATCGCCGATGAATTTACCTCTTGTTGAAAAATATACTCTAGTGTAAGCTTCCAGAATAACAGACAAGTGACACCAATTCTAAATGAGCAGAGTTAGGTGACGGTGGATGGCGTGGTTTTATATAAAAAGGACAGAAAGAGGAAGGCAGGACGATAAATTTAAAAAAGGACCCAATATTTCAGCAAAAATACCTAATATAAAAAAGCACAGGGGAGACAACACAGAAAAATACACACACATACACAAAAACATATCTGAGGTCCACTTTGGCTGAAAATCAGGCACAGACCAACATGAAAACAACAGCAGCCTCGCATGCAGTATGGTTCATCAAAAACAAATTGGGAAAAAAATAAAGGGTATGGCAGCTGAAAAAAAGGGGGGGGGGGGAAGAAGAGAACAATCCCAATAGTTCTACAAAAAAAAAGAAAGGGGGGGGAAGAAGAGAACAATCCCAATAGTTCTACAAAAAAAAAGAAGGGGGGGGGGGGGGAAGAAGAGAACAATCCCAATAGTTCTACAAAAAAAAAGAAAGGGGGGGGGGGGGGGGAGAAGAAGAGAACAATCCCAATAGTTCTACAAAAAAAAAGAAGGGGGGGGAGAAGAGAACAATCCCAATAGTTCTACAAAAAAAAAGAAGGGGGGGGGGGAAGAAGAGAACAATCCCAATAGTTCTACAAAAAAAAAGAAAGGGGGGGGGGGGAAGAAGAGAACAATCCCAATAGTTCTACAAAAAAAAAGAAAGGGGGGGGGGGGGGGGGAAGAAGAGAACAATCCCAATAGTTCTACAAAAAAAAAGAAAGGGGGCGGGGAGGAAGAAGAAGAGAACAATCCAAATAGCTCTACAAAAAAAAAAAAAAAAAAGAAAGGGGGAGGAAGAAGAGAACAATCCCAATAGTTCTACAAAAAAAAAAAAGAAAGGGGGGGAGAAGAGAACAATCCCAATAGTTCTACAAAAAAAAAGAAAGGGGGGGAGAAGAGAACAATCCCAACAGTTCTACAAAAAAAAAGAAAGGGAGGAGAAGAGAACAATCCCAATAGTTCTACAAAAAAAAAGAAAGGGGGGGAGAATAGAACAATCCCAATAGTTCTACAAAAAAAAAGAAAGGGGGGGAGAAGAGAACAATCCCAATAGTTCTTCAAAAAAAAAAAAGAAAGGGGGAGGAAGAAGAGAACAATCCCAATAGTTCTTCAAAAAAAAAAGAAAGGGGGGGAAGAAGAGAACAATCCCAATAGTTCTTCAAAAAAAAAAAAGAAAGGGGGAGGAAGAAGAGAACAATCCCAATAGTTCTTCCAAAAAAAAAAGAAAGGGGGAGGAAAAAGAGAACAATCCCAATAGTTCTTCCAAAAAAAAAAGAAAGGGGGAGGAAGAAGAGAACAATCCCAATAGTTCTACAAAAAAAAAAAAGGTGGGGGGGGGGGGGGGGGGGGGGGGGGGAGAAGAGAACAATCCCAATAGTTCTACAAAAAAAAGAAAGGGGGGGGGGGAAGAAGAAGAGAACAATCCCAATAGCTCTACAAAAAAAAAAAAGAAAGGGGGAGGAAGAAGAGAACAATCCCAATAGCTCTACAAAAAAAAAAAAGAAAGGGGGGGGGGGGAGGAAGAAGAGAACAATCCCAATAGTTTTACCAAAAAAAAAAAAAGGGGGGGGGGGGTGGAGGAAGAAGAAGAGAACAATCCCTATAGCTCTACAAAAAAAAAAAAAAAAAGAAAGGGAGGAGAAGAGAACAATCCCAATAATTCTACAAAAAAAAAGAAGGGGGGGGGGGGGGGGGGGAAGAAGAGAACAATCCCAATAGTTCTACAAAAAAAAGAAAGAAGGGGGGGGGGGGAGAAGAGAACAATCCCAATAGTTCTACAAAAAAAAAGAAAGGGGGGAGGAAGAAGAGAACAATCCCAATAGTTCTACAAAAAAAAAGAAAGGTGGGGGGGAGAAGGGAACAATCCTAATAGTTCTACAAACAAAAAGAAAGGGGGGAGGAAGAAGTGAACAATCCCAATAGTTCTACAAACAAAAAGAAAGGGGGGAGGAAGAAGAGAACAATCCCAATAGTTCTACAAAAAAAAAGGACACAACTGATGAGTAAATCCATTCTAGGTTTTAAAACAACAAACCTAGTGTCAGTCATACAGTGACATTATAACGGCCATAACTTCTAATTCATGGCAGGGACACTTAACAATAAATCAGCATTTCAAACCACACAGGCAGCAGCAAAATACTCTGATGTTAAAATTTAACACAACTGCAACCAAACTTCACACTAAACCACTGTGCTCTAAACAGATACAAACTGAATCTCCTCATATAATAGCTGAAGTGACTGACTTTCTGTACTAACAGCAAACAGAATGCACTAAAGCACAAACGACAATTTTCTGACAAACTTTACAACCCCAGAGGCTCCTAAGAATTTCAGTAAATGAAATATAACGATAAGAAATCATGCAATGATTTTAAAATATCTATTATTTTCAATTCATAAAAATACATTCCCAATTAGGGAGTAAAGAAGAGGAGGGCTGCCTAAAAGAAGTAACCTGTCAATCAAAGTGAGCAAAACTGCAACTCATTTATAGGCATAACCAAGAAGCTTTAACAGACAGATGCTGCTCTGTAGCTCACAAATCAGCCGTAATACCTAGAAGAGAATTCTAAAGCACAAACAATTTTTTTTTAAACCATCGAGCTGCTTATTCAATGTTTTTTTTTTCTTCAGGTGTTACAGCACTTCTCTGTTTATCTGCTGTGAGCTTTAGTACCATTCTGGAAATATGAAACTGACTTTTTTTTTTTTTTTAACATAAGCATTCATGTTCCCTTAATATACTAAAAACCATACAGACAATGTACTGTGGTATGCAAAAGATGTCGATTGATATCAGTTTTTACAATCTGTCTTTCAACATTAGTGACATGGCGATGTGACATGAGCAGGACACTCAATACTGTGACAATAATCTCAGCCATTTGCAGGATCTGAACCCAGGACTCTCTGCTCAGCACAGTGATGCCTTAGCCACCAAATTACTTGGATCCCTCTCTAGACTTTCTCATGTTTACAGTAACACTCAAAACAGAAAATCCAGAAAACTCCCAGCCATTGTTATGCAGTCCATGAACGTCACCTATCTATTAGAATAATCTATACATAGCTGCAGGATGTAAGAGTGAAAAGGTGAGGTGATACCTGTGTTATCAGTTTTACAAATATGATTGATAAAAGTTGAAAACACAGAAAAGAAGTAACAGGAACTGTCAGCTTCATCATAACCACATGATTAAAGTGCACTCAAAGCAAATGGAAACTGTGCAACAGAAGTCACAGACTGATGTAATTCATGTATGCTTTGAGGTAGTAAAATGAAAAAAACATGTAAATCTGTTTTCAGACTAAACTGATGACTGATACAATGTACACAGTTACATATGTGAACATGACAGACCGACACAATGTACACAGTTACACATATGAACATGACACAACGGGTTCCAACAGCTTTCATGAGAACGAAACATCATATTGTTTTGTTAGCACATTCTTGAAAAAATGATATCAAGGGAAGATTCCATTCTTTGGCAATGACAAATAAAACACTCCTTCTCACAGGAACTATACGTGAACGATCAGTTAGCAATACTGAATGGCAGCGTAAACAGTTCTCATTCTTATGACTGTTAACATAAATCTGCCCAAATAAAAGTGCTGAATAAACATCACAAAAGATATATAACTTTAAAGTTAAACAAACAAAAAACAAAAAAAAAGAAAATGCTCTAGATTCCAAGTAATGATCATCCATGCAAATGGTGCAAGAACACAGTGCTGTTGTTTATGTGGAAGCAAAAGAAAATGACAGCAGACATTTCTAAGCACATCACCACGGAAAGTCTTTTCTCAACATTAAAAACTGTTCCACTGGAACAAGAACAAATAGAACTTCAGCTCAAAATTCAACAGCAAAACCTGTCCTTTTTGGTCTGAACATAACAAATCTGAAAGTTATTTACAAGTGGTAAAAGAAAGAAATGACAAAAACACACCCCTCACTTGGCACTGTCACTATTAAAGCTAAACTGACGTCAAGATGTCCTCTTTTTTTTTATGTAAAAAAAAAGTGTCAAATGCTTTTTCTTTTATTTACCTCCTACAAATAAAGCTAAAAATATGTTTTAACATAGGCATATGTTAGTCACTTATGTTTTAACACAGGAATATGTTAGTCACTTATGTTTTAACACAGGCATATGTTAGTCACTTATGTTTTAACACAGGCATATGTTAGTCACTTATGTTTTAACACAGGCATATGTTATTCACTTATGAATGATCCTGAGAATCAAGATGGTGTAGAATTACTGTGCATATTTTCTAGAAAAAAAATGTTGCACTTTTATTTCAGCACATTCTTGTGATATTCAAAACTTGAAAATCTTTAATAAACTGAAGTGTCTGTGCTTGCTGCTTCACTCTCTATAAAAGTAACAATGCCATTACAGCAAAAAACAACCAATTAAAACAAAAGCAAAAAAAACTGTAGTATAAAAGATATTAAGTACATATACACAAGTGCTGAGAGCTGTAAATTACCACAAACACCAACACTATTTGTAAGCAGCTGTTCAGTATCTGAGACTAAGTCTTCTGTTAAAGCTGAATACAAACGAGGTGCTCAATTTTCAACTACATAAAAGAATCACAAAAACAGGTTGGCACATTAACACAGAAATACTTCATCTAAACTGCTTATCAAAGCCACAAACACCAGTTCACTATCAGACTTTTAAGGTTGTTTGAATTTATATACATAATCGAAGGTGAGCAACATAACTCTGATTCGCAAGTCTGATAAAGAAAAAAAGGGCAGGACTAACAAGTGACCCAGTCTGACCTACAGTACATACAACGGTCAAGTTTACTGAAAATCCCTTGCAAAACTTTTGCAAAAAAAAAAAAAAAAGATGCTGGCTACATTATAGCAATAAAGTGATTACATTAAGTAAAATAAGCAAGGATACATATAACTAATCTAAGAAATTATTATATTAATTCGTGCCAGGGCAACTAATTCCCTGTACAAATCAAAACAATATCAGCTCTCCAGCACTGAGGTATATAAAAAAAATGGATGGACAAGTTTGCTCAGAAATTAGTTTGAAAATATTTCATACTATAATATCATAAGAAAATGAATTTAAACTGTCACATAACTTGGGAAAAAAATTCTAAACTTAAAAAAAAACAAACAAACAAACAAACAAACGAGTTTGGGACATATGAAAATGAAAACAGTTTTTCCATTCCCAAAGCCAGACTGGAAATGTGAATGCTGCTCACCAACCATTGAGGAAAACTCCTTATATTTATTTTATACCTCCAACAGTTTCCTATTTTGTCTAGGACAATATGCAAACCTAAAAAAAACAAAAGAGCAAGAACATAAACTATACTATCTTTACTACAGTCAATACAACTGATTATAAATATCCCAGCATTATCAATCTTTAATTACATATATATGTAACTTTTGCAAATGTAACTTTTATAAATGTAAACATGCTACAAATGTAACTTTTTAGTTTACATATATAAACTAAAAAGTTACATTCGTGACTATCCTCAAACAGATGAATTATTTTTTGCCATACAATATTACTTTTATTAATCTATTACGTGGTACACAAAAAAAAAAAAATGAAAGTGAATGATGTCTAATTTCACGGTTTCGTTATTCTGCCAACATCCTTTTACAATCCTTAACAGGTGAATTAATTTTTCAAACTGAAATCAGTTTTTACTAAATGAATTAAAAAAAAAAAAACATGCCTCTGCAAAAATATACAAATAACTGGCATTCACTTCACCTCACCCATCATCTTTTACTACTCTCAACAACAACAACAAAAAAAAAAAAACTGCCTTAGTGTTTTTATTTAAAACAACACGTGAATAGTTTATGTAAACTACATTTTTAAAAAAGGCAGTTAACATTTAAACTGCATCATTTCGCTGAACCTAAAGATCAAGTTTGTCCGTCAGCTCCTGCTAGAGATAACATATAGAACAGAACTATTAGTGCTGTGAATGAAGCAGCACTGCCATCAGAACTGAAGCTGATATTTAGCCAAAGCTTGTGTTTTTACCAGCTAACGAATGCAAAGCAACACATTTTTGCAGCACGGTGTGGAAAATCATCAACTCATCAAATGTATGTCTCTTTATGCATTGTTTGAACTACAAAGCCATACTTCTGCTTGCTCAGCCATGTTGCTCTTCCTTGCAAATCCCTGAGAATAATGCAACTGGTGGACTACATAGCTGCATCTGATTTTGTTCTGTGGCTCACCTTAAATAGTTGGACCAGAATGCAGCCATTTTCTCCATTAACCACAAGAGTGTGAAGTTAAAAATCATGCTCAACATAAGGATGTAATGTTCTTTATCATGTAACACTGCACAGAGCACTCCAGCAGCCAAGACAAATGTCTCTGGGCTGTGAGCTGACTAGATACTATACATGTTGCTCGTCATGCTAAAAGTGGGGGGAAAAAAGCAAAATACGAATTGATAATGAATCATTTACAACAAACTGCTCTCATTTTGAACAGATTCAGATAAGAAAGAATGTTCATAAAACAAACAATAAATCAAGCCACAATTTAATAAATTTTACACACTCACCACCATAAATACTGTATATCTTTCCACATCACAAGACATTTTTATATCTCTTTACTTGCAACTGATAATCCTTCTTCTGCATTTTACTGATATGTCATTTCCAATTTCCAATTTTTACCTTCCCTGATCCAGCAGTTCTCAACCTATGCTGCACCACCACTTAACACTGATCATACATCACTTCAATAGGTTGGATATTACAAGGGAGTAAAAAAACAAGGCAACATGTTAGCACAGAGCAAAAAAGGGACGTTCTGTTAGAACCATGCAAAATGATGCGGACTGGTGCTGTAGTTTGTGTTGTGATAACATTGGATGATATAATAAAGGCAGAACACAGGTGTATGGTTCAATTTTACACAGACATCAAGAATGGCAGAAAATAAGATGAGCGTGTCTGAACGAAGGACATACAAAAGTCAACATTTTGGTAAATGCCTTTGTCAAGGACTACACATTCTAAAACACAAAAAAATGAGTAACAATTTAATGTTTTATCATTTCGGCATTCTCCTCTTAAGAAAAATTGGTGCAAAATTACCTCATAAGAAAGACAGGCACAAAATGCCTGTGATTTACTCTTCATCCATTTCCTGGGGTTATCAGGTCAACTGATTTCATCAAAGGCAAACACAAAATGCCCGTGACATACTCTTCATTCATTTTCTGGGGTTATCAGGTCAACTGATTTCAAGAAAGGCAAACAAAAAATGCCTGTGATATACTCTTCATCCACTTTCTGGGGTTATCAGGTCAAATGATTTCAAGAAAGGCAAACACAAAATGCCTGTGATATACTCTTCATCCACTTTCTGGGGTTATCAGGTCAAATGATTTCAAGAAAGGCAAACACAAAATGCCTGTGATATAATCTTCATCCACTTTCTGGGGTTATCAGGTCAAATGATTTCAAGAAAGGCAAACACAAAATGCCTGTGATATACTCTCATTCATTTCCTGGGGTTATCAAGGCAACTAATTTCAATATATGAGATCTACACTAAGAGCCATGCACTTCATAATAAATATTCAATTCATCATTAACTTCTGAAAACAATACATATGCTGATATATCCTAACAGCTAGTTATATTATTCATATGTTTTATATCTGGGCTTAGTCCTATGTTTCACTCAATACAAATGCTATAACTGCCATACATATATTAAGTCAAATGCACAAAGAGAGCATCATACCCGTCTCCTCCTAAACAGCTTATCAAAGAAACTCCTCTGTGGGGGTTGTGGTAGTAAACCTTCAATCAGATCAGGTGAGGGTTCACCATTTGGTCCAAAAACATTCAACTCTTTGTAGCATTCAGTTTCAAGCATCTGTTGAATGATGAATATGTAAATATGAAAGCTAATGAAGTGTTTTTACCCACAAAGGATCTTCCGCTTCTTGGTATAAGCATATCACTGAAGGAATCAATAAAGCATACTACACATGACTGCAGTATAGTACTTTGGAGAAAACTGTACATCTCGGTGACTGATTCTTGGGAAGCAACACTGGTGGTTTCCCTTGCCTTTCAATGGATTTGTCTTTGGTTTACTCCGTTAGCCTCTGGCTCCATCAAGAGTCTAAGCCACAAGGTAGCAGGGGCTTTGAAATCAGTCTCTCTTCTCCTAGATGAGCTGCCACCCGGAAGACTACGTGCCCCATCTACCTGAACCAGTCCAGTTTTAAGGAACCAGGTATTTGCTGCAAACCTTCCTCCTGTTTGTCTGAAACAGTTCTGCCACATGACAATAAATGAGGAGGCTCTAAATGAAGCTGGACAAAACAGAGAAATTATGGCAAAATTCAGAACATGACAGTCCAGATTTGTAGGTCATGCTTTGAGAAGAGGCAAACTAGAACACTTTGTGACAATAGGAGAACTGGAGGGTCAAAGGAATAGAAGAAGACAATGGAACAGAAGAAGACAAAGAAACAAAATACTTGATGGACTAAAAGAGTACCACAGAGCACAGTCCAACACATATCTTATAGAAATACCAATGGATAGATGGTTGTGGAAATCAATGGCGACCAACACCTGACTGGCATGGACCAGAGAGTTATGTGTACTATGACAAAATGAGTTAAATGTTAAGACAGCATCACCTCACCTATCTAGCCAAAGATATTCATTTTAAAAAAAATACTTCTCACTGTGTAGTCTTTAGGACTACAAATGAGCTGTGATGAGCAGCCTCATAAAGGAATACAAGCAGATAAAGCACAACAACAAAATGAGCCTTCATCAAACAAAAACAAACAGGACAAAGAATCAGAGAGGAGAGGCAAAGTACAGATTCACATGAATTGTATGTTAACAAAATAATAAAAAATAAAAAATTGTAAATGACTTATCTTAGGTCTTGGAACAGTACGGAATTACAATCACCTGTATATCGAAGGATGCACAAACAATGTTTTCATCTTTTATTATTTCATTAACATAAAATTCATGTGAATCTATACTTTGTCTCCTCGTTCTGATTCTTCGTCCTGTTTGTTTCTGTTTGACAAAGGCTTGCGCTGAAACGTCACAACTTTATAATCGTTAAATAATAGAGCGGTTCCTACTTTTTTCCTAGTTTATACATTCTGGTATCACAGCTTTACTGCAGTGCTTTGTGTATAGTTCTATACCTATACAGCAATTAATGTGTGTAACAAAAAAATGAGACCACAGATACAGGTTTCCAGAAAGGAACTGGTCAGCAGCACTAATTTTTCTGTGACACATCTCTCTCTCACCGAACCTTAAGTGTCCAAGGCACATGTGGCTTCGCAAGGCTTTTCCCCACAAACTACTGTCCTTTGCCTGTTTTCTGCTCTTTCTCATGTAAGCCTTCTATTGCTCAACCTCCTCTCTGTGGTATATATACAGTGGAATAAATGCCATTTTATGAATGATTAATTTATTACTGGATTTCATCTACTTTTATAAGACCCTTGTCTTGGACACTATATATACACATGATTCATTTTCCACATTATCAAATGATGAGCACAATTTTATTGAACTGAAACTTCACTCAACAATCAAACATCACAGAGAAATTAAAACACCAATACATGCCTCATTCTGCCAGGGTATGGATACGCTGCCTGTGTTGAATTTACTGTAAAATGAGTCATCACTAGCATCCAGGTTAACACCTTTCACAGTTGAAAACTGTTCAATATCCAAGACATCCTTGCAATACACTGCTCTAGGCTAAAGACAAGACAATATATATGTCAGTCAACACTGCTTCTTTTTCTCAAGATCAACATAACAGAAACAAATGAAAAGAAAAATAAAAACAAAGTACTATCATCACCAAAGTCCTGCTATTACACAGCTTAAAACCTTGCCTACAGTCAACTTATAAACGGTTTTAACAAAAAATATTAATAAAACAACTACAGTTCTACGGTTTTGTTCTGTTGTCAGGAATTCATAATTTTATGCTGCTGCCAATGGTAAAAATAGACATTGCATTATTTCTCTGGTACACCATCATTGTAGCAATTTTTTACAATTAAAAAAATCTTCATGTTTTATGGATGTTAGTTGGCAGGTTAAGAGTTAACAGCAGCTTCCGACATTATTTGCCAGATTTTTTTGTTTACATACTTGTGCTGACTAATAATAGCTCACTTTCATCTTTGATGATTGATCTGAAGCATATTAAAGGTCTGCTATTACTGCATACTGCCTACAGCAGTTTCTCTCATGAATGATTCAACTAATATCGCACTGGCTTCATGGCTTTACTGGCCACACTCCACTGATTTAGTATTGGAACAAAGCAATGAATTATTTTAAACGGCTGAACAGTCATCTCATTTTGCAACTGGTAAGTTCAAAATTTACTACAGCTAGCCTATTTAACACATTAATTCAAAAGTAATGGGAAATGAGAAACAGCCATTTCTGGTCACCTTCTAGTGCTGTTAAGGATATGATACCAGCTCTTTGGCTGGCTATTTTCATCCAATTAAATCTAACTAAATCCCTTAGTCTACCATTAACTAACATAATTTCAGTTGTGGTTATTGTCTGATAGGCATACTGCTACTTACTCATAGCTAACTTGTAATTCTATCAGTCATTTATTCTTCTAGCTCCCAATGGACACACAGAATGCCTAACTTCCTAAATGGATCATTCTATATACAGTTTCAATGTTCTTACATACATGACTATTATTACAAGGCTCTTGAAAATGGAATGCAAATTCTGATCATAGGAAATGGTCACTTTTCTATAAATAAGGAACGAAAACAGGAAAGAAAGTATTAATTTACAGAAGTGTTGAAAGCTCAAAAAAACTTACATCTGGAACAAATGGAGGGTCCACCATTCCAGCTTCTAATCTTTTGAAGTTTATATTTTTGAAAAATGGATGAGATTTTACTTCCTCGCCGCCTTCTGTGCCACAGCCCAGCCTATTTGAGGGAGACTTCTGCAGAAGCTGAAAAGAAGACAAGAAATATAATGATAACAACAACAACAAAAAACTGAAGAACATATAACAACATCACAGCTCAGAAGACAAGTTAGTGTTAATTTGATACTTCTTGTCATTGACTGAATTAACTTTCAACGTGTTTTACAAAGGTCTGTCAATGTTCTCACATTCAGTCACAGCAAACTGGTTTTCTGTCTGGTACCAACTCCATAGGAACCATTGATAATTTCTCACAAAACAATGGAACTCAGCATAAAATGAGATGTAATATATCAAGCTATTTTAATTTTTCCTTTAAAATAGGAAGTCTGGAATGGGTTTTTTTTTTCAAAAACAACACTGGCTATTACTTTTGGAGAAATATTTATTTAATAAACATGTTTTCATCTAAGTTATTTAATCTTCAAACATATCTGCAAAAACGTCCCCATGTATTTATTAGTACACACAAGACAAGCTGTGCTTACATCTGTACATATGCTCCTGCATTCATCACTGAACTTGGCTGTATAAACCTCCTGGTCCTCCTTTACCCTTCTATCCACCTCATCTCTCTTTACCTTTTCTTTCCGAGCCCTAAAAGGAGCCTGAGAATGATCATGAAATACAAATGATGATTACAACTGGACATCTCTGTCAATGTTAAACTACTGGTTAGTTCTCGAGTCATGTTTTATCACAAAGATGCAGTTCAGAGTCTGAGGATGTATTTTTGTTTAACTCGGTCGGGTTCACACATCCATTTATGACTTTTTGCTACTGTTCCATAACATTGTCAGCAACAGTACATTGTTTGATGCTTCATTTTGGAGTACATTGTTTGATGCTTCATTCAGTTAATGAAACAGTGCTACTTTTTAATTAACTTGTCACTGCACATGTCATTTGAAAGTAGAATGTCCATTTCTCCGTTTCAATAGCATTTGTTTGTAAGTTTCATCAGTTGAAATGAAGATTTAATCGTTTATAATCAAAATCTGTATGTTTTTTCCATTCATTTATTTTGTGATATTGACTGGCTGTTGCAGACATTGTAATAATATGCTTTTACATGCACAAAAATATTAGAAATAGTCACAAAAACCGGAAAACCTGATGACATCAGGAAAACTGGTGGGAAAAAGAGACAAAGGAAGACAAAGAAACAAGATACTTGACGGACTAAAAGAAACACAACTCACATAAAGAGCAAAGGACAGATGGTTGTAGAAATCGGTGACAACCAACGGCTGCTAGAAAGAGAGAAAAAGTGAGTTAGGGTGAAGGATCTAGAATATAGTGGAGACAAGGAGAAAGTAGATGAGAGCTTAAAAAGGAGTGAATGTGGTATTCAGATTATAAATGTGGAAAAGAGGAAGGTTAAGTAAAGCTGAACTCAGAATTCAATCCATGTGGTTTCAGAGTCATATTTCATATGTGAAGCAGTTTTTGAGAGCCTAGACTCAAGTGATTAGCAACAATCTGTTGTTTTTTTTTTGTTTTTTTTTCTTCATTTATGTTATATAATGTGCATGTAAATTACATAACCAATCAGTGGATGTTAGCACAGTGAAAGGGAGAGAAGTGTGTGTGCGTGCGTGTGTGCGGGTGGCTCGAGAAAGAGATCAGGAGGCAATAAATACCTCTAGGCAGCTAGAGAAGAAGGTGGGGGTAAAGAAGGGAAGCTGGGAGACAACATGAAACTGATGAATGAAGAAATGTAGCGAAATATGCGGGGGCTAAGACAAGAAGGTAGAGTATAAATAGCAGAAAATAGGTGGAAATCTAAAGAAGTTTAAAGGAAGCTGAATATATTGTTAATTCCCGCTGGGTGGAGACAGCTGGCCTGGAAAATAAGGCGCTGTTCTAGGTCCTTCCGAGACTGTACATCAGAAGAACAGGAGCAGATCGCGCTAACAGAGATGTCAGATTTTTCCCTGTGGTTTCTTTGGCAAGTGTTTTGCCACAAGTCCATAATCTTGTCTTAACATCACACATTTCACTACATTTCTTCATTCAAAACATTATGGGTTAGAACAGAGCTACTTTCACTTTTAAAGGTGACATTCTCATTAAAACCTCTAGCCCCCAAATTTATCCTCGTATAGGGCACAGGATACAGGAGTCATTGTCAGTACCAGTTTGAACACTACAAAAACATATACTTGAGTTTCACACAATTTTGCACGTTTTCACAGCAATAGTAAATCTACTGCTATTTAGAAAAACAAACAGGATGGCTCTGATATTGGTGGTCACAATGTCTGGTGTTAGTTACTGAGACCAATTTGAATACCTGAGCAGCTCAATGGACACTCTTTTCCCATGAAGTTGGACGCAGTGGAAATTAATCTGCCCATTTATTTTAATTACCCTCTATTATCTGTGTGTCCACTTGCTTCATCACGATTCTGCTACAGTACTACCGAAACTACGCCATAAAAAACCAGCTGAAACATCTTATCCGAAAGTAATTCCTCAATTAGAAAGATACAGTTAAGAAAAAGCATGTAGCATCATTGTATTTTTCTTGATGGCAATTATATCATGGAGTAACATACGGAAATTGGAAAATAAAAGTAGCAGTTTCTTTTTTCTTTCTGCGCAGCTCCAAAAATTGTGTGTGCGGTATGATTTTTTTCTGTTCACAGCCACGCAGCTGCACAGATTAGAGGGAACAATGCTCTGGTGTAACATCATATTTGTATGATGTACCAAAACACTAACAAACTACTGTACCCAATGATTGATAGAGATGAAATAAATGAGGCATTTTGGTTACTATGTTTTTTTTTATGTTCTGAGGCTTACATAAGACAAGACTCAAAGAATTGTCACAGGCTTGCCTGTGAATCCACCACAAAAAAATAGACCTTGCACAACATTTCATATAACAAGTAACAACATGAAGGTGTACAGAATACAACTCACCTTTCCTTCTATCATTTCATATATTATACATCCTAACCCCCACCAATCTGGACTGTATGTGTACCTTTCATTTTTCACAACTTCTGGGGCTGAAAGCAAACATGATAACACAGTATCAAACAATATTCATTTTCTCCATATATCAATGGACAATAAAACGTAGCAAATTATACAGGAAATATAAACTGAAATCTTTGTCTCACTAGAAACTTACAAGTAAAATATAAGGATTCTGCAAAACAAATTACAAGCTGCATCCCATCCTTTCTCTTCTTTGCTGTTTTACACACAGTTCATCATTTTATATTCTTCCTAATCCATCAAGGTAATAATGGTCTTTAAAAAAAAATAACTTCCTTGCAAACTGTACCACATCAAATGATGGCTGCATAATGTTTCTAATAATTACACTGTATAACTCCACCTTGAACACCATTTATTGTGCATAACCACTCTTTTAAAATGCTCCCCCCCCCCCCAAAAAAAAAAAACCTGTTTCACTTTTTTTTTTGCCACTTTTGGATGTCGGGGAATGTTATTACTGATGAAATAATTTTTAAAAAAAACAAAAAAACAACAAAAAATATGCACTTACGAGGGGTGACTGATAAGCTCTCGGCCTAAGGTACAAATACTTTAAACACACAGTTGATATTAGGTGCATTTGTAGATCAGGTTAATGTAAGATTAAACACCAGGTTTCAAGAAATTAACTGCAACCAATTTTTTTTTTTTTAACAGGCTAATGAATTGGTAAGGGGTAGCAGAAATGAGAAAATCTATAAAATTTCTCATCGAGCAGTCATTCACTACCTCTGCATCAAGGGTTTACCATCAAATAAGATCCATGAGGATATGGTAGAGACTCTAGAGGAGAATGCCCCTTCTTACAGCACAGTGAAGAAATGGGCAGCTCAATTCAAACATGGAAGGGAGAGTCTGGAAGATGATCCCCATCCAGGAAGACCAAGAACGGTAACCACTGATGAAACCACCAGCAGAATCCATGACATGATAATGGAGGATCGACAAACTGAGTGGTACATTGCTACTGAGTTGGGCATCTCCCAGGAACATGTTCATGCCATTATTCACAATGATCTTCAAATGGCAAAGGTCTCTGCTCGATGGGTCCCGAAACTTCTTGGAGCTGATCACAAACGACAGCGTCTCAACATGTCAAGAGACAATCTTGGCCATTTTTCTGCAGATCCTGAAAGTTTCTTCAGCAATTTATGACTATGGATTAGACTTGGGTTCATCATTTTCAACCAGAAACCAAAGAACAGTCAAAGCAGTGGAAACATCATGGATCCCCATCTCCAAAGAAAGCGAGGGTGGTTCTGTCTGCAGGCAAAGTGATGGTTTCCATCTTTTGGGATTCAGAAGGTGTGCTATTGGTACACTATTTTCAAAAGGGTAGAACGGTCACCGAGGCCTATTACACTAATCTTGTGAAGCAACTGCGGGTCAAACTGAAGGAAAAACGTCGAGAGAAATTGACGAGAGGAGTCATCTTTCAGCAAGACAATGCTCCAGTTCACAAATCGGAGGTGGCAATGGCTGCCATTCATGAATGTGGCTTCCTGCTTCTTGAACATCCTCCTTATTCCCCAGATTTGGTCCTTTAGGACTATTACCTGTTCATCAAACTCAAAAAGGAGCTCAGAGGTCGTAAATGTGCTTCAGATGATGACGTCATTCATGCTATAGGCCACTTTCTACTGGCACAAGATGCTGACTCTTATAAAGAAGGGATCGATGTGTTCCAGGCTGGACTAAGTGCATAAACTTGCAAGGGGACTATGTTGAGAAATAACCCAAAAAAGTTGTCCACAAATAATCTGTTGTACCTTAGGCCGAGAACTTATCAGTCACCCCTCATATTATAATTCTGTTCGGTAATATTAAATGTACAAACATACTAGTGAAAAAAAAGAAAAATACGGAAATGGATGACAAAGGCCAAATTTATTAATAGCTGTTAATTTTTACATAATGCTTACCCATGTATCCTACAGTCCCCACACGGCCTCGTATTGACTCTCCCTCAGGTATTTCAACTGCCAAACCCAGATCTGAGATTCTTACATGCCCTTCAAATAATATAGTTAATGTAAGAAAAATTAAACACTCATTTTACTTCATGAGGAAATTTTAAATAATTATTAAACTATCAGCAGTCTCCTATCAATCATAAAATAAAATAAAATAAAACACAGGGGAAAAACATGAGAGCACAATAACCAATTTTCTGCACAAATTCCTTGTGTCAGACAAAATTCCCCACCAACCTATGCCACAAGATCAATGCATTTAATTAATGAAATGCCAATGAAAATGACTGTTTCAACACACACTGCACTAAATCGCTCACACTGAAAAGAAAGGATACTTACCATTATCATCTAATAAAATATTTTCTGGTTTCAAATCTCTGCAAAAAAGAAAAAAAAACAGTAAATAATATTTATCTTTGCACTTTATACCTAACTTTGTGAAATATTATTCACAATAATCTCTTTTCATGCTACCTGAATGTGTACATTAAAAAATGTCAATAATTATAAATAAACAATGATTCCCCTCTAATAAACAGTGGAGAAAACAGATTTAATTCTACTACATGGATCTTGTTTTATGTCAATGTTAACACTGCCATTATAAACTAGGGTGATATAATAACATTGCTATTATAAACTAGGGTGATATAATAACATTGCCATTATAAACTAGGGTGATATAATAACATTGCCATTATAAACTAGGGTGATATAATAACATTGCCATTATAAACTAGGGTGATATAATAACATTGCTATTATAAACTAGGGTGATACAATAACACTGCTATTATAAACTAGGGTGATATAATAACAATGTTATTATAAACTAAGGTGACATAACAACATTGCTATTATAAACTAGGGTGATATAATAACATTGCTATTATAAACTAGTGGTGTCTGAATGGCGAAGTGGTTAGTGCACTGGTCTCTCTGGTGAAGGTCGGGGGTTCGAATCCGGCCGGTGGCACCCCAGTCACCCAGCTGTAAAAATGGGTACCTGACTTCTTCTGGAGTTGGGGAAGGAAAGGCAGCCAGGCGTGATACTGACCATATCACCCTCTAGTGTGCTGACAGGTCAAGGAAAATATGGGCACTAACATCATATCCCTATGTGCCTCTAAGGCATGACAGGGTTACCTTTATTTTTACTTTTATTATAAACTAGGGTGATATAACATTGCTATTATAAACTGGGGTGATATAATAATAACACTACTATTATAAACTAACTAGGGTGATATAATAATAACATTACTATTAGAAACTAGGGTAATATAATAATAACATTGCTATTAGAAACTAGGGTGATATAATAATAACAGTTATAAACTATGTTGATATAATAATAACAACACTGCTATAATAAACTAAGGTGATATAATAATAACATTGCTATTATAAACTACGGTGATATAATAATAACATTGCTATTATAAACTATGGTGATATAATACCATCCAACAACTTAAAACTCATGGGAATTACTTTTGCATAACTGAGAGTAACCTGGCATATAAGTGTATGCAAAATTCCCAAGCAAACAAAAGAAAATGGGGATGGAAGACATATATGATGCTACTACACTTCAGTTGCTAACTCTACAACATACCTGTAAACTATTCTCTCCTTATGTAAATCATTCAAGCCACAAGTAATCTCAGCTGCATAGAAGACTGCCCGCTCTTCTGGAAAACCAGGGTTTCCCATATTGTGGATGTGGAATTTGAGGTCTCCTCCGTTCATTATTGTTAAAACCAAACATAGAGCATCTTTAGTCTCAAATGCATAGGCTAGGCTTACCTGAAAATTTGACATAATTAGTTATATTTACCCTACATTTGAAAATGTTAATGTCAGCATTTAATTTCAATGGCATTTTTATCTGGAACTTTCATATTTTAACATTTACTTAGAAATGAATAAATTTAATGATTGCTTTGATGGTTTTTAAATTGGAATTTATCAAAAATCTGTGCTAATTTAAAATAATTATTTTTCTACCTCGTTCATTATCTTCCCTGCTCAATATGATGACTGTATAAAAACTTACTACAAATCTGGAATTTATTTTCTGAAGAATCTGCTTCTCGTTTAATGCCATAGCTTCTCCCTTCCGCTTCTTGATCCGTTTTTTCTCCAACTTCTTGCAGGCATACATCTTCCCGGTCGCTCGCACTTGGCAGGCACATACCTCACCAAAACCCCCTTTCCCAAGAACCCTGTACATGCGAAATGTGTTTTTCGTGACTGGCTGGCTGTTAAAAGGGAAGAAAACAAAGACTGCAAAAATCTTCTTTCATTTCTGATAATGATATGAAACACCATATGCATAAATTCACCATTTTTCTGAAAATACTTATTGCAACTCTGCCATGTCTTCATGATTTCATTTTATACAAATTTAAAATCACTATTCTACAATGATGATGTCATGTTTTTCCTACAGTACCCTCAAAAACGCAATAAAGAATTTTTAAAATGGAGCCAAATTGGCATGTGCCCTCCATATTTATTTTTAGCCCTTGATTATTCTTAGAAACTGATCTTCCTATACATCATCATTTTTTTTTAATGCAAGACACTCAGGTGCTTTCTGGAAATGAGCCATCCTGAATGGATTCAATTTTTCTGTAAAAGCTCACACCCTCCAATGTATTAATTTTTCTGCGATTACCCTGAAAATTTAGAAGTCAGATTGAATACAACCAGAAAGAAGTTCCTTCACTTTCATTATTTCTGTTCTATTTATTACTGAGCTATGAAATTTACCACCTGAGGGAAAGATAAAGCGAGGCTGACCAAAGACAATCTTGTGAAGTACTGTAGTTAAAGTCAAGATGAACAGCATTTAGCATAGCAGTGGCATCTACAATGGTTGGCTGCAGACTGTGAGAAATGGAGTGAATTTACTGCTGCCCAGAATGATGCCACAAGGCATACTGCATAGTAACTGCTTAGTCAATCACCATCTCAAGAGCATGGATGGAGGGATAAATGATGGGATGCTATTATTTTCTCACAATTTAAAAAACTTTTCCATTGTGTCATATCTTAAACATTTAAACTACTGAAAAAAAAAAAAAAAAAGCAAACACAACAAGAGATTTTCTTTCTCAAAACTTATGCTACTCTGCCTGCAGCAAATGCAATCTTTTTTTCACTACCTCTCTCAGTCCCATACAGCCTCTCTCATATTTTAAACTCTAAATCTTTTTTTTTTAATTCATTTACTATAACTGTCATTTCCACTGCTCTTCTGAATTGTTTTTCTTCTGCTCAATTTAAAACTTGTGTCTCTAATAAACCATAGCTAATTATGAACAAACATATCCTTAACAAAATCAATGTTCGCACAGACTGCCACAACAAATGCACATGTAAGTATAAAGTAGACAGCAAGAATGAACAAACTGTATACACTTACGCCTCTAACCACTTCCACTGCATGAACCTCTTGAAATACATACTCTCCAGGAATTCATTAAATGGTTCTTTACTTAGGTATTCTCTGACTAATCTGCAGGGGAAGAAGCAAAATAAGGTTAATAACACACAAAGCCAGTGCTATTTTTAAAGAAACTTCGCTTGTGTTTTATGATTGATTCTCCGAGTTTCATGAGGGCTTATGACAATGCTGATTTACAAAACCATCTGGAGGTGCATAAAGAGCTCTCTTCATGAATTTAAGGTAAAAGGTTAAAAAAAAAATAAATAAATAAAAGAAGACCACCCTATGCATTTCTTTCTTACTCTTTATCATCATCTTCACTCAAATGTATAAATAAGATCTAACATCAACTGTGCCTCCTAATGAACATCAATTTCTTTAGAAATCTGTAAATGTCATCACTAATTTTTTTTTCTGAATGTCAAATGTTTCAGACAAAAGCAATGACAAAAAAAAAAAAGAAAAAAGAAACAAATCACTTACTTGGCACTGTTATCAAATAAAGCTTTGCAGGATTTTTTCTGACTCATGACATCTTTAATCTCTGACACATGGTTGCCATTTACATGAGTGATATAACTCTCAGACTGTAGGAGAAAAAAAATATAGATTGTTTTCAACATATAATATATTGTTGTGCACTTGACGAAGTGTATAGTATAATAACAACCATGACCCCAATACTCTAACACAGTGCTGCAGTGGCATTATGGTTTACAAAAACTGCATATAACATGCAAGTTATATATGTAAAAATACAGTACTAGTTAAGCACCTCCATAAACATTTCCCCGCTTCTGTTTTCCGATACTCAAACAGTCATTATCATCCATATATTATTATATATTAATATATTAAGTAGTATATTAATGAATCAATCTTCAAGAATCTTGAGAACATATGGAATTCAAAAGTTATAAGCACAAAAACCAAGTTAAGACTATTCAATTCAAATGTAATATCCACCCTCATTTATGCATGCGAAAGCTGGAAAACAACTAAAGAAATAGAAAAGAAATTAGACTCTTTTGAAAACAAATGCCTAAGGAAAATACTCGGCATCAAGTGGAATGAATTCAAGAACAATGCAGAGATAAGACAGATGACTGAACAACAACCAGTCTCACGGGTGATCAGGAAAAGGAGATGGACATATGTTGGTCACTTGATGAGAAGAAATGAGCAGAGAATCCCAAAACAAGCTATCAAGTGGAACACAACAGGCCGAAGAAAAAGGGGCAGACCGCGTGAAACTCTGAAGAGAACATTATTAAGAGAGGCCAAGTTAACAGGCATAAAATCCTTTGTTGAGGTTGAAAGACTCGCCGAAGACAGGAAATATTGGCGAACTACTTTGCGAGCCCTATGTGACGTCTAACGGCACGGGAAGGATATAAGATATAAGATATTAATGACAAGTGCCATTTTCAAATGTTTTAATCAGTTGCAACAAAACTTAAATTTCAGTTTTAAACAATCATATTAAATCTTATGAACTGTGAAACAACATTCAAAATTATGAAGTACTCACTTCTGGTTGAAGATACTTTTCAAATATTTTTTCTGCTCTTGCCTGTCTCTTCTCTTCTGGTGTAATCTCATATTCTTGCTGGTAAAAAAAAAAAAGGGATATAACAGCAAAATTACCGTATACATTTAATTCTGTAAAGATGATATACAACAATGTCAAATAAAAATGTTAATGATAAAAGAAAGAAAATGCCTTAAACAATTACCTATCAACTGATTATTTAAAATGCATAGTTATATAGAGTTCATCATTCTGAACCATTCTCATATTGTACTAGTGTAGATTATGCTGCTGATTGCGTCAGTCTGTTATGAAATGTACTCTTAGCTGAATTCCTGTTACAACAAAACAGGTAAACAGATGTACACTGATAGTGTTACACTTATGAAATCATAACAATGGTATCATACTGGTTAAGAAATGTGGTGCTACAGCAACTTTCATTAATTCCAACAACAGGACTATGAGTTTCTGAAAGACAGACTCCACAATCATGATTCCATGCCCAACCTGTGTTATGACAACAAACTGTTCCCAGAAGAAAGCACAAGGAGGCTGACCAGCTCTAGCCCACTGACTCATAACATCAATCAGACACATCTCAGTTTCTAGTGGACTGTTTCTGTTGCACCTATGCTATAAATAGGTATTCCAAGCTAACAGGAGACCATGGCAGAGAAACTGATATACAATCTTTCAACTCCCCCATTTTTCTACTGCCCACTCCATAAATAATACATTTCCATCAACTCTGACTTCAGCCAAAATTGCTTCCAATTTTCTCTGTCTGCCTTCATAAATGGTCCACTTCTACCTACTACAACTCCACCTAAAATTGCCTTTGTTTCCACAGCTCTGTAGTAGACACAAAGACAGTGGACCAATACACATGAATGAATGAAAGATTAATTTCCCTTGGACCATTACACATGAATGAATGAAATATTAATTACCCTTGCTTTGTAAAACACTCAACAAAGTCTGCTGCAGTTGCTGCTCGGAGAACTGTAAGATGAAAAAAAAACCATGAATACTCACCACAGCATTAAGGAAGCCAATTGATCTCTCATAAGGTCCTATAGTGTTACAGAACTCTATAAACAGATGCCTCCCCAAGGGTTGTTGGTCAAATATAAAGTTGAAATCTTGATCTACAAAACAAAACCAAAAGAAGAAAAAAATTTCTTCAGTATCTTAAAGATGTCTAAAAATTCATGCAAACAGAATCGTCATTTTTAAAAATAATTTATAACTGTTGCCTTCTGCTGAAATGTTGCCCTGAAAATTTGCTATATCACAAAAGAAAGCTGCTAAACATGGATATACCACTTTCAACCTCTCTTGTTTTCAGAGAAATTCTCAAAACCTGAGATTTCCAAAGAAAGCAACTGGCACTGATTTCTGGGTCATGAGACTGATTGGGTAAGTGGGTTAATCAAAAAATTGATCGAATTTTGAAATTTGAAATTCATATAGGAAAATAATGTTTCCCAACTTCACACATGGTTAAAGTTTGTTTTAACCAAAGAAATGTGGCTTCATCCAAGTAAAGAAAGAGACTGATTCTGGAAAGGTATGTAAAACCTACTAGTGGTTACTTGCAAAACCTACCAAACTAAACATCAATGTCCCAAAAGCATAATCCTTTCCCATTAAGGATGTGAACCAGTTAGACAAAGTGGAAATGTTAACATACATCTCTACATGTTTAATATTATCTATTTCACTGATATCAGAACAGGTGCTGACATCCCTACCTCAAATGCTGCAGTGGCCTTGAAATGTGAGGGCACTAACACTTCACACCTTTATGGATTGCAAACACTACCAGATATACACACTTCACTAATAATATACTTTTATCTTCTTTTTTTTTTTCCTTTTCTATCTGGTAAATAACCGTGGACTCCATTTATCTGTTGCACTCATCTATGAATCTCTGCTCCTAACATTATCTCTCAACACACTTTTTTTTTGTCAACACTGCTTCTCTTCTAAGTAAATGAATACAGTATAAAGTTGTCCCTATCTGTATATTCCTACTACAAGATTTTTTCTTCACTTGCTAATTTATGCAAGCTGCATGTCTGAAGTGCTCCAAGTCAAGTAATAGTACTGTTTAAGCAAAAACAAAAACAAAAAACATAGTTCTTAATTTGTATGTCACAAGTAAATACAAAATGTTAAAAAAAAACAAAAAACTATACGTTGCCAATTAAAAAAAAAAAGACTGCAGTAGGGCTTTTTTTTTTTTAATAGAAATCTCTTATTCACTTCATCATCATCATCAGGTGCCGTGCCGACTGGCGTTGGCTATTATGCTTCTCCAGAGTACCCGATCCTTGATGCAGGCCATCAGCTCAGTTGGTGATCTCCTCTCACACCATCCTGTCAGACTGTCCAGTATCATTTCTCTTGGTCTTCCTCTTGATCTTCTTCCTTCTATTTTTCCTGTTGTTATAATATTTTCAATGCCCCCTCTTCTCATTGCATGTCCTATGAAAGTACATTGTCTCTCTCTCTCTTATCTTTCTTATTCACTTACTGATCTTTTATTCACTTACTGATCTTTTATTCACTTACTGATCTTTTATTCACTTACTGATCTTTTATTCACTTACTGATCTTTTATTCACTTACTGATCTTTTATTTACTTCTTACATCTTACATTCTTCCCATGTCGTTAAATGCCACATAGAGGTAGAATTATAGTTTGCCAAGTTTTCCTGTTTTCAGCGAGCTTTTCAACCTCATCAAGGGATGTTATGCCCACTAAACTGGCCTCTCCTAACAATATTCTCTTTAGAGTTTCACATGGTTGACCTCTTTTTCTTCATCCTGTTGTGTTCTACTTGATAGCTTGTTTTGGGATTCACTGACTGTTTTTTCTCATTACATGACTGACATATGTTCATCTTCTTTTTCTGATCACCCATGAGACAGGTTGTTGTTTGTTCATCTGTCTTTTCTCTGCATTGTTCTTGACTTCATTCCACTTTATACTGAGTATTTTCCTTAGGCTTACTGAGCTCATATTCACTGACTGATCTTTTATACACTTTTTACATCCTTCCTATGCCATTAAACATCACATAGTATTTTCCTTAGGCACTTGTTTTCAAAAGAGTCTAATTTCTTATGTATTTCTTTAGCTGTTTTCCAGTTTTCACATGCATAAATGAGGGTGGATATTATATTTGAATTGAATAATCTTAACTTGGTTTTTGTGCTTATAACTTTTGAATACCATATGTTCTCAAGATTCTTGAAGCTCAATGCTGCTTTTGCAATTCGAATTCTAACTTCCTTTCTGGTGTCACCATCCCGGTCTATGTAGCTGCTGAGATATGCAAAATGGTTTACCTCTTCAACAGCTGCTCCTTCTACATATATTTTTCCTTTGCCGTTAATGAGTTTTCATTATTTTTGTTTTACCCTTGTTAACTCATTCCATGCCATCGTCGCTATAGTGCTAACTTCCGGTTACTGAGTTGATGCCATAGTCGTTATAGTGACAATTCATTTGTTTCAATAAAACAACCAGTGTAATATTTAGATTATACATATTTCATCTGCGTTTCCGGTGACACTTTTCAAAATGGTGAAAGAGTCCTCAGTTACAAGCAATGCTGAGTGAGAAAAAGAAAAAGAAACATTGAAAATTTTCAATTTTTGATGATGTAGATAGGGGTATGGACATGGCCTGTGACCACCCCACTGTTCTTGAATGTATCCTAAGCAGATGTAGAAATATTAGATGACTGGAGAAGTAGTTAGGAGGTTATTTCAGACATTAATTTAGAGAGAATGCAACATAGAACCACAATACAAGATCGACAAGTAGATGTAGACATCTCAGATGGTAAGTAGTGTAGATCTAGACCTAGCCGATGGTGAGCTGGGCACAGTCATTGTCTAAAAACATCACATTACTTTTTTTTTCCTAAAAAACTCTGCATTTATGAAATTTTCATACATTTAGTTACACTGTGAAACATAATAAGTACACGGAAGTACATGGAAATACTGTTTTCCATTCCATTTTACAACTATACCCCCTAACATATCAAGACCCGCGCTTTTATTCCGGCACCAACTGAATGTCCGCATTTCTTCCTGTGGGCACGGGAAGAGTTAATTTCAAGTCCTATTTTACTAGCCATTGAAGATCTGTATCTGTTTTTTCTTGCACTGATTTCACATTGTCACTGTAAGAGTTATGTCATCTGCAAAATCAAGGTTGGGTCTCATGTACCCAATCAATGCCCATTTTATCTGTGCAGCATTTTTTCAGTATGAAGTCTACGACAATTCCAAAAAGCAAAGGGAGATAATATACATCCTTGTTTCATGCCTGTTTCAATCTGGAACCATTCACTCATTCCTTCTTCTGTGTTGACTGCACAAACATATCCACTGTAGAGATCTCTAATTTATTCACTTACTGAGTTTTTAGTCACTTACTGAGCTCTTGTTCACTTACTGATTTTGTTTTTTATATCGGCACACTGTGAAATGTGAGGAAATGACAGGATCTGTTTCCATTTTTTACTCTTTCCTTTTCGTTTTCCACCACCACCTGAAAAGAAAAAAAAAAAAAGGAATTAAAAAGACTGCAGCAGCCTTTGACATGAGTTTTCCCTTTTGTTCTTCTTTCTTGAGTTTATGAATTTTCACTCTCTTTTCTCCTCCTTTTGTTCCAATTATAAAATGCAAAAGTGTTCTAGCTGTTCTGTATGTTCACTGACTGCTGGCAAAAGAGGAGTTTATTAATAGTATGACATTTTGGAAACTTTCAAGCATGAGAATGGGCCAGCAAATGGTTTGAAGAGTTTTCTCTTCTTGCCTGTTGCACGTCCATTGACTGATCTGGTCTCTGTGGCAGTGACTACTCCAGGATTTTTTTTTTAAACCAGTAAAATTGTACCCGTCTTTCACCTTGCATGAAGGCAGATACAGGTGTATGGTGCAGTTTTACACCTCCATCTACCTTTATTATTAGAACCAGTTTTACTGCAGTCACCATCCCTTTTATCTTTCACCTTGCATGAAGTACTTTCCAAATTACAACATTTCGTACCTTATACTTTTTTTTTCCTTTTACTGTAAAATTAAACACCCTGTACAATCATAAATAGAAAGTAAATGTTCATGTGAAATTTTTGTCTTCACTGTTTTTTTTTTTTTCCAATTTACTCTTTACAAAATGTTGACACGCTGAACCAAAGTCAAAACTGGTTGATTCTCCTCCATGCGGACTGTGCATCAGTCATCCTCCAAGTGATTTTGCTGGTTGCTTTTTTTTTTAACTCTCTCTCTCTGAACCTTAAGTGCCCAGGGCACATGGGGCTTCCACAAGGGTTTTCCACAAATGCCTGTCCTTTGCCTTTTTTTCTGCTTTTTTTTTTTTAACTAGGTTTTTGATAATATAAACCAGTTATGGTAATCAACAACCTCCAAAAGTTTCAGTTTTTTAAACTTTTTTAACCAGTAATTTACCAGTAATTGCTGGTTAACACAATAACTGGTTTATGTGCTTGTGTGTAAGCTGAAATGTAAGCAACTGTGGTTCAGTTTGCTTATACTGTGTTCTATAATATAAGATCTTCCAGTTATGCCATCCATCACTATCTGCAGTTAATGTGGATCAAACATACAAATCTTTTTTTCTTTCCTACAAAGTCTGTATCACTTTACTTTATGGAAAACACATTTTACAATGAAATCTGGACACATCCCATTTTTATTTTTAAACCTCTTCACTTTCAGCTTTTTCCTCCTCACACAACTTACTACACTAAAAAGTAAATAGTAATTTCAGCAGTTTCTATGTGAATAGTAATTTCAGCAGTTTCTATGTGAATGAATTTTAATGAATCATGTGTAAAACAATTTTTTAAACATTTTTTAACTCATTCTCTGTGAACTATAATGAAGTCTTTTATATTTGGAACTGATTTTTGTTCAACATTCACTTCTGAATGAGTTAATGTTTGCAGACAACCAGTGCATAATGAACACCATTCCAAAAAAGCTTACAAGATAATACGAATGATCTACATTACAGCTGTAAACATTATGATATGAAAATTAACATTACCAAAACAGAGACCATGAAAAGACAGCAAATGTCCCACTGAACGTCTATACTGAAGACCACAAAATCCAACAAGTTAAAGAATTCAAGTATCTTGGTTTATGTTTACAGAAGATGGGAAGTTCGACAGAGAAATTGATGTTAGGACACAAAGAGCAAATGCCACAATATACTAGCTATCCCCACTGCTTTCCCATCCTAATATACCACTGGAAACTAAGAGACAGCTAATTTATAGCATATTTACACTTATGTTGTGCTATCAATGCAAACACGGGCACTAACCAATAAACAGCAAAATAAAATATCTAAATGTGAAATAAGGTGGCTAAGAAAGGCACCAAACATCATCTGAAAAGATAAGCTAAGAAATGATGATATGAATGAATGATACTTATTTTTAAAGGGTTGGGCTCGCATTACATTCTGCCCTTCAATTGGTAGGAGACAACTGGTAGGACCCACATCATGTCAACAATACATAGATAAACAAAGAATTAAGTGCTTTGGCCACTTAATGAGAATGACGCACATGCTGTCAGCCTCGAGGGCCTTCAACCAAAGAACTGCAGGGCACAGATCAAGAGGAAGATCCAAAAAAAATGATGGACAGTTGGTTTTATAGAAACATGAATTACAGCATGAACATGGTCCAAAAACAACAACTACATCTCACAGTACAAGAGGAAGGATAAAGTAAGTAACATTTTTTTTTTATTCATTTCTCTTCGTTCACCAACAGTACAATCCTGTGTGCTTTCCATCTAAGCAAATATTCTCCATTTGCTGTAATGCAGGGAATCTATTTTTTACAACTGAGTCAATTAGAGGGTGTTGGTAACGTTTCACAAACCCACAATCTTCCTAGTGAGAGGAAAAGCCACTACCAACTAGCCTACTCATGTACCCGGTAAAACTGGTGTTATATTACTGTAAAATGACAAACAACTGCTAACATACCCCAAATTATGTAACCTACAAATTATATGACTAAGAATATATGTAAATAACTGAAATAAACAAATTAGACAGAAGTTTAAAATATTAGAAAATTCCAATTAATCATCTTTCGCTGATTGTGCGTCAGCAACCCTTTTCTCCATAAGGTAACTCATTTCCTCTTTCTCACAGCATTCAACTCTGTTTCTGTACTTTCACAAAATGGGTATTAGGTCAAGATTTTTTAATACCGGTGGATTCAGTGACAGAGCAGTCATGAGCAAAAAAGAGGCCATCATATGCTGAAAATTAACATACAAAAACTCAAATTTTGAGACAAACATGAAAATCAGCAACAGGATGTGGGCTTGGCCTCTAAATGTCAAGTGTATACAACAGACACGGAAACGCCCATATCAGACAACACGGAAAAGCATCTGCCCTTTCAAATCAACAATAATGGGAAAAACATCAGGCACGACTGTGTGAAATGGAAAAAAAAATCTTAATATAATGAAAAACCAAATCTAATGACTTGTCACATATCTAATGATATGTCACCTGAGATTACACTATTATTTAAATTGGAACGTGAAGTGTGTGTGTGTGTGAGAGAGAGAGAAAGGGGGGGGGGGGGGGAATTATCAAAATTTTCCGATATAGTGGTGGACTGATCACTAAAATAAACAGCATATAAAAGAAAAATGTGGCCTATTTCAGCTTAAGTTAGTTTCTACCTACATAAAGGATTTTCAAAACAGTTGCGTAACTTGGGTTTGTCTGTACTCATGAACGCAAACTACTCAAAAACTTCTATGGCAAGAAGATTCATGTGGTGAGATATATAATTCTGCTATGACACGAACTGCATTTTGTTCGCAACAATACGGGCAAGTAAAATGATCGCAGCAGCGGTAAGTACAAAAAAATATGCAAATTACTGTCACATCTGCTTCATGACAGCTGAGATATAACTGACTAAGCACACCTAAAGCTAAGCTACATCGCAAATAAAAACCGCAGCAAGAGACGTGTTTTTTTTAATATATTTTTTAAACTTATTACACCGAGGTCGACATAAGCGAGAAAGAATTAATATTAACTTACCTTCTCGTGCTTTCAAGTAAACTGTATTTGCAACAATATTTTCAAGTTCCATCTAGGTTCAAAGGAGCTTAATTCTGCAACAGGGCTGTGACTTACAGACCCTAATTGCGTGAACCAAATCCTTCTCTTCTATCTCACTTCCCAGGGTGTGGTGAGGATGATGAAAATGGCTGCCGACATTAAGGAGAAACAGCAATCGTCGCTTCTCATTGGTTAAAAGTCGCAAGCTCATACTAATAAAAATATAGAACACCGCTCATGTGGAGAAAAAAATCGAAACTGTTCATAATTTATAATTAAACTATACTTCTTAAAATGATACAATTTATTTCGATGCTAGTATTATTTACATGGCTATTTCATTTTTGCAGACATTTTAATGACAATCTGACTGCACTTAGCCATGGACAGACAGATAGGCATCAGGCGTCCTTGAATGCACGCATTGGTTTATACTTTCCATGAATCACCATTTCACATTAATATTTGCTTTGCTGCCGCTTTGTAATGTGAACTATGAACTATTGGTTCACACGAAGGCCAAATTCCATTAAACCTGTATGCTATATTCACTACAAATTCTTTTCGACAAGTAATTCCATGGTAATTTTCTCACAAATACAGTAGTTTTGCCTATCGTCAAATCTTACATCTTATATTCCTCCCTTAACAGTTTGGTGGATAGAATCTCTTAACATTTCCCATTGTTCATCTATACTATTTATCTTTGCTATTGCATTGTATCTATTTGTTATAATAACTTTGTATTGTTCTCTGAGTTCTTGGTCATTTTTAAGAAGTTCTGTATTCAGTTTGATGTTTCTCACTTTTCTGCCTGCTTTCTTTAGCTTTATTCTAACTTTTCCACAGAGTGGATCATGGTCACTATTGCAGTCAGCTCCTGGCATGGTTTTTGTTGTCAGTAATGCATTGCGGAATCATTTGTTGATTAATATGTAGTCTATCTGGTTAAATGTCTTTTTGTCTGGGCTGCACCACGTTGCCAGTCTTCGAGGATGTTGTTTAAACTAGGTGTTTCCTACAACCATGCTATGTATTCTTGCCCATTCAATTAATTTATAACCTCTGTCATTCCTCTCCCCCAGTCCATAGTTACCAACGATGTCCAAAGTTCTTCCTTTACCAACTTTGGCATTAAAATCTCCCATGACTATGGTAACTTCATGTGACTTTGTGTGTTTTAGTGCTGTCTCTATGTCATTATAAAATATCTGTATATCTTCCTCAGAACTTTCAGTACCCGCGTCTAACTGAAGACGCATCTCTATGAACAGCAAACAAGATGAAAAAATCGTTTGTACCACCACCTCTGACAGCGATTACTATCTAACAACAATAAGCAACAGAAGATTACGATGATTGGGCACGTGACAATAATTGATTTATTCAGCCGTAACCTTAAGCAAAGTTTGGGGATAATTTTTGGAGGGAGGAAGGCCATGTAGTAGACCAAAACTGGGATACAAAGATATATCTAAGTTATCCATAAGAAATTTTTAAATCAGAAGAGAGGGGCTGTATATCGAATCACGCGGAGAACGATTATGCTTAATGATAAAACAGCATTCAAGATTTAAAAGACAGCTAAATTTGAAGAAAAAAAGGAGGCAAGATAAAGGCAGTTGCCATCACAACACAAACACTTTCAGACACTGCTTGTTGTTACTAAGGGCTAACATGTAAATCCAAAATTATTAACACGTAAATTTTTTTAAAAAGTACTAGAATCAGTAAATTAATGCTCAGCGAAAAACAACACCTAACTGTGTCTACTTCAAAGCAGCGTTCCGAAGACGAAAAATATCATTACTATATTATACATTTCGGTAAATGTCACACGGATTAATCTTCTTCCCCTTCCCCACACCCCCACCCCCGCCGCATTATCACTGAATTTTCTCCGTCATTGTCGTTATAAGATCACATTGCCTATCATATCTCTTGTTTGTAAAATATTATTTTTAAAACTACTTTGTGAAATATTCATTTGCAAGTTCAAGCTCTTATTATGTCTTCAGATGAATGAATTATAAGCTATAAATCATTATATACTCGCACATGAAAGGATATGAAACATCCTTCTACAATCAATCAGTCAATCAAGTGCCGTGCCGCGTGGCGTAGGCGATCATCTCTCTCCACAATTCCCTGTCTTTAGACTTGATTATGAAATCACCCGGTGACTTTATTCCTAGCCACACTGATAGCCCATTCAGTAACATCTCTCTCTGTCTTCCACTGTCTCTTCTTCCTTCAGTTTTTCCAGTTGCTACAGTGTGTTCCAATTTTCCTCTTCTCAGAAAATGTCCTATAAATCTCGTTTGTCTGCCTCTGATCTTTGCTGTAATTTGCCTTTTAACTCCAGCCTCTCATTAAGACTTCTTCGTTGGTTTTCTTAACTGTCCATGGTACCTTCAACATCCTTCTTATGAACCACATTTCTATGGCCTCCATTTCTCGCTGTACTCTCTTATTCATGGACCTTGCTTCACATCCATAAAACAAAATTGGCTTGATGCAGCATTTAAGTACTCGGAATCTTGTTTCCATTCATATAGATCTGTTGCACAAGATGTTTCTCATTTTCTGGAATGCTGACTTGGCCTGAGCACGTCTGCTTTTTATTTCGTTGTGACATTTCCCATCAGCTGTTATAATTGTTCCTAAGTACGTGGATCTATCAATCTGTTTCAGTTCTGTGCCATCGATGGTAATGCTACATTTTGGTGGTATTATTTTCTTTGAGATGACCATCACTTCAGTCTTCTTCTTTATTCAGTCAACCTTCTACGCGTAATCAGTAAGTATGATATAATAACATGTATAAGACCCAAGAAAATTCCCATCAATCAAAATGGAAAAATACACATAGAAGGGACAGATATTGAAGAAGTCAATCAATTTGCATACCTTGGCAGCTACATAGACAAGGATGGTGACACTAGAAAGGAAGTTAGGATCAGAATTGCAAAAGCAGCATCAATCTTCAAGAATCTTGAGAACATATGGAATTCAAAAGTTATAAGCACAAAAACCAAGTTAAGACTATTCAATTCAAATGTAATATCCACCCTCATTTATGCATGCGAAAGCTGGAAAACAACTAAAGAAATAGAAAAGAAATTAGACTCTTTTGAAAACAAATGCCTAAGGAAAATACTCGGCATCAAGTGGAATGAATTCAAGAACAATGCAGAGATAAGACAGATGACTGAACAACAACCAGTCTCACGGGTGATCAGGAAAAGGAGATGGACATATGTTGGTCACTTGATGAGAAGAAATGATCAGAGAATCCCAAAACAAGCTATCAAGTGGAACACAACAGGCCGAAGAAAAAGGGGCAGACCGCGTGAAACTCTAAAGAGGACATTATTAAGAGAGGCCAAGTTAACAGGCATAACATCCTTTGATGAGGTTGAAAGACTCGCCGAAGACAGGAAAAATTGGCGAACTACTTTGCGAGCCCTATGTGACGTCTAACGGCACGGGAAGGATATAAGATATAAGATAAGATAAGACCCAACAAAAATGCATACATGCCTTTTGTCATTGTGTAGCCTAATTTGGAGAAAAAACCGTCTGTTCGGTCAATCGATTGCATCAAGCAGAAGCAAATATAATTAGCTTTAAAAATTGATTACCATTTGTTAGTATGTTGCATCCCGGATGTTGCGAGTAGCAAAAAGCACATTTCACACCATAACAAAAACAAACTGATGGGCTGGGACATATTTAGCACCAAAAGTTGTTTTTTGTTTGTTTGTTAAATTTCATCTTTAAGCCATAAACCAGTTTGTTTGTTGTGTGAAGCAGCTGGAGGATTATATCGTCAACAAACCCTGTTGTTGCGATTCTAATTCCAGGTCAGGCGCTTTCATTATTTATAGTTCTAAAATTCTTCCTTATTCCGTGAATATAGATTTTAACTTTGTATTCACAAGAAACAAATAAACACTAGAAGAAACGGAACTGTAGACTTAAAAACAGAAATCCTGTGCCAATAAGCTGATATGACTCATATCAGGAGCCTGAAAATCACACTGTATCACTGCATAAAAATCCGAAGTGACCAAAATGATGATAGTGACCCTGTTTGGTGGACAGCATCACAAGATAATTAGACTGTTTTAAAGAGACGGAAACAGCTTCATTCATTGACGGAACTCACAGCTGTAACTTCGCCGATGAAGCATACAGCTTTAACACATCGGCCATGTGTGTGTTTCTATACTTATACGCAAAGACTTTTTACATTTACTCACCAGATAGAAGAAAGCCTAATCAGATGCAGTGTGAAAGCAAAATACAAATAAAACTGAAGAAACCCTCTACCCAACCACATTCGCCTACCCCACCCACTCTCTTCTCGACTTGGCAACCATTGTATTCCTCTCTCTCTCTCTCTCTCTATCTCTCTCTCTCTCTCTCTAGCGACCCCGTCTTGACTACCAGCCAGTCAGACTGGCATCATACCTCGCTGATCTCCATTAAACATTCACCATATTTAGCAACACGCACTCTCAGACACAGCTTTGTGCAAGTCACAGATAAATGCCCCCCCCCCTCTTATCTGTTCTATATCACTGATGTGAATCAATATTTTCTCTTCTTTTCCATCTCTTTGTCTATTATGTTTGTGTATGATCAAGATGTAAACTGAAATGTTACAACTATGCGCTAGTTAATTAATAAAGCTGTACATTACATATACTCACGGAAAAAAGTAAGTGTGCAATGCTTTAAAAAGCACAATGAACGTGCTCAGGTGATGACTGAAATAAAATTTGGCACACATTATGTTTGATTATCCAATAACAGATAAAATGATAACTTTCAGGCCAGTCACATGTCACAAAAAAGTGAAAAAAAAACTCATCTAATGTGGCTCACCACCCCAAGAAAAGAAAATCAGGGTTTCAATATCGTGGGTGTCCTCCTCTGGCAGTTATCACTGCTTGACACCGCCTTCTCATCGAACCAATGACAAGTTGTATCAATTGTTGAGGCATGTTATTCCATTCTTCTTGCAACGCTTGGGCTAATTCTTGGCGGTTTCCATGACGATTGTGTCGTCTTCTCAATCTGCGGTCCAGTTCATCCCAAATGTGCTCGATAGGTGATAGGTCCGGTGAAACTGTTGGCCGTGGCAAGACAGTAATCTGGTGCTGCTGAAAGTGGTCCCTGACCACACGTGCGACATGTGGACGAGCGTTAACCTGCTGCAGTATCACGTCTTGTCCATTAGCATCCAGAAAAGGTATTACGTGGCGTGTAATGATTTCGTCCCTATATCGTAAACCTGTAAGGTTGCCATTGAGGAAGACTAGGTTTGTTCGGCCAGCATAGGAAATTCCTCCCCAAACCATTACACTGCCTCCTCTTCTCCTATCCACCTCTAGCACACAGTTATTCGCAAAGCGCTCTCCTCTTCGCCTGTACACTAAAGCACGCCCATCATGGCCTTGCAGACAGAATCTGGACTCATCAGTGAATAGGATCCGTCTTCACTGATGATAAGGCCATGCCACATGGTGCCTGGCCCAGTTCAAGCGGGTTTGTCTGTGGCGAACTGTCAGTACTGGCCTAACTGCAGGCCTATGAGGTAAGAGATTTACCTCTCTGAGTCTGTTCCTCACTGTCCTGCCCGACACACGTCTTACACCTGGAATGTTGCAGGCAGTCCATGTTGCCTGGAGAAACCTGTTACGAAGGTGCATGAGGTGGATGTAGCGGTCTTGTGCAAAGGTGGTAACTCGTGGTCTGCCGCTTCTATGGCTGTCAGCAACGGAACCATTTTGGTTAAAACGACTTTGAAGGCGTGATATTGTGTTTCTGTGAACATTAAAATATTGAGATACTGCTGCTACTGTTGATCCAGCAATTAACATCCCAACAGCTATTTCTCGCTGATGTTCATTCAATCTTGGCATGATGAAAAAAGATGTTTATGTTGGAATTCCACTACTTCTTTCTTCAACGATTACGTGAAGAGATCTCTGAGAACAGAATTACACACTTACCCTCATTTTATCCGTGGTCAGTAACCAATCATAGATCACGCATGTGATTTCACTGGAGCTGTGGTTATCTCCCCATGAATAGTGCGATCAACTTCGTGCAGCACGGGGAAGTAGACAACACCCAGACAAAACTTTGTGCCAAATCTGATTTCATTTCACTCATGACAACGTAATTGGTGCGCTTGACACCACTGTACACTTACTTTTTTCCGTGAGTATATATTTGTGTTAATAGTCTTACATGGCGTAAAGTTGAAGATTCTTTGCAGCAACCTTCCGTGTGGGTAAGGGACATAAGTTGATGACCGGAGGCATAGTTTTCCCGGGACTTTCAGACTAGTTTCTGCTTTCGTATATTAATTGGTTTGTGTCTCACTCACTCACTCACTCACTCACTCACTCACTCACAACAAAATGTTCTTACATACGGGGTAAATATAACAAAGGCACGTGTGACAAAATAATAGAGAGAGAGAGAGTGATATATATATATATATATATATATATATATATATATATATGCATATATATATATATATATATATAGAGAGAGAGAGAGAGACGGGAGAGGGGAAGGGATGGGAGAGAGAGAGAGAGAGAGAGACATCATAATCATCATTGCTTTTCACTCCCTTGACTCCCTTGAGAGTATAGGCCATGGATAAAAGCTCTCCAGTTATCCACACACACACACACACATATATATATATATATATATATATATATATATATATATATATATATATATATATGAAAGTGCAGTAAGGACACAAAATGGACAACTGGTCAGTGGAGAAAGAGAAAAAATTGAAAGATGGAGGGAACACTTTAACACCCTACTAAACAGAACACAAGCAGCACAAACAATAGACATACCTGAAGCAAAAACGGAACTAAACATCAAAACAGGACCAATAACAATAAGTGAAGTAAAGGAGGCGATAAAGGAGCTAAAATCAGACAGGGCACCAGGTGAAGATGAAGTGACTGCGGAGATGTTGAAAGCAGAAGAAACAGAAACACCAAAACAACTTTGCCGGATATTACAACAAATTTGGGATCTAGAAAAAGCCCCAGAGAGTGGAAAATTGGGCTTATAGTAAAACTACCAAAGAAGGATGACCTCAGAGATTACGGGAACTGGAGAGGCATTACCCTACTGCCACTCACCAGTAAAGTATTTTGCAGAATAATCAACAACAGAATTGTGCCAACACTTGAGGAAAAACTTCGGAAAGAGCAGGCAGGATTTAGGAAAGGAAGATCATGCATAGACCACATATTTGTACTTAGACAAATATTAGAACAGGCAAATGAATGGCATAGCACAACATATGCATTATTCATAGATTTTGAGAAAGCCTTTGACAGTGTCAACAGAGATGCACTGTGGAAAATCCTAAGATGGCATGGCCTCCCCTATAAAATAGTTAATGTAATCAAAGCCCTATACGAGGGTTTTCAGTGCAAAGTGATCTGTGGAGAACATACCTCCAGCAGCTTTAGGGTACAAACAGGAGTGAAACAGGGATGTGTACTATCACCAACATTATTTATCTTGGCAGTAGACTGGTTAATGAAGGAGGCAACATCAGACAAACGCAGAGGATTACAATGGACCCTTGACACAGTGCTGGAGGACCTTGACTTTGCGGACGACATTTGTCTATTATCAAGCAGTCACAAAGATATGCAAGATAAAATAAACAAGCTAACTCAGAATGCAAACAACATAGGACTAAAGATCAACGTAGGAAAGACAAAGTTAATGAAGCAAAATGTGAACAACAGAAATGTACTCAGAGTAGATAACAAGTTAGTGGAGGAGGTCAACGAATTTGTATACCTTGGCAGCAGAGTAGTAGAAAATGGAGACAGCACAGAGGACTTCAACAGCAGACTTACTAGAGCAAACCAGGCTTTTGCAATGCTGCAGAATATATGGAAATAAAAAAAAACTAAGCATAAATATGAAAATCAGGATATTTAAGAGTAATGTTCTAAGTGTACTACTCTGTGGAAGTGAATGCTGGAAAATCACCAAAACCATAGAAAACAAGTTGAATTCTTTCTAGACTAAATGTTTACGGAGAATTAGAAAAATATTTTGGCCAAACACCATAAGAAATAACATCGTGTTGGCAGAAATGCAGATGATGCCACTGACAACAATTATTGAGGAAAGACGCTGGCGATGGTTGGGACATGTGCTCCGAATGACTGACAACTCACTACCAAAAATAGCACTAAGATGGACACCACAGGGGAACAGAAGTAAGGGTAGACCAAAAGGGACATGGAGAAGAACAACAGAAAGGATGTTAAGCAATAGAGGGCTCACCTGGGCAAGAGCAGAAAAAAAGGCGAAGGACAGGCATTTGTGGAAAACCCTTGTGGAAGCCCCATGTGCCCTGGGCACTTAAGGTTCATATATATATATATATATATATATATAAGCACGTACATACAGCCACTGTAGTAAAGCTGCGATAATATGGTGTTAAGACAATTTAAAAGAGAAGTAGGTACAGCTGTACTATTTAACGAAGTCACGGATGTAACGTTTCGGTTTACATCTTAATCATGCAAAAAAACATGAAGGACAAAGATATAGGGAACGAACAAAAAATATAATATATTAAGAATGTAGAGAAGGGTATTAGAAGATGGATGTAGACATAACGAAAACGTTGACCCCAGTGAAAAAATTTCTCTTCGTTTCCTATCTCTCTGTCCTTTATGTATAAGGCGTCAGCTGAAACTTTACGGGGTTAATTAATAAAGCTGTTCCTACGTTTGTTTTAAATAGTCAGTTAATATTGTTTCTTATTCATTGTTGAAATAACTCAACAAAAAAGCTACAAAACAGCGTTTCCAGATTCAGCGTATTAGTTATGAAATTACTGTACAAAGAAGCTTCGTGCCTGAGAGGTTAAATGCTATCCCCTCTTTAATACGTGGTTTCGAGTCTTACAGAAGACAATATACATTGCGGTATAAGATTTTATTCAAATTATTTGTTATAAATCATTTTTTTTAAAAATCTGAATTCGAAGTTAGAGTCTTTCGGCCCACAAAGGATACTAACAGTGGGGAACGGAGAGCTAGAAAGAACACTGAACTGAATAGCTTATTTAAATTCCAACGAATTATAAATACGAGGAGGAGTCACTTAAAAAAAAACAAAACTAAATGCGACAGTAATTTGAAAACTTAATTTTTGAACCTACATTATTCCCCTATTTCTCAACGTAATCACCACCAACATTGATACATTTGTCACATCGTGTAATCATGGCGTAAAAATCGGGAGTCCGATTTCTGAACCATTTTTTTTACTTCTGTTTCCACCACTTCGTCACTCGAGAATCTTCTCTCGCCAAGGTGATTTTTCAAGGACCAAACAGGTGAAAATCCCATAGAGCTAAGTCAGGACTATAGGGTGGATGTTCAAGAATTTCTCAACCCAACTGGCTAATTTTCGAGCCGTATGTGGTCTGGCATAGTTATGAAGGAAAAGCACACCTCTGGTCAGCAGACCAGGACGTTTTCTTCGAATTGCATCCCGTAGCATCGACAGAACTTCACAGTACGATACAGAACTCACACTGTCACTATACTTCTGGAACTTGGTTAACAACACCTCTTGATAATCCCAGAACACTGTCAGCATAACCTTCCCCGCAGAAGGCATAATCTTGAATTTTTTTTTGTGCATGGCGATGACGGGTGTTTCCATTGCATTGAGGCACATTTTGATTCGAGTTGGTAGTGGTGCACCCAAGATTCGTCTTCAGTAATAATCCTTTGGAGCATGTCTTCACCTTCATATGCGTAATGACGGAGATGCTGCAATGACAAACCAAATCGGTTCATTTTGTGTTCATCATTCAGATCTCTGGGTTCCCAACGTGAGCAAACTTTCCGAAAATTCAGTTGTTCATGCATTATTCTATAGGCTAAGCCATGTGAACATCCGATTGCACTTGCTACACTGTCTATCGTTACTCGTCTATCAGCTCTGATAATCTCATTCACACGTTGCACAGTCGCTTCTGTTGCAATCTGAACAGGACGGCCAAGTCGGACTTTGTCAACAATTTCGGTGCATCCCCGAGGAATTTATTTTAACAAGTTATAGATCACTTTACGTGATAAACACTTTTCAGCATAAACTGTAATCATTTCCTTATGAATGTCCTCAACTGATTGTCCTTTAGCCCACAAAAATAGCACTACACTTCTCTGTTCTTCTTTTGTACACACTAACAGTTGGGTAGCCATTTTGTTATTGCTTTGCGCATGCGCACTTAACTTCCAGCGCTCCCTACATACAACTATTATGAAGTTGGATGATGGTACTATCTAAGGATACATTTAAATACTACTTGATAACTGCCACTGATAAAATATTTCAATTTGCGAGTTACTTAGTGACTTCCCCTTGTATTTTGAAACCGAACAGACTACGCTGGTTGGGCCATGTTAGAAAGAATGGAAAAGAACAGACACACGAAAATGATGTATGTACAAGAGATGAAGGAAACAAGATCAAAGGGTAGACCAAGATAGAGATGGAAAGACAACCTAGAAGAGGATATAAAAGAAATTAGTGGCACCAACTGGAGAGAGAAGATTGGGAATAAAGAGGAATGGCGGTGAATTTTATCTACAGCAATGAGCCTAAATGGCTTGGAACGCTGAAGAAGAAAAAGAAGAGAATTCACAAGGTCCCCCCTTCGCATTTATCTTATTTGCAGGTATTATTCACTACACTAAACGGCAGCGATAGATCGCATAATACTATTCGCAGAATAAAAATCAGATACGTGGTTTTTTATGCTGCAATGATAAAATTTATTTTAAAAGGTTGTAAATACTTTAAAACTGTGACACATGTAAGGTAAAAAAAAAACTGGAAGAAGTGGAGAGTTTTGAATATCTTGGATCACCGTTAACTAATAATGGAGATACAATGAGGGAAATTAAAAGGAGGACATCTATCTCTCTTCAGAAAATATACAACTAAAGAATCTGTGGAGAGGAGCAGACAGAACCACAAAAATAAGATTTTTAAGGTCATGCATCTTTCCCATCGCAACATATGTCTGTGAGACCTGGACACTTAACAAAACAGCTGAGAAACACATAAATGCCTTTGAATGTAAATGCTACAGAAGAGTTCTTCAAATATCGTAGACACAAAAAATAACAAATATATATATATATATATATATATATATATATATATATATATACTACAAGAGCTTAGCATTGAAGAAGGCTGGTTAGTAAAGAGGATTAAAGAGAGAAAACTTAAATATTTTTGACACATTAAACGTCATGATAATCTAGAGAAAACCGTCTTGGAAGGGTACATAATGGGAAAAAGAAAGAGAGGAAGACAAAGGTGAAGATGGCTGCAAGACATTGTTGAGGATCTGCAAATGGATGCATCAGCAGCAGGCCATCTTGCTCACAACCGAGAGGCCTACAGGAGTGCTGTTTGGGAGGCAAAGTTCCGCAAGGGACAAGCAAATAAATGAATGAATGAATGAATGTAAGGTAAAAAAAAAAAGGATAATGTTTTTAAAAGTGATATTCATGCGTCACGTACATTTTTCATTAGGTGCATGAGCATTAAAATCAAATTACACATCTAAAAATCTTGATATATTTTCACGGTATATACAATACTGACGGGTTTTTGTGTTAAACAGACACGGTTTCAATAATTAAATTATTGCATTGACAAAGATGACGAACTAAAACTGGTACATGACGGTCAGATAAACTTCCGGTGAAACTCTAGTTCTTTTGCAACACCAAAAAAAAAAAAAATATCAGCTCAGTATCAAGCATTTGTCACAAACTCAGTATGCTTTGGGCTGCTTAAGGGATTCAGATTTAAACAACACAACTTTGATTAACATAACAGGTAAGACTATTTCATTATAAAAAGTGTGTAAAAAATTAAGTTCTGAGAAGATCATAAACTTAAAGTAGTACTATGTTAATGAACACACATCCTGTAATGTTAATTATATCTAGCTGGACTAAATTAGTAGACTCACTGAAGTGATAGTTTATTAAAGTTTATTACTCTCTATTCATTGTCAGAATGTGATAAAACTCTTATATTGTATGTTGCAACCCAGATGAAAATAAAGCTGTTAATAATTTGTATTTGCCATATAAAAAAAAATTAATTGAGTACATAACAGCCTTCTGCATGTTGAATTAAAAAAAAAATTATTCCCAATTTTAAAATCTCCAGCCACTCTGCTTATACAAGGATGATTAATGAAAAATTTGCTGTTGTCAAATGTTATGTACAAGTACAAAACAATGAGGCATGTTCACAGTAAAGAGATAGATCACAATGCTGTAGACAGACCGCAGCCATAAAAGATATAAAGCACTGTCCACTTGGCCATATCTCGTCTCACAGAGATAGCCCAGTGAATAGTTCATTGCCCTCACACAGCTAGATGGTTTGCTTGACCTGTCAGAGTCTGTGGTTCAAGTTACAATAATTTTCTTATAATTTTTTTAAAAAATATGTTTTTAACACTTTTTCAAGGCCAGTTTTCTTAGAACATTGAGCTGCATCACTTTACTGTGTATACTCAACATTGTTTTGTGGTTTGGAAACATGAACATTTAATTAGTGATCATGGTAACCAGCAATTATCAGTAAATTACCAATTGAAAATAAGAAAAACCAAAACTTTTAGAGGTCTTCGGTTACTGTAACCAGTTTATGTTATCAAAAACCTAGTAAAAAGCAGCCAACGAAATCAGTTGAAGGAGAATCAGGCCAACATGATTATAATGCTCAGTTTTCATGAAGGATAATCAGGCCAACAGGATTATAATGCTCAGTTTTCATGAAGGATAATCAGTCCAACAGGATTATAATGCTCAGTTTTCATGAAGGAGAATCAGGCCAACAGGATGATAGTGCTCAATTTTCATGAAGGAGAATCAGGCCAACAGGATGATAGTGCTCAATTTTCGTGAAGGAGAATCAGGCCAACAGGATGATAATGCTCAATTTTCATGAAGGAGAATCAGGCCAGTTTTGACTTTGGTTCAACATGTGAGCATTATGTAAAGATGTTAATAAGGTAAAAAAAAATTTTACATGAAAATTTGCTTTCTGCTGATGCTTGTAAAGTGTGTTAATTTTACATTGAAAAAAGTGTCAGATGTTGTACTGGGAAAACCAGTATTTGAAAAAGTACTTCATGCAGAGTGAAAGACAGGTACAAACATCTGTACCCGTTAAAAAAAAAACCTAGCCTGATCACGTCATTAAATATAAAGAAAACTCTAAATATGTGATTATGAAGAAACAGTAAATATTTATCATTGACCCCCCCCCCCCAAAAAAAAAAAAAAAAGACAAAGTATTTCACTATATTAAGAGACTTAATGGTGTGAAAACCATTTTAGAGAGAGAGAAGTTGGAAGCAAAAGAGCACATAGGTATCGTAACAGATGGATGGACAACATTAAGAAATGGGCAGGATGCAGTTTTGTTATGTTAAGATAGGAAACATAGTAAGCTGCAGATATATTTCAGCCAAATTTCCCTGGGTAGATGGCACAGGATGATATTTAAGAGAATTTATGCGTTTGACTGAGGTTTTCATAGATTCAAATGAATATTTTGCTTCTCATGGAAGTAAAAATATAAAAGCTTTCCGAAACATTCATTCAGCTCTTTATAATGGCATTTTTTTCCTCTCCCTCCCAGAGCACAGTGATGTCTGACCCATATTCTGGTTATCATGGTGCAGATCCTACAGTTCTGCAGAATGATGGAGCCAGTTTGGCCTACCAAGCTGTCCAGCATGACCAAGCTCAGCACTTTGATTTGGCTATGTTCTACTATATGGTATTTATATGCATTATTAACTCACTGCCAGACATAGTTCTTAAGACCACACAAAAACTTTATAATAAAACCAGCAGTCATGTTGCAACTGGGAAATGATTAGAGGCTTATATTTAGCATGTACAAGTATAACAGTTTAAAATTTTATCCCCAAGGCAAAGAACAAAATCAGAGAATTAAATGATTATTTTAGGGAATTTATTTCACAAAACTGTGGTGTACAAGTGGTAGTGAAAGAGTTAAACATTACCATTTTTCGAAAGCTTTCAAGAGTGTTTGTAGACAGCTTCCCTCCTTCCTCATCTTCTTTACCTTGATCTGGGGGCTTAGGCCATCAACAAGGGCTCTCCATTTATTTCTGTCGCAGGCTGTTTCTTCTATCTGTCTCCAGGTGTAGTCCGTCTTTTTTTATCTCTGCATCAAGACTTCTTGATTCAACAGGTGTTTCTAGGTCTTCCTCGTTTCCTCTTACCCTAGGGATTCCAGGTGAGAGCCTGTCTGGTTATGTTAATGGTAGGCTTTCAGTTGTAGCGATTGTCCTGGTTGAAAGAAGGGGAGTTAACTGTTTGGATTCTAGACATTTCTGGCTTTCACCACACCGCATCATAGATCCTCGTAAAGAGGTTCTTCTGCCAGTAATAATTTTTCCTCATGTTGAACTCTTGTTGACGTTTTTGTAGCTAACATATTTTTGTACCAGACAGGGTTGCTGGCCCTATGCCGAAACCTCTTTATTTGCCTTTTACAGTCACACTTGTTGCCCTATTCTCTGCTTCCCAGGCATGTGCTAGCTCCTGGGCACCACACAGGGGTGTAGAAACCTGCTTCAGATTAAATAAGATCATACTTACCTGGCACGGAAGGCACCATGAAATAAATTTAAAAAAAGGTGGTCTTTCTACCCAGGTTAAGTTTAATCAACAACCCTCACCACACACGTGGTAAAATTATCTAGCGAGTCCATGCGGGCATTTAAAAAAAAAAATTTAAAAAAAAAAAGATCATATTTTTATATTGGCAGAAATATCATTTTTGAAATGATTTAATAACATGATTTAAAAATATTTCATCATCTTTATGTTATTAAAATGCAGTGCACAGAGAGTACCTATATATTGTTGGAGTTTACTTGAAGTGGTTTTTTTTTTTTTTAATCACATCTCTTCATTGAGTATTTAATGGCATATGAATGTAAACTGTCAAATAGGAGGCTGCCCAGACTTTGCTAGCAGCAGCTCAGGCGGGATCCCAGGTTCCAAACATTGTGGACAAAGCCAGAGAGTACATGCAGAGAGCAGAGGCTCTAAGACAGGCCTGTGAGCTGATATTTCACTTAATTTTATATGTCCATATTTCACTGTACGCTTATGTAATGAAAACATTTTGTATGGGATTTAGTTTTATCCAAAAAAAAAAGATATTGATATTATTTAATATTTTGCCTGTGTAAATATTAAAATCAACCAAAAATGTAACAAAGAGACATTTTTAGATTGGCAAAATTGAAAAAAGTAGTACAAAAAGTGAAAGTATAATGAAAATAACATATTTTTTTCAAAATTGTGACAAGTCATTAACTGCTTCATCTTGTTATCCTTCCTATTTGGTAAGAATTCTTTTTCATTCATGTGAAGATATTAATTAATATAGTATACAGTGTATATTGTTATATGACATTTTTTTTCCCTTTAATGTATTTTTAGTACGGTCAACAGCGCAAGGTACGCCAGGAGAACCAAAGACAGCACAACAGGTGTGGTATTTGAAGTTTGTGACTGTATAATAATTTTGACAAATTTCTTTTTGCTTGTATATGTATGTTCTATGTCATTTACTGGATTTTAATTTTATATAACCCTGACACCCATTTGCATCAGCTGTGCATAGTCATTGGAAAGAGCAGTTAGATTTCAGTACACAGATTTGAAATGTGATACTTTATTGTGTATTTCACATAGTTCACTATTATTCTCCCAACAGTATAAACAAAATACCAAATGTTGAAAGAATTGGACAGAACAAGCTGCTTTGAATCATATTAATTAATTTTAAAAAATGTTGCATTTTTAACAAAAGAAGTTGCTGACACATATAGTAGATCACAGTATTTTATTAGTCTTAAGTGTTTTATATTTTTTTAGGCTAACCACACAGCACTGTGTTCTATTGCTTTGCTTTTTATAAACCTCATTCTCAATTTGTCAAATTTGCACTTGACAAACATGAGTTGAAGAAGTCAAGTCTGATGATATACAATTTATTATGAAAGTGGAATGTGCAGAGTATGTTCAGTAGAGGTTGCAGATGCTTAGGTAATAAAGTAATCATTTCTCAGTAACCCTAACCATCATCTACATTTTATTCCTTCTATGTTAAAGCTGGATGTGGAGCGGGCACATTTTCTGCTCAGAGAAGCTCTTGATGAGGATGAGCATAACAACATTGATGATGCCATTGGCCTATACTCTGAAGCCATCACTTTATGTTTAAAAGTTGTAAGTGGAAATTATTGGACACTATTCATGAATATCTTGTAATAATGATGAAGGTGATAGAGCAAAATAAAGTGATTAATGTATTGCAGATTTATCATTTTTTTTTCTCAGAATTCTGGGCTGCAAATTATCTATGGACAGGTAATAATCATTTTAACAGATTTAAAAGATAATTATAACTCTTACAAAATGAATGAAAAAAAAAAAACAACTGAAGTCAGGACAAATTAAAAGTGAAGATTTTGTTTCAGACTTAAAAATGTTGACTCAGTCACACAACGCAAAAATACAAACTTTACAGCATGTTCTTACCATATTTTATGTTTAAGTAACTTTTCACACTTATGTATCAATGACCATCTATAAATGTTCAAATGTTTGCCATCAAACAAGCTCATAAAAACTCCAGTCTCCTTCTGTGAAGTGAAATCTCAGCACAGTGCACTCGGAAAAACTTCATTTGAGCGCAAATGATGGAGGGCCAGGATGGAAGGAGCCATGTCTGTATTGTTTTCATCACTCCTGCTCTCGTTTTACTAAGTACACCTGTATAAACCATACTAAGCTGGAAAGTTAAAATTAATTAAGTCAACAGTTAAAACATGCTGATTGTTTTTTTTTTTTTTTGGATGACTTTTGCACCTGTTATATTTGGTGGACATATTTGGTGGTGTAATTTTGATTGCCTTGAGGCTCTTGTATTCGACAGAGAGACAGCAACCCTGACCCAAAACTGAAAGAAAAAGTAATAAAAATGGCAACACAAGCACTAGACAGGTTGGAAGAAGTGTTGTGTCAGTTAAGAAATAAGTTTTGAAAATTGTCTATATGTAGTCAGTTCTCACATATATAAACATTATAACATAAGAAACAGTTGTCACTGAAAGTAAAAATTTGATATTGACTTTTTTATGTGGATGTTATTTTTAACAGACTGTACTATGATGTGATAGGATTATCTTTAGTATATTCCAAGGGTTTACATTGTGTCTTTATGTAGACATAATTGAGACATTATGGTAAGGTAAAGGTAAAATTCCCGTTTTCATGCCATTAAGGTATATTGGGGATATGGTGTAAGGCCCATATTTTCTATGACCTTTGGCACATGAAAGTGTGATGTGGTCAGTATGATGCCTGGCCACTTTACCGTCCTAGGTTTCTTTGGTACAAAAATCTTTGCGTCGACCGGGAATTGAACCCAGGTCACCCATGTGGCAAGCGAGTATTCTACCACTAGACCACCGATGCCCATTACTGTATGTTAAATCAACACTGTCTTCATGATAACTTAGTCATTCAAATGTACATTCATGAAGCTTGTAGAAGACTATATATGATCATTTTTACATCCCATGAATTTACATTCAATATAGTTTGTTTGTGTGTATGTGTGTGCATGTGTGTGTATGTGTGCACTTGTTTGTTTGTTTTGGGGTGTGTGGGTTAAGAATCTGGGGGTTATGTAATGTTATTGAGAGGTGATGCAGAGCACGTGGTTGTCATTGTCGTGATGCCGGTGAGTGGCTGTTGCTGTAGGGGTTTGTAGACAAGATGGAAAGCAGGACAAGGACTGATGACTAGTGACTTCTTCAAGAAGCTGAGGATTTTGACCTATTGTCACATCTGTTGCCTAACCTTAAGCAAGGGAACTCAGATATGTAACTTTTTTTGTTCCCCAAGCAGACTCATTCTCTTATGGACTGCACCACAGAAATAATATATAACAAAGCAAAATTATGAAATGCAATGGATTATTGCCAGGGGCAGCATGATTTATTGTGCTTTCACACAGACTTGCCCCCAATTTAGCCAGAAACTCTTGATGTAACACAGAAGACTACTGTCAATAATTTTGCATCACTCCTAACAAACTGGGTTATCTCGTCATAACAGAACTTAATAATCTCTTTGAGACAAAATGAAACATTATCTCATCATACAACAATACATTATCTCATTAGCAAAACATCTCCTCAACAGAACATTATCTCCTCAACAAAACACCCAGGACAAGTAATCGTGAGCTACCCCAAGCAGCATATGTCCTGGAAGTTGGAAATAAATAAACAACTAACTTAGATTCCGTTAAATTAATCTGACAGCTTAATACATCAGTGGCCTCCTAAGCTAGAAAGAGTTTACATCTGATAAACTTTGTTAAAATGAACGCATGCCTGAAGCACAACAGAAAATCCCCTAATCTTGACGCTCACATGGACCCTATTCTTCACATGGAAGAACCTGTGTCACTATATTTAATAAATGAAAATGTTAAAATACTGGGTTCTCATAGCCTCCTTTAAGTCACTAAATAATTATCTGATGTAGAAATAAATGTCAAATACAGTATTAAATGTTAGAAATCTCAGCACACATGGAGTCTCTTACCTCAGTGTCAGATTCTTCTTCTTTGGCATACAAGTTCTTGGTCATACTGACTCAGAAGCCTGGTCACCAGGATGAAGTCCACAGTCATCTCCAGGTCCACACTGTCTTCATGGCAGTCCGAGCAAGACCACAGTCTGCCCTAGCAAGGAAAGGTGCTGAAGTCGGAGTTACCCAGCCAAAAGGCGCATCGCAAAAATCAGGGTAACACGCATTATCGCTAATGAAATGTCTATATCTACAGTTTTCAAACATGGTGCTCGCCCTGTGAAGACTAACCAGGCAGGTGCAGTGCCGGGCCCCCTGCCTCGAAAGGGTCCACCCAATGCTACTGGAGGTCCTCTCAGTTCGTCTTGTGGAGTCAGGAGACATGAGAGTAGAGCTACTGGCCAAAAAATACAACAGAAGAAAACAGCCAAAAAGCAAGAACTTAAAATAATGCAGTGGAATGCTGAGGGTGTCAGCAGTGTTAGAGATGGCTATAGCAAAAAGGTTGAACTAGAGAACATACTTTTTGCAGAGCAGGTAAGTATATGTTGCATACAGGAGACACACCTAACCAAAGATGCCGCCTTTAAAATCAGAGGCTACCAGTGTTTTAGATCAGACCGACAGGACAGAAGAAAAGGAGGAGTACTCACACTTGTTAAGAATAACATCAGCGCATGTCAGGTGGGAGTGTACATGGAAGGAGCAGAATACCAGATGATCCATCTAAAAAGTAGTAATACAGATTTCCACCTCCTTAACTATTACTGTCCTAATGACCGCCCACTTGCTTTAGGAACAATCCCACACAAAGAGAGACTGATTGTCTGTGGTGATTTTAACAGTCATTCCCAGAGCTGGGGCTATGACCACATAGACAAGAGAGGAGAGGAAGTTGAGAGCTGGCAGGATGATAATGGACTTCTCCTGATCAACCAGCCAATGGATGCCCCAACATTTTACTCAAGGGCTTGGCATACAAAATCAACACCAGATCTGGCATTCCACTCTCCAGATCTGAAGTGGAACATTACACGTGAAGTTGGAAAACAACTTGGAGGTAGCGACCATCGACCAGTCTTCCTGACAATAGAAAATGAACTCCTTAACACCAGTAACCCTCTCCCCAGATGGAACTATAAAAAAGCAAACTGGACAATGTACAGACATCGTACAGGTATCCTGGTGGGACAGCTGTCCATAGAAGGTAAGGATATTAACAGCATAGTGAAGGAATTCAATGCTTGTATCCTTCAGGCCGCTCGTGAAACCATTCCCAGAGGAGCTCGCAGGGACTATAAACCATACTGGTCTAGTGAGCTGGGAAAACTCCATGATGACGTGGAAGCAGCTCGAAAGCAAGCAGAAAATAGACCATGCCAAGAACACCACAATAATTACCAACATTCTAAGGCCAAATTTCAGAGAGCAAAGCTGCAAGCCAGACGGGAAAGTTGGAGAGAGAAAACAGAGTCCCTAAACTTTGAAAAGGATGGAAGGAAACTATGGAAACTAATCAAACAGTTAAATGATGAGAGTACTGGAAGAAGTACAAAGATTACACTAATAGAGGATGGGAAAACTCTTACAGGTAAGCAGGTAGCAGATCACTTTGCTCGCATGTTTGCACAGGACTGCAACATTGATATCCATCCAGAGAAGGAGCGTACAGTGCGCATTGAGCCACAGAAAGAGGAGGAACAAGTCAGAAAAGTGGAGGTCATGGATGCACCAATCACACGCAGTGAGTTCGACCTAGCAGTTAGTAAACTGAAACCAAGGAAATCACCAGGACCAGATGGAGTGTCCAATGAAATGATCAAGAACCTGGGAATGGCAGCAATGGGAAAGCTGTTGGATATTTTCAATATGTGCTGGAGCACAGGTAAGTTACCTCAAATCTGGAAGGAAGCAAGCATGGTACCACTGCTAAAACCAGGGAAAAACAGTGATACTGCCTCCAGCTACAGGCCAATCAGTCTCACTAGCTGCCTATGCAAAACGATGGAACGCATCATTGACCTGAGGCTAAAATGGTACCTAGAAAGTGAAAACCTTCTCGTTCCACAACAAGCAGGATTTAGGCAGTACTACAGTACGGAAGATCAAGTGACCTATCTCTCTCAAGAGATTGAGGATGCATTCCAAGAGAAAAACCTTGTACTAGCAGCGTGGATAGACTTGAAGAAAGCCTTTGATAAAGTATGGAAAAAAGGTCTGTTGTGGAAACTAAGAAACTGCAATGTGAATGGAAGACTGTACAACTGGATAAAGTCCTATTTACACAATAGAAGAGCTAGAGTAGTAATGGATGGACACAAAAGCCAGAAAGTACTTCTGCGACACGGTGTACCACAAGGAGGAGTCCTTTCGCCTACACTATTCCTTGTATTCATTAATGACCTGGTCAAGGAACTTCCCTATGGAATCAAAGCAGCACTGTATGCAGATGATCTGGTCATGTGGTGTACAGATGAATATGCGACAGTTGCTACACAGAGACTCCAAAGAGCAGCAGACATCTTGACATCATGGACAAACAAATGGTGTGTAAGTATCAACACAGAGAAATCAAGCACCACTCTGTTCACCCTCTCATCTAAACAGAAAGCAGGTAAGATCTTTGTAAATGAAATACCCTTAAGGATGGACAACCAACCCACTTACTTAGGAGTGACTCTTGACTCAAAACTGACTTGGAAGCAACACATCAACAGTGCAGAAGCAAAAGCCAGAAGAAAACTAGCCATATTAAGAAAATTGAGTGGGACTACATGGGGAGCTAGTGAAAGAATCCTCAAGAATGTATATCAGCAAAGTATTCTACCACATTTAGAATATGGCTCAACATCTTGGTGCACAGCATCAAACACTACGCTGCATAATCTAGACAAGGTTCAAAATCAGTCACTACGGATTATCACAGGTGCCATGAGGTCCACACCAATAGTAGAAATGCAGAAAATAGTTGGTGTTCAACCGCTAAAGGAACGTAGAGACACAAAGGTCATGACCATGGGAGAAAAATTCCTTAGCTCTGTAAGCCATCCCCTGAAGGAGAGATTCAATAACTTGGCATTAGGACGGCTTAAAAGAAGCAGCTTCATTCATCAGGCCAAGCGTATGCGTAAGCTGATACCTGACCTTCCAACTGTAGTCACTCCATTATCATCTGTACCAGAGCATACACCATGGAAAGAAGCAGATTATACACAAATAACTATTCAGACTGAAGTGAAAGGTGTGCAGAATGGTGAGATGCAGAGCAGTCTTGTAAGATCAACAGGCACACTTAGTGTTCTAGATGACAAATATCCATGTGACACCTGGATACGTGTGTATACAGATGGATCTGCACATAATGCAATAAAGAATGGAGGGGCAGGAGCATATATTGAATATCCAAACAACACCATTGACAAGATTTCCATACCCACTGGTAAATACTGCAACAACTTTGATGCAGAAGTTAGGGCAATTATTGCTGCAGTTGAAAAACTATCAGACTCCAGAATTGATACATGTCCTGTAGTAATTCTCACAGATGCAAGATCAGTACTGGAGGCTCTTCAGTGCAACAAACTACCAGACCTTAAGGATGCCTTGTCAAAAATTGGCTTACAACATGGAGTCACTTTGCAATGGATTCCCTCCCACTGTGGGATACCAGGCAATGAGAAAGCTGACCATCTGGCCAAAGAGGGCACTGAAATGGAGCAACCAGACATACCAGTCACCTATAATCAGAAGAAAAGCATGATAAAAACCTACAGGAAGCCACAAACACCACCACATGATGACTATCACATGCTAAACAGAAAGGAACAAGTCACCATCTTCCGTCTCCGAACAGGACACAGCCGACTCCGAAGTCATATGTATACAAAGTTTAAGGTTGGTACTACTAATCTATGTACATGTGCCCAGGTGCCCCAAACCGTGGAACATATCCTCCAGAACTGCATCAGCTACGAGACACTGAGAAATAATTACTGGCCCAGTGAAACCACTAAAGAAGATAAGCTCTACGGTTCCATACATGAATTACAAAAAACAGTGAAATTTATCCAAGAGACAGGACTGCAGATATAGACAGACAGTGCGAACGAAGAAGAAGAAGAAGAAGATCTCCAGGTCCTTCTGGCAGCCCCACAGCTTCTGTCTCAGGTCCACATCTGTGGCTATGTTTGGTTGCACAGATCTGTAAGAGTTTGGCACTCTTGGAGAACATGTTCTTGGAATCTGTACTTCGCCTCTGCAGGGACATTCATCTGTATGTGAGATCTTGAGTCAGTAGAAATAGCTTAGCAGCATGCGGTGGCTAGTTCTTAATTGTATCAGGACTGTTTATTGCTTCCTTTGTAACTGGTGGATTATATCCGGTTCACTCCCTGTGCTCAGCCTCTTGGTGCACAGTTTGTTGTAGTGGCTCCGTATGATGGTCTTAGTATTTGACTTGATAGCTGAGTGTAAGATTAAAACTGGAAATCTATTTCTACAGAGATCTTGATCTTACATTAAAATAGCAAAAAATACTGACATAATCACATGGCAATAATCTAAATACACAAGTTAGGTAAAAAATGTTGTAGGTAAAGTTCTCACTTATTTCAAGTGGAGACTGGCCCCTCAGGTGTAAAGCCTGGGAATAGTGGTGGCTGGCCTTAGCCCAGCTCTCTCCCAAGTTGTCTCTTCTGCGGCCGGTTAATGAATGGATTTGAATCTTTTGCTCAGATCAGAGATCATGTGATTACCCCCGATGTGTGAGTTCATCTCAACCAGTTGCATGTGATTTTTTTTAATCTGACATTGTCGCACTTTTCTTGTTTATTAAAACGGACAGGAATTCAATAGTTTCCTATTTCTTAAAATAATTGAGACAGTCTCCTGCTGAGGCATATGTGCACATTTATTTACATGATTTCTGAATTTACAGATGGTTGAATAGATCATGTTTTGTTTTTTTAATGGAAAATATTATTATAATTTTATTATAATTTTAGCATTTTCTGGGAAGTAAGAGATCTTTCCCTTTCCTAAGTTCTTCTGGACAGTATTAATTGCTTTACTCTTGTCCTTTCAAACTTTTGTTTCTTTATTTTTCTGTTTATTCATTTTAGCAAGATTAGTAAACAGATCTTTATTTCTCTTTGTTTCTTCAGGTTTCCATGATGTTATATCATTTTATTAATTAGAGTTTGTGAGCCTCATATAGATTTACATATTACATGCTCTCGTTTACAATTGTTCTTTCATGAAAAAAAAAGAAAACAAACTATATCCCATAGCATTTGCATGCCATAGGAGGGTGAATGTTAATACCTTCACATTTCTAGACCACTACACATTTGAGGCAGGGATGCCAGTACCTGTCCTTGCTGCCTTTGTTTTCCTAGGGAAACCCCCAGATAGGGGTGCCAGTACCTGTCCTTGCTGCCTTTGTTTTCCTAGGGAAACCCCAGATAGGGGTGCCAGTACCTGTCCTTGCTGCCTTTGTTTCCCTAGGGAGACCCCAGGTAGGGATGACTTGTCCTTGCTGCCTTTGTTTTCCTAGGGAAACCCCAGGTAGGGGTGCCTGTACCTGTCCTTGCTGCCTTTGTTTTCCTAGGGAAACCCCAGGTAGGGGTGCCAGTACCTGTCCTTGCTGCCTTTGTTTTCCTAGGAGACCCCAGGTACTCTCTTTTTTGAGGCTGGGTTGATGCTGGTGCTGGTCGGTCCAAAATAAATTCTGCCTGAGTGCAAAATCAAGCCTACTATCATCTAATAGGCAGTCAAGTGCACTAACTACACCATGTGACACCTTTGAAGCCCTAGGCACTTCCTATAGATAGAGTTCATTGTTTTAATGCTTTTTTTCTTTTTTTTTTAATAAGACACTGCTGTTGTATATGTACTAAAGAAAAATTAAATATCGTTTATCTTGATCTTGACAGGGCTGAAGCATTGAAGAAGAAGAATTCTAAGTCACTTCCGTCACCTTCGGCACCGTCACCAGTGTCCTCTCCTGGTTCCACCGTTCGAACTATTACTGGTTTGTTTCCCCTAGATTTGTTTTCCTAGACACAGCGTAGCAAAATCCATTAACTTTCTTCCTTTCGGGAAAGTGCCATCCTTTCAGGCATGTCCACTGGGTGGTTGATGGAAAGATTCTCTCAAAATCCAGGTTTACCCTGGACATCACTTGCACAGCCATGAACTGACCAGTTCCTTCTGCCCTGCAGGAAGTCCCATGTGACCAAAGACATGCTGAAGTTGGAGACTCTGGGGCAAATTTTATATATAATGGTGGTGCTATATATTCATTTATGATGTGAGGTGTGAATCTTCTTAAATAATAATTCCATAATGTTTACTGTTACTACAGGCACCTTAGTTTACATAGCTGTACTTTCCATTTAACAAACAGTGACATTGATATTAGAAGTTACAGATGTTTTATTTATGATTTTATTTTTCAAATATTATAGCATCTGCATCGTGTCAGGTTAGGTTTATCTCCTACCATATGACAGCATCAGTACTACAGCTGTGGCTGCGGAACTTATTGTTTCGTTATGGTTGAGTGGGGTCATTGGCACAGGGGGAATAAATCCTGGTAGAAGCTCCAGAGGCGTTTTGATTTGAGCGGTTCCTCTCATACTCATCACCTGTCATTCCTGGCAGCTTTGCATAGATTTTTGAGTTTTTGAATCCCATCAGTTCTTTGTGAATTAATCAGCCAGTTTGAGTGACAGTATAACAGTGGCAAATCACTTTCTCAATACCATTTAAACAGATAAAGCATGCTTCAAAACTGTAAAATGAAGAGTTATTATAATTAAGTTTATATTAACTCCTAACATACCAAACAACATGCATGACACATATACATATTTTTTTCTAGTAAAAAATAACAGTTATTGTGTTTTGCCAGGAAATGATGTCATGGCATCATATGTTATGGCAGGATAAAATTATGAACTCCCAATTGCAGAACAAAACCAGATTACAACAGTTATTTATTTTTAATTTTTTAAAAAGTAATTTAAACAGTGCATGATGGGTAAAAGGGTTAAATCTCAATGTGGTTTTATGTAGTCTGATCATTAATTAATATAGGATGTTGTAAGATTTGGAATTTGCAGATCACTGAATTGTAGTTAACCTTGAAGAAATTGATACCTAATACACAAGTTTGAGGAGAAAAATGACCGTATGAAGTTTGCAGGCCGAGGCACTCCAGACTGGACTGAACACACATGCCCTTGTCAGTGAATGAAGGGAAAATATGATATAAAATGAAGTTCAGTCCCTTAAATAGGGGATTTGACAAAAGAGCAAATGAATGCAAAAAAGAAAATTGATTTCATTTCTAAACTAAAAAAAAAAAATTGTTATAATTTTATTAATGGAAAAATTCTTTCAAAATCAGTAGAGGTGATTTTTCTAAATTTCTTTTTTCTTTCTCTCTCTCAATGCAACAGGAAAAGTAGTACCTCCTTTAGGGTTTGGCGCTTTCTTAGAAGGAGATGAGAACAGTTCCAGCCAGAAGCTGCTGTCAACAGGAACATTTGGGGGAAAGAATGATGGGAAGGCTCAAACACCGTCAGGAAGGAAAAGTCTCATTAATGTTGGCCCGAGCTCCTACTCAAAGGATGAAATAGCTGTCCTGAGGTATGTGACAAGCTGTTAGAGGACCCATGTGTAAGGATGACATGATCTGCTTTAAAACTTTGCTACCATTGATGATAGCTGTTCTGAGGTATGTGACAAGCTGTTAGAGGACCCATGTGTAAGGATGACATGATCTGCTTTAAAACTTTGCTACCATTGATGATAGCTGTTCTGAGGTATGTGACAAGCTGTTAGAGGACCCATGTGTAAGGATGACATGATCTGCTTTAAAACTTTGCTACCATTGATGATAGCTGTTCTGAGGTATGTGACAAGCTGTTAGAGGACCCATGTGTAAGGATGACATGATCTGCTTTAAAACTTTGCTACCATTGATGATAGCTGTTCTGAGGTATGTGACAAGCTGTTAGAGGACCCATGTGTAAGGATGACATGATCTGCTTTAAAACTTTGCTACCATTGATGATAGCTGTTCTGAGGTATGTGACAAGCTGTTAGAGGACCCATGTGTAAGGATGACATGATCTGCTTTAAAACTTTGCTACCATTGATGATAGCTGTTCTGAGGTATGTGACAAGCTGTTAGAGGACCCATGTGTAAGGATGACATGATCTGCTTTAAAACTTTGCTACCATTGATGATAGCTGTTCTGAGGTATGTGACAAGCTGTTAGAGGACCCATGTGTAAGGATGACATGATCTGCTTTAAAACTTTGCTACCATTGATGATAGCTGTTCTGCATGTTAAGACCTAGGTTGTAATTTTCCCCCAACAAAAAAGACTTATGAGTTCATCTGTATGTGCACAAGAAATACTCATCAAAACATCATTAGAATTTTTTATTGTGTTACTTAGATGAAGAGTTTAAATGAAGGAACCAAATAAAAAACAAATGTGAGGCTGACATACAGTGTGAATTTTATTTGAAATAGTAGACATTATTTGGACTTGGTGTTTGAAGATAAGATTATATATAAAACAAAAAGATGAAAAAAAAATGTTGAAAGATGTTTTCTTAAATATAAGTTGGCAGTATGACAGAATGCACATTCATGTGCATCAACACTCATAAAACAGAAACTTAGAAATTTCACTAGAAAAAGACAAAGATATTAACTGATGCTTATTTTGCACTTTATGTAAGATCTCACAGCACCATAATATTATGTACTTGTGATGTTGCATAAGAAGTAGCAGAAAGAAAGAAAGAAGGAAAGGCATGAAATAAAGGGAAGGAAAGAATGAAAAGAAGAGGGAAGAGAAAAATATAAATGTTGAGGTGTCTGTATTCATCTTTCTTTCATATGGTGCTGAATGTAATTGATGGCTTATGAATGACATTTTTTTGTATAGTAAAAACAGGCCATACACACAGCCTGGTCTCTCCTTGCTTATGCCTCTTGTTTATCGGTTTGAATCTCACTAAAACACCAGTTTGCAGAGTTACTATCTAAGTGCCATGGTCTTTTGCCAGTTCTTTCTAGTCCTCATAGCTTAATAAGAAGTCTGTCATGGATGTGTAATTCACATGTTTTAATTCTTCTAATTCATTTGTGAATTACATCTTGATGGCTGGTCCTGCAGGAAATTTACCATATCTTTTTTTATGAGGATGAGAATGATGTATTATTCATTCTTGTGACATAAGACATTTGAATTGTGTCCTATCATGATAATTTGATAATTATGAGCTTTGAAAGCTCTAAAAGACAGAGCTTCTCATGATAGAGAGAATTGTTGCTGAAAATCTGCTTGGATAAAAATATTTAAGTTTTGTTAGTGAAGGAATGAAGATTCCCTGCCAGTAATACTAAGAAATGTGTGAATCTATTAGTGATGGTTTTTCATGATTAAGAACTTAAAGCCGACTGTGTTGTGATTAGCATTTAAAATGCAGTTAATTTTGGTTTGCCAGTAAGAAATGCTTGATTATTTCAGGAGTACGTCTAAGATTAACAGCAGGGAATATGTTCCTTTCCTGGCTGTGGATAAGAAAGAAAAATTTGCCTTTCCAGAACTATTTAAGTAAGTTCAATAGTAGTGACACTATGTAAATGCAGAAAACTTTATGTTATAAAGAAGGGAGCAGTTGTATAGTTCTCTTTATGGAGGGTCAGTAACTGTCATATCAAAAGCATGAAAATCAAAAGGCATATGACCATTTTTTTTTATATGAGTGATTTTCTTCCCAAGTTTTTACTATAAAAGGACCATATTCCACCTGTATGTGTAGCTGGCAAGGGACATTCATGTCTATAGCTAATAAATGAACATGGTAATAAGGATAAAGTATAAAACTGAATATTATTTATTTACATAATATGTAATAAGGACACCATTATTAGGGCAGTGTAGGTGACAGATTGCTGACCTCTGCCCTGTATCATTACAGACATTCAAAATATGTAAATGTTGAATGAAGAGAACACCAGCAGAGAAAAGTAACTTAGCTGTACAGGTCACTTGCCTTCATTTCCTATAATTTGAATGAATATTTATGTTTTTTGAAATACAGTTTTATACATCACTTCATAATTTATGTGCATATAGTTATTAATCTTTTGAAACTAGCTGGGCTTGTATATATTTAGGATGTGGAATAATTTTTATGTTAGCTAAGTTAGTTAACTAGGATCATCATTTTTGCACTGCAGACAAATACACAGGTGCTTCTTCGGTATATTGTATACTGTTAAAAAAAAGAAACTCAACACTACTATAGTCATAATGGACACCAACTTTCAAACTTGTATCAAAATTTTATTTTGTGGAATTAATATTTCAGTCTTGGTGTGAAGAAACGTTAAGATTTTAACAATGAAGTGATGTTCATTAAATTTGGTTTGGACTTCTATTCTTTGTGACTGAGGCCTCCGTTTCAGTAAGGTGTACGGCCTCCTCTGGCCTGTATCAGAGAACTACATCTCCTTGACATGGATCTAATTAGCTGTTGGATCTGTTGTTGTGTGATGACTGCCCACTCTTCCCACAGTGCAAGAGACAACTGTTGGAGATTGGTTGGTGCCACATCTTGCCCGGGGGGGGGGGGGGGAACAACGGGACTTGTCTGTTGAGTTCATCCCATAAGTGTTCTATTGGTTTCATGTCTGATGACATGGATGGCCATGGAATGGTCTGGATGTTGTTGTTAGCGAGGAACTGGGTGGTGGGTTGTGCCACATGAGGTTGAGTGTTATCCTGCTGAAAAATCGACTTCGGTGCAGCCAGAAGTGGAAGGACATGAGGACAAAGAATTTCAGCGACGTATCTAGGCATTCAGGCGTCCTTCAGTTTGCATCAGGTCACTTCTTCCCATGAAATTGATCGTTCCCCCACACCAGTACACCTCCATCACCATGTGAAGAGCCTCATCCATGTAGTTCTGGGTGCTCATGGATACTGCGATAAACTCTTCTCCGTCTGTCGTGTCTCTGGAGCAGAAAGAATAATTCATCACTAAACAAAACCCTTCTTCAGTCATTCGCAGCGGTCCATTGATGATGTTGGTTCACCCACTGCAGTTGGTTCTGGCAATGCCAGTCCGTAAGAACAGGAACTCTGTAGGGTTTTCTAGCCCAAAGACCAGTCGGTTCCTGATCCTTTGATCTGAAATTCTAAGAGCCTGTTGTCATAGGCCTGACTGTTGACAGCGCAAGTGCAAATCGATTCCCGAGGTGATGCAGCCATATGAAATGGCCTTCTGCAGGAATTGTGGCTACGGGTCTTCCACTGCACGCCCAGTCTGCATCCGAACCAGTTTCTTGAAATCATCTCCAAAGGCGACTAATGGTGCTTTTAATCACATTAAATTGTCTGGCCACTACACTGTGTGACTGTCCAGTCTGTAAACGTCCAGTGATGATGAGTTGTTGTTCTGTAGTGAGATGAGCCATATATGCGCATTGAGTTTTCACATGAATTGATTCGAGGAGCATCAATCTTTTATAGGCATTCAATAACATGGTCAGTGAGTTTTGTGTTCAGTAAGTTTCGCCAGATTCTCGTGAACCTGTCATGAGTTACTGTCAGAAATGCCATTTTGACTAGTGTCGCTTTTCTGTGCTCATGAATCATCTGCTGAGTACAGTTCAGGTCAGCACGTGAAGTTGATGTCCAGGTGAACGTTTCAGGCAATTTGCCCTTGTCTGATCAGCAAACTTCAGTTTAAATTGCAATATTGTATTTGTTGCATTTCTTTTTTTGAACAGTATAACTGATAACACAAATATTGTGCTGAATTGAATGGGAATTCTTCTGGTGACTTTAACATAATGTTTATATCTGGCATTATCACATTTTATACCAAACTCTTTAATCCAGAAACAGATATATAGTATCAACATGTGTATTGACATATGTTTTACAAGCCTCCATGAGGATTTTAACAATATTAGGTAAAATAGGTAAAGTTCCCATTTCCATTAAGGTATGTTGGGAAATATGGTGTTAGGCCCATATTTTCCATGACCTTCAGTTCATGAAAGTGTGATGTGGTCAGTATCACGCCTGGCCACTTTACCTTCCCAGATTTCTCTGGTACCCAGTTTTAGAGGCTGTATGAACCCTGGGGCCTTTTTCGGTGTGTACCAGAAAAAAATCCCTCCGCTGAGACTGAACCCGGTACCACCAGACTAGTAAACCAAGTGCCTAAACACTCAGCTAACCAGGCTGTTTATATCTACAGCATAAATTTAATGAGCTTTATAGTAGAAGATTGAGCTGATTTTTGCACAAGGGTAATGAAACAGTGGCAGCTGATTTTGGTTTCTGTAAGAAAGTGGGAGACACTTGTGAAAGCCCCATGTGCCTTGTGCACCTAAAGATGAGAGAGAGAGATAGAGAGAGAGAAAGAAAGAAAGAAAGTAGTACTTTATTATTATGAAAACAGCATTATAATAAACTGACAGCTTATTGTGTTATTGTCATAAAGAGCTGTAATGGTGCAGTAATTTTTTGTTTGTTTGTTTTAGAAGACAGTTTTGAAGCAGGTAGATGTTAACTGTAAGCATAGACAGTTTTGAAGCAGGTAGATGTTAACTGTAAGCAGACAGTTTTGAAGCAGGTAGATGTTAACTGTAAGCATAGACAGTTTTGAAGCAGGTAGATGTTAACTGTAAGCATAGACAGTTTTGAAGCAGGTAGATGTTAACTGTAAGCATAGACAGTTTTGAAGCAGGTAGATGTTAACTGTAAGCATAGACAGTTTTGAAGCAGGTAGATGTTAACTGTAAGCATAGACAGTTTTGAAGCAGGTAGATGTTAACTGTAAGCATAGACAGTTTTGAAGCAGGTAGATGTTAACTGTAAGCATAGACAGTTTTGAAGCAGGTAGATGTTAACTGTAAGCATAGACAGTTTTGAAGTAGGTAGATGTTAACTGTAAGCATAGACAGTTTTGAAGCAGGTAGATGTTAACTGTAAGCATAGACAGTTTTGAAGCAGGTAGATGTTAACTGTAAGCATAGACAGTTTTGAAGCAGGTAGATGTTAACTGTAGGCATAGACAGTTTTGAAGTAGGTAGATGTTAACTGTAAGCATCTTGCGTACAACCAAGAGGCCTTGAAGTGACCTGTTAGTGAGGCAAAGTTTCGCAGGGAACATGCTAATGAATGAGTGCATGCAGATGTTAATTGTTCGTAGAAATTGCGGAGCAGCTTCTTTATGGCAGATTCTACCAATATTTGATGGTCAGTCACAGTAACAACACACGTTAGACTGAAGTGCCAACCATCCTGTATTATAGGACAGTCGCATATTTTAAGGATTTGTCCAAGGAACCATATTACTTTAGTTGGGACTCCTAAATGTCTCCTGTTTTAAAGCACATGTTCCATATTGTTCCATATTATCATCTTTGGTCACTGCCTGTTCATAAATAAAGAGAATTTTATTGTCTGATTGGATAACCAAGAGGGAAATTGTGTTGTTTTTGTATTTGGTACCAGTGACAGAGATGGAAAGCTAATCTTATCACCGAAGCAGAAGCAGCAGTTTGAGAAGTGGGTCAGACCGCAGGATTTCTGTGAGGAGCCTAAAATAATATATGCAGTATCGAGTTTTAGTATACGACAGGTAAGGGGAAATAATCATTAAGATAAAGCAGACTTGAGATTCATTCAGTGTGAGAAAGATGTATTTGTAGAGACTTGCATTAAGACTGGAAATACAAGTCTTCATTTCTGATCATAAAGGAATATGAAAGTGAGACACATAAATATGGTGGGAAAATATTGATGAAACTGAAGGAACAAAATGGTTTGTTTTGATAAGTTGGGATGAGTTTTGGATAATGATATTTACTCATTTTGGAGTCCAAAAGTAATTTTTATGACAAGAAAACAGAATACTACAACTATTAGATTTTTAAAGGTTTTTAAACTAAGTCTTGAAAATGAAAAATATTAGAAAATACATGAAGAATTTTGTTGTTGTTTTTTTTTTTTTAAGTGTGAAAATAACTTGTGAAAAAAAATGAAGAAAAATGGTTATAATAAAAAAAAATACGTTTATCTACTTATTTTTCTCTGATGCTTTTTAATTATGCTTTTATTCATGTGCGTTCTAGCTGGGGGGGGGGGGGGGGGTATGTCCAGGCAAACTTTTTTTTTTTTTTAAAACGACGAAAACAACAGGCCATGAATACAGTAGTACTGCAATACCGGGTCTACCTGTAACGAGATGTGGACCATACCCCCGGCATTCTATGTGCAGGGCAAGCCTTGGGCATTCTATGTGCAGGGCAGGCCTTGGGCATTCTATGTGCAGGGCAAGCCTCGGGCATTCTATGTGCAGGGCAAGCCTCGGGCATTCTATGTGCAGGGCAAGCCTCAGGCATTCTGTGTGCAGGGCAGGCCCCTGAGCATCTTGTTTAGTTCAAAAACTACACTTTTATCTTAACCAAAGGGCTTGTTGATCAAGCCAAGAGGACACTTGATCTTAGCCAAAAGGCTGAGCTGATTGTTAAAATAAAAGAAGCAGGAAATCAGTAGAATATCCTGTCATTGCACAAACAGTGAAAGAGAACTAAGTATCCCAGTTGTTAAATATATCTAAATATCACACACAGTCAGAGAAATATACCTTGAAGTTATCCTGGGTTGTTTATAACTTTGAATGTTTTTTGGCATTTAACAAAATGTTGTTTTATTTGCATTAAGATATTTAGAATACTCTAACGTGTCAGAAGTTCAGTGATTAATATTTGTTGTTTTCATTGGGCAGACAATTGTTTCAGATTGCAGTTTTGTAGCCTCCCTTGCCATCAGCGCTCAGTATGAAAGACGCTTTCGGAAAAAGCTTATTACTAAGTGAGCCTTTTGTGACACTTTCAGTATTTCGGTTAAATTGTTAATTTTTTGCTGAAGTTAATGAATCATTTTCCTGTACGCTGTAGATATAGACATTTGGCAGGTTTTATTGACATTTTTTTACTACAGCATCAGCAACTTCAGAAAGAAGAAAGAGACTGAATTTGTACTTGGAATCAGAATCAGAGAAATTTCACACGAAGAGATCATATTAGCTGATTTTTTTTTTTTTTAATACACTTTGTATGAGACCTCACAGCACCAGAAAATAATATACCTATGATGTTGCATGAGAAAGAAAGAACATGGCACTGCAGTGATAGAAATGAATGAATTAAAGAGAATGAAAGAACAGAAGGAAAGAGAGTAAGGAAAGTGAGAAGGAGAGAATAAGGAAAGGAAGAAAACAGAAAATTTTAAGAATCCTGTGGAAGCTGCATTGGAATTTTATCAGAGCTTAATCTTAACATTTGTGAAGTAACTGTAAATCGTAGACTTGTGTCTTATGTTAAGAAACAAAATATCACAGACATGGATGTCAGAATGTGTACCAGATATGATATTTTTTTTAGAAAGTTTTTTGCTCAAATGTCTGATAGTGAGTCAAATTACTGTAGGTGAACAAAACACTTTTCTACTTAAAAAAAAAAAACTACAATATTCTACATACTTATATTTTCATCTTTCTGAAGTTTTTTTTTTTTGTTTACTGTTGTTATTTTCAGCATTATCTACCCACAAAACCACAATGGTGAGCCCATTTACAACCCTTGCGGTAAATACATGGTCAAGTTTAATTTGAACGGTGTGTGGAGGAAGGCAAGTTCATTTCAGAATACCCTCAATGTCTGAGTGCATGTGTGGTTGTGTGAGCATATCAGACAGCTTGCATGTGCGTTCTGTGCATTTGTGGAGGGTGGGTTGGTAGCACACCATTTAGACATTCTAATTTTGAGAACATATGTTTTTTATGGGAGGAAGTATCTTTTTCACGCTACAGGCAAACCGTGTTATCTTCAACAAACATTTAAACAAAATACAGAAAAACTGCAGTCCAAAATTCAGGTACTGTTATAATGAGAAGGAAGCAGCTGAACATTTCCTACTTAAATGCCCCAGACTAGATGAATTATGAATAAAACTGCTTTCGAGATGCCCTACAACTCAAAACTGTCTATATTCCAAGGCTGACGGAGGACAATCAAGTACTTCACTATGACATAGTGAGACCTCACATCTACAGGAAGATCTAACACTACCACCAACGTTCCTGGGACTATATATTAGTAATGATTTTAAAAAAAAGTAAAATACACTTTTGTTTCAGATTCTCTTCACCTGATTCAAATGTTCATTCATCTTCCTCAGCAGTGCATCTACTTGGAGCTTTTAGCTCTCCCAGTCAGAATATATCCATTGCTATGTTTTCTGTTTGAAGTTTATTTTATATCCTTTTTTTTTCTTTGACTGATTTAATATTTTAATCATTAATGAAGGCAAGAACAGATGGTTGTGCATGTAATTTCATATTTGCTCTTTTTTTTTTTTTTCCTTAAACACAACCGAGTTTTAATATATATTGGTTGTCAATTGAGACTAGGTCAGTTCAGTAGATGTTCATGTTTCTACTTTCATTAAAATTTGATTCGTGTGTTGTAATTCTTCTCCCACTTAATTTTGCATATTTTTCTTCTAAAACTGCCATTAATTTACAAGATTTGCCCCAAAAGTTTACAAGGTTTATTACGTCAAGAGCAAAATTTATTTGGACTTAACACACTGTACACTGTGTCCATAATGGGCATCTTATTTTTCCACATAGTCGCTATGACGATTAAGGCATTTGTCTAAGCATAGGACAAGTTTTTCAATGCCCATCTCATAAAATGTGGTGTCCTGGACATTGAGCCACTGTGTTTTCACTTGACATCCTCATCACTCTGTGGCCACCAAGATGTTTCCGTGAGAGCTGGGAAGAAGTGAAAATCACTTGCTGTGTTATCAGGACCATATGGCAGATGAAGAAAAATTCTTCCACTGAAAATGTTGCAAGAGTTTCAGAATCAAAGCGCTAATGTGTGGGCCAGCGTTATCATAGAGGAGCAACACATCTTTTGTCAACAGCCTAGGGTGATGGTGTCTGATGGCAGCTCATAAACATTCCAGTGTTGCATCATATGCAGGTGCATTAATTGTTGCTTTCCAGAAAATTGACGAACAACATTCTTTTTTTTAATCCCAAAAAATGGTAGCCATCACTTTGGCAACAGATGGCACAACCTTGAATTTCCTGGTTTGTGGAGAGTTCGGATGCTTCCATTGCATGCTTGCACATTTTGATTCTTGGGTGCCATGGTAAACAGTGCATTCCAGAAAGTTTTGGCCATGAATGGCATATTATTGCAGGACTGACAGGGCATAAGCCATTCTCTTTGCCATGTGGTCCTTGTGGCACACACCTTATAAAATCCCAACAATCATTCCGGACACTTTGTTCCACATGACAGACTTAAGTCATGTTTCACTTCATTCACAGTAACTCATCTCTTCTCCACTATAGCATGTTTCATGCAAGTTTTGTTTGATGACCTGTTGTCATGGGTCTGTTGCTCCACACTGTGTCACTGGCTGTCACTCACCTGGTTCAAAATTCTGTACCATTTTGCCATACACTGTCAACTTGTCACACTATCTCCTTAGACTATCACCATATGGTGTTGAATTTCCACATCTGGCACGTGCTTTGGGTTCAGAAATTATGTCACAACACAAACCTCCATTTTGGACCATTGTTCCTATTGACCTGCCATCTTTAACTGATGGATGCTGCCTAAATGGTGCAGCAGAGTGTTGCCGTCTGGCATGGCATAACTAAGTGATGAATATGAAAAATTCTGCAACTATGCCCATTTGTCTGACATCACTTTTATGAACATTACATGCCCCTTGTATTATATTCTGGATATTATTAGAAATTCTCAAATTTTGAAGATATAAAAGATACAGAGAACCATGCAAATTGTATTACTCTTCACAAATAATGAGCAGTCATTGGTAAAGACAGATTACTTGGATGCTTCTAGGGAATAGATAAATGAATAAAATTTGAAGAACAGCATATAGTACAAGAATTAGACAATGGTAATGAAGATGATGGATGCCCAGTGGTTGAGATAAAAGCACAAACTGAAATTACACATGAAAAATGAAAAGTTCTTATTACATTGCTAGTTAATTGCATGAAAACTGATGATGTAATTACTATCTTGGGAGATGGGAAGATTCAGGTATGTAGGATAACATGTGGAACTAATAAAATATTTAGGAACACATATAACATGTAGAATTTGTACATTCAGCACTGCATGTTTCTGCTTTGTGGTATACAACGAGCAATTTTTATAGGATGTTTTAAAGAAATATTCTCACTTATAAAATGATGCGACCTAAATATAATGTTTCTTTAAATGTTTTTCATAAATCTCTGAATACAGGTCATTATTGATGATTACCTACCCATGTCCAAGTATGGGGAACTCTTGTGCTCGTTTTCCAATAACAAAAATGAATTGTGGGTATCCTTGCTTGAGAAAGCTTACATGAAAGTTATGGGAGGATATGATTTCCCTGGATCGAATTCTGTAAGTTTTGAGACTAGCTGTTAGTGTCACTTTTGTAATACTTACTGTGGTAGTTAGTTCCATTTTACTTTACTAAGATGTTATAAATAAACCGATTACAGTAGCTGATGACCTCCAAAAGTTTAGGTTTTTATCCTTTCTTTAAAAAAAAAATTTAATTGCTAGTTAATACAATCACTGTATATTATCAGCAGAGATCATGAGGCAATTACCATTCAGAAAAGTTCTGAGCAACATTATTCTTCTTATCTTATATCTTTCCCGTGCCGTTAAACGTCACATAGGGCTCGCAAAGTAGTTCGCCAATTTTTCCTGTCTTCGGTGAGTCATTCAACCTCATCAAGGAATTTTATGCCTGTTAATTTGGCCTCTCTTAACAATGACCTCTTCAGAGTTTCACGCAGTCTGCCTCTTTTTCTTTGGCCTTTTGTGTTCCACTTGATAGCTTGTTTTGGGATTCTCTGATCATTTCTTCTCATCAGGTGACCAACATATGTCCATCTCCTTTTCCTGATCACCTATGAGTGGTTGTTGTTCAGTCATCTGTCTTATCTCTGCATTATTTTTAAATTCGTTCCACTTGATGCAGAGTATTTTCCTTAGGCATTTGCAACATTATTAACCAGCCTTTATTTAATCTTTGGCATCTTCTCCAAAAAAAAAAAAAATAAAATAAAATAAAAACAACAGAGATTTAGAGAATCAGAGCATAAAATCTGAAATCTGTTGGAGAAAAAAAAAACTGCACAAAGATTGAATTACAGATTATTTAATTGGGTGTAAATGAAATGTAATGAATTGACTTTTGAAAATCTGAGCATATGGTATATATGTGGTCATGCTATATCACTCAGGAAGAATTGATAGTCAGTGTTCTTAAGGAAAGGATATAATAATGAATACAGACAGCAGCAGGTTATTGAAATTGTAATTGTTGACCCTAAGAATAATATTGATTAGACTATGTTTAAAACTGACAAGAATGAATGTGCTGCAGTGAAAATGCACTAACAGAGCAAGCAGAAAGAGAAAGGAAAGAACACATTCACTCCATAGCCAAATTATCAGCATTCAAAGACATGATATTGGCTAGATGTTAATGTATGATCAGTGGTTGCCTTTGTGATTTGATTAATCTTTGTCTTTGTCCTAGAATATTGGTTTGATTAATCTTTTTTCTTTGTCCTAGAATATTGATTTGATTAATCTTTTTCTTTGTCCTAGAATATTGATTTGATTAATCTTTTTTTTCTTTGTCCTAGAATATTGATTTGATTAATCTTTTTTTTTCTTTGTCCTAGAATATTGATTTGATTAATCTTTTTCGTTGTTCTAGAATATTGATTTGCATGCCCTGACTGAGTGGATACCAGAGAGAGTGGCCATTAGACCAGGTACTGCTGAGTTCAGTAAAGACAAGGAGTTTAAACGACTCCTTGACAGGTTCCACAAGGGCCATTGCTTGATCACTGTTGCAACAGGAGAACTGTCTGAAGCGGAGGCTGATAGGGCAGGACTTGTACCAACCCACGCTTATGCCATGCTTGATGTCAAGGAATATAAGGTAAGTATTCAGAGCAAAACTGAAATAAAGTAAGTGTTCACAAAATGAATGCTTGATAATACAATGTTCTGTGATATTTTGCCCAGAGAGTTCAACTTTGACCATGTGGCTTATTTCCCTTCAGAGCAGCAAGACCACGTGTTGGTCAGTGGCTGTTTATTGAATGTTCACATCTAACTTCAGTTGTGATCCTGCCACATTTAAATACCACCTAACTCAGACAGAGAGCTGCTAATATCCGTTTAACAAGGACTGGGTGAATGTTGAATTGCAGTGGCTGGTACAGTATAAAGTAAAATGGAGCTTTGTTGTATGCTTCATCTGGATCTAATAGTGTCTTCACAACACCTGCATGAGTCCTTCATGTGTATCATGTGCAAAGACTTGCAGCATTATATCAACATTCTGGGTTCAGTCTATAGTCTTCAGGGTGGTGGGCAAAATGTTCTTCTTTAAAACTAGTTTTTGTCTTCTCAAGCAGTTTGCTACTGGTGTTCTGCATGGCAATCACTCTGTACCTGTTTATCTGTGAAGCACCTTTTCCAGGCTTTGGCAGTAGTGCCAAGTAGCTTTACAACCAGTCCTCTGGACTGGCAGCACTGTGGATGCTGTTATTGTGTTTGGTAAATAACAGTTCCTTGTCTGTATTTGAGAGTTTGCTAGTGTGTCTTCACATTGAATGACATCTGGTCCAGGAGCAGACTGTTTGGGTGTTCTTAAGGTGCTCTTGATGTCATCCGTTGTCATGTACAGCACTTCACTCATCTTGCATCTCACACACAGTCTAACAAGCATTTTTGTTGTAACCGTCCTCTCGGCTGGGTCTTGTGCAGCTGTTTGATATATCTCATGAGGAGTGCTTTTCCTTTGTCTTCACCTGACTTTTGCCATGTCTTCACTATGAAAGTCTCATATATTTGCTTTTAGGCATGCCATTCATGGCTTTGTGCAAGGGTCAGAATGTCTTTAGTGATTTTTCTTTGTGTGCTTCGTGACAAAAAAGTTTTCCCATTTCACTGGTTTGGCTTGGTGTGCTGTTGCTTTTAAATGGACAGTGCTTCATTCATTCTCCGTTTCTGATCATTCAGGTGTGATTTTCCCAGGCTGCTGGACTTCTTTGCTTTTAGCCAAGCTTTTTTTTTTTTTTTTTTGCATCCAAGCATCTCTACCTCATCATTCCACCAAAGGGTTGTTCCTGAGATTATCTTGTGCATCCTCATTGCTTCAGTTTGCTTGGCCTGACCATACTGGATATACATTTGTCTGCTGTATCCAGTTTCTGCATGCCTGGAAAGAGAGCCAGTATCTCTCACTGTAAAAATAAAGTTTGACTTCTTCTGTGGTGGCAGTAAAATTTACAGTTGCAGGATTAGTTATCACCACTGTCACATTATTTCATTGCTGCTCAGTGTGACATGTCACAAAATCAGATTCTGAAACAAAATGATACGTTGATCATTAAAATAATGTAAAAATTCTATCTAATCGTGATAAATTCATCATTTTGAATGCAAATGATAGGAAATAGACTGAGCTTTCTGTAAAAGCTAGACAGAAGGAGTCTGTCATTAATTGAAATTGATCTTTTTCTTGAATGAATATCCTTTAACTCTTCCCGTACCGCGCCGCCCTTTAAGTCCAGTTGCGGTTTACGGTCGGTTCCCACGCCACCCTTTAAGTCTTCTGATTTGTTTCATTGAAAACTCGATGCAACTTTTCATTTAGCCAAACAGAACTCTTCTAGGCCAAAGTCTAGCTAGTTTAGCATCTGGTCATGCCGGAAAAGAAAGGAAATGAAGAAGTGGATCAATTTGAGTGTAAATTTTTCTACTTTTTTCGAGGTTGGTTGGTAGAATGGTCATACTGACCGACTAGACCTAGCTTACTAAATGTGTTTTTCACATCTGTAGACCTGTTAGATTTATTGGATATCAAAAGCATCCGCAATTATCGATATTTCTATACCGATATAAACATTCTGCATTGGATTCTGGCACATTTCAGGTATGTAAAACTTTGATTTTAGTGCTCAGCCCTAAAAAATATTTTTAGTGCCAAAAAATCGTTCCAGCTTTTCAGAACAGTTGTTTTTTTTCTATTCTTTGTTTTTTTTAAAATGATAAATAACTTCATTTATGGAATCTTCTTTCATTTCCACTTATTTTAATATGAGATACACACGTGTTGATGAAGGAGTTTTTTTGTTACAATGAATTTTATAAACGGACCCCCTTATATGAAAATACCCGCTCGGCCATGTAACATCATCATCGGTACCAACGTAACGTCCGTGTTTTTTTACGCGGTACGGGAAGAGTTAACTGGATTTTCAGGGTTATATTTCCATAACCTTTTTTTTTTTTTTTTCACCTGGTTATTTCTGTGATATAAAATGTTGACACATTGAACAGGGTCGCAAGTTGTTTATGTTGAAAAACCCATGGAACCACTTAAGATGGAAAGGGAATTATTCCGAGAAGGATCAGGCCAACTGGACTCCAGAACTGCAAAAGGCTTTGAACTATGACCCTCAGAGTGCACAGATGTTTGACAATGGTAATAATTTATGTTTGTGAAATTATAATGCATGTTAGTTTAGTTAGAATGTATAAACTAGGAAATATGTAGGAACAGCTTCTTCTTCTTCTTCTTCTTCATTCGCTTCTACCACCAAAACCGCACTGTGATCCTACTGAATTTACGCTTGTGGTCCTCATTAGGTCCGGTGGTCCCTTGTGTGGTCCCAGAAAAGACCACACGAGATCCACGAGAGGACCACAAGGGGTTCAGAGTATCACAGGGCTTTAGCCTATATTCTTGGTGGGTCTCTGAAGAGGGATTGCGTGACACCGTGGTTTTCATTGCACCAGTTTAGTCTAGGGTTGGACTTTCTCACCGGAAGACCTCGGCGTGTTTAGGATATCAGTGCATCCCCGCTGGGTGAGAGGCGGTAGCCCACCCAGGCCAGAGTTGGACCTTCTCACCGGAAAACCTCGAGGTGTTTTGAGATACCCGTGTATCACCGCCGGGTGAGAGGTGGTTGCCCATCCAGTCCAGAGTTGGACTTTCTCACCGGAAAACCTCAGCGTGATTAGGATACGCAAACATCCCCGCCGGGTGAGAGGTGGTTGCCTATCTAGACTTCCCTGGTCCAGTGTCTCCGACTTCAGCATTTTGCGGTCGTGGCCGCTACCCTTCCTAGTTGTGACCAGGATGGAGCTTTTGTCCAGGAGGACGAATCCTCGCCACTAGTGACTTCTACCCCTGGGTTGAGCCGGTTTAGGCATTATCCCAGTATGGGCGTGTTTGGGACAAGACCGACCTCTAGAGCAGAGGTACTGTGACATGCATAGCCTTCAAGATTCACCCCTGGTATGAGCCGGTTTAGGCAAATTTCACCATTATGGGTGTATATCAGGCGTTACCGACCTCTAGAGCGGAGGTGGCATGACATGTCTAGCCATCAAGTTCCACCCCTGGTGTGTGCCGGTTTAGGCATATTTCACCAGTGTATGTGTATATCGGACGTGGCCGGCCTCTAGAGCAGAGGTGCCGTGGTATAGCTCTCGTAGCGATACTACTGGTCATATCAGTTAAACTTCACTTTCCACCACCTTTTTCCATCGGCGCCGCACAGCAACCTTTATTTCTTTTCCGCATTTCTTCCTTGACCGGGAGGAGCTTCAATCCACGCGCGGCATTTGAAGGGTCTCGCCAGCAGTGTCTTAACCTCTGGGACAAGCCAGTTCATGCATTTCACCCGATATGACTGCACTCAGGACGTGGCCGACCTCCAGACCAGAGGTGCCGTGATTTGACTGTTTGCTTAGGTTTATCCTTTCTACCACCTTTTCCGCAGTGATACTGCGCGGCAACCTCATTTGCACCTTTCTTCATTGGCCGGGAGGAGCACCGCTCCACGCACGGCAGCTGAAAAATCTCGCCAACAGCGGCAGATGAGCCACCAAACGTGCCACTCATCTACCCTAAGTAACTGGTTTTCAGGTGCCCTAGGAGCAGCTTTATTACTTAATGATTACAAAGTTGTGACGTTTCGGCATGAGCCTTAATCTTACAAAAACATGCAGGACGAAGAAATAGAGAGAGGAGATAAAGTATAGATTCACATGAATACTATTTAAAAAAAAAAAAATTAAAAAAATTAAATAGAATACTTAGCTGTTAATTGTAAGGCATGGCTTGTCCAGTGGTGTGTGTGTCAGAAATGGATTTAGTAGAGTGTGGAGACTGTTTAAATGGAGACCTGTGATATGTATTGTGATATGTCCCATAATTTTGAATGCAGCGGTTCTCAGGCCCCCAGTTACAACCCACCAGCCACATATCACAGGTCTCCATTTAAACAGTCTCCATGCTGCATTCAAAATTATGGGACGCTGGAGCCACATGGGTTAAACTCGCTGTTCAGCTACACTTAACATTCTCTTCAATCATTATAGTACCTCTCCACTAAGCTCCACCCCTTCTTACTTGTCAAACCTCCTCACAGCATCACTTTCCAACCCCTCTTCCCTAATCATCTATTTCAACTTCTCCTGGCTAGGTCAACATTGTATCACTCTCTCTCCCCTCCTCGGTTTCCCATCCTTCACCCCCAGTTACAACCCACCAACCATATATCACAGGTCTCCATTTAAACAGTCTCCACGTTCTACTAAATCCATTCCTGACACACACACCGCCGGACAAGCCATGCTTTACAATTTACAGCTAAGTATTCTATTTAATTTTTAAATTTTTTTTTTTTTAAAAATAGTATTCATGTGAACCTATACTTTATCTCCTCTCTCTATTTCTTTGTCCTGCATGTTTTTGTATGATTAAGGCTCACGCCGAAACGTCACAACTTTCTAGTCGTTAAGTAATAAAGCTGTTCCTACATTTTTCCTAGTTTATACACTCTGGTATCACAGCCTTACTGCAGTGCTTCATGTATAGTTATATACTTATACACTAATTATTGTGTGTCAGTTTAGTTAGTGACAGTTGTGAAATTCTTTTTTTTTTTTTTTGTGATAAAATCTTATATTTTGGATATATTAAACATTGTGGGAAAAAGAAAGAGTGGAAGACCAAGGCGAAGATGGCTGCAAGACATCATTGATTATCTGCAGATGGATGCATCAGCAGCAGGCCATCTTGCTTACAACCAGGAGGCCTTTAGGAGAGCTGTTAGGGAGGCAAAGTTCCGCAAGGGACATGCAAATGACTGTCTTAATGATAAATCTTTAGCATGAATGAATGTTAAACAGTATAACCTACTTGTATAAGAACATATCTTTATAATACCGAAAAATTTCTTTCACTCATGCTGCTTCTACATGGTACATGGCTGGCACGAGTCTGACTTTTATGATGTATTAGATTTCTGTCATGAATTGTTAGAATTCCATCTTTTTTTTTTTTATAAATTAGTAGAATTCTGTCATTTTATTAATTATTATAATTCCATCATTTTATAAATTAGTAAAATTCTGTCATTTTATGAGGTATAAGAATTAGCCTGGTTAGCTGAGTGGTTAGGTGCTCGGTTTACTAATCCGGTGGTACCGAGTTCAGTTCCAACAGTGGGATTTTTTTCTTGTGCATACCAGAAAGGCCCCGGGTTTCACCCAGCCTCTGAAAATTGGTACCAGAGAAATTGGGGAAGGTAAAGCAGCCAAGCATGATACTGACAACATCACACTTTCATGTATCCCAAAATATGCCTTAATGGCATGGAAATGAGAATTTAGATAGATACATTAATAGAATTCTGTCATTTTATGAGTTATCATAATGCTTTCATTTACCCGACACCTTTATGTATATGTCTTAACATAAGTGTGAATTTGTATGCACTACACATATAACCTATATGAAATAAACTAATAACAGTAGTGATAAATACTGTGGATATCTGCATACCCTGAACACTATCAGCTTGCCTGTTTTTTGTTTGTTTACATTTTCAGTAAATTTTTATTCCTGCAGTTTTACTCATTAGTTATATATAAAAAAAAGTAACACAGTGAAAGCTAATATTATTTGAACTTTTCTGTTCTCACTTTAGGTGTCTTCTGGATTGATTATGACTCTCTCTGTAAATTTTTTGATGTGTTCTACATAAACTGGGATCCAGAGTTGTTCACATACACCACATGCATGCAGCAGTGAGTAGTGATTTTCTTACTGAATCAAAGTTCCACAGATAGAAACTGAAAATAAATGTCATGTCCTTTATTCATTAATTTCCCTGTGACATCATCATCATCATCATGTGTCATCTCTCCTTAGAAAGTTGACTGCAGTGGCCCTCCAACTTGCTGTGTCCCTTGTTTTCATAGTGCACCCAGCCAAGTTGAATCCAGTCCAACTCTTTATATTGTCCACTCATCTAAATCATTGTCATTTTCTTGCTCTTTTTCCTCCAGCTTCAGCATTTTCCTCACATATGGTTTTCATTGTTGTATTATGCCTCTTGATATGACTGAAATATTTTAAATGTCTTGTTCTTATTTTTGTCATTATGTAATTTTACGAGTAGTTTGTGTAGCATTTTTTTCTTTGTTTTCTTTTCTGTCCTTTGTTTTCTTTTCTGTCCTTGGAATTCGCCCTGTTTTTCTGTATATCATCCACATTTCAAGAGCCTCAGTTTTTCACTGTAATATATCTTTCAGAATTTGATGACAGCAAAACTTGACCAACATCAAGGAAACTTACATAGGCAGTCATGTATCAGCCATTTGTGTCTTTGAACTTGAATTTTTTTTTGCATTCAGTTATGGGCAACAGTAATAGTGTTAAAAGTACACCTTTGTGAAAGATTTCTGTTGCTTTAGGAGTTACTTTTTTGTTTTACCAAATGAAGAATGACAGTGTTAAAACTTGAATAGAAAGTATGGTTAGTTGCAGACATTAGTTCAGTTTGATTTATTTCAGGACACGCATTGATGCTGGAAAATCTCTGTATAAACATTATGATTTACAGTTTAAACATACTATCTTTTATTTATATGTGAGTTGTATGTGAATCATTGTTAAGAGAAGCCAGTTTAGTGGGCATAACATCCATTGATGAAGTTGAAAGACTTGCAGAGAACAGGAAAACTTGGCAAACAACTATGCGAGCCCTGTGTGATGTTTAACAGCATGGGAAAGATGTAAGATGTATGTGAATTATTGATCCAGAGCTTGATGTTGTTGGCTGCTTGTTAGTTGGGGGGGGGGGGGGGAACTTACAATCAAGACATTTTAGTGGATGAGAAATGTCCTGTGAAATATTCTTTTCTTTCTGTAGAGTAGACCATAGAAGCGGACCTTTTTAGTAGGTTTCCTTCCACATTTTATATAATATTTATTATTTAATATATTAATGTGCTCCGAATGACTGATAACTCACTACCAAAAATAGCACAAAGATGGTCACCACAAGGGAACAGAAGTAAGGGTAGACCAAAAGAGACATGGAGAAGAACAACTGAGAGGATGTTGAGCAATAGAGGGCTCACCTGGGCAAGAGCAGAAAAAAAGGCAAAGGACAGGCATTTGTGGAAAACCCTTGCGGAAGCCCCATGTGCCCTGGGCACTTAAGGTTCAGAGAGAGAAAGATATTAATAATTCAGAGTATTTGCCCTGTAATTCAGTAGTGAAATATATTTTGATTGACTAATTTTACAGAACTATAATCCTTAAAGTCTGAACCAATTTTGATGTTTCTGAAGCATTCATCTGTAACACTTGAGGGTCTTTTCATGGCAGTTCAGGAGAATTTTGTATACTTTTACGCAGTTTTCTATACTTTTCACTCTACCTATAGCAGTGATTTTATCATGAAACCAAGCTTATTATTACAAATAATTTTTAATGTTACATAGGCTGAATACACTTTATTTTCATTTTGTTCATTTTTTTGTTAGCACATGGCCTGCCAAAGAAGGACCCAAGAAAGACTCCTACAACATCAGTGACAATCCCCAGTACCGCCTGGAAGTGACAGGAAGTCAGAGTGGAGCAGCTGTTTGGATTCTGTTGACCAGGCATATCACAGACAAAGTATGGAAATGAGGAAAATGAGAAATTATTGAGGACACTTCTCTCTCTCTCTCTCTTAACCCTCCCCCCCCCCCCCCACACACACACACAGAAAACCTGATTTCATTACATCTGTTATATGATTTTTATAACATCTCAGCATTTATTTCATGGGACAATTCTTAAACAAATAACACAATAACCAAAAACTGAAAAAAATATTACAGCCACAGGTAATTCAGATATAAACATCTTGAGGTCAAGACACTTCAGTGTTTCTTTTTTTTTTTATTTTGAATTTAAAATCTGACAATTCTTATTTGGTTATTGAAATTTTGTGACAGCTTTCTTATTATAGAAAAATATGCTTAAAATATTAATAAGGCTATTCTAGTCCTCTCGAATTGTCTGTGGATGAAATTTCCCAGAAAATTTAAGAAAATTTGTGAAATTTTATTAATAGAAACTTACAGTTAGTGGGTGCCGCAGTGGTGTAGTAGTTAGTGCATTTGCTTGATGACTGGAAAGTCCTGGATTTGATTCTCAGTTGATGAGAACTTTTCTCTGATAACTGGTGCCAGAGTTAACCCAGTCTCAAGAAATAGGCCATGGGAAATGGGTACCAGAGGGTATAAAAAAAAAAGTAATGACAAATTCTGGCTTCTCGGCCTCGAAATGCTGTGATTTAGAAATGTGAAGGCACTAACACATCACACTTCTGTGGCACGCAAATGCCATGAGACAGTTTTTTTTAAATGGTTAGTGAAACTGGATGAGTGGTCTCTGAAAGTGGAAAATATCTGCTTGTATGGCGAAACAAACAAAAGACGCTGGTGATGATTGGGACATGTGCTCTGAATGACTGACAACTCACTACCAAAAATAGCACTAAGATGGACACCACAGGGGAACAGAAGTAAGGGTAGACCAAAAGAGACATGGAGAAGAACAACAGAAAGGATATTGAGCAATAGAGGGCTCACTTGGGCAAGAGCAGAAAAAAAGGCGAAGGACAGGCATTTGTGGAAAACCCTTGCAGAAGCCCCATGTGCCCTGGGCACTTAAGATTCAGAGAGAGAGAGAGAGAGATGGCGAAACAAACAAGCATGCAAAAACATGCGTGTGACTTACAAGAGAAAACAGAAACTCGCCCATCATATTCCAGCATCATTCGTATGAGACTGTGCCAGTGTTACCTACAAATAAATGGCGAAAGCAGATATATTTTAATTTTTTTTTTGGTGTCTGTCTATTATAAATGATATTTCATTGGTTGTTTTTTTATTCACATTCTGTACTTGTTATCTGTGAAGCATTGTTTGGTTATTATCTTTGAAACTGTTTCATTATTCAGGCTTTTGTTTGTTTCTCACTGCAGGCAGACTTTGCAGACAACAAGGAGTTCATCACAGTTCTAGTGTACAAAAATGGAGGCAAGAAGGTTTTCTATCCATGTGAGTAGTTGAAATTCTTATGTACATTATGTAACATTGGAGACCGTGTATAGATCATTTTATTTTTTACGGCCATTAGTATAAAGAAATGAATACGAAAATCAGGATATTTAAGAGCAATGTTCTAAGTGTACTGCTGTATGGAAGTGAATGCTGGAAAATCACCAGAACCATAGAAAACAAGTTGAATTCTTTCCAGACTAAATGTTTACAAAGAATTAGAAAAATATTTTGGCCAAACACCATAAGAAATAACATCTTGTTGGTGGATATGCAGATGAAGCCACTGACAGCAATTATTGAAGAAAGACGCTGGCGGTGGTTGGGACATGTGCTCTGATTGACTGACAACTCACTACCAAAAATAGCACTAAGATGGACACCACAGGGGAATAGAAATAAGGGTATACCAAAAGAGACATGGAGAAGAACAACAGAAAGGATGTTGAACAATAGAGGGCTCACCTGGGCAAGAGCAGAAAAAAAGGCAAAGGACAGGCATTTGTGGAAAACCCTTGCAGAAGCCCCATGTGCCCTGGGCACTTAAGGTTCAGAGAGAGAGAGAGAGTATAAAGAAAATTATGTCTTATTTAGAGACAGTGAATGGAGTTAAAATGAGGTAGAGACAACATATGCCGGTAGTATGATGTATGTTGGTAAGAACCACTGGTATATTTCTTAGAGAATGACTGGTTGACTGGTGAGTAAGATAAATAGGAAACTGTCACAGAGAGTGCATCTGTCGTACAGATTCCTAGGTCATCAGAACATTCATTTCCTCTCATCCTCTCTTTGCCCTTTAGTTAAATGAAACAGAATTTTGCATGGCATTCTTTTGTCATAGATAATCATACTGCATGTAACAGATACAAAAGTACTGCACCCAAAGATAATTAGCAACCATTTGGCAGTGTTAATCTGGAATAATCCATTGCTCACTGAGCAGAGATATTCCATTTGTTATTGTTTTTAATCATTTTGTTATAAGTGTTTTTGGCAGCAGTCTTGACATTATGTATCTTTTGATTCTCAGAATTTTCTTTATATGATGGCATGTCAAAAAGTAACTGGATTTTTGCTCCAAAAATTCTAAATCAGATAGTGGACATATGTTTTGTCTTCCCTTCTTAGATACATGTGTGCAGAGACTCATAAATCATTTTAGAAATAAAACATCAGCAGACCAGATCCAAGATGGACACTCCCTTGAATGTATGCATAAATAAAAGAGAGACAGAACACAGTTATTTATATCCTGCGTAGTGAGGATAAGAAACCCATAGATAGTCATTACAGAATGAAGAGGCAGTATGGGAACACATGTGTTACTGGTGGCACAGAAAGATTAAAAATAGAGCAACAAATTTAGCTGAGGCAGCTTACTCTGGTTGAGCTCATGCTGTGAATGTGCCTGACACTAACGCTGATAGATAAGGTGACTGGAGAACTGAAGATTAGTCATTACTCGGTGCACCATGTCATGCACGATGTGCTGTAGTCCTGAAGTCTTCACCTGATAGATACCAAAACAGCTCACCCTTGATCTGAAATCTAGGAATTGAAAATTGTGAGGATATTTATGAAACCATTTTACGACATTATATAGCTGACGGAATAGCATTCTGTGTTGCATAGTCACTGGAGAAGAATGCTAGGTACGTTACTTCCGGCCAGAGGCAAAGTGAGTCGGCAAGGAGTGGTGACACTCTTCCTTGCTGAAACCAGAGAAGTTACATACAACACGGGTGACCAGAAGACTGCTGCTTGCACTCTTCTGTTACTGTAAACTCCCAATCTAGGAACATTACATGCCTGGAGGAACCACTATCAGCAGTGAAGCATACTGTGATCTGCTTGAGAACTACTTGAAACCATTCATTCAGGTTAGAATGTTGAAGGGTTTTCATTATTGTAGTTTATGTGGTCTTAATACTAGACCTAGAAAGAGTGTCACAGTATGGTACGGTAACATCATTTGTACAGTGTAATATGGGCAGCTAGGTAGGAAAGTAATTAGTGCAGCTGTCTCTCATGGCAAGAGTCGCTGGTGACCAGCCACTAATCATAAACCCTTTAGGATATTGATAGGTCAGGGATAATATGAGCACTAATACTATGTACAGTGGTACCTCGGGTCACGAACTCCTGTAGTCATGAACAAATCTGCCCACGAACACAATTTCCTAACAAATTTTGACTTTTCACCTGCCAATAATGCCTCGGCATGCGAACAGCATCAGTTGTACTCAGGTTTCAGCGCTGTGAACATTGTTTGTTGTTGTATTGTTCTTGAAATAATTTTTTTGTTTGCTTTTTTGCATTAAATTAACCCTCAATATGAAACAGAATTGGAAAAGTGCATCTTGGAAAAGTGTTAGTGACAGTGGTGTAAAGAAGCCTAAGCATATTACAGTAGAAACAAGGAAGGAAATAATAACGAAACATGAGAATGGTGTTTGTGTTTCTGATCTCACCAAGCAGTACGACATGGCTAAATCTACGATCTGTACGATCTTAAAGAACAAATATATGCTCTAACAAAACTGACCAGCAAAGCAGTGGATATTTTAAATGACAATCCGATGTCCCATTTTCGGAAAATTATCCAACAAAGAAAAAGACAAATGTCTCTGGATCATTATCTTTTGAAAACACAAGCCGCCGAGCCAGCAATCGAATCACTTCCCAGGATACAAACAAGAGAAAAAAAAACACCAGAAATACCTGCACAGTTGCCCAATGTTATTATGGAATGGGACTCTTCCTTCTCCTCCTCTTACCATCTACCTGTGCCAGCAACTATCAACCACAAAAGTAAAGTTATACTGTATATTTTATATTATATATTTTTGCCACACATAAATCCATAAAAAAGTAAAAAAAAACAATATGTTTTTGGGGCGGGCAAATGGATTAATTGGATTTGCAATAATTTCAATGGGAAAAGTTGTTTTGGTTCGTGAACATTTTGGTTCATGAGTGGGGTCAAAGAACGAATTAAGTTCGTGACCCAAGGTACCACTGTATTTTAGAGAAAAAATGGACATTATATCCTTGTGTAAGGCAGCTGAAATATGTATCAGTGAGGAAAAATTGGAAGAAGTGGAGAGTTTTGAATATCTTGGATCACTGCTAACTAATAATGGAGATACAATGAGGGAAATTAAAAGGAGGACATCTGTCACTCTTCAAAAAGTAAAACAACTAAAGAAGCTGTGGAAAGGAACAGGCAGAACTACAAAAATAAGATTTTTAAGGGCATGCATCTTTCCCATCGCAACATATACCTGTGAGAGCTGGATACTTAACAAAACAGCTGAGAAACACATAAATGTCTTTGAATGTAAATGCTACAGAAGAGTTCTTCAAATATCATTGACACACACAAAAAAGAACAAATATATTCATACTATAGAACTTAATATTGAAGAAGGCTGGCTAGTAAAGAGAAAACTTAAATATTTTGGACACATTAAACATCATGATAATCTAGATAAGACCATCTTGGAAGGGTACATAATGGGAAAAAAGAAATAGAGGAAGACCAAGGCAAAGATGGCTGCAAGTCATTGTTGATAATCTGCAAATGGATGCATCTGCAGCAGGGCATCTTGCTTACAACTGAGAGGCCTGCACGAGAGCTGTTAGGGAGGCAGAGTTCCGCAAGGGACATGCAAATGACTGACTGACTAGATAACATCCTTTTATATGCCCAAATGGCATGGAACATGCCAAGTAAAATATAATGTTATATGATGTAAGGAAAATACAGACAGTAACACCACAGCCCTTGTCTGCTATGATAGCATGCACATAAGTCTGTCTTTACACATACCATGAAATGTATGATTTGTAACTTTGCCAATCATCACTTTTACAGATGACCCTCCTCCCTACAAGGATGGTGTACGTATCAACAGTCCTCATTATTTGTGTAAGCTGGTTGAGGAGTCAACCAAGGATCCGTACACTTTGGTGATCTCACAGTATGAGAAGAACAACACAACGCACTATACACTTCGAGTGTACAGCACATGTGAATTCTCACTGACACGATTCCCTAATCCTTATAAGAAGCAGCTAGATCAAAGGGTGAGAACTGTGTTGTTTGTGAACGGAGATAATAAGAGTCAAAATGATTTAATGTCCTTCAGTAGCATAACTTTGTTGTGAATTCATTGATCTTTAAATATATAAGAAGAAACATGTTATTTATTTATTTATTTATATTTTTTTGCATGTTGTATACACATTCATCTTCACTTTTCTGTAATGCGCTTTTGTACAGTAAAATCTCTACTAGCAGCAACTGTATATGAAGTGGAAGTGCAGCACCCAGTTTTAAAAAATAATGAGACTTTGGCAAGTCCTTTGTCTTAAGTTAGATAGTCTTTGTATTTATACAAGAGACAAGTGTCTACAGAAGTTGCGTGCGGATTGAGAAATCCTGATAGTTTTCTTTAAAATGAATTTGCTTTTGTTTAGCTTTGCCCTAATCTCAGCTGAAATTTATGCCATGTATCCATTCCTTTGAGTTGTAAATTATCTTCTTAAAGCGGTGGTCTTCATGGGCATTTAGCATTTATATTCTGATGGTACTTAAATATGGCCAGCAAGGAAGAGTAATTCTGAAGTTTTTTTGTTTTTTTTAAACTTCAGTGTAAAGTAATGAATGCAAAACTAGCAGTTTCTAGGTTTGCGGTGTTTCTTTGTCTTGATATGTTCTTGCTCTTTCAGTTGTTTCATATCCATCTTTCTAGTAGAAGTTAAATAATAATTTTTTTAAAAAATGTAGTTTGAATACTGGTTCCATAGAAATGAAAAAGCCAACAGAGCAGTGAATGTATGTTTGGTGGAATGTATCTTCAGGAAATAGATTGTTGGAGGAATAGGTGGATTATGTTGTAGAACCTTGGAAGAGTAGGTGAATTGTGTTATAAAATTAGCAGGAAACACTTGACTTAGTTCATATAAAGAGGGACAAGTTTCACAGAAAACAAGTTACCTGATGATGATGATGATGATGTTGATGATGATAGGGAGACTGAGATGTGAGTTTTTATGAAAATATGGATGCATTTAGATCCAGACTGAGATGTGAGTTTTTAATGAAAAAAGTTTAAAATTTGAAAGAGATTTAAAGTATCCACAAAAAAATCCATAGCTTTGGATTTGTATGCAAGTGCAACAAATATCCAAACATTTCAGTTACTATGAAGTACTCAGACAAGAAAAACAAAAACTGTAGTGAAAAGTCTATCAGCCGTGATAAGATAGAAGTTACAAAACCTGACAATCAAAGGAAAACTCAAGAGGTTAAAAAAAAAAAAGACGACGGACTGAGAAAAATATCTGAGTAGGCAATTTGTTTGATTAGAGAACTGTACAAAATGGAGAACCATTAAGCATTGCTTGACACACAATGTATTAATGGGTAAATGTGAAGGAAAGTACTTAGGAAAGTATTTAGACAAAGAGGATTGAAGAAAAGGTGCTAAGTAAAGAGAGAATGAGGCATGGAAATGGGTGGGAAAAAAAGATATACACCATTGTTTTAGCAGGGTTTAAATAAGATCCAGAAGAGTAGAACAGAGATTTATGTTGGGTTTTCTGCAGAGTAAATGTAGCCAGGACATTGCTGGTTGTGATTTTTGCCATTCGGGTGTTGGAATGCTTGTTGAGATCTGTTAGTGTTTCCTTTGCTGCTCAGATTACAGGACGGTGGGAGGGCAGAACTGCAGGGGGCTGTGCCAACAATCGTGATAGTTACGCCAACAACCCGTTGTACCAGGTGCACATAGACAACACCAGCACTGACAACCATCTCATGATTGAGCTGCTGGGGCCAAAGTAAGGGCTGTGAACCTGTTGTTGTGCCAGCTGCCTCTTTTCATTCTCAGTGCTTATTTAAAAATCAGTTTTCAGTGTTGTAGTATGTGACATATGTTTGTTTCTTTTATTTGTTGTTCAAGTTGAGTGTACGTATATGTTGTGGTGTTTTTGTGTACTTATATGTTGCGGTATTTTTGTGTACAAGTTGAATGTACTTATATGTTGTAGTGTTTTTGTGTACAAGTTGAATGTAATTATATGTTGTGTTTTTATGTACTTATATGTTGTGGTGTTTTTGTGTACAAGTTGAATGTACTTATATGTTGTGGTCTTTTTGTGTACAAGTTGAATGTACTAATATGTTGTATTTTTATGTACAAGTTGAGTGTATTTATCTGTTGTGGTGTTTTTGTGTACAAGTTGAGTGTACTTTTATGTTATGGTGTTTTGTTTTTGTACAATTTGAGTGCAGTTAAATGTTGTGGTGTTGTTATAGTTTGTGTTGTTATAGATTGTAATGTTATCAAAGATTATATCACTGTTACAGGTGTTGTATTGTTGGATATTGTGTTATTGATGCAGACTGCAGTGTTATTACATATTTTATGTTCCTGTAGAGCATGCATTGATGCAGAAAGATTTGTTGGTAGAAACAGTGTGTTGTTGTGAACAGGTCTGTAGTTTTGTCTTGTCCTCAAAGATTGATATGTTACATACTCTGAGTGTAGTTACACTTCATTGCATTAGTACAGCTACTGGGAGCCTGGGTGTAAGTCAGGGGCATAAGTTAGATAACTCTTCATCACAACTTGTTCAGACACAGATGTTTCTGTTTCAGTTTTCTCTGAAAGACTTCACACACAGCAGTTTTCAGAAAGTTTCTTCTTCTTCTTCTTCTTCGTTCACTTCTACCACCAAAAACCGCACTGTGAACCTACTGAATTCACGCCTGTGGTCCTCGTTAGGTCCCGTGGTCCCCTGTGTGGTCCAAAATAGACCACACTAGATCCACGAAAGGACAACAAGTGGTTCAGAGTATCACAGTGCTTTAGCCTGTATTCTTGGTGGGTCTCAGAAGCGGGATTGCTTGACACCGTGGTTTTCATTGCACCAGTTTAGTCTAGGGTTGGACTTTCTCACCGGAAGACCTCGACGTGTTTAGGATATCAGTGCATCCCCACAGGGTGAGAGGCGGTAGCCCACCCAGGCCAGAGTTGGACTTTCTCACCGGAAAACCTCGACATGTTTTGAGATACCCGTGTATCACCGCCGGGTGAGAGGTGGTTGCCCATCCAGTCCAGGGTTGGACTTTCTCACCGGAAAACCTCAGCTTGATTAGGATACGCAGACATCCCCGCCGGGTGAGAGGTGGTTGCCTATCTAGACTTCCCTGGTCCAGTGTCTCCGACTTCAGCATTTTGCGGTCGTGGCCGCTACCCTTCCTAGTTGTGACCAGGATGGAGCTTTTGTCCAGGAGGACGAATCCTCGCCACTAGCGACTTCTACCCCTGGGTTGAGCCGGTTTAGGCATTTCCCAGTATGGGCGTGTTTGGGACGGGACCAACCTCTAGGGCAGAGGTACTGTGACATGCATAGCCTTCAAGATTCACCCCTGGTATGAGCCGGTTTAGGCAAAATTCAACCAGTATGGGTGTTTATCAGGTGTTACCGACCTCTAGAGCGGAGGTGGCATGACATGTCTAGCCATCGAGTTCCACCCCTGATGTGTGCCGGTTTAGGCATATTTCACCAGTGTAGGTGTATTTCGGACGTGGGCGGCCTCTAGAGCAGAGGTGCCGTGGTATAGCTCTCATTTCATTTATTTGCATGTCCCTTGCAGAACTTTGCCTCCCCAACAGCACTCCTGTAGGCCTCTCAGTTGTGAGCAAGATTTCCTGCTGCTGATGCATCCATTTGCAGATCATCATCGATGTCTTGCAGCCATCTTCGCTTTGGTCTTCCTCTCTTTCTTTTTTCCCATTATGTACCCTTCCAAGACGGTCTTCTCTAGGTTATCATGACAGGCATGGATCCTAGTTTTATATCTTCTGGTCTACTGTAACTTTGCTAGCTATTCATTGTGTGAAGCATGCTCTTCCCTTACTAGCTGATTAGCAAAGTCAGAAAGTTAGTACAACATGGACAAAGCACTTTCTTAGCATCAGCCACCCAGGCAAGGCAGGCATATTTTCTGTGGGAGAAGCAAAGTGATTCTTGGCAGTTTTTATAAACATCAGGCATTAGCCTGCTTCAGTACTGAAATCTAAGATGAAAAGAGCTAACAGGGAGCATGAAAAAAATCAGTTTTCTATGTGAGCATTCATAATTTCTGTTTTTTTTTAAAAAATTTATCCAGACTAAAGTATTAAAGCAGTGTCATTCTGTGGTTTTCTTACAGGCAATACAGTGTGGGCTTTGAAGTGATTTGTGTCAGTGAAAATGTAGCAAATGCACCAGGTGCTTTCAAGAGGACTACATCAGGTGACTTCAGGCCAGGTTACTGTGTGCTTCAGCTGTCCAACATATCGGGCGGAGTTTACAACGTTCGACCATGCACTTTCAGTGCAGGAAAAGAAGGACCCTTCTTCTTGGACTTCAGTTGCTCTACAGCATACACTGTCAGTCATATCCAGTAGTCCTCACAATACATAAGAAAGAGATGATCTTTTGAACAAAATTTGTAAGTTTTGCATTATTGGACTGATTTTTCTGTGTGACTTGTGTAAGCTCTGCCAAATGTATTCTTATTTCTCACAAATAACCACCTTTAACAAACACACAGAGGGATTGAAGATCTTACACACAATACTTAAGTGTACAAGGAAAAGAAACTACATACTACAGTGGCATATATTGGGCTTTTCTGCACTGTAAAGCCTTCTTAAACATCTCCATCACCAGCATTACTATACAAGAAATACAGGACAACTGATTTACATATTTTGTTACCTGACACATGGGAAAAAAAGCTAGTAACTGTCAAAGTAAAAAAATTAAAGTTAAAAGGTTGTGACATGTATCTATGGTAGCATACAGCACCCGTTTTGTACATAGGGGGAGGAAGGTAATATAATGTTCACATGCTGAGTAATACATTTTGAATTAAGAGAGGCCCAGATATCAGACATTTGATTTATATGTCAGTGGACTATTCCGTTGAGACTGAATAGAGTACATGGTTGATGAAAATGTAAAATATTTCAAACTTTGAACTTTGATGCTATGTCTCATTTACCTCTTACATGAAATTAATTGATAATTTGAAGCTGAGCCCACAAAATCTGCCCTTAGTGAACAATACATTTTATACCAGAATCATTACTTCTACTTGGAGTGGCAGTTCCCAGCTTTTTTTTTTGAGCATGAACCTAAACTACAGTGGGTTGCAACCCATGAAAAAGATGTGAAAAAAAAATTGAAACTGAACAAAAATTATTTCAGTGAATTGTGCAAGTGTGATTATTGTTATTTTAGTTTTTTGGATTTGAAAAAATGAAGTAATAGGATTTTCTTAAAATCTATTTTTTAATATTTAAACTAAAAAATTATTTATTTATTTATTTTTCATAGCGTCCTCTCCCAGCCATATCCCTGATTCTCCACAGCATTAATTTGGGTTGTGACCACAGAGGTTGGGAACCATTGTCTTAGACCAAAATGAACTTGCTTGAGTATGGATATTCATTATTTAACATAACTCTTTGTTGAGACTTCCCTTAATTTGGGGATGCAAGGGTGGAGCAGAGTACAAGACAGCTCAAAACTCCAACAAAATGAATACAGCAAGCCTAAAATTTTTTTTTTTTTTTGTCACATGGAATTTAACTTTTCATGATAAAACAGCAATAGAACTTTATTGGCTGTAAACAAAGATAGTTTGAGTGGGTACTCCATGCCGCAAATATTATTCGAAAAATAGTAGATAAAGCACATGTAAAGTTCTTTTTTATCTACCATTTTTCAAATGCTGACAACACAGCTCTCTGTTAAATCACTTGTGCAAGAGCTTCGTTGTTTCTCATTTAAAAAATTTGCAAATATTATTCATACTGTTGTTTGTTTACCTGAGTAATGCTTTTCACTCCACACTTTTTTGTAATGGTTTTTGTACAGTATGAAATTTTGTGCCCAATGGTATGCATTAACCATCAGTTTCCAACATTCTTTATGATATTCAAATTTTGCAGCATCATAAATATGATATTTAATACAACTTTGAAAAAAAAAAGTTTATACACAGGTTATAAAGTTATCTATTTGATGTTTTGGGTGGGAATGGCAGAACACAGAGCTTTGTAGCTTCATGGACAAAGAAGTGGTGAGTTCTGCCAGTGCTGTCCTGTCAGTAATGGTTTTTGCTGATGCTGTTGAGTATTTCTAAGGAGGACTTTGGAGCATCTATGGACTTGTCCAGAGTAAAAAAAAATGCTGATGATGCTAATGATATCAGAACATTTTAAATACTTGGTATTCAGGATGTATGATTCATCGGGCATTATCAGCTTTCATGATTCCAGTTTTCATCCACAGACACTAAAAAATTAGGAAGCAGGGGTGGAGTTTATATTAGGAGCCCAAGATATGTGAGTAATTATACTGGAATGTCTTATCATGCAAAAGAATGTGGGCTGGTGACTCACATACTATATAACCTCTGGTCTGTCTTGCTGTAAAAATGTGTTCCTGACACATTTATGTTGGAGAACATGTTTTCTGAAAAAAAGAGTGTTCATACCTGCATGCCAAAACACATTAGATTAAGCTGTACACGTAGCTCTCATTTCTTTGTCACATAAAGGTCTTGTGCTTGAAGAGAAATTTGGATATAACATAAGTTTTTTTGTTCTTGAAGGAAAATCAGGATATCATACAAGTGTAGAACTTTATTGTGCCTGAAGGGAATTTAAGACGTCGTATTAAAATCTGTTGTGCTTGAAAGGGGAATTAGGATATCACGAAAATCTTAGGCTTGAATGGAAATTAGAAAAGCACAAAAAAAGTAGGTAGGCTTGAAGGGGAATTCGAATAGCACATAAAAAGTAGGTAGGCTTGAAAGGGAATTAGAATAGCACATAAAAATTATGCAGGCTTGAAGGGAAATTAGAATAGCACATAAAAAGTAGGAAGGCTTGAAGGGAAATTAGAACAGCACATAAAAAGTAGGAAGGCTTGAAGGGAAATTAGAATAGCACATAAAAACTAGAAAGGCTTGAAGGGAAATTAGAACAGCACATAAAAATTAGTAAGGCTTGAAGGCAAATTGGAAAAGCAAATAAAAATCAGAAGGCTTGAAGGGAAACTAGAACAGCACGTAAAAATTAGTAAGGCTTGAAGGCAAATTAGAAAAGCAAATAAAAATCAGAAGGCTTGAAGGGAAATTAGAACAGCACATAAAAATTAGTAAGGCTTGAAGGGAAGTTAGAAAAGCACATAAAAATTAGTAAGGCTTGAAGGGAAATCAGAAGAGCATATAAAAATTGGTTAGGCTTGAAGGGGAATTAGAAGAGCACATAAAAATTAGTTAGGTTTGAAGGGGGAATTAGAAAAGCACATAAAAATTTGTTATGCTTGAAGGGGAATTAGGATATCACATAAGTCTTAGGCATGAAGAGGAAATGGGATATCACATAAAATTAGTTAGGCTTGAAGGTAAATTAGGATATCACATAAGCCTTAGACTTGAAGGGGAATTAGAATATCACATAAAATTATTAGGCTTGAAGGGGAATTAGGATATCAAATAAAAATTAGTTAGGCTTGAAGGGGGAAATTAGGATAACATAAACATAAAAGTCTGTTCCATGAATATGAGACTGTACCCATAGTCCACAGTGGGGTGAAAGAAAATAAAGGAAAACAAACAAATCATTCTCAGTAGTGCTTGTGTAACTGGCTCTGAACAATTAACGCAGAGATTAAGACAATGCCCTATACTTTTTCTCAGTTAACTCAGAGATTAAGACAATGCCCTACACTTTAGATTTTCTCAATTAACTCAGAGATTAAGACAATGCCCTACACTTTAGATTTTCTCAGTTAACTCAAAGATTAAGACAGTGCCCTACACCTTAGATTTTCTCACAGCTTGGTACTTTAGATACAACTGATTTGGACATTTTTATTTTCAGTTTCTGTCAGCTGTGATAATGTTTTCTCCATAATGAGAAGTAGGGCAACTTTCACGCAGCAGAATTATGAAACATCTCATGAAACTCCAACAGGCAGCTGATTTTGTGATGTTATGCCACTTTTTTTTTTTTTTTTGCTGCTCATCCACAAGTGCTTTCAGCATTTTATCAGTAGATCTGCTTATGACTTCTTAAAAACGAACATGAATCAACCTCTGATATCGATGAGAAAAAGAAAAAAAAAGGAAATCTGTGATATGTGTGTTTGTGGCTTGTGAAGCACTCTTATATTGCAGTAATATGACCACCATCGTAATTACAGTTTATTACTGTTTCATCCATATCAACTTTTGTGTGTGTGCGCTGTTGCTGTTTGTAGTAAGCAGTATTTTGGTTGAATGATTTGTCTGAGAAGGGATAAAACTAGGAGTGTGGAAAATCATGAATCTGTTCATTACTGTACATCTTTCATTCCAGATGAATCTTGATATGTCTGATTAAATTTATAATCTTTTTTTGTCTTGTGTCGCACTTTTAATGCATTCGTAAGTCTTTCTCTTGGCCTCCTTTTTTTTTTTTTAGTTTTCTAGTGACTTTTCAGGCTGTCTAATTTCTGTCTTCTCATGATATGTCTGCAGAATTTTAGATTCTTTTCCCTACTGTTTTCATTAGTTTTTTCAATCTTGTGCAACTTCTCACTTAAACTTCTTCATTTGTTTTTCAGGCCATCTAAGGTATATTTATGTTGCTTTCAGTATCCGTTTCAGCCCTTTATTTGTTGTAGTCTCACAAGGATGTAGTAATGTTGACTTGATGTGGTGGTGAAATAAATTTATGAAAGGAGAAAATAAATAAAGATTAATCTTAATCATAAACATTCCAGATAACATCCTGCCTAATATTTTCATTCTTTGTTTGCACAGAATTGGAACTGTTTTATTTATTGATGTAAAGCAGCGGTTCTCAACATATTATTTTAAGTGTGACCCTTAACCAGCAATGCTATGTGACCCACAAACCTAAACCAGTAATTTTATGTGATTCACAACCCAAAATCAGTAATGGTACATAATCCATGACTCTAAACTGACAATGGTATGTGACCAGTGACCCTAAACTAGCAATGATGTGTAACCCACATCCCTAAACTAGTAATGGTACGTGATCCTTAATCTCAAAAAAGTTTTTAAAAAATAGTGAAATTCAGCAGAAATTAACTATTACTATTTCCATGCCTTTAACAAAATATAACTTTGCTGTTAGTCATTAAAAAATTATACATATAGGCCACTTTCTAAACATTTTTCAGGATATTATATCAAAATATTATAAAAAGACCTATTTTAAAAATACTCGGCATCAAGTGGAACGAATTCAATAACAATGCAGAGATAAGACAGATGACTGAACAACAACCAGTCTCACGGGTGATCAGGAAAAGGAGATGGACATATATTGGTCACTTGATGAGAAGAAATGATCAGAGAATCCCAAAACAAGCTATCAAGTGGAGCACAACAGGGCAAAGAAAAAGAGGCAGACCACGTGAAACTCTGAAGAGGACATTGTTAAGAGAGGCCAAATTAACAGGCATAAAATCCTTTGATGAGGTTGAAAGACTCGCTGAAGACAGGAAAAATTGGCGAACTACTTTGCGAGCCCTATGTGACGTTTAATGGCACGGGAAGGATATAAGATATAAGATTTTAAAAACATTTTGGTTAATGGTAGAAAATGTAATTGCTGTTATTTTCTGTGTAGGTTTGAAAATATAAAGTAACAGGATAACTCAAAAATTGAAAACAAATTTTTTTCTACACGTTTCTTTTTTTTTTTCTTTTTTAAATATGTTTTTCATAATTTCTTCTTGTGACCCTGTCACAGACTCCTCATGTCCACAATCTGGATCGTGACCTGGTGTTGGGAACGATTGATGGAATGTGAATGAATTATTTTACTATAGCAGCATGTGAAGAAAAATGATAAATATATTCACTTTTTTTTGTCAGTACGCATGTTTTTTGCCAGTCATTCATTATTATGTATGTTTCTTGCCGTTTTGTTTTCTGCCAGTCATTCATTGATTATTATGTGTGTTTCTTGTTGTTTTGTCTTCTGCCAGTCATTCATTGATTATTATGTATGTTTCTTGTTGTTTTGTCTTCTGCCAGTCATTCATTGATTATTATGTATGTTTCTTGTTGTTTTGTCTTCTGCCAGTCATTCATTGATTATTATCTCTTCCCGTGCCAGAGGGTAGATGCGGATGTTCTGTTGGGTGCCGGAGTAAAAGCGCAAGTCTTGGATATGTATAGGGGGTATAGTTATAAAATTGAATGAAACAGCATTTCCATGTACTTCCGTGTATTTATTATGATTCAAAATATAACTATATAAAGATTTCATAAATGCAGAGTTTTTTAGGAAAAAAGAAGTGATGTTTTTAGACAATGGCTGTGTCAAACTTATCATCAGGTAGGTCTAGAAATACAGTACGTACCATCTGAGATGCCTAGAACTACCTGTCGATCTCGTATTGTGATTCCATGTTGCATTATTGGTGAAATAATGTCTGAAATAACCTTCTAACTACTTCTCCAGTCTAATATGTCTAGATCTACTTGGGATACATTCAAGAACAGTGGTCTGGTCACAGGCCATGTCCATACCCCTATCGCCAAAAATTGAAATTTCTCAACGTTTCTCTTTGTTTTTTGCTCGACATTGCTCATTACCAGCCACGCTTTCGGCCATGATGAAAAAGGTCACAGGGCATGTGCACTAGATGTTTACAATCTGTGTTACACCTGTTTTTTTTTTAATGAAACAAACCAAACGTCGCCTAAGTGACAAAAGGCACCATGTCAGAAACAGGAATTGTCACAGCTTTGACCTTAACCCCGGAAAGAGTTATGTATGTTTCTTGTTGCTTTGTCCTCTGTCAGTCATTCATTGATTATTATGTATGTTTCTTGTTGTTTTGTCCTCTGATAATCATTTATTGATTATTATGTATGTTTCTTGTTGTTTTTGTTTTTTTTAAACCCACAGGGGGGGTGTTCTGCACGACTGAATCCTTGGTTTTTACTGATTATTGTGCTTGGAATGATTTATGATTTGGTGCCATAAAAGATGTGCTGTAGATTTGGTGAGCAGTAAAAAAAATGTATCTTTGAAGATGTTTTTATAAATATGTTGTTTTCACATGCAGAAGAACTGTGCTGTAAATAACATGTAATCTGTTTGACACAACTGATAAAAAAAACCCCCATTTTAATGAAAGATTTTATGACATGCTGCATGTGGTATAGAACATGCGATATTGAAAACAGTAAAGTGAAAAAGGTGATGATATCACAGATTTATACCATTGTATTATTGAATTAGCCTACATAATCCTTTGATAAAAAAGGTGTCTACAGAACTGATTAAGATTACTCTTATATTCCATTATTGGATGTATTAGTCTTTCATTTCCAGACAGTAGGTGATGCAGTTGTTAAAAATGGAGAGAAAGGAGATCGCCAGTATCTTGAATTATAGGCAGTGCTCACATGTGACTGTTCCAGTGTGATAGAGGTACATTCTTGTGTGAGAGACTCTCATGTTGATTTCTAAATGACAACCGGGAATGCTTTCAGGACAAGTTTTCTAATTTGAGTTATTTACACCATTTTTAAAGTTTATGAACAAAAATAACACAGTGGGATTAAAAAAAGAAGATGAAATATGAAATATTTCACTTGCAGAAAAAGAGTAGTGTAATTATTTTTTATTGTTGCATTAATTTGTTTGTCATTTGTATGTAAAGTAGTACAGATATGTGTGAAATCAATAAAGCAGTATGTTTGTGAAACATTTTTCATGAAAGTGACAAGTACAAAACATACCTGATCTTTTTTTGATTGAAAAACGGTTGGAAATGTTTTGTTTGTTTTGGATTACATTTAAGTTTTGAGTGCATCAAGTGTTAAATCAAGTGTGAGCCACCCAGAAAAGTGAAAACAAGAAACACTTGTCTGTTTGTGGCCTGAGTTAGAGAGCAAAGTGTGAAGTTTTTTTTTTATTTATATAAACGACTGCTTTAAATGAACCTCGCTCTCTTGATGATAGAATGTATAAATTAGGAAAAAAGTAGAAACAGTTTTATTATTTAACGATTACAAAGCTGTGATGTTTGATGATTTGATGAGTGTTCTCATGTGCCTCCAGTCTGCCCTGTGGTGTACCAAACATCCTTCTATAATTCTCCTTGAACAGTAGCTAGCTAAGTTAGTGGACTCCATGCAGGGTTTCATGGACTACCAATGGTTTTTGAATGGTTATTTGAGTGTGGGGTGGGGGTCTGTACAACAAGTCAACATTATGTAGAATACTAGAAGTATGCAGAGGTTTTTAATTTATTGCCAGGTGGAAGGGGAATCTAGAGAAGATGTGCCAAATTATGATTGGCTGCAGAAACTGTGATCTGGGAAAAAGTTTGGAAAACACTGAACTAATCAGTCACCTTGTAGTGTCTTGCAGAGCAGCAAAAGATTTTATCAGCTTTTCTTGCTCTGCAAACAGTCTGTTATGCTGCCAGTTATATTACCTGTTATTTCTCTCAACTTCAGCAGTTCTTCACAAAGTTTCCAGTGACATTCAAGACAACCATATCATCTCCCTCTCACAAAAGAAGTTTTTGCTGTTTCACATGACTGTTTGTGTACTCTTCTCATATTTCTATTTGGCCTTCTTTGTTGCTGTAATGTCTATAACAGCCCGTCAGTTGTCAGACAGCTGAGCTTCTAGGTACTAGCTAATCTCCTAATATGGTACCATTTTGATCGAGATTTTTATTTCTCCACATTTGAGAAAGACACCAAGCAAGGAATTGATGAGTCTTGTTTTATTTTAGCTGTTTCAGCCACTGGTGGGAATAAATATGGGATGAAATGTTTTATTTAAAAGCAAGTTAAAATAAGCTATTGTTACTTAACTTCTGATTGAGTCTCATAAAAAGTGTGTTACCAATCTGATGTATGCTAATAATGATTGATTGTGTTTTTACATACAGTGCATTTCAGTTTACCTGTAGCATAGGAAGTAAAATTACGAAGGCAGTTACTGGAAGCATTTTAGAAAATTATGTTAGTTAATCACTGGGAAAGTGAAGCACTTCTGTGTTAGTTAATCACTGGGAAAGTGAAGCATTTCCATGTTAGTTAATCACTGGGAAGCATTTCCATGTTAGTTAATCACTGGGAAAGTGAAGCACTTCCATGTTAGTTAATCACTGGGAAAGTGAAGCATTTCTATGTTAGTTAATCACTGGGAAAGTGAAGCACTTCCATGTTAGTTAATCACTGGGAAAGTAAAGCACTTCTACATTAGTTAATCAGTGGGAAACTGAAGCACTTCCGTGTTAGTTAATCACCAGGAAAGTGAAGCACTTCTATGTTAGTTAATCAGTGGGAGAGTGAAGCACTTCTATGTTAGTTAATCACTGGGAAAGTGAAGCACTTCCATGTTAGTTAATCACTGGGAAAGTAAAGCACTTCCATGTTAGTTAATCACTGGGAAAGTGAAGCACTTCTATGTTAGTTAATCATTGGGAGAGTCAAGCACTTCTATGTTAGTTAATCACTGGGAAAGTGAAGCACTTCTATGTAAGTTAATCATTGGGAGAGTGAAGCACTTCCATGTTAGTTAATCACTGGGAAATTGAAGCACTTCTATGTTAGCTAATCACTGGGAGAGTGAAGCACTTCTATGTTAGTTAATCACAGGGAAATTGAAGCACTTCTATGTTAGTTAATCACTGGGAGAGTGAAGCACTTCCATGTTAGTTAATCACTGGGAAAGTGAAGCACTTCTATGTTAGTTAATCATTGGGAGAGTGAAGCACTTATATGTTAGTTAATCACTGGGAAATTGAAGCACTTCTATGTTAGTTAATCACTGGGAGAGTGAAGCACTTCTATGTTAGTTAATCACTGGGAAAGTGAAGCACTTCCATGTTAGTTAATCATTGGGAGAGTGAAGCACTTCCATGTTAGTTAATCACTGGGAAAGTGAAGCACTTCTATGTTAGTTAATCACTGGGAGAGTGAAGCACTTCTATGTTAGTTAATCACTGGGAAAGTGAAGCACTTCTATGTTAGTTAATCATTGGGAGAGTGAAGCACTTCTATGTTAGTTAATCTTTGGGAGAGTGAAGCACTTCCATGTTAGTTAATCACTGGGAAAGTGAAGCACTTCTATGTTAGTTAATCATTGGGAGAGTGAAGCACTTCTATGTTAGTTAATCACTGGGAAATTGAAGCACTTCTATGTTAGTTAATCACTGGGAAAGTGAGGCACTTCCATGTTTGAAATTGTTTCCTGGCAGACAACAATGAAGTTTTAGGAGAGAAGTTGAGGTGTAAATAAAGACTGGACAAGTGCGACATGTTGACATTTGTTTTCTCTTTTTGTCTTCCTGGCAAGCAGTTAAGACGGTCAGATTGGAAGGTCTTATGTCCATGCTAACAAAGTGTTATTTCTTTAATGCTAAACCTACCTTTCTTTTGTTTTTTTTATCTCTCCACTTACATTTAGTTATGTTGTTCTCATACAGGAAAGTCACAGTGATACACGCTTAAGATTTTTTTGTTTTTCTTTTACAAATACAGTCCTTCTTATCATTTTTTTTCCCTCACAATTTTTGCTCACTAGGTTGACTGCATAGAAAACAAGTTGAATTCTTTCCAGACTAAATGTTTACGAAGAATTAGGAAAATATTCTGGCCAAACACCATAAGAAATAACATCTTATTGGCAGAAATGCAGATGTAGCCACTGACAACAATTATTGAGGAAAGACGCTGGCGATGGTTGGGACATGTGCTCCGAATGATTGACAGCTCACTACCAAAAATAGCACTAAGATGGACACCACAGGGGAACAGAAGTAAGGGTAGACCAAAAGAGACATGGAGAGGAACAACAGAAAGGATGTTGAGCAATAGAGGGCTCACCTGGGCAAGAGCAGAAAAAAGGCGAAGGACAAGCATTTGTGGAAAACCCTTGCGGAAGCCCCATGTGCCCTGGGAACTTAAGGTTCAGAGAGAGAGAGAGAGAGGTTGACCGCAGTGACTTTTGTGTAAATCTGTTTTTACAAGTTTGACTTTGTATGACTTATCTAAATGTAACTCACAGTTTTCTGTAGTGGTGGACAGTGTTTGTGGTTCGGCATATCAAACTGGGGGGAGCAACTCTTTATCAGTATTTATGCACAGAAACATTTTTTCACATGCAGCGCATTGAATTGTTTCCCCTTTTTCTCTTCTCCATGTTCTTGATTTGTATTGTTGGGTCATATGTTTACTATATGCCGAGGTGAGCCAAAAAAGTAACCGCAAACCATTGAAAAATATGTGAAATTTTTTTTTTTGACTTGTCCTCGAGTTTTTTTTCCAGTGATTACAGACTGGCCCTTGCATAAATTACGTGAATAATTATTTTAATAATTATTGTAATATTTGCATGATCTGTTTGTGGTCATGCATTAATGTACAGTCAGTAATTATGATTCAGAGAACTTGCCATTGTCAGCCTCATCAGTTAGAACTTCATACCTGCTGATTTGTTGTGACAGATGTTGACCGGAAGGATTAACCTAATGTATCAGTTTTAAATATAAATTTTTAATAAATTTCTTTACGGTATAACATTTGTATCCATGTATGGTCTTTTGAGTGTACAATGCATTAATAAACACAAACGTCCATTTCCACAACAGCAACAGCAACAAAAAATAGCTGTCAGCCCCGTAAAATCTACCCATTCAGCCTCCTTGGAACTGTGAGAATACTTGTATGTTCTGTAGCAGATGTCGTATGATGACCTGAAAACATTGACAGGCAGCGAGAAGGAAATAGTTTACAGTGGCTCGAGCGCATTCCCGAAGTGGACCTCGCAGCCAGTCGGAATATGCACAATAACCGGTTAGAAAAGTTCAACAAAGACGTGGGCTTCTGTCTTGGCTGGGCCTGTTTCTTCGACTGATATATTTGCTTCATTCATTCTATACTACCATCTTTGTACCTAGTTTTCAAAATATAACGTATCTGTGTGTGTGTGTGCGTGCGTGCGTGCATTATTGCATGATTTACGTGAGAAATGTTGTTACAGCACCATGAAGGAGATTGGGAACAAATTGTTTGTCCTTACGAGACGCAATTGTTCGATAGTCGCGACACCTGCCGGTTTGGTTCAGGGCCAGCCGTGTCACTATTACAAGAACCCCGGGTGAGGAATGGTGGTCTGCCATTAGTTTGACACTGCATAAACATAAATCTATGAGCAAACAAAAAAAAATCCCACCAGGAGACATACAAAGGGTTATAAATATCCCTTGAACAGTGACAATCTTGTGAGCAATACGGTGTGTGTCAGAGATCCTGGACATGTTTTAGGTTTAGCTGGAGCTCGTCATAAACAATAGATCTGTTCAGGCGAACGTCTCCCAAATGTTCGAGGAAGTTTTTTTTATCACTTTCTGAAGAAACCTTGAGGATTTATAAAAGGCGCATACAGAATGGGGCAATCACTTCCTAATGGCTGTTTTTGGTTAAAGGGAAGAGTAAACAAACAGGCAAACAAAGATAGAAATGTCGAGATTTAAAGACTGATGGCAGAAAAAGATTAAGAAGACGGTGCTGATAATGGGGTTAAAGATTTGTGGCTGAAAAGGTTAAAAGATTAAGAAATAAAAGGTGAAAGCATCGAGATAAAAATATCCGTGATTGAAAAGATAGAGGAGTGAACGGTTTAAAAGATTAAGAAAAGAATGTGTAAATCTCGAGGCCTGTAATGTAAAAGATTAAATAAGAAACAAAAGGTGGATATATCAGGGTTAAAGATTCGTGTTGGGGAAGAAAGATTGATTAAGAAAATAAGACGGACATAACGAGGTTTAAGATTTATGTTTGGGGGAAGAAAGACCGATTAAAAAAATGAGATGGAAATAACAAGGTTTAAGGTATGTGGCGGTTTTGAAGGCTAGAAAAAAAGACAGAGACACACGCACAAAGAGTGATGAACAACTTTGCAAGACAGTTGTAAACTATTTTATGTTAGGAATATTGTCCGCTTTTGATCAGGCATTACCTGATTTCCTCTTCTTTCTAAAACATTGCATAGAATATCAGGTCTCACTTTGACAAATAGAATATAAGCTCAAACGCTGCTCTGACAAACAAAATATCATCTTACATGCTACTCCGACAAATAGAATATCTCACACGCTGCTCTGACAAACAAAATATCATCTCACATGCTACTTCGACAAACAGAAAATCAATCTCACATGCTACTCCGACAAACAGAATATCATCTCACACGCTGCTCTGAAAAAGAAAGAACTCGCATGCTTCTCTGACAAACAGAATATCATTTCACACACTGCCTTGATAGACAATCACCATGGGCATGGATTTGATTGTTTCTATTCACAATTCTTTGAAAATATGAGAAGACAAGTCAGAGAACCGAGGAAACTCAAGGCAGCAAGAAAAGGAGGGTGATCGAAAGGAAGAAGAAAATGTTAGAATGGGCTGCCTAAGTGGCACTGGTGAAGAAAGACAATCGTTTGATTAGTAAAGCCACTGGCTTCACAGAATGGACAAATATGACCGCCATAGTCGATAGACATGCGCCTGATGAAGGAATCAATGAAGGCAGTTGTATGGGCTTTATATGTGCAAATATTTTATGGAATAAAATATCATTTCTAAACTTATGAAGATAAGCTTTCTGAGTAAATTTGTTTTCGTGGCCCTTCACTGTCAACGCTGGAAGTCGTGCAAAGCATATTCTGTAGAAAACAAGCTTACTTTATAAAATGATCATCGCTTTTCTTTGGATCACGAATTGTTGGCCTAGGGAAGACCTTGGTCGAAATTATGAATTACTCCGTGATTTGTTTTTCGTTTTTCATAAACCGTCACCTTTCTTTTCTGTTCTCTCTCTCCCTCCCCCCCCCCCTCTCTCTCTCTTCCCCCCCCCCTTTAGAGAATATAGGTTATGTCGCACTATATAATCCTTGTTTTAAAAAATGTATTAGGGGAGAACTGTGCAAGAGAAGAGCGAGGCTGATCTGCCACTGTCGACGGTTAGTCTCTATGTGGGTGACTGTGGATCATTTGACCGATTCCTAAACCTTTTGAGTAATAAAGCTAGGCCGAGGTGCCCGTCTTTCTTACAAAGAGGATACCAAAAGAGCTAAATTAGTGTTTAATTTTTCATCTGTTTTTCGTGGGTTTTTTTTCCGTTTTGTTTTGGTATGCGGTCCCTTAAAAAGACATTAGCCAAAATATTGGATTGTTGTATGTTCTTCTTTTAATACGTGCTCTTCTTACTTTCTGCCACTCTCGTCCCTGGCCACTTTTCTCAATCTTTTTGTAAAATGGAACCATACACCTTTGTCTACATTTATTACTAGATCCAGTTTTACTCTCTCCCTCCCTCTCTCTCTATCTCTCTCGATTTCTCTCTTTCCATTTCTCTCTCTCCTTTTCTCTCTCTCTCCCTCCTCTTCATCTCCTTCTCACTCTCTCGCTCCCTTTCTCTCCTCTCTCTCTTTCTCTCTGCGTGCCCAATTCTTTACCCTTGAAAAATAAAGATTATTCATTCATTCATTCATTCTCTCAAGACCTAATAGAAGATAATTCTCTGCTGAACACTGCAATTATCTTCCTTCCTGTAACATGGAAAGTTAATGGCTGCATCGCTAATGGTTGTCCTGGTAAGACACTTAGAAATAAAAAAGTGTAGAAGAATATAGCTTTTCTAATCAAACTGTGGCTATAATACTCGTTTGTTTCTATCTATACTCCAAACAAACGTATTTTCAAACACGAAAAGCCCCCACCCCTTGTTATCTTCTATGCTCACGAGTGAACTACGAAAAACAAGGAAACAGCTAGAGCACCAAACGAGGACATGAACAACAAAAAGGAAAAAAACAAACCCGAACTATTAGAAATCATTCGTACAGTTTTTAAGTATATCAATGTACGACAAAGCGGAATAAATAAATAAATTTAGGCAAAGACGCTCTAGTAAAGCAGTGAAAATTAGGTCTGGATTATGTGAATAAGATAAGAGCACTAATGTTAATGAATGAAGCTGTTTCTAGCCTTTTAACAATAATCTAATTACTAAAAATCGTAAGGTGAGTAGTAACTTCAAATTAGGACCGAATTAAACAACAGCTAACGGGCTATTTCTGGTTAATTAAAACGAATAATGAACGATCTATGAATGGCGGCAACATACAGACTTTTAATTTCCAAAGAAAAAAACAAGTTACGGAAACCCGCCATCTGCAACGGAGAGTGTAGTGTTCTCAAGCAGCAAGCTCTGGTTCTATTTCCAGAGTTACGCCCCATTGTTCAGGGTAAGTCGTTCATCTTGTAGTGGGATTTTGGGTCTTCAGTAGAAGTTACAAATTGGCAGAATTTTTCCGAAGTAAATAAAAGTGGTGTGCTTGAATTCTCCATGGTTACCATCCAAGAAGGAAAGTTAAAATATATGGATAAAATGAAAGACCTGCTCGTCATATACACAAGAATCCATTTCAAATGTTTGTACTCACGAGGAAGCTACTAAGGAAACGCTGAGCAGGTAACATTGGATTACATGTGCTAGTTTTTAATAATAATAATAATAACTCTGGTTATTATTAAATAGATTACATTGTCATGAATGTCTAAAATTTTGACACTTTATATTTTATATATAGTCCATTATTAGCCATCTTCTACTTTGTGATAACAAAACGACTTTTCTCACTCATCTTCGAGTTGGTTTCCAGTTTTGCTCCCGATGGGAATGGCTGTTCTCGTTTTCTTTATGAAGTTTTTCAGTGTCATGTTCTGTCGTCATGTCACGTGAGAGCTGCTGATTCATTTTAGTCTGAACTCAACAGTTTTTTTTTTGATTACCCGTAACATTTCTGAGAATCTAGACACGTCACTTCCAATCACGTTCTAATTTTTCACTTCCATGGCATAATTCTGTAAGTAAATTTGATTTTATTTAATACATAATGGTTTTTTTTCCCTTGTACTGACTTGTTTGATTTTATTTAACATATAATGGGGGTTTTTCCCTTGTACTGACTTATTTCATTTTATTTAACATATAACGTTTTTTTCCCTTGTACATCCGTGTTAATATTTAGTTTATTGTAATTTCTTATATATATATATATATATATATATATATATATATATATATATATATATATATATATATATATATATATAAAGTTATAAGCACAAAAACTAAGTTAAGACTATTCAATTCAAATGTAATATCCACCCTCATTTATGCATGCGAAAGCTGGAAAACAACTAAAGAAATAGACAAGAAATTAGATTCTTTTGAAAACAAATGCCTAAGGAAAATACTCGGCATCAAGTGGAACGAATTCAAGAACAATGCAGAGATAAGACAGATGACCGAACAACAACCAGTCTCACGGGTGATCAGGAAAAGGAGATGGACATATGTTGGTCACTTGATGAGAAGAAATGATCAGAGAATCCCAAAACAAGCTATGAAATGGAACACAACAGGCTGAAGAAAAAAAATCAGACCGCGTGAAACTCTGAAGAGGACATTATTAAGAGAGGCCAAATTAATAGGCATAAAATCCTTTGATGAGGTTGAAAGACTCGCCGAAGACAGGAAAAATTGGCGAACTACTTTGCGAGCCCTATGTGACGTTTAACGGCACGAGAAGGATATAAGATATAATATATATATATATATATATATATATGTATTCAGTCTAGCATTAGTTTTTATAGTCAAGCTGATTTTTACGTGAATTGGCATATTTTGTATATAATGGACATTTTAGCCTGTTATTTTGTGGGTGTCTTTGTCGCTTATTAACTTGATGTTACCGAGCGTAGTTTTCTGTGTAGGTCCGGTCGCTTCTCCTCGAATTGTTGTTTTAACGAATGATGAGAAATGTTTTAGCTGCCGGCATCTTGGACATCATATTAACATAATATTATTTTTTAACGTTTATACAGTTTTCATTTGTCTAGATTTTCTTAGCTCAGACTGTCAAAAAGACATTGATTAGGTTTTCAGAAATTAAACCATTTTTTTTTTAAATTTGGACCTGGAAGTATTTCTTTCCTGAAAGGTAATTCTTTTTCAAACTCAACTCTTGGGTGGAGGCCGGATATATTGGTAACATTATTTTGTTTATTTATTGTGCGAGAAGGCGATGTATTCCAAGTGTTTTGGTTCTAAATCTCAGAAAATTTTCTCGTGTAGATTTTTTCAGCAGATCTGTTCTATGTGTTAACTTGATTCTGGAAAATAATACGTGAAAAGGGTTATTCTTATTGCACTTTAGACTCTTCCATAGATGCTCCGATCTCATCGTTAGAAGTAGGATCTCTGCAATGTGCACGTACTCCCTTGCACAAAGAATAAGCCTTACTATTGAAAGAGGCTAATGCTTAGGTCAGAATCTATGGATTTCATTCCGAAAGGCCATGTAGATGTCTGCTCGGACGTTGCATCTCTTAGTTCTTCTAAATATATCAAGTAGTTTTCTAGTTTTAGGGGCCGGAAGTGTATTAACAGAACCTTAGATTAACGATTGGACAAGAGTAAAACCACACTAGATCAATGTAGATTTTGTAGACAGTAATAATAAAACTCACGCACGTTGATAATACGTTTCGCTCTACAACCATATCGATGACGTCCAGTTTTATTACGATAGTTAGCTTGCCCAGGTTATCTGCGAACAACTGAGGTCGTAAACAAATCTGGGTGGTCGATATTGTGACTCTGCAGTCTAGACTTAGCATATATATATATATATATATATATATATATATAGTCACTTATTGCAGTTCGTGTAAAATAGTTCCATATAATGAAAACAGGGACCTGGTTTTAGAATGTAATTAACTTATCAAGATTTGATACAATGAATGAATATGATGCAGATACGTGAATATTACGAGATTCGCCCTTAAAAGAATGTAACTACAGACGAGTTAGTGGACTTTCATGTAGAAATAATCTCGAATGAAGAAAAGGCACATTTCTTCTTGAGTCACTAATACGAGTGCGCATAAAAAAAAGTAACCTCAAATCAAGGGGGAAAATTTATGAAAAGACTCGAAACCGAGGTTGATTTTTGATTCGCCCTTGTATGATGGCATTTATCAACGAGCTTTCCTGGTTTCCAATAATTATTTCGAAAGAAGGGACGAAGTTCTACTATATATATATATATATATATATATATATATATATATTACTCTTCATATGTTCGCGTTAACAATCAGTTACCGGTAAATTACTGATAAAAAAAGAAACTTTTGAAAGTCGCCGGTTACCTTAACCAGTTTATATTATATTATCAGTAAAATGCACCCAGCGACATCGGCTGGAGTATAATCGAGACAATAGACTGATGATGCTCAGTTTGCGTTGAGGAGAATAAATAAGCCAGTTTTGACTTTAGATTAGCATGTGAGCATTTTGTAAAGATTAAATCTTGCTGCCAAGAAGGCAAGAAAGTAATTTCACACGACCATTTAATTCCTGCTGATGAGAGGCCTTGTTGAGGGCTCAGGCCCCAGACGCGGGTAAAGAAGGCCAGGAAGGAAGAGAGTGTGTCAGGTGTGCTTAATTTTACATTACAAGAAAATATCAGCCGGTCAGTCATTTGCATGTCCTTTGCGGAATTTTGCCTCCCTAACAGCTTTCCTGTAGGTCTCTCTGTTGTAAGCAAGATGGCCTGCTGCTGATGCGTCCATTCGCAGATTATCAACGAGGTCTTGCAGCCGTCTTCGCCTTAGTCTTCCTCCCTTTCTTTTTCCCATTACGTGCCCTTCCTAGACTCTCTTCTCTAAACTATCATGACGTTTAATATGTCCAAAATATTTAAATTTTCTCTGTTTAATCTTCCTTACTAGCCAACCTTCTTCAATATTAAGTTTTTGTAGTATATTTTTTCTTTTTGTGTCCATGAAAGTATAAGAAAGTATAACGCATAGAATATTATATTCATAAAAGAAAGACTTGTATTTCTGAAAGCACTTTGTGCAAGGTGAAAGAAAGTTATTGGTTTTTTTAAAAAATTCTACGGCCATCACTGCTCATCTCCATTGTTTTTCGTCTCCTCGTAACAAATTGCTGAAATTATAACCCTGTCTCTCTGGTGCTAACCAGAATTTAACATTTTGTTGTTTTGTATCATTTGCAGATTCTTTAAAATTCAATTTGGATGTTATTTATAATGATCTAATTATATAATTTCCATGACCTGTGTGTTGACGCATGTATTTTAATATACCCGCACGTGTTTGCAGGTAATGCAAATTTGTCCCTGTATTTCGCTAACTTCTTCTCTGTGTGTGACAGAGAGATAGAGACTGAATGATTGATTGATTGATTGATTTATTGATTGATCTTTATTTCAAAAGGGTTAAGAATTGGGCACGCAGGCCCATCTGACATTCTGCCCTTTTATCATATATATGTATCTATTCCAGACATTCTACAAATATGCTGATCATGTAACAAACATAATTAACATTGAAGCTGAAAGACATAAAATACAAATATAACATTTACTTTTCGATCTTATCCATTCACTGAGAGAGAGAGAGAAAAAGAGAGAATGAGAGAGAGAGAAAAAGAGAGAGAGAGAGAGAGAGAGAGAGAGAGAAAGAGAGAGAGAGAGAGGAGAGAGAGAATCATGGCGACACATTTAGTTTTTCCTGAACGGACTGACGATCTATAAACAAAAACAAAACAAACAAATAAAAAAGCAGTGGGTTACATCGGCGATGAGGCTGAACAAAGCACCGAACCCACACAAGACAAAGTAGCAAGCACTGACGAAGCGCTGAAATGATTTAGTAACATGTCTGGGAACTAATGAGGCGAATCATTACTCACTCCGCACTGTAACACACAGCAAATCAAGATGACTTCCCTGGCTTTTTTTTGGTGACGGATTGAAATTTTATATTTATTTATGTTTTTTTTTTAAAAATCAAAATTAGCTATTTTACTGTTGAAAAATTCGCACAAAATCATTACATATTTGAAAAATAATAAAAAGTTGTTAGTAAATATCATAATTATATTTCGCCTACAGTAATTTGTACGTGGTCACAGTTAGTATACTCGTATATCATCAAACAGTATCTCATATATATATATATATATATATATATATATATATATATGTCGTGGGGCGGGTAGAGACTGGGAGAGTGTCATGTGCCTAACTGGAGACTGAGAATTGTACATAGACGACTGAACCGAACTGGGCATTAGCAAAAGGGGGACATGGAAAATTGAACTGGATATTAGCAAAAGGGGTACATGGAAAATTGAACTGGATATTAGCAAAAGGGGTACATGGAAAATTGAACTGGATATTAGCAAAAGGGGTACATAGAAAATTGAACTGGATATTAGCAAAAGGGGTACATGGAAAATTGAACTGGATATTAGCAAAAGGGGGACATGGAAAATTGAACTGGATATTAGCAAAAGGGGTACATGGAAAATTGAACTGGATATTAGCAAAAGGGGTACATGGAAAATTGAACTGGATATTAGCAAAAGGGGGACATGGAAAATTGAACTGGATATTAGCAAAAGGGGTACATGGAAAATTGAACTGGATATTAGCAAAAGGCAAGCTGGCGTGTTTGATCTTTTTTAACCTTACATGTGTCGGGAGTGAGGCAGACTCTCATGTGTTCTCCGTTCTGCACTACCTGAATAAAAAAATACCACAAAGGCTTGGAATAAAAGGGATCATTACCAGAGGCAACAAGTTGTCTGAAAGGACAACCCTCTCCCCAAGTTAGCCAGAAACTTTCGTGTAAAATATGTGAATCATGAAATAAATTATTGTCCATATTTCTCCAAATACAACATGTCATAAACTACAAAAGTCAGTAAATCTGAATCATGCCTTAAAAAGTTAAACATCCTTCGAACTCTTCTGAAAACTTCAGAACATCCATCTCTCAACATCTCTTAACACTACTACAACATGTGTAGAGAATATCCAAATACCTGAACGATAGGATTCCCAGTATGACTTGATGGCATGGAAATTGGAGTTTCACGGTTACCTTTATTTGATTTATAATTATGCAAAAGTGATTAAACATTTACTTGTATTCTAGTTTCTAAGACAGAGGTGATTCTGGAACATGTAAACATTAACTTGTATTCTAATCTATAAGACATATGTAATTCTGGAACCTGTAAACGTTAACTCGTATTCTAATTTCTAAAACATAGGTGATTTTAGAACCTGAAATGTAGCACCATATGATTATAAGCTAACGCTGCAGTTCAGCCAGTCATTTGTATGTCCCTTGCGGAACTTTGCTTCCCTAACAGCTCTCCTGTAGGCCTCTCGGTTGTAAGCAAGATGCCCTGCTGTTGATGCAACCATTTGCAATTATCAACGAGGTCTTGCAGCCATCTTCGCCTTGGTCTTCCTCTCTTTCTTTTTTACCATTATGTATCCTTTCAAGATGGTCTTTTCTAAATTCTCATGACGTTTAATATGTCCAAATTACGTTTTCTCTATTTAATTCTCCTTAGCAAAACTGGAACCCTATTAACATCAAGTAAAGACCAAAACCAAAGACGGGCTGAACACTTCCAAGAAATACTTAATCGACCACACCCAAAAGAATTGTTAAACCTTGAAACCGACTTACCAGTCCCACAACTAAATGTCAACCTATATGAAATTACATTGCATGAAACTGAAACAGCAGTGAATTTAATGGCTAACAACAAAGTTGCAGGTGAAGATGAAATAACACCCGAAATGTTAAAAACTATCAATAGTGACAACATGAGACAACTACGGAGAATGTTTAATAAGATTTGGAAAGAAGAAAAGGTCCCTTCTAAATGGAAAAAAGGAATTATTGTTAAAATACCAAAAAGGTAACCTTAGTGACTGTAACAATTGGAGAGGAGTAACCTGAATATCAGTTGTGATAAATGTATTTTTCAAGATCATTTTGAATAGACTTAAAGATATAATGGATACAGCAATGGAGAAGAACAAGCAGGATTTCGAAAAGGGAGAAGCTGTCTAGACCAGATTTTTGCTCTAAGAATAATACATGAAGAACATACTGAAAAGCAGAAACCATTAATACTGAACGTCATAGATTTTAAAAAGGCATTTGACAGCATACACAGAGATTCATTATGGAGAATTTCAAGTCTATATGGAATACCATCTAAAACTGTCAACACCATTAAGAACTTCTACAATGGACATATTTGTGCAGTCAAAACAGAAGAAGGGATGAGTGAATGGTTCCAGATTGAAACAGGTGTGAAACAAGGATGTATACTGTCTCCTTTGCTTTTTGGAATTACAATAGATTTCATAATGAAAAAATGCTGCATAGGTAACACAGGTATTGACTGGGTACATGGGACCAAACTAGAAGATCTTGATTTTACTGATGACATAACTCTTATCACTAACAATGTGAATTCCATGCAAGAAAAAACAGATAGCCTGTCTTCACTGGCTAGCAAAAATAGGACTTGAAATTAACAAGGACAAAACACAAATAATGAAACCTCCCTTTAATCAAAATGGAAAAATTCACATAGAAGGGACAGCTAATGAAGAAGTCAATCAATTTGCATACTTTGGCAGCTACATAGACCAGGATGGTGACACGAGAAAGGAAGTTAGAATTAGAATTGCAAAAGCAGCATCGATCTTCAAGAATCTTGAGAACATATGGCATTCAAAAGTTATAAGCAGAAAAACCAAGTTAAGGCTATTCAATTCTAATATAATATCCACCCTCATTTATGCATGTGAAAGCTGGAAAACAACTAAAGAAATAGACAAGAAATTAGACTCTTTTGAGGTTCTAAGGACTGTTATTGCCGGAGGTGGGGTGAAGAATTCGATCTCCATTCCAACGACGTGCGTCTCAAACAGCCTCTGGCAGTCAAGTCCAGCTCCTGGCCTTCCCGTGGCAGAACTGTTTAAAATGACAGGAGAAGGGGCGAAGGCGAACATCTGGTGCCTGAAAACCAGATACTTAGGGTAGATGAGTGGCACGTTTGGTACTCATCTACTGCTGCTGGCGAGATTCTTCAGCTGCCGTGCTTGGAGCGGTGCTCCTCCCGGCCAATGAAGAAAGGTGCAAATGGGGTTGCCGCGCAGCATCACTGCGGAAAAGGTTGTAGAAAGGATAAAGCGAAGCAAACAGTCAAATCATGGCACCTCTGGTCTGGAGGTCGGCCACGTCCTGAGTGCAGTCATATCGGGTGAAATGCATGAACCGGCTTATCCCAGAGGTTAAGACACTGCTGGCGAGACTCTCCGAATGCCGCGTGTGGAGTGAAGCTCCTCCCGGTCAAGGAAGAAAATGCGGAAAAGAAATAAAGGTTGCTGTGCGGCGCCGATGTGAAAAGGTGGTGGAAAGGATCAAGTGAAATTTAATCGGTATATCCAGTAGTATCGCTGCGAGAGCTACACATACCATGGCGCCTCTGCTCTAGAGGCCGGCCACGTCCGAAATACACATACACTGGTGAAATATGCCTAAACCAGCACACACCAGGGGTGGAACTTGATGGCTAGACATGTTATGCCACCTCCGCTCTAGAGGTCGGGTACGCCTAATATACACCCATATTGGTGAATTATGCCTAAACCGGCTTACACCAGGGGTGAATCTTGAAGGCTATGCATGTCACAGTACCTCTGGTCTAGAGGTCGGTCACGTCCCAAACACGCCCATACTGGGATAATACGCATAAACCGGCTCAACCCAGGGGTGGAAGTCACTAGTGGCGAGGATTCATCCTCCTGGACAAAAGCTCCATCCTGGTCACAACTAGGAAGGGTAGCGGCCACGACCACAAAATGCTGAAGTCGGAGACACTGGACCAGGGCAATCTAGATAGGCAACCACCTTTCACCCGGCGGGGATGTTTGCGTATCCTAATCACGCTGAGGTTTTCCGGTGAGAAAGTCCAACTCTGGACTGGATGGGCAACCACCTCTCACCCGGCGGTGATACATGGTTATCTCAAAACACGTCGAGGTTTTTCGGTGAGAAGGTCCAACTCTGGCCTGGGTGGGCTACCACCTCTCACCCAGCGGGGATGCACTGATATCCTAAACGCGTCGAGGTCTTCCGGTGAGAAAGTCCAACTCTAGACTAAACTGGTGCAACGAAAACCACGGTGTCACGCAATCCGCTTCAGAGATCCACCAAGAATACAGGCTAAAGCCCTGTGATACTCTGAACCTCTTGTGGTCCTCTCGGGGATCTCGTGTGGTCCTTTCGGGGACCACACAGGAGACCACGGGACCTAATGAGGACCACAGGCGTAAATTCAGTAGGATCACAGTGCGGTCTTGATGATAGAAGCGAACGAAGAAGAAGAAGAAGACTCTTTTGAAAACAAATGGCTCAGGAAAAATACTCAGCATCAAGTGGAACGAATTCAAGAACAATGCAGAGATAAGACAGATGAAAGAACAACAACCAGTCTCACGGGTGATCAGGAAAAGGAGATGGACATATGTTGGTCACGTGATGAGAAGAAACAGTCAGAGAATCCCAAAACAAGCTATAAAATGGAACACAGCAGGCCAAAGAAAAAGAGGCAGACCGCGTGAAACCCTGAAGAGGACATTGTTAAGAGAGGCCAAATTAATGGGCATAAAATCCCTTGATGAGGTTGAAAGACTCACCTAAGATAGAAACAAATTGGCGAACTACCTTGCGAGCCCTATGTGACGTTTAACAGCAGGGAAAGGATATAAGATAAGAATTTTCCTTAATAACGAACCTTCTTCAATATTCAGTATTACGTTCTTGTAGTATGGATATATTTGTTCTTTTTTTTGTCTCCATGGTATTTGAGGAACTCTTCTGTAGTATTTACATTCAAAAGTCTTTACGTGTTTCTCAGGTGTTTTGTTAAGTGTCCAGGTCTCACAGGCATATGTTGCGATGGGAAAGATGCATGCTCTTAATAATCTTATTTTTGTAGTTCTGTCTGGTCCTCTCCACAGCTTCTTTAGTTGTTTTATTTTTTGAAGAGTGATGGATGTCCTCCTTTTAATTTCCCTCATTGTATTTCCATTATTAATTAGTAATGGTCCCAGATATTCAACACTTTCCACCTCTTTAAATTTTTCCTAATTGATGCATATTTCCGCTGCCTTATTTGTTGTGTCAAATGTCATCAATTTAGTTTTCTTCGCATTAAGAGGTTTTGCTCTTCGCTGTTCTTACGGACTGATATCGTTAGTTTTTCCATTCCTTTTTGTGTTGTGGACAGTAATACTGTGTCATCAGCATATCTAATCTCTGGTAGTTGGTAACCTCTAATTTTTATGGCATCGTAAATTCTTTGTTTGTGGAAACTAGAAAACAAAATTATTGAAGAGAGCAATAGAGGTTATTGGCATCGTAATATTCATTGTTTACATCTTCTGTAACATTCATCGCTATATTTTCAGTATACAAGTTAAATAAGTAAGGCGACAGTATGCAGACCTGACCGACCCTTTGTTTTATGTCAAACCAAGTTGTTGTTTCACCATTTATTCTTACTTCTGCCTGTTGACCTAGATACAGAAGTGTTATTACTTGTGTCACATGTGTTGGAAATCCCATTGTTTTAATTATTTTCCAAATTTTCTGTATACAGTCAAATACCTTTGATTAGTCTATAAAAGATAGATTCACATTGAATTCTCTGCATCTCTCTATTATTAATCTTATGTTGAAAATATGATCTCTTGTTCCTCTTCCTTGTCTAAAACCAGCTTGGACCATACTGACTTCTTCTATTTTCTTACGAAGTCTACCCATTATGATTTTTAACAGACTTTTACTGGTATGACAAATCAGGGTAACAGTTCTGTAGTTTGTGCATAATTTCAGGTTTCCCTTTTTTTGGCAGTGGTATGAATATAGCTCTTTTCCATTCTTTTTGGCCAAGTACCTGATTGCCATATCTTTTTACATAGTGCATGATATATTGTTTTACATTCCTTTCCTCCTGCCTTAATGAGTTCAGCTGTTATCTCATCACATCCTGGTGATTTACCATTTTTGCAGGTTCTTTATTCCCCATAAAAGCAGTTAGAAGGGGACAAAAATCCGATCATCTCCTTGTCGATAAGAAAAAAAACCCGTTGATTTCCAGGACACAGGCTCCACTTAATGAAGCTCTGTAAAAAGTTTTTTTTCTGTTAAAAAAAGTTTAATAAATCAGGTTCAGCTTTTGTACTTCTTTGACTAAAAATTCTAGCACTGAAACAGCGGAGTCTTTAATGCTCCCACACAGAACTTTTTAAAAACTCATTTATAGTTTGGGTTGGGTGAAGGGGTGGGGGTGGGGGGGGGGGGAGGGAGAAGCGAGAAAGGGGTAGAACGGAGTATGGGCAAGTTTAATAAGGAGATAGGAAAGAAAGAAAAAAAAATCCATAGGGAAGGCAACTTTTCAGTGGGGCGAGGTGGGGGGGGGGGGCCCTAACCTTCCGGGGCAGGTGGGGGGGGGGGGTTGGGAATTTCCTTAAACTGTAATAACAGTACATCACAGGAGGGGCTTCGACTACAGAAACAATTTATATCACAGGAGGGGCTTAGACTACAGAAACAATTTATATCACAGGAGGGGCTTAGACTACAGAAACAATTTATATCACAGGAGGGGCTTAGACTACAGAAACAATTTATATCACAGGAGGGGCTTAGACTACAGAAACAATATATATCACAGAAGGGGCTTAGACTACAGAAACAATTTATATCACGGGAGGGGCTTAGACTACAGAAACAATATATATCACGGGAGGGGCTTCGACTACAGAAACAATACATAACAGGAAAGGCTTCAACTACAGAAACAACATATCACAGGAGGGGCTTAGACTACAGAAACAACATATCACAGGAGGGGCTTAGACTACAAAAACAACATATCATAGGAAGGGCTTAGACTGTAGAAACAGTGCATCACAGGAAGGGCTTAGACTACAGAAACAATACATAACAGGAAAGGCTTCAACTACAGAAACAACATATCACAGGAGGGGCTTCGACTACAGAAACAATATATATCACAGGAGGGGCTTAGACTATAGAAACAGTGCATCACAGGAAGGGCTTAGACTACAGAAACAACATATCACAGGAGGGGCTTCGACTACAGAAACAACATATCACAGGAGGGGCTTCGACTACAGAAACAACATATTACAGGAGGGGGTTCGACTACAGAAACAACATATTACAGGAGGGGCTTCGACTACAGAAACAACATATTACAGGAGGGGGTTCGACTACAGAAACAATACATAACAGGAAATGCTTCAACTACAGAAACAACATATCACAGGTGGGGCTTAGACTAGAGAAACAGTACATCACAGAAGTGTCTTCGACTAAAAAAAACAGTATATCACAGGAGGGGCTTCAACTATAGGAACAATACGTCACAGAAGAGGCTTCAACTACAGAAACAATACATCACTGGGGTGGTTTCGGGTTTAGGAACAATACATCGCAGAAGAGTCTTCAGCTACAGAAATAATATATCACAGGAGGGGCTTCGACTATAGAAACGATATATGACGATAGGGGCTTGGACTATAGAAATACTACATCACAGAAGAAGCTTCGACAGTAGGAACAATACGTCAGAGGAGGAACTTCGGATATAGGAACAATACATCACAGAAGAGACTTCGGCAATAGAAACAATACGTCACAGGAGGAACTTCGGCTATAAGAACAATATATCACAGAAGAGGCTTCGACAATAGGAACAATATATCACCAGAGGGGCTTCGTCTATAGAAATGATATATGACGATAGGGGCTTGGACTATAGAAATACTACATCACAGAAGAGGCTTCGACAATAGGAACAATACGTCACAGGAGGAACTTCGGCTATAGAAATAATATATCACAGAAGAGGCTTCGATAATCGGAACAATACGCCACAGGAGGAACTTTGACCATATTAACAATACATCACAGAAGAGTCTTCGATAATCGGAACAATACGTCACAGGATGAACTTTGGCTATAGGAAGAATACATCACAGAAGAGTTCGATAATCGGAACAATACGTCACAGGAGGAACTTTGGCCATAGGAACAATACATCACAGAAGAGGCTTCGACAATAGGAATAATATATCACCGGAGGGGCTTCGGCTATAGGAACAATATATCACGGAAGGGACTTGGACTATTGGAACAATACATCACGGGAGCATAAAACTTCATCTGCAGAAATAATCTATCACCATCACTCACGAGACTTTCTGCTTCAAGAAGTTATGTTATCTATGGCCTCTTTCTACGACAGTATTGTCCATCAATCAATCAATCATGTGCCATGCCGCATGGTGTAGGCGATAATTTCTTTCCACAATTCTCTGTCTTTAGACTTGATTATGAGATCCCCTGGTGACTTTCTTCCTAACCACTCTGACAGCCCATCCAGTAACTTCTCTCTCTGTCTTCCTCTGTCTCTTCTTCTCTCAATTTTTCCAGTTGCCACATTGTGTTCCAATTGTTCTCTTCTCATAAAATGTCCTATAAGTATCGCTTGTATGCCTTTGATCTTTGTTGTAATTTGCCTTTTAACTCCAGCCTCTCTTAAGACTTCTTCGTTGGTTTTCTTAGCTGTCCATGGTACCTTCAACATCCTTATTAGGAACCACATCTCCATGGCCTCCATTTCTCGGTGTATTCTCTTATTCATGGATCATGCTTCACATCCATAAGACAAAATTGGCTCGATGTAATATTTAAGTACTCGGAATCTTGTTTCCAGTGATATGGATCTATTGCGCAAGATGTTTCTCATTTTCTGGAATGCTGACTTGGCCTGAGCACGTCTGCTTTTTATTTCGTTGTGACATTTCCAATCAATTGTTATAATCGTTCATAATTACTTGAATTTACCAACTTGTTTCAGCTCTGTGCCATCGATGGAAATGCTATATTTTGGTGTTATTCTTTCTTGATATTCCTGGTAAGCTCTCTATGTTTCTCATTATGTTTTCGCTGTACAAGGAGAAGAGGTCAGAAGATAGAACACATCCTTGTCTTACTCCCAGTTTTATGTCATGGAATGCTCCTGTTTGGTTCTCAACCCTCATTGCTGCTGATTTCTGCCAGTATATGTTTTTGATGAGTTTCAGATCTCTTCCATCTATGCTGATGTCTTCCAGCGTTCTTATAATTTCTGTGTGTCTCACACATTTCCATACTCTCATTATTAGTTACTTTGTCCCACTAATCATTACTCTCCGTCTTAGACCACGTATGTAGCTGCTTTCTGTGATAATAACTACTCTCCCGCCTTAGACCATGTAAATAGCTGCTCTGATAATCATTACTATCCCATCTTAGACCATGCATATAACATGCTCTCTGTGGTTATCATTGCTCTCCCATCTTAGACCATGTATATAGCTGCTCTCTGTGGTTATCATTCCTCTCCCATCTTAGACCATGTATATAGTTGCTCTCTGTGATAATCACTAACTCTCCCGTCCTAAACTATGTATATAGTTGCTGTCTGTGATAATCACTACTCTCCCGTCTTGACCGTGTATATAGCTGCTCTCTGCACTAGCATATCAGCTAGCAGCTTGTCCAGCTGATGTGACGACACGATTTAGGCTCTACCTAGGCCACGTGTTCATCCCCAGAAACGTGTTCACTATGTCGACTCATGCACCGCAGTCAGGATATTTGATCCTCAAGTCTGCACAAAAGTAACCTAGTCCAAAACTTACCGCGGTAACAATGTCGGCCAGCAGACGAGTTAACTCCCCTCTTTAACCAAACCTATCAAGCACTTCCCTTCTAAGGCAAGTCGCTTTTATATTCACTGGCCAATCTTTACGCCTACATAATTGTTTTATAAGCTGCTGATCTGCTGAATTTAGATCAGTACTTAAATTGTCCCAGTTCCGTGGAAAATGATCTCTCTGTTACTTTTGGTTCTAAAAGCATTCTGGGCACTTCTCTTCCTGCAATATTCTTAAACAATGGACGATGGCTTAAACTATGGACGATGGCTTAAACTATGGACGATGGCTTGTTTGCTGTGTAATTAGTCTGTCATTCTACACACAGAAACTGACTAACAAAATCTTTCATTATTAGATCGTACCTGCAGTCATTTATCATCCTATCTCCAATTTGACTTTCCACTCGTCCACAGAGAAGAATTAGTATTACATCTTTCCCCAGAAGGAAAACTATTAGCCAAATAGACATGGTTACACTAGAGAATCTGCTCGTAACACATCGCTAACGTGCCTGAAGACTATTAAAATTTAAAACTGAAAGAAAATATTCTGTCCAAGAAAATCAGGCTGTTATTGCCCTTCTCTAATCTACATGTACTAAATAACGCCATAAAGCTTTGTCTCTAAACTACATGTATTAAATAACGCTATACAAGTTTTGTTTCCAAACTTCATTCATTCATTTGCATGTCCCTTGTGGAAATTTGCCTCCCTAACAGCACTCCTGTAGGCCTCTCGGTTGTGAGCAAGATGGTCTGCTGCTGATGCATCCACTTGCAGATCATCAACGATGTCTTGCAGCTATCTTCGCCTTGGTCTTCCTCTCTTTCTTTTTCCCATTATGTACCCTTCTAAGACGGTTTTCTCTAGATTATCATGACGTTTAATGTGTCCAAAATATTTAAGTTTTATCTCTGCAATTCTCTATTATTAATCTCATATTTAATATATGATCTCTTGATCCTCTTTCTTGCCTGAAACCAGCTTGGACTATATTGACTTCTTCTTCTATTTTCTTACCAAATCTACCCATTATGATTTTTAACAGAATTTTACTGGCATGACTAATCAGGTCAACAGTTCTGTAGTTTGTGCATAATTTCAGGTTACCTCTTTTTCGGCAGTGGTATGAATATAGTTCTTTCCCATTCTTTTGGCCAAATACTTGAATACCGTATCTTTTTACATAGTGCATGATAGATTGTTGCACATTCCTTTCCTCCTGCTTTAATAAATTCAGCTGTTATCTCATCACATCCTGGTGATTTACCATTTTTCAGATTCTTTATTGCTCATACAACTTCTTCTGCTGTCGGTTTGGGTTCTTTCTCATCCAGATGTACTAAATAACGTCGTACAAACTTTGTATCTAAAGTACATGTACGTACTAAATAACGCTATACAACCTTTGTCTCTAAACTCAATATTACGCTTTGTCTTTAAACTCAGTATTACACTTTGTCTCTAAACTCAAGATTACGCTTTGTCTCTAAACTTAAGATTACACTTTGTCCATAAACTCAAAATTACGCTTTGTCCCTACACTCAAGATTATGCTTTGTCTTTAAACTCAGTATTACGCTTTGTCCCTACACTCAAGATTACGCTTTGTCCCTAAACTCAAGATTACACTTTGTCTCTAAACTCAAGATTACGCTTTGTCCCTAAACTCAAGATTACGCTTTGTCCCTACGCTCAAGATTATGCTTTGTCTTTAAACTCAGTATTACGCTTTGTCTCTAAACTCAAGATTACGCTTTGTCCCTAAACTCAATATTACGCAGGCCTTGTTCAGATGGAGATGTTGCTGAGCTCTGAGACTCGCTGGATGGTGTTACTGGTGAACTTGTAGACTCGCTGGATGGTGTTACTGGTGAACTTGTAGACTCGCTGGATGGTGTTACTGGTGAACTTGGAAACTCGCTGGATGGTGCTCCTGGTGAACTTGGAGACTCGTTGGATGGTGTTCCTGGTAAACTTGTAGACTCGCTGGATGGTATTCCTGGTGAACTTGGAAACTCGCTGTATGATCTTCCTGAGGAACTTGGAGACTCGCTGGATGGTGATAATGGTGAACTTGGAGATTCGTTGGATCTTGCTTACAACCGAGAGGCCTACAGGAGAGCTGTTAGGGAGGCAAAGTTCCGCAAGGGACATACAAATGAATGAATGAATGTTATATACACATCAAATCAACAAGACACACAGGCTTCCAACAACTATACAGCAGAACAAAGTGTAATACACTATACTACAACTGGAACCTGCAGACCATCAACACCACCAACATTAACATTCCAGAGGAAGACTGAGCCAAGTCTACTGTTAGAATAAACATTCCATACAACATTTATTAATGGACCAAAATGAAAGGTGATCAAATGAAGACGAGTACGTAGCCAATCAGATTGAAAAAAAACAACAATGATTCTCAGTGTGAATTATTCGACGCCATATGGGAAGAAAAACGGTTACATTACAATTACAGCATAAAATACCTACTCACAAGACCAACTCTGCAAGGTGACACGAACTTTCAAAAACATGACCATCATGAACTACCATAGACGGGGCTAAGCCCAAATCTCACAAAAATCTCTGATCTAGATTCCTGGCCCAGATTTTCAAAGATTAACCTATCAAGACCCATCTTCTACCAACAGCTAGACTAAGTCACATCGTCTTTGTTTACGTGGGTGCCCATCTAGGTCTTTTGATATCTGTGGTGCCCATGCTGGTTCTTCTTTGTCTGTCCTAGGTGTAAGACTGTTATCTCAGGTTTATTATAAATGGTTATAAACTACTACAGAGCTATAGTTAGTGTCGTAAATGAAAACAGTAGCGGTAGTAAGGCAAGTCTTTAAATATCTCCCATTTCATAGCCCATGTTTATTATTTTGTACGTGACTGTGTGCTTTACTAAATATCCGTCAGAAGAGGTATTATCTTTCTAGTCACGATTCTGATCTTCGTAGCCTAATCACTTGCCACTCACAAAGTTTTCAATCACGCTGGAATTTCAGAGTCAACCGTTTTCAAAGAAACAGTCAACGTAATTACCTGAAACATGAAAGCAGTATACAACATAAGATTTCATTTGAAGAAGAAAAGATATTTTAAAATTTTTATCTTGCGACCAACTATTCTAATAGTTTATTTTTATGAATCTAAAGTGGAAGCTACATGTTTGTGGACAATGTGCTCGCCATAGTTTCAAACGACAGGAACAAAAGAGCTTGAAATGCTGAGTTTACTTTCTTTTTTGGCAAAGACAACGAAGACTAGCAAAATAGCGCCAAGAATGGCTTTTGGAACACATACAGTTCTAGAGAAGATAGGATATGCCGCACTACATAATCCTTGTTTTAAAAAATATATTAGGGGAGAACTGTGCAAGAGAAGAACGAGGCTGATCTGCCACTGTCGACGGTTGGTCTCTATGTGGGTGACTGTGGATCATTTGACCGATTCCTAAACCTTTTGAGTAAGAAAGCTAGGCCGAGGTGCCCGTCTTTCTTACACAGAGGATAAAAAAAAAAAGAGCTAAATTAGTGTTTCATTTTTCATCTGTTTTTCGTGTTTTTTTTCAGTGTTGTTCTTGTATGCGGTCCCTTAAAAAGACATTAGCCAAAATATTGGATTGTTGTATGTTCTTCTTTTAATACGTGCTCTTCTTACTTTCTGCCACTCTCGTCCCTGACCACTTTTCTCAATCTTTCTGTCTTTTTGTAAAACGGAACCATACACCTTTGTCTACATTTATTACTAGATCCAGTTTTACCGCAGCCGTCATCTCTCTTATTTATCTTCTTATATCTTATATTCTTCCCGTGCCGTTAAACGTCACATAGGGCTCGTGAGGTAGTTTGCCAACTTTTCCTGTCTTCGGTGAGCCTTTCAACCTCATCAAGGTATTTTATGCCTATTAATTTGGCCTCCCTTAACAATGTCCTCTTCAGAGTTTCATGTAGTCTGCTTCTTCAGCTTGTTGTGTTCCATTTTATAGCTTGTTTTGGGATTATCTGACTGTTTCCTTTCATCACGTGACCAACATATGTCCATCTCCTTTTCCTGATCACCCATGAGACTGGTTGTTGTTCAGTCGTCTGTCTTATCTCTGCATTGTTCTTGAATTCGTTCCACGTGATGCCGAGTATTTTTCTTAGGCATTTGTTCTCAAAAGAGTCTAATTTATTGTCTGTATCTTTAGTTGTTTTCCAGCTTTCGCATGTATAAAAGAGGGTGGATATTACATATGAATTGAATAGTCTTAACTTGGTTTTTGTGCTTATAACTTTTGAGTGCCATATATTCTCAAGATTCTTGAAGATCGATGCTGCTTTTGCAATTCTAAATCTAAATTCTTTTCTGGTCTCACCATCCTGGTCTATGTAGCTGCCGATATATGCAAATTGATTGAATTCTTCAACAGCTGTTCCTTCTACATATATATTTCCATTTTTATTAATGGGAATTTTCATTATTTTTGTTTTGTCCTTGTTAATTTCAGGTCCTATTTTGCTAGCCAGTGAAGACAGGATATCTGTTTTTTCTTGCATGGAATTCACATTGTTACTGATAAGAGTTATGTCATCAGCAAAATCAAGATTTTCTAGTTGGATCTCATGTACTCAGTCAATACTTATGTTTACTGTGCAGCATATTTTCATTATGAAGTATATTGTAATTCCAAAAAGTAAAGGAGACAGTATACATCCTTGTTTCACACCTGTTTCAATCTGTAACCATTCACTCATCCCTTCTTCCGTTTTGACTGCACAAACATATCCATTGTAGAAGTTCTTAATGATGCTGACAGTTGTAGAAGGTACTACATATTCTTGGAGTAAAGATCTGGTCGATACAGCTTCTCCCTTTTCAAAATCCTGCTTGTTCTTCTCTCATTGCGATATCCAATATATCTTTAAGTCTATTCAAAATGACCTTGCAAAATACTTTTGAAACGACTGATATTAAGGTTACTTCTCTCCAATTGTTACAGTCACTAAAGTTGCCTTTTTTGAGGGGGGGGGGGTATTTTAACAATGATAGCAGTATATTGAATGTTAGGATTTAAGATAGATAACTCGTCTGAGAATTGGAACATTTGTATAAAATTAGTTATCTTCCAAAGTAATCAGCTGTTTGTGAGTAGAGTCCATCTGCTTTGTCTCGGGTTGCACGAGGGTCACGGTTAAGGTATGACAGGAAACATTTCAGGTGAGAGAGAAATCATTTGACTGAGAGACACTTGTGTTTTGTGTATCGTCTGATATAGTCGTAGATTAGGCTGTTAGAAATATTGCTGTTTAGTGAAATAGACATAGTATAGAGTGTATTAGAATGTTCAGATAGCGACAGCAGTCTGCCGGGAACATATATCGTGGAAATGTCCAGTCTTGTGTCCATGGATTTTGTTGATGCTTTTGTCGTTCTCGCCATATCGCTCATCGACTCACTGTCACCCCGTGCATCATTAAAATCATTTCAACTGTAAAGTTGCTGCCTCTGTATTACTATTTCCACTGAGAGAGAATGAACCTGGGAGCAAGTAAGTCTGTGAAGTGAATAATAAAACAGATGCAAAACGACGTAGAATAGTCGTAGATTAAATGAGATAAAATATTAACAGTAACTGATAAAGTCAACACTTGTCGTTGTAAACAGAAAAAACATTATTCAAGTGGACAATAGTGGAATTTTACAGAGAGATGAGCAACAAGGTTACATTCTACACATAGAAGATTGAATTACACAGGGGAATCACCCCGAGTAAACTGTTTTATCTTTTCTTCTTTCCAAATCTTATTGAACATTCTCTGTAGTTGTCTCATGTTGTCACTATTGATAGCTTTTAAAATTTCGGGTGTTATTTCATCTCCACCTGTAGCTTTGTTGTTAGTTATTAAATTCACTGCTCTTTCAGTTTCATGCAATGTAATTTCATCTAGGTTGACATTTAGTTGTGGGGTTGGTAAGTCGGTTTCAAAGTTTAACAATTCTTTTGGGTGTGGTCGAATAAGTATTTCTTGTAAGTATTCAGCCCATCTTTGCTTTTGGTCTTTACTTGATGTTAATAGGGTTCAAGTTTGCTAAGGACTGGTCTTTCTTTAGATGTAATAATACCTGTTTCCTCTTTTGTATATTATATAAAGTTTTGCCGTCTCCTGTTTTTGTTGCTGTCTCTGCCTCTTTCGCCATATTGTCTATGTATTCTCTTTTATCCCTTCTAGCTGAACTTTTTTTTCTACTTTCTTCTCTATTTCTTATCTATAGACGCTTAGAAAACTTTTTATCCACAGATAAACGATCACCAAAACGTAATCAATCGTTTAGCAAGTTTTTAACATTTCAAAGATTTATCTTCCTTATTTATCATTTTTCCCCACACAAAACTTTATATAGACATGTTGTTCTGTTTTGCCTATTTATTACAATGACGAAAAAGATGTTTCTGTTTACTATATTTCCCAGTTCACCTGACTAAAACCTGAAGAAACTGCTGTTTCAAGGTCTAGACCACTTTCTGGTACTTCATACATATTTCAGGAAAGATCACTGTCTCAGTGCTGACACTTGGTAACAGAATAAGACTTGTCGTAGAGCTTTCTGATTATATCTCGTATTTGAAGGATCACAGCTTCTTCAGCTTTTTAAAACTTAAAATGTACCATTGTCTGCACAACTGGAAAAAGGTCTAATTACTACAATCCATATTTTGGGAAACACTGTTTTAAGAAAACGAATGAGGGGAGCTATATATCGAGACCACTGTTCCATCTAAACACACGAAAAAATAAAATCATACCATGGACATTGAAACCCCGCATAAAAAAAACATGGAACTGCTACTTTTATTTTCCAGTTTCAAGACGTTACTCCGTGCTATAATTGTGGTCAAGAAAAATACAATGGTGGTACATGCTTTTTCCTTTACTGTTTCTTTCTTGTTGAGATATGACTTTAGAATCGGATGTTCCTCTGGTGTTTTATTGCGTAGTTTCGGTAGTACTGTAGCAGAATCGTGACGAAGCAAGTGGGCACACAGAAAATAGAGGGTCATTAAAATAAACGGGCAATTGAATTTCCAGTGCTGAAATGTGCAGGCCTTTACAGTGTGTGTGTGTGTGTGTGTGTGTGTGTGTGTGGGTGTGGGTGTGTGTGGGTGTGTTTTACAATGTTGTACACAATATTTGTTTTGCACATGAGCTGACCATTTTCTACACAGACCCTTAGGGGGAACATAGATTCAGACTTTCAGTATTAGCACAGACATAACAGACCTTTCACAAGCGTCTGGCCTCCAGCTGTTCGTTAGTGAAGAGAAAGTCTTAGATGTCGTTAAGCATAACGACTGACTAGATCTGACAAAACGCCCGTAGAAGAATTAGAATATCTCGATGAATTTGATGTGAAAGTAATAACAAAAACTGACAAACAACATCTGTAACAGTGGACCTAAACTAAGTGACCTATTTAACATTCATCCTCGTAGCTTTCCAGCGCCCCCACCCCCCCCCTCACCCCCCGCCCCCCCCCCTCCCAATGAAAATATTCGAACAGTAAGACTTTTTTTTGTCATATAAAATTACTGTTGATAGTTATTGTGAGAAGAACTAGACATAGAATAATTAACTAGAGAAGAAACGTGCAGCTTCGAATCGTAGAAAGAAAAGGAAAATATATATAACCCCACATACGCACTAAGAACTTTAATAGAGAGAACTTTAGGATTAATTTGTCTGCGTCATTGGCCTGCTATATTAAAACGTCAAATTACAATGCAATAGTTCGTAATAATAAAGGGTCGCTACTTTACGGCGTATATAAGAACTTTGGTAGACAGAGCTGCATGGCTTCATCTTTGTTCAGAGATAGAAAAGGTGAGGAAAGTGGTTGGGAGGGAGAGTGGCAGAAAGGAAGATGGACACGTATAAGAGAAGAATATACAACAATCCAGTATTTCGGCTAAAGCTCTTTTCAAGGATAATTAATGATATATTATCATAACTCATATCATCAAATGACATCACAACATTGCTCTTATTCAGCGGTTTGTCAGTTTCTTTAATGTTTTTTCTTATGCATGGAAAGATACATTATGTCTATACTAAGGAATTTGATAATAAAGACAGAGATGAAGAGATTATGAAGATGTTAGAGGATATAGATACTTACTGCAAAGATCTGAGATGCCCCCCATGTTTTAGAATCTGCGATACTAAGAGATTACCAAATATCTTTTCATGAAGAGAATCGGTGTGTGTCAGATAAGTTCTGACTATAAAATGTCAGTGTCACTCCTTGTAACAGATGATCAGTGGTCATTGGTTATCCGTAAGCAGTAGGGGCACTTTTCATTTGCGAGCGTGGTTTTGAAGCAGTTAGATGTTAACTGTTGTGAAACTTGCTTAACATCATTTTGATGACCATCATCTTCATTTAGTGTTACAAGATTATAAACTTCCTAATGTTAAGTTTGCCCACAAGGGAGAGAATAAACATAATTACTACACGTAATACATGAAACTTTCATTGTCATATTGGTGTACGACATTCTTGCAGCTGATTGGGGGTAATAACTTGGGATGAAGACATATCGTTGGGTTACATTGGCTATCCTCACATCTCGGAACAGTTTCCAAACTATAAGGTTTATGAGCAAACTCTCCCCTCACGAAAGAAACATAGATCCTCTTTGTGAAAAGAGACAAATTTAAACCAGTTACAACTCTAACTCCTCAAATTCAGTACATTTCTACAAACTCTACTTCCTCAAAATCGATATATATCTACAGACTCTACCTCCTCAAAATTGGTACATTTCTACAGACTCTGCCTTCTCAAGATCGGTACATTTCTACAGACTCTACTTCCTCAAAATTGATTGGTACATTTCTACCAACTCTATCTCCTCAAATTTGGTACATTTATGCAAACTCTACCTCCTAAAAATTGGTACATTTCTACCAACTCTACCTCCTCAAATTTGGTACGTTTCTATCAACTCTTAACTCCTAAAAATTGGTACATTTCTACCAACTCTACCTCCTCCAAATCGGTACATTTCTACCAACTCTACCTCCTCCAAATCGGTACATTTCTACCAACTCTACCTCCTAAAAATTGGTACATTTCTACCAACTCTACCTCCTAAAAATCGGTACATTTCTACCAACTCTACCTCCTAAAAATTGGTACATTTCTACCAACTCTACCTCCTAAAAATCGGTACATTTCTACCAACTCTACCTCCTAAAAATTGGTACATTTCTACCAACTCTACCTCCTCCAAATCGGTACATTTCTACCAACTCTACCTCCTAAAAATTGGTACATTTCTACCAACTCTACCTCCTAAAAATCGGTACATTTCTACCAACTCTACCTCCTCCAAATCGGTACATTTCTACCAACTCTACCTCCTCCAAATCGGTACATTTCTACCAACTCTACCTCCTAAAAATCGGTACATTTCTACCAACTCTACCTCCTAAAAATCGGTACATTTCTAGCAACTCTACCTCCTAAAAATTGGTACATTTCTACCAACTCTACCTCCTAAAAATCGGTACATTTCTACCAACTCTACCTCCTAAAAATTGGTACATTTCTACCAACTCTACCTCCTAAAAATCGGTACATTTCTACCAACTCTACCTCCTAAAAATTGGTACATTTCTACCAACTCTACCTCCTCCAAATCGGTACATTTCTACCAACTCTACCTCCTAAAAATTGGTACATTTCTACCAACTCTACCTCCTAAAAATCGGTACATTTCTACCAACTCTACCTCCTCCAAATCGGTACATTTCTACCAACTCTACCTCCTCCAAATCGGTACATTTCTACCAACTCTACCTCCTAAAAATCGGTACATTTCTACCAACTCTACCTCCTAAAAATCGGTACATTTCTAGCAACTCTACCTCCTCCAAATCGGTACATTTCTACCAACTCTACCTCCTAAAAATCGGTACATTTCTACCAACTCTACCTCCTAAAAATCGGTACATTTCTACCGACTCTACCTCCTAAAAATCGGTACATTTCTACCAACTCTACCTCCTCCAAATCGGTACATTTCTACCAACTCTACCTCCTAAAAATCGGTACATTTCTACCAACTCTACCTCCTAAAAATTGGTACATTTCTACCAACTCTACCTCCTAAAAATCGGTACATTTCTACCAACTCTACCTCCTCCAAATCGGTACATTTCTACCAACTCTACCTCCTAAAAATCGGTACATTTCTACCAACTCTACCTCCTAAAAATCGGTACATTTCTACCAACTCTACCTCCTAAAAATCGGTACATTTCTACCAACTCTACCTCCTAAAAATCGGTACATTTCTACCAACTCTACCTCCTAAAAATCGGTACATTTCTACCAACTCTACCTCCTAAAAATCGGTACATTTCTACCAACTCTACCTCCTAAAAATCGGTACATTTCTACCAACTCTACCTCCTAAAAATTGGTACATTTCTACCAACTCTACCTCCTAAAAATCGGTACATTTCTACCAACTCTACCTCCTAAAAATCGGTACATTTCTACCAACTCTACCTCCTAAAAATCGGTACATTTCTACCAACTCTACCTCCTAAAAATCGGTACATTTCTACCAACTCTACCTCCTAAAAATCGGTACATTTCTACCAACTCTACCTCCTAAAAATCGGTACATTTCTACCAACTCTACCTCCTAAAAATCAGTACATTTCTACCAACTCTACCTCCTAAAAATCAGTACATTTCTACCAACCACAAGTCCGCCTGCACCTAGAACTGCTTCCTATTCTGGTCATTCTCTTATTCCTCTGCCCAAATCCAGCACATGGTTTCTACCTACTCAGATTCCGTCCAAATTATCTTCTGACTCCCTCGCCACAACTCCACCTCCAGGTCCACATCCCTGATATCAGAGACACCAGCAGGAGGTAGCATAAGAGCGTCACTAGCTCGCTGACTCTGATTCTCTATGGCCCTGGCATAGGTGTTTTAGATCTCCCAAGAGCCACCGTGAAGGGCAGCATGGAAATATGATTTATAAGCCACAGAAAGAAACTTTCAAAAGTTCTTAGAATATATGATTGATCTCTCTACACTTTTCCTACTTAAAAACTCCACAGATGCAGTTGTGTGAATTTCTTTTCTCTGCAGATAAGACCTAAGATTTTTGAGTTATATCGGAATTATCGCCCTTGGAAAAAAAGGGAATGAAATCCCATGTAGTGAGAACCTCAGCTTGTCAGAAAGTTGAAACTTAGGCATATTTTTGGTTTCAGAACTTAAAAGTATCTTTAAAAAGTAACCTAAAATACCATTAAAAAATCCCTTGCCCATATTGCCTGCTATCAATGCTAGAAAGATTAATGTTGAAAATGAGGTGTGTGGAAACAAAAATCCCACAGAATCTGGTTACAGAAAATACTGGGAAATATCAGTCTTAAAGTAATTAAATTTTTCTTGATGAAATAATAAAATGGCAACAAAAAAAAAATTCCACACTGAAATTTGTAGTTTATAAACACCAGAATCTTGAACAGTTTCTCCTCCGGAGATGAAAGTTTTTTTATTTTATTTTTTTTTTTTGTCCTGAAAGCTGTCAACACTCTCACAGGAAGGTGAAGACAAGGGAGGTAATGCAGAAATTTCCTGATATACCTCGATCAATACAGGAAGTGTTGAGATGGAAAAGTGTAATACGTTAAAGCTTGTGCTGTACTTTTTTTTCTTCCTTAAACGTGTGTGTGTGTCTTTTTTTTTATTAAAGTAGGGGGTTGGGGGCGGGTTGTCCTCTAACGGTGGAGCTTGATATTGGAAAATTTATTACAGTGGAATCAATTCAGTTTTTAATCGTCTCTCTATCCCTCACTACATGTTTCTCATCTTACAGCCTCACGTGGGATATGAACACTTAGTCTTTATATTTTGGATTGAAGTATCTTACTTGTTTGTTTAATGTATCAACAGTCATAGACTGACTTCTTATTTTAAAAAAATGATTGTGATATTCGAAGTGTCTGTTTGAATAACTGTATAAATAGTTATACTCGTAGTTATGAACTGTTTCTTTGCTTAATTAACTATTTCCTGTCATTTTTAAAATGAGGTAACAACTGTTATGCAGTCTCATTCATTTGCGTCATATTTCGTGTGTTTTGTTTCATTTATGTGTGGAAAATGTTTTGTCACATTTTCACTTTTCTTGCATTTTGATTGTTATGCGAAATGTACAACAGATAAGCTATACATGAACTAGGAACTATACTTGATTGAATTACTTTTATCTGTAAGAATTGACTGAAATGATTTGTTACTTAAGTGAGTCACGTGTCTGAAAACTGATACAGGACTGGAAGACTGAAATTAATCACTCTTTAATAAATCTTAACAGGATAGGAAAAGGCTGCCTGATCTGTAGTCTCTTTATTTAACAGTGTATGTAAAGACACACAGCGCTCCACGAAGTATTTGGTTGTATTTGTTGTGATGCCAGTGAGTGAATGTGGCTGTGGGACTTTGTAGACAGGATAGCAGGACATACGGCAGGTCAAGGACTGATGACTTGTCACTCCTAGAAGCTGAGGATTTTGACCTATTGTCGCATCCCTCGCCTAACCTTAACCAACGGACCTCAGGTGTGTAACCTTTTCGTCCATACCCGCGTCATATCCCAAAGCAGATTCAATCTCCCATACGCTCTTATCTTATCTTATCTTATCTTATATCCTTCCCGTGCCGTTAGACGTCACACAGGGCTCGCAAAGTAGTTCGCCAATATTTCCTGTCTTCGGCGAGTCTTTCAACCTCAACAAAGGATTTTATGCCTGTTAACTTGGCCTCTCTTAATAATGTTCTCTTCAGAGTTTCACGCGGTCTGCCCCTTTTTCTTCGGCCTGTTATGTTCCACTTGATAGCTCTACCACCACAAAAATAGTAGGGACTGGTCCCTCAGGCATAAAGCATAGGAAAAAAAAACACGCTGGGCGCTGATCTGATCCAGGCTAAGATGTCTTCTCTTCGATGGCCGCCGATTGAAATGAATAACTTTTCCGCGATCGGAAATCACGCCGGGGCGAGAATTCTTTTCGAGCAATCGTGTATTTTCTACCTCGGCCTATTCGTACTTTTCTAATTTCGTAAAATAATTTTGAGACGGATACTGTCTCAGTAACAAGGGAGAAAACCACAAGAGTTGAGGAAACTGGTCTGAGTGCATCATTTAAACGAGGGACCGAATACATACAGTCTCTGGTAACGAATGTTCGACTTATTACCCGTGTAAAGCCTGCTATATTAAAACGTCAAATTAAAATGCAATAGTTCGTAATAACAAAGGGTCTCTATTTTGCGGCTTATATAAGAACTTTGATAGACAGAGATGCATGGCTTCATCTTTACTCAGAGATATAAAAGGTGAAGAAAGTGGTTGGGAGGGAGAGTGGCAGAAAGTAAGATGGGCACGTATAAGAGAAGAATATACAACAATCCAGTATTTCGGCTAAAGCCCTATTCAAGGATAAATAATGATGTATTATCATAACTCATATCATCAGTAAATAAATGACATCACAGCATTGCTCATATTCAGCGGTGTGTCAGTTTCTTTTAATGTTTTTTTTTTTTGTTCTTATGCATAGAAAGATACATTATACGAGTATACTATATACTAAGACAAACATTTGACCAATCGGCGGTAGATACGACCCGTACCTAACCGTTCTGACTTAAGTACGAATTCGGCTTACGAACAGACTCAGGAACGGAACTCGCTCATGACCATGCGACTTCCTCACGTATATTCGACAACTACCTCAGCCAACGATCGATAATAAGATAGCACTCGACGATGAGCACAAACGACAGAAATGTAAATGGAAGAAGATATAATTACATTCTGAAGCCAAGGAGGTGTGCTAACTGAGTCTGCAAATCATTGGATAATATTGTACCCAGAAAAACCGCCTGGCTGTCTTGCGCCATAGGAAAGACCTGACACTTGCGACAATTTCTGCTCAATATAAGTGTTTAAAATTCAGACCTGCTCCCTTCTAAGGTCTGCAACTTAGACAGCTGCTTATTTTTGTCAGTGACAGCACATGTCCTCATCCTACCTTATATACATTATGCCACTTCACTGACTGCAACTTTTTAGAAATTGGAATATTAATTTCGGTTTTCATAGGAAAGTGTAGTATAACTCTTGACGGCATCAGGAAAGTGTAGTTTAACATTTAACATCACCAGGAAAGTGGAATGTAACACTTAGCGTCATCAGGAAAGTGTAGTTTAACACTTAGAGTCATTGTGAAAGTGTGGTTTGACACTTAACGTCATCGGGAAAATGTGGTTTAACATTTAATAACGCCATCGGGAAAGTGTGGTTTAACACTTAATAACATCATCGAGAAAGTGTGGTTTAACACTTAATAACGTCATCGAGAAAGTGTAGTTTAACACTTAATAACGTCATCGGGAAAGTGTGGTTTTACATTTAATAACGTCATCGGGAAAGTGTGGTTTAACACTTAATAACGTCATCGGGAAAGTGTGGTTTAACTCTTGACACCAACTGTTTACTTCCTCTCCCTGAACGAATTTTTACTGGTCTGACCTTAAGTTTACGACACAGCCCTAAACTGACATCTGTCTGCTTCACTACGGTCTGACCTGCTTTTATCCAGTTCTCAGGTTTCTCAGTTCAAAACAGCGGAAGCCACACATACACCTGATGTTATCGCTGTAAGTGGAATTGCGTCCTAGTTTATTAGAGTGTTTTTGTTTTTGCGTCATTTTCTGATACTGTTTATGGGTTAAAAAATGTATTTTTCTCAATCATCATCATCATCATCATGTGCATGCCGGGCGGCGTGGACAATCATACTCCTCCAAAGATCTCGGTCCTTGATATTTCAGAGTAACTGTTGCTGATTTCTTTCCATCCCACAATGCCATGTCTTTTAGTATTTGTTTCCTCTGTCGTTCTCTTTTTTTTTGTGCCCATGATATTTAAAGAACTCTTCTGTAGCATTTACATTCAAAGGCATTTATGTGTTTCCCAGCTGTTTTGTTAAGTGTCCAGGTCTCATAGGCATATATTCCGATGGGAAAGATGCATGCCCTTAATAATCTTATTTTTGTAGTTCTGTCTGTTCCTCTCCACAGCTTCCTTAGTTGTTTTACTCTTTGAAGAACGATAGATGTCCTCCTTTTAATTTCCCTCATTGTATCTCCATTGTTAGTAGTGATCCAAGATATTCAAAACTCTCCACTTCTTCCAATTTTTCCTCATTAATGCATATTTCAGCTGCCTTATTTGTTTTGTCAGTTGTCACCAGTTTAGTTTTCTTCGCATTAAGATAGAGGTTTTGCTCTTCACTATTCTTACGGACTGACATAATTAGTTTTTTTCCATTCCTTTTTGTGTTGTGGACAGTAATACTGTGTCACCAGCATATCTAGTATTTCATAACCTCCAATTTTTATCTTGCTTAAAACCGAGAGGTCTTCGCCTTCAAGAGAGCTGTTAGGGAGGCAAAATTCCGCAAGGGGGCATGGAAATGACTAACTGGTCGTCCTCTAGCTGTCCTGTCTTTAATTTTGCCCATTGTTATGATGTTTTCCAATTTCTCTCTTCTCATCACATACGCCAAGAACGATGGTTGCCTTTTTCTTTATCTTTGTTATTATATTACGTTTTTCATTAGCTTGTATTTTCGTATGTGATTTTTTAAAAACATCAAAGGAGGTAACACACTTATTTTAAAAAAGGATGTGAGTATCATATAAGAAAAATGACAGCGATTTGATGAAAAATGATATTATCTTTGTTATTACTCGTCTAATGTGCCCCCACATAGACACACTTTAACCTTCGCATCATTTGACTTCCTTGAAATATATTCCAACTTGAAGTTATAAAACTAATGAAAAATCTTTCCGCTCCCAAATATGGACATTTATACAGTGACCCCTATCTCTGGCTCTTTATTCATAGCACTGTCCCATCTCTGCCTCTCTATTCAAAGCACAGCCAAATCTCTGTCTGTCTGTTCATAGCACGGCCCCATCCCTGCCTCTCTATTCATAGCACGGCCCCATCTCTGCCTCTCTATTCAAAGCACGGCCCATCTCTGCCTGTCTGTTCATAGCACGGCCCCATCTCTGAGTGGAGTTATAAAGCACGGGGTATGCAATACTTCTTTAGCAGACTCCACCACCATGGAAATTACAGTTACAGTATGCCAGTTTCTTGTTCGAGCTGACAATCATCGACCCACATGCTAGCGTCAGAGTTGGCGAACCGTAGCCAGTCAAGATCATGTCTCATTTCTCCCCTGGTACCTCCAATAACAGGCCTAACCTGGCTAAAGGGGCAGGATGGACATGGTGGTGGAGTCTGCAAAAGAAGTAATATATCCTCCCTGCTTTTTAGCTCTACTCAGGGAGTGAAGAATTAATCGCCGTAACCCGCTCCCAGTCCGACACGATTCTGTGCCGCAATATCTTTACCACGTCGGCTGCAAAGAACATCTGCTCGCAACTCCAGAGAGATGAAGAAGAAGAAAAGGAGAGGAGAGGAGGAACGAGAAGAAGTCACTTTTTCTTAAGGGGGAATGCTAGAAAATATTTGTTTTAAAAAAACCGAACACATTACAGTACGAAATGTCTCTAGTGAATTCGTGGACTCTTTAAATCGTTCTTTATAGCCTGTCTTCCTAAATATATTTTGTCACTAGCGTGTATCTCATTTACTAGTGCAGAAAGAATCTGTTCTGTATCTGATCTTCTGTCTACGCCTTTCTTTGTCACATTTCTCACTGTAACGAAAATGAAACGCGCCGTGGGCGGCAATCTTACCTCTTGTGTGTTGTCACTCCGTAGAGAATCTGAGCTTCGCATTATTCCTCCATTTTTCAAGAGTTATTTTAGTCTACTTCTTCATGTATTTTTTAGTGCTTTATTTCCGGGCTTACGTTGAAAGTCTTCCAGCGACGGCTATCAACAGTCGTCGTTATTTCTAGTCGCTGTAAGCTAGGAGAAGAGTTCAGTTGATCTTTGATTTCTGTTGAAAAAAATGATTATTTATTCATGTTTTGGGGCTTTTGGTTTTAAAACGTTCAGAGATGATTAAAAAGAAGGTAAGCTCAACATTTACTGCCGTGATCCGTTTCATATTTACGCACGCGAATAATAAAATATGTATCTTCCCCTGATAGGTTAAAAAACAAAGGATATAATCTTAGATTAAACTGAAAGTATAAATAATACATAATTCATCGAAATTTGAAATAATGTATCATAGGGGACGTGAAGAATTGTCACAGAGAACATGAATCCATAGCAACGGTTTTATATATTTGTTACACATTTCGCAAATTAGTTTGGACAATTGACTGTCGTTCTTACATGCACAAAGATTCTCTGATGAAAGAAAGTCCCATCATCACTATCGTCATCGTCATCATCATCATCATCATCCAGTGGATATGCAGTACTTTTTGTGAATACTTGCTTGGTATAAATCTTTCAAGATTTTCTAAAACCAGTGGTTCTAATTCTGGCTTTGTCTCAGCCAGTTTTTGTTTAAAAAATTCTCCTACGCACTTCTCTCTTTGTCGCCCTCCCTCTGTCTCTCTGCCTCATGGGGCTTTAAATATAGAAATCTGGTTAAAAAAAAACATGGAATACAGTTTACAATCACTCACCTATTGTCGCGCTAACTTACACTGGTAAATACGCTTTGCATTTTCTGAGCCTCATGATCTGTCTCCTTCTCTTCCTCTCTCTTCCTCTCTCTCTCTCTCTTTTCCTCTCCCACTCTCTCTCTCTCATTTATTTTTTAGTAAGGAAAGGCCACTAATACTAAAACCAGGAGAACAAAATATGTGGCACTCACAGATGAAAAGAAGGAGCACATAACATCACAAAGGAGATAGCTGTGGCTTGAGGTGATTTGATCGGGACCTCTGGGAGATTTGCAAGCTGACGCAAAACTATTTTCAGTCATCCTACTCTATACCGGAGAGTACTCAGACTCTCTTCCCCTTTTTGTCCCCCCCCCCCCCCCCTTGCCCCCTTGTCTTCTCCCAAGACCTCTGAGCAAAGCATGACATCATCCTTCTCCAAATCCTGGATTTAAGCATAAAAGTACCACCAGTGTCCTAAAATGAGATTTGTAATACGATTACACTGCGCCTGTGGCAAGCTGACCCTCAAATGGATAATCTGTTCGCTACCTCTTCCTTGTTACTGAAGCATTATTTGACAGTTTATTCATATCAGATCATTCCTCTAAGGATTCCATTCGTCTCTGTGCCGTTTTGTGTTCCAGAGAAGTTTATGCTTAACGAAATGATAATAGAAAATCCAAGGAATACAAATCGTTTTGCTTGGTAGCATATTTTGTTGCTTGAGTGTTAAAGGTATGTGTTTATTATTATTATTATTATTTTGCGTTGTACATGATACGGTTGGCGACCACGTTTCTTAGCCATGTGCGGCCCTTTGTGTTTCCGACTGGTTCAGATGCTTTGCTTTTTCCAAGCCACTTGTCAGTCCACAGATATACTTTTCACTTTGTCTTCCTCTCTTTCTTTTTCCCTTGAATTTTTCAGTCATTACTTTGTTATCTACCTTCTGTCTACCCGTGACATGTCCAAGAATTTTTATTTGTCTTTTGCTTATTATTTTAACTAGTTTTCTTTGTTCTGAAACTTATTTGAGGACCTCTTCATTTTATTTATTTATTTATTTATTTATTTATTTTGTCTGTCAAGGACAATTGTTGCATCGTCTGCCAGAACAAAATCCCTGTTGCTTCCAACGTTTTCGTCATATTTTGACTGTCAGAATTTCACAAGTATATAGCAGCATTGGCTCTTTATATCACTCTTTCCCCCCACTTTTTAGGGACATTTTCTTATTTGTTGGTATCTCCTTCATGTCATAAAGAACAGCCATTCGTGACTTTTTTTTTAACATTCTGCAGTTATCATCAGCAGTTATTGTTGTTCCAAGGTGATTCAATTTATTTACATTTGTCAGCGTCCTCTCGTTTTGAACGATGTTGCACTTTGGTATGTTTATTCCTTTTGGATATTATCATTGTTTATGTCTTGTTGTTTAGCTCTAGCCCTCTTTTAGTGCTCTCTTCACTAATTTTGATTTCTAATTTCTGCAAGTTGCTCTCGCTTTCTGCTGTTAGAACGATGTCATTCGCATATTCTAGGGTTAATGATACCACGGCCTCCTATTTTAATTCCTTTTACATTTTTAATGCCTGTCCATCCTTTCACTGTATAATGAGAACAGATCGGGTGATAATAGACACCCTTGTCTTATACCTCGTTTTATATCCTGATACTTGCCTATGTTATTGTTCACCTTTGGAGAAACGGCCTTCAGCTGAATGACGAACTAAAGCGAGGGTAGAAATAACGACTGTCTAGTTCCTGACTAGTCCACCGGATCGTGGCAACAAACAGAGCAGTGCAGAAGAGCGGGAAAATAAAATCTTTGGTTCACTGCAGGAGAAGCTGTACTGCTTTAAATCCATCGTGCGGAATTTTTCGGTGTCAAAGAGACCCATGTTATAAGAAGGCGCTGAAAAGTCGGTAATTTTCGGACCTCAGCTCAGTCAACGCCAACACCAAAATCTAGGTTGTATTTTCGACCGTATCACAGGTTTCACCATCTGGAATTATAGACAAAAGGAAGTGAATTTATTTCCCTGGTGTCTGGCAATGCAAAAGGATCGACGTCGCTCTTGAAGACAGAATTCCACTTTCGTCTCAAAGTTTAGTTCTATAAAGAGCGGTGCTTGAAACTGACCAAAATAGTTAGGAAATTAGATGGATTTGCTCTGTTTGACTGACCTGTGCGATTCATAAATCATATGTCGTGCTTTTCTGTGTTGTACAGGATATTAGCTTATTCACGTGAAGTGTAATGAAATGATTTTCTGGTTATCTTAAGTGTTTTTCATAGTGTGTCTTTTCTCCCTGAAATGTGCTAAACGAAAATTTATGAAGTGTTCATGAAGTGTGATGAACACATATCCAATATTAAAGCGATATGATATCTCTATTAAGTGTAAAGAAAACATGGAGGGTTATCTTGTTTCTATGAAGTTCGGCAAAAGAGTATCCTATCTCTTTAGGTATAATGAAAGAATATCTTAGCTATATGAAACGTATCTTTTCTTGATGAAAGTGTAATGAAAGAATATCTTAGCTATATGAAGCGTATCCTTTCTTGATGACACAAAAATTAGTGTATAAGTATACAACTATACACGAAGCACTGCAGTAAAGCTGTGATACTAGAATGTATAAAACAGGGAAAAGTAGGAGCAGCTTTATTACTTAACCATTACAAAGTTGTGACGTTTCGGCGTGAGCCTTAATGATACAAAAACATACAGGACGAAGAAGTAGAGAGATGAGATAAAGTATAGATTCACATGAATGCTATTTAAAATAAAAAAAAATACCTTACAATTTACAGCTAAGTACTCTTTAGAAAAAAAATTTTTTTTTAAAAAAATTTTAAATAGCATTCATGTGAATCTATACTTTATCTCCTCTCTCTACTTCTTCGTCCTGTATGTTTTTGTATGATTAAGGCTCACGCCGAAACGTCACAACTTTGTAATCGTTAAGTAATAAAGCTGCTCCTACTTTTTCCTTTCTTGATGAAAGTGTAGTGAAAGAATATCTTAACTATATGAAACGTATCCTTTCTTGATGAAAGTGTAGTGAAAGAATATCTTAACTATATGAAGCGTATCCTTTCTTGATGAAAGTATAATGAAAGAATATCTTAACTATATGAAGCGTATCCTTTCTTGATGAAAGTGTAGTGAAAGAATATCTTAACTATATGAAGCGTATCCTTTCTTGATGAAAGTGTAGTGAAAGAATATCTTAACTATATGAAGCGTATCCTTTCTTGATGAAAGTGTAATGAAAGAATATCTTAACTATATGAAGCGTATCCTTTCTTCATGAAAGTGTGATTATGAAATATCGCATCACTAAGAGGTTATTTTCTGGTACTCACCAAAAAGGCTTCGAGGTCGAACAAGCCTAAAAAAATGGGAACAAGAGAAATCGGGGAAGGTAAATGGCCAGGCGTGATACTGACCACATCACACTTTCTTGTGCCGAAGGTCATGTAAATACGGGACTAACACCGTATCCACAATATGCCTTAATGCACGGAAACGGGAAAAATGAGATGTAGTGAAGAATATTCTATTTCTATGAAGTTTTGTGACAGAATATCTCCTTGCTGTGAAGTGTAATTTAAGAATATATAATCTGTATGAAGTGCATTGACAGGAATATCTGAAGTGTATGAAGCCTTATAAAAGGATATTTCAACCTATGACATTTGATGTGAGTATATCCTATGAGCCCTATATGACGTTTAACAGCACGGGAAGGATATAAGATATCCAATGTCTATGATGTTTTAGGAAGAGATATCCCTGAAGTGTAATGAAAAGACATCCTCTCTGTTTGTATCTGAGAAGTCGAATTCTTTGCAACTAACATATTGGCTTCGAATCTGGATGTATTCCTTGGAACTCGTCCCTGTATGTTTGGTTGATATGACATAACAACCGGTGGTTCACATCACGTAATAGACACATTTCTATTTATGCATCAGTGTTCCTATTTTGTCAAGAAGACCTTTACGTAAACGCTATTTTTCAGTTATAATTCTCATCTTTCAGGATATCTATCTATTAAACAGTTGAACATTGTTTTATGCAGTGTTTTGTTACTTTCTTTTTCTTACAGATTCTGTTACAGTCAGATTTATGCCTCTTTATATTGTTATATTAAACTTTTTATAGCTTTGGTAATATTTTAAAAGTAGTTTTGCTACATTATTGTATTTGTTTATTTCATGGTTTTATACCATTTTATTTCAATCTTTTTTATGTCGTTTATGTTACATTCTGTTTTAAGCAGTTTCTGTTACATTCTGGTTTATGTCGTTTTTGTTAAATTCTGGTTTATATCGTTTTTGTTACATTCTGGTTTACACAGTTTTTGTTACATTCTGGTTTATATAGTTTTTGTTACATTCTGGTTTATATAGTTTTTGTTACATTCTGGTTTATATAGTTTTTGTTACATTCTGGTTTATATAGTTTTTGTTACATTCTGGTTTATGTAGTTTTTGTTACATTCTGGTTTATATAGTTTTTGTTACATTCTGGTTTATATAGTTTTTGTTACATTCTGGTTTATGTAGTTTTTGTTACATTCTGGTTTATATAGTTTTTTGTTACATTCTGGTTTATATAGTTTTTGTTACATTCTGGTTTATATAGTTTTTGTTACATTCTGGTTTATGTAGTTTTTGTTACATTCTGGTTTATTTACTCGTAGTTTTTTTGTTACATTCTGGTTTATATGGGTTTTGCTACATTTTGTTTTATCTAGCCCTTGTTACGTTCTGGTTCATGTAGGTTTTATTCAATGCTTTTTAAAAAAAAATTCTTCGTCCTGCATGTTTTTGTATGATTAAGGCTCACGCTGAAACGTCACAACTTTGTAATCGTTAAGTAATAAAGCTGCTCCTACTTTTTTCCTATTTTATAAATTTTTAAAAAGTTGCGCTACATTACGTGTTAGCCAGATTGTGTTACATTCCAAAATCTGTTTCATGCAGATTTAAGGTATTCTGTTTATTTCGATTAGCAAATTAATTACTTATTTGCAAATTAACATTTGGGCTCACTTCACTTCAGGATTGACTAACGCTAAAGAAACAGCATTAACGTTGCCGAAATGGACGACGATATTTGCTTTATGTTCGGAGGGTAATATATTTTACCTTCGTTAAGCGGACAGTATGTATTTCATATTAGAAAAATAGACGGCGTATCTTCCGGTCTTTTAACTATACTACATTCTTATGACCTGTGTATGAGTTATATATATATATATATATATATATATATATATATATATATGATATAATGATTAAATGAGACGAGAATGAAGTTCAGAGACTTATGTCTGGAATCATTTGGCAGATTTTTGCACACATTTCAGTCTTCACTTCTCTTTCCCGAGGCACGTGTTTCTAAAGGTTGGAGGAGTGGGATATGGAGATCGGGAAACAAGCATCATATCTTTCTTAATTCTTGCTATAACATTTGAAAATCTGTCATCTCTGGGATGTATTTAGCGCTTCCAGATTATAAATTATGAAATCATTTTGCCCCGTGTGGGTCGTGTAGAAGAAGTGAGCTGTTCTTTCTTATTTTCAATCGGTTAGCTCACCACCACCACCAACACCACAACTACCACCACCACAACCACCACCACAATCACCACCACGCAGCACATACATACAGGGTCCGCATAAAGCATAGCTGGATTTAACTGACGTAGTGCGCAGAAACTGAATACGTGTGAAAAAAAAACATAGCGTCAGAGATGAAGCAGACAAACTGTCATTTTTAACAATGACTTCTTGGCAAACACAACATCACACATTCACCGTTGAAATTTATTTTAAAAGTGGAGAATCGTCCATTACTGCACAACGAATGTTTCGTCGCCATTTTGAATTGCACCCCCGTGATAATGTTCCCGATCAGAGTACAAAACAATTTTGGGGTGGGTCAAACAATTTAAAGAAACCGTTAATTGCCTTAATAACAAGTCTACTGGTTGTCCAAGGACTCAACACATACCTGAACGAATTCAAGAAGTCCGTCACGCATTGGTGAGTAGCCCTCGGCGATCAGCTGTTAGGAACGCTTTGGCACCTGGCCTGCTCTTACTATTAATAGTGATCATTATGTGCAGATGCTAACTGAATACTTCATTCCAGACTTGGCCACTAGAAATAAGAGATTAATATGGTTTAAACAAGATGGAGCAACTGCCCACATATCCCGTCAGTCCATGGCCATGATGCGACAAGCATTTTCCAATCGTCTTATTTCCAGATTTGGGGATATTCATTGGCCGGCAAGGTGACCGGCCGCAGAATTATTTTTGTGGGGGTGTCTCAAGAACACAGTGTATGCTAGTCGACCACAGTCAGTTGCAGACCTAAAAGATCGAGTCCGACACTGCATTCAAAATATCCCTTTGAACATGTTAAATGGTATTATGCAGGAATATTCCAGACGCCTGGCTGAATGTATCAAATGTAATGGCGGTAATCTAACTGGCGTAATTTTCAAAATCTAAGTATGATTGTCAGTAATAATAAAAATACCAGCTTTTCTGAGTTTCATTTCACTTTTTTTTTCTAACCAAAAACATGTATATCGCTTATTTATTTTCCATTTTTAAAATCCAGATATGATTTATGCCGGACCCTGTACATACATACATACATACATACACACGTACATATATATATATACATACGTACATACTTACTGACGGACAGACAGACATACAGACAGACAGACACTTGTAATCCAGCCTTGTGCATTTATTTGAAAAGCTGTTTATATAATATTTTACAGAAAACAAGAATAAGAAGAAGAAACGCTGGAAACTCCTCTCTGCGCCTGAGTTGTTTGCTGATTACAAGTCTGAATATTCGATATGATTTAGTTTGGCGTTGTTATTGCTACAGAGCCGGGGAGTCCCAAGAAAGGTTGTCCCGGGCTCTGATAATTTTTTTCATAAAATTTTACCAAGAACATCAGATGTTTTATAGATGTGTTTTCTTGTGTTAGATTTCTGCAGTTTTTGATTCCCTGGACATCATTCTGATGAGTTTATTTTTTGTTCTAAGGGAATTTTGTGTGTGAAATGAAGAGGTAAGGAAAGAACTAATGAAAATAATTTGATATAAGATGTTAGTTACACTGCAGACAGACACGTTCCTAGAAGCTTAGATCTCCTCCTCATTATATCTGTTAGTTTACAAGGACTGACGCCACTTTACAGGAACTGACGCCACCATTTCATGTACAGACTGTGTTCTTCTTTTGTGACGCTCACATTTGGAGTCTCACCACATTTTCTCTAAGTTGTTTCATCCTGAGCAGATTTGACATGTCTTTCTTTCCAAATTTTCTGTCGTACAAGACTCCATGAGAACGTTTAAAATGTCTGTCCGATGCATTGTCTGTTCAGCTGGTTCTGAAGACTTTACTAGTCCCCCTAAAACAACTCTTCTATTTCACTTCTAGAAACACCTGCACAGATTTAGATGAAGATGAAAGTCATTTTGCAAATTATTTTTCTGCGTTTCATACAAGCCATTCCCTTCGTACTGAGCCATCTTGACTTTAATTAATTTTTTAGCATATTTACTGAGCCGTTTTAATTCATTTTTTTAGCATATTTATTGAACCGTTTTAATTATTTTAAAGCATATTTATTAAGCCGTTCATAACGCTAGTAATATCATTAGCGTATTTTGTATTGCCATCCAGCCAAATGCCTTTTTCATAGATCAAACGTCCGCCCGAAAAAGTGTGAGGTCTCTAGGTACTAACATTTTTTAGGGAATTTTTGTCATGTTTAGTGAATAAAATCTATTCTAAAATAATATTTTTCAATAAAATACAGGAAGAAAACATGCTGTTTTTTATTTTCTTATTAGCTTAAATTTGTTTATTACGGAATTTCCAACAAAAACGTGTAATAAAAGACAAAATAAACAAGTTTTTTTTAGATTTCCTTGTCTGGATTAAGAAATAATAAAGAAAGTAAATCTTGCTTCTCTGACGTCCTTGAGAACATAAACTGGTGGCTAATGTCATTTATCAGAGTGACGCATCTGAAGAAAATTAGCAACACGAAGACAAATTAAAGGGGAGATTAGTAATAGTTGCTATAATTATAAATGGGAGACTAGTAATATTGCTATAATTATAAATGGGAGACTAGTAACAGTTGCTATAATTATAAAAAGGGAGATTAGTAATAGTTGCTATAATTATAAAGGGAAGATTGATAATAGTTGCTATAATTATAAATGGAAGGTTAATAATAGTTGCTACACTTATAAATGGAAGATTAGTAATAGTTACTATAAATTATAAAGAGGAGATTAGTAATAGTTACTATAAATTATAAAGAGGAGATTAGTAATAGTTGCTATAAATTATGAGATTTTTATATAAAGAGATATGAGTGATGTGAGGGCGAAACTTTGTATCAAAAACTACTACAACGGGACAAGCTAGGAAACTGCTGGTGATGTTGTAGATATATCTTGTGTCTGATGTACATGTGTGTGTGTATGCTGTGGGGAAAAGGGAGGGGGGGGGGTGCAGATTCATCACTTTGGGTTAGAAGTGACTGAATTTTACTGAGTAAATGAAATGTAGCCCAGTTAGGTTTGACGAAGATCAGAGTTGGGTAACAGCAGAATCTAGAGGCAGGAACTGAGAAGAGTTTTAACATTATCTAACATGAAACATGTCATAAAATGGCCTGAAAATAAAATACTAAACATTATTAGAACTTTGTATGTATGTGTTTATGTGTGCGCTCGCGCAGATGCAGCAATCAGCAAGCCATCTTCATTTTTATCCCTAAAGATACATTTATTTTGGACATTACACGTGTGAAGGCATATACTCTATAATACAGTAGATATTCATTCTTTTAAATCGTTACTCGCCATGTTTTGAAATGAATATTTATAATTATTTTAATGTAAATAGAATTCTAATTTTATATTACCTTAACAAAACAACTGAGAAACATATAAATGCCTTTGAATGTAATTGCTACAGAAGAGTTCTTCACATATCATGGACACAAAAAAGAACAAATATATCCATACTACAAGAACTTAATATTGAAGAAGGCTGGCTAGTAAAGAGTTATTTTACAACTTCAATATTTTGGACACATTAAACGTCATGATAATCTAGAGAAGACCGTCTTGGAAGGGTACATAATGAGAAAAAGAAAGAAAGGAAGACGAAGGCGAAGATGGCTGCAAGACATCGTTGATGATCTGCAAATGGATGCATCAGCAGCAGGCCATCTTGCTCACAAGGCCTACAGGAGTGCTGTTAGGGAGGCAAAGTTCCACAAGGGACATGCAAATGAATGAATGAATGAATGAATAATGCAACTGGAACTTGCTCTTTTGTTTATTATTCTGTTTGAAGCCACTGTATATTTTATTCATGCAGGACTTTCACAGAAACTTTAATGGCACGATTTTTTTTCTTTTCGTTTTTTAAAAATTGTCAGTGTTATGTATATGATATTGTGATATTGTAACACAAGGCCTCATTATACGTGAGCCCTGCTCTGACTGCATATGTGTGTATGTGGCCGCGTAAATATTCCTTTAATACTATGTAAGCCGTGCAGTAGTAGAGCGGAGATGTCAAGTCTTTCAACTGTGGTTGTGGGTGCGACAACTATATAAACAGCCTCAATCCAGGACACCCAAAAGCAGGCAAAAGCTGAGTCATGTAATGCAGGACGATGAAGTCTTGACGACAAACAAGTTCTCATGAAACATGATAACGCTGCAATGACAGTGATGTTCTTCCCGCATCACACAGACAAATACAACCATCATCACAGCAGTAGCAACATACTTCAGTCAGCCATCATTAGACGTCCAACATGTGCAGCTCGTTTTCCAGGTCTCTCACTCAGCGGACTACTTTCTGAACTTAAATGTAGCGTCTCGACCTCGAAACTACGCTCACTTCACTCTCTGACTTTTACGTCTCTTTTCACGTGCTCTAAGTTCTGTAACAATACTGGTCCACATTGCTATAGCATTCACTGACAAAAGAACATCATCAGCAATATCTGAGGATTTTCATGTGTACTTAACAATGTGAAATCTCCCCATTGAGAAGCATTTCAGAGTTTCACTATGTAGTATCCCAGTGAGGTTCGTACAAAGTTTTCCATTTCCTGATGTATTATCACCTTTCCATACAAGACGGTGACGAAGGATTGTTTCCTTTTATATTGCATTTGGAAATACAGCACAGTTTGAAAGTATAAGCTGATTTTTTTTACATCATCATCATCATCATCATCATCATCAGTCCTTTAATCTTTGAAAGTATCTCTAGGTGATGACATAGCTTACTTTTCATGAAAAATTTTGTCTGCTATCAATAACTAAAGATATAATGGCCGATATATGTCATCTTGCGTGGGCTCAGTGATCCGTCGAAGTCTCAGTGAATGTTGTCAGGAACATAGTTTCATCCTCTTTTGCCAGCCAGGAAACACGATTAGGCTTGTCTGTTAGGAGGACATTAGAAGATATTTTTTTCCCTATCCTACCCCCTCCAGGAGAAAGCTCCTGTTACAAGCGAACACGACCGAATAAGGCAAATTTGGGTCATGGGAAGCAAATATAGATTCAGTTGTTAATGCCTTGTCGCGATTTTAATGGGAAAAAAACTTCCTATGTCAAAAGCGCCTATTATTGTTATTATTATTATTACTATAAAATTAAGGATATGATTTTATTTCTTATTTGTTTGCACACTTGTGGTATTGTTCATATGGGGGCTTATTTTTTCCTCATTCAGTGTTTTAATACTACATGTATCCGTTGTTTTTGATGTCACTCCACGCGTATATAGCATCTGTTGATTTTTTTAAAATCGTATTTTAATAGTCAGAAACAGGTCCATGGAGTAGATGTTGGACTCATTTTTAAGTGGAGTCGGAGTAGTTGAAAGTATATTAGCATTCAAGATTCCAGACAGTATAAGAGCAAAGCTATGATCTCATATAATAAAGAGTAATGAGTAAATTATGGACCGCATTCATGAATAATGTGTTTGCCATAGCTTCTGTCACGTGAACGACGACTTCCATGCCAAAGCTCAAGATTTCTACAATTAATCTCCTTACCAAGGATGTAAGTGTTAGAACAGACAAGCCATCATATACATGTAGAAGGTCATTGCTTTATATGTATATATATACATATATATATATATGTAAATCAATAATATGTATACATTATATACTTATGTATATATCTGGCAGTTTGATACATACTATATGATTATTTTATATATATATATATACAGTTCAATTTTTAAAAAAGGCACACGTGGAACCAGTCAAATTAAATGAAAAGATGTTCGCAGGCTACCAAAACTTAATGCACCAAAATGATGAAGAGCTAAAAAATCACAACAGTAGCCTCGGCAGCAGCTGCAAAAAAAAACCAGTATGATAAGAAGTACTGAGAAAGCAGAAACAATGGTGATTTTAAAAAACCCCAAGAGTGTAACATTTATATGAATAACACCAAAACTTAAGCAATTTACTGAATCAAAATATCTAGGTAGCATATTCCCACAGGGTAGAAAAATAGATCGAGAAATTGAATGTAAAATTCATGAATCGAACACTGTTATCTATCAACTTGCACCAATCCTAAAAACATCAAAACATCTCGAGGGTCACCCAAAAAAAAAAACGCAACTTTTTCAAACAATATTTACTCTGATTCTGTGCTATCAGGGCCAAACATGGGCACTCACCGAATACCATGGCAGAATGATAACAGCGTGCAAGATGAAGTATTTAAGAGTTGTAAACAAGACAAGAAGTGACCAGCTGCTAAAGGAAATAACATGACAAATGATGGGGACAACACCTGTTTTTTTTTGTTGCTGTTTCATATCGCTTTAACTTTTACCATTAGAACGAGATTATGCTCATTTCTCAGGTTTAATGATATTATGGCATCCTATTTTAATTCCTTTCACATTTTTATTGGCTCTCGTAACGTTTTCACTGTGTAATGACAATACATCGGGTGACAGTACGCATCCCTGTCTCACACCTCGTTTTATATCCAGATACTCACCTATGTCATGTTCACTTTTAGTGCTCTTTGTTTCCAATAATATTAATCCTCATATTTTTAGAATGAATATTAAGCTGTTCTAGAATATATATATATATATATATATATATATATATATAATATATATATATATATATATATATATATATATATATATACCAGCCTTCTCGTAAGGAAACCATGAAAGAGAAAAGTAAGTGGGAGCTATAAAAAGTTCATGAACAAATAGAACTATGAAGTTCATTTCACGATTTCGGAGCAAGAACGTGATTTTTCTACTCGTAAAGAATCCAAAGAAAAACCGAGTTCGTGTTTTTAAGAATGGCGGCATCGTCGGTTCAGTGTTTATCTACGTTTATTAAATTGCATTTCTATGTTTCCAGAAGCCATTTGTCTCCATCCTATGCCTGGAAGAGAATTTTTCCCTGACTTTGTTTATTTTTAGCGATGTAGTGTTTATAAAGGCAAATTCCACTGGGACGGGGACCATTTTCTGCCTTCATTTTGACACAATAATTTGAACAATTTGTCACACAGCCCTTGGCCGAAAGCCATATCAAATATAAAACTGGGGATCTGAGCGAAGGTCGCCTGTGCGTCCATCATACCAGGAGAACATAGAATTACTTCCAACGTCCAAGTTTTGTTAAGTAAACTGTGTGATTTATCGTAGAAAATGACGTCCTGGGAGGAATGTAGAGTAACTGTGTCCTAATAGATAATCCAAAAAAAATCTTTCGTTGTGGGAGCAACAAACACGAGAAAAACATGAGGAAAACGATGTTTTAAGCAACAGACAAGACAGAGAAACAGGCAATGATAGCCACAGGTTCGCAGACTGATATGTACACTGAACAAAGTTATGCAAGTTAAATCGGCATACAGATAACTATTTCACATTAAATATCTCTCTCTCTCTCTGAACCTTAAGTGCCAAGGGCACATGGGGATTCCGCAAGGGTTTTCCACAAATGCCTGTCCTTCACCTTTTTTTCTGCTCTTGACCAGGTGAGCCCTCTATTGCTCAACATCCTTTCTGTTGTTCTTCTCCATGTCTCTTTTGGTCTACCCTTACTTCTGTTCCCCTGTGGTGTCCATCTTAGTGCTATTTTTGGTAGTGAGTTGTCAGTCATTCGGAGCACATGTCCCAACCATCGCCAGCGTCTTTCCTCAATAATTGTTGTCAGTGGTTTCATCTGCATTTCTGCTAATAAGATGGTATTTCTTATGGTGTGTGGCCAAAATATTTTTCTAATTCTTCGTAAACATTTAGTCTGGAAAGAATTTAACTTGTTTTCTATGGTTTTGGTGATTTTCCAGCATTCACTTCCATAGAGTAGTACACTTAGAACATTACTCTTAAATATCCTGATTTTCATATTTATGCTTACTTTTTTTATTTCCATATAGTCTGCAACATTGCAAAAGCCTGGTTTGCTCTAGTAAGTCTGCTATTGATGTCCTCTGTGCTGTCTCCATTTTCTACTACTCTGCTGCCAAGGTATACAAATTCGTTGACCTCCTCCACTAACTTGTTATCTACTCTGAGTACATTTCTGTTGTTCACATTTTGTTTCATTAACTTTGTCTTTCCTATGTTGATCTTTAGTCCTATGTTATTTGCATTCTGAGTTAGCTTGTTTATTTTCTCTTGCATATCTTTGTGACTGCTTGATGTCGTCGGCAAAGTCAAGGTCCTCCAGCACTGTGTCAAGGGTCCATTGTAATCCTCTGCGTTTGTCTGATGTTGCCTCCTTCATTAACCAGTCTACTGCCAAGATAAATAATGTTGGTGATAGTACACATCCCTGTTTCACTCCTGTTTGTACCCTAAAGCTGCTGGAGGTATGTTCTCCACAGATAACTTTGCACTGAAAACCCTCGTATAGGGCTTTGATTACATTAACTATTTTATGGGGGAGGCCATGCCATCTTAGGATTTTCCACAGTGCATCTCTGTTGACACTGTCAAAGGCTTTCTCAAAATCTATGAATAATGCATATGTTGTGCTATGCCACTCATTTGCCTGTTCTAATATTTGTTTAAGTACAAATATGTGGTCTATGCATGCTCTTCCTTTCCTAAATCCCGCCTGCTCTTTCCGAAGTTTTTCCTCAAGTGTTGGTACAATTCTGCTGATGATTATTCTGCAAAATACTTTACTGGTGAGTGGCAGTAGGGTAATGCCTCTCCAGTTCCCGCAATCTCTGAGGTCACCCTTCTTTGGTAGTTTTACTATAAGCCCAGTTTTCCACTCCTCTGGGGCTTTTTCTAGATCCCAAATTTGTTGTAATATCCGGCAAAGTTGTTTTGGTGTTTCTGTTTCTTCTGCTTTCAACATCTCAGCAGTCACTTCATCTTCACCTGGTGCCCTGTCTGATTTTAGCTTCTTTATCGCCTCCTTTACTTCATTTATTGTTATTGGTCCTGTATTGATGTTTAGTTGCGTTTTTGCTTCAGGTATGTCTATTGTTTGTGCTGCTTGTGTTCTGTTTAGTAGGGTGTTAAAGTGTTCCCTTCATCTTTCAATTTTTTCTCTTTCTCCACTGACCACATTAAATATGCATACAGATAACTTATTCTTTTTATTCTTATATCCTTCCCGGGCAGTTAAACGTCCCATAGGGCTCGCAAGATAGTTCGCCAATTTTTCCTGTTTTCAGAGTCTCACGCTCTTTGCCTATTTTTCTTTGCCCTGTTGTGTTCCACTTGATAGCTTGTTTTGGGATTCTCTGATCATTCCTTCTTATCACGTGACCAAAACATGTCCATCTCCTTTTCCTGATCACCCATGAGACTGGTTGTTGTTCGCTCATCTGTCGTATCTCTGCATTGTTCTTGAATTCGTTCCACTTGATGCTGAGTATTTTCCTTAGGCATTTGTTTTCAAAACAGTCTAATATATTGTCTATGTCTCTAGTTGTTTTCCAGCTTTCGTATGCATAAATGAGGGTGGATATTACATTTGAATTGAATAGTCTTAACTTGGTTTTTGTGCTTATAACTTTTGAATGGCGTATGTTCTCAAGATTCTTGAAGATCGATGCTGCTTTTGCAGTTCTAATTCTAACTTCTTTTTTGGTCTATGTAACTGCCAAGATATGCAAATTGATTGACTTCTTCAACAGCTGTCCCTTCTACATATATTTTTCCAGTTTGATTAATGGGGAGTTTTATTATTTTTGTTTTGTCCTTGTTAATTTCAAGTCCTATTGTGCTAGCCATTGAAGACAGGATATCTGTTTTTTTCTTGCATGGAATTAACATTGTTACTGATAAGAGTTATGTCATCAGCAAAATCAAGATATTCTAGTTGGGTCCCATGTCCCATGTACCCAATCAATAGTGTTACCTGCGCAGCATTTTTTCATTATGAAGTTATTGCAATTCCAAAAAGCAAAGAGGACAGTATACATCCTTGTTTCACACCTGTTTCAATCTGGAACCATTCGCTAATCCCTTCTGTTTTGACTGCACAAACATATCCATTGTAGAAGTCCTTAATGATGTTGACAGTTTTAGATGGTATTCCATATAGACTTAAAATTCTGCACAATAAAATTCTGTGAATGCTATCAGATGCCTTTTTTAAGTCTATGACGTTCAGTATTAATGGCTTCTGCTTGTCAGTATGTTCTTCAAGTATTATTCTTAGAGTAAAGATCTGATCGAGACAGCTTCTCTCTTTTTCGAAATCCTGCTTGTTATTCTCTCATTGCAGTATCCACTATATCTTTAGGTCTAATCAAAATGACCTTGCAAAATACTTTTGACACAACTGATACTAAGGTTACTCCTCTCCAACTGTTGCAGTCGCTAAGGTGGCCTTTTTTGTGTGGATATTTTAACAATAATTCCTATTTTCCATTTAGAAGAGACCCTTTTTTCTTTCCAAATCTTATTAAACATTCTCTGTAGTTGTCTCATGTTGTCACAATTGGTAGCTTTTAACATTTCGGGTATTATTTCATATTCACCTGGAACTTTATTGTTAGCTGTTAAATTCACTGCTGTTTCAATTTCATGCAATGTACGTAATTTCATCTAGGTTGACATTTAGTTGTGCGGTTGGTAGGTTGGTTTCAAGGTTTATCAATTCTTTTGGGTGTGGTCGAATAAGTATTTCTTAGAAGTGTTCAGTATATCTTTGCTTGTGGTCTTTACTTGATATTAATAGAGTTCCAGTTTTGCTAAGGATTGATCTTTCTTTAGATGTAATAGTACTTGTTAGCCTCTTTTGTATGTTGTATAATGTTTTGCTGTCTCCTGTTTTTGCTGCTTTCTCTGCCTCTTTCGCCATATTGTCTATGTATTCTCTTTTATCCCTTCTACCTGAACTTTTTTTTTTACTTTATTGTCTATTTCTTTGTATGTTACTTTCGCCAGATCTTTTCCAAGATCTGTCTTTACATTCAACATGGCTAGTTTGGCTGCTCATCTTTCATGAATGTATTTCCATTGTGCTCCTGTATCCATGCTTTTGCAGCCAGGCGTGATACTGACCATATCACCCTCTAGTGTGCTGATAGGTCAAAGAAAATATGGGCACTAACACCATATCCATATGTGCCTCTAAGGCATGACAGGGTTACCTTTACCTATCCATGCTTTTCTATTTGCTTTTTGTAGTCCACCCTTGCTTTTGCTACTGTGGTTGTGGCTGTGCTGTAATAGTTCCTTAATTCACCTATACCTATATCCTCTACTTCACTGAGTGTTGTGGAATGACTGGCAAGTTCCTGATTGAAATTACTGTTAGTATTTTCTTCTTGTAGGCTGTGTATCTTTCTGGATATTGATTTCTTGTGTTGGCTTTTCAGTTTTAGTTTTAATTTCACTATACACAGATTGTGATCACTGTTGACATCTACACCCCTATATGCCCTTAAATCTATCAGAGATGTTCTATATTACTTTCTAATACAAAAATGGTCTATCTGGTTTCTAGTTCTATCATCTGGAGATATCCATTGTTGTTTTATGTATCTATTTTGGTGGAAATATTGTATCTCCAATGACCATGCCCTCTGTTAGACATATTTCAGTGAATCTTTCTCCGTTCTGATTTGCCGTGTCAATTCCTTCATTCCCCATTACTTTTTCGACGCCGGAGTTATCTTTCCCTATCTTAGCCTTGAAGTCCCCCAATGTAATTAGGATGTCGTGTTTAGGAGCTTTGTTAATGATTTGTTGCAACTGGTTATAGAAATCGTCTTTTACCTCATCATCTGCATCGTTTGTGCGTCCATAACACTGTATGGTTGTCATTCTTCCGTGTCTTAGGGTGTATCGTTCTCTTATTATACGGCTGTTCACTGGTTCCCGTTCTATAAGGATCTTTGCTGCTACATTTGACATAATTATACCTACCCCCTCTTGGTGTTTCCTGTCGTCTCTGCCTGAATGTATTATTACCTTACAGTTTTCCACTGATCTTTCCCTACTTCTGGCCATCGCATTTCACTGATGCTCAGTACGTCTAGGTAGTATCTCTCAATTTCTCTGATGACCTGAGTAGTTTTTGTTGGTGCTGCCATTGTTCATACGTTATACTGATAACTATATATTTCACAATAAATCATCGGCATACATATATCTATTTCACATTAAATTGGCACACATATATCTATTTCACATTAAATTAGCATATAGATAACTATTTAACATTCTAATAGTACTTTGGGCTAATAGATCTTTGTCTGACCATTGCAGCCTCACATTCATATTTTCTAGCAGATTCTAATTATAGTTTTATATTTCCAGGTCGTGTTTACCACACATCATAGTGGATGGCTAGCGTCAGTCGACTAGGAAAGTTCCACTTAGTTCTTCCAACTCATGATTAAATAACGCACAAGAACATTAAAGTTCACCATCAATTTTTTTTTCTAAATAAGAACTAAATGCCTGAATCAGTGTTCCGGCTTTCGAGTTACAAAAGTATCTTTACAAAGCATCAGTTCTTGTTATAAATGTTGAAGAAATACACCATAAGTTTTTGTGGTAAAGTATGTAAAGCTACATACATAAATATACACTATGTCACAGAAGTAAAGCTGTGGTAACAAATAATTAGACTTATTTTTAAAAGGAAGAGAAAGCTTCATTCATTAACGGGGCAAACATTATACGTTGCAAAATTATTATATAAATATAGGCTTTCTTTTCTCTTCTGGTTTCTTTCCTCTCTTTTTACACGACGAACACGAAAGCCCAGACTTCTTATTCGGTCCATGGTTCTAGTCTCGGACATTTATACTTATTGTCCGGATAAATTGTGCAGTTTTTGCACTCAAAAGTCTGTTTTCCAGTGCATGTGGACAGATTTGGGTTCGGTCGTTTTTGGTAGAAGGGGCAGACTGCCGGATGTGTTCTGGAATCTGGATGCCCGTTGTCTGGCATGGTCGATCAAGGGTGTATGACAGCCCCAGGCGATACGGGTGAGCTCGCAGACGGCAGTACCCCGTGTTTAGTCTGAAGATGGTGATTTGTACTTGAAGTGAAAGTTGCGGCATCCGATCATTAGATGGTGGGCTGTGCTGGCTAGTCTATAGATTCTTGTGCCGATCCTTGATTATAGCTTTGGCTCAGTTGAATGATACAGGGTGCTGATTGTTTGCCTGCTACCACATTTGGCAAGTCTGTCAGCTTCTTCGTTTTCCAACAGACCACAGTGTGATGGGATCCACTGGACCACTACCGGCTTTTCCCGAGAGAGCTTGTGCAGCATTTGCATTGTGTCTCTTTCTGTGCGTTCTTCGGGCGACAGCGCACTTTGTATGACACATTTGCTGTTGGTGAAGAAAGCGATGTGATTGAAAGTCTGAGCTGTGGTGCTAACTAGTCTGACAGTTTCTAGGAGAGCAGCGAGCTCAGCTCGGCAGCTGGTGTGAAACGACGGGTGTGAAATGTAAGAAAATGTGCCCGTTTGGATAGTGAAGGTATAGGCCATGTTATAAGAGAAGCTGGTTGAACAAAGAACTTCACTGGGGACTGTAAATCAGTGTCGTTGACAAGAATGAAAGAGTTGGGGGATAAAACTGGGGCTGGGATAAAGGAACGATTCATCAGGAGCTACAGACGATGATCAGTCAATAAAGAACCGGTGTAATTAGCTACTGCACGCTGAAGCCGAAATAGAATAAGAGATGGCGGCACCTGTGAAACTGCCCGGAGTGCACAGGTGATGGCCTACCTGACTAACTACAGTGACTGTGCATCTGGAAAACCTAAAACGTGACAACTGTGTGGTCTGTTAAAGATTAACGCTTTTCTTACCTTTTCTTAGTTTTAAAGTGTCTAATTATTCGCAAAGAAATATTCGCATGTTGCAAAATTTTAATTAAATAATTCATCATCATCATCATCATCGTCATCGTCGTCGTCGTCATCATCATCGTCATCGTCGTCATCATCATCATCATCTTCTTCTTCTTCTGAACTCTTCACGTGAACGAACAAAACCAGCCATTGGATGTATGTTTAGGAACAAACAAGAGTTGTCTTTCTGAAAGCGCAGTAGCAACCTCTGTTGCTGTTCAGCAGACAAATGAATCTCCCAACGAGTTATAGCAGACAAGCAACTTCTCTAATACGTATATAACAATACCTCATCACAACGCTTAACGACAGACTCTGGCAGGTCACCCCAGTTACATTACTGCGTTTGGTAGCATGCCCTACAATTGTTTTGACACATGATTCTCTTAGTGAAATATAGGTTCTGCGCCAGCTGATACATTTCACTGTACTTGAGTTTTCAAGATAATTATTTTTTTTTAATCGAGGTTAACGAACATATAAAGGATCGACAATAAAAAAAAAGTCGCCAAGAATTTGAATCCATAGTTTTTCCAAAGACCAGATTGGTTTATTACGTTAAATAGCCTATCATCCGTGTCTTGCGCTTCTCCATAACAGAACTACCAAAACAAATGAAGAGCATTCACAACAGTTTCGTAAACTGTTCGGTCTAAGGCCTGTCTCCATTGTCCTCGTCCTCCACGTCTCATATACGTTATCTGACTTGCTTATTGTATCATCTATTCACGCGTGTAATTTGCTTTCAGAATTCTTCCCAAAAACAGAACATCACGTTATATACTGTTAAAAGACGTATAATGATAAAGTAAAATAAGTACCCAGCAGGACAGACCAAAAGTAAGACACAGTGGGCAAATATTCTCGTTTTGGAGGCAATTTCCTGGAAAGGGGAGAACGCCAAGCGTTGGTATCACGCTGATAATATATATGAGTCGTGTTCATAGTTCAAAAGAAAATTAACAGGACAAGTTAATTTCAAGGAAGAAAAAAACTATTTCCTTTATTGTTGCACAATTCGTAATAATCCTTCTCTCCCTTCCAGTCTTAAAGCCTCGGGAGGATGCTGTGGCAACTACAGTTTTCCGGTGAAGATCTCTGTGAGTGACTTCCTCTAAAGCGGATTAATCTGGGCAGGAATATGGACGTAAGAACTTTTTTTTTTAGATTAGCTTACGTATGTATCAAACTGCCAGATACGCTCAAGAACTAGAGATCTGCTGAGAAAGGTGCTAGGCAGATAAGTAAGTAAATACAAATACAGCAAATAACACTTTTGACTACAGAACTAACTACAGAATACAAAACATGTAAATGTTCTTAGAAAATATATTAATCCATATCTTTGGGTAAACTTCTTTGCTAATTCTAGTTTCTTTATTTGATGAATTATCTCTTAACCAGTAGATTTCCTTATGCAGAGTGTATGTATAACCAGAACCAGTTCATATAATATACTTGTATATATTAGGTCGGAGGAACCTGGCCTCACTTTGATGTGTCTGGATGCATATCCAATTTCTGAATCAGGGGCTGATGTCTTTCACGGTTGATAGTGATGAAGGTCACTTTCTTATCAGTGTGCAGATCTGCTATGTCTTCTCCTACATATTCTGCTCTATACCAAGGTTAAAGCAGTTTGTTGTTCCTAACTCTTTGGGTAGTGTTGCTATATTTATTTTGGATTTCACCACGTGATTCCTGGTAAGACAATTCTTCTTCTTCTTGTTTGCTTGTATTTGTGCCTTCGGTACTGAGAACTGTGGTTCTCTGTGTAAAAGTTGATATAATTGTCGCAAAACCATTATTCCCAGCGTTAATGTTTCCTAACCATTTCTAAAAGTGAGGATGTTCCGGAATTCAGTGAAATCGACAACGCCTTAGTTTATGTTTATTCAACCATCATTATATATCTTCATTAACGTGAATTTTATTACAACAGTCGTCCGCCCAATTTCCTTAGTGAAGGATAGACTAAGTAGTAACCGTCCACTACGCCTTGTTGCATCTAGCAGGACAGCAACAAATTCTCTCCACTTCTCGGGATCTGCAGCCAACCTTTGTAGAAAAGCGAAAAGGTAAACAAGAACTAACTAGAGGGAATTATTGTTTTCTCTTTGGTTTTAGTTCATTCATTCATTCATTCATTCCTTTGCATGTCCCTTGCGGAACTTTGCCTCCCAAACAGCATTCCTGTAGGCCTCTCGGTTGTGAGCAAGATGGCCTGCTGCTGCTGCATCCATTTGGTTTTAGTTACATATTTTAAAAAGCTCAGTCATATATTTAGGTAACGTTAATATGAATGCACGACCATAATTGATTTATATAGATAAATATTTTATAAATGATAGGAAAGGGTTAAATATGATTTCCAAATTTAATTGTGTGTCATACTTTTGTCTTAATTCTGTGTTGAATGTCTTTTCTACACCAGTTTAGTCTGTTTCTAGTGGAGATAAATCTCTTCTGCCCTTGTTTTCAATGTCTTCGCTCTTAAAAAGTAAATTCTGTATTTATTTTTTCTGTAGCTATAGTTGTAGTCTGCGTCCTGTACTGGATTTACAATCATGAACGTGATTCAGAGCTTAATGTTTATTAAGATGTAATCAGTTTCAAGCGAATGACCAGAGAAATCATTAGGTCAGTTAAACAGCTGCCTTGGCGCAGATCTCAGAGCAGCGCAGTACTGACCATCGAGGAATGCATTTATATATACATCATTTGTAGTAAGCTTTGCTTATGACGAAAAAAAGCAAACCCTGATCTTGCCTGTCAGGGACATACTTCCCTTAAATGCTGCAGGAAATATCTGTTGTGCTAATGATTTTCCCATTATTAGCTAATCCTTCCGCGACTCTAAGAGACTGCAGAACATCTTAAATTAATTAGCACTCAAGGATAAGACAATTAAAATTCTCTGGCTATAACCTAAGATAGACTTGAACAGTTCCTGGAAAAATAAGAGAAAAAGAAAGAAAGGAAAAGAAAAAAAAAAGAAAGAAACCAGGTAAAGAAGGAACTGTTTAAACAAGTCGACCAGATGATTTAGGAAAGCTGGGAGCTTGAACAGAAGCATGAACAAGTCATAACTAATAATGATTATATTGATGCACGTGCAGTTAGAGCTGTAATAATTTCAAGGTTGTTAAAGACTGTCCTATATAATGGAATATTTGTTATTCAGACATACAAGTATATTCAGTGTGCATAACTATTCTCATGTATTCCTTATCAGATGTTCCCTTATTTCAGTGACAAACACTCGGAGATAGTTAAAGTCATCGAGACATTCTTACAAACCAGTGTGTCTATGAAACACGTCTATTTAGTCATTAGCTTGTTTCAAAATTTGGGGGCAAAGAAACGAAGTTACATTTTGCACGTTGATTGTTATAGTAATTGCAACAACTACTGAGATAGGTTTTTCTAACAGTCGTTCAAATGCTCACATTTTCGCTCACAAAACTTCACTTGTCCCTCAGCATATTTGCTGAACGCCCAAACTTCTAAACGCAAACTTACTGACAGTTCACTAATTTGTGTCGAGCATTGTTCGTCAAAGAGACCGACTGACCATTCAGGTGGAAGGGATGGCGACTGCAGTAAAACTGGTTTAAATAAAAAAGGTAGATAGAAGTGTATGGTGCGGTTTTACAAAGTGAGGGAGGGAGTGAGTAAGGTGAGAAAAAAAACGAATAGAAAGTATGAGAATGTATAAATGAAAAACATACAACATCCGATATTTCGGCGTGAGCCTTTTTCGAGGATTACATGCACACACGAGACAAAAATAAAAATAAAAAACGAAGAACTTATCTGAATATGGCTTCCTCCAAAAGTAGAACGTTTGACACATTTCTGTTTTCTACTTTTCTGTTTTCTGCTTTTGGAGGAAGCCATTTTCAGATAAGTTCTTCGTTTTTTATTTTTGTTTTTGTCTCGTGTGTGCATATAATCCTCGAAAAAGGCTCACGCCGAAATATCGGATGTTGTATGTTTTTCATTTATACATTCTCATACTTTCTATTCGTTTTTTTATCACCTTACTCACTCCCTCCCTCACATTGTAAAACTGCACCATACACCTCTATCGACCATTCAGGTGCATTCTTTAGATTCATCAATGGCCTCGTCAATTAACTCGACCTAATATCGCGCAGCTTAGGTAGACAGATGTGGTCTGAGATTAAAAAAAAAGACATTAGAGGGCATTCTTTAATACTCTGAGAACCAGATTCCAACCATCGGGTCACCTTCACCCCACCCCCGAATGACGTCGCAGCGCGTCCTTGATAAACATCGAAGATACGTTTTTCAGACTTTCGCACTGTTAATCATATGGAAATCTCAGTTTAAAAAAAAATCCATTATTGTATTTTAGCTCGTTCGCAACTTATTGTAGCTCTGAATATTTTTTTTTTGTTTTGGTTATATTCTGAATTTTTAATCTATCTTACACCTGATCTGTTATTTCTTATATCCCCTTATGATTTGACGATTGCGATTTTTTTTTTTGTTGCTTTGTCAGCATATTTTCATTATATCTTTTCTCGATCGAAGTTTCTCTTTATGGCCGTATTCATTTTCTAAAGAAGTTAAAATTTTTCCTATGGCTATGATTTCTCTGTGTGTGTGTGTGTGTGTTTTTAAGTTTTAAATTACATCATCACGCTTAGACGTCTGTTTTTGTACATCTCTATAAATCTCTGTTCTCGTAAAGGACAAAATGTTCTTTAGACTACATGGGAACATATGTTTTTTTTGTACCAGTTTAAATAACTCTCAGGTTCTGTCCTTTTATCAAGGAATGTCTGGTACATATAAGTGTGCATATGTATTTGCGAGAGAGAGAGAGAGAGAAAGAGAGAGAAAGAGATAGAGGGAGAGAGAGAAAGAGAGAGTGAGAGAAAGAGAGAGAGAGGGAGAGAGAGAAAAAGAGAGAGGGAGAGAGAGAAAGAGAAAGAGAGAGAGGGAGAGAGAGAAAGAAAGAGAGAGAGAAAGAGAGAATGAGAGAAAGAGAGAGAGAGGGAGAGAGAGAAAAAGATAGAGAGGGAGAGAGAGAAAGAGAGAAAGAAAGAGAGAGAGAGAAAGAGAGAGAGAAAGAGATAAAGAAAGAGAGAGAAAGAAAGAGAGAGAATGAGAGAGAAGGAGAGAGAGAAAGAAAGAAAGAGAGAGAAAGAGAGAAAGAAAGAGAGAAAGAAAGAGAGAGAGAGAGCGCTACAGTTTTTCTTACAAAACGAAAATGAGAAACTCTAACGGCAGGCCAGCACGTACTATAAAGTTGTTACTGTTGTTAGATCTCTCTAGAACTTCGATCTCTGTTCTCTTGCAGCCGATGCCGCGTCCATGATGAAGCACAGGCGTGGTATCGAAGGGAAACTGAATCATGACGGTGTTTTTTTTTCAAAGTCTAGAGTAAACCAAAGAAGCAACTAACGCCATTACCTTGTGGACCACGGCGTGATCTGCCTCTTCAGCATGGCAAACATCAGCCTGTTACTAGAAGCATCAGGGAGAAGTGGGATAAGGTGTTGATCAGCTCTCATTCGTTATCCCTGGCAGCTGTAGCATCTCTCAAACACAGTCATATTTGCTACTTTCATTAACTGTATGTATTCTCTGCAAACACGTCGAGTTATTGTCTGATGAGTCTTCAAAATCAACTCTAAGCATTCCGTTCAGGTCCCATAACCTCGTATGTTCCGATGTTGGCCACTGGATTTCATCTATATGGTTAACCAGTACACACAGCGGTGCAACAGCGAGTTTGTTATCGTCTCATTGTGTGTACACTCTCAAATGTGCTTGGAAAACTTTGAGGGAAAAACTCTCTCACTTTCAATATAATTTTAAATGCGTGCCGTGTACGAATGTGACACCTTATTTTTCATTTCCTGAAAATCATCATCATCATCATCAAACAGGTGCCGTGTCGACTGGAGTTGGCTATTATGCTTCTCCAGAGCACCCGATCCTTCACGCAGGCCATCAGCTCAGCTGGTAATCTCCTCTCACCCCATCCCGTTAGACTGCCCAGTATCATTTCTTTCGGTCTTCTCATAGCTCTTCTTCCCTCTACTTTTGCTGCTGTTACAATATTATCACCGCCCCCTCTTCTCACTGCATGTCCTATGAAAGTACATTGTCTCACTCTTATTGTTCTGTCTCTCCAGCTCTTCTCATACATTATGAGAGTCAGTAGAAGCAATACCATACCCTTAAATATTTCCAGCATCCGCAGAATACCCATCTTCCAAGCTTCTCACCTGCATTATTGTCTTGTACTTTGCCGCCTTATGACGAAGTGTTTTCGTATTCACTCAATACTGAATATGTACAAATTCCTGAGTGTCGGAGTGGCGAAGTGGTTAGTGCACTAGTCTCTCGGGGGAAAGTTGGGTGTTCAAATATGAAAGAGACGCCTCATTCACCCAACTCTTGAAGTTGGTACCCGGGGTTCTCCTGGAGCTGGATAAGGAAAGACAGTTAGGCGTGATCGTGATGCTGACCACATCACCTTCACTGTTAGGCGCGATGCTGACCACATCACCCTCGCAGTTAGGCGCGATGCTGACCACATTACCCTCGTAGTTAGGCGCGATGCTGACCCCATCACCCTCGCAGTTAGGCGCGATGCTGACCACATCACCCTCGCAGTTAGGCGCGATGCTGACCACATCACCCTCGCAGTTAGGCGCGATGCTGACCACATCACCCTCGCAGTTAGGCGCGATGCTGACCACATCACCCTCGCAGTTAGGCGCGATGCTGACCACATTACCCTCGCAGTTAGGCGCGATGCTGACCCCATCACCCTCGCAGTTAGGCGCGATGCTGACCACATCACCCTCGCAGTTAGGCGCGATGCTGACCACATCACCCTCGCAGTTAGGCGCGATGCTGACCACATCACCCTCGCAGTTAGGCGCGATGCTGACCACATCACCCTCTAGTGTGCGGACAGGACATGGAGAATACTGGCACTAACATCATATCCTCTATGCGCCTTGGAAGTGTAGTACGGCTATCCTTACCTTTTTTACCACATAAATTTGTGAATCTGTCTTCGTGGCGGAACGTGTGTCAAAACAGAGCAATACTATAAGAATGGGATTTTTTTATCTTCATTTTAGGATTTCTTATCAGCATCCTCGGCACTTCTGTTTACATTTGTTTGAGAAAATCTCCACAAGCTGTTTACTCTTATTTCACTATCACGCTAAACTGCTTTCTCCTCATTATATCTTTCAGTTGTTTATAGAGTTCCTCATTAAAATGCAGTAGGCAATTATTTTCTTGCAAGGATAGTTCTGTTCTTGTGAACTGTTGTTTATAGTCTTTTGTTCTTCAAACGAGGATTAACTTTGATTAAATGTTTCAAAGCTATGAGCAGCTTTATTCAGCAATGAAACTCAAGGTTTTGTTTTCCTTCTGTCCATCTTATTCCTCCATAACATACTAAATGAAAAAAAAAAGATTGAGAAAAGCTTGAGTTCATGTCAGAGAAACGAAGATTGTCTCGTGTCTTGTCTTGTCTGCTATCTCCCTGGAACTGCGAGCTGGTGTTCTTTGCAGTCGATGCTGTGAAGGTGTTGAGGAACAGCATCGTGTCAGCGTGGGAGTGGGTTATGGCAGCTACGTTTTCAGTCCCGGAGTGCAATTGAAAAACAGAGGGGGGGGGGGGTGTGTTCAGTGCTTAGTTTGAAGACTCCACCACCATGGGGATTATGGCGACCCCTGCCCCATTACCAGGCTAGGCCTGTTACTGGGGTTGCCAACGGAGAGATTGGACAGGGTCTTGATCAGCTCTGGTTCGCTGATTGCCTAATCGGACAGCGCCTTCGCCTCGGAAAAGGAAAGATATAAAATAAGGGTTAGATCATGGACACGGGTTAGATCATGGACATGGGTGATCATCATCATTCATTTGCATGTCCCTTGCGGAATTTTGCCTCCCTACCAGCACTCCTGTAAGCCTCTCGGTTGTGAGCAAGATGGCCTGCTGCTGATGCATCCATTTGCAGATCATCAACTATGTCTTCGCTTTGGTCTTCCTCTCTTTCTTTTTCCCATTATGTATCCTTCCAAGACGGTCTTCTCCAGATTATCATGACGTTTAATGTGTCCAAAATATTTAAGTTTTCTCTATTTAATCCTCTTTACTAGCCAGCCTTCTTCAATATTAAGCTCTTGTAGTATGGATTTATTTGTTCTTTTTTGCGTCCATGATATTTGAAGAATTCTCCTGTAACATTTACATTTAAAGGCATTTATGCGTTTCAATCTATCACATGGGTGATAGATTGTGAATTTATGTAACGAAAGCTGGTTAGAAATGTTTCAAAGATGGTCTGTAAGTAACATTACGGCTTAGTAAGGAGTAAAACATTTATTTCTCTCAAAAAGAAAACTTTACATATACTGTATATCCCTCCACATATTTCGAGATTTTTTTTTTTAACAGAAGACAGATGCAGAAAAACGCCCACGATCGCTTTGTTACACTAAAAGCCCAACACCTTGTCCATGTTCCATCGCCTCTCCTTTCTTTTCAGTTCATTGGCATGCATAGAATTTTGATATAAACTCAACACTGTTTTATTCTGGTCGCAGTGACGCAGTCTAACTCTGAGTACACTTGAAACTTTGACGCGTCCGTATTTCCGGATCCGGTGCACTATATCAGCATATCTTCAACACGCTATTGTTGGAGTTGTTATGTATTTAGAGGTGCCTGTATTGTTTCGAATGTGTCGAATCGAATGCTTTAGAATGTTTTATATTGCCGTCGTTTAAAAGAATTAAATAGGTTCGGTGGCACATCCGCGTTCTAAAACAAACGGAACGAGCTAGGTTAAGTTTACATAAAATAAACTGTTTATTATGTAGAACGAGATAGGTTAAGTTTACATAGACAACAGTGATACATTTATGGGTATACTAGTGCAGGGTTTTCCAAATGGTGGCCCACGAAGGGATCTAATTGTAAGGTAAGGTAAAATTCCCGTTTCCATGCCATTAAGGCATATTGGGGGATCTAATGGGGCCCCGAAATTATTATGAAAATATTAATACTTTTAAAAAAAAATTAATGTCTTAGTCAAGAAAAGAAGAGTTTTCATTGTATGCTAGAAAAGAAAGAAATCATCATAGCTCCAGCTGATTGTGCGGTCAATAGTAGAATTCCTCGAGGCATGTTTTGTAATTCAGCAAAAAAACCGCCTGATAATGATGCGGCCTCTCACTCGATTGGTGGATATGATTGTGGCCTTCAGGGCATCTGTGTACCAGCGGAAGACTTCTCTATGTGCAGCACCGATATACTGAATATTATGTAGAGTCAGAAGTTAAGAATGAAAAAAAGAAAGAAACCATGCAGCTTTGTTTCCGCGCAGTCGTCAAAGAAACTGAACCAAGGAGACTTCATTTCAACAAGTAAATAAGAATAACTTCATTTCAACAAGTAAATAAGAATAACTTCATTTCAACAAGTAAATAAGAATAACTTCATTTCAACAAGTAAATAAGAATAACTTCATTTCAACAAGTAAATAAGAATAACTTCATTTCAACAAGTAAATAAGAATAACTATCTCCAGAACTAAGAACGTTTATGTTTTAAGCCTAGAAATAAATGGAACAAGCCGAAACGAGTTCATACACATACATTCTAATACCTAGACGTTATGCTTTCTGTATGAGAATTGGTCAAGTGAAAGCTGTATTCAGGGAAAGCTACAAACATCCTGCGTAGTTCATCTCTGTCGCTGAGTATTAGAAACCGAATTCTACACTTCGTTTTTCTTGGTCTATAAAACTGAGTCAAGGACAAGAGACAGACGGATACAAATATCCCAGAGTGCAAATGTTAAGATAATGTAGTGTCCTAAAGAATGCTAAAAATCCATTGTCAGCTTGGATGACTAACTGGCAGTGCCAGAGAAAAGCCAACAAAATGTAACTGAAACTATAAAACGCAGGCGGTCAGAATTCTTTGAGCACGTGACTGAAAGGGGAGAAAATCGTAACAACAGGGAAGATAAGTGCGATAGAATTTGAATAGTATAAATCAGTGGTTCCCAAAGTCTTTCTGATTGCTGCCACTTTACCCTCAAGCCGCATCTCTTGCGGTCCCATAATTTTTCATTCATTTGGTTACTTCGCTACATGTCGCTCCTTATTTCGTTGAAAAGTTTTCTTTCAGCCTTCCGGCGCACACTTTAGGGATCACTGGCCTAACTTGTTGCATTGATATAAAGGGATCAAAAGTATAAATAGGAAAACACCCGAAATGGAGATTTATGGAAAGCTAGGAGCTTTATGTTGATGATAATGTTTATAATGTCTCAGTAATATTTATATTCAAGCTGCATTTAACCGTTAGAAACATGCATGGTTTATTTTGACTAAGGTAGCAAAACAAATTTAAAATGATAGGAACAGCTTTATTTGTTAACAAAGCACACAGCTGTAACGTTTCGACTTAAAAAAAAAGACGTACAGGACAAAGAAAAAGAAAAAAAGGGAAAGTCTAAATGTACAAGAACGATGTATAATAAATAGGATTTATTTATTTTACAGATCTAGGTGTGATGAAGTTCCTTTTATCTTTTATCTTTTTTTAAAAGTATTCTACATGTCCTAGTCTCCCACTGGTACAGGAATGTCCAGCTTCAAAGAGTCAGAGGACCACAATCGTATCCGCAGATGGAGTCACGTGCTGCATATAAACTAGCCAGCTTTTGCCGAAACACATATCATGCCTACATGACTACAGAGCCCTACTAGAAGCAAAACAAACAAAAACCACCCACAGACACAGGAAATTATATCACAACTAAACAAGCTCCAAAACTCAGCTATGGCGCTACAGTGGGTTCCCTCATAGTGCAGGATAAATGGAAATGAAGAAAAAGCAGACGCACTCTCAAAGGTAGGTAGCAAAAAAGGAACAAATCAACCACCCAATAACACTCCAAAGAAGCAAAAACCATCGTACATTCCAAGAAGCAAAAACCATCGTACATTCCAAGAAGCAAAAACCATCATCCACAATAAACTAAACACCAAATGGAAAAAATTAACAATGAAAATAGAAACAAAACAATACCGCATTCATCAACTACAGAGACGCCAGCAAACCACAACTTTCCGACTGAGAACAGGATACCACAGACTCACGAACCACCTCCATCGTCTTAAAATGTCACACACAGACGGATGTCCCGCGGCTTTGGTGTCCAGACGCCAGAGCATATCCCTCACATCTGTCCAACCTACTCACTTCACCGAGCACAGATTTGGCCCCAGGGAGAGGAGCTAAAAGAAGAGCTACAGGGCCCCCACTCAAGCCTGGACAAGATGGCAGACTTCGTCAGGGTGACAGGGCTGCAGATATAGCGTGACCAACCAAGACACTAATGTGGAAGAAGAAGAATGCCGCGGGGGAGTTTTACTATTGGCCGCACAATCAGCTGGACCCATAGTGGCCACAGGGAACCACTTGAGTAAACTACGAAGAAACAATGGCTTACTTGTGACGAAAAATATGGGTAACAGTGAGCAGAGATCAAGCAAACACGTGCAACAACGTGAGCTTTATTGACTTAAGGCTACAGTTATTGCATTGTTTTATTTATGCATTGTAACTCAGACCAAGAGATGCATGTAATTCTGCTTTATAGTTTTGGTAGTTTATTTTGACTGCTCGATTTTATTTAGCGTTATCCTTTACCAGAACTTACTTTGCGTGAGTAAATGTCATTTTTCCAAGCAGGACTCCTGACTGACACAGCGGTTAGTGTGCTCGCCTCTCTTGTGGAGGTCGGCGATTCAAGTCCAACTGACGACGCCTCAGTTACTCAGCTGTGGGGATGGGGACCCAGTTTCTTCTGGAACTGGGAAATTACAGACGGCCTGGCCTGGCCTGGTGTTGATAAAATCACATTCTAATGCGCTGGCACATCAAGGAGAAAAAAAAATGGCACCATATTCTTAAGTGCCTCTGTCGAATGGTGTGGATACGTTTTCCAATAGTTATTTTACTGTAACAGGTTATATATATCTGGTCTCTTTATCTTTACGGCCGTGTTGTGCCCTAACCGTTCCCTCCTCCGCCTTCTATTTATTCTCTCAGAACTCCTCATTTATCAGTACATACTCGCCCAAAACGCTGTTCTCAGAAATCAAACTGAAGTGATTTTTCTGTACTTTTCTGGTCACTTTCAAGGACTTTTTCTTGTGGAAAAAAAGTATCACTCGGTCACGTTCTAGTTTTCTTATATTCATTGAGAGATGTGTATTACCCAGAGGGTTTTGTCTCATTTTTTTATATTCATTGAGAGATGTGTATTACTCAGAGGGTTTTGTCTCATTTTTTTATATTCATTGAGAGATGTGTATTACTCAGAGGGTTTTGTCTCATTTTTTAAAAATATTCATTGATAGATATGTATTACTCAGAGAGTTTTGTCTCATTTTTTTATATTCATTGAGAGATGTGTATTACTCAGAGGGTTTTGTCTCATTTTCTTATATTCATTGAGAGATGTGTATTACACAGAAGGTTTTGATTCATTCTCTTATATATCATTGAGAGATGTGTATTACTCAGAGGGTTTTGTCTCATTTTCTTATATTCATTGAGAGATGTGTATTACACAGAAGGTTTTGACTCATTCTCTTATATATCATTGAGAGATGTGTATTACTCAGAGGGTTTTGTCTCATATTTTTATATTCATTGAGAGATGTGTATTACTCACAGGGTTTTGTCTCATATTTTTATATTCATTGAGAGATGTGTATTACTCAGAGGGTTTTGTCTCATATTTTTATATTCATTGAGAGATGCATATTACACAGAGGGTTGTGTCTCACTTTCTTGTGTTCATTAGTGGCTATGTATTACACTAGTTTTTTTTAACGACATTTTTGTACTCATTATTACGCAAGGTTGTGTCTTATTTTAGAATGTCTGTCTCAGTTTATCATACTCCGTTATTTGACTACTTGATCTGGGTTGAGGGAATCGACATCGCTCCTGCCTCTCAGGCTGAAGGTACTCATCCCTCTTCCTAAACCTTCCAACTTTCTACAGTTTCAGTCATCAGGGTTCCCGTCGGTGCTACAGAGTGTGCGTACCGTAGTGAGAATTTCCTTCAAAGGAGGCGTGAAAGCACCCAATGAACTTGCTCTGAGTACAGTGGTGATAGATCTTTTAACATGTCGTCATTTAATTCTGTGAGACCTTTTAACATGTCGTCATTTAATTCTGTGAGACGTTTAACTCAGTGATGCGTTTAACTCTGCGATGTGATACTGTCAACCCAGCAGTGCTTACACAGCTGTGAAGATTAAAACACGCGACTTTACATGAATTTAGTTCTACACTGAGAAACGATTAAAGCACAGTGCTGTATGGTTAGCCTCCATAAAATTGTAGACAAAGCACTTTAGACGTGAGAGATGGAAAATGACAAGAGAATTATCGAGGACTCGAACCACGTACCTGGGCAGGTGAATAGTGCGTTGTTTCTGGCCCTGCTAGTGCCCGCGGTTCGAGTCCTGGGTAATTCTGTTGTCATTTTTCTTTCTCTCACGTATAAAGCGTGTAGACTACTATTGTTCGAGTGTTGACCATACAACGCTGTGGTAAATCATTTCGCTGTGCGAAAGCTTCGTTGCTTCTCATTTTTAATACTTTTTACTCTGTGAAACTTACTTTTACACTGCATTTTACACCGATTTTAATTCCGGGCTTGTCTTGTTTTCCATACTACAATGAAGACGCTTTTTTTTAGTTCACATTACTGTCGGTTCCATATTTTCTAAGACCTCTTTCAACCTCTCTCTACTAAACCAGTATTACTAGTAGAAGCGGCAGCACTAGGACTTTTTTTCGAAATCGGTACACTTGTACCTGTCTTTCACCTTGCATGAAGCACTTTCCGAAATATCTCTCTTTCAATACAACATTCCATACTTTTTTTTTTCTGAAAAATTAAAATTTAAACACATTTTACACACATCAACGGGAGTTAAATGTTCACGTGAAATGTTTCTTAACTCACTTCCTACGACATTTACTATTTACGTAATGTCCACTTGTTGAACCAAAGTCAAAACTGGCTGATTCACCTTCGTGAAAGCTGGGCCCGATTATCCTCCGGCTGATTTTGCTGGTTGATTTTTGCAAGTTCTTGGTTTAAACAAAAATATAGACCGGTTACGGTAACCGATGACCTCCAAAAGTTTCGTTTTTTTCTCGTTTTTTTTTTGTCATTAAATGTCGGGTAATTGGCGGTTAGCGGGATCACTGCTAGTAGATCACAATTACAGTATAAGGCGCCAGCAAACGCCAGTAATCATCGTTTCTGCATTTTGTGCAGTCCTCGTGCATATGATCGGTTGCTTGTCTTTTCTTTCTTTCTTTCTTTCTTTCTCAGTTTTCCATTGACTAAGCATATCACAAACGCCTGTCTTGACATTTCTCGTAAAGAATTTTCATCGACTTTCCATTTTGGGTTTGAACTGTTTTTTTTTTCTTTCAGAAATTTCATCATTTTTTTTTCTTAGGCCATCAAAGGTAATTTTTTGCCCATTTCTTCAAGCTAAACTTTTGTTCATTTCAGGTTTCTTTCTTCTGTTTGTTCATTTCAGGTTTCTTTCTTCTGTTTGTTCAGTGTCCACGCTCAAAGAGCACAGTTAGTTCTATGAAACACTCGGACACTGGTTTTTTTTTTCACTATGAATTCTTTATTTGTTGGCGCTTTCTTCATGTTCAGTTCATTCCCGGCCTGTTTTTTTTAAAATGCCTGGTATTAGCTGTCATTTGAAATCTGCGGTTGGTGTTACTCTCGTGGATCTTAAGATATATACTTCTGGCCAGTGTCTTCCAGACTGCATTTATAACGAGCTTTGTTACGCTGTTCGATATTGCCGTTGATTTTGTCATTTTGCTGTATATTTCTAATCATTATTTAACAGAGCACCAGTATTGTATGGTAGAAGGTTTAAAAATAATAAATTAAGCACTTTTAGACACGAGAGAAAGAAAGGGGATTTGAACCCCGTACTCCGGTACGATGAGCAGCCGTCTAGCCAAGAGAGAACAGCGCATTGGTCAAGTTAGCCACTCATCACTCATATACAGTACTGTGTTCTGTTACTTTACTGTGCGAAAGCCTTGTTATTTCCTGTTCGTGAACATTTGTATACACCATCATTATTTATTGCTGTCCGTGATAAACTGGTCCTTTGTTTCTGCATGTTGTTCGCACTTTATTCTGTCAACACAGACGTATCTGCATATCAGTTTCTGACAGTGGAATCTCATATTTCGTCCCTCTGAAAGTTTTGATGTTGTGATGCTTTTTCTGTGCAGTGAAAAGAGACGTATAGTTCATTAGCTTGTCTCTTAAAATTTTGTTTATTTCTCTTGTTTGTTTTGTTGATGCTCTTTGATTTATGTATGTCTTACAACAGTTTTCATATGCTTGTTATCTGTATGCGGTTTTATTCTCAAATATTTCTGTCGTATCTTCACGTCTACCTCTGTCTGAAACATTCGTGTAATTTATGAAGCACAAAAACTTGTTTACTTCCAGAGATCTTATTTTGATCTTAATTAAATAAGAGCAACATTAGTGGTGCTTCTCCACATAGCTCTTCTAAAAGCTACGTGTTACTTTTATCTGATGTCATTTTCCTAAGCAAAAAATGTCTTTCGATTAACTTTTTGTATTGGTATAACGCTGACTGCGCAATTCTGATCATGGTCTGTTGTTTCAGTTTTCTTTGGTGATTTAGAGGAAACATATTTGGACAGATTAGACGGCGTTTGCCCTGTGTCACGGGAATATGTTTATGAAAAAAGTAAGTCTCACTGTGTTGAGATCTCAAACCACGCTGATCGCCTCCCTTGAGATGCTAGCTAGCTCTAGTGCCCTCCTGTCTCTCATCTGTTTAAGTGTATTTCTAGTATCCTGGACCTTTCATAGCTAATGTGGGTATTGAACTGCTGGTCCCTGTGGTCAATATGTAGATTATTTTAATATGTTCTTGTCACATGGCGGTGACTTTTTTCTTTGAACGATAAATCTGCCGAATTTTGTGGCAGGTCAGCGAGCCCTATACCTGTAACTGCTCAAAACCCATATCCCTGACTTAATTGTCACATATTTTCCCCGTGCAAGGAGAATCTGACTAGGGTGCATCCCTGCCAGGAAGCATCTTGTGTTCAGACTTACCTCCCTTTGTGTTATCAACATTTTTCCTATCATTTTCATGCTTTTTGAATCCCCTGGGAACAACTGTGTTAAGAACACACTTATCTTAACATAGCCTTTATGAGACAGGGAACATAGATCTGTTTGCTTAAAAACTCTGGCCTACTTCTGTAGCCCAGAAACTTGTAGCAATCAACACTAACTGTAATTGTTATTTTTGTAAAATGTAATGTCAGGTTGATGGACGGATGGGGACATAGAGATCGCCGGAAGGGATGAGGAAAATCTGGTGTGAAACCAATGAATCCAAGACGTGACAAGCCTATGGGTCTTTACAACAATGGCTATCAGAATGATGTAAACAAAACAGCCAGCAAACAGGTGGCGGGGAATGGATATCGCTGAGGCATTCATTGTATTCCTCATCCCAAAGTCGGTGTGTCCCCGTGGAACTGTCTCAAAGCTGTCTGGCCAATCAGCATTGCATGCTGGACCTGATGTGGAGAAGGGGCTTAAGTACAGCCACCAGAGGCTGGAAAACAAAGTTGTGGCCAGGCCAGCCTACATCACTGTCTTCATGGCAGTCCGAGCAAGATCACAGTCTGCCCTAGCAAGGAAAGGTGCTGAAGTCGGAGGTACCCAGCCAAAAGGCGCATCTAAAAAATCATGGCACCACGCATCATCGCCAGTGTGCGTACGAAGAAGAAGATGTCTTTTGAAATCATTATTTATGATTTACAACATTTTAGCAGTCTCTATTATTTAAAAATTCTTGAAAACACTTTCGCATAATCGACGAAACGTAACAAGATATCCCATCTCGCTGGTGATGTTTTCTCTGTTTTGGCAGCGCGCAAACAGATGCGAAACTGTGTTCAGAATACAATCTTGTCAAAGAAGACAGGGGTAAAAAAAACAGGACGGTTTTCAAACTGTTACGAACCGTACACGTATTGTGGTTGTATATTCACTTTAATGATATTCATCAGTTTTTATCATTACCCATTTACAGTTTGCAGCATGGTTGTAACTTTTGGGGATGTCATTTGATATAAGTCTGGGGAAAGGCTGGCCACACGTGAAGGTTATCTGATGTCTAGCAACCAGTTCAGGTTCTTCCCTCCTTCACGCCAGATCAACGCTTCACATTCTCTCTCGTGTTCCCCACCTGCCGACCTCATCTCTTTCACCAGACGTCAGTTATTGACCTCCATTCTATACCATGCCCCTACTCTCCCTCCACGTTGTCATTGAGTGACATGAACTATTCTACTAAACCTTCACAAAGTGAAAGCAAGTCTCAGCGAAGTTCAAGCCACATTAGATCTACTCTTGTCACCTCGCTTTTCTCTTTTGTCAGTCAGTGGCATTTTGCACTGAGGAAGCCACCAAATACAATGATCTTCTTGGAGAGACTTTTATGTCTCATTTCCTTTTTTTTCAGTGCTAGAAGGTAGTGGAATATCAGCTTAAGGAGGAAGTCACGAGGATTGTCTCAGACTAAGTGCACTGACTGGAACATTGGGTTTGAAAAGCTCGTATGAAGTTCTCATTCATGATTTCTTTAAACGCCACCAGCCATGGTCGTTGCTCTTGCCTGCGGTGGAAAGGAAACATTAGTGATCTGGATAGTTATTTTAAACACTACACGAGAATGAGAAAGTAATTGTTTTTGGTTGACTCTGTGCCATGCAAGATCTTGCACTGTGTGTATTCTTTAGAGTTACCGATCGATTTGCCTGCTTACCTTTTCCCGTACCACGTGGTTTGTAGATTTAGATTTTGTTCTCTTGCATTGTCTTTTTTAATTCGAGTTTGTTTTTATTGATTATTGGGCTTTCGAACTTCTGATAGTTATAACCTATGTTTAGCAATTTTTCATCTTTGAATTTGAAGAAAAGAGGACTAGCACTAGCGTAGTCATTTATGGCCGCCATGTATGAAAATGTATCGTTGTGGTAGAATATACAGAAAATATAACAGCATAATTCGATTCAGTAAAAACACACACGCACACCACGCACGCACACACACACATATATATATATATACTTGTAACAAACTATACTTGAATATACAATAATGTGTTTGTTAGACAAACTACTGTTGAAAGTTCTGTCTTTTTATCATATAGCAGGGGCACTTATTAAATGTTAAGGGTTTTTTTTTCATAATTGTACCAAACTAATGTTGAATGTTTACAATTATGCCTGAAAGTTGATAGGTACAGTATAGATTGTCACAAAGACCTACTTTCGCTGTTATTTACTCTTTGATAGTGAATTTCGTTCGCGGGTTCATTCCTTCATAACTTGTAAAGATTATACAAGGTTCTTTTTTTTTTTAAAATAATAAAATGAAAATACAAGCGCAGTCTTTTTCATATGTGCCTACATTGACATCCATATAGACTTCGCTCATTTTTATTTCTTATTTTCAGTTGATGTTGGTCGCAGGACGAGAAATAATAGGCAAGACGGCCAAGACACAGATAAAATCATATTGCAGGATTGACTAGCGATTTTTGGCTCTACTAAAGAACGTCTGGGGCGCTTGAAGATCTGGGAGATAATTCAAGGCAAATCATTTTGGTGAGGTTTTCCTGTAGAAGTGTTCTCCAGTGAGCAGTTGTCTGGGGGTCCAAATATTAAGGCAGACGCGGACTAGAAGCGGAATTGCTGTCAACTCGCCATAAACGTAGCGCCAAGAATTTCGTTGGAAGTGAATTTTGTGAATTATGAGTATTTTGTGAACGTGGACGCGATAGTATCTAAACAAACTGTGAATTGGATAGATAAATACGGTGAATAATTAACGACAGAGTGGAAAGTTATGAGCAAGGAATGTTTCACAGCAATCAGCTTTTACTGTGAATTAGTTGAGTAATTTGTTTATATAAGCCTGAGAAATTAAAAAAAAAGAACGTGAAATTACAGAGCGCCAGTAATGACAGTGTAAGCGTGCAGTATGCGGGTAATAAAGAGCTAAATAAACTCATATCACATCGGAAACGGTTTTCATAATGGCTTTCACAGACGTGACCTCCGGTGTGTAACAAACATCAAACTCCGAAGAGTCTTTGTCACTTAATCATTAAATATCTTCTACGCAAAAGGGCTATTTGAAAAAAAAACAAACTTTATTTTAAAATATCTACTTCTGATAATTACAGGTATGTTTGTTTTTAGAGTATAGCTTACAACTGGCTTAGTAATTGTTTGTAAACACATATTGTTTACGATTATTGATCTATGAATAAGCGAGGCAAAGCACTTTAAATTAAAGGCGACCGAGGGTGTGTTGTTTAGAACGAACTAAATAATTCACCAGCAATGATTGTGACAAACGGCTAGTGATTTCCTTTTGTTATAAACTGAACTAGCTGAAGTAGCTCAAGCTATTTGACATTTGTCTGTGAAATTTATGCTGAAGTTTAACATTTTTCATCGGACTGAAGGATGTCTGCCGGGTACAGATTGTTAAATATCGCCTTCACAAAACAACTGAAGCCGAAAAGGAATGCAACATCTGCATATTCTTTTTGTGCTAGCGTCTCTAGCTAGATCGCAGAGCAACGCAACGCCTGCATAATTCCTGTGCTGGTGTGTTTAGCTAGATCACAAACAGCGATCGTCGAAGAGCAACACGACGTATACAGATTGTCTGTGCTGGTGTCCACAGCCTGATCACAACCAAGGAAGATATGGGAATTTATGAGGAGCATTCGCATTACTTCTTAGAACTTGGAAGGAAGTGCATATTCAACTTTCATTACGTGGATGTCTACCCGTCAGGTAAGTATACTTGATCTCTGTCAGTTTTTAACTTGTCGTTTGGTAGCTATCTGTTGTTGTTGTTTTTTCAGAGTTCTTATTGTTATCATTTTGTCATTATTTTGTCTCTTCCCACGTTTCTAGAATTGGAATATATATATATATATATATATATATATATATATATATATATATATATATAACCCCATAACTCGTTTATTTTGTGTCAGATTGCAACGAATTTATTTTTCTGGTAAACTGCAATGATTACTGCGTTAGTAAGGAAGTAGAATTCAATAAAACTGAATTTCATACACAAGCGGAGCGATACTCTCAGCAGTAGGGGGATCGTAATGAGAAGTCAAACTATGTAATAACGACTGTGCTCTCCTCCTGTAGCAGTCACGGCTGTACAGCGGCGCCTCACTGAGTGGAATAAGTTTAGGACTGCAGCTTGGGAAAGATTATTTCAAGACTGCATGAGTTCATTTTCAAGAGTTTGAGGTGGATTTGGCACGTTTCGAACATTTCGGTCAAGCGTGTCCCACAGGTGCTCGGTAAGTTCAGGTGACATTGCTGGCGGTTGACGCAGAACATGAATGTTGTCCTGATGGGTAAATGCCTGGTTACTCTTGCTGGAGGAGAGGCTGCATTGTAGGGCGTAAGAATAAAACCTTGTCGCTGGGTTTGGAAAAACAATGACACAAAATGAGGTGTCAGGACATCGTGCATGAACCGCTGTGCAGTGATGTTCTCCCGAAGTGGTGCCAGCTGTGTTATAAAATTCTCTGTTGCACTCTCGTTCTCTCTCTCTCTCTCTCCCTCTCTCTTCCTCCTCCCCACCACCACCATCATTATGCTTATCTCACAAAAGTCAAAGGCTCTGGGATGCAGTAGGGAACATACCGTTCATGTTGACGTCTGTACACCCTGATGCCTTTCCATCACGAATCATGGACTCGTCTGTGAATATGACAGACTGCCACTGTCTCCGCGACCATCTGGCGTGTACATGTGCCCACTGAAGTCTGCTATGGATGAGACGTGGCTGAAGTCGAGGGCGTCGGACATGCTGGCGAGGATGTATGTTTGCTTCCTTCAGACGGCATAAGGCAGTGTTCAGCAAAACGTTAATATTATTTGGTAATGTACCTATGGTCAGTTGTCGTTTGAGCAATGTACCTATGGTCAGTTGTCGTTTGAGCAGACAGGAAACGGTTCCCTAAAATGATCAGTTCGAATAAATCCGTACTGCCTTTGCCTGGTCACCCTTGGTCTTCCTGGCCTTGGACGGTCTCTGGTGATGCCTATTAGTCGAAAATGTTGTAGCAGTCGATAGACTGTTAGTCGGAAGACATTAAACATCCATCTGACAGGTGCAGCTCGTCGTTAAGATGTCCGATAATCTAATTCGCTGAGGCGTGACATGATTGAAAAGCACCAAGGAATCCAGATCAAGCGATGACGCGAGCTTTACAGTGAGTGATGAAAGTTATATGTCAGTTGTATTTATAGCCCGGAAATGGTACAAAACACGCACTTTATGTGACTTCAGAGTATGAGCAGTTTTTCATGACAAATGTGAAGTGAGTACTGCTCACGCTTTTACCACTTTCAGGGATTAACAAGTACTCACTGCTTGGACATTTTTCTTGCGGAAACTTTTAGTTACTGTCGTTGCTTTTCCCACAGCCACTTTATATTATCTCTTATCCTTTATTTCCCCTTCACCCTGCTCTAACTTCGCCCCCCACCCCGCCTTTAAAAAAAAGACTAGGACATTAGTCACACGTCACAGGGTTTTCTGTAGTAATAATTACTCGATGAACGTATTTTTGAATAACGCAGGAAAAGTCTTAGGTTTTCGTGGAGTGTAAGATTCATATTTTCTTTTCCTTTCTTGTCTCGCCATTTTTGGATGTATAACAGCTTGTTTTATCAAAGAGTAAGTGGAACATTTTAACTCAGCTGACATTTCTGGTGCAGTTGCTTTTATCTCATCTGAGGAGTCAAGGACTGATTTATATTCTCACACAATGGGAGGAACACACACACACACACACACATGCAACATGAGCACAAAACTAACAGGAAGGAGTAGACCACCTTTCCTCCAAAAAAGACAAATGAAAAACTAGAAGCCAGGTTTTAACGAACAGGACAGAATTTACTTCCCAAGGCAAAACTAGCCTCAGTTTTACAAATTACAATGAACAGAACTCGGAGAGTTTTGTAAAATTGACGATTAAGCACGGTCAATCGCGCTTGTTTATTTTTATCCTCGGTTTAGCCAGAACAAAAATAATCATTGACTTTTTTTTGTGGTTTGTTTGGTTTTGTTTTCCTGTGATTACGATGTCTAGTAATATAATTAGTTCGTAACAAATTGCCTGCTGTATTCAGCAGAGGGGGGGGGCAGATCTTTACAGACTTGTTATTATCTCCAAGAGTGGGCTTCCAAGTTATTCTTGAGCACGGTTCTAAACCAACAATAAAGCTGTACAGAGTCGCATGCTCCAGTTTTACAAGAAGAAAGAGTGGGAAAAAAGCGGGCAGTAACGAGAGTGGTAGAAAGTAAGACAAGCGCATATACATTAAGAACATAACAACCGTCCAATATTTCGACAAAAGCCTTTTTTTTAAAGCATCACACACACACATAAAAACAAACATTATATTAGAAGCATTCTAAGCCAGCAACGGTATATGACCGACATGCTATTAAAAAGATGAGTAAAAAAAAAAAAAAGGAACTCCAACAAAAAATGATATCAATGGAAGGTAGCGAGAGTGGGTGTTGTTATTTTAAAATTTTAGGTTTGAAAACAGAAAATAATAAATTCTTGTAATTTTTGTTGTTCTAACTTAATATTATTATTTCTTTTTTATTATTTGTCTTCTGTCTTCTCCTGGCCCTACCTAAGACCCTCTGCGATCCTAATCTGGATAGCAACCTGGGATCGGAAACTACTGACATACAACTTAAGTGCCAGTTGTAAATATGCGAATCATTAATTGCTACATATGAACGAACGTCATAAATACATGATGACATACAACAAGAATTATTTACAGATTTATAGAAACTTACAACTGAAACATGCATAGAACAGTCACGTGTCGTTTTAGATAGCGTTTCATTATTTTTGTGTGCAATCCTTGGTCTTCTCGGTCAGTTACATTGCTTTTCCTTTTCTATACAACTCCGTCAGTCTTAGGAGGTATTTTGCTCTTGTCCGGGGTCTCTTTAATTTTCCAGTCACTGCCAAGTTCTCTAACTTCTTTCTTCCCATACCATTATCAAGTTCTTTAAATTCTGTTTTCTCATATTACTACCAAGTTCTCTAACTTCTTTCTTCCCATACCATTATCAAGTTCTTTAAATTCTGTTTTCTCATATTACTACCAAGTTCTCTAACTTCTTTCTTCCCATACCATTATCAAGTTCTTTAAATTCTGTTTTCTCATATTACTACCAAGTTCTCTAACTTCTTTCTTCCCATACCATTATCAAGTTCTTTAAATTCTGTTTTCTCATATCACTACCAAGTTCTCTAACTTCTTTCTTCCCATACCATTATCAAGTTCTTTAAATTCTGTTTTCTCATATCACTACCAAGTTCTCTAACTTCTTTCTTCCCATACCATTATCAAGTTCTCTAACTTCTGTTTTCTCATATCACTACCAAGTTCCCTAACTTCTTTCTTCCCATACCATTATCAAGTTCTCTAACTTCTGTTTTCTCATATCACTACCAAGTTCTCTAACTTCTTTCTTCCCATACCATTATCAAGTTCTTTAACTTCTGTTTTCTCATATCACTACCAAGTTCTCTAACTTCTGTCTTCCCATGCCATTATCAAGTTCTCTAACTTTCGCTTTCTCATGCCATTACAAAGTTCTCTAACTTTCGCTTTCTCATGCCATTAATAAAGTTCTCTAACTTCTGTCTTCTCATGCCATTATCTAGTTCTCTAACTTCTGTCTTCTCATGCCATTAACTAGCTCTTTAATTTCTGTTTTCTCGTGCAATTATCAAATTTCTGTCTTCTCATGCCATTACCAAGTTCCTGTCTTCTCATGCCATTACCAAGTTTCTGTCTTCTCTTGCCATTACCACGTTCTCTAATTTCTGTCTTCTCATGCCATTACCAAGTTTCTGTCTTTTCATGCCATTACCAAGTTTCTGTCTTCTCATGCCATTACCAAGTTCTCTAATTTCTGTCTTCTCATGCCATTACCAAGTTTCTGTCTTCTCATGCCATTACCAAGTTTCTGTCTTCTCATGCCATTACCAATTTTCTGTCTTCTCATGCCATTACCAAGTTTCTGTCTTCTCATGCCATTACCAAGTTCTCTACTTTCTGTCTTCTCATGCCATTACCAAGTTCTCTAACTTCTGTCTTATCATGCCATTACCAAGGTCTCAGTCTTCTCATGCCATTACCAAGTTCTCTAAGCTCTATCTTCTCATGCCATTACCAAGTTCTCTAAGATCTGTCTTCTCATGGCATTACCAAATTTCTGTCTTCTCATGCCATTACCAAATTTCTGTCTTCTCATGCCATTACCAAATTTCTGTCTTCTAATGCCATTACCAAGTTTCTGTCTTCTCATGCCATTACCAAGTTCTCTAACTTCTGTCTTCCTCCTGAGATGTTTAATAAAGTTTGACTTCCTGTTTCTTATAATTGTAACTAGTTTCCCTTTTTAAAAAAAAATTCTTTGAAGATCTCTTCACGAATGAACACAGCACGTAACAAATATACTGTATATGCAAGAACACGATCAGTTTATTGACAGAAGGTAGAGTCATCTCTACACAAACTTATCATGATAATGTGTAAGAATGATCGTTCTGGATATAAAAATATAATGGACATTTTTAAATCTCTTCTGATAGTGTATTTTAAATCCAAATCTTCATTCAGATTGACACTTGGAGTGAGAAGTAAAGACGTCGTATTCATAACGCTAGAACACTTATCCAAACTGAAAAAAAAGTCAGCTTTGGCAGTCCAAAAATTATGCATTAATACGCGGGTCATATTGAAAGTCGTGAGCAAAATCTTTTTTAAAATCAGAATTTTTAGAGAAAATATAAATGTATCACCTTAAACTGCATCCTCTGCACTTCATGTAGATGTCACATGATGTCACCAGTCACCATCATGTGTCACGTGATCACGCGGGACATAAACATAGTTCCGGGTGCTGAAGTTTCGTTTCGTCAACGTACTGTTATTGAGTTCCTCGTTAAAGACGAAATCTCCGCTGCCGAAATTCATCAAATACTTCATCTTGCTTATGAAGATGTGTGTATGGGTGCTAGCAACGTTAGGAAGTGGGTGAAACATTTCAAAGATGGAAAATCGAGCACCCAAGATATGCTTCGCAGCGGTCGCCCTCGAACTGCCTCCACTGAACGCAACGTGGAAAGGGTTGACGACATCATTAAAGAAGACAGACGTGTCACAGTATCTGAAATCGCTGTAAATCTTGGAACAGGACACAATGCAGTACATGAAATGATTGAAACCCTAGGCTATAGAAAAGTGTGTTCCCGCTGGGTCCAACAGGAGAGAACGTCCAGAAAGCTGCCTCTGTGCCGTCGGTCAGCTGAAACAGAATTCTACCGGGAGGGTATTTTCAAACTTGCAGAGCGATGGGAAAAATGTGTGCATAGAAATGGAGATTATGTTGAAAAGTGAAGGAAAGGACACAGATTAAGGTGATACATTTATATTTTCTCTATCTATAAATTCTGATTTTAAAAAAAATTGCTCACTACTTTCGTTATGACTCTCGTAATATCAGAAGAATATATAGGAAATAATGAATGAATAGTAAACAAAAAACGATGTGTTATGTCACGGAATAGTGTATAAGTGTAACGTTAGAGTTTCATGTACCTGATATTTGTGTTATTGTCCAACATTAAATGAGCATGTGCCGGCACTTTTCTCTCTGTTCGTTCAAATATTGGTCTGTAATCAGGTCATGGTGTATTGTTATTTCTCTGTTTGTCCAAATGTTATTTAATAAGGAAGTCGTGATATGCCGTCATTTCTCTATTTGTCCAAATGTTGTTCAATAAACAAGTCAGCGTGTACCGTAATTTTTCTCTCTGTTTGTCCAAATGTTGCTCAATAACCAGGTTAGAGTGTGCCGTTATTTCTCTATGTTCGTCCAAATGTTGCTCAATAACCAGGTTAGAGTGTGCCGTTATTTCTCTGTGTTCGTCCAAATGTTGCTCAATAACCAGGTTAGAGTGTGCCGTTATTTCTAAGTGTTCGTCCAAAAGTTGAACAATAACCATGTTAGAGTGTGCCGTTATTTCTAAGAGTTTGTCCAAATGTTGTTCAATAACCAAGCCCTATTAATCCACAAAACCTTAAAGTATATTATGTCATCTTCGTGGTCATCCAGACATATGCATCTATCTTTACTGCTTCCTGTCGACCTAAATTATGCAACTTTGTCATCTTGTAACATTTTCCCAGTATTATGTCATTTGTTTTCATCAGCTGTTGTTATATTTTGTGTCCTTCATTTCTTTTATATGTGTGCATATATTTCTCTTCTGGTCATTTATTCAATACATTTTATGTATTTGCTGTCTACAGATTTAAATGAATTTATATCACGTCAAAAAGAAGTTAATGAATTGAAGCAGAGAAAAAGAGAGTTACAACCACATATATGTGGTGCCAGAAAAGGGTATGTCGGCAGATTTAAGGTAGCTTCCGACTAAGCGATTTCAGCTTACGTTTAGGATGTCGATCTCACCAACACCTTAATGACATTTTCAATTATGCGCATAAACCAGCCCCACAACTTTAATCAACGTGACCACAAGGGCAAACGAAACATTTCATTCACTGTTATCACTCTTGTCCATCCTTTGAGCGATTTCATTAAACTTCTTATCTACCATGCTGGATGACTCTACCCAGCGGGTCTGAATTCTCATTCCAGCTTTCTCTAATTCTTTCCTTTGGTCGTTTGTACCAAGTATTTTTTGTTCTTTCTTTCTTCCGTGTTCCTGTCCTTTTCCCACGTTCTCCACTAACCTTTCTCATATGTTACATGAGCCAGCAGAGCAGACTCATTATCAAGCAGGCTTATTATCACTATTTGTGTACTTTTCTGGGTGGATGTTGAACCCAGCTGGTTTGAACTCTAGGGTCAGCTTTCACTGAATAACTCTTTCTTTTTAATCAGGTATAGGTAAAAAAAAGGTAAAGGTAATCCTGTCATGCCTTAGAGGGACATAGGGATATGGTGTTAGTGCCCATATTTTCCTTGACCTGTCAGCACACTAGAGGGTGATATGGTTAGTATCATGCCCGGCTGCCTTTCCTCCTCTATGCTGCTCTCTGTTTCTTGACCCTGCCCAGATTAATATTACTCCTCACTCCACCCTCTCCCCCCCCCCACAAACACGCACACTTTGGCTGAGCGCATTTCACGTTTCCATCCCCCCACCACTTAATTTAGCCCATTTCTTTCCCTATGGACGTGGTCTGTGCACGATCTTCAGCCAGAGCGAAAACTGTGTAAATTTTCTGTGTATATTTATATATTTGTTTAAATCTTCTTTGTTGTCCGTGATGAAGGCATTTTGTCAAAATATTGCAGTATTAATGTTGTTTTTCATAACTCTTTCATTGCTCTCATTATCCCGTCTTGCTAGACCACCCTCACTCCACCCACCCCGCCCCTCATTTGAGTACTTATTTTATCTTGTTTGTAAAACTGCACCACGCACTAACTTTATTTTTCTTCTAGAAGGAACACCCAAAGTACGGCCACATTATAACTTCGTGCAGCACTCCACTTAGATGTGTTCTCTTTCTAAGCTGCTTGATCAAATAAATTGCGTGCACTTGAAGTTATCCCAGGGGAGGCAATCATGTGAGAGAACTTATGGCGGGGATTTAACTCTTACCGCTTCTAAAAACTGACAGTAGTAACAAGCAGCCAATATCAAAGTGGAAACAGCTTCAGAAAACTTTTAAAAAATAGATAAAAACAGACAATCATCCATATACTTAGGTTCTCTCCTATATATATGTTCATCGCTGAAAAAAACACTATGATAAATGGGCCGTTACAAAAGTAAACTGAAACTGTCGTATTCTTTATTTCTAGTTTCCGTAGTCATTAGTTGTTTCACGGGCTCTCTATCTTCTAGCAGGCTCGTCGTATCTATCTCCAGTCATCATAGTTGGTCACACTTGTAATAGAATATGGATTTGCGATTTGTTCCTTTGATGTTAAAGGTAACGCCTTTGATTGCTTTTTTTTTTAATAGTTGAAACTTTGGCGGTAATTTTTCTGGAGTTTTCCAAGCGGAGCTTTGGCTTACGACAGGATCACATGTTATGAGCGCCTGTCAAAGCACTAGAATTGCTGGAAATCCTTGTAGGGTGATTTTTAGTCTGAGAGAGATCAGACAGTCTTTGTTCAGTGTCTTATGAGAGCCTTGTTTTTTGTCAAGGCATGGAATAAAGGGACAGTAGAAGACCAATGTGTCTCCAGCGTTTTTTGGTTATGCTATGATGGAACTCGCTGGCTATTGTTGCTGTTGTTAGTGCTGTTTGTATGTTCTGTATTCCCATCAGCAGTTTCAGAAGATGTATGAATCGACATTTCATCTATCATCAAGGAATTTCATCATCAACCTGTTCCATGAGTAAACCGGGCTTTTCGTTTGACTTTGACAAGTGTCGTTTGTTGAGCTAAGTGTGGTTTAGCTGTGAGATGTCGAACCTGGATACTGTCATGTCTGTAATGTCCAGGAAGTTGTATAGTTTGTAGTGAGGGTGGCTTGCTATCTTCTTTAATCACCTCAACATCTGGCAAGGTCCTAGCTCCTAGTAAGTCACGGGAGCCTGGCATATCCTCAGTACACTGTTTCTCGCCTTCTCTTCCATTACCTTCCTCCTCATTCAAATCGTTAATAGAATTATCACTTCCATCAAGCCACTACTGTTCTCTGTATTTAAAAATAATTCCTTTACGTTCTCTTTATGCTATTGCTTGAATTCCGCCTTCCTTTCATGTGGGTTTCCGATTGTTCTGGATTCTAGCTGCGGTCTTCTGTTAACCGTCTCTGCAACCTGAGTGACAGAAGGTCAGACATATTCTCTGAGGTTTCATCAAAGATGGATATAACTGAATGGCAAAAGTATGCGGTTGGAATGTAAATGGTGTTTATTTCGCCTGTGTATGTTGCCTTGTCCTAATCTGAACTGTTAGAAAATGTGTTGTTAGGAGCATTAGTTTCAGTGTAAGCTGTAGCATTCTTCTTCTGTCGTTTCTTATCATGGGATGATGCACTCATGAAGCTGGTTCAGCTATTATAGAGGAAGGGCAGGCAAAGGATCGTGCATATGTCATCAATACTCCTGAAAGTGGTAGAACAGACTTCACTGGGATTTGAGAAAAGAGGTCAGTGTGAAGGACGAAGGAGGTAAAGGTGACGGGCAAAACGTAAACAGTTTATTAAAGGTCAGTAGAACCAAGGTCAGTGAAGTCAGGACGAATCTTGTCAGTCAGTGTACACTGTAGGAGATACTGACGGGGAGATCTGAGCATTATGGACGTATGCCGAGTACACATATGAGATGTTTCTTTATAAATGTTTTACTCAAGAAGCAAGACTAATCTTCACGTGCATTTTGCCTGGAGATTGGTGTTCCGTACAGTCTCTCATGGAATCATCAGCCGTCAGTAAACATTAAATTCATTCATTGTTATATTTCAGATTGTTTGAATATATTAATAGGACTCACGAATAGGAGCAATAACTCTAGTCAAATATTCTGAGTAATAGACATGAAGGGGAGGGAATTTTCGTGAAGTGTCACGCAAAGTTTTGTTAAGCAAATGTCCTGATTGAATTCACATGAAATTGTCTTTTAAAATGATGACGGTCTCCATTTTTCATACGCTTGCAAAACTTTGCGAAGAGAATACTGGAGAGTTTAGCAGCACGGAATGATGGAGTTCTAATATCAAGGAAATGTTCAATCACGAAAGTAAATAAGTTGTCCTGTGATAGTTGTACTGGAAATTTGTATTAATATTTTATTATTCTCAGACGACTACATCTCAGACTAGCGTTCTCATGACTATTTCAAGTCTTCTTCAAGTCCGATGTATAGAAACTATACTGTATACCACATATCATACCAAAATAAATCATATGATGAGTTAACATAATAAAAGAAAGATACCGGTGAAGTGTTTTACTGACTGCTCATTACTAATTGTTATTCTTCGAAAAGACTTTAGATTTTGTGAAATTAGTGATGTGGCCAAGCAGCCATCACAGTACAGTCTGACTAAAGAATCTTTAACGAGCAGCAAACTACCTTCATGTTTCAAACTTCATCTTGGCCAGTTTATCTTGTCATTTACAGCGTTTATTTCTCCGCCTTCTCTCATTACATAAGCCACGTTACATTACGCTATATGTTTCACTTGAGTGTCGACTGAGTCTCTCCATTTGATTTACTCATTATAAAGACATTTCTATTTTTGGTAACTATGCCAGGAAGTGTGTGGCAAGAAAGTAATGAGAAATAAATATCAAAGAACAGAATAAAAGAAGCAATTTTCTTCAGTGCTGGAGTTATAATCGAGTAAATGTTTTTTTAAAACTTTTCTTGCTGAGAAAATGGCAATAAGAGATAAGTTCTGATCACTGTGGTAAAAATTGTACTAGAGAAGTAAATAGATGGGTATTCTTTTTTGTATCCGATCTTCTTTGAAATCTCTCTCTCTCTCTCTCTCTCTCTCCTCTCTGAACCTCTTGATGGGGCATCCATAAGGGTTTTCCACAAATGCCTGTCCTTTGCCGTTTTTCTTCTCCTGCCTAGGTGAGTCCTCTATTGCTCAACATCCTCTCTGTTGTTCTTCTCCATGTCTCTTTTGGTCTACCCTTACTTCTGTTCCCCTGTGGGGTCCATCTTAGTTCTATTTTTGGTAGTGAGTTGTCAGTCATTCGGAGCACATGTTCCAACCATCGCCAGCGTCTTTCCTCAATAATTGCTGTCAGTGGCTTCATCTGTATTTCTGCCAAAAAGATGTTATTTCTTATGGTATTTCTTCTTTGTTGCATCAAGTTTATTACCATTTCGGTTCATCTTCAGACATATTAACCTGAAGGCATTTTCTATTTTATTATCTCAGTTCATTTTCCTTTTTGTTTTATCACTATGATATTCTTTCTTACCACATTGCATCTTTCTCTTTTATTATCTGAGTGCATCTTCTCTCTCGTTTCCTCAGTGCATATTCCCTCTTATTTTCTGACATCTTGTTTCTTAACATCTCAGTCATTTTCTTTCTAATTATCTCAGTGCATTTTCTTTCTTATTGTGTTAGTACATCTTCGTTATTATTACGTCAGTACACCTTCTTTCTTATTATATCAATGCATCTTCTTTCTTATTATGTCAATACATCGTCTTTCTTATTATGTTAGTACATCTTCTTTCTTATTATGTCATTACATCTTCTTTCTTATTACTTCAGTACATCTTCTGTCTTATTATGTCAGTACATCTTCTGTCCTATTATGTCAGTACATCTTCTGTCTTACTGTGCCAGTAAATCTTCTTTCTTATTCTGTTAAAATGTATGAACTAGAAAAAAAGTAGGAACAGCTTTATTACTTAACGAGTATACAGTTGTGACCTTTCGGCTTGAGCCTTAATCATACAAAAACACACAGGACAAAGAAATTGAGAGAGGAGATAAAGTATAAATTCACATGAGTGCTGTGTTTAAAAAATCAAATAAAATGAATAGAGCACTTAGCTGTAACTTTTAAGAATCTGTGGCTTGTCCGACGCTATGTGTCAGAAATGGACATGGTGGAGTGTAGAGAGTATTTAAATGGAGACTTGGGATGTGTGAATGGTGGGTCGTAACTGAGGGTGATGGGTGAATTCTTTCTTATTCTGTCAGTACATCTTCTTTCTTATTATGTCAGTACATCTTCTTTCTTATTCTGTCAGTACATCTTCTGTTTTATTATGTCAGTACATCTTCTTTCTTACGCTGTCAGTTCATATTCTGTCCATTTTCATTTTGGGTGGGAATAATTCAGGTTCTTCTTTACACAAGGAGAGCATGTCAGTGGATGCCTCGTCAGATAACTTTCCCTCATTTGGTCGTATCAGTTTCATTCATTTCTTAGCACAGTTTAGAAAATGAGATTCATGGACTAGAATATTGAGATAATCCGCCAACTGTGCATGAAACATTCTACCTTATCATCAGTATCTAAGTACTTCAGTGTTGTGGCGTTTCTCTTCAAAAAGCCTCTTTTGAAATTTCGAAAAAAGTCTTTTAAAATACGTTTCAAGTTAGATGGTATCGTCTCATTCAAAGACATAGTTCTTCAAAATAAAACAAAGATGTAAAAATCTAATTTAGCTTGCATATCACACGATGTTTAAATAACAAACTACGGAGTTGTTGCTGTTTTTTTTTTTCGGTCGTAAAAACAGAGACAATTAATATCATCGTTAAGTCGACTGGGAAAATACTGGAAACGAATGAGTGACAGAGAAGTGAAGTAGTGGTGTGATTTCAAACTGCAAGAACAGAACTACTAGCAGTGGGAGGGAGTGGGGGGTTACCCCCACGTGATCCCAACATTTAGGGAGTTTTTTTTTCTGGCTGTATGTTTTCACATTCTTCTAAGGCGTTCGATTTCGCATTAACATTATCATAGAACCTTTGTTTATACAGCGTAATACAGTGAACTGCGATCTTTCCTACAATAACAACAAAGTGTGGGAGCGATAGTAGTCCCGTGTAAGTTTTTCTTCTCCTTTCATTCTTTGTGAAGAAAGTGAAGTGTTTATTTAGAGCTGTTATTCCATATGTGTGCCCGGATGTGCGCAGCGGGCTGTCCATGTTAGGTAAATCTATAGAAGCAACAGCTTAAACAGCCAGGAAATAGAGGGCGCTGCAGAAGATTTACGTTCTGTCACTTCGGTCACCCACCCGCGCCACGAAGACAGAAGTTTGACATGGGATGAGGGAGGTAGAGAGGAGAGCGAGACAAAGGAGGGGAATAATGTCGATAGAAAAAAAATAAAGGAAAAGAGAAATATTGCGGTTTTCTCTCTCTCTCTCTCTCTCTCTCTCTCTCTCTCTCCCTGCTATTTTATTAGGTTAATTACTTCTTCTCTTTTACTCTGAATGTAATAGTTTAATCTTACACTCTTTTGATATTTTTTTTTTTCCTAATGTAATTTGTATACTTGCATTAAATCGAGTGTGTGGGAAGAATGAAAGATGTAGTGATGAAGGGCAGAATGTAAGACGGTCCTGCGTGTCCAATTCTTTACCCTTTAAAAATAAAGATTCATTCATTCATTCATTCATTCTCTCTCTCTCTCTCTCTCTCTCTCTCTGTGTGTGTGCGTGTCATACTGTACAAGTGATTTTATGTCCGTCTTTCATACTAAGAGGAGACCAAAAAAGCTAACTTTATATTTTTTCCATATATTTTTCATGTTTTTATCTGATGTCTTGTTTTTGTATGTTATCTTTGAAAAAGGCTTTTGCCGAAATATTGGATTGTTGTGTGTGCCCATCTTGCTTTCCATCATTCTTGTTTCTGTCTACTTTCATCACTCTTTCCATCTTTTTGTAAATCTGAACCATACATCTCCATCTACTTTCATCACTAGAACCAGCTTTACTGTGTTGTTATTTTTCTTATCTTACATTATTACACTACACTTAATGTGTGATGAGACACTCTTGATATCTTTATTGAACTTTATATATTTTTGTTTTAAATTCCTCTATATTTTTGTGAATTAGATTTTTTTTTTTTTGGACTGTACAATATCAACAACTTAAACAATGCTTGGTCTTCGATCGCGATGTCCAATAATAAGAAACAAAAAACAAACATCTCTTATAAATGAACTGGCCTCTAGCAGCGACAACAGACCAGGCAAGAAAGCACACGGATTAAGAAATGAAATTCTCCTGGTTGCGTTAAGATAGCGTTCTAAAACGAATTAGTTTCCAAGAAGATTAAATCCAGGCACAAAGTGCAGTCGGTGCGGACAGTTTAACTTGAGCGGGGTTTTAATCTTAGTTACACTCTCTCCCGCTATTCCCCATGAGTAATATTGAAATTCTCTCTCTCTCTCTCTCTCTCTCTCTCTCCTCACCACCACCACCACTCCACGCCAAGAGTACGGTCACAGTAACTGTCCATTATTTGGATTACCCCGGGTACAGCGATGAAAATAGAAGAGAGTGGATGTAGGCCGGCTTCCTTAAATATTATCCGCGGAGGAAAAAAAAATGTCACTGAAAAAAGAGAATATCTGCCTGCATTGGCTAGACACACTAGAGTACACTATACTCAATACTGTCAGTGTATTAATTGAAAAACACAGCATTCACGTTCTATATTAGGTCACTGTGCCCGACGAGTGAAATTATAAATAACCTATGTGTTGTGTGTGTGCGTGAGCGCTAGAAAAAAAGCACTTGTGATGATAGAGGCTCACGCAGAAGAGGCTCTGAAGCCATTTGTGTATCCTAAAATGTGCTACAAAAGATGGTACATTAAGCATTTCTCTAAGAGACAGCTCAGAGGCGAAAGGCTCGGTAGATTAAGTTCGACGCATGGACGCTTATCCAAGAGTTTGAAGTACAAGGAGCTTGTAACAAGAAAACTCATATAACGAGGAGCTCACAAAGTGAGGACGCATACTACGAGGATCAGGCAGCATGACGACGTACACTACGAGGAGTTCGTAACATAGGACGCACACTACGAGGAGTTCGTAACATAGGACGCACACTACGAGGAGTTCGTAACATAGGACGCACACTACGAGGAGTTCTTAACATAGGACGCACACTACGAGGAGTTCTTAACATAGGACGCACACTACGAGGAGTTCTTAACATAGGACGTACACTACAAGGAGTTCTTAACATAGGACGCACACTACGAGGAGTTCGTAACATAGGACGTACACTACAAGGAGTTCTTAACATAGGACGTACACTACGAGGAGTTCTTAACATAGGACGTACACTACAAGGAGTTCTTAACATAGGACGCACACTACGAGGAGTTCTTAACATAGGACGCACACTACGAGGAGTTCGTAACATAGGACGCACACTACAAGGAGTTCTTAACATAGGACGTACACTACAAGGAGTTCTTAACATAGGACGTACACTACGAGGAGTTCTTAACATAGGACGCACACTACGAGGAGTTCGTAACATAGGACGCACACTACAAGGAGTTCGTAACATAGGACGTACACTACAAGGGGTTCTTAACATAGGACGTACACTACAAGGAGTTCTTAACATAGGACGTACACTACAAGGGGTTCTTAACATAGGACGTACACTACAAGGAGTTCGTAACATAGGACGTACACTACAAGGAGTTCTTAACATAGGACGTACACTACGAGGAGTTCTTAACATAGGACGTACACTACAAGGAGTTCGTAACATAGGACGTACACTACAAGGAGTTCTTAACATAGGACGTACACTACGAGGAGTTCTTAACATAGGACGTACACTACAAGGGGTTCTTAACATAGGACGCACTACGAGGAGTTCGTAACATAGAACGCACACTACAAGGAGTTCTTAACATAGGACGTACACTACAAGGAGTTCTTAACATAGGACGTACACTACAAGGAGTTCTTAACATAGGACGTACACTACAAGGGGTTCTTAACATAGGACGTACACTACAAGGAGTTCTTAACATAGGACGTACACTACAAGGAGTTCTTAACATAGGACGTACACTACAAGGAGTTCTTAACATAGGACGTACACTACAAGGAGTTCTTAACATAGGACGTACACTACAAGGAGTTCTTAACATAGGACGTACACTACAAGGAGTTCTTAACATAGGACGCACTACGAGGAGTTCGTAACATAGAACGCACACTACAAGGAGTTCTTAACATAGGACGTACACTACAAGGAGTTCTTAACATAGGACGTACACTACAAGGAGTTCTTAACATAGGACGCACTACGAGGAGTTCGTAACATAGAACGCACACTACAAGGAGTTCTTAACATAGGACGTACACTACAAGGAGTTCTTAACATAGGACGTACACTACAAGGAGTTCTTAACATAGGACGCACACTACGAGGAGTTCGTAACATAGGACGCACACTACGAGGAACTAGTAACATGAGAACGCACAACACGATGAACTTGCAACATCAGGACACGCAACGCGAGGAGCAAGCAACGCGAGGACTTCCAGGTATACTAGGAAGAGCAAGCAACGTGACCACAGACTCATGCTGGTCAGATTATAAATGCGCCTGAAGGTGTAGTTAGAAAAGACAAAACTGCTACTGATTTTACGCTGGATACTTAGAACAGATATTTGATGACAGAAGTTGCTGGGTGAGATTGCTAATATAGCATGCAAAAAAAGTATGCATATCGCTCACAAACAACAAATATCGCAAATACAAAATCAGCTTAATAGTGGCTTAAATATTCCGATACTTATAGGCTGAGATGCATCGGAGCCGAGACACTGGCGAGAGATCTAGGACCGTGGAATCTGTCAAGATGGCACTTAAGTGTAGGTCATCGACCGACGAGTTAGAGCAGCTGCCTACCGAGAAGAGATCTACGACTGAAAACCCATTAGGCCCCGATGTTGGGATTTAATCTTTCAGGACTCTCCACGTTGTAATGGACCGTTAAGTAAGCACATTTCATACAAGATGATTACCTGAATGATTGTCAAATCTGAACCGTTAAAAAATAACTAAACAGCTTTCAAAAAGCTAAATGCTGGACCAAACAACTACAACAACAGCAGCAGCAGCAACAACAACAACAACAAAACATCAGAAATCAATAAACTTAGAAAAGTGGAGCACTTCTTTTTTTCATACTCGCCGGAAAGCTCATGAACCGTAACGTTCACCGGTTCCCTTGTAATGGCAGCCTCGACTGGCTGTTATCGATTTCAAACGTTGAATGGTCAGACACTGGTCCAGGGAATATGTTTATAGGACATTCCATTAGCTCTTTTATGTTATTTATGTTAGTTCATCCACTGCCGTACATCAAAGTTTATACTGGAACCGGAAAGGAGGTGGAACTACAGGATGTGAAGATATACGGGCCCCCAACCCGTGAGGCCGGGGCCTCCATGAGTCAAATTCTTTCTCCCTATAAAATTTTTTTTATTGTGAACTTAGTAATTTATCTTTAACCCTAGCACATTTGTAGCCGAATACTACAACGTGGAAAGGATTACCGAGATGGAGAAAGAGTAAACTAAACTCGATGACAAAATGTTGTAGAGGGATCTCTCTCGAGTGTAGTTGTAAGAGACTTGGGGAAACCCCCTAGCGATATAACCCAGGGCAGACTTCATTATGAAGGAAAAAAACCCACGTGACCGTAGCTATGACACAAGACATAGGCACTGCCTGCAGTTTATTCCTAGCAATTCCAGGCACAGTGGCCGCAGCTGTCATTCTGCAAATTATCTGAGATCAGACATGTCTCAAATGAGACTTTCATATTTGCTATTCTGTCAACAGAGAAGAAAATATCGAAAAGAAAAATTGAATGTGAGGAAAGTAATGAAAGCTTTTTCGAAGTAAAAGCTCGAAAGAGAGAGAGAGAGAGAGAGAGAGAGAGGAAAAAAAACTGTGAATGATGAAATCATTGAATGTGTTTTGCACGAACATAGCTTTCATTAGCATTCACTTGATCCTAGCAAACAATTACAGTGATTAGAAATTTCTTGGATTAATAATACTTATAGTTAATATTCAGTCATTCTTTGATTTCATATGCAGTTATCTGTTGTGAAACTTTTTCAGTCTCATGCGTATGATTATTTCAAACATTTTGTGATTTAATTTTAAGCATGAAAGAAACTTGCATGTAAACAGTTTCTCGCAACAAATACCTACACGCCAAAGTTCAAGCACAAAAGTAACGAGTGCAAAACGAAAGAAAAGCTTTCAGCATAGGGGAAAAAAACTTGAAGTAGTAAAGAGCTTTGTAATAAATGTGAGGAAATGTGATACAGACATTACTGAAGCCACACTACGTAACATCAGAACAGTGATCGCATTAACCTGGGTTTTCCGGAGAGAGAGAGAGGAAATGTTTGATGGTCGACGGTTACTGTAACCGGTTTATATTATAAAAAACCTAATAAAAAGCAACCGAAAGAAATCGGTTGGAGGATAATTGGGCCGGTAGCAGCCTTGTTAGCTCAGTGGTTAGACGCTCGATTTACTAATGCGGTGCAGCCGAGTTCAGTCCCAGCAGAAGGATTTTTTTTTCTGGTACACACCAAAAAGACCCCGGGGTTGACCCAGGCTGTAAAAATGGGTACCAGAGAAATCTGGGAAGGTAAAGCGGCCAGGCATGATACTGACCACATCAGACTTTCATGTGCCGAAAGTCATGGAAGATACGGGCCTAACACCGTATCCGCGGTATGTCTTAATGGCAGGGAAACAGGAATTAATAGAAGAAGAGAGAGGATGATAACACGGGATATACTGCACAGAGGAGAAACAGCCTGGCGTGACCTTGGTTCAGCATGTCAGCAGTCTGTAAAGATTAAATAACGCTGCAAATAAGATAATAACAAAACTGCAAGTGAAAGTTTAATTCCCGCTGATGTTTGTAAACTCATCATCATCATCATCATCAGGTGCCGTGCCGACTGGCGTTGGCTATTATGCCTCTCCAGAGTACACGATCCTTCATGCAGGCCATCAGCTCAATTGGTGATCTCCTCTCACACCATCCTGTCAGACTGTCCAGTATCATTTCTCTTGGTCTTCCTCTTGATCTTCTTCCTTCTATTTTTCCTGTTGTTATAATATTTTCAATGCCCCCTCTTCACATTGCATGTCATATGAAAGTACATTGTCTCTCTCTCTTATCTTTTTGACAAGGTTTTTTGTCTCTCCAGCTCTTTTCCTACATTCTTCATTAGTTATTTTTGCTGTCCAGGGGATTCGCAACATTCTTCTAATAAACCGCATTTCTGTTGCTTCCAATGATTTTTGTGCAGACTTGCCTATTGTCCATGATTCACTTCCATACAATATTCATTCATTCATTCCTTTGCATGTCCCTTGCGGAACTTTGCCTCCCAAACAGCACTTCTGTAGGCCTCTCGGTTGTGAGCAAGATGGCCTGCTGCTGCTGCATCCATTTCCAGATCATCAACGATGTCTTGCAGCCATCTTCGTTTCGGTCTTCCTCTTTTTCTTTTTCCCATTATGTATCCTTCCAATACGGTCTTCTCTAAATTATCATGACGTTTAATGTGGCCAAAATATTTAAGTTTTCTCTCTTTAATCCTCTTTACTAGCCAGCCTTCTTCAATATTAAGTTCTTGTAGTATAGATATATTTGTTCTTTTTTGTGTCCACGATATTTGGAGAACTCTTCTATAGCATTTACATTCAAAGGCATTTATGTGCTTCTCAGCTGTTTTGTTAAGTGTCCAGGTCTCACAGGCATATGTTGCGATGGGAAAGATGCATGCCCTTAAAAATCTTATTTTTGTGGTTCTGTCTGCTCCTCTCCACAGATTCTTTATTTGTTTTACTTTCTGAAGAGCAATAGATGTCCTCCTTTTAATTTCCCGCATTGTATCTCCATTATTAGTTAGTAGTGATCCAAGATATTCAAAACTCTCCACTTCTTCCAGTTTTTCCTCACTGATACATATTTCAGTTGCCTTGTTTGTTTTGTCAGTTGTCATAAATTTAGTTTTCTTTGCATTAAGATAGAGGTTCTGCTCTTCGCTGTTCTTGCGGACTGACATAATTAGTTTTTCCATTCCTTCTTGTGTTGTGGACAGCAATACTGTGTCATCAGCATATCTAATCTCTGGTATTTCATAACCTCCAACTGTTATGGCATCGTAATATTCTTTGTCTACATCTTCTCTAACATTCCTCATTATATTTTCAGTATACAAGTTAAATAAGTAGGGTGACAATATGCACCCCTGACGGACCCCTTGTTTTATGTCAAACCAAGTTGTTGTTTCACCATTTATTCTTACTGCTGCTTGTTGGTCTAAATACAGCAGTGATGTTAATTGTATCAAATGTGTTGGAAATCCCATTTTTTCCATTATTTCCCAAAGTTTCTGGTGTTGTACACAATCAAATGCCTTTGAGTAGTCTATAAAGGATAAATTCTGTTCCTAATTTCTGTTGTGCATTTCCCATCTGAAGTAATTACTGCTCCAAGGTATTTGAATTTCTGCACCTGCTTTAGAATAGGCCAAGCAAAGACTGCATTTCAGAGAATGAGAAACATATTAGCCAACACATCCTTATCAATGAATGTTAAAAAACGAGTCCTAAAATGTTATATTGAACCTATCTTGTTATATGGAAGTGAATCATGGACAATAGGCAAGTCTGCACAAAAATCATTGGAAGCAGCAGAAATGTGGTTTATTAGAAGAATGTTGCGAATCCCCTGGACAGCAAAAATAACTAATGAAGAATGTAGGAGAAGAGCTGGAGAGACAAAAAAACCTTGTCAAAAAGATAAGAGAGAGAGAGAGACAATGTACTTTCATAGGACATGCAATGAGAATAGGGGGCATAGAAAATATTATAATAAGAGGAAAAATAGAAGGAAGAAGATCAAGAGGAAGACCAAGAGAAATGATATTGGACAGTCTGACAGGATAGTGTGAGAGGAGATCACTAATTGAGCTGATGGCCTGTCTGAAGGATCGTGTACTCTGGAGAGGCATAATAGCCAACGCCAGTCGGCACGGCACCTGATGATGATGATGACCTGCTTTAGAATAGTTCCGTCTAATTTTATACTTCATGTTGGTAGATTCAGTTTCTTAGATATAACCATAGTCTCTGTCTTTTTGATGTTCAAAGTAAGGCCTTTCTGTTCACTTTCTTTGGCGATTTTATCCAAGAGATTTTGCAGGTCTTGTTGGCTCTCAGCTATCAGGTACTGTATCGTCAGCATATCGAAGGTTGTTAATATTGTATCCTCCAATTTTTATGCCTGGTTCTGTGATGATTGCTCTTAGAATATTCTCGCTATACAGAGAAAAAAAGGTCTGGAGATAGTACACATCCCTGTCGCACCCCTTGTTTTATAGGTTGATATTTTCCAGTTCTATTTTCACCTCGATTGTCTGCTTCTTGCTGCCAGTATAGATGTTTTACAATCCTCAGGTATTTGCCGTCTATATTGATGTCTTCAAGCATTTTAATAATTTCATTATGTTTCATCTTGTCGAATGCCTTGGTGTAATCAATGAAGCATAAATAGAGATCTTTCTGTACTTCTAAAACGCTCTCTGTTAGTGTTCGTAAAGCATAAATGGCATTGTGTGTTCTCTTTTCTTCAACAAATCCAAACTGTTCATCTGCTATTTCCATTTTAATTTTTTTCCTTGTTCTTCTAATAACGATTCTCAGATGTAGCTTCGTTATGTGACATGAGAGGCTGATAGTCCGGTGGTCATCACATTCCTTTGCACCTGGTTTCTTTGGTAGTGCTATTAACGTGGATTTAATCAGGTCACTGGGTATATAATCACTGTTGTAAATGTCATTCAGTAACTTGGTTATTATTTTTATTCCTGTCTCCTGTAGTGCCTCTATTTCTTCTATTGTTATATTATCAGGCCCAGTTGTTTTTCCTTTCTTCATGTGTTTGATGGCATCTATGATCTCATCTTCAAGTATTGGTGGTCCATCACAGTTTTCAGTATCTAGTGTTAATTCTGGTCTTTCTCCTCTATATAGCTCACCGGTGTACTCTGTTCACCGGTCCACAATGTCTTCTTTTCCCATTAACATTTTACCTTCTTTTGATTTCAGGCATCCTATTGTATATTTTGTTTTCCTGCCTGTGAGTTCACTAATTCGTTTGTGCATGTTTTTGCTGTCTTTATTATGAGAGTCCTCTATCTGTCTGCACTGTTCATTTAACCACACTTGTTTTGCTTCTCTGCATTTGCGTCTTATTTCTTTATTTATATTGCTATATTTTTCTTGGTTATTTTTATTCCTCCTCCTCTTGTCCCTCAGGCCTAAGATGTCATCTGTCATCCATTTATTTTTAGGGGCTTTTTTTTTGGTGGTACTATCTCCGTAACAGTATGGTGTATAGAATCTCTTAACATTGCCCATTGTTCATTTATACTATTTATCTTTGGTATTGCATTGTATCTATTTGTTATAATAACTTTGTATTGTTCTCGCAGTTCTTGGTCATTTTAAAGGAGTTCTGTAGTTCGATGTTTCTCACTTTTCTGTCTGCTTTCTTTAGCTTTATTCTAATGTTTCCACAGAGTGGGTCATGGTCACTACTGCAGTCGGCTCCTGGCATTTGTAAATTACGAGCATGTTTAATTTTACATTGAAAAGTGCAAAGTACCGAATATTGTAGTGAGATAACTAGTATTTCGGAAAACACTTCACACAAGGTGAAACATAGGTACAAGTGTACCACCGGTTCAAAAAAAAAAAAAGAAATCCTAGCATGATCAGTGCATCATGAGAAGCAATGCTGTGCACATTAAGCAAACAGATTCTAGCACTTCTACATCAGTAGCAACAAGACCAACTGGAACAAACAGCTCAGCGTGTGAACTGAACATCAAAGAAATAAAAATTCAGGAAGAACCTTTCTGACAATCCAGCACAAGGCACCTGCTATGTATAATAACCTTTAACAAAACTCCAAATCCTACAGAAGTTATTCCCTTTACTGCTAGCAATGGGTGGTTTAAGAGTTTTCAAAAGCCGCTACAATTTCCATAAAATTCATCTGGCAAGGGAAGTTCCAAGTACAGATTGGCAAGCTCCAAAGAATTGTGCTCCATCTGATGATAATGAAAATAATATTAGAAAGTGGTTATATTTTGGATCAACATTTTAATTTTGATGAAACTTGTCTGTGTATTAAACGTATGCCTTCAAGGATCTACATTTCAAAGACTAAAAAATACATGTTCCTGGATTTTAAGCTGTAGAAGATCGAATAACAGTGATTCCTGGTGCCAACACCATCGGAGATTAAGATTAAGCCTTTAGTGATTAATCATTCTGCCAATCGGCAGACTTTAAAGAGAATTGTAAAATACAGCCTTGCATAGCTACAAACACGACAAAAAATGATGGACGAAAGCTCTAATCTGAAAAAAAAAAAGAAATATTTGTCGAATCTTATTTTGACGATATAGAAAACTATTACAAGAAGAAGAACTTAGCTTTAAAGCGTAGTAATTATTGATAATGCACCAAAGCATCCAGCGATGATAGTTGTGTTCAATCCAAATGTGAAATTCATCTTTTTATCTCCCCCCCCCCAAAAAAAAAAACAAAAAAAACCAAACAACTACGTCTCTATTACAGTCAGTAGATCAAGTTGTGACTGCAACATTCACAGCTTATGGGGAACATTTCAGATGCTAACCAGCGCTACGGAAGGGGTAAATGCTGGAACTGTAAGAGAATTTTGGAAGAAATATATATATATATATATATATATATATATATATATATATATATAAATATATATATATATAATATACAAAATGGTCATCGATAATCTTGTAGAAGTTACAAAAGAAGTTTGCAAGAAACGTACCTTACATTTTTAGTTCGTGCTTTTGATTGTTTCGAACCTTTAAGGCAGATAAAAGAAATTCACTGGCAGCTGTGTTGATGTGTGTGGGATTTGGGAAAGTTGAAGATGTTAGATGCTTCTAGATGTTTAATCTGATGATCTCACTACAGCAGCTTTATTGAAGATGGACATGCCGAGGACGTAGCGAAGATGACGACAAAAACCGAACAGATGAAACCTCTCTCACGACGGCTAAACACAACACAGCTATGAGCTATCAGATGATTTAGTCGTAGTGAAAAACAAAAGCTGGTGCAGTGGCTTGAAGATAATGATTACAATGCCAAAAGAAGCAAGGTAGTCACTCATGGTATTAGGGTAAATTTTAAACCTTACAAGCAGCTGCTGGTTGAAAAAAAAAGAGCACTCACACAGCAACAGAAGTTAATCCATTTTTTGGATTACTAGAAAATACACATAAAGAGGACAACAAAGGACAACCATCCTCACAGAGTTATTCCGCCTGGAGGCAAGCGGGGAAAATACTAACAGTTCTTCCTTCACAGAAATTCACGAGCAAACAATCTTCCAACAGGCAGTTTCACAAGCAATTCAGCTTATTTGTAAGATAAGGCGATATATTTATCGTAGGCTTAATCTCTTTGTTAGAGTTACTGAAAATAATCTTCTAGATCTGTGTTCCCCCTCCCCTCAAACCACCAATTAATACCTATTTTATGTTTCGTTTTATAGCACAGACTTGCATTTCTGGAAAGTAAATATCGTGCTATAGCAGAACAGGCTGTACAGAGTTTAGTTTTGTTTGATGTTTTGCTGCTTTTACATGCAAAATCTATCGCCTTTATTTTATGGTGCCTGAACTTCTATGGCTGAAGTATGAGTGTGTATGTACTGCATCTGCACTGATAAAGTCACGGAAGTACACAATAATGTAATGGGCAGTTATATCCGTGAGGTAGCCCCCATTCACAAGTCCTACTTTAGTGCTCCGTTATAACCAGTTTAACTCGAGCTGGTGTACACAAGATGTTCTGACTATATACACAGCAGAACAATGTACACCCAGGTAAATCCACGAACCAAGAACATCGACCCCAACACTGAAGAAGATCCACAACCCGTAATTCAATGTTTAATGAACACGCAACAAGATGGTGATTGAACCCAGGATGTCTGAAGATGACGAGTTAAATTACTGGTTGTAACACACACAATATAATCCCGGGCATGTATATCAGAACATGGTGATATTATCACCATTTCATTTCATACAAGACACTTTCTATCTCAGTCACAATTAAAACAGATTTCTTTCTCCGTGTACTGTGTACTGTACTTGCTTGTATTACTGAACACTAAACTCGTGTTTGCACATACTCTGTTCTGTACTGTGCCTATTACGTTTTAACATGAGCATTAGGCCCAGCGACACAACAGACGTTACATTGGTATACTCCGTGTAACAAGACAACCCAGGTAACAATAACCTCAACTACACATTAACACACGACATGACCAGTTACATGTAATCAACGAACTCAACACCACAGGTGACACTTAACAAGAATACAATAACCACAGGATTCAGCAGCAGACACAAATTCGTAAATGTTTAATGATGAAATCTCATTTGTTCGATGTGTGTTGCAATGATGTGGAGTTTAAGCTGGATGAGAATAATTACAAATGATCATAAAAAAAATATGTCCGGGCGACTAACATCGCCATGGGACCAAGTCAGACATTCAACCTTGACAAAACATGCCAGCTTCAAAATTACACATGACTTTCAGTCTGACATTACTACCTTATCCAAAACGAGGAGAGATCAGACACACAATCTACATGGCTGCTACAACATTTGTCCTAAAAGGAACAATCCAACAACTACAACAATTTTGTCCTAAAAAGGACAGTCCATCTAACTTACATACTGAACTAAAGAATCTCTACATCCCTTCCTGGAATTAAACATACACCCTGTCACTACAACATCCTGACCCAAACTGTTCTCTCAAACTCGTTCATACATCCCGCCTATCAGAATCCACGTGACTCAGTTCTCCCTGGGAACACGAGATACTTTCTCCGTGCTTAGCATAAACAGATGAGTTGCGGTCTATTAGACCACAACAACAGGGTTTCTCACAAAACAATCTGTACTGAATAACATTCTGTTACAGAATTACACCATCTAAGGAATCACACGCACCATGCTCACATGAATCTCAAACTTCCAGCTGACCCTAGATTCCGTCTCCCCAACCAAAATTCGTGATGCACTTCGCACAAGAAAGGAGAGACTCATGATCTAGAAGATTCTACATTTTAATAGCCATTGACCACAACTCTACTGGCAAACCTTTCACAAATAACTTCTTAATTATCTACCTTTGAATATAACACTGGTACTTTCATCGTAGCAAAAGAACACACCACAGATTTCGCCTTCTGCAGTGAGGTCATGACAATGTTTATTTATTGTAAAATACTGTAGTAGATCTACAAGTAGGCTGTCTCCACACAGAACTCTCCCGTTCTGTCTAGCTACGCAAGCGAACTGAAACAAAACATTAAGCACGGAAAGCTAAGGTTAACCCCTTACGAAGGCAGATATGAGGAAAATCATTGCCTTGCCACTGCCCCCAGGCTTGTGTACAACTTAAGATATGAAAACTGGTTTTTATCTCACTGGCACTAATTGGGCAAACATCCTGTTGCCCTATCCATACACTAGGACCAGTCATGGAGGTTCTTTATCGTCGTTTTATTAAAAGTACACTATTTTGAATCGGAAGTAAATATTTTCCGCTTGCTAATTTCTCACACAGGAAAGATAGTCATTTTTATTGCGAGACAGCCACAAGGTGAAGATTACAGATGTAAGCTAAGAGAGAAAATACTAACAGGATAAGGAACAAGATTTGCCGTGCTTGTACTGCGAGTGTGTAGGGTTGTTTATAAGAGCGTGAGATTTATTTCACGAGAATTTAATTGCCTGGTTTGTGGCTGCCAGTTTATGGTAGTTTCCGGTTTGAGGGTTTCTTTTAGAGTATTTTCGCCCTGACGCTGGGAACAGTTACCAGATGGCCGCCATAAATGGGGCCCGTTAACAAAACGAACCCGAAACGTGCGGGCACTCCAGGAATAAATGTGATAGTTAAAGAGAGGTAACTGATAGATTGTGTGAATCTGGATATTCTCCCCTCGCTCTCAATTTCTGTCACTGAGTTATACTTGGCAGAGATAATGAGCAGTTATCTATGGTTGATTACTTGTGAAACACTTCGTCTCTTTTCACGTGAAGTCCCACTTCTCGGAACAAGCATGAAGAGAGTTATCTACCCGACCAAGAAGGGAATAACCTAGAGCCATGAAACTCGGATGCTGTTCCATACATTCACACACAAATTCAGCACATAGAGCCATGAAACTTGGATGCCGTTCCATACATTCACGCACAAATTCAACACCTATAGCCATGAAACTTGGATGCTGTTCTATACATTTACGCACAAATTCAACACCCAGAGCCATGAAACTTGGATGCTGTTCTATACATTTACGCAAAAATTCAACACCCAGAGCCATGAAACTTGGATGCTGTTCTATACATTTACGCAAAAATTCAACACCCAGAGCCATGAAACTTGGATGCTGTTCCATACATTCACGCACAAATTCAACACCCAGAGCCATGAAACATGGATGCTGTTCCATACATTCACGCATAAATTCAACACCCAGAGCCATGAAACTTGGATGCTGTTCCATACATTCACGCATAAATTCAACACCCAGAGCCATGAAACTTGGATGCTGTTCCATACATTCACGCACAAATTCAACACACTTGGCACATCGCTTCTCAAGTTTCTTTAACCCGCCCCCCCCCCAAAAAAAAAAACGTCTTTTATTTGGTCACTGAAATACCGCTCTGTTGCTTCGAAACTTTCAAAACTTTCTACCCCTTTTAAACATTTTCTAAGTTTAGAAAGCAGGAAATAGATGGAGCAGGATCTGGTGAGCAGGAGGATGATTCTTGCACTTAAACCCCGGATTCTTCACAATGTTCAGGAGACTTGTGAGTGGACGCGGGAAGAAAGCACTTTTCTGTAGCTTCCATCACCGTTTTTTTAAAAAAATTCATTGTTTAATCTGTACAACATATTAGATCAGTGCGCTGTGTTAACTGTGTGGTTATTAAGTCAATCATCAAAATATCTTCCTTATTTCGACCCCCCCCCCCAAAAAAAAAACAAAAAACTGACCATGACCTTTACTGATGACCTTTGGGTCTTGAATTTCTTCGGTCCTGGAAAACCCGAGTTCTGGCACTGTAAGGACACTATTGTTTGGTATAGGGATCATAGTGGTGCAGCCATGTTTGGTATAGGGATCATAGTGGTGCAGCCATGTTTGGTATAGGGATCATAGTGGTGCAGCCATGTTTGGTATAGGGATCATAGTGGTGCAGCCATGTTTGGTATAGGGATCATAGTGGTGCAGCCATGTTTGGTATAGGGATCATAGTGGTGTAACCATGTTTGGTATAGGGATCATAGTGGTGTAACCATGTTTGGTATAGGGATCATAGTGATGCAACCATGTTTGGTATAGGGATCATAGTGGTGTAGCCATGGTTGGTATAGGGATCATAGTGGTGTAACCATGTTTCATCAACAGACACGAGTCGTTCCAAAAAGTTATCACTAGTTCACTCAAAATTCTGCAAAATCAACTTGGAGGTGTCCACTCCAGTTCATTTCTTCTCGTCACTCAAACACTTCGGCACACAACAATTTCTGCATATCCAAATGCTCATGAATTATAATTATATGCTGTAGTTATAATTCCACGGATGTCTCTAGTGTCACAGCAGCTGGTTTAGCAACAATTCTCTGATGTGCCAAAATCAGGTCATGAACATGGTCAATAGTTTCCTGATCTCGTTGCACCTTCCATCTTGAAATCTCCGCGGTGAAAGCTAGCACACCACATCGTCACAGATGAGTATGAAGGTAACTTGGTAACTCAGTGTTTGCAGCATACACTCGTGGATTTCATTTGGAGTTCTCTTCCGCGGGAACAGAAATTTCATGGCGTCCGGAATATCATACTTGAAAATTACACCTTTCGGTGACATGATTTTGTCACTGATCTGGAAAAAAAAAGAATTTTGGGCATCATAGCAGACTGGCCCTTTACGCCCGCACTCTTTCCAGCTACAGTGACAAAATTACGCTCAGATTTTGAGTGGGGGGGGGGGAGGGCGTGATTCGCTCCGAAAAAAGGACACCCTCTCACTTGCACGCGCTGTTTTGAGAGCCAAAACTGACAGAAAAAGCAAACACAGTGAGACACGGGATACAACTGCGATGCCTTGAAATCGTTAAAGTAAATCCACGGTTGCTTCCCATAGGCGATAATTCGAAACCGTACGACCGCTCTCATTGTAAAGTTTTTGCGTAGACACGGATTCGGTATATTGTGGCAAAGCGAGAGGCGGAGAAATGACATAGTGGTTGTTGAGCATCACAATGATTGTGATCATTACTGTCATTGGCGAACCCAGGGCTGATTTTGGTAACTGACTGGGTTATATTGTAGCAGAAAGGTCAAACCATCTTTCTCTGATAATCCTTATATGTCAGAGCCTATAAATTTTTTTTTTAAAATTCATTTTTGTTTAATTTTTTTCATCGATACTTTCCTTTCACACTTCACTGTTTCCGTTCGCATGGACACATGAATCCCACGATTCAAATATTGTCAGCCTAACTATTCTTTATGGGTTAAATAATCATCAAATATGGATAAAGGTCCCAGTGCATTGCTTTGCCCAGAACCTACAGCGCTGTTAAGCCATCCATCCATCCATCCATCCATCCATCCATCCATCCATCCACCCATCCATCCATCCATCCATCCATCCATCCATCCATCCATCCATCTGTCTGTCCGTCCGTCTATTTCTTGATTCTTTTTTACGTCTGCTTATGTTTGTCACTCACTCACTCACTCACTCACTCACTCACTCACTGTTAGTCCATCTCAGTCTATTTCTCATTTGTTATTTACTCTCTCTCTCTCTCTCTCTCTCTCTCTAATCTGTATACATTAGTCCATCTCTGTTTCTTTCTTTTGTGCTTCGTGTTTTTTTTTCATCGATATTCATTTGTTAGGGCTTTTTGTCTGTCTTCCTCTCTGCCTCACTTTCTCTGTCTGTCTGATTCACTGTCTCTACTTCCCTGTCTCTCTACTTCCCTGTCTCTCTACTTCCCTGTCTCTCTACTTCCCTGTCTCTCTACTTCCCTGTCTCTCTACTTCCTTGTCTCTCTACTTCCCTGTCTCTCTACTTCCCTGTCTCTCTACTTCCCTGTCTCTCTACTTCCCTATCTTTCTGCCTCACTGTCTCCTTGCCTCTTGATTTCTGACTCCCTGTCTCTCTACTTCCCTGTCTCTCTACTTCCCTGTCTCTCTACTTCCCTGTCTCTCTACTTCCCTGTCTCTCTACTTCCCTATCTTTCTGCCTCACTGTCTCCTTGCCTCTTGATTTCTGACTCCCTCTCTGTCTACTTCCATGTCTCTCTACTTCCCTGTCTCTCTACTTCCCTGTCTCTCTACTTCCCTGTCTCTCTACTTCCCTGTCTCTCTACTTCCCTGTCTTTCTGCCTCACTGTCTCCTTGCCTCTTGATTTCTGACTCCCTCTTTGTCTACCTCCCTGTCCGCGTGTCTCACCTCCTCCTTGTCTGTGTTCTTCCTGTATCTCAGAATATCTGGAACAGAGTGAAAGCTGCGTGGTCAAGGGTAGAATGTTAAACGAGCCTGAGTGTCCGGTTTAACCTTCGAAAATAAAGTTCATTCTTTCATTCTGTCTCGCACTCTCATCGTTTCCTTGTCTCTGCCTCCCTGTCTCATCGTTTCCTTCCTTGCCTCTGCCTCCCCGTCTCATCGTCTCTGCTTCCCTGTCTCATCGTCTCTGCCTCCCTGTCTCATTGTCTTCTTGTCTCTGCCTCTTTGTCTCATCGTCTACTTGTCTTTGCCTCCCTGTCTCATCGGCTCCTTGTCTCTGCTTCCCTGTTTCCTCGTCTCTGTTTCCCTATCTCTCCTTCTCTTCGTCTCTGCCTATCTGTCTGTCTCCCAGCCTCACCATCACCTGTACAATCACTCAAGTCTCTGTCTATTTATCTCCCCTCCTTGTTTCTGCCTTTCTACATTTGTCTCCCTGCATCACCATCTTCTCATCCTGTCTCCTTTTCTCCGTCTCTCTTTTCCCTGTCTCCTCATTCTGTCCCCCTTCTCTCCGTTTCCCCATCTCTGCCAACTCGTTTCTTCGCCTCCTCGTCTCTGTTTTCCATATCTCACCATCTCCCATATGTCTCTCTTATCTCACCGTCTCCCATATGTCTCTCTTTTCTCACTGTCTCCCATATGTCTCTCTTTTCTCACTGTCTCCCATATGTCTCTCTTTTCTCACCGTCTCCCATATGTCTCTCTTTTCTCACCGTCTCCCATATGTCTCTCTTTTCTCACCGTCTCCCATCTGTCTCCATGTCTCACCGTCTCCCATCTGTCTCCATGTCTCACCGTCTCCTCATCTTCGTCACCCTCTCTCTTGTCTGTCCGTACATACAAAAGCCATCCATCTTATCAACTTCAGGCCCGCCTGTAAAGGTCAGTTTCTTGACATGTACGCGCAATTTTCGATCCTTGAGTCGAGTTTGCCGTCGTTTCGACTGTTTCATCTGTCTAATATACGTGCTTGTGTCTGTTATTTCTGATCTGTATGTAACATATTTCCTTCATTTGTACGACTCTTATTTGCGCATACAACATTTACACATTCGGTGCCGCGCTCTGCGGAAGAAATTTCCAATTCTCTCTTATTTGCATTCACCAAAATAATCGTTTGTCTTTCGGGATGTCTCCCCCTTCCCTCTGTTTATCTTTCTTCTTTTTTATGTATTACACATGCTGAGAAATGTTCTGAGGTCATTGTTAGATGCTGTTTGATATTTACGAGTTGTACAATGACTTAACTGATTCCTTAAATGTTGATTTCTCCTAGAAAGGAAACTAGACTTAACAATGGCAGAGCGAAGCTGGTTCGCAGATTTTCAATGTATTCAGTAACTTGCGACCAGGAACTGTGACTGCTCACAAGAGGATGAAAAGGAGATTATAAAAATGCATTAAAAAGGTTCAAGGAAATGAAAAGCTCACGTCAAAGTTTTATTCCTATGTACCGTGTCGGGCAGCGTTGACGATCATGCTTCTCTATCTTATGCAATGACTGGGGTTTATGATCAGTTCCAGTGCTGTTCTTTTTTCAGTGCCACTTAGTCAGTCCATGGAGATGTTTTTCTCTTGGCCTTCCTGTCTTCTTATTTCGCCTGAATTCTCCAGTGATTACTAGGTTATCTACCTTCTGTTTTCTCATGACATGTCAAAGTTCTCTAATTTATGTCTTTTCATGACATGTCCAAGTTCACTAATGTCTGTCTTCTCATAATATGTCCAAGTTCTCTAATTTCTGTCTTCTCATGATATGTCCAAGTTCTCTAATTTTTGTCTTCTCATGACATGTCAAAGTTTTCTAATTTCTGTCTTTTCATGACATGTCCAAGTTCTCTAACTTCTGTCTTCTCATGACATGTCCAAGTTCTCTAACTTCTGTCTTCTCATGACATGTCCAAGTTCTCTAACTTCTGTCTTCTCATGACATGTCCCAGAAATTTTCATTCTCTTTTCTTTTAACTAGTTTTCTTTGTTCTGAAATTTCTCTGAGGACCTCTTGGCTTTTCTTCTCTCTGTCCATAACACGGGCGAGGGTATTTGTCTCTGCTGCTTCTGACTTTGTGTCATCGTTTTGTTAATTGTCAAAGTTTCACAATCATATAGCAATATTGCCTCTATATAGCACTGCAATACTAATTTCCTCACCTTTAGAGACATCTTCTTACTTGTTAGTATCTTCCTTATGTATGAAGAGTTGTCTTCGCCTTAGCCATTCGTGATTTTATTTCATTTGAGCACTAGCCATCGGCTGTTATAGTTTCGAGGAAAATGAATTACTTGTTTCAGTGTCTTCCTATTTGAAAGATGTTTAAGACAGAGCACTAACACAAAGATCCCGGATCTTCTCAGCTGCAACATTCAAGAAACGGAAAAGAGGATTGCGTTTTTTTTTTTTAGATTAAATATTACAGATTAACCCTCAAAATATCTTGGGAGGGTAAGAGGAACAACGAAAGCGTCTTATAAAAACTGGATGTGGATGATAAGTAGCTCTTCAGTTCCACCAAGAAAAGAAAATGTATGTGTCTTTGGCGATGATAAAACAGATGATGGCGTAGAGGGAACATAATTAGAAGGTGTGATTCTTGGGAAAGCAGGAACTTTCACTCATCTTGGTCATCCATTCTGGGAGGCGAGGAAAGCATAGGTCCAGGATATCACAGGCACTCTAAACAATGCGCTCACTGAAGCAGACGTCTTGGTTAGACAACGAGGCGATCTCACGTTGGCCACAAAGAGAGCAGCGTTCTCACAAAGAGAGCAGCGTTCTCACAAAGAGAGCAGCGTTCTCACAAAGAGAGCAGCGTTCTCACAAAGAGAGCAGCGTTCTCTGCGCAAAACAAACCACAGGAAGTGAAAGGTTTTATTTTTAATAATGACAGCATCATGACAGTTGTTGGTGGTACATAACCATATGTGTGCTCATGTAGCTCTTCTGTATTGACTTGTTGTAACCGAACTGAAGGCGGAAGCCCTCATTGTCTGATTTTAGCCATATCAGTATTTGTTCTCTGAGATTCACAACAGCAGGATCTATCTATCTATCTATCTATCTATCTATCTATCTATCTATCTATCTATCTATCTATCTATCTATCTATCTATCTATCTATCTATCTATCTATCTATCTATCTGTCTGTCTGTCTGTCTATCTATCTATCTATTTATCGTCTGTCTGTCCGTCCGTCCGTATGTCTGTCTGTCTGTCTGTCCCTCTATCTGTCTGTACGCTTTTCTGCCTGCCTGCCTGTTCGTCCGTCTGCCTGCATGTTCTAAAATAAATAATTCTGTAAAAGTGAAAAGTGCATCATCTGAGATCTTGCACCGTGTTGGGATAATCCCAAAGTCAGAGGCAAGATGCCCCGTAGATGGTACAGAAATATATTCTGAAAATGCTTTATTTCTTATAACTTCCTAGAAAAAGACTGTAGCATATTTGGCCTACTCGATTATAACGAATCATTTCTAGACTGCACTTGTAATATGTACACTAAGCACGTTAGAACTGTAGAAGTGGGTGTAAATCCTGATTCCTCAAATCTGCCATCACATTTCAATGTGCTTCCAGCCTTTTTCTTTATGACTGTTAAAGATTATTTTTCTGCCTGATTCCGAAACTGATTACGCTACATACGTCGAAGCTACACTGCCAGGGGAAATTACTTTGGATTATTGATAATTACTAGATGTAGAAGGTTTAAATTTCATCATTTTCAACCCAGCCTTTCAAAGTTTCACATAGTTCTTCTCTCCCCTGACAGTTTCAGGAGCATTTCTGCTTATCTTCTCCCATGCGGCTTCGTTATCCACAGTTTTAGAACCTTCCTGACGGCTTTAGACGCAAAGGCGCGATTTAGATACGCCATGGGCGTTCAGCTGACAGAGTGGTTTGGATGCCATTCAGTGGTGGTCCCTTGACGTGGGCCATTGATTTATCCTCTTTGATAATTCCCACCAAATTAAAAGATGTCTGACAAAGATATGGAATTAATATTTTATATCTTATCGAGCTTTGCTACTTTTCCTGTTCCAAACACAAGCAGAGCATAGAACAGACGTTAGACAGAATGCAGTGAGATGTTAATAGTACTTGTTAATTAATAATTAACAAAAATAAATGGTATTCTTAATTTGTTAATATTAATAAAAGTAACAATAAGAGAAGCAGAGTTTTGTCACTAAATCTGTCACTTTGAGGACGTCATCAACCAATTTATTTGTAAACTAGTCTTCAAATAACACGTTCCGAACTTTTATCTCCACGTAAAAAAAAACAATTTTAGGGTGGGGGAAAATACCAACCCATAAAACAAGGGGTGCGACAATGATGTGTACTATCTCCAGACCTTTTTTCTCTGTACAGCGAGAATATTCTAAGAACAATCATCACAGAACCAGGCATAAAAATTGGAGGATACAATATTAACAACCTTCGGTATGCTGACGACACAGTACTGATAGCTGAGAACCAACAAGACCTGCAAAATCTCTTGGATAAAGTCGCCACAGAAAGTGAACAGAAAGGCCTTACTTTGAACATCAAAAAGACAGAGACTATGGTTATATCTAAGAAACAGAATCCACCAGCATGCAGTATTAAATTAAACGGAACCATTCTAAAGCAGGTGCATAAATTCAAATACCTTGGAGCAGTAATTACTTCAGATGGGAAATGCAGAACAGAAATTAGGAACAGAATAGGTCAAGCAAAGACTGCATTTCAGAGAATGAGAAACATATTAGCTAACACATCTTTATCAATGAATGTTAGAAAACGAGTCCTAAAATGCTATATTGAACCTATCTTGTTATATGGAAGTGAATCATGGACAATAGGCAAGTCTGCACAAAAATCATTGGAAGCAGCAGAAATGTGGTTTATTAGAAGAATGTTGCGAATCCCCTGGACACCAAAAATAACTAATGAAGAATGTATGAGAAGAGCTGGAGAGACAAAAAACCTTGTCAAAAAGATAAGAGAGAGACAATGTACTTTCATAGCACATGCAATGAGAAGAGGGGGCATTGAAAATATTATAACAACAGGAAAAATAGAAGGAAGAAGATCAAGAGGAAGACCAAGAGAAATGATACTGGACAGTCTGGCGGGATGGTGCGAGAGGAGATCACCAACTGAACTGATGGCCTACCTGAAGGATCGTGTACTCTGGAGAAGCATAATAGCCAACGCCAGTCGGCACGGCACCTGATGATGATGATGATGAGGGTGGGGGTGGGGGCAGGGCGAGGAAGACTGTCAGATTTGGCAGACAGCGATCCTTGACTGACACGCTAGAGTCAGGCCTGGCGAACCCTAGTCGACCAAGACCTTCCTCCACTTCTCCATTCGTACCCCCCCCCCCAGTAGCTGGGTAACGGAGCAGGAATGGGCAGCGTCCTCAGGGTGGTGGAGTCTGATAAAGAAGTACCGCGTGCCCCAGCTTTTAGCTCAGCTCAGGGGCTTGACAAAAACAAAAATACCCATCGTAGCCCACTCCCACATCCGACACGACGCTGTACTTCAGCATCTTCACCACGTAGGCTGCAAAGAAGATCACCTCACTCTTCTAGGGAGACAGAAGAAGAAGAAGAAGCGAAGAATTACCAGATATATTGCCTTGGAAATCCCCTACAAGACACAGGTCGTCAGCTGATAACCTGATTATACATTAAGGAAATCCTCATCTTTTATCTCTCATCTACGTATTTGTCTTCAGATATCAGCCTGGACTACTTCCAATAAGAGAAAATGGTAATGCTGAGATATTTTGTTTCCTGGAACAACATATACCTGGAAAAGATACTTTCGTTTACCACATGAGCTTTGTTGGCGCCCCCCCCCCCCCCCCCCCCCCGTGCTGAACTATTCTGATATCATTACCACGATACTGTACAAGCAGTAGTCTGTACAAATTACACAAAAAAAGATATCATGTATAAAAAGAAGTACTCTGGATTTGTAAAGATATATCACCAATTTTATTAAGCACTATTTGCTAAAGAATCTTACCTATGACAAGAACTCTAAATTACCTGCATCAGGCCAGGTATTGCACAAAACAGCAGCGGAGCATGCAGGCTTTTTTCTTTAATATAACTAAATATAGTATGTTAGGAAGATACCGCTAACTGCACACTTGCACAGAAAGAAAGTACGCTGTCAGAGCATAGACATCAGACACGACGAAATTCTGTGTTCATTTTAGAAGGCTACCAAAACTGACTCAAAAAGTTGTTATTTTTAAATCCTAAGAAGTTATTTAGTCAGTCATTTAGTCAGTCATTCAATCAGTTAACAAGTCAATCAGTCAGTCAGTTAATCAATCAATCAGTCAGCCAGTCGTCAATCACTTAGTTTGTTCGTCAATCAGCAATCAGTTTGTTAGTCAGTCAGTCAATCAATTATTCAATCAATTAGTCAGTTAGTCAATCACTTATTTAGTTAGCCAGTCAGCAGTCAGTTAGTCAGTCAGTCAGTCAGTCAATCAATCAGTTATTTAGTCAGACAGTCAAGCATTCAGTCAGTCAGTATACGAGGGGCGTTCAGAAAGTAATGCACCACATCGTTTTTTTCAGCTAATAATGAAGATAGAAGCATGAACTTTTGCACACTTTCAATACGGCATGTGCCGATTGTGTGAACCAAATGGCACCGCAACGGGACAAAGAATATGGTTCCCCTAACCGTTGAAATGGAGCGTTTTACCAACTTGCGGTATAAGCAGTGAATTGTGATAGAATTTCTCATTGCAGGGAAGGAAACTGTTATGAACATTCACAAGCGTCTATGTGATGTGTATGGAAGTTTTGCAGACGACAGGAGTACAGTCAGTCGCGGGGTTCAGAGAATCAAAGAATCAATGTGGAGATAAAGAGTTGCATGATCGGCCACACTGTGGACGTCCTGTCACAGCCACCAAGGCAGAAATGTTGAAATGCGCTGATGGCATTATTCTTACTGATAGGCATATCACTACAGTTCAACAGTTGGCCTTAAAGTTGTCAGTCAGCAATGGTAGTGCAAATGCAGTAATAAAAGCTCTCTGATTTTCTAAGGTTTACGCAAGATGGGTTTCTCGAAGTCACACAAATGACCATCGATTGCAAAGGAAAGTAATTTCTTCTGAATTGTTGGAGCGTTTCAGTGCTGAGGGAGAGAACTTTTTGGCTAAGATCGTAACATGTGACGAAATATGGGCACATCATTTTGAACCTGAGACAAAAAGACAGTCAATGGAGTGGCATCATCCGCAATAACCACGAAGAAAGAAATTCAAGTCAACTCCTTCAGGTGGAAAGCTCATGATCACTGTCTTTTGGGACACTGAAGGTATGATTCTTGTGGATGTTATGCCAAAAGGAGATACAATCAATTCGCAAGCTTACGTTAAGACACTGAAAAAAACTCAAGCAACGTTTTCACAGAGTTCGGCCGCATAAGAATCCATCAGACCTGCTTTTCCTTCACGACAATGCACGCCCTCACACAAGTCTGGCAACACAGGAAGCAATCACCAAATTGGGTTGGACTGTACTACCCCATCCACCCTATAGTCCCGATTTGGCACCCACTGATTTCCATCTGTTTGATCCACTTAAAGATGTTTTATACAGCGAAGAAATGGGTACGTAATAAAGAGAAAATCTGGTACTGGCTAGGAATATATGAACCTGTTTCGCACTGGCATAAAGCCTTACAAGTTGATGGGGATTATGCTGAATAATACCGATGTTTACATGACTTATCCATGTATAAATTTCATGCTTTTTGGATGAACAGCTCCTGAGAAATGTGGTGCATTATTTTCTGAACGCCCCTTGTGTGTGTGTGTGTGTGTATATATATATATATATATGTATGTATTGAAGAAGTCAATCAATTTGCATACCTTGGCAGCTACATAGACCAGTGGGTGACACCTGAAAGAAAGTTAGAATTAGAATTGCAAAACAGCATCGATCTTCAAGTATCTTGAGAACATATGGCATTCAAAAGTTATAAGCACAAAAACCAAGTTAAGACTATTCAATTCAAGTGTAATATCCATCCTCATTTATGCATGCGAAAGCTGGAAATCAACTAAAGAAACAGACAAGAAATTAGACTCTTTTGAAAACAAATGGCTAAGGAAAATACTCGGCATCAAATGGAACGAATTCAAGAACAATGCAGAGATAAGACAGATGATTGAACAACAACCAGTCTCATGGGTGATTAGAAAAAGGAGATGGACATATGTTGGTCATGTGATGAGAAGAAACAGTCAGAGTCAGGGAATCCCAAAACAAGCTATCAAGTGGAACACAACAGGCCAAAGAAAAAGAAGCTGACCAGTGAAACTCTAAAGAGGACATTGTTAAGATAGGCCAAATTTATAGGCATAAAATCCCTTGATGAGGTTGAAAGATTCGCCGAAGACAGGAAAAATTGGCAAACTACCTTGCAAGCCCTATGTGACGTTTAACGGCACGGGAAGGGTGTAATATACAAGAATATATATATATATATATATATATATATATATATATATATATATATATAATTTATTTATTGAGTTAGTTGATTGGTCAGGAAGTACCATTACCCATGCCCTCCAGAAACATCTGTAGGTGCTCCGACTTCCTCTTCATTATCTCCTTCAGCGTGTAGTGACTAATGAAACCCTTTCTTTGTTGGTTGACAGCAGCACCTGATGACGCGGTCATCTTCCGCCACCCAAAGTTTCACCCACAATCCCCTCATTCTCGACGACGACAACGACGACGCCTCACATCTGTCGTCGGTGAAGTCTTTTATTTGACCGGCTTTCTCTTACATCACTGATGATGTCTGCTCGAACCATTGCCTGACCTGTCTCCATGACAGCAGAGTCTGTCAGCTGATATAATCCTGGAAAAGATTATAAGAAATTTAAAGAAAAGCGCAGGAGAGAGGAACTTTGAGACAACACAGGGAACTTAAAAAGAAAAAAAAACCCAACTGCTTTCAAAGAAAACTGAAAAAGGAATCATGATTGAATAATGTATAAAGGATAAAAAAAGTAGCAGAAGATTACTTAGGTAACGGACGATTATGTCTGAAAAAAAAATTCCAAAGTAGAACATTTCTTAGAACTCCCAGTAGGTACATAGCATCAGACGGGATTTATAAGCAAACTGCCACAAATGAGGCAAAGTGACATGAGGATGGGATAAGTTGTAATGACCATTGAAAAAGAAAACTTAAGGGACCGCGAATGAAGGGCGGCTGGAGGCCATAAACGGACAGAGAGACTTCAACAGATGTCACACATTAATTCCTTCAGACGTTAGCTCAGGGAAACAGGAAGTTCCAGCAGACGGGAAGAAAGAATGTCCGGTGTTGTCCAACTTTTGTCCAAGAATGGCCAAACAAACGGGGGAAAGTAAACCAGGAAAAAAGTAGATTTTGATGTCTGCACAATGACTGTAGATGCGAGCTGAACATCATGAATCATGCTTTCAACACAATAATAATTGCTTGCATACCAAAAGCAGCCGAAGGGCACATTTTAATACAAAAATATTATTAGAAGGTAGGATTTGTGAACCATAACTTAGCCTCCCTATCAGCTCTCCTGTAGGCCTCTCGGTTGCGAGCAAGATGCCCTGCTGCTGATCATCGACGATGTATTGCAGCCATCTTCGCCTTGGTCTTCCTCTCTTTCTTTTTCCCTTCATGTACCCTTCCAAGACGGTCTTCTCTAAACTTTCATGACGTTTAATGTGTCCAGAACATTTAACTTTTTTTCTTTTTAATCTTCCTTACTACAACTTTCTTCAGTATTAAGTTCTTGTAGTATGGATACATTTGTTCTATTTTGTGTCCATGATATTTGAAGAACTCTTCTGTAGCATTTACATTCAAAGGCATTTATGTTTTTCTCAGCTGTTGTGAGTCTGTCCATTGACAACATGTATGTACAGTGACCTGGTTGGTCTCTAGTTCCAGAAATTCAAGTCAACATTAAACTGCACAGCACCGCAGCAGACCAAAACAGTACATCAGCTGTTGTCTTCCAATTTATGTCCCTTTAAATTGAGATTGGAGGGGGGATAACTATGAAAAACCCCGGAAGCTTTTCAGACAAAATTCTGCTTCATCTGCTCATGAATGACAGCAGCGGAAGAAAGGTGTGCCCCAGCGGAGCAGTCTTGTTCTTCAGGAAAGTCAAGATCACTAAGTGGCACTAGACCAGCATCAAGTTATGAAATGCAACAGTGAATAAATATTTTCTCCATGAAAATCAAAATTAGAAAACATTCTACAGGAAATTCTAAGACTGACAGCATCGTACACAGTGCTTCTTGTGCTTAAAAACAACACTGGCACTGTTGGTGGATTTTGCAAGCCATTGTAAATCAGTGCTGAGAGTGACATTTAGACAAGGTCTAAATACAGAGGGGAAGTCACTAAGTAACTCGCAAATTGAAATATTTTATCAGTGGCAGTTATTAGGTAGTATTTAAATATATCCTTAGATAGTACCATCATCCAACTTTATAATAGTTGTATGTAGGGGGCGCTGGGAATTACGTGCGCATGCGCAAAGCAATAACAATATGACTACCCAACTGTTAGTGTGTACCAAAGAAGAACAGAGAAGTGTAGTGCGATTTTGTGGGCTAAAGGACATTCAGTTGAGGACATTCATAAGGAAATTATTACAGTTTATGCTGAAAAGTGTTTATCACGTAAAGCGGTCTATAACTGGATAAAAGAATTTTCTCATGGACGCACCCGAAATTGTTGACAAAGTCCGACTTGGCCGTCCTGTTCAGATTGCAACAGAAGCGACTGTGCAACGTGTGAATGAGATTATCAGAGCTGATAGACGAGTAACGATAGACAGTGTAGCAAGTGCAGTTGGATTTTCACATGGCTTAGCCTACAGCATAATGCATGAGCAGCTGAATTTTCGGAAAGTTTGCTCACGTTGGGTAGCCACAGATCTGAATGATGAACACAAAATGAACCGATTTGGTTTGTCATTGCAGCATTTCTGTCATTACGCATATGAAGGTCAAGACATGCTCCAAAGGATTATTACTGGAGACGAATCTTGGGTGCACCACTACTAACCTGAATCAAAACATGCTTCAATGCAATGGAAACACCCGTCATTGCCATACGCAAAAAATTTAAGATTACGCCTTCTGCGGGGAAGGTTATGCTGATAATGTTCTGGGATTATCAAGGAGTGTTGTTAATCAAGTTCCAGAAGTATGGTGACAGTGTGAATTCTGTATCGTACTGTGAAGTTCTGTCGGTGCTACGGGATGCAATTCGAAGAAAACGTCCTGGTCTGCTGACTAGAGGTGTGCTTCTCCTTCATAACAATGCCAGACCACATACGGCTCGGTTAACCCAAGGGAAAATTAGCCAGTTGGGTTGGGAAGTTCTTGAACATCCGCCATATAGTCCTGACTTAGTTCCAAGTGATTTTCACCTGTTTGGTACATTGAAAAACCACCTTGGCGGGAGAAGGTTCTTGACTGACGAAGAGGTGGAAACAGAAGTGAAAAAAAAATGGTTCAGAAATCGAGCTCCCGATTTTTACGCCATGGGTATTGCATCACTGATTACACGATGGGACAAATGTATCAATGTTGGTGGCGATTACGTTGAGAAATAGGGGAATAATGTAGGTTAAAAATTAAAAGTTTTCAAAATACTGTCGCATTTAGTGTTTTTGTAACAGGCATTTGCGAGTTACTTAGTGGCTTCCCTTCGTAAAATGAAACGTAGCACCCAACCCATGTTTTAAAATCACAGACTAACTTCCACGTAGCACCCAACCCATGTTTTAAAATCACAGACTAACTTCCTTCTGGTTTATTTCTACTGAAATTTATCAACAACAGTTTATTCTGCCAGAGCACAGAAAATAATCCTGGAGCGAAAGAGTTAATAATAGTTAAACTTTTTCGTAAGATCATCCATGGTTAAACTTTATCGTAAGATCATCCATGGTTAAACTTTATCGTAAGATCATCCATGATTAAATTTTATCATAAGATCATCCATGGTTAAACTTTATCGTAAGATCATTCATAGTTAAACTTTAAGATCATCCATGAATGATTTCTCACATCTGTGCACGGTAGGAGCAGATAACTCATAAGAGGAATTTGAAGAATTTATGATAACTCGCACAGCGAAGTAAAGTAGCACAAACGATCAGAAATTTTTCAAATAAAGAAGACTTTCTTCAACTTTATCTGGTTTTCAATGGCAAAATACGTGATTAAACATCATGATATTTGAGCTTATGTAGTCTTTTTGGCTTAGAATATACTTTAATCCAGGGTTTGAAATGATTTTTATAGCGTTTTCGTTGTCAAATCGCATAATTCTAAGTTGTCCGCCGTGAGGTCTCAAGAATATTAAATGAAGTCACTAAAAGCGAGCGTCGATACAGTCTCCATTATATGTCTTAAAATGCACTTGTTCATACGTTTTCAGACAGACAGGTTGAAAATGAATATATCACGTGAGGTTTTCCTGTCGAGAAAGTGGTAGGAAATTATTGGTTAAAAGAATATCCCAGACTGTGCAGAAAATTAAATTTTAAAGAAAAGGTTTTCCGTTCGCGAAGATCATCAGTGAGTGTTTCGGGTGAAATTTTTCTGACCGATATTTGTATGTTTAGTCATTTGTATGTTTAGTCAGTCAGTATTTGTATGTAACTTGCGGAACTTTGCCTCCCTAAAAGCTCTTCTGTAGGCCTCTCAGTTGTAAGCAATATGCTCTGCTGCCGATGCGTCAATTCGCAGATCATTAACGATATCTTGCAGCCATCTTCGTCTTGGTCTTCCTCTCTTTCTTTTTCCCATTATGTACCCTTCCAAGACTCTCTTCTCTAAATTATCATGATGTTTCATTTGTCCAAAATATTTAAGTTTTCTCTGTTCAATCTTCTTTACTAGCCAACCTTCTTCAATATTAAGTTCTTGTAGTATAGATATATTTGTTCTATTGTGTGTCCATGATATTTGAAGAACTCTTCTGTAGCATTTACATTCAAAGGCATTTATGTGTTTCTTAGCTGTTTTGTTAAGTGTCAAGGTCTCTCAGACATATACTGGAATGGGAAAGTGCATGCCCTTAAAATCTTATTTTTGTAGTTCTGTCTATTCCTCTCCACAGCTTCTTTAATTGTTTTATTTTTTGAAGAGCGATACATGTCCTTCTTTTAATTTCTCTCATTGTATCTCCATTATTAATTAGTAATGATCCACGATATTCAAAACTCTCCACCTCTTCCATTTTTTTCTCATTAATGCATATTTCAGCTGCCTTGTTTGTTTCAGATGTCATCACTTTAGTTTTCTTTGCATTACGATAAAGGTTTTTCTCTTCACTTTTCTTACCGTCTGACATAATTTGTTTTTCCATTATGTTTAGTATATTAGTAAATATCTTAACAAGGTGCTCGGAACGTTCTTCGACGTGCAGGCATCCAGACCGTTCACTACATAATCAGTAGTAAAATCATTCAGACGATGCACTACATAATCAGTAGTAAAATCATTCAGACCATGCACTACATAATCAGTAGTAAAAACATTCAGACGATGCACTACATAATCAGTAGTAAAATCATTCAGACGATGCACTACACAATCAGTAGTAAAATCATTCAGACCATGCACTACATAATCAGTAGTAAAATCATTCAGACGATGCACTACATAATCAGTAGTAAAATCATTCAGACGATGCACTACATAATCAGTAGTAAAATCATTCAGACGAAGCACTACATAATCAGTAGTAAAATCATTCAGACGAAGCACTATATAATCAGTAGTAAATGCCTTGGAAGAATACTGAGTGTCCTTTATCCATGAAAGATACCTTACAGTTGTGCATGGAAACATCAGCTTCGAAAATTCGCAACATAATTACATTTAAATTTGAATGTTTTATTCCTGTGAATCAAGCAGGGTTCTATGCGTTTGTTATTGTTGCTAAGTTAGTATTGTGAACTAGATTAATATCATGCCAGTGGAGAAATGAAAAGCTTAAAAAATAAAATGTCTTTATTTGCATTTAATTTGTTCGCTTAGTATTGTGAGTCTAGTGTAAAAATTTGTTCGCTTAGTATTGTGAGTCTAGTGTAAAAATTTGTTCGCTTAGTATTGTGAGTCTGGAGTAAAAATTTGTTCGCTTAGTATTGTGAGTCTGGCGTAAAAATTTGTTCGCTTAGTATTGTGAGTCTGGTGTAAAAATTTGTTCGCTTAGTATTGTGAGTCTAGTGTAAAAATTTGTTAGCTTAGTATTGTGAGTCTAGTGTAAAAATTTGCTCGCTTAGTATTGTGAGTCTGGTGTAAAAATTTGTTCGCTTAGTATTGTGAGTCTAATGTAAAAATTTGTTAGCTTAGTATTGTGAGTCTAGTGTAAAAATTTGTTAGCTTAGTATTGTGAGTCTAATGTAAAAATTTGTTAGCTTAGTATTGTGAGTCTAATGTAAAAATTTGTTAGCTTAGTATTGTGAGTCTAGTGTAAAAATTTGTTAGCTTAGTATTGTGAGTCTAATGTAAAAATTTGTTAGCTTAGTATTGTGAGTCTAGTGTAAAAATTTGTTCGTGGACTTTTAATAGTATTTATTAATTTTAAGACTTTTGTTTTGCAGCATTTTGGTGTAGAATTTATTTTAGCTAATGATGTTTCTGACATAGTGGTGGGGTTTAAATGAAATGCTTAAAAAAATAACATAACATCTGATGTCATGAGAAATTACTCACAAAGAAAGAAGTACTTGACGGTACTTTATAAAGTAAATGTAATCATTTATTGTTGTGAAGTGAATGTGCTTCTTTTTAATCTCAGTTTTATTTATTTATTTATTTTGCAGTTGCGAATGAGACGGGGATTACTTAGCATTTATTTCGTTCACTTAGCTCCGGGAGTCAAAAATATTGTTCACGAAATTTCATTCAGTTGGAAAAAATTTTAAAACATGAAATATTCTAGGATATTTGATACATTTCATGTTACATGGAAGGAAGTTAGAATTCGAATTGCAAAAGCAGCATTGTTCTTCAAAAATCTTGAGAACATAGAATTCAAAAGTTATAAGCACAAAAACCTAAGTTAAGATTATTAAATTCAAATGTGATATCCACTCTCATTTATGCATGCGAAAGCTGGAAATCAACTGAAGAAATAGACAAGAAATTAAACTCTTTTGAAAACAAATGCTTCAGGAAAATAATTGGTACAAAGTGGAACGAATTTAAAAACAACACAGAGATAAGATGTATGTGCAAACAACAACCTGTCTCATGTGTGATCAGAAAAAGAAGATGGACATATGTAGGCCATGTGATGAGAAGAATGATCAGAGAATACCAAGGCAAGCTATCAAGTGGAGCACAACAGGCCGATAAAAAAGAGGTCGACCACGTGAAGCTCTAAAGAGCACATTGTTAAGAGAATCCAGTTTAGTGGGCATAACATAACATCCCTTGATGAAGTTGAAAGACTCACCGAGAAGAGGAAAACTTGGCAAACAACTGTGCGAGTCCTATGTGACGTTTAGCGACATGGGAAGGATGTAAGATGTAAGATGAAAACGTCGAGACAACGATTTGAAGTAGTTCTTCATGAAAAGAAGGAAGGGCCAGCCATTAGGACCACAGAGACGCACAATGCGGAGAAAATGAGAAAATTACAACAAAAACAAAAGTGTTTTACAGCGCCTTGTAAGTCAAATGTAAATTCTACGCTTATAATTTTTCACATTTATCATTATCAAATTGGATGTTCCACGTTTGCATTTAATTTGTTTCAGAAATTGTTAATCGCATATGCTTTCTATGTATTTAAGTTATTTATTATTGTGAATCACATGTTTTCTTTATTTTTCTGGCTCGGGTATAGTGCTTTTGCATTTCATTTAGTAGAATAGGATGTGAAAATTGGTTCATGGGCTTTGAATAATGATATTCCTTTTTTAAAAAATTCTGTTTAACATTATGATGTAGAATTTATGCTTTTGTTCTTTATTTCGATTCATTGTATTGTGGTTTCTTTGCATTTCATATGCTCACCTGATATACTCGGTTGAAAGTGACTATTCGCTGACGGTTTTTTTTATCCTGGACAATCATTCATTTTCAAGAATTCTTTGTATCGCTATGGTGTACGATTTATGATTTCAGCTAGTGGTATTTGTTACATGGTGGTAGGTATGTCCTTGTACCCTATTTACCCTGGCAAGGGCGAGTACTCTCCTAGGAATTATTACAATGGGTGAATTCACATTCGAAATGAGAAACTAAAAAGGGGAGAAAAAAAACAGAGCAGAACATTTTTGGTAATTGCAGGCGCTAATGGCAGGACACAGACAGATCTAATGGGTAGATATTCCATTCCAACAACATCCAAGTAAAACACAGACAAACAGTTCAGGCAAATGACAGTGATTTTATTCTCATCAGTAAAAGACTCGGAAGTTCTCTGTCGCTGAGTACAGCCTGTAAGAGTGGCCAGAAGCTGGCTAGGCGAAGTTAAAGTTAAAACTACATAACGTGTAAAATAAAGACCAGGAACCTTTTAAACAGGACGCAGAGGCGCTTGGGTTGGATAAATAAATAAACGATCAGAATCGTGTTTAAGAAAGAAATGGGATCGATTCATTAATAAATGTAGGTGCTTCAAATATGAACATTCAAAGCTAGCACTTCGTCAAGTGTGAGAGAACGTCGAACGTCGGTATAATGAGCACAGAAAAGAGCAAAGAAAAAAAATGTAGCTTACAAAATTTATTCAAGAGCTGATCTAAGTGAAAAAAAAGGGAGAAAGAATTATGAAACACTATATGTATATATATAGACAGGCACTGACATGGAATCATCAAGGAAACAGAAAACGAGGAAGTCCTAGTCTTACCTGGAGAAGAGAAATAATTATGACAGTGCTCAGAGACATGGGATACACATGGAAGGAAGCAGAAATAATTCAAAGAACAGGGATGACTGGAGAGCCCTTAGCCGTGGCCTATGCTCTCAAGAGAGCGAAGGGCGATGATGATGATGATGATGATGATAATGATGATGGTGATGATGATGATGGTGATGATGATGATGATATGTAAATATTATCAAATGCGGAATAACGAAGTGTAAATGAGGGAAAGTGAGTTTCAGAATAACGCGATAATGTCGAAAACACTTTCATGATAATGTTGAAAACACTTTTATGATTGCAAAGTAATTAATGAAATGTTTAAAAAGTAATTTTATGGGAAAAAACAGCCAAAAGCTGCTTGAAAACAAAAGAAAGCAGAGCTGTGATGTGCATCCAGATTAAGGACTGGTATAGTCAGAATATAAAAAAAACAAACTGGTTTGACAACTTGAGACATGAGAAAATCGACGTCAACAAACGCGAAAGCCCATCAGCGTTAGAACTTGAAGTTAGAAATGTCCTCTCTTAGAACTTGAAGTTAGAAATGTCCTCTCATAGATAAGTAGATCAAGAATCCAGTACCATGTACCAAACAAATGAAATGATGACAGCTTAAGATCATCCAGGCATGGAATAAGTCGCTGATCTTCTAAATATCATCTGTGGCACAAAACGCAACTTTTGTGTCATAGATGATCTGTCCAAACCAAAAGCTAACAGGAAACAGGCTATGTGGTTGATCTATCCACATCAGAAACTAACAGGAAACAGGCTGTGTGGTTGATCTATCCACATCAGAAACTAACAGGAAACAGGCTGTGTGGTTGGTCTATCCACATCAGAAACTAACAGGAAACAGGCTGTGTGGTTGATCTATCCACATCAGAAACTAACAGGAAACAGGCTGTGTGGTTGATCTATCCACATCAGAAACTAACAGGAAACAGGCTGTGTGGTTGATCTATCCACATCAGAAACTAACAGGAAACAGGCTGTGTGGTGTTGTAGTCTGAGTAATAGAAAGCTTGCCTATAACCTGCTTCTTAGATTCGAATTAAGACATTGAAAAACAGTGGGGGGGGGGAGAGGGGGAAGAAGTTATCGAATCTGGCAGTCAACCACACATGCGAGCCACCCATGCTAGCCACACATGCGAGCCACCCATGCTAGCCACACATGCTAGCCACCCATGCTAGCCACCCATGCTAGCCACACATGCGAGCCACCCATGCTAGCCACACATACGAGCCACGCATGCGAGCCACCCATGCGAGCCACCCATGCGAGTCACCCATGCTAGCCACCCATGCGAGCCACCCATACTAGCCACCCATGCGAGCCACCCATGCTAACGTCAGGGTTGATGAATCATAGCCGACTAAGATCCTTTCTACCTCTCCCTCGATAGCTCCAGTAACAGGCTTAGCCTAGACAACGGGATAGGGGTCATCTTAGTCTCCATGGCAGTGGATTCTGCGAAAGAAGTACAGCAGATATCATGTTTTTTTTAAAGCTTCAGTCAAGGACTTGGGGAAAAAATTAGCTGCCATAACCTGGTCACAGTACGACACGATGTTGTTGCTGAGTACCTTCGCCACGTCGGGTGCAAAGAAAATAAGCTCGGAGTTCCAGGGGGACAGAAGAAGATCAAAGCAGCAGCAGCATACTGTCAGAATGTTATATTGTACACATGTTGCTAGACAGGGAGGTATGGGTTGCCAAAGAGTTTTGAAATCACAGCTGCAGGAAGATGCGTCAGCCGCGTGATCGTCGTGATTGTTGTCACAAATAAGTGCAGGAAGATGCGTCAGCCGTGTGATCGTCGTGATTGTTGTCACAAATAAGTGCAGGAAGATGCGTCAGCCGCGTGATCGTCGTGATTGTTGTCACAAATAAGTGCAGGAAATGGGTAAAAGCACAACTTCCTGTGACTTCTGAAGCACACCTGGCTGGAAGTGAGCAACGCAGATACTGGGCAGTCAATACACAGTCCACAGAGAAACCAAAAAAAAAATCGAACAAAAACAAGCAAACAACAGAAAAAAAGATCAAATTGGTAGGAATGCTGAGGTTATTTACGAAAAGAAAACCCGTCCAATTCATTCATTCATTCATTCATTCATTCATTCATTTGCATGTCCCTTGCGGAACTTTGCCTCCCAAACAGCACTCCTGTAGGCCTCTCGGTTGTGATCAAGATGGCCTGCTGCTGATGCATCCATATGCACATCGTCAACGATGTCTTGCAGCCATCTTCGTTGTGGTCTTCCTCTTTTTCTTTTTCCCATTATGTATCCTTCCAATACGGTCTTCTCTAAATTATCATGACGTTTAATGTGTCCAAAATATTTAAGTTTTCTCTCTTTAATCCTCTTTACTAACCAGCCCTCTTCAATATTAAGCTCTTGTAGTATAAATATATTTGTTCTTTTTTGTGTCCATGATATTTGCAGAACTCTTCTGTAGCATTTACATTCAAAGGCATTTATGCATTTCTCAGCTGTTTTGTTAAGTGTCCAGGTCTCACAGGCATATTTTGCGATGTGAAAGATGCATGCCTTTAAAAATCTTATTTTTGTGGTTCTGTCTGTTCCTCTCCACAGATTCTTTATTTGTTTTACTTTCTGAAGAGCGATAGATGTCCTCCTTTTAATTTCCCTCATTGTATCTCCATTATTAGTTAGTAGTGATCCAAGATATTCAACTCTCCACTTCTTCCAATTTTTCCTCATTGATACATATTTCAGCTCCCTTGTTTGTTTTGTCAGTTGTCATAACTTTAGTTTTCTTTGCATTAAAATAGAGGTTCTGCTCTTCGCTGTTCTTACGGACTGACATAATTAGTTTTTCTATTCCTTTTTGTGTTGTGGACAGTAATACTGTGTCATCAGCGTATCTAATCTCTGGTATTTCATAACCTCCAATTCATAACCCGTCCCACTATAGCTGTATATTAGTTACTAGATGTGTCATGTGTGTTCAAACTTATTACAACACGTTTAGGCACGTGACGATGTGAACGTTGGTCACATGATCAAGCTATCGAATTTGGTCATCATAAGGGTATGTAGCAGGAATTCTGAAGGGGTTTCAGCAATATGGAAACTACAAGATGGACGTATGAATTATTAGAGGTGTTTACGTCTACATGGGTGATGAGAAAATGATTAAATATGGAGTATACGTATGGGATCTTGGAGCTGGACGAATGAGATCTTGGAGCTGGACTTATGCTTGGACTTGTTCTTCAATGCAGAGGTCGTTCCCGCGTCCTGGTTAAATTCAGTGTCTTCATTTTCTTTTCTATGTTGAGTTGTCATTACTTCAGTATGTGTCCACCACCACCACCACCACCACCACCACCACCACACACACAAACACACACACACAAACACACACACACACACAAACACACACACACACACGCACGCACACACCCATACACCGCTAAGTTCACGCCGTGCGGGAATGAGAGGCAAAAGTGCCAACCGTGAACAGGTCAGAGATTTTAAACCAAGTGTGAGAAATCAGAGCCACGTTCGCATGGTTTTCTGTACATACATTTAAAGCGTTTATCTGGAAATTGTCTTTAAACCAACGAGACAACAGGGGATCTGGCTGATTACACGCTCCAAGATTTCACATACCGTGCTGCCAAGTTACACTTTTCTAACAGTATGTCATAAACTTAATTTACCACATTTGTCAGTGAACATATAAAGTATGTATGTACGCGCTTTTGAAAGTAGGGGGTTGGGATGCAGAACAGAAAGCGGGGCGTAAGGGGGAGGGGAAGGGATGCCAGGTTGTTTTGCTCCGCAGACGGGCCAAGTCCAAAACTAACTACAAGACTAAATAATCTGTGTGATACCTGCTCCCTAACTACAAGGCTAAATAATTTGTGTGATACCTGCTCCATAACTACAAGACTAAATAATCTGTGTGATAACTGCTCCATAACTACAAGACTAAATAATCTGTGTGATACCTGCTCCCTAACTACAAGGCAAAATAATCTGTGTGATACCTGCTCCCTAACTACAAGACTAAATAATCTGTGTGACACCTGCTCCATAACTACAAGGCTAAATAATCTGTGTGATAACTGCTCCATAACTACAAGACTAAATAATCTGTGTGATACCTTCTCCCTAACTACAAGGCTAAATGTGTCCGATACTGGTCCATAACTACAAGGCTAAATAATCTGTATGATACTGCTCCCTAACTACAAGGATATATAATCTGTATGATTCTGCTCCCTCACTACAAGGCTAAATAATGTGTCCGATACTGGTCCATAACTACAAAGCTAAATAATCTGGATGATACTGCTCCCTAACTACAAGGCTAAATAATCTGTGTGATACCTGCTCCCTACCTACAAAACTAAATAATCTGTGTGATACCTGCTCCCTACCTACAAAACTAAATAATCTGTGTGATACCTGCTCCCTACCTATAAAACTAAATAATCTGTGTGATACCTGCTCCCTACCTATAAAACTAAATAATCTGTGTGATACCTGCTCCCTACCTATAAAACTAAATAATCTGTGTGATACCTGCTCCCTACCTACAAAACTAAATAATCTGTGTGATACCTGCTCCCTACCTATAAAACTAAATAATCTGTGTGATACCTGCTCCCTACCTACAAAGCTAAAAGTGTAATACCTGCTCCTTAAATACGAGGCTAAATAATCTGTGTAATACCTGCTCCTTAACTACGAGGCTAAATAATCTGTGTAATACCTGCTCCTTAACTACCAGGCTAAATAATATGTGTAATACCTGTTCCTTAACTACGGGGCTAAATAATCTGTGTAATACCTGCTCCTTAAATACGAGGCTAAATAATCTGTGTAATACCTGCTCCTTAACTACGAGGCTAAATAATCTGTGTAATACCTGCTCCTTAACTACCAGGCTAAATAATATGTGTAATACCTGCTCCTTAACTACGGGGCTAAATAATCTGTGTAATACCTGCTCCTTAACTACGGGGCTAAATAATCTGTGTAATACCTGCTCCTTAAATACGAGGCTAAATAATCTGTGTAATACCTGCTCCTTAACTACGAGGCTAAATAATCTGTGTAATACCTGCTCCTTAACTACCAGGCTAAATAATATGTGTAATACCTGTTCCTTAACTACGGGGCTAAATAATCTGTGTAATACCTGCTCCTTAAATACGAGGCTAAATAATCTGTGTAATACCTGCTCCTTAACTACGAGGCTAAATAATCTGTGTAATACCTGCTCCTTAACTACCAGGCTAAATAATATGTGTAATACCTGCTCCTTAACTACGGGGCTAAATAATCTGTGTAATACCTGCTCCTTAACTACGGGGCTAAATAATCTGTGTAATACCTGCTCCTTAACTACGGGGCTAAATAATCTGTGTAATACCTGCTCCTTAACTACCAGGCTAAATAATCTGTGTAATACCTGCTCCTTAACTACCAGGCTAAATAATCTGTGTAATACCTGCTCCTTAACTACGGGGCTAAATAATCTGTGTGATACCTGCTCCTTAAATACGAGGCTAAATAATCTGTGTGATACCTGCTCCTTAAATACGAGGCTAAATAATCTGTGTGATACCCGCTCCTTAAATACGAGGCTAAATAATCTGTGTGATACCCGCTCCTTAAATACGAGGCTAAATAATCTGTGTGATACCTGCTCCTTAAATACGAGGCTAAATAATCTGTGTGATACCCGCTCCTTAACTAAAAGGCTGAATAATCTGTGTGATTTGCTTCTCAGAGATCAAAACTTCGTAATTATCAGGTCCTTGTCCTGACCGGCTGACTATTAAGTCTAATGATGGCACTGACCTGTATGTGCGCATGCATATATATATATATATATATATATATATATATATATATATATATATATATATATAATATCCTTCCCGTGCCGTTAAACGTGACATAGGGCTCGCAAAGTAGTTCGCCAATTTTTCCTCTCTTTGGCGAGTCTTTCAACCTCATCAAGGGATTTTATGCTTGTTAATTTATCCTCTCTTAACACTGACCTCTTCAGTGTTTCACGCGGTCTGCCTCTTTTTCTTTGGCTTGTTGTGTTCCACTTGATAGCTTGTTTTGGGATTCTCTGATCATTTCTTCTCATCAAGTGACCAACATATGTCCATCTCCTTTTCCTGATCACCCATGAGACTGGTTGGTGTTCAGTCATCTGTCTTATCTCTACATTATTCTTAAATTCGTTCCACTTGATGTCGAGTATTTTCCTTAGCCATTTGTTTTCAAAAGAGTCTAATTTCTTGTATATTTCTTTAGTTGTTTTCCAGCTTTCACATGCATAAATGAGGATGGATGTTACATTTGAATTTAATAGTCTTAACTTGGTTTTTGTGCTTATAACTTTGAATTCCATATGTTCTCAAAGTTCTCGAAGATCGATGCTGCTTTTGCAATTCTGATTCTAACTTCCTATGTAGTGTCACCATCCTGGTCTATGTAGCTGCTAAAGTATGCAAATTGATTGATTTCTTCAATATCTGTCACTTCTATGTGTATTTTTCCATTTTGATTAATGGGAATTTTCATTATTTTTGTTTTGTCCTTGTTAATCTCAAGTCCTATTTTGCTAGCCAGTGAAGAAAGGATGTCTGTTTTTTCTTGCACTGAGTTCACATTGTTACTGATAATAGTTATGTCATCAGCAAAATCAAGATGTTCTAGTTAGGTCCCATGTACCCAGTCAATACCTGTGTTACCTGTGCAGCATTTTTTCATTATGAAGTCTATTGTAATCCCAAAAAGTAAAGGAGACATGACAGTATATATCCTTGTTTCACACCTGTTTCAATCTGGAACTATTCACTCATCCCTTCTTCTGTCTTGACTGCACAAACATATCTATTGTAGAAGTTCTTAATGATGTTGACAATTTTAGATAGTATTCCATATAGACTTAAATTCTTCATAATGAATCTCTGTGTATGCTATTAAATGCCTTTTTAAAGTCTATGAAGTTCAGTATTAATGGTTTCTGCTTTTCAATATGTTCTTCAAGTATTATTCTTAGAGTAAAGATCTGGTCGAGACAGCTTCTCCCTTTTCGAAATCCTGCTTGTTATTCTCTCATTGCAGTATCCACTATATCCTTAAGTCAATTCAAAATGACCATGCAAAATACTTTTGACACACCTGATATTACGGTTCCTCCTCTCCAGTTGTTACAGTCACTAAGGTTGCCTGTTTTTTGGTATTTTAACAATGATTCCTTTTTTCCATTTAGAAGGGACCTTTTCCTCTTTCCAAATCTTGTTAAACATTCTCTGTAGTTGTCTCATGTTGTCACTACTGATAACTTTTAGCATTTCGGGTGTTATTTCATCTTCACCTGCAGCTTTGTTGTTAGCCATTAAATTCACTGATGTTACAGTTTCATGCAATTTAATTTCATGTAGGTTGACATTTAGTTATGGGGCTGGTAAATCGGTTTCAAGGTTTAATAATTCTTATGGGTGTGGTCGATTAAATATTTCTTGGAAGTGTTCAGCCCATCTTTGCTTTTGGTCTTTATTTGATGTTAGTAGTGTTCCAGTTTTGCTAAGGATTGGTCTTTCTTTAGATGTAATAGTACCTGTTAGCCTCTTTTGTATGTTATATAAAGTTTTGCTGTCTCTTGTTTTTGCTGCTTTTTCTGCCTCTTTCGCCATATTGTCTATGTATTCTCTTTTATCCCTTCTAGCTGAACTTTTTACTTTCTTGTCTAGTTCTTTGTATGTTGCTTTCACCAGATCTTTTCGAAGATCTGTTTTTGCATTCAACATGTCTAATTTGACTGCTCGTCTTTCATGTATATACTTCCATGTTTTTTCTGATATCCATGCTTTTCTATTTGGTTTTTTCAGTCCAGCACTTACTTTTGCTGCTGTGATTATGGCTGTGCTGTAAGAATTCCATAATTCATCTATACCTATCTCCTCAACTTCACTGTGTGTTTTGGAATGATTGGCAAGTTCCTGATTGAAATTACTGTTTGTATTTTCTTCATGTAGGCTGTGGCTGTTTATTTTTCTGTGTACTGATTTCTTGTGTTCGCTTTTCAGTTTTAGTTTTATTTTCACTATACACAGATTGTGATCTCTGTTAACATCTACACCCCTATAAGCCCTTACATCTATCAGAGATGTTCTGTATTTTTTCTGATACAAAAATTGATCTATCTGGTTTCTAGTTCTATCATCTGGAGATATCCACGTTGTTTTATGTATCTCTTTGTGTGGGAATATATATATATATATATATATATATATATATATATATGTATACATGTATGTAATGTATACATGTGTTTATGTGCGTTTTACGACATCGAAAAGATAGGCAACTTTTATGACACTTGTATTTGCGACATCTATTTCATGTTACACGTATTCTCTCCTACATTACGACATGGAACAGCTTCGTCATATTCTCGCCCTTGTTATTCGCCATTCATCTCAGCAATGATATAAAGGTATCATTAATAAAAATAATTTTTTTTTATTCGGAATAACTTCGTCTGTTCTCTGCAAGTTCAGAGTACCAGTATTAGCGTACAGGGTGTCCAGGAGACATCTGCACACTTTGATTACTTGAAAGTAGTATATATCTGAAGTTTTATTTTTTTCTTTCTTGAATTTTTTTTTCGACAACCTGAATACTTGCTATTTCAGATATAGGAGGACGTGAAAATTTTCATATGGTTTTACTCTGGGGTGCCTTAGTACCGTATATGTTCGAACTCTACGGGTGGCGTCCCAGTCACCCAGCTGTAGGAATGACGACCAGGCGAGATGGTGATCACGTCACTCTATAGTGCGCCGACAGGTCAAGGAAAATATGGGCACTAACAGCATATCCCCCATGTGCCTCTAAGGCATGACAAAGTTACCTATCTGCTTCAGTATATGAGCGAGTGAGATACTGCATAAATGGTTGTATTGTGTCACATAATTACGGGAGAGAAAAAAAAAGAGAGATAAACCATCAGATGTACTTAAAATTCTGAAAGCATTACTGAACTAAAAAAAAAAGATTTCTTTTATTATTTTGTCCGAGAAAGAGACCCAGAGTATTCCATCGGACACATTGTTTGTTATTTTACAAATAGGAAACACCAAGACTTTCGTACAGTAAAGTAACAGAACACAGAATTGTATGATTAGACCTGGAAAAAATCATAGACAAAATATTCCATTACTACCTCAATAACGTCCTCTTGAATTAATCGGTAAAAATATGCAGTCACGTAGAAAATAATTCCAGAGATAGGAGATAGTTATTATTCGTATTAATCTGCCAGCACATTTTAAAAAAAAAATCAAATGCTATTAAAAATTGTGTTATTTAACATAGATTACTTTTGTTTGGGAATCCTTTCATGAACATACAGTTAATAATGGTTTAAAGTTTTTCTTAGTTCTATTAAAGAAGTATAGATCTGAACGTGTTTTATGCGTAACGTTGATGAGGAAGCTGGTTACAGTGGACCACAATGGGAAAATATATTAATTTATTCATGTTTCTGGAAATCTCTGGTATCTTTGTGCGAGACTGGACGCATGAACCGGGTCATACAGTTAATATGGAAGGCTGGTGTGTACGATGTGTTTAGTTACAAGTGTTTCATACCTTCAAACTCCAGCTGTGTGAACATTCTCACTACAGCATGGATCAATGGTTCCCAACATGGGGTATGTGTACCCCTGGCGTACGCGGTAGGACGTTTAGAGGTAAGCGAGAAGAGGTTGCATAATGGCAGAATACATATAAATAACAGCAACTATAACAGTAACAAACAGTATTGCTAATATAACAGGGGTACAGTTTAAGGAAAAAGACTACCAAAGGGTACACAGGCAGAAGAAGGTTGGGAACCACTGGCACAGATGATAAACTGGATCGAGTGAACAGACTTAGATGTTTGAACATTATCACTAGCATAGATGATAAAATGGAATGAGTGAACAGGCTTAGATGTTTGAAATATTCATTAGCATAGATGATGGATGGCGTTACATCTGAATACATTTATATCTCAATGAAAGTGAGCTATTTTGTACATTTTTGGCATTATATTCTCCAAACATTGAAGAATGTGTTTTATAAAAAAAATCCGCGACGACATAACTTCTGGGCTTTTAATATTTGGTGAAAGCTGGAGATTAGCCAGTGTTGCGTTTACAGTGCTATTATTAAAATCTCTGTTAAGAGACCACAAGGGAAAACTACATTTATTTATTCATGTTTGTAGCAATCTCTGGTATCTCTAAGCTTTAGTACTAACAAAGCTTTGACGATTCCCTTCGGTGTAATGAAATATGTAACAAATAAGTATGCGAAAAAAAAACACACGTGATGAATAAATTAATCTTGGATTTGATCTCCCAGTCTACTCGGCGACATCCATCTCTGCTTCATTTCCCAGCCCCCCCCCCCCCCCCAAAACGACCATATTGATCTTAGGTCTTAAACAAATCTGAGCTACATTAATCTCTAGAGTAGAACAAAGTGTTGATGGTATTAAAAGGTACCGAAAACTCTCCGCCGAATACAGTTCCATTCACATTGATTACTGAGACTAGAAGATGTCCCGAAACCTACTATCCTGTTGAAAAAAAAAACCCCAAGGAGACTTAATTTCTAAACCTGGTCTCTGACATCACAAAGATTTTCTGTTTTGAACCGAAGTCCCCATGTAATATTTCTAACAGGCAAGAACAAGATTTGTAGCGATTATTTTCCCGTATAATTTGTCCCACATCTTTCCCCATTTGCCCCATTCCCATCTTATATGCAGGAATAAACACATCAGAAAGCTTGGAAACAAAAAAAACATGCTGATGTACGCTGATGTATATGTAAATAATTAGAATCGCTATTCGTTTTTTTGTTCAATTTCGAGCTTATTTTCTAGCAGAAACTATACACAAAGGAAAATGTATAAATCTGATACCTGCTCATCACTCCTATAAGGTTTTGGAACATTGCAGTCTTAAAACGGTACGTTTAAAAAAAAAAAAAAGAAAAAATTCGGAGGACGCATGTTTTGTTGAAGCGACGCCCAACAATCTCAGATATTCACTTCGAGCTGGGGGGTTAACCAAGCTGAAACTACATTACCCTGGGACAGGATTTCATAAAATCAATGATGAAATTAGCAGCAAGAGATGGAAATGGACCCATCAAAAGCTAAGGATGCGGGAAAAAACCCGCCTCTTCAGAGCCATGAAATATATCACTCCCTGTCCCCCATGTCCTCTCTACTCTTCCTTATGAGTTAAATAAAAACTGGAGACTTCTAAAAGATTTTGAAAAGTAAAGATTTTTTTAAAAAGTAGTCTAAGTGTGAAAAAAAATTGTTAATTAAATATAAGATGAGAAAATGTGATGGCTTGCATTTCACATAAAGAAGATTGTGAAAAAAAAAACGCTCAAGGAATTTTAGATGTTTTGTTCTGTTTACTCTCGTTGCTACAGATACTATAAAAATGGCTTACATGCGCCTGAAGTAAGTAATTATAATCTTTCGAATTTTCTTCTGTGGACGTTGTGTGTCGGATACCGCGACAATTAATTACCTCCCCTCGTCAGCCGACTGTAAAACCATTTCTGCATTTGTCTAAAACTTTTGTTAATTTCTTGCCGTCTGTTTAGAGGGATGCTTGCATATAAAAACTCAACAGTGTTATGTGCCAGTATTTGTTTACAAAATACAGTAAAATAATAGACTAGAGTGTTGTATGGTGAGAACTCGAAAAAAAGAATCGTAGACAAAGCACTTAGAATTGAGAAAGATAAAAAAATGAAATGAGAATTATCTGGGACTTGAACCGCAGACAAATATCACTGTACAAGCTTTCGATTTTTTTAGGGGGCTGGAAGGGGTGGAAGTTAGTGAAGTTTATTAATGCTCTGTTCTCTCGTGGCTGGACGGCTGCTGGTCCGACCGGAGTCCATGGTTTAAGTCTTAGATAATTTCTTGTCATTTTTCTTTCTCTCACTTCTTAAGGTGTTTTGTCTATGATTTTCTTCGAGGTCCAACCACACAGCATCGTATTCTAGTACTTTACTGTGTAGGAAATTTTGATGTAGAATTGATTGGGAGAATGTTATTCCTTCATTTTATATTGACGTTGTACCGTCTATTTTATTAGTATGGTTGGAAGGTTGATTATACTATACATTCACACATTACGTATTGACACTTTACACCAATGAATAGAAACACAAAATAAACAATCCTTCATGTAATCATGATCTTTATATTTACACAACATCGATTTACAAGATAGCAAAAATCAAATGAATCTTATGTATGCGATGTTACATATCATGCTGATATGCATTATCAAATCATTAAAACATTTCCTTGAACAATATGGGCTCAGCTCTGATTGTGAACACACATAATCTACTGGTAAGAAATATATAGATATGTATAAAAATGCCCAATGCAAAACCAGTAACATGAATTTACGCGCAGCTAGGACCATATTTCCCGTACACAAGGGAATATCGAAGTCTTACTTTGAAACATCTGCACATCTATACTGAGTGATGATTTATCCATCATCACACATAACACAATTCTAACTACGTGTATTTACCTAAATGGTCGATCGGGATTTGATCGAGGGAGCCCACAGTACGACTTGCATTCATCCACATCACATGTTAAAGGGGCATACTGAACTACACATATTTGTCCCCATCTAACGAATGACTTCTCTCATTCACGCCTGAACAATGACACGGCTCCCAACGGCCGCTGGCCTCTAACCTGCTCAGCATATGGAATCCCGACCTCTTCAACTTCTATCTTCTCGTCTTATATACCTGGTCAGCGACGGACTCGCAGGACTGCGCATTTCCGTAAAGTCCGTCTCTGCCCAGTGGGGTTGCCAACCAAACCGGGCAACTGCTTGCTTCGTTATCTACTCTCTACAGCTGTAAGAAAACGTAGTTGTTTCCTATCTGTAAAAGTGTGTGTTACAAAGTACAAACGCTAGGAGATAAGCAAACAACTTTGACTCAAAGAAAATGATGTCCAAAGAAGTATAATCAACATAAGTATCGCTATGTCAGAGCTCACAAAGAAGATTTTTCACCAGCAGAAGTAAATGAGGAAGCCATTTCTGGAAAAGTAAAGACATGATGGCTAGGGGGAAAAGTTCAGAGGAAGAAAACGATAAAGCATAAAAGTAAAATACAAAATAAAAGTAAGAAATTTAATGTCTACAGGATTTTCATAGAAAGATGAATGTATATATTCCTAAATATAACAAAATCTACTGCTTTAAATGCATTAATGAGAGGGAATAATAGAGAACAATAGTTCACAAAAGGTAGTTTTTTACCGGCCAGTACGAGTGAGAAAGTGTAGCAAAGACGCGATAAAGCAACGCTACCATAAGATAAAAATAAGAAACGGTCAAACCTGGTAAGAAAAAGAAGATAGAAAGACGAAGTTAGAGGTGAAAAGAAGCGATAAGAATATGAAGATGAATACAAAGTGAAAAATATAAGAAACAAAGAAAGAATAAATGCGAACGGAAGTTAAATATGAGAAAGAAGGAATGACTGAAAAATCCAACGAATGAAGTAGAGAGTAACCAAGAAAGAAGGCAGAAATAATGAAAAAAAGAAACCAAAACCGAAACAATTAAAATTTGTATGAACCAGTCAGGGGCATCCTGGTAATAATTATTCGAAGAGTTAACTCCTCTTGTGTGAAATATGATCATATGCACAGAAGCACATCTGAGGTGCCCATGGTGTTCATTTTATGGTCATTACTTTCATTCAGCGTCTAAACTTTAATAAATCATTATTTCACTTGTTAACACTGACTGATTCTGGATCAGCGATGACCAGGGTTGCTAACGTTAGCAGGATCCTAGATGTCAAGTGAGAAAAAAGCTAACCACGAGACGTACTGGATTCTGGGAGGTAATTTATAATCATTACCCCTCATCATGCCAGAAGGGACGTAAAGCAGAGAGAGAGAAAGAAAAAAGCATCGATGAATCTTAGTCTTGGGCCTATTTTTCTAATCCCCACCTCGTCTTTCACGCAATTCTGGACTTTTGTCTAAAGCATTCGTCTGCATATGCATCGGGGTTTGTCTTATTTTCTTTCTCCTAAGAGAGTCAAGTTCACTGTTCATCTTTGTCAAGTGCTCTTTTCCCTGCGCAGTACGTGAGAAACCCATCTACAGATGATTATATCAGGTAAAAGAAATCTAATACGTTTTTGAATTGAGATATTTTCCGTCAACCTCCATGATTTCAGTGACATTACAAGTTATCTCCCTTATTCTTTTCGCTTATTTAAAACCTCAGAGAACGTTGTTACATTTGTTTTATCAGGTTTCCTGAATTTGGTCTATGTGAGAACACATCCTATGCAAACCTTATAAAATTTGAAGAATTATTATTATTTTTTTAAATTCTCTGTTCAATTTCTATTTCCAAAAAAAAACATCATTTTGTGACATTTTTTTCCTGGAGATTATTAACTTGTTGACTCTTCCCAGCCTTTCATTTCTAACCTACGTATATTGCAGTCTCCGTTGTTTATATTGATGGTTCTCTATCCCCCCCCCCCCCCACCATCGATTTTAACTTTCACCCTTGTACATTTGCTTGTTTTCTGTATGAGGTGGTATCGGAAAGTTACCGGATTGATTCTAAAAGTTACAGGCTTACCCTATTTAAATCTGGCCGTCAAACCCTTCGAAATAGTCTCCCAAGGACCGTACACGGAGATCCGATCGCCTCGTCCACACCTCAAAAGCACGATGGAAGTTTGGTTTTTCCCTGAAGAGTCTCCAGTATCGCCTGCGATTCCGTTTGGATTTAAAGTGCGATGTCGAAGCAGCTTCTCCTCAGTTTTAATTTCATTTTGGGAGACAAGTCGCAATGGGACCAGATCAACTCAAATTTTATCGTCCATGATAATGCCAGAGATAAAAATAAAATTGGGTTCTCGTTAGCCTTCTCACGATACTCAAGGTACATGTCAAGATGCCGCTGCTTCCGATCAAGTGCCGAGAGCCGGGGGATAGATAAACTTAGCAACAATGCAATGCATATCCAAGTTTTTCGTGAGGATCTCACGGCAAACACCACAACATATTCCAGTTAATGGATTGTTCAGCAGCGGTCATCATGGATGAGTTCACAAAATGTTTTCCACATTTTCTAGCCTTTTGCTGGCGACTGGTCGCCAACGTTCCTTCTTGAACAGATACCCGACTGGCCTTGAAACGCGCGTGGTGCTTAAAATCCTGTGTTCGACCAAAAGATTGTTCGCCAAAGGCTTGAAGAAGCATCTCAAGGGTCTCGATAGCAAATCTTCCGAGCTTGATACAAAATATGATCCAGACACGTTGCTCGGTTATATCAACCATAATAGCCATAGCAATACCGTCCTAACACAAGGCCAGAAAACCATGTGTACAAATTAAACACGTGTAGACAGTACGACGCCAAGTGCCAGACTACATAAGACGGCTTGGGAGTAAGTCCAGCGCATATTAGTCGAATGCTCCAGTAATGGAAAGAAACACTCCGGGAAGTTTCCGATACCACCTCGTATTTTACTGACCGCATCTTTCGTTTGATTTTATGAACCGTTCGAGAGAATAACCGCACGTGTGGGGCATTACAAATATTCTGATATTTTAATCAAATTTCGCTGCCCAGCTGCCGCACTGTCTTTCTAAAGCTTTGTTTTTTTTTTTTTCGTAGTGATTCACATTTACAAACAGAATGAGCAAAGTCTAGACCACACCTGATGTCCGTGAAACTTGTCTATTTCCGAGCATTCATATCCACTTAGCAGAGGGCGTTACTGTTTTGGAAATGATGTTATGACAAGATTGTTGTCAGTGTATTTCTTTTAGAACACTTAAACGACTGTTTTACATTACAGTGTGTGTTCACCTATCACTTTTGAGGTTAAAATGTGATGATGTGAATTTTGCTTAACAAACGCGTCACTGAGCTTCTACTGTTGCAGGTTCTAGTACTTATCTCATGTCTTCCTTCGTAAATTACACAACAAAAGTCTGAAATGTGATGTGTAATTGTGATAACTTCTCCAGTTGTGCTCATTGTTTCTGTTTCCTTTCTTTCGGTAACTGGCATTGTCTTGTTGGTAGATATAAGTATACTTTTTCCTACTAAAACATATTTTAGTAAAGGATACTAAAACTTCGCTCACCGTCTCGTATAAACGTATATATTCCAGTCTCAACGTTTCAAAAGATACTATCACCGCTAGGGGTTTCACCATTTTGTAACTTCTTTACTGGTTCCTCCGCCTTCATCTGGTCAGACCGGCTATGTGTCCACTTGAAGCAGATTCCTCTCTTTGTTACATATTGAGAGAGAATTATTGTACACGCCATATCCAGAATTTTCCTGGCTTCGGTATGTTATGGTTGTGATTTATTTCTGTTCTTGTGAGGAGCTTGGAGCAGAGATTGTTATTTAGTGCCGAGGGGTCAAGGGGATGAGAATGTGGGATCGAATATGTGGCTGCCTTCTATCTGCTCTCGGATTTTTCTGAAGTAAAATCTGCAATATTCATACATACTATATATATATATATATATATATATATATATATATATATATATATATATATATATATATCATCGACGGTGAACCTCCATAATTGTGATGTATTGACTTGCCAACTGTCTCGACGCAGGTTGAATATGAAAAGAGTTAGCGAGAGTACCCGGGGCATAAACAAGAAGGCTTGTTAGAAATTCGACAACAAAATATTAGAACGGCTGTGCACAGATCAAAGAAAAGAAGAAACTATATCGATTTATGTGTAACTCGAGAAAAGAAATTCTTTGTCAGTTTAATAGATTCCTCTGCGTCATGTAAAAAAGGAATTTATCAGTGTTTCCGTGTCCAGTTTTCTTTATCTCTTTATCCTCGGCGTCTTTAGTTGTCACTGTTGCTCTTATTTATTGTACGAGATCATATAAGAGTCAAGTTTACATCGACCCTGTAGCGGCTGTGATTGTCGCCAGAAAGTCTGACTGTTAATGGGACTGCGCCACGACCCGATCATATTGGGCGCAAGGCAAGGGCGATAAATTTGTTTGCTAATGTGGGAACGAACGAACGAAAGAACGAACGAAGGAACGAACTTAATTTTTCCAAGACTAAAGAGTTGGTCGTGAAGACCAATATAGATGTGGCTGGATGACATATACGGGTTAATGTTTACTTCAGAATACATATATCTTATCTTATATCTTATATCCGTTCCGTGCTATTAAATAGGGCTCGCAAGGTAGTTCGTCAATTTTTCCTGTTTTTGGCGAACTTTTCAACCTCATCAAGGGATTTTATACCTATTAATTTGGCCTCTCTTAACAATGGCCTCTTTAGAGCTTCACGTGGTCTGCCTCTTTTTCTTTGGCCTGTTGTGTTCCATTTGATAGCTTGTTTTGTGATTCTCTGATCGTTTCTTCGCATCACATGACCAACATATGATCGTTTCTTCGCATAACATGACCAACACATGTCCATCTCCTTTTCCTGATCATCCATTAGACTGGTTGTTGTTCGATCATCTGTCTTATCTCTGCATTGTTCTTGAATTCGTTCCACTTGATGCCGAGTATTTTTCTTAGTCATTTGTTTTCAAAAGAGTCTAATTTCTTGTCCATGTCTTTAGTTGTTTTCCAGTTTTCCCATGCATAGATGAGGGTGGATATTACATTTGAATTGAATAGTCTTAACTTGGTTTTTGTGCTTATAACTTTTGAATTCCATATGTTCTCAACTTTCTTGAAGATCGATGCTGCTTTTGCAATTCTAATTCTAACTTCCTTTTTGGTGTCACCATCTTGGTCTATATAGCTGCCAAGGTATGCAAATTGACTTCTTCAAAATCTGTCCCTTCTATGTGTATTTTTTCAGTTTGATTAATGGGAAGTTTCATTATTTTTGTTTTGTCCTTGTTAATTTCAATTCCTATCTTGCTAGCCAGTGAAGACAGGCTATCTGTTTTTTTCTTGCATGAAATTCACATTATTACTGATAAGAGTTATGTCATCAGCAAAATCAAGATCTTCTAGTTGGGTCCCATGTACCCAATTAATACCTTGTTACATATGGAGCATTTTTTCATTATGAAATCTATTGCAATTCCAAAAAACAAAGGAGACAGTATACATCCTTGTTTCACGCCTGTTTCAATCTGGAACCATTCACTCATCCCTTCTTCTGTTTTGACTGCACAAACATATCCATTGGAGAGGTCCTTAATGATGTTAACAATTCAACAATATATTATATATAAGGAAAACATAATTACGATGCTCGAAGCTATATCATCTTAATTCAATTACTTTTTACTGAAATTGTAACTATAATTTTCCAGATCTTTTATTATCATATTTTGATGACCAGATTATTTATTATGTTATTTTGATAACCAGATTAATTATTATCGCATTTTTATCAACATGAGCAACAAACGCTACCATTTTCTGGCAAACTGAAGTCTGCTGTTCCAGCGGGAAGTTGGCCGATGTTAATAAATCATAGAGGCAGTTCCCGAACTGTTTTATGTAGTGAACAGATGTTAAGTTAGCAGAGCGTGGACGCACCCACACACATATTTGTGGGACGATTATAGCGACATATACACCAAACAAAAGTTTGAGTGATCACCCCCCAAAATTCACCTTGCTTAAAGAACAAACGATTAAGATGAACGGAAATTAACCTACAGGATAACATTTTCTTCTGTATATAGGAGCAGCTTCCATAACCAAGCATTTGTGAATGCAGAAGACATACCTGAAGCCAAGAAACTTTGGTGTCCGCCTTATCTCATGAGCCACTATTCAATACATTTCTTCAAGTGATTCTTGCGTTTCTGTCCTAAAGCAATGAAGCACAGCGCTGGATGGTTACCCTCGAAAACAACACAACATTGTTTGCTCTGTCACTTTCCTGTGCTCAAGCCTCATTGTTTCCTATTTGCTAAAAATTTGCCCTTTACAGTAAGCACACGAAAAATGACCATTGCCACAGTGATTGTTGTTCCATGTGTTTTAGCAAAATTTGCCCGTATTTACAACTCTTTATACAGTGCTCATTTTTAGGAGCAGTCTGTACATACACATTATGGATGGATTTTGGGAGAGGAATGGAGTAGTCATGCGCACTACATAGACTCTAGTCTAATGTTGCATTAAATCATCTTGTTTCCAGACAAGGGAAATGGAAACAATCATAATTTCGCGATATAAGCCAGGCCGTTTATATGTTTGTGAGATAGAAGATTTGTTGGTTTTTTTTTTTTTGATTAACAACAAAGATGAAGAGTATCCGAAATTTGTGCCATACCCTTAATTGTTGGATTACAGATAATTCTGTTTTACACTTGCCTGTTTTCTTTCGTTTTATCTTTTATTTATGTGTGTATTTATTTTATCTATCTTATAACAAGTATAGGCGTTTTATTTAGTGTTAACCTTACTGGCAAATTTGGTTTGTCGTACTCAGTTTGTCTGTGGTTGTTTCATCTGTTTAATTTGTCTGTTGTCTTGTCGTATTTAATTTGTCTGTATTGAGTGAAGACATTAATTCAATCTGGCAATCAGAGACCTATAGCTTGCTTGACCTATAGCTTGCTTGACCTGTAGCTTGCTTGACCTATAGCTTGCTTGCTGACATCTGGGTCCACGAACCGTAGATGACCAAGTCCCTGTCCCACCTCTCCGTTGGTAATCCTGACAGCAGGGCTAGTCCTCATGGTGGTGGAGACTATTAAAGAAGTATAGCGCACCCCCCCCCCCCACCCCCGCTCTCTATCTCAACCCGGGAACTGAAAAAACCCGCCATAACCCGCTCCCAATCTGACACGGTGCTGCGCCTCAACCTCCTCACCGCATCGGCCGCGAAGAACACAATCCCGCAGTTTCTGTGAGAATGAAGAAGAATTGGCCTGTATTGTATTGCTGTGCTTAGTAGTATGCCAAGTGTCCGAGGTTCTCTGCTGTGTTGGTGGTTCGTCTCTACTGTCCTTTATCTACTGATGTAGATTAATACGCGTTCTGCACTTTGTATGTTGATGCCGCTGAAATACTTGATTTTTATTTATTTGTGGATTCAGTGAAGCCATTTTTTGTATGTTTGATTTATTCGAAAAAAAAATTATTTATATGTCTGTATACGATACGTAGGTGTTTAAAGTATTTTTTAGATTTATCGTAAATGTTTATTTTTATCTGTTTATTTATGATTTATCCGTCCGTCTAAGTTATATATGAGAAGAAGTTGTATTTTTGTGCTTTTAATACTTGTGAAAATCATTTATGTTGTTATCTGAATAACAGTATCATCAGCATGTGCAGGTGTTGTTATCTGAATAACAGTGTCATCAGTATGTGCAAATGTTGTTATCTGAATAACAGTGTCATCAGTATGTTTTCTTCTTCATTTATTATACAGTTCTAATATCTATAACATAACGGACTTCCTTCAAGATGCCAATAATAACAATCTGGCAATTTTGTGAAATTGCTTTTGTTTTTCTTTTAATAGACCTAAATTCAGTATGCATCACCTTTCTCATATTCCCTCCCCCTCCCCTTAAAAAATTAATTCATTCTATATTATCTTTCACTTGTTCATGGTAGAGTTCTCCCAATAACCGTTTTCAAGTTCAAGAAAATGCGATCTCCTAACTTCGGTAACGAGTGTCTGGGGTGAAGTGAAGACTTCACATGATGGGACTGGAGCATATGTTGTCTCTCTGTTGGCTACAAAGTCTGCGACGAAAGATGTCTATGTCTGCTGTGTCACCGTCATAGTTGTCTTCTCCGCTTTGTACTTTACTAGTCTACCAAGTGTCACAGATATTAACATTCACTGTCTGCAATCGTCGCTGAACAAACAGGCAAGACCATCAATGGAGACCACACAAATAAAAAAAAATAACAGGAGATCACAAGTACCATGGAAGGTTTGAAAAATGTCAACGAAGAGTAGACGGGAGCAGTAATACCTTCCTTCTTAGCACTTTTCAAGCTGATACTGAGGAACTTGTGTCCCCTTCATGAAACTCATCCATCACATTAAAAGTTGAGAAGATAGTGTGCAAGGTACTTCTTCATATTGTTATGCAAACTGGTTTGCTCTCTGAAGTTTTTAGTTGTGTGGTGCAAATTCTAGATTAATAGACCATTGTACTAGTAAGTACATAAGGAGAGGGGGGCATTGAGGATATAGCCTGTAAGAAAAGGGGGCGGTAGCCCGAACAAGCCTGGGAAACACTGATCTAGACTGTACAGTAACATGGAAGTAACGGCAGCGAACAAGAACTCAAATAGAGAGAAAATTATTGAATGACGTAACCATCTACACCATTATGTCCGGCACTTGGAAACGAATAATGAGTCTCTCATAGCTCTGACAGAACACACCACTCAGTAAAAACAAAAACATGTCACGACATATTCGATCCGACTCATCTGACAATACATCACGCAGTCGAAACGGTCCACGCAAACAGGTGGACTCATAACAGCACTGCACGAGCAGTTACGACAACTGCTGCAAGTGAATGTATCACTTTAAGGAAGGCAATGTGACCAGAGTAATCTCCCTTCTTGTTTCTTTCCGCCTTCATTGAACACACAGAGAAGCTAGGAGCCCTGGGTGATAAAGATACGCGCCTCATGTTCAAGAAAGCAATTTCATCCAAGGAGAGCGCGATAGATTTCACACGTCATCTTGGAGCTTATTTAGGATGCATCGTTTCGCACGAGCTTTACTCTCAGTGATGAAAAGATATTCCTTTTTTTTTTAAAATTACGATAACTCTCTTTCTTGTCTTATTTCATCATAAACTCAGGCCGCTTGCACGTTTTTCCTTATTTTCGTCGTCGTCGTCATCATCATCATCATCATATTTCTTTACCTTTGTCTCTTTTGTTTATCGTCCTTGTTATCATACGTATTATCACTTATATTGCCATGGGGTGTCGCTTGAATATCCAGACTTCGGCTACTGATTATCCAACTGTTTCGTCTCACGAACACTTCTCTCGAACCTCACATGTACAGTGGACCTTTAGAAGTCGAGCACAACCCGTTCCAGGAGACAGTTTGACCTTCAAATTGTTATGACATTCGAGTTTAATTCCCCCATAAGAAAGAACGTAAACTGAATGAGTCCGTTCCAGACCCTCAAAAGCTTATCCATTCTAAAAACATATTAAGAACAAACACTGGATATATAAACCTGCATAGTAATGCTAACACACATTACACCGTATATTAATGCTATAAAATGGTTAATACTGGCCAAAAGCTACTTTTCTGCTTCCTGCACCGCTGGGGATCTTTAAGCTTTCACCCCTTTCGCCACATTACCTCCTTTAATGGCTTCCTTGTTCTTTAGTATGGTCGATATGGTCTTCCCCATTGCAAGAACCAGCTCCGGTATAGCAAGTATACCGCTATCCCATTCAGTTCTATCGTGGTTATTACATTCTTCCCCCTAGAATTTTCAGCTCGGCTAACTTTCTTTGGTGTCCCCGTGATTGTGTAATTTTAAGGATAAGAAGAATTTCAAAGAAATCGCAATAAAATTACACCTGGAAAACACACGGAAAGTGATCGATGCTCACTGAACCGAAGTATCGTGAGAACTGACCACGTGATTCTTTGTTTACGTTTGGGTGCCTGCGTTTGTTTTTTGGTCGACTTTTGAATTTTTGTTTCTGATTTCTTTCGAATTTTTTTGGGTCGAGTTTCTAGCTGTTCGAGTGTCAAATCGTTAGACTCTTGAATGTTTGTTCGAGATTCAAATCTGATTTCTTTCGAATGTTTTGGTCGAGGTTCAAGTTGTTTGAGTATAAAACCGGCAGGCATTAGAGGGTTCACTGTATTCTGCTTTATGTGGAACCATTTTTTCTTTTTCCTCCGCTTTTTCGTGTTATTCTTCATGCCCCTGATTTGTGCTAATTTATTTGATTTTTTTTTTTTTTTTTGGCCAACGAAAACAACAGGCCGTGACCCGGTGGTACTGCAAACCGGGTCCACCCGTAACGAGATGTGGACCATACCCCCGGCATTCAATGTGCAGGGCAGGCCTCGGGCATCTCGTTTAGTTAAAAAATAACGACGCTTTTGTTAACCAAAGGGCATGTTGATCATGGTACCTGCTAAGAGGACACTTTGACCTCAGCCACTTTGATCTTAGCCAAAAGGCCGAGAAGCTCTGTGTATGCTATCAAATGCCTTTTTTTTATTGATTTTCTTTGTCTTTTTACTGAGGATTTCTCTACCCGTTTGTGTTTGCCTAGCGCTATGTGCAATGTCTGTCTTTCACTACCTTTCCATGCTTCCCTCTTTTTTTGTTTTATATTTACATCATTTCTTTAAAAAAACAAGTCAAGAATCAACTATTTTACGCCTGTTTCATTTTCTGATTCGCAACCTTTTCATTTCATTTTCCTTCATTTTTGTTGTTTTTGTTACTCTGTTGGATACTAATATATATATATATATATATATATATATATATATATATATATATATATAATGCACGTGTGGTTATTTATACGTATTGTGGAAGATGTGACATTGTGGGCCTTACTGTTTTTATGTTATTTGTTTGTTTTTTTTTTTTAATGTCATTTTCTGCATAAACCAACATTCCCTTGCATCAGCTCTATTTTCTGATCATATTTTTCCTTCTGTCTTTTTTTTTTTCTGTCCATCATTGCTGTCTGCCCTATTTCCTTCCTTTGATAGTTGTCTGCCCCTCTTGACATCGATTATTTCCCCCAGCAAAAAAAATTATCACTAAATCCCAATGTCCTTAGCTGGCATAGAAATAGAGCACTTGGTCTTTTTTTTTTTTTAAACAGACTCTTCTGCTACAACTGCCTACTTAGATATAGGCCACTTCCTCACTCCTTACAGAGTTTTGTGTTCGGAGAAACGATGAAGAAGCTCTTCTAACCAGAGATTCGCGCTCATTTGCTAAAGAGAGTTATTTGCCAGTGTGGAAAAAAAAGGCTAAAAATATACAACGATGAGGTTTTAGTTCACAGATATGTGGTTTGTTTAGTGCAGAAGCTCTTCAGCTTTTTTTTTCTCGACCATAAGAGAATCTGTTGAGGCGTCAAGCAGTATGCGCTCTCGCATACTTAAGTTCAATGGGCGCCTGAGTGGCATGGTGGGTTAATGCGCTGGCTTCTCACGTTAAGGAGAGTCATTCAAATCGGCCGGAGAGCGTCGTCAGCCAACTATAGAAATTGGTAGGCAGCTCTTGCTAGATCTGGTAGAGTTAGAACTGAGGTGTATGGTGCAGTTTTACGAAAGCAGGTAAGGAGAGGAAGGATGGAAGGACTGAAGGACGAAGGGAAGACAAGTTAGCCATAAGGCGTAGGAGCAATGAAATGTTTATGGAGGACAATGATAACAACCAAATATGTCGGCAAAATGTCCTCTGCCAAGGACAAAGGAAAAAAAAACAAATAAAAAAACACGCAATAAACTGCCATCCGCTTTCGCTGAGAGAACTTAGCAGAATATGGCCGCCTCTCTAATTCTTCATATTTCCTTTTCTGCCTGTAGCAATTATAATATATGTATATGGACGCAGCTGTGTTAAAAAAAACTGTTTTAACAAAAGGCGGTTATATTTTAAACTGTTGTTTTAAATTATTTATTTATTTTTTTAACTAAGCCATGACTCAGAATCAGCACAGACGTTTCTACAGGTCTGCTTACCGTAACTGAGAACATATGATACGAACTTAGAGAAAAACAAGAACTGAAACAGAATATCTCCTGGCTAAGAAGTTCTTGTGCTGCTGTGTTTCACAACTGGGTGTTTCTTTTACAGTTACCCTTGAGATATGAGTGCAACCGGTTTTGCACGTGGATTGGGTGAAGATCTGAGTGAAACCTTGGCTTGCTAGTCAGTCTGAGTTTGAAGTCTGAGTTTGAAGTCTGAATTTGAAGTCTGAGTTTGAAGTCTGAGTTTGAAGTCTGAGGATGAAGTCTGAGTTTGAAGTCTGAGCTTGAAGTCTGAGTTTGAAGTCTGAGGATGAAGTCTGAGTTTGAAGTCTGAGGGTGGAGTCTGAGTTTGAAGTCTGAGGGTGAAGTCTGAGTTTGAAGTCTGAGGGTGAAGTCTGAGTTTGAAGTCTGAGGGTGAAGTCTGAATTTGAAGTCTGAATTTGAAGTCTGAGTTTGAAGTCTGTCGTGCGGTCGGTATTATCGTTGTCCGTTAAGATGTCGTGTCGTACTTGTAATTTGTCTTAGTTTGTAAGTTAGTCATAGTTATTAGCATTTCTCATGGCGGCGACTGAACTTATTGTTAGGAACTGCTTGGAACTGTGTTCTAAGTACATTTCATTGCATTTTCTTTGATATGTTACTCGATATGTATCCTTCATCGTCACAATTTTAATCATTACCGGGCTGCGAGTATTACATAGTTGTTCTTGTTGAGAACCAGCCTTGTTTGCTTGAAGATTAACATATTTTGTCCGTCGCTGAGAAGTGGTTTTATCTGACTTGCCTGAAAAGTGTGTGATGTTGTATTGTAATATTTCAGGATGTTATGTTTGTGTGCAGTTAAACTAATGTGATAATCTTATATTTTGGCGCAACGACTGAGACATACATTATCTCATTCTAGTTACAACTGTAACAAGTTCACTTGAGAACTTTTCCGGCACCAACCAGGGTGCCTGGAACAGAGCAGCATCTGGGAGTGAAAGAAATTACAAGAGCTGGTTTATCTAGCTCTGAAGATAAGGATTCTCTGTGATTTAAGGATCATGCAACCCCTATTTATCCTATATATAGGGATTTTTTTATCTATTAAATAACCGAAAAGTAGCTCAGTTTTCTTTTCAATATTAGATGTACCTAATTTAATATTACCTGAAATGTCCGTTGAAAGCTGGGTGAATGTTGTACTCCAGTTTTTTTTACACGTCATACGCCAAATTGTCTTACAGAACATAAGCCAGTTTGTCTCACAGGTTATACGTCAGTTTGTCTCAAAGGTCATATACAGTTTGTCTCATAGGTCATATGTCAGGTCTCGAAGGTCATACACAGTTTGTCTCATAGGTCATACGTCCGTTTGTCTTACAGGTCAAACGCCGGTTTGTCCCGCAGGTTATACGCCAGTTTGTCTCAAAAGTCATATACAGTTTGTCTCACAAGCTATACGGCATTTTGTCTTACAGGTTAACAAATAAAGTATTTACACTATTTATAGCAGGAGATTAGTAACATTTTTTTCTCGTAATATGAGATCATAAGAAGGCAGTAAAATTTCCCCTGTGTTACTGCGAGGGCAAATCAAGAACTTACGGCAGATCAAGATATGTAACATTTGAGCAAAATGTAAAGAGATTTTGTTTTATTCGACCTTCAGTTTTCTTTTTTTTTCATTACTTTTTCAATGGTTACGTCCTTTGATTTGCTGTTACTTTTCGACTTGCTCTCGTATCTAGTTTTGTACTTTCCTTGCTCTTATGTACTCTACTTCAGTTTGTACCACTTATGGTTTTTTTTTTTGGGGGGGGGGGTGGGTTCAGTTGTCATTATAAAGATCAAGATATGAACAGGAAAGACCAAAGGAAATAATCATCACAAGAGAAAATATGCAAAGAAACAAGAGAATATTCTTAGAACTGAGAAAAGTGAAAGTGTGTTCTAATGTACACATAGCCAGCAGAAAGTGGAAACAATAGAACTGTTATGGTAGAGAAAGATGCCACATGTGCCTTTTACGGGATGGAAAATAAATGAAGAGGTTATCGCAGAAGTTGTAGAAAATCAAAACGTATTTAAAAGCGTAAAGAAAAAACGAAACAATAAAATTTCTCTCAGCAAGTCTTGAGATTACAGAAGTTGGAGAAGTTCATAATCATTGGTAAAGTTAGATAACTTCATAATCATTGGTAAAGTTAGATAACATCATAATCGTTGGTAAAGTTAGATAACTTCATAATCATCGGTTAAAGAGAACTTCATACTCAGTGGTAAAGTTAGATAACTTCATAATCATTGGTAAAGTTAGATAACTTCATAATCATTGGTAAAGTTAGATAACTTCATAATCATTGGTAAAGTTAGATAACTTCATAATCATCGGTTAAAGAGAACTTCATACTCAGTGGTAAAGTTAAATAACTTCATAACCGTTGGTAAAGTTAAATAACTTCATAATCGTTGGTAAAGTTAGATAACTTGATAGTCACTGGTAAAGTTAGAGAACTTGATAGTCACTGGTAAAGTTAGAGAACTTGATAGTCACTGGTAATGTTAGAGAACTTGATAGTTACTGGTAAAGTTAGAGACCTTGATAATCACTGGTAATGTTAGAGACCTTGACAGTCACTGGTAAAATTAGAGAACTTGACAGTCACTGATAAAGTTAGAGAACTTGATAGTCACTGGTAAAGTTAGAGACCTTGATAGTCACTGGTAAAGTTAGAGAACTTGATAGTCACTGGTAAAGTTAGAGAACTTGATAGTCACTGGTAAAGTTAGAGAACTTGATAGTCACTGGTAAACTCAAGATAAAAATAATCAAAGGGAGAGCAACAGTAATAACTACATAAAAATGTTGACCAAGAGACACATAAAAGGGACAGAACTGATTAAAGACACAAACAGAAACATAATCGCCGTTACTTTCGGGGCTGCACTAAATTTATAAAATAATGGATATGTAATGTGGTAATGTACATAGATGGTTGCTCATTAACGCACAGGGTTAGTAACAACTGAAGATTAAGTGATCACACAGAATTTGTAACAACTGAAGATTAAGCGCCATTAAAACATTAAAAAGATAAAGTTTAGGAAAACACAAGTGAGTGCTATCCTTCACATGTGTTTCATTTTATAATCACTGACTACTGTTAATAGTAAAATATGTAACAAATTAATACATACGGAGTAAGGATAGATTCATTCACTCATGTCCCTTGCGGAACTTTGCTTCCCTAACAGCACTCCTGTAGGCCTCTCGGTTATGAGCAAGATGGCCTGCTGCTGATGCATCCATTTGCAGATCATCAACGATGTTATGCAGCCATTTTCGCTTTGGTCTTCCTCTGTTTCTTTTTACCATTATGTACAGAGGACAGATTACTTACAAATAATTTTATAGAAAAAAGACACTGCGAGGTTCCTGTTTTCTATGGTAAAAAAAAGACGATTAATCTTCACACGGCAAGTGCATTTTATTGTTGAAATTCCAAAATTTCCACGGCTAACATGTCCTTAAAATTCTGATACGAGGTTTGTCCCGTTACAAATGGGATCCAAGCTTTTATATCACAGAATGTGAAGTATTAAAGTGAAACAGTTTAGATGGCGACAATTACTGCAACGGAAGGAAAAGTGTGTAAATACAGGGTCACAAAATTAACTTTTGCTGTTTGTACATTTTAAAATAAAAAGCTCCAAGTAAAAATAACATTGTCCAATTTTTATAAATTCAGTTATTAATCCCATGAAACCTCCACGGAAATCCTCTGAAACTTCTTCAGATATCCTCTGAAAGTTCTCCAGAAATCCTCGGAAAGTTCTCCAGAAATCCTCTGAAATTTCTCCGATATTACATTGAAGCCTCTCTTGCGACCCGACGTGGATTCGTCGACTTAAGAAACTCCGTTTTGGAAATATTAAGACTAACTGTGACAGCAAAAATAATCTGTCGTTACAAGCTGAAATTGAGCGAAAAAAAAGGGAAAGATTTTCAGTAAATGCAGGCAAGTATCACTGTTTTTGATTGTGTATTTGGAAAAAAAATTACTGAAAAATTGGTTGTGAATTGTAATTAAAAATAAGAATTGTAATAAGAAGAATGTGTCTCATATTATCACATAGTACTATCACTGGAGGATTATAACAAACACATTCTCAATGTGAGCATGTACGTAAAACTCTGTCTTGTATGTAAAACTCTGTCATGTACGTACAACTCTGTCATGTAACGTACAACCCTGTCATGTACTTACAAATCTGTCATGTACGTACAACTCTGTCATGTACGTACAACCCTGTCATGCACTCGAATCTCACTCATGGAGAGTAAGACAAGACTACCACATTCCTCCATCTCACTTTCAGTCTCTTCATTTCCTGACGATCTAAATAATTGCAACCGCTCACTTACACGATGTTCAAAGGTCAGTGAGTTATTTGCTTCTTCTAACCTATTTCAAAGATGAAGATAGTATTAAGAACTTCTTGCTGATTCACTCTTTCATTTCCTTCAGTATAGCCTAGTTAATGCAAGGCATGAACTTCCCCGTATGTTGACAAATACAAATTGCCGTTGCTCTGTAAACTACATAGCACCCTTTCCATGTACACCTTATAGCTACAAATGCACCCCGCTTACAAACTAGCTATACATTTTCAAGTCTCAACAATATATAATATATATATATATATATATATATATATATATATATATATATATATATATATATATACCCATAACTATACATTTTCATTTCTTCTGTATATACCCTGTTATGATAAATTAGCATCTCTTAAAAATATTTCCTATATCTATAATTTTATCCTTTTGTACGTATACTCTGTAGCTATAAATTTGCTCTTCTCATATACATATTATATATCTATAGTTTTACTTTTTCCCTGAATTCTGTAGCTATAAATTTGCTCTTCTCATATATATATTATATATCTATAGTTTTACTTTTTCCCTGAATTCTGTAGCTATAAATTTGCTCTTCTCATATACATATTATATATCTATAGTTTTACATTTTCTCTGAATTCTGTAGCTATAAATTTGCTCTTCTCATATATATATATATATTATATATCTATAGTTTTACTTTTTCCCTGAATTCTGTAGCTATAAATTTGCTCTTCTCATATATATATATATATATTATATATCTATAGTTTTACTTTTTCCCTGAATTCTGTAGCTATAAATTTGCTCTTCTCATATATATATAATATATATATAATATATATATATATAATTATATATCTATAGTTTTACTTTTTCCCTGAATTCTGTAGCTATAAATTTGCTCTTCTCATATATATATATATATATATATATATATATATATATATTATATATCTATAGTTTTACTTTTTCCCTGAATTCTGTAGCTATAAATTTGCTTTTTCCTCGGTGTGTGCCCCAAAGTGATAAATTTACTCGTTTTATATGGATACCCTCTGGCTATCAATTATACTCCTCTTATGTATACCCCAGAGCTATACATTTTCCTGTCTTTCACATGTACTAAGCAGCTATAACTTTACTATTATTATATATACGATGGCCATTTCAAAATCAGCCTTCGACTGGCTGGTTAAAAAAAGTTAAACACAAAGAAAAAAATATTACATATACAAAACTAACAAATATAATTACGTTAACTTTCAATGTAGTCGTCACCCACATTCAGGCGATTTTGTACCGTGGCACCAGCTTCTACAATCCCTCATGAAAGAACGACACCATCAGGATATCCCTCCAGTTGTTCACTCAAGACATTGGTGCCCCAATCTATCTGTGACAATTCGAAACAGAATAGTATTCTAAATTGTAGGAAATTCATCAAAAAAATCTGAAATAGTGAAACAAAGGGTCTCCAGGCAGGACGTGGCTGGCATTTTGAAAGAGTTAATTAACCACAACTAAGTGTCGTCTTTTTTCCTTCCTCGTCATCCATAACTGTGCACCAGTCTTTGAGCTTAATTTCCTACACAGGTCCTTCACAAAATCGTCACTCATAACCTTATCACCGTACGTACGGCACATCAGAAGATGAATCAAAACGGTGCTGTGTTTTTCTACTCGCAGAAAATGAAATCACATCAAGGACCTCACAGCTGGCGGGAATGGCGATTACAGGGTCCATGTTTACTCAGTCACTATTTGTGCACAGCTTAACAAAATGGGCTCTGGGTTGCCATTTAGCACGACAGTACTCAGCTGAATGCTATAGGAAAAGTAAACGTTGTTTGTTTGTGTCGATATGGCCAACCAAGCGGAGGTTGATTTTGAAATTGTACACGTTTTTACATTCATTCATTCATTCATGTCCTTTGCGGAACTTTGCCTCCCTAACAGCACTCCTGTATGCCTCTCGGTTGTGAGCAAGATGGACTGCTGCTGATGCATCCTTTTGCAGATCATCAACGATGTCTTGTAGTCATCTTCGCTTTGGTCTTCCTCTCTTTCTTTTCCCATTATGTATCCTTCCAAGACGGTCTTCTCAAGATTATCATGACGTTTAATGTGTCCAAAATATTTAATTTTTCTCTCTTTAATCTTCTTTACTAGCCAGCCTTCTTCAATATTAAGTTCTTGCAATATTGATATATTTGTGTCCCAGAAGAATACTTCTGTAGCATTTACATTCAAAGGCATTTATGTGTTTCTCAGCTGTTTTGTTAAATGTCCAGGTCTCACAGGCATATGTTGCAATGGGAAAGATGCATGCCCTTAAAAATCTTATTTTTCAGGTTCTCTCTGTTCCTTTCCACAGCTTCTTTAGTTTTTTTTTTAACTTTCTGAAGAGCGATGGATGTCCTCCTTTTAATTTCCCTCATTGTATCTCCATTATTAGTTAGTAGAGATCCAAGACATTCAAAACTCTCCACTTCTTCCAGATTTTCCTCATTGATACAAATTTCAGCTGGCTTATTTGTTTTGTCAGTTGTCATCAATTTAGTTTTCTTCTCAGAGGTTAGAGATTTTGCTCTTCGCTGTTCTTACGGACTGACATAATTAGTTTTTCTATTCCTTTTTGTGTTGTGGACAGTAATACTGTGTCATCAGCATATCTAATCTCTGGTATTTCATAACCTCCAATTGTTATGGCACCGTAATATTCTTTGTCTACATATTCTCTAACATTCCTCATTATATTTTCAATATACAAGTTAAATTGACGGACCCCTTGTTTTATGTCAAACCAAGTTGTTGTTTCACCATTTATTCTTACTGCTGCTTGTTGGTCTAGATACAACAGTGATGTTAATTGTATCAAATGTGTTGGAAATTCCATTTTATTTTCATTATTTCCCACAGTTTCTGATATTGTACAAATCAAATGCCTTTGAGTAGTATATAAAGGATAAACATAGATTCACATTAAACTCTCTGCATTTCTCTATTATTAATCTTATATTGAATATATGATCTCTTGACCCTCTTCCTTGCCTGAAACCAGCTTGGACTATACTGACTTTTTCTTCTGTTTTCTTACGACGTCTACCGATTATGACTTTTAACAGAATTTTACTGGCATGACTAATCAGGACAACAGTTTTGTAGTTTGTGCATAATTTCAGGTTACCATTTTTTTGGCAGTGGTATGAATACAGTTCTTTTCTATTCTTTTGGCCAAATATCTGCGTTCCATATCTTTTTACACAGTGCATGATAGACTGTTGCACATTCTTTTTCCTCCTGCTCTAATAAGTTCAGCTGTTATCTTATCACATCCTGGTGATTTACCCTTTTTCAGGTTCTTTATTGCCCATAAAACTTTTCCTATTGTCGGTTCGGGTTCTTTCTCCTCCAATAATAATTCACACTGTTGATTTCTGCTTTCACAGTCGGTTGTTTCATACATTCCTCTGCAATATTCTTTCCATCTTTATAGAATTACCTCTGTGTCTCTGTCAAGGTATTGACCATCTCATCACAAATTATATTTAGCTTAGGTGTGACATTTCTCGTCACTGTCTTCATTTCTTTAAACATTTCACTATCTCTTCCATACTTCTGATGTCCTTCTATTCTTTCACAACAATCTTGTATGTATTGTTTTTTGTCTTTTCTTTTGTTAAAGATTTATATTTCTCTTTGTTGTTGTTTGTCACTTTCCATTGCGTCTTCATTTCTCTACGTCGTTTTATCAGTTCTAGTGTGCCTGCTGTAATCCATCCAGTCTTTTGTGTTTTCGTTACTGGAACCATGTCTTTAACTGTTGTTATTAAGATATTTCTGGCCTGCGTAGCCAATTCATCTGGTGTCATCTCCTCCTGTACAGCCATCAGGATTTCGAAACGTTTCTTCGCTTCTATACCATATTGTTCTGGTATTTTTGTAAGATCAAAGCGGAGTGGTCTTGATCCTGTAACTGTCTTCTTTATCTTTATCTTCATGTCTGCTATTAATAACTCATGGTCCGTATCACAGGCAGCACCTGGTCAAGTTTTTGCTGATGTTATACTTGATCTCCACCTTCTTTGGACTAAAAAGTAATCTATTTGATTCTTGGTTTTCCCATCAGGTGATGTCCATGTGTAAAGTCTTCTTGGATGTTGTTTAAAAAGTGTACTAGCAATCATTAGCTCATTTTCCATGCAAAACGCGATTAGATTGTCACCTGCCTCATTTCTATGTCCTATGCTAAATTTCCCTACAACATGTCCTTCATCTTCTGCTCTTTCTGTACCAATCTTTGCATTAAAATACCCCATTATTAATACAATATCATTTTTCCGTACCTGGTCTATCATCGTTTGCAGTGTGTTATAAAAGTCTTCTACTTCCTCTTCTTCTGCTGCTGATGTAGGTGCATATATCTGGATGATTGTTACATTTCTAGGAGTGTCTGATTGTGAGGATTCTATCACTTACTGGATTTAAACCTAGTAATGTTTTTGATGGTGACTTGTCCAAGTAAAAATTTTCCACCTAATTCTTCACCAGAGTATTTAAATATATTATCATTCTCGCTCTTAAAGTGTCCTGATCCTTTCCATCGATGTTCGCAGATTCCTAAAATGTGTATCCCCGTTCTTTTCATCTCGTCACTTATTACTTGATATTTTCCCTCATACATACTTCTTACATTTCATGTTCCTACTCTTATTTTTCTTTTTAGTTTGATGCAGGGGTTTTCCTTGGTAACACCGTCAGGATTTTGTCCGTCATCACAATTACTAGTACTGACCTCTGTCTCACACTCTTCCCCAGTGTTAAAATTAGATCTATCTGGCCTGGGGGACTCACCACTAGATCTTTTTCCTATTTTACTTTCAGTGTTGCTGTTTGGATTTCGAGGTATATTTCCAGAAGATAGTTTACCATTGCTTTCCTTCTTGGCATTGATCGTAGCCATTGTCCCTACATTGAGATCATCTGCCTACCATCATAGAATGGTGATCATAACCAGCATTATCTGTCGGCTGCTCTCCCATTCCATCCACCACCTGCTCCCATGACTTCACCTCACCCTATTCGTGGGGCTATACGGGTACTAAACCTTCCCCAAGGGTGTCCCGTAGACTGATGAAGATAAAGAGGCGTTTTACTTCTCCTTTGATAGGGAATACCCCTACCGCGCTAACCGCATATATATGTATATGTATATCCACATAAATCCACAACTGACTGATGTGCTAAACCATAACATACAGAACAGCATTACATTGATGTACATAACAAGAGAATTCTATGATAAATATTTTAGTTTGTGAGAAAAAAAAACACACGATGCTGCCTCCTATAACATGACGGAATATAATATATCAGTTGATGAGAAAATGTGCAGACAAGTATTAGTAATGGAAAATTATATTAACATATATACACATATTATTATTATTTAGATAAAGATCAAACATCTTGACAGCTGCAACACAACGTGAAAAGTAACAATTTTTAAAACAAACAACAAAAAAAAAAAGAAGGAAGAAGTCTGAAAAAGAAAAAAACCAAACAAAAGATCTAGAAAATGAATTAGCTCAACAAATATATATAACATATGATAATATGTCTTTACATTACAACTATAAAAGTTTGTCTCTCTTTTATATTTACCCTTTACTTATAAATTTGCACCTCTTATATACATGTATACACCCTTTAGCTATAAATTTTCCCTCTTCCCTATATACCCCATAGGTACAGATTTAGGCCTGAGGATAGACAAAACAACCTTGAATATACTAACAGCGTTACAGTATCATTGTGCGAAAACACTGGAGGTTTTATGAAATTTGTTTAATATGTTTTGAATTTTATGGATGGTATCTATACATTTCAAACATATTTGCATATACATATAGTATATATATATATATATGAGTAAACGCAACTGTTTATAGCCATCTTGGTCGTTTAGAGATGCTGAGAGCAAAATCTTGTAGCTAACAGCAAAGCTATGAGAACTGAGCAATGAATGATTATTTAATCGCCTTCTCCACGACAAAGAATAGATGTAAAGCTTCTCTAGAATGTATCGACCGGCGACAAACGGGCGATTGCCCTCTTTTATCTGAGGCGCCCTATCAGGTTAACACCAGCTTATAAAAACGCATGAACATTGCAACTTTCTTAAAATGAAGTTCATGTTAGTTTCGTTCCTAGCCCGGTTCAAGATTTGTAAAGATGATAACAGACATATCATGCTGACCGGAAATGAATGTTCCTTCTGGTTTTTTTTTTTAATTTAATTTTTTGTTTTTCTATTGATCTTGGAACAGTTACATTTCGGTGTTTAATTATTCAAGAAGAGTCATTGCGTTAAACAAGAAACAGGCTTTACTGGGAAAAAAAGTATGTTCATTTCAAATGTGTTTTTCTTTTTGGTACTCTTTTCCCTAACCTCTGTTTTCCTTGATACATGTGACTGTGACTTTCTGTTTTTGATTGTTGTCGTTATTGTCTTGCACGATGTCCTGTGCTACCTTCACATAAATATGGACCCGGTGTAAGTATATTATAAAAATACTACAGTTGCAAAAAACTGTCTTCTGTTTTCTTTTATGCGGTAAAGATAATTGTAGTTATTTTAGATGCTATGCTCTTCGACTTTAGATATCTAATTTTTATGGTGTTCATACACAATATGAAGATCAATGAGAGAAGAACAAACAGGATTTCGAAAAGGGAGAAGCTGTCTCGATCAGATCTTTACTCTAAGAATAATACTTGAAGAACATATTGAAAAGCAGAAATCATTAATACTGAACTTCATAGATTTTAAAAAGGCATTTGATAGCACACACAGAGATTCATTGTGGAGAATTTTAAGTCTATATGGAATACCATCTAAAGTTGTCAACATCATTAAGGACTTCTATGATGCATATGTTTGTGCAGTCAAAACAGAAGAAGGGATGAGTGAAAGGTTCCAGATTGAAACAGGCGTGAACCAAGGATGTATACTGTCTCCTTTGCTTTTTGGAATTACAATAGACTTCATAATGAAAAATGCTGCACAGGTAACACAGGTATTGACTGGGTACATGGGACCCAACTAGAAGATCTTGATTTTGCTGATGACATAACTCTTATCAGTAATAATGTGAATTTCATGCAAGAAAAAACAGATATCCTGTCTTCACTGGCTAGCAAATAGGACTTTAAATTAACAAGGACAAAACAAAAGTAATGAAACTTCCCATTAATCAAAATGAAAAAATACACATAGAAGGGACAGATATTGAAGAAGTCAATCAATTTGCATATATCAGCAGCTACATAGACCAGGATGGTGACACGAGAAAGGAAGTTAGAATTAGAATTGCAAAAGCAGCATCGATCTTCAAGAATCTTGAGAACATACGCCATTCAAAAGTTATAAGCACAAAAACCAAGCTAAGACTATTCAATTCAAATGTAATATTCACCCTCATTTATGCATGTGAAAGCTGGAAAACAACTAAAGAAATAGAAAAGAAATTAGATTCTTTTGAAAACAAACGCCTAAGGAAAACACTCGGCATCAAGTGAAACGAATTTAAGAACAATACAGAGATAAGACAGATGACTGAACAACAACCAGTCTCATGGATGATCAGGAAAAGGAGATGGACATATGTTGGTCACGCGATGAGAAGAAATGATCAGAGAATCCCAAAACAAGCTATCAAGTGAAACACAACAGGCCGGAGAAAAAGAGGCAGGCCGCGTGAAACTCTGAAGAGGACATTTTTAAGAGAGGCTAAATTAATAGACATAAAATCCCTTGATGAGGTTGAAAGACTCGCCGAGGATGGAGAAATTGGCGAACTACCCTGCGAGCCCTATGTGACGTTTAACGGCACGGGAAGGATATAAGATATAAGATAAGATACACAGTATAACATAATGATTTTGTGTACTGTTTTGACCGTTTGTATGTCCAAAACACTTTCGTTGTTTCTCTTTTCATGCTTTTGATGTTAAACAGCACTCTATTTACTCAACTCCAGTTGCTGTAGTATACCTGTTTTGTTTTTATTCCTTCCGAAGAAATATTTTGCCTTTCTCTTCTTCTGTTTTTTTTTCTCCAAATTATTTATGATATTTATTATATTATATTGAAAGAATTTATTATATGCATACACATATTGCTCATTTCGTATGTTAAAATGTCAATATTTCTGTAACGCTGAAGAGATTTGCTTTCACATTACACGTGAAAAGTTTAACAGTTGTTCTGTGTGTGTGTTTTTTTATAAAGGCAAGAAATGATTTGTCTCGTGGGTTGAATTAAAAGAGATTAAAAATAGGCAATTTCTGAAGTACATCTTCAGCGATTTTCATTGATATTTCCGGCATATTTTTTGTGTCTAGAATTGCCTTAATTGTGCATTATTCTCAGTTTTTAAAAAAAATTGCAGGAGACTTTTACTCGTCCTTGTTTCTGCTGTGACGTTTACATTACAGGTTTTATTTTATTTTCGGTCAGTGTTTGTTTGTTTGTTTGTTGCTGTTGTTGTTGCTGCTGCGGGAACACGTTTATACGTAAAGTGTCTTTCACATATGTGAAAGTATGAAGTGTTTCTGTGTTATTTGTTTGCTGAGATACTTCTGTGATGTATTCCCTGTGCAGATGGTAAATCAACAAAACTAGAAATATCCGCCACGCCCCTCCCGTTCGCCTGATAGTGGATGAGGAATTATTTCAAGCGAGATCATAGTGGTGATTTTGTTATCATTACGGATTAAATAGTCTAACTTCTTTTCTTTTCCATGTAATCCAGGAGTTCCCACTCAGTTTCAGATTGCGGACCAATTTGCCACTCTTCTACCCCCCCCCCCCCCAACTCCCCTTACAGTGCCACTGTCATCCCCTCTTTATTTTACATCTTACGAATTAAAATGAAAGTCTTCACACATTTCTCGTGTTTCATTTTTTTTTTTTTGCACGCTTGCTAAAAAGGGGGGGGGGGGGTGTCCCATATACAGTAACTTGCAAAAGTTTAAGACCACCTGTTATTTTTTATGAGATTTCTGCCGATTGCGTCACGTCTTACCCGTATTGCGCAACTAAGTGTCGATGCTGCATCACATTACCTTAGCAGCTATTTATAGAGTAGAAGCAAGTGTTCGGGATGCCGCCCACTTCAGATTTTCATGCTGAAACGCTGTGTATATATTTTATATATGATTAAAAATGGGCAACCACTTTCCCAAAACACCATTAGATGTAAGTCACAGGACAGTAACAGTGATTTTATGTCACGAAGGATACTCTCAACAAGAAATAAGCGGAAAAGTGAATGTTTTGTAGGTGCAAGACTTGCCTGTTTGTTGTCGAGGCTAACCAGATCTCCTTCCCTAAGTCCACGTTATCAGTTCAGGAGGGCTTCACCTGCACTTCACGCAATGTTATTTATGCTATTATGTGCAAACGTTGTGACATGGGGTATATAGGGGAGACCGGTTTACGCTTAGGAGATCGTTTTCGCCAAAATCTTAACGACATTTCTAAGAGGGCTTGGACACCATAGGCTAAACATATTTGCCTTAGCAACCACAGGGGAAAGCAGGACATTTCTGTTAGTGCGATCTGCTCTTGTTCTGCTGATGTACGATCTCGGAGGGTCCTAGAACAGCGCCTTATTTTCCAGGCTGGCTGTCTCCACCCAGCTGGAATTAACAATGTTTCAGCTTCCTTTAACTTCTTCAGTTTTCCATTTTTTTTTCTGCAGTTTATACTCTAATTTCTTGTTTCTTTCTCCTAGCTTCCAACCACCATCTTTTCTTCTCTGGCGGCTTATAGATGTTTATTGCCCCCCCCCCCCCACCAGTCTGGTCCTATTCACCAGTTTTATTGTCTCCCTGCTATTTGCGTCTCTAGTGTCCTATAGATGTTTATGGCACCTTCTGTTCGTTCATATTTCTTCTTTATCTCTCCGCTTCCACTTCTTCTCCCCCCCCCCCCGACACCTGCGCTACATGTGTCTATTGCCCTTCCATTTCTCCTTTTTCGCCGCCTCCTATTTCCGATTGGCTTCTTCTGTTTCCCTTTGTGGCTCCCTGTGGTCTCTATTCTTTGGGACACGCATTCTTGTGTTGTTTCCTACTCAGGAGAACGCCATTAAGATAGGTTATATGTCGTTTTGTTTATGTATGTAATCCTCGAAGAAGGCTCGCGCCGTAATATTGGATGTTGTATGTTTTTAATTTATACATTCTCATCTTACTCTCCTACTTTCTATTCGTTTTTTTCTCACTTACTCACTCCCTCTGCCGCTTTGTAAAACTGCACCATACACCTCTATTTACCTTTATTATTTGAACCGTTTTAACTGCAGCCGCCATCCCTTTTATCTGTCACATGTTAGCGAGACCGCCGTTCATAATGTGGTCAAGAGATATCGAGATAGTGGAGATTTCAGCGACATAAGGAGAAGTGGATGTCCCAAGAAAACAACACCACGTGACGACAATATCAAACGGTGAATTGTTATATCTTCTTCGAGAAGTTCACGCAGTAAAATCAGTACTTTCCACAATCGGCAGGGACAGATTTTAATATCAGTACTGCTTCCGAAAGAAAGTCACAGGTGGAGCTTATGATCACCTCAAAAGACAGAGAATTGTAGAGAGAAATGATCGCAAACTACAGGCTTGGCACTTGATTGATTGATTGACTGTTTCCCAACGTCTTAGCAAAGAACATTTTAATTAAAATCGTATAAACCTAGAATAACACTATTAATGAAAAAGAAAAAAAATTGAGTTTGCTAGGCGTCATCAATCATGAACTGCTGAGAATTGGAGTCGGGTTCTTTTTTTTTTTCTGATGAATCAACTTTACGGCAATTTGCCACACGTGTATCACATGTTCGACGACCAAAAGGTAAAGATTTCAAGGCAAATATATGGTTATCACCGCGAGAAATCCTCAGAGTCGGATGATATGGGGTGCAATGCCAAAATTAGGAGGTCCTTCATTACGGTTTTTGCCGAAAGGAACTACAATAATTTCCACCCCCCCCCCCTCCACCCCCCTTTATGTGGAAATGTTAAAAAGACAATCTGGTAACTCATATGACAGCGCACAGACGCTCAGTTTTCATGCATGATGGCGCCCCATGTCATAGATCCAAGGCTGTGAAGGGCTACCTGACGCGGAGCACAAGTACTGTGCTTGACCGGCCAGGTAACAGTCCTGATCTCAACCCCATAGAGAGTTTGTGGGCCCTTTTAGAGGATAAGTTTGCAGAAAAACAATCATTGAATTCCCAAGCTTTGACTGAGACAGTAAAATACATTTGGTGCAACGACATTTCATGTGACTACTGCAGACCCATAATTGACAGTATACCACACTGTATTCTGTCTACAATAGGTGGCCTTACCAGTACTGATACCATTGACTCTTTGTTGAAAAGATTGTAAATATTCATCCCTTGTGTCATTTGTTTCAAATATCTTCAGAATGGTTACTTGTTTCTTTACAACTTTGAAATGTCAATAAAATGACAGGTGATCTTAACTTTTGCAAATGATTGTATGACTCATGACATAGACATCTCCCCCTCCCCCTCCTCCCCTTCCTCCTCAAATATTCTGCCGCGTCCAGGGGTCGACGAACTAAAGTTTTGAAACTGATGATTTCATTCATTTCCTTTCAGACATTCAAGACATTGTGTTAAATTATTTCGAAGGCTTCTGTGGAAGCCTATTACTAAGGGAAAAAAACCCTCCAAAGTTTAGACATATTTTCAGTGAGAGCATTATTTTCTGGAGTTTTTTTTTTCTGACATTGAAACTATTTTTCGTTTATCTCCGTATTTCTTTCGTTACGTTCTTCGTGAAACTTGTAGTTCCCTGCGAGCCAGATATCCGGTATTCCCTAGAGACGCTGCGACACTACGAAAGGGAAGTCCCCTGATGATGTATTTCATGTAAGACTTGTGTGTGTGTGTGTATGCGCATATATGTGTGATTGCTTGTTCATTTGTTCATGTGTCTACCTTCATAACTGATCTTCTTACATCCTTCCCGTGCCGTTAAACGTCACATAAGGCTGGCATAACTGTTTGCCAAGTTTTCCTGTTCTCGGCGAGTCATCAACTGATACTGGAATAAGAATCACGATGCAGGTTGTGTCGTGCCAAAGTCACCACGCCCCATCAGCATAGTTTTACTCAAGTCCTTAAAATCAGTTTGTTCTATTATTCTGCCGCTACTCCGTAGCACGGTCCTTACCGAACTTATGATGTTCCAGGCTAACTACCAGGTGTTACAAACGTCAGTGTTTGTGTCGCTGATTTGATTTGATTGATTGATTTTTTTTTTGACAGTTCTGTTTTTATTCTTATCCTCTTTTCTACGTGTGATTTTAAAATGTTGTTTGTTGGCCTTGACAGAATAGTAATAGACGACAGACTTCCTGGAAACTGTGGGGTCGATGGGACCAAGATATTACCTATTCTCAACATATTTACTGAAGAAGACTTCATGGCTAGACAACGACACGTTTCCAGTATGGCTGTCTTGATAGTAACGTTCTGCAAATGGCACGCCATGCTAAGAGGAATGGCCATGTTCGGATCATTCTGCCATGAAGTAGTTCACTTACATTTTCATTCAAACTTTCATTTACATTAGAGTTGTCTGTGAAGAGTTCTTCTATATGCACATGTGTCTTCTTGTAGGTAGAAAGTAGGAATTCTGGGGGTACTGATGCTGTGGCAAAGATCTTGTAACCGAAAGTCTCTAATCCAGAGTAACCGTGCTTCCTCATGCTTCTTGGAGGAAACCTCATTGGGACACGTATACGTCATGATTAGGCTGTGGCTTGACAACACCTTCTTGAAACAGCAGGAACTGGATATCAGATCTTGTACAGCTTCGTCTCACTGGATTTTAATAATGTGCCGTCTCTAACACAGTTGTCTCAGTTTCCAGTCCCATGGCGTATTTGGTGCATCTTCCTCTTTTCACACAGACAATGCTTCTTTGCAACCTTTATCGCACCACTCCACTACTGCTGGCCTCTACCGTACCACTCCACTACTGCTCGCCTCTACCGTACCACTCCACTACTGCTCGCCTCTACCGTACCACTCCACTACTGCTCGCCTCTACCGTACCACTCCACTACTGCTCGCCTCTACCGTCTTTCATCTGAAACGGATGGAGGAGTATCTTTACTTGGAATTTCTCGGAAATATTCCGGGCTCGTAGCTGAAGCGCAGTGGTTAGTACACTTGGCTAGCAACAAGAAGACAGAGGGTTTGGTTCTCCACAAGGACGAATTTTTTTTTTTTCTCTCGGACTGACCAGCGCCGAGGTAACCCAGCCTCATGAGGCTGGTAGAAGTGGTTTCTGTGGAGAATAAAGAGACTTTTGTACTGGCTTAGAAACGTTAATGCATTAACATGTCACACCCCAGCGGGTGTATAAATGCAATGAGACACATTTTTATTATTTCAAGCCACCTAAAACCCTTTAGTTCTGATTGCGTCAGATGCCATTTGACATAATGCTGGAAAAGATAATTATTCTTTTGTCCTGAGTATTTTACCCCATTTTCAAAGGTTAAAACACAAGACAAGTCACTCATGCGCAAAAGAAATTGAGCTTAAAACGCAATAAATGCTTATTGTTACTGTATTGGATTATGCAATCCCAGCATCGCTTGAAGAAATCCATGGAAAAAAACAGTTCAGTAAAATGAAGCTCAGCATGTTCCAGAATAGGTATCAACTACTTGCTTTAGGACTCTTCTTTGATGATCTTCTGTTCCTGACCGAATCTATCTGCATTTACTGATTGTTTATCAATCTATCTATGATTTTAGAGTTACTGAAGTGACTTATATTCCCATTGCCTTGATTTTGTTTTATGTAATTTATTTTATATGTTGATGTTTTTTTTAGAGGGCGCTGTATAAATCCTGCAGGCTTTCTTTACAAATCTGCACGTCTAATGCCGCATTCTTTTCTTTTTCTTAAGTCTATACTCCTCCTTTTATGCCTTTTATGTTCTTGTACCGGCATTCGTGTCCCATGTTATACTATTAAGTTGCAGGCAAAGTTTACTTTTGCAGTGTCCCTTATATTTCACTGTATTATCTCTGTCATCATTTTCTTCGCTGAAATTCTATATACGAGTTATGACCACAGAACTGCATTGTTGGGAGATTTTCCTCTTAGTTCAACCATCATCAATTAGTCATTGAATATCTGATATCCATTTTGACTGATGTCCTATTCTTCTGATTGACTTCTCACTTTTTCTCAGATATCATTTTTCACCCAAAAGATGACTTTGCCTCATTATACATGTCCTGCAGCATAACATTTTCTTCCATGCACTCCTTTCGTTCATTTACCATTGTTATTTCTCTTTCAATTTTCATTCCTCTTCTTTCATCCTTACTTTCTCTTTCTTTTCCTCTCACTTATTAACGAGTGGTCCTTCATGGTTTTTCATGTACTTTCTTTCTCAATCTTGAGCCAAAAGCAGTCCGGATTTCAATATTGTTATACCAAAAACCAGTTTTGAATAAAAATGATAGAATTCATCAAGTAAAATTTTATCCCTAATTATTGTATTAAATGAGATTTCTTTCTTAAAATTTCTTTTGTGCCAGAGAGCGAAGCGAGTTCCGGACGCAAGGTCGCCTGGGAGATTGAATTTTTCTGTTGGCGCCAAGATTTTAGCAATTAAAAAAAAAATTATTCATATCTCGCTGGCACGCTGAAACACAATAAGCTGTTTTAGTCGACCACTGGACGCCAGGAGTTTGTAACTAATTCTTAAAAGTCGAAAACATAATGAAAATTATACATACAGATTTAATTAAACGAAAAGATAAAATGAATGGAGTAGTCACTGAGGTGAAATTGCGGGCACAAATGAAGTGCACAAAGAAGATAGTACTAAGCTAAACAACAAAGACGAGCGCCAATATTATAACATCAAAATGGCGTGAGCATGTCTGAACATTTAAAATAAAAAAATTAAAAACGAAAATTTAAAAAAAAATTCATTTCAGAAATCCATCAGCTTTTTTAATCTCTACTATTTTTTTTCAATTTCATCGGTATCAAACCGACAGGGTTATTTTAAGATTAAAATATTGAGGTGATATTAATATCATGGGTTAAGATTAAAGTATTGAGGTGATATTAGTATCATGGGCGGTCTCTTCCCATTACACCCTCTCTCCCCTTAAAAAAAATGGCTGCATTGCTCCTCTCTTACTTTCTCTGTTCACTGTTTTCAATTCCCTCGGCCAAGCTCAATCCAGTTCATCTCTTGGTGTTGCTATATCCGTATCGCCAAAAAAATGGACTAGAAGTAAATATTATAACGAGAAAAGTGTTTGGGAATCAGCAGAGAGGAGCAAAGGTCATCAGTAGAAATAAAATGTAAATTGAGAAATACTTGAACAAGTGATAAAATTCATGTATTCTGGACACAAGATAACATGAAAAGAGAAATGTAACATTGAATATTAATACAAGAAGAGGAATGATCACATTCACGTTCAATATAATTTTTTTAAAAGTTCTTACCTGGAAATTTATAGCAAAGTATCTGAAGCTATGGTTCATCAAACGCTATATATGCACCACATTACTCTATCGTGTATAAGCAAGGGCATTAAATCTGTCTGCTTATGCCATTAGCGTCGAAGGGGAGTTTCAGACATCGGTCCAGAGTAAAGTGAGAGGCCTGGGTAGTTGTCATGTTGTGTTTCCTCAATGTGTCTTTCACCCCATCTATACACTTTCTCCTTGGTCGTACTCACGCCCTATATTTAAATGTTTTCGAGTTGTATGCGCGTGCAGCTGGTTGTTCTGCATTCATGCGTCTCAAATGCCCGAACCACCGAATTCTCTGATTTTCGATGTAGTTCTTGACATGTGTTGTTCCTATCTTTTGACGGATTATTTCATTTCGCACTTGATCCCTTATTGTCATGTCTACCAAGATATGATCAAGTGCGAAATAAGACATTGCTGAAGAAAATCGATGAGCTTGAAGTGTGGATGTACAAAAGATTAGCTTGAATTCCATTGATGGAAAAAAGAAAAGACAAGGAAAAGCCATATCAGCTGAAAATGAAAGAGAAATAATGAAAATCACAAAACTCTTATAGTTAAAATCATCATCGTTGTGTGACGTCTCACAACTTCTAACAAAGGTTAACGGTAATGTATCTCCATTTTCCTCGATCCCTCGCCTTGATGATACACTCAGCCAGGGTGTATTCTGTCCACTGTGTTATGTTGTCTTATCATCTATGTACATATCAGTCTATCTCACGCTCTTTTTTCCTTCCTTCTAGTATTGTCTTCAGTACATTAGTCTCTTGATGTGGCCGAAGTATTCTGTTATCACGATCCTTGAGAATCTCACTTCGCACCCATAGTTGCTCTAATACTTCTGCGTCGGTTCTTTTCATTTTCCATGATATATGATCTACTTTCCTGTAGATCTGCATTTCTGTTGCATTTATCAGTCTCTTCGACTTTTTAATTTAGATTCCAGGTTTCTGCTCCATATAGTATTACAGTGGAGAAAAGAATAAAATGATAATAGGAAATACTTGGTTTCAACAACACTCTAGGCGAATATGGACGTGGAAAAGCCCATATAATAACATACGTAACCAGATAGATTACATTGTGGTCAACAGAAGATTCAGGAACTCACTAATATCCGTGAAAACAAGATCACAGTGACCACATCCCAGTCGTAGGAAAAGTGAGAATCAGGCTAAAGAGGTTAAAAGTAAAAGAGGTTAAAACTAACAGCTAAAAACAAAGAACTAGATAGAGAGCTGTTATGGAAAGATAAAGCAATACAAGAACAATATAGGAGCATAGTACATAATAGTTATAATGATACAGAGAAGACTGAAACGGTTGATGAACATAGAATATGCTCAAAGACTCTATTCAGCAAACATCTATCGAAATCCTACTTCCAAATAAACAACACGCTAAACATGGGTGGCTGACAGAAGAAATTTTGCAACTAATGGAACGGAGAAGAGGTCTTAAGGACGATAAAGATGAATATGATAAAATAAATAAAGAAATAAGACTCAATTGCAATAAAGCTAAGGAGGAGTGGCTAAATAAGAAATGTAATGAAACAGAGACACACCATCATGGAAACACAAGAGATATGTACAAACAAATAAAGTAGTTAACAAACAAAAGGACATACCGCAAGACTGGTTGCCTGAAGTCAAAGGAGGGGCATACAATAATGGGCAGAGATGAAATAATGGCATGATGGAGCGAATACATTAATGAACTCTATGAGGACAATAGAAGCGAAATAGATATACGAAATAATAACGAAGGGCCTCACATATTAAAAGTAGAAGTGGAAGAAGCCGTCAAACACATGAACAACAACAAAGCACCAGGACCAGATAAAATCACCAAGGAAGAATTGGTAGCGTTAGGAGAGCTTGGCATAGAAATAATTATCAGATTGTTGAATAACATCTATAACAGTAACTATGTCCCATCAGACCTTTTGCAATCAGTTTTCATTGCCCTACCAAAGAAACAAGGTGCTGTTGAATGTGAAGACCATCGAACCATTAGTCTTATGAGCCATGTTACCAAAATCCTGCTTCGTGTTGTCATGAGAGGAGTCAGGGGCAAAATAAAACCTGAAATCGCTGAAGACCAGTGTGGCTTCGTCGAAGGAAAAGGCACAAGTAATGCCATATATATATATATATATATATATATATATATATATAGCGAGAGAGAGAGAGAGAGAGAGAGAACATTGATGGAGAGATCAATAGAAGTAAAGATGGACCTATACTTCATAGACTACTATAAAGCATTTGATAAAGTGAGACACACAGAAATTAATTATAAGAATACTAGAAGACATCAACATAGATGGGAAATATCTGAAACTTATCAAAAATATATACTGGCAGCAATCAGCAGCAATGAAGGATGAGAACCAAATAGGAGCATTCCAAAACATAAAATTGGGAGTGAGACAAGGATGTGTTTTATTTCCTGACCTCTTCTCCTTGTACAGCGAAAACATAATGAGAAATATAGAGAACATGCCAGGAATATCAGTTGGCGGGTACAACCTGAACAACTTAAGAAATGCAGACGACACAGTCCTGTGAAGGAAAGCTACAGGCTCTTCTGGACGTCGTGGTTCGTGGAAGTAAAAATAAAGGTCTCAGCCTGAATAAAAATAAGACTGAAGTGATGGTCATCTTAAAGAAAAGAATACCACCAAAATGTAGCATTATCATCGATGGCACAAATCTGAAACAAGCTGATAGATTCAAGTACTTAGGAACGATTATAACAGCTGATATAAAATATCACAACGAAATAAAAAGCAGACGTTTTCAGGTCAAGTCAGCATTCCAGACAATGAGAAACATCTTGTGTAACAGATCCATATCAACAAAAACAAGATTCCGAGTACTTAAATGTTACATCGAGCCAATTTTGTTTCATGGGTGTGAAGCATGGTCCATGAATAAGAGAGTACAGTGAGAAATGGAGGCCATGGAGATGTGGTTCATAAGAAGGATGTTGAAGGTACTATGGACAGATAAGAGAGCCAACGAAGAAGTCTTAAGAGAGGCTGGAGTTAAAAAGCAAATTATAGAAAAGATCAAAGATCAGAGGCAGACAAGCGTGATTTATAGGACATTTTCCGAGAAGAGGAAAATTGAAACTCACCGTGGCAAATGGAAAAATTGAAGGAAGAAGATACAGAGGAAGAGAGAGAGAGAGAGAGAGAGAGAGAGAGAAGTTACTGGTTGGGGTGTCAGTGTGTCTAGGAAGAAAGTCACCGGTGGATCTCATAATCAAGTCTAAAGACAGGGAATTGTGGAGAGAAATGATCGCCTACCCCACGCAGCATGGCACTTGAATTGAATAGTATTACAGAATAGGTATAGTATTTTATAAATCTCACTTTTGTTTTTAGGAGTAGGTTTTGCATAAAACATTTAAAATAATTCGGTCATTTCAAGAGTTGTAATATATACATAGTAATAAAACCATATCTGTGGGAAACAACTGAATGAAAAACAGCAAAAAAAAAAAAAAAAGCTTATGATTGGGAGGCTGACAAAGGCACGTTTAATACTACATATGTTTGAAATTTTACCGACATCTCGGAGGTTGGCGCTTGTTTTTATGCTCAACCCTCTGGGGTTCTCGAAAACAACACCAACCTGCCCAGCGCTCGCATCTTAACCAAGCCTCATGTCGGCCAGCGAGTGAGCTATGTCTTGAAAGCGCTGCGCATGTTTTTTTTCCCTCTAAACAGTTGTCGCTGGCTATAAAACATATTTAACTTGGTGGGTCCTAGCTTGCAATATACATCCGCGTGTCAACGGTAACCCAAAGACAGGTATTTTAACAGCACGAATGTCTGTGTTTAATGTGAGCAATAATTTAGTGGCAGCTGAACATGCTGCAGAACATAAAGTTGAGTGTGTAGTTGGACGACAAAACAAAACTTTATAGAGATAAAAACAAACTTTATAAAGATAAAAAGCAATGTTCAGAGTTACGGTCTTGTCTCATTGGATTAGATTTATTGTGGAAAAAAATGCTTGCTTTATTTTTAACTTCCGTGCTTGGTGACTATTAAATAACAGTTTTTACAACAGCCAAGGCCTTCTCGGCATGCTCTTAAGATCGCTCGTGGAAGTGCGGGCTAGGCGAGCATAACCTGACCTGGTGACAACCTGACCAGTTTGTCGCTGACCATCTGGAAAAGTCTTATTTATTGTGAAGTGTCATTTGCATAATCTGTCACTTTAGCTACAGTTCTCACCTCTGTAAAACCGCAGGTAAACTGTTTATATGTCACGCTTTTACAAGATGTAACAGTCGAGGGTACCAAAGTTTTCTCTCTCATAGTATATATTTTTTAGTTTTGGGGAGGGGGAACCTGGGCTCATCTTGTTATTTTGCCTTTTGACAAAACGTTATATCACTTGACTTTTAAGTTAATTTTAATTACAAGTTATAAAATGGACCTTTTTCCCGAATTCAGTTTTGGCTACATGTTACGTCACTTGACTTTATCTTACTTAACTCAGTTAAGTAAGAAAAAGTCAAGTTATTTCTCTTGATTTTTCTTTCTTATTTAAGTTTTGATGACATATAAACGTCACGTGTCGTTTCTTTCACAATCAGTATCACTTTTTAAAAATATTTTTATATTTGTCAGAAATCTCAGCTGATTATAGTTCTTTATGAGTGCTTGCGCGAATGTTAGTCAAAATACCGTTCGTTATGTAACTTTTCGTAATGTACAAAGAAACACTGTTTTAGCGTATTTATTTTGCTACATTGAAGTCTAAGGATCCTAAAGTTATAAATTAACTCGACCAGTCGTGACTTTATGTTCATGTTCATAAAGTGTCCTGCTTGCAGACTTTGGCTATCATGTTCCTCCGCGGATCTTGGTTCTTGACATATTCCCATCACCTCATTTGTTGACTTTTTAACACGCCATGATCTTCTTTCTTGGCCGTTCTCTGCTTCTGTTCATTTATATTTCCTGTTGTTATGTCCTCCCACTCTGATTACACTCCAGTGATTATATTCCTTCTCTTAATAGCATTTGTTAAACATTCATTATTTCTAACCTTTATTGCCCATAGTACTGTAAACGTGTTTCTAAGAATAACGAGTAATACATCACTCCTCTTTCTAATGATGTTTGCTTTGGTCCGTAAAATGCCCAGTAATGACTTCCACAGTGGCTGGGTGTAGCATTTTAGAACTGATTTCTTAATATTCAATTACGTAAATATTTCCAATAAGATATTACTCATATATATATATATATATATATTTATATAAAGCTATTTTGGCTTGGTATATTCTATTCCTGATTTCACAGGTAGGTACAATTTCCATCTGAAGTTACTAATATACTGATATATTTGAATTACGTACACTTGTCCAGAGACCATTTGCACGTACTTCAACATTGCATTTACGTGCGCTCTTCTTCGGTGGTATAACTGTTTGCGTTTTCTTGCTGTTTAGGATGAATCCTTTCTGATCGGTTTCTTTTACTGCTTTAATTTCTGGAGACTCTTAATGTTTGTTAAAGCTATCATCTACATATCATGGCTTGTTCATATTCATATTCATAGAATTCATGTTTGATTTGGCTGCTTTCATGATATTCTCACCCCGCAGGGAGAGAACCGCCCTGGTGTGGAGCTATATATTTGTCTAACTCCTTGCTATAATGCTTGATATTTGCCTATAACGCGGTGTGGCTGCCTCTTGTTTCCAGTGATTTTTTTTTTCTGTATTATTCTCAAATCATGGACGTCACTGTTTACCGCCATGTCCTTTAACATCTTCACAGTTTACGTCTTCCTTCATTTTGATCAAATGCATTAGTACTGTGAACAAAGCAGCCGTCTGTACACAAAAAAGTTTTGCCTGTTTTTATGCTTGTGTTTCATTATATTCTGCGATTTCACATTTGTTCATTAACCGATGTCTAGTTCTTTTCATAATGATTCTCAACAGTAGGTTTGAGGTAAAGGGGCTTAGCAATAAACCGAATAGGTTTGAAATAAAGAGACTTGGCAATAAACTGAGTAGGTTTGAAATAAAGAGGCTTGGCAATAAACTGAGTAGGTGTGAAATAAAGAGACTTGGCAATAAACTGAGTAGGTTTGAAATAAAGAGACTTGGCAATGAACTGAGTAGGTTTGAAATAAAGAGACTTGGCAATAAACTGAGTAGGTTTGAAATAAAGAGACTTGGTAATAAACTGAGTAGGTTTGAAATAAAGAGACTTGGCAATAAACTGAGTAGGTTTGAAATAAAGAGACTTGGCAATAAACCGAGTAGGTTTGAAATAAAGAGACTTGGCAATAAACTGAGTAGGTTTGAAATAAAGAGACTTGGCAATAAACTGAGTAGGTTTGAAATAAAGAGACTTGGCAATAAACTGAGTAGGTTTGAAATAAAGAGACTTGGCAATGAACTGAGTAGGTTTGAAATAAAGAGACATGGCAATAAACTGAGTAGGTTTGAAATAAAGAGACTTGGCAATAAAACTGAGTAGGTTTGAAATAAAGAGACTTGGCAATGAACTGAGTAGGTTTGAAATAAAGAGACATGGCAATAAACTGAGTAGGTTTGAAATAAAGAGACTTGGCAATAAACTGAGTAGGTTTGAAATAAAGAGACTTGGCAATAAACTGAGTAGGTTTGAAATAAAGAGACTTGGCAATAAACTGAGTAGGTTTGAAATAAAGAGACTTGGCAATAAAACTGAGTAGGTTTGAAATAAAGAGACTTGGCAATGAACTGAGTAGGTTTGAAATAAAGAGACTTGGCAGTAAAGTGAGTAGGTTTGAAATAAAGAGACTTGGCAATAAACTGAGTAGGTTTGAAATAAAGAGACTTGGCAATAAACTGAGTAGGTTTGAAATAAAGAGACTTGGCAATAAACTGAGTAGGTTTGAAATAAAGAGACTTGGCAATAAACTGAGTAGGTTTGAAATAAAGAGACTTGGCAATGAACTGAGTAGGTTTGAAATAAAGAGACTTGGCAATAAACTGAGTCTAAATCACCCTTTACATTTTCTTTTATTAACATAAAATGTGCAAAAATAATTGAAAACAAACTCCTTATTTAACATAGTTCCCGCTCTGTTCAGTGCATGCCTGCCACCGTTTCATTAATGCCTAGTTATCTTGGAAAAACAAAAATCTTCTAATCGCCTGTGTAGCTTCACATGCGCTGCCTCATATCTTACCTGCCCGTACTGAATCCATTCCCACCTAACGCCTCCTTCCGGGGTTCAAACGCGTTATAATCATACGGTGCAAAGTCGGGTGAATAATCAGAAAGTGGAGGACACTCAGTATACAGATTGTCTGAGCTGTCCCACGAGCAACATGAGTCTGCGTGTTATCATGCTGTAACAACACACAGAACTGCGCAAACCGCGACGTTTTGATGTGATTGCAGACTTCAAGTGATTCTCACACAGATAACAGTAAGCTTCGCTGCTGACAGTGATTCCTCTGGGCGCATAATGTTCAAGGATTGACCCTTTTGCAGTGCCAGAAGAGCGTGAGCATCAGTTTTTTTTTCCGGCTGACTGAATTATAGGGAACGTTTTGGTTTCAGAGAGGAAGAATGTGGACACTCTGTGCTAGCTCGCTTTGTCTCTGGCTAGAAGTAATATACCCAGCAATCGTCTCTGGCTAGAAGTAATATACCCAGCACTCGTCTCTGGCTAGAAGTAATATACCCAGCACTCGTATCTGGCTAGAAGTAATATACCCAGCAATATTCTCTGGCTAGAAGTAGTATACCCAGTAATCTTCTCTGGCTAGAAATAATATACCCAGCACTCGTCTCTGGCTAGAAGTAATATACCCAGCACTCGTATCTGGCTAGAAGTAATATACCCAGCACTCGTATCTGGCTAGAAGTAATATACCCATCACTCGTCTCTGGCTAGAAGTAATATACCCATCTCTCGTATCTGGCTAGAAGTAATATACCCAGCACTCGTATCTGGCTAGAAGTAATATACCCAGCACTCGTCTCTGGCTAGAAGTAATATACCCAGCACTCGTATCTGGCTAGAAGTAATATACCCAGCACTCGTATCTGGCTAGAAGTAATATACCCATCACTCGTCTCTGGCTAGAAGTAATATACCCATCTCTCGTATCTGGCTAGAAGTAATATACCCAGCACTCGTATCTGGCTAGAAGTAATATACCCAGCACTCGTCTCTGGCTAGAAGTAACATACCCAGCACTCGTATCTGGCTAGAAGTAATATACCCAGCACTCGTATCTGGCTAGAAGTAATATACCCAGCACTCGTATCTGGCTAGAAGTAATATACCCAGCACTCGTCTCTGGCTAGAAGTAATATACCCAGCACTCGTATCTGGCTAGAAGTAATATACCCAGCACTCGTATCTGGCTAGAAGTAATATACCCAGCACTCGTCTCTGGCTAGAAGTAATATACCCAGCAATCGTCTCCTGTCGTAGACAACCTACTTCTTCAACTTTAAAAAGCTGAAAAAAAGTTTCACAAACGCCATCACGACGTTCTTTCACATCCGAAGTGATATTCACTTGGCGGAGACTTTTCAGTAGTGCTGCAGTACGTCGTGAATGGTATGGTGTGCCGAACCATGACTAATATTCAGTTCCCCAGTTACCTCATCGATTGTTACTGCCTTTTTTCCCCAGTACTATTCATTCAACTTCAGTGTTAGCGTCAGGCGTTTTCGCAGTGTGAAGTCCGTCGGAGCGAACTACTTTATCCAAAAATTGACACTCCGCTCATACAACTAAGGAAGCTGCTCACGTGTGTCCTCATTCTGCCTCTTGATTCGGCGATGAATATCTGCTGGTTCATCACCATCACTAGCCGAGAAACGAATAACAGCGCGCTGTTCTTCTCTCGTGCTTGTTTCTAGGGAGCAGGTTTCTTAGATCTTGTTTGCTGACGTTTTCCCATAATGGTTGATGTACCTTCGTATACATGTATCAAGAGAGGGAGGACATAACATTTGTGTGCTACAACTGCTCCGTGTGGATTTAATATTTTTAGAATATAATTGTGGTTACTTTCTGACTTACCTTCGTGTAAATAAATTATATATATATATATATATATATATATATATATATATATATATAAGGTGCCAGATGTTCAGCCAGAATCCATAGCTATATTACTTTATTAAGGTTAATTAAAATTGGACTGATATCATTCTGCTCAGAAGATACTTTAGTCATCCTGTGAAATGATTTTTGTTTAAATCTGACCTTTTCATTTATCTTTAATGAGACCATATGTTTTAAAGATTTATTTTAATATAACATGAAGGACTATCAGGGACTGGAAAAAAAACCCAAAGTTGAATGGCCCATACTTTCAGACAGATCAAAGATGAGAATGTGAGTGAACTTTTCCAACTGATTTTGCTTCATTTACATGAGTACTTTTTAATCCTGAATCATATTTACTACTTGAAATTTCATTACACCGGAGAACTGAAATGCTTTAGATCATAAATTATCTTCTACATTTAATCCTGAGAAACACATAAATGCTTTTGAATGTAAATGCTACAGAAGAGTTCTTCAAATATCATGGACAATATATTCATACTACAAGAACTTAATATTGAAGAATGTTGACTAGAAAAGAGGATTTAACAGAGACAACATAAATATTTTGGACACATTAAACGTCATGAGAATTTAAAGAGGACCGTCTTAGAATAATGGGAAGAAAGAAAGAGAAGAAGACCAAGGCGAAGATGACTGCAAGACATGGTTGATAATTTGCAAATGGATGGATCTGCAGCAGGGCATCTTGCTTACAACCGAGAGGCCTACAGGAGTGCCGTTAGGGAGGCAAAGTTCCACAAGGGACATGCAAATGATTGACTGACATTTAATCCGCACCCTCAGGATAGTGAATGGGACATACCATTAACAGCAAAGCACGAAGAATTATAACAGAAGAAAAATATCGAGATAGGTACTTTAAATGGACGACGGACACGATAACATTTTAAGGTAAATGTAATAATTTAATTATTGTGAATCAGACATTTCACAGTTTAGTATTATCAGACAGGCTTTCTTAGATTCTATTTTGCTCACTTAGTATAGTAAATTAGAAAAAAAAAGTCCTCACGAAATTTGATCCCACTGAAGAAATTGAGTGCTGTCCTACATACACTTTCAGTGTTTTATAGAAAAACACTTTCAAACTGTTTGCCTCGGCACACGTAGACAAAAGATTGGATTTGGGATGTTTAGAGCTGTATTAGATGCAGAACATCAAAGAACTAAAAGTTCTAATTGCTTGAAAGAACATGTGAAAATACTGAGACAGAGACTTGAATGAGTGCAAATGTCATAAGAAAATCGCACACAAAGACAGGAGTACTTTCACATTTTGCAAACACTTGAAGCAGAGAAATGAACATTTAGGACAGAGTTTCTTAGGATTTGATTTGTTTCTTTATTATTATGGCGTGAACATAGTGAATATACTTTGGTTAGTATAGTGAGTACACTGTTGGCGAAACTCTTCGGATGCCGCGTGTGGATTGAAAATTCCTCGCGGACAATGAACAAAATGCGAAAAAGAAATTAGGGTTGCCGTGCAGAGCCAATGTGAAAAGGTGATGGAAAAGATAAAGTGAAGTTCAGTGGTCTCGCGGCGAGAGCTACTCATAAAACGGCACCTCTGCTATAGAGGCCGGCCACGTCCGATATACACCCATACTGGTGAAATATGCCTAAACCGGTTTAAACCAGGGGTGAAACTTGATGGCTACGCATGTCACGGTACCTCCGCTCTAGAGGTCGTTCACGTCCTAAACACACCCATACTGGGATAATACGCCTAAACCGGCTCAACCCAGGGATGAAACTTACTAATGGCGAGGATTCGTCCTCCTGAACAAAAAGCTCCTTCCTGGTTCCAACTAGGAAGGGGAGCGGCCACGACCATAAAATGCTGAAGTCAGAGACACTGTACCAATGCAGTCTAGATAGGCAACCACCTCTAACCCGGCGGGGATGTATGCGTATCCTAATTAAGCTGAGGTTTTCCTCAACGATGGACTGAATGGGCAAACACCTCTCACCCAGCTGGAATACACTGATATCCAAAACACGTCGAGGTCTTCCGGTGAGAAAGTCCAACTCTAGACTAAACTAGTGCAACGAAAACCACGGTGTCAAGCAATCCCGCTTCTGAGACCCACCGAGAATACAGGCTCAAGCCCTGCGATACTCTGAACCTCTTGCGATCCTCTCGGGGATCTCGTGTGGTCCTTTCGGGGACCACAGGGGGACCACGTGACCTATTAAGAACCACAGTAGAAAATTAACTAGGATCACGGGCTGTCTTGGTGGTAGAAGCGAACGAAGAAGAAATATAATGAGTATAGTGAATATACTTTGCTTAGTATAGTGAATATAATGAATATACTTTGCTTAGTATAGTTAATATAGTGAATATACTTTGCTTAGTATAGTGAGTATAGTGAATATACTTTGCTTAGTATAGTGAGTATAGTGAATATACTTTGCTTAGTATAGTGAATATAATGAATATACTTTGTTTAGTATAGTGTGTATAGTGAATATACTTTTCTTAGTATAGTGAGTATAGTGAATATACTTTGCTTAGTATAGTGAATATAGTGAATATACTTTGCTTAGTATAGTGAATATAATGAATACACTTTTCTTAGTGTGGCAAATCAGATGCAAAAAATGGTTTATTGGCGTTTAAAATTTGATTTGTGTGTTTTATTTAAAAATGTCTTTCATTGATATAAATTGCACCAATTATGCTTTTGATTTGCTCTGTATTTTTGTTTATAGGATTGTTGTTTCTTTGCGTCGAATATACTCATTAGAATTGTCAGCTGAATGTGAAAACTGGTTCATGTATTTTGAATCGCCGCAGTTATTCATTAAAAAAATTGTTTATACAACTGTTCTGTACAGTTTATGCTTTCATCTAATATTTCTTACACGTAGATAGGTATTTCCTTGCATCATATTTACCCAAGCCACAGCGGATACCCCAGTGTATATATGTGTGTGCCTCTGTGTACACATACACTCATATATATGCATACACACACAAACACGACGGGTGATTGATAAGTTCTTGGTATAAGGAACAACCGATTATTTGTGGACAACTTATTTGGGTTATTTGTCAACATAGTCCTCTTGCATGTTTATGTACTTAGTCCAGCGATCCTGGAGCATACGGGTCCCTTCTTTTTAAAAGTCAGCATCTTGTGCCAGTAGAAAGTAGTCTACAGCATGAATGTCGTCATCATCTGAAGCAAATTTGCGACCACTGAGCTCCTTTTTTGAGTTTGGTAAACAGGTGATAGTCCGAATGGCAAAATCTGGAGAATAAGGAGGATGTTCAAGAAGCTGGAAGCCACATTCATGAATGGCAGCCAATGCCACCGCCGACTTGTGAACTGAAGTATTGTCTTGATGAAAGATGAATCCTCTCGTCAATTTCCCTTTACGCTTTTCCTTCAATTCGACCAGCAGTTGCTTCACAGATTAGCGTACTAGGTCTAGCTGATCGTTCTGCCCTTTTGAAGATAGTCTACCAACAGCACACCTTCTGAATCCCAAAAGATGGAAGCCATCACTTTGCCTGCGGACAGAACCACCATTACTTTCTTTTCGAGGTGGGGATCCATGATGTTTCCACTGCTTTGACTGTTCTTTGATTTCTGGTTGAAAATGATGAACCCAAGTCTCATCCATGGTCACAGATTGCTGAATAAACGTTTCAGGATCTACAGAAAAATGGCCAAGATTGTCTCTTGACATGTTGAGACGCTGTCGTTTGTGATCAGCTCCAAGAAGTTTCGGGACCCATCGAGCAGAGACCTTTGTCATCTGAAGATCATTGTGAATAATGGCATGAACACGTTCCTGTGAAATGCCCAACTCAGTAGCAATGTACCGCTCAGTTAGTCGTCGATCCTCCATTATCACGTCATGGATTCTGCCGGTGGTTTCATCGGTGGTTACTGTTCTTGGTCTTCATGGACGGGGATCATCTTCCAGACTATCCCTTCCGTGTTTGATTTGAGCTGCCCATTTCTTCACTGTGCTGTAAGAAGGGGCACTCTCCCCTAAAGTCTCTACCATATCCTCATGGATCTCCTTCGATGATAAGTCTCTGATTCAGAGATAGCGAATGATTGCTCGATGAGAAATTGTATCCATTTTCTCAATTTTTGCCACCCCTTATCACTTCAGTAGTCTGTAAACAAATTAGCTGCAGTTAATTTCTTGAAACTTGATGTTTAATCTTACATTAATCTGACCTACAAATGCACTTAATATCAACTGTGTGTTTCAAGTATTTGTACCTTAGGCCGCGAACTTATCAATCACCCCTCGTGTATAAACTATCTCCCTGAAATTGCTAATAGGGTATTCTTTGTGTCTTTGCGCCTACAAATGTGTCCAGTGCAGACATTATACATCTTTTATCCATTGAGAATTATTGATATACGTTATTTCCATAATTGAATTATAATCCATTTAAAGTAAATTATTGTTCATAAATTGTACATTGTAAATGAATTTCATCCTTTAGTGGCCTGCGTTCTTGTATAATCTATGTAACATAACATGTAAAATTTAATCAATTGTTCTTATTTCAATACTGACATTCTTGTATATATATATATATCCATCAGTCATAGTTTCTCTCAGGCACTCAGTGGTTGTAAAAACAGACATTAGTACACTTAACTTAAAGAACGGCCAGGCTCTGCTGCTCGTCTAGAGATGGGTCTTTAAACACTCATGCCGAAAGTCAACGTAGGTTGCAGATCATTTCTTTCGCTTAACAAAATTACTGCAAATAAAATCAGTGACACAGAGACTAGAACTCAGAGTAAAGATACTAAGCAGACGGTCTGGTTGCGAGGTTTCCTCTCCTCTGTTCAAACTTGCAAGTTTCGTTGTCGATGTTTATTCTTTGGTCCAGGCCGTAAAACTGGTCTTTCGTCTGAGCCATAGGGTGGCTTGACTTCAGCATAGCCTCATGCTGACCAGTCGAGCTGTAGATTCCTAGCGTCCTAAATTCGGTAATTGAACTCCCTAGGTTGCAGGTGTCAAGAATGTTATCTCATATAAAAAGAATCCGACTTACGGACTTGATCGTGCCCTCCTTATCTTAGAAACTAGGACAGTATTATGATCAGTGAAAATGTTGAGGCATACACATCGTGTCTAATGAGATTTGAGTTAGGGTGGTTCCTTCTTCTTCTTCTTTCGCTTCTACCATCAAGACCGCCCCGTGATCCTACTGAATTTACTCCTGTGGTCCTCGATAGGTCCCGTGGTCCCCGAAAGGACCACAAGAGATCCCCGAGAGGATCGCAAGAGGTTCAGAGTATCGCAAGGCTTGAGCCTGTATTATTGATGGTCTCAGATGCGGGATTGCGTGACACCGTGGTTTTTCTTGCACCAGTTTAATGTAGAGTTGGACTTTCTCACCGGAAAACCTCGACGTGTTTTGGATATCAGTGTATCCCCGCTGGGTGAGAGGTGGTTGCCCATCCAGCCTAGAGTTAGACTTTCTCACCGGAAAGCCTCAGCTTGATTAGAATACGCATACATCCCCGCCGGGTTAGAGGTGGTTGCCTATCTAGACTGCATTGGTACAGTGTCTCTGACTTCAGCATTTTATGGTCGTGGCCGCTCCCCTTCCTAGTTGGAACCAGGAAGGAGCTTTTTGTTCAGGAGGACGAATCCTCGCCATTAGTAAGTTTCATCCCTGGGTTGAGCCGGTTTAGGCGTATTATCCCAGTATGGGTGTGTTTAGGACGTGAACGACCTCTAGAGCGGAGGTACCGTGACATGCGTAGCCATCAAGTTTCACCCCTGGTTTAAACCGGTTTAGGCATATTTCACCAGTATGGGTGTATATCGGACGTGGCCGGCCTCTATAGCAGAGGTGCCGTTTTATGAGTAGCTCTCGCCGCGAGACCACTGGACATACCGACTAAGCTTCACTTTATCCTTTCCATCACCTTTTCACATCGGCGCGCACAGCAACCCTAATTTCTTTTTCGCATTTTGTTCATTGTCCGCGAGGAGTTTTCACTCCACATGCGGCATCAGAAGAGTCTCGCCAGCAGTGTCTTAACCTCTGGGTTAAGCCAGTCCAGACATTTCGCTTGATATGAGTACACATAGGACGTGGTCGACCTCCAGACCAGAGGTGCCGTGATCTGACTACTGTTTACTTCGTTTAATCCTTTCTTTCACCTTTTCCACAGTGGTGCCGCTCGGCAACCCCATTCGCACCTTTCTTCACTGGCCGGGAAAAGCCCCACTCCAAGCACGGCAACTGAAGAATCTCGCCAGCAGCGGTAGACGAGCTACCAAACATGACTCTCATCTACCCGAAGCGTCTGGTTTTCAGGCGCCAGATATTCGCCTGCGTCCCTTCTTCTGTCAGTTTTAACAGTTCTGCCAAGAGAAGGCCAGGAGCTGGACTTGACTGTCAGAGGCTATTTGAGACACAAACCATTAGAGTGGAGAGCGTATCACCCACCCCACCTCCGGCTATAACAGTCCTTAGAACCGGTTAGGGTGGCTGTTCTTGCAGACCTGGATTGTTGCTTAAAGCAGGGAGTTGCAGTACTTCTTTAGCAGACTCCACAGCCTGAGGGGAGAATGGCGACTCATGCGTCGTTATCCAGGCTGAGCTTTGTTACTGGGTGTAGCATCGAAGAGGTGGAATAGAGGACATGGCGGCTACGAAGAGGTACTGATCAGCCCGACCAAGAAGAGAGTGACCTAATGTCATGAAATTTGAAGGTTGCTCCATACATTCACCCCCGAAGTTCCCAGCTAAATGCTAGATCATGAGCAACACAATCAAAAGTAAAATTGAAGTCATCTCACTGAAAGCATTGAAGGAAATCCTGATGTCAAAAGGCCGAACACGTATGGGCATGCCCCGAATGAAACGAAGAGGCTCTGCAGGTCTAGCACTGGCTAGGCCCCTGTATTATAGTTACAAAGATCTCCCCAGACAACCACCATTGAAACAAATAAAACATTTCAAATACCTAGGTTGCATAATATCATGCTCAGGGAAAACTGATGTTGAGATTGAGAACACGTGCAATAAAACAAATCAGGTCATTGGACAAATGACTCCTTTACTGAAAAAAAAACAAATACATCACAACTGAAACAAAAAGGGCACTGTTCAACACAATCTTCCTGCTATCAATATCAAACATGGACACTAACATCTAAGAACAAAAGAAAAATCATCACGACAGAAATGAGATATTTAAGGAGAATACTAAATGTAACAAGAAGAGACCAAATAAGAAACGACACCGTCAGGACAAAGGATGGCGTAAAACCAGTATTACATTATATCGATAAACAGCAAATCAAATGGTTTGGCCATGTTACACGGTATCAGAGGAAGTGGTCGGCTACGCAAGACATAGACAGAGGAAATTACGGGAACATTAAATATCCCGTCGTGGGATTTTTTTTTCTAGTACACACCAAAAAAGGTCACCGTGGTTCACCAAGCCTCTAAAAATTTGTACCAGAGAAATGTTTGAAGGTAAATGCGGTCATATATGATACTGACCACATCGCACTTTCATGTGCCGAAGGTCTTGGAAATGCGAGCCTAACACCGTATCCCCGATATGCCTTAATGGCATGGAATCAGGAATTTTACATTTATATTTGATTAAATATCCCATTATATGAAGCAAATCGTCGAGCCCTGTCATTACGTCTGTTTGTCCCCCCTCTCAATACCGAAGTGTACGGTATATGAGGAAGGACACAAGACAAGACAAGTTACAGCTACCCCGAAGTTCAACGCGCTTGACACAGCGTTTCTCGGGTTTCTTTGACCCGTCTAGAAACCTGAGATCTAGTCATTGAAATATTACTCTGCTGCTGTCACCCTCGAATCATTCGAAAATCCCCCCCCCCCTCCTTTTTTCAAACTTTTTAGTTTAAGAAATGGGAAATAGACAGAGAAAGATCTGGTGAGTAGGGAGGATGATCTGTTCACTTAAACCCATTCTTTGTATTTTGAGTAACCGCTTTGTCCTGCAAAAAGAAAACACATTTCCTCAGCTTCTATGACCGTTTTATTTCCTGCATTCATCGTTCAGTCGACACAGCAAGTTAGAGTAGTATACTGTATTAACTTTGGCTTTTCGGAAGATAGTCTATCGTCAAAATACCTTCCTTATCCCAAAATAAATATTAGCCATGACCTTTCCTACTTTTTGGTCTTGAATTTATTTGGCCTGCAGAACTCTATTGCCGCCACTGCAAGGGCTGTTTATTCTCTAGATCATAATGAAGTGACCATATTTCATCAACAGTCGTTCCAAAAAAGTTATCACTAGATCGCTCAAAATTCTGCATAATCAACTTGGAAGTGTCCACTCGATTTCGTTTCTCGTTGGTATTTAAACATTTTGGCATTCAGATGGCCGACTGTTTCTGCATACCCAAATGCTCATGAATTATAAACACAGTGCCTTACCTGGATATCTGTCGTGTCTCAGCAATTTATTTAGCCGAAGTTCATCGATCTGCTAAAGTCAGGTCATGAACATGATCAACAACTTCTGGAGCTGACCCTGTTAAAGGAGTTCCAGAACTTTCTGCATCTTCGGTCTCTAAATCTCCATACTGAGAATTGGTACAATCATGTCTTCACAGCTGAATATGATGGCAGATTGTCTCTCAATGTCTGCAGCGTGCAATCATGTCTTCACAGCTGAATATGATGGCAGATTGTCTCTCACTGTCTGCAGCATACAATCATGGATTATCTTGTGCCTCTACGGAACTGGAACATCATGCCGGCCGGAAGTTCGACACTTGAAAATTTCACACCCTTTATTAACATGGCTCTGATATTCGTTTTTGAAATGAGTAAAACGTTAGCGCTAATGAACCTGCAATAGTGTCACATTACATTATAAAATAACACTTTCTACCTTACATATATTTTACATAATGTGCCGTCAGGTGTCACAATAGGGCTCGCACTGTGAATAGCCATAATTCTTTTCTCAGTGAGCTTCCCAGTTTCATTGATAGTAATCATCTTTCTACCCACAATGACGAAATTTATCATCATCATGTGTCATTCCTGGAGGTGTGGGTGTAAATAATCCTACACAAATCTCGGTCCTTGACATTTCTGAATAAAACTGTTGCCGATTTCTTTCCGTGCCACAACGTCTGGGCTTCTAACATCTGTTCCTTCGGTCGCCCTCTACTTCTCCTGCCTTCAGTTTTGCCCATTGTTATGATATCTTTTTCAGTTTTTCTCTTCTCATCACATGCCCCGTGAATGACGATTGCCTTTTTGCGTATCTTTGTTACTATACTATGTTTTTTCGTTATATAGCCGTTTATCTTAATGCAAAGAAAACTAAAGTGATGACAACTGACAAAACAAACAAGGCAACTGAAATATGTATCAATGAGGAAAAACTGGAAGAAGTGGAGAGTTTTGAATATCTTGGATCACTACTAACTAATAATGGAGATACAATGAGGGAAATTAAAAGGAGGACATCTATTGCTCTTCAGAAAGTAAAACAAATGAAGAATCTGTGGAGAGGAGCAGACAGAACCACAAAAATAAGATTTTTAAGGGCATGCATCTTTCCCATCGCAACATATGCCTGTGAGACCTGGACACTTAACAAAACAGCTGAGAAGCACATAAATGCCTTTGAATGTAAATGCTATAGAAGAGTTCTCCAAATATCGTGGACACAAAAAAGAACAAATATATCTATACTACAAGAGCTTAATATTGAAGAAGGCTGGCTAGTAAAGAGGATTAAAGAGAGAAAACTTAAATATTTTGGCCACATTAAACGTCATGATAATTTAGAGAAGACCGTATTGGAAGGATACATAATGGGAAAAAGAAAAAGAGGAAGACCGAAACGAAGATGGCTGCAAGACATCGTTGATGATCTGGAAATGGATGCAGCAGCAGCAGGCCATCTTGCTCACAACCGAGAGGCCTACAGGAGTGCTGTTTGGGAGGCAAAGTTCCGCAAGGGACATGCAAAGGAATGAATGAATGAGCCGTTTATCGCTATATATGATGAAACGGTATTCTTAATTTACTTGATGGCTGCAATTGCATGTACCGATATGACGGGCTCCACTGAGGTGGCTAGAAACAGCCATCATATTATAATGACCTTGATGATGGTGATGGAGTTTTGCTTGGTACCCTCCTTGTTGTCTGCATACTCTACGTCTGCGGGCGAATTTTACTCAGGATCGCACTTCCTCTCAGTGGCAACACAGAAACGACCATTTACAATGATTTTTAATGGTACACTTGATGACGATGAGACGATGTGACATTGTGACGGTGGCATGAACCATTCCAGGGACCCTCATTTCAGGACGTAAACTTCAATGCAACCACCTAGAACAAGTTCCCGGCGCCTACTAATGTCCTAAGACTTCAACGCCAACGACATCTCCTACTATATTCTATTATAATGAGCTATTACAAACTAGTTACACATTTTATAGACTAACTAATTACAACTTCCTAACCGAAATACAAATTTCAACTCTCTCTAGATCCTAAGTCCTAACCGTCATCTTTCTTCCATCTTGTCGTCTCCTAGTCTTTTTGTCGTCTGCTAGTACTTGTCGTCTGCTCTCTTTCCTTTCTTTTTCCTGTCCGTTCAAGTGCCGCACGGTGCCTTTTTTCTTCTAGCCGAGCGACAACCAGAGAATCGGGGTTTCCCGATCATTCTGTACTAAGTTTCTCCCTTTCAAACAAAAATTACTCAAACTGTCCACTTTTAATATACTGCTACTGTTAGCTTATCTTAAACACTGCCCATTAGTTATTTTGAATGTCCATGGGATCCCCATCTTTTTTCTCAAGAATCACATCTCTGTTGCCTCCAATGATTTATTCATTTGCCTACTCCCTCCCTCCCTCTCCCTCCCTCTCTCTCTCTCTTTGAACCTTAAGTGCCCAGGACACGTGGGGCTTCCCCAAGGGTTTTCCACAAATATCTGTCCTTTGCCTTTTTTCTGCTCTTGCCCAAGTGAGCTCTCTGTTGCTCAACATCCTCTCTGTTGTTCTTTTCCATGTCTCATTTGCTCTACCCTTACTTCTGTTCCCCTGTGGTGTCCATCTTAGTTCTATTTTTGGTAGTGAGTTGTCAGTCATTCGGAGCACATGTCCCAACCATCGCCAGTGTCTTTCCTCAATAATTGCTGTCAGTGGCTTCATCTGCATTTCTGCCAACAAGATGTTATTTCTTATGGTGTTTGGCCAAAATATTTTTCTAATTCTTCGTATTCTACTAATAATCCATAATTCACATCCGTTATGCATAATAGGTTCAATATAGCACTGTAGTACTTTCTTTGTCATATCTAATGATGACATATTGCATAAGATGGGTTTCAATTTCCGAAATAGTACTTTTGCCTGGCATATATATATATATATATATATATATATATATATATATATATATTTCTGTCATACATCCTCCACCAGATGTTATCACAGATCCTAGATATTTAAATTTGTTCACTTGTTGCCGTGTTGTTCCATTGATGTTCATGTTGCGTCCTTTATCATCCTGCGTGAGCAGGACCATTAGCTTTTCCCCTTGTTTAATTCGCCAACTCTGCCCGTTTTATGAAAACACTAGGAACATCTCTGAAGTGTGGAACTTTATCTCTTTTTTTTCGCTACAGAATTATTCATCCAGTTCGTCAGAGAGAGAGAGAGAGAGAGAGAGAGAGAGAGAGAGAGAGAAGATACATTCATGCATCTGAAGTAGCTTATGTATTTTTGTTATTATACTATTTTTAACTCGCAAACACAGAAATAACTTCGCAAGAAAATTTAATAGACTAAGTTCGTTCAGACTTTTGTTCTCAAATTTCGATTTTTTGACAAACGAGATTTTTAAATTGTATTTTTGTTATTGATTGTCACTGGCTTAGAATTTTTTTTAAATATTGATTTGTTTTCAGAAGTCTTGAATCTTTACTTCTTGGCTAAGTTTGTTTGTTACAGATGGAGATTATTGATCATATAATATTGATCATATGTTGTGCAATATTTTTATTTATTGTCCGAGTTTTGTTGCAAGAGGCTGAGATATTCAAGTATGCCTTGTTTTCTCTCTTTCCTAGAGGACAGTTCAGGTTTTATAAAAGACAAGAAGACTTCTTGATAGTGCCCGGTGATTTGATTCACGTAGTGGAATATTTAAGGCGTTCTGCAATTTCTTTCATCGGCATCTTTCTTGAGCAACTTCTTCCTCTGTTTCCTGCAATTCTTAGTGTGATTGTTTTCTGTGGTACACCACGTGGTGGCAGTCGTGTGACGTGGCCAGACCATTTGATTTGTTTATGGATGTTGTGTAATATTGGTGTTACTCCAACTCCTGCCTTGATGGAGTCATTTCTAATTTTGTCTCTTCTTGTTACACTTAGTGTTCTCTTTAAATATCTTATTTCTGTCGTGATAATTTTCCTTTTTTTTGTTTTTGGCTGTTATTGACCAATTTTTTTATATTGATAGCATAGAGTTGAAAGAAAGATCGAGTTGTCCAGTCCTCATTGTTTAAAGTTTCAGCTGTGATGTTTTGTGCAAGTGCCGTCTGTCGAATGGTTTTATTTGCATTACTGCATCTGTGCTCAGTTTCGGCATTTACTATCCCAGAGGATGATATCTGAAATGCTTCACTTGTTTCAGAGGCTGATTTTTCAAGCAGATCTTTGTGGGATTTCTTCTCTGGCAAAGGTCATGACTTACTTTTTTTTTCAGCACTCATTTTCATGCTGTGGTCTTTACATGTTCATGCTGAATTATTCATGTTTTGCTGTAGGTCTTTCTGTGACGTGGCTCTAAGTGTTTGGCCGTGAACATAAATAGAGTTCATTTGCCTACTCCCCCCCCCCCTCTCTCTCTCTCTCTTTCCTCTCTCTCTCTCTCTCTCTCTCTGAATCTTAAGTGGATATGTTTTCTGAAGTGTGTTGTAAGTTTAACGTCATTATTTCTGGAGTTCGGCTATCGGGCAGTTCTGTCGTGGAATTTTTACTATGTAAATTAGCTTCTTATAGATGATGTGAATATATGTTATGAATAGTAAGCGGAATAATGCAATATCTCTGACTGACTCTAGATTTTATGATGAATAGGTCGGAGTGTACCGCATTTGTTCTAACTGTACACTGACTATTTTCATTTAGGTTCTGTACAAGCTGATCAGATGTGAACTAATTGCATACTGTTGTAAGATTTCCGACAGTCGGCATCTGTCTACTCTTTTGAATGCTTTATCTTGATCTACTTAGTCTATGTGCAGTATCTGACTGCTTGCTGGTTAAACATTTCAAAAACTGAATCACAGATGCACACATGTGTTGTTTTTTTTGTATGTGATCCTTGAAAAGGGGTTTTTCCCAAATATTAGATTGTTGTATTTTCTTGAGCTATATGTGCTCATCTCATTTTCTGCCATTCTTGTTTCTGCCCACTTTCTTCAGTCTTGCATTATTTCTTTTATTTCTTACGCCAGGTTGTAGCAGGTTATACAGTCTGAGAAGCGAAACTGTTCCAACCTCTTCTGCACATTTGATTACTTCGTTTAGTATTCCATTACATGCTGGAGCTTTGTTCATTGAGGCCTTTCTGATGGCTTCTGTGATTTCATTTAGTAGGACGTGGGGTTGGTTTTCTAATGGGCCGACTGTACTTTTATCCTTGAAGACATCAGGTGGTCTATTGACTAGTCACCACCTCTCTAGTATAAGCTGCATATCGGATCACCATTAACATTGTTCGCAATCTCTGTCAGGTCGAAGTTCTCTTGTTTTCTCTGCGCTGATCTTTCTATGAAAGATTTTCGTAGCCTAAATGTGATCGTTATTTAATGCTTAATCGCCTTCCTTCCATGACTTTATCTTTGTTTCTTCTGTTACTTTCGTATAGTGTCTTCTTGCATTTCGGTATTATATGTCTTCGTAGTCTTGCTCCTGCTTACTTCTGATCCATTCTTCATAATTTATTTTCCTTGTTTTCTTACAGCCTCTTTCACCTCATCATTGCACCATTTTGTTACTTTCATTTCTGTGTACCTTCCTTTTTTTCGTGCTTCATTTACTGATTGTAAAATGCTCGTCTAAAACTAGGCCCACTCCCCTTCCACTGATTTCGTTGGTAAGCTTATAAACAATTCTCTTATTTTCTTCTCACGTTCTCCATCCACATCCTCATCTCTGTGATTGCTTAGTTTTATTGTTTCTTCTGTTTTCTTCTTATAAGTCTAGCATGGCTTTTGCTGTGTGTTGTAATACTCGCTACCACAGGTTAATGGTCAGGACTCGAGCGCACGCTGGGTATTGCTCTTGCATCTATGATTTATTTGTTTGTTTGTTTGTTTGTTATTCCTTGTCTGTATAAAATCAATTTGGCTTCTGCCAATCAAATTATTCCATTTTCACCAAGTGCATTTCTGAGATTCTCTGTGTTTGAAGAATGTATTTGTGATGAACGTGTCATGCTGTATGCACAATTATAGAACTCTGGTACTATTTTCGTTTCTAACGCACTGTGGGCTACCGAAAGCTCTCATGTGGTCTGCTGCTTCTGTTATACTTGTTCCTGGTCTCCTATAATTATATTTTCCTCTTTGCTTAATGCTGTTTAGTAGAGCGTGATGGAGGCTGTCTGAAAACCCTTTACAGTTTTCCCCCGTGTCTGGTGCATTGCGAGGAGCACACATTTGCGAGGAGAACATATCTGCGAGGAGAACATATTTACGAGGAGAACATATTTGCGAGGAGAACATATTTACGAGGAGAACATATTTGCGAAGAGATCATATTTGCGAGGAGTACATATTTGCGAGGAGAACATATTTACGAGGAGAACACATTTGCGAGAACATATTTGCGAGGAGAACACATTTGCGAGAACATATTTGCGAAGAGCACATATTTGCGAGGAGAACATATTTGCGAGGAGAACATATTTGAGAGGAGAACATATTTGCGAGGTGAACATATTTGGACGTAGCTGTTGTCTCCTCCTTTTTCAGTTTTATTTTGATAGTTAACGATTAATTCCGATGTACATTTTTTTTCCTCAGGGATTTTGCCAGAGGCGGTTGGTTTTATGATCTTTCAAACGCCCTGCTTTACTTTCTCGTTCACTCACTCCGAGGTATATGTGTAAGTTAAGTGTGATGTACTTTTCCATAGCCTTTTACTTTTTGTGTCAGCAATTCCTATTGTTTTCATGTTCCTTTATTTATTCCCTCCAGTATGTCCTTATTTTTGTCATTTATGCCACATACGATGACACACATATGAAACAGCATTCCTGTCTCTTCGCAATTTAACGTTTCCTAATCGTGCTCCATTTATATCAGTTTATCTATTCTTCTTGTGTTTTCTATGAGCGGCACAGGGGTCGACCGCCGAAGCCCTTCTCCTTGAGCGAGCCAGAGCCCCTTTAGCAGTGGCCTCACAGCCACCGTTCCCAGCCTGTACAACCGGGGATGTGGGATTGACCTGTGTGTACGGAACATCAACAGCCCCCTCCCTTTCCTCCAGAAAAGAAGCACTCGTACCTTAAACCTGCTGGATGCAGTGCCATGCCTAGTTCCCACCTTACAAGCCAAACTTCCAGTTATTTATGAGTAATGTTATCAGAATACGGCATTCCAGGGTTTTCAAAATTCGATTACGGAAATGATTTGCTTGAAAATCTTCCGTTATGGATAAAACTTTGTTGTCAGAGACAGATAATCAGTTATTGATCAAGTTGTCTTGTCAGAGGCCGACATCTAGAGTTACTGATCAAGTTGTCTTGTCAGAGGCCGACATCTAGAGTTATTGATCAAGTTGTCTTGTCAGAGGCTGACATCTAGAATTATTGATCAAGTTGTCTTGTCAGAGACTGACATCTAGAGTTATTGATCAAGTTGTCTTGTCAGAGGCTGACATCTAGAGTTATTGATCATGTTGTCTTGTCAGAGGCTGACATCTAGAATTATTGATCAAGTTGTCTTGTCAGAGACTGACATCTAGAGTTATTGATCAAGTTGTCTTGTCAGAGGCCGACATCTAGAATTATTGATCAAGTTGCCTTGTCAGAGGCTGACATCTAGAGTTATTGATCAAGTTGTCTTGTCAGAGGCTGACATCTAGAGTTATTGATCAAGTTGTCTTGTCAGAGACTGACATCTAGAGTTATTGGACGTATGTGAATGAGAAAAGATTAATGTCTCCAATTATTGTCCAAGATGATATTTACTTATGGCTCTGTTACTTTTAGTTGCTGACTTCCACCGATTGTTTCTGCACTTCTTGGCAGTGGAGAACTTTACTAAACCTTTCAGTCCTCACTATCTTGGTGATGGAGAACGTTACCAAACTACTCAGTCCTCACTGTCTTGGGGGTGGAGAACTTTACTAAACTATTCAGTCCTCACTGTCTTGGGGGTGGAGAACTTTACTAAACTATTCAGTCCTCACTGTCTTGGGGGTGGAGAACTTTACTAAACTATTCAGTCCTCACTGTCTTGGGGGTGGAGAACTTTACTAAACCTTTCGGTCCTCACTATCTTGGTGGTGGAGAACTTTACTAAACTATTCAATCCTCACTATATCGTAAGCCTTATTTTGCTTGGAAGTGGTAGTATACTGAAGGGGGGGGGGGAGTGGGCAGCTGCTCAGGAGATATGTTAAAAGGGTGGGGTGGGGGGAGGGAATACCAAAGCGAAAATTTCGTTCCTTATCACCCAGAGTGGTCTGAATAATTAAACAGAGCATGTACGTTTTAAATGTTTTTATATGGGGGTTTTTTATATTTGGGAGAAATTTGGCTCGTCCCCAGGCATTAACAAGCCTCGGTACGCCACTTTAACCAGGTATGCCACTTTAATCAGGTACGCCACTTTAACCAGGTACGCCACTTTAACCAGGTACCCCACTTTAACCAGGTACACACTTTAACCAGTTGCACACTTCAGGCGTGTCTGATCGCCTTATTTGTCGATTAACATGCGCAGCACAGTGTTCTATCTTTATCTCTTCCTCCTGTTTTTTTGTGCGTGTATGTTCTAAATGAGGAAAAATATAGCAAGATAAATAAAGAAATAAGACGCAAATGCAGAGAAGCAAAAGAAATGTGGTTAAATGAACAGTGCAGACAGATAGAGGACTCTCATAATAAAGACAGCAAAAACATGCACAAACGAATTAGTGAACTCATAGGCAGGAAAACAAAATATACCACAGGATGCCTCAAATCAAAAGAAGGTAAAATGTTAATGGGAAATAAGACATTGTGGACAGGTGGACAGAGTATATCGGTGAGCTATATGGAGGAGAAAGACCAGAATTAACACCAGATACTGAAAACTGTGATGGACCGCCAATACTTGAAGATGAAATTATAGATGACATCAAACACATGAGGAAAGGAAAAGCGACTGGGCCTGATAATATAACAGTAGAAGAAATAGAGGCATTAGAGGAGACAGGAATAAAAATAATAACCAAGTTACTGAATGACATTTACAACAGTGGTTATATTCCCAGTGACCTGATTAAATCCACGTTTATAGCACTACCAAAGAAACCAGGTGCAAAGGAATGTGACGACCACCGGACTATCAGCCTTTCATGTCACATAACGAAGCTACATCTGAGAATAATTATGAGAAGAACAAGATAAAAATGGAAATAGCAGATGAACAGTTTGGATTTGTTGAAGGAAAGGGAACACACAATGCCATTTATGCTTTGCGAACACTAACAGAAAGAGCTTTAGAAGTACTGAAATTATGTAATGAAATTATTAAAATGCTTGAAGACATCAGTATAGACGGCAAAGACCTGAGGATTGTAAAACATCTATACTGGCAGCAAGAAGCAACAGTTCGAGTTGAAAATAGAATTGGAAAATATCAACCTATAAAACAAGGGGTGCGACAAGGATGTGTACTATCTCCAGACCTTTTTTCTCTGTATAGCGAGAATATTCTAAGAACAATCATCACAGAACCAGGCATAAAAATTCGAGAATACAATATTAACAACCTTCGGTATACTGACGACACAGTACTGATAGCTGAGAACCAACAAGACCTGCAAAATCTCTTGGATAAAGTCGCCAAAGAAAGTGAACAGAAAGGCCTTACTTTGAACATCAAAAAGACAGAGACTATGGTTATATCTAATAAACAGAATCCACCAGCATGCAGTATACAATTAAACGGAACTATTCTAAAGCAAGTGCAGAAATTCAAATACCTTGGAGCAGTAATAACTTCAGATGGGAAATGCACAACAGAAATTAGGAACAGAATAGGCAAAGCAAAGACTGCATTTCAGAGAATGAGAAACATATTAGCTAACACATCTTTATAAATGAATGTTAGAAAACGAGTCCTAAAATGCTATATTGAACCTATCTTGTTATATGGAAGTGAATCATGGACAATAGGCAAGTCTGCACAAAAATCATTGGAAGCAGCAGAAATGTGGTTTATTAGAAGTATGTTGCGAATCCCCTGGACACCAAAAATAACTAATGAAGAATGTAGTAGAAGAGCTGGAGAGACAAAAAACCTTGTCAAAGAGATAAGAGAGAGACAATGTACTTTCATAGGACATGCAATGAGAAGAGGGGAAATTGAAAATATTATAACAACAGGAAAAATAGAAGGAAGAAGATCAAGAGGAAGACCAAGAGAAATGATACTGGACAATCTGACGGGATGGTGTGAAAGGAGATCACCAACTGAACTGATGGCCTGCATGAAGGATCGGGTACTCTGGAGAAGCATAATAGCCAACGCCAGTAGGCACGGCACCTGATGATGATAATCATCTAACGGGTTTGTTTATTTTGATGCACTGCATGTTTATTTTTCAGCATTAAATCCCCCTGACATCTTTCCTGAATAATCTGAAAATATACCTGGAACTCGATTGAATTTCCATTCCCTCACATATATCTTCTTGTATGCGTTAAAAAATATACATATTAATGTGAAGTTTTATGTATCTTTTGTAGACATTCTGAAGGTTACTGTGACCAGCCACAAATAGGAATTCATTGTTTAGCCTACTTTGGTTGATGTTTACCAAAGCACAGTAGCGGTCGCGTTGATCGTAGCTTCGGGATAATTTCTATGTCTAACATTTGTTGTGATTTTTTGCTTTTTTAAAACAATATGATATAGTCGTTATGTAGGGAACAGATAAGCTCATAGTTACCTGGGTTGGTTGGCAACCCTAAGAGTGGGAATAATGGGTCAGTTACCGGTCAGTTTTCAGAGGTGCGCAACTCTGAGAAAATATCGGATTACTGGGCCAGTATGTAAAGAATACATGATAGAATTTGAATAGCCTGGGATTGTATACGCTGAGTGGATCAGGGGAGGATCATGTCGTTTGAGAGCGTATGAGAGTGTATTTCGTCTATGGATAAACATGTAAGTGTTAAGTTAATATCGGGGTTTATATTTCTGTCATGTGAACGTGTGCAAGGCTGTGCTGTCATCTCCGATCCATTCCTGATCCACGTAGGTGTGATTAGGATAACTGAAGGGTACATGAATAGTTATACATTTTAGTGTAACATATTTGTCTATGTAAGATTTAGAAGTTTTTTTGGTAATGTGCAGTGATGGCTCATGTGTGCATATACATACGTATTGCTGAAATTTATGAATATATATTGCAACAATTATTGCCAGTTAGTTCCTTATAAAACATCAGATACTCAATCATTTAATGATGAAGATTAGAGGTTTTTGTATGAATATGTACAAGGGGTTAAAATTGATTCTTTAGAAGTTTCACTGTCGATCAAGATAATCTAGGAATCTGAATATTTAAGGAAATCATTATTATGATTATATTGTTAACGATTTAGGCGATGAACAACATAGAAAATGAATATCCTTTGTTTGATTGGGCTAACCACATAAACAAATTATTTACGTCAATATAAGTTGATATGATTATTTGAAGAAGCATTATTGATTGTGTTTGTTTTTTATTCCACTGGTGTAGTTGTGAATTTGTTAATATGTGTAACCTTCAACCTTTCATTTACCTATAAAGATAAAATACCAAGAATAAATATACAGTATAACATATTATAAATAGCAGACAATTATTAGCGCCACTAAAATATTATTTTCCCAAAGTTGATATTTGGAATATTTCTTGTCCGACAGTTTGTTGGTTAGATGAAACGACTGAATGCTATATCTGGCCGATGCGTTGACTGTTGTCTGAATTTTCAAGTGTAGGCTGTTATATTTTGTATATTCTGTCTCATGTGAAAGCCGAGACAGATTTTAAATCATTAAAATACTTCAGATCCAGACAGACAAACACTCAGTTTTTGCCAAATATTACGTCAGAATACAGTTTCTCATTTTCTCCATATATTCAGCACTTTTTAATGTATTATCTTGTTATGACATCATAAGATGTAAAAAAAATATATATATGCACGTGTTTGTTATTTTTAAACGGTAAAATTTAACTTTAAGCATAAACCTGGGGAAAAGTAATTTACAAGCGTGCATATGCTGGTAGGGCCTCACAGTGCATAACTTACATCCCTCTATATATAATTTCCTTGGTCTGAACGTACGCCTTCTCTATGTTCGCGTATCTACCAAGAATCAGATGGCGTGTATTCCGCGAATAAACAAAATTTCGCATGCTTGTGCGATTATCGAAACTTGTGATCAGGAAATCACCAACACCCGATTTCCTGGTCGGCATAGTTATTGATTTGATAGAACGAGTTAGTCACAGCTTGGAGGAAGCCAGGCAGACTATAGATTCAACAATAGCTATGCTAGAGATAGTTCAGAGTTCTGCCATGATCTAGGAGTATATATGAAGTCACTGCTGATGAAACTATGAGCACTAACACCATATCCCTATGTGCCTCTAAGGCATGACAGGCTTACCTTTACCGGTTTTTTTTTTTACTGATGCAAACTGTCACTCACTCCATAGCACAACAGTTTGTACGTGAAAGTGGCTTCCTTTGATTTTTGGGGATAAGAGGACTTTTTTTTTCTTTGGTCAATATTGTTGATATTTGTTTCCGACAGTGTTTAACGTCACTTAAAGGTTTTGAAAGCTATGCGCAAGTTTAATTTAAAAAAAAACAAAACTTTCATTTCCTCTCCCCTCATTTTTGACGAGCTACGGCTGTAACAAAAAAAATGTTACCAACACAGTATATATCTGTACAAATATGTACATGAACTAGAGTTTAAATAACCTGCTGTAAACAAACGGGGCAAGAACTAGGGAAAAAGAAATTTACCACCGAAAAGTGACCGCATTCCCTGTGTCAGAATTTACTGCAGAATTAGTAGTCGATATCGTGTGATTCCCTATGTCTAATAAATTGCTTAAGTTTTCTTGGTTTGTTCCTGTATCATTACTTACAGTTTGTTACGGTTTTACACGACATAGACGAAATATGTACATACATATCTAACATTGTCCTGTTTTCTGCGTGAATCGAAATCTCATTTTCTGTTTTACATTTGGTACAAGCAAGGGAAGTAATTCCGTGTTTTCTGATTTTTCTAAATCCGACATAATCCCTACCTTGTTGCTTGTGTCTGTGATGAATGCGATGGAGACTATACAATACATTTGTTTCCCCTGCCATTTCTGACAGCTCTAAAGCTATGTTAATAACTGTGAATCGGAATATTAGTTCCATTTTGTTTTCTTCGGTAACACATGAAAAAAGTGAATTTTTTAAAAAAAAGAGAGAGAGAAGAATGAGAAAGCAATATTGCCACGGAATTCTATATAAAGATGTGAATTTTGTCTGCGGGGCGGTTGAAAATTTGCATCTGATGACATTGAACACAATATCGCTGCTCCTTATCTTCTGTTAGAGTTTCCAATCTTCCAGTCCCAGAAGATATGAACAAAGATGATGCGAGATCAAAACCCGAGTAACTAAATACCTGGTAACGAGGCGTGTGGTAAGAGAAACACGTGTCTCTGACTCAAGGCACATTTGTCTACATTACTTACGTAAAAATCTCTTTCCTCAAAGACGACCAGAGCAACGAAAACATTGAATTGTTTTTAGGGCCAAAGCAGAAAATAAATTGCTGCTTGATGTATACTGGCGAGGTTTCTGGCCTGTCGTATATTCTTGTTAGCAGACAGGGGACTCCGGTCTGTCGGGGAAGTTGTCGCGTGGGCAGCCATGAAACTCTTTTTCTTTGTACAGGAGGTGGTCGCATGCGTTGCTTTGATTAACAAAATGAGTTTTTGGTAGGCAATTCTTAATTTAGATGTATCCAGGCGGTGTTAGTTTATCGGATGGTAAAGATTTCTGGAATCAAAATTGCGGCTGAAATTTGAAAATAAAAAAGTTATACTAGTAAATAGACTTCGTTTTCTGTTCATCCGCTGCCTACTCTTCGTAATATCACATTTTCTGACATGCATGTAAGCTGGTTACGCCGGCATACCTCGGTTTTCAGGTATAAATTTTCCACATTCGCAGGTCGTTTCATCCGATCACCCGTTTGTCAGGTACCCATTTACTGAAACGTGATGTAAGAAATCAAAACGATAGCGGTATTAGCACACCTTTCTATTTATGTGGGGAATGAAAGGCAAATTGGAGAGCTTTAAAGCTGCTGTAGAGGTGATAAAAACCAGGCTTTCACCACTTCCGGTTATTTTACCGCCATTGTCAGCGAAGATTATTTATAGATTTCTGTTTACTGGGTGTAAACAGCAGGAACCGCTGGGTTTGGCTGTGTTAGAAAGCCCGGTGAAATATTTATGCCACGGAAAACTTATCTGTATAGATGATTCCTCAAGTGCACTCGTAAAGGCCAGTCAGTCAGTCATTCATTCAGACAGTCGGTCAGTCAGTCATGTCCTTTGCGGAGCTTTGCCTCCCTAACACCTCTTCTGTAGGCCTTTCGTAAGGATCAGTTAGTCATTTGCATGTTCCTTGTGAAACTTTACCTCCTTAACAGCTCTCCTGAAGGCCTCTCATAAAGGTAACTAGCCAAAATTAGACCAAACTGCAACACATTTTTGAAACTGCTGGTGCTGCAGTATGTGGCAGCATGTATACTCATCTTCTCTATTTACCACCTCCCCCCCCCCCTCCTAAAAAAAATAGGAAGAGGCGGAGAAGGAGAGAGCAGAAAAATAAACATTGTAATGTATTCTTCAACTCTCCAAACATTCATTTCTTGTCTGCGTGCTATGTTAAATGGCATGGAAGTTTTGTTTTAAACAGTTGTAATCAACATTTTCTAAGCTGTTTTGGCTTAATCTCTTAGCGAACATGTGGCAAAGTGATAATGAGTTATTCATTTAAAAAAAAGAAATCTATTATAATCTTGAACACATATTAAACTACTAGTATTAATCACGTTTTTCATCTTTCTGTTTATATAATTGCTTTAGTTTAGTTTAGTTTCTTTCTCCAAACAATATATAGCAATTAATGCACTAATTAATGAATGCTTATGTGTCAGTATATTGCTCTTAAACATTTGAAATATATAAACTGTTCACGTCTGATTGGCGTGGCCAATAGGAAGCTACAGATGTAGATGCCCACCAACTGAATCCTGAAACCATAAATCCCGGTATTGATTTTTTTTTTGTCTCTTTGAAAATCCCCCGCTATCAGTCTGAACCAAAACATTCGCAGGATTACCAACACTAACAGCGCAAGACGTTTCTGATTTACGGTGAACTAGTTTCCCACTGACTGCAGGCAATTGTTTACAGTTCCATTAGCCTGTCAGTCCGGTGTAACAGCCTGCTAGTAGACCACCACAAACGCCATCAGTCGCTCTAATCGCGTTTGAAATATGGCGCGGTCTCTCATTGTTGCTACAAATGTCTGATCATCTCAGTCTTAAAGGATTAAAGGATTCTGATCTTTGTGTGGCAAGGGTGTGAATGTGTGTGTGCGTGTGTGTGTGTGTGTGTGTGTGTGGCAAGGGGTGGCAACGTTAGTTTTAGCATTCCAAAACATCAGAGGTTCTCAACCAATAGACAAATGACTCCCCGGGGGAAGAGTTTTAAGTCCTTCTCTTATTTGCTAAAGTGTCAACATTTCCATAATTATCACTGAAAGAAAATGGTGGAAGTAATCCTTTGCGGAGAAAGTGGTGGAAATAATCCTTTCTGGAGAAAACAGTGGAAATAATCCTTTCTGAACTATGATTTAATACGTAGCTTTTAAAAAAATGTATATCATGGGCTGAAAAGCAAGAAGCAGGAGGAGAGAAGTTGAGTATTTGGATTATTATTGCACGGTAGATACAGATATTGGTCCACGTAAGAAATAAAGTAATTTTATTTGTACACACTCGATAATGACGACGTTCTTTTACACACACACACACACACAAAATTCACTAACATTTAACAATAAATTGTGTTACGTAATTTTTACAACACCAAAGTGCTGTACGTATTCGTTTTTAAAAAGATACTTTAAAAAATATTTTTAAAAAACTAACACATTATGTAATCAAAATAATGATATAAACAGTAATTACTGAACTAAAAATTGCGAGTCAAAGGAAGGTATGCCCACTTGATAAGTAAGGCGAGGCCCAATAACAGTGAAGACTGAAGACCAGTGACTTCTTGAACAGCTAAGATTCCACGAGACATCTACACTATTCTACAAAGTTTTTTTAAAAATCGAAACAATAAAGATGGATATTTTGAATTCTGACGGTCATAGTTTACATTTTTTTTTCATTTTGAAAGAAAGAAAGAAAGAAACAAACAAGCACATAAACAAAGACGATTTTTTTTTTGTTCTCTTGGTCTTCCCTTGCCTCTCGTCCTATTTATCTTTCTTGTTTTTATGATGTTATCAAGCCTTCCTCATCTCAATGAATGATGAGTGTTATTTTCATGTGGATTTAATTAGGTTCTTATCTATATTTGCATTTTTTTTCAGACAAAAATAAGTAACAGAGTTTTAGTGAAGAGAGAGGAAGAGAGAAGAGAGAGAGAGAGAGAGAATGACAAAAAGAGAGGAAGACAGAGATAGAGAGAAAGAGCGATAAAGAGGTTGAGAGAGGGAGAAAGAGAGAGAGAGAGACCAAGTAAGAACAAAAGTATAAAGAACAACAAAATAATACGATTAGAATAAGGCAGGTTATGTATGTATTTTACTAGGGTCACAGTGTCCAAGCTCTCCACGACGGCCGAGCTTGTGTAAAGCGGTGGGCACCCTTTTTAACTCCGTCCATCCCAGAAAAAAAGGGTAACACTTCCTTCCATAATTGGCAATGTCTCCGGCCTTCTTCTGGATTTTTTTTTTTTTTGGCGAAGCATTTCCAGCTTGAAGCGTCTCCCAACATTTTAAAGTCCAGTTGTCAGGTTCCTCCCCTGAGATGAACCCGAATTTCGTTGCTTCACCCTCTCTATAACTCAGAACACACAACACCCAATAACTTAAGTCAGTTCCAATTTAAGATTCAACTTCATTGGATACTATACTGGGGAGAGTTGTCCACTTGTTGGGGGGGGGGGGGGAGAGTTGTCCACTTAAACACTTCTTACATTCTAAAGAAAACAATAAGCTACAGAGCAGCATAATACGCTATAAACAGTGCAAAGGGAGCGACCGCCCAGGTCTTCATAAGGGTCAACATCGGTGACCCAAGAAAAACAAAAACGTCAGCCTAGTTTTGTCCGCCCGCATCCAGCGCCCAGCATGGATACATAAACACATATGGCGATATGAATACATAAACAAATATGGCGATATGAATACATAAACAAATATGGCGATATGAATACATAAACAAATATGGCGACCTTCCATCTCTTAAATGGAATTTGAAGAGATAACTTCTAAAAAAGATGATACTATTATTTAGACAAAATCAGTCGAAAGAATAAGCTGTAAACATCACATCAGTTTATCTTAAGTTGTAAACATCACATCAGTTTATCTTAAGTTGTAAACATCACATCAGTTTATCTTAAGTTGTAAACATCACATCAGTTTATCTTAAGTTGTAAACATCACATCAGTTTATCTTAAGTTGTAAACATCACATCAGTTTATCTTAAGTTGTAAACATCACATCAGTTTATCTTAAGTTGTAAACATCACATCAGTTTATCTTAAGTTGTAAACATCACATCAGTTTATCTTAAGTTGTAAACATCACATCAGTTTATCTTAAGTTGTAAGCATCACATCAGTTTATCTTAAGTTGTAAGCATCACATCAGTTTATCTTAAGTTGTAAACATCACATCAGTTTATCTTAAGTTGTAAACATCACATCAGTTTATCTTAAGTTGTAAACATCACATCAGTTTATCTTAAGTTGTAAACATCACATCAGTTTATCTTAAGTTTTGAACATCACATCAGTTTATCTTAAGTAAAAGGAAAGAGGAAAAAAGAAAATGCAGTGCCTGACCAGAAGAGCCGTATTTCCTTTTCTGCCTGCCAGCTCTTCCCGTCCGCTTTTTTAAATTCTTCCTTATATTATACCATCATTCATTACTATACACAAATAACGTAACAAATTTTGAACTACTTAACGTCAGCTACAATAGTTTCACATTCACAGTACACAACTCCTAGTCATCCATATTTTATTTGGACATCCCGTGATGACCTACACGTGCTTCTTAAAAAAAAAATGGCTTCCGCTACACATTTACTATTTGCCCCTTGCGTCAGTTCCCTTGATTTTCCACACAGGGAAGAAGTACTGTATGTATATCTCTTCTTCAACACTCCCGAGAACTCTTCATTGCTCATATAATTCTGACTCTGCTGCTACTGCTATTTCAGCAAAGGATAACTGTTAGAACTATGCTAACAGACGCTATATCTCCTTGGCTACGCAGACAAAGTTGGTTCAAGAAACTGCTTACGGACCCATTCCTACTCAAAGTACACTTGGATACACAGAATCTTATAACCCACTTGAATGCGTGATTCTAATTCTGGGAATCACACAAAGAAAACCCGTCTTAAACAAGGGAACGCCAGGTCATGTTTCCTCACTGAAGGGTCCCCGGTCACTCTATCCTGACTACCTCGCACGTCAGTCTCTGCCCCGCCAAATTTGTCTCTTAAATTGTGTGACGCGACCGTTCAACACTTGTAAGACTGTAGTAACATACTACAAGAGGTGCTACAGACAAGTGGGACAGTGTTTACAAGCTATGCTTAACCAGCTGTGATAGGCGAGCTTTACCTCAAACAAAAATGTACTCCTGTCATACATTCGTATAAAAACAGCTGAACATAATAGTGTTGCCATTTGAACTGTAAGTATATTTATGCTATGTTTGTCATGCAACTCTGATAAGCTCATATTAAATATCTCCCACCATATGAAAGCTGTGGGTGGTGGTGGGGGTGGGGGAGGAGACAGTGTCGGGCGTTTTTTATCCTTTGAAAATGAACTTTAGGTCACTTTATTCCTTCGTGTAAAGCCGTAATGTGGTCTGCTGGGAAAACCGGGCTCTTGGACATTGCTGTGTGGCTAGTATTCGGTGATTTATAAGCTGACCACGGTGTAGCTAGTATTCGGTGATTTATAAACTGACCACGGTGTAGCTAGTATTCGGTGATTTATAAACTGACCACGGTGTAGCTAGTATTCGGTGATTTATAAGCTGACCACGATGTAGCTAATCTAGGCAGCTTGTAAACTGGTTCCACATTGCTCTGTGGATTTCGTCATCAAATGTAGGCAAGGGAAAAATATATCTGTCCATCATTTACGATGTTTCAACCCGGTGGTATTTTTTTTTCCAACAACAGTTCAGATGGATGAGACAGTAGGCATTTTTTTTTTGCATTCTTCTCTCTCTCTTCCTCTCTCTCTCCCTCCCTCCCTCCCTCCCCCTCTCTCTCTCTCTCTCTTCTTATCTGATCGGATTTGGTGTACTGCAGTACTGGTTGTACTAATAGCCTGATCAGATTGTGTGTACCTGATGTACCAATGTTTTGATTTCACTTTTGGATGTAGCACATTTTATGAAAAGTACGTACAACTTGGTTTAACATTAAAGAATGGGCCTTTCAGGGGTGCACTCTGTCGCCTTACTTATTTAACTTTTATACTGAAAATATAATGAGGAATTTTGGAGAAGATGTAGACAAAGAATATTATGATGCCATAAAAATTGAAGGTTATGAAATACCAGATATGCTGGTGACACAGTATTACTGTCCACGGCACAAAAAGGAATGGAAAAATTGTATCAGTCCGTAAGAACAGCGAAGAGCAAAACCTTTATCTTAATGCGAAGAAGACTAAACTGATGACAACTGACAAAACAAATAAGGCAGCTGAAATATGCATCAGTGAGGAAAAATTGGAAGAAGTTGAGAGTTTTTAATATCTTGGATCACTACTAACCAATAATGGAGATACAATGAGGGAAATTAAAAAGAGGACATATATTGCTCTTCAGAAAGTAAAACAACTAAAGAATCTGTGGAGAGGAAGATACAAAACTACGAAAATAATATTTTTAGGGGCATGCATTTTTCCCATCGCAACATATGCCTGTGAGACCTGGACACTTAACAAAACAACTGAGAAACACATAAATGCCTTGAATGTAAATACTACAGAGGAGTTCTTCAAATATTATGGACACAAAAAAAGAACAAATATATCCATTCTACAAGAACATAATATTGAAAAAGCCTGGCCTGCTAAGAGGATTAAAGAGAGAAACCTTAAATATTTTGGACACATTAAACGCCATGACCATCTAGAAAAGACCGTCTTGGAAGGGTACATAATTAGAAAAAAAGAGGAAGACCAAGGCGAAGATGATTGCAAGACATCGTTAATAATCTGTAAATGGATGCATCAGCAACAGGGCATCTTGATTACAACCGAGAGGTCTACAGGAGAACTGTCCGAGAGACAAAATTACGCACGGGACATTCAAATGACTGACTGACTGACTGATTGACGTATATAAAACGTGTGCTTCGCTCATACTACTATTATTTCATTTAAGTCATCAGACGTCTTGCCGGTAGACGTTGATTGTCATGATACTCCATAATTTCTATCAACTTTACTGATAATTTTTAAAATGGCACCGTCTTTGACTGATCTTAACCTTCTCTTTGACCTTCTACTGCTTCTCTTCTAATTTGTCTATGGGGTTTTTATGAAGTATTCAAATCACGCCTTTCTCATATGAGCAGTAAATATTGCTACTTTTATATAATTTTGCTACATTTTTTCTCTTAGACTAAAAACTACCGATGCTTCTCTTTGATACTCAAATAACTATATAGTATTTAAAGCTAAAATAATTGTAATCGATCTCTTTAGACTGAGGTTAGAAACTGTCTGCGAGTGTAGTATAGCTTTCCTAGAAATAGAACATCCGTGGAAACCTTGACATGTCTTTAATTAAAAGTAACTAGGTCATTAATAATAGACTGCTGGGCATCTAGTCAATAATTCAGACTCCATAATAGTAGCTTAAGTTAAAAAAAAAGATTCAAAATATTGTATTTTACTTTGATAGTGACCCGCTCACTTCTAAAGGTTCATGAATACACTCCATTTTTGCCAAGATCACAGGGCGTTCAGATATTATTTTCAGTTTTTACTAAATGTAATGTATTTTACACTGTGAAAGTTTTGTTTTTCTATGTCAGACATACGTTCCTAGATCTGTCTCGTATTGTACCGGCTAAATATGTGACTTGTGGATCCACTGTTGCCTGCTCTATCCTAGAGGAGACTTCTACCTGTATCTCTCCTCAGATGGCATGTGAAAATAACTGTAAAGAAAGAGTTAAGGCGTTAAAAATTGTTGCATAAAATGGTGAAACTGAAAAACAGTATTCACTTCTCGCAGAAACGTATGCGCCATGATAGCGCAGGCTTGTCAGCACAGTATTTTAGTTATTCTTATGATTATGATGTTGATGATGATAATGATAATGATGATGACGACTCGATTGATGAAGGGTAGTGGCACGGTAGTTCTCGATCATCATCATCATATTCAGAATACTGTTTCCATCAGTGAATTTCCAGGATTAATGTTAAGGATTGGAAGTCTCAGTTGCTAAAATATATCTAGAGAAATGTTCCTGAACACATAGAGACTTCCCAAATATAACTCCATAGAGCAATGAAGATAAGCCATTATTTCCCCACAACCTCAGACAAGCAAGTTTCGAGTAAGACCATCCGCTACAGTGTTTCCAAACTTTCTTTTGTTACAGTATTTTCAAACTTTCGTCTGTTAGAGTAACTTCAAACTTCTGTTTGTTAGTAGTATTTTCAAACTCCTGCCTGTTAAAGTTTTTTTCCCAGTCCCGTCTGTTACAGCAGTTTAAAACTTCCATCTGTTACAGACTCTGGTCTTCTCAAACTTCCATCTGTTACAAACTGTGGTCTTTTCAAACTTCTGTCTGTTACAATGCTTTTAAAATTCCGAATGTGGAGCAGGTCTAATACCCGTGTTTTTCGAAGTTTGAGTAAGGGACTCTCGTACAGTATTTTCAAACCTTTAAAATATGAATGGTGGCCATTTACCCCATGTTTTATATCCCCAAAGACTTCATACACAGAGCAGTAGTTTCTCAAATTTTTATACACAAGCAGGACTTTTCCCCAAAACACACGTAAACCCCGAGCCACGTTCTTATAGCCGATACCTTAGCCGCTTTTGCGTAAAATATGGCACTTAGTGCCAAATCGATAATGCAGCTGGAATAATACGATAACGCGTCATAAGTATTCCACGGTCCACAAAATGAGAACCACTGTCACAGGGCTATTATGCTGTCCCGAAGAATTCGCATGTATTCAATTAAGCAGGCAGGCATGTTAACGACAGAGGACTTGTCAGATCGGAAGCATGTGAAGTGTTCTCTTTAAGCATAAAAAATATTGAAAGAAACAGATTTATTTGTAGTAATAAGCCATTACCTTAATTTCATTTACATAATTTCATTTGCTTCCCACTTGACTGATTGTTTCCCGTATTCTTTTTAAACATAAAATAAGAAATATGGAAGACAGGGATTTCTTTGTATTAATAAGGCATCTGAATATTTCGGCTTTCACATTTTTTTTTTTCAAGCAGTAAACTAAAGAGAAAGGATGGGAACAGCTCATGCATGCATATAAAGGTAAGGTAAAGGTAACCCTGTCATGCCTTAGAAGCAGATGGTATTAGTGCCCATATATTCCTTGACCTGTCAGCACACTAGAGAATGATGTGGTCAGCATCACGCCTGGACACCTTTCCTTCCCCAACTCCAGAAGAAGTCGGGTACCTATTTCTACAGGTGGGTGACTGGGGCACCTCTGGCCGGATTCGAACCCCAGACCTTCGCCATGAGAGACCAGTGAAGTACATAAAAATAATAGGTAAAGTTTACTACTTTAGTAGTAAGTAACTGTGAAACAGGTATTGACTGGGTACATGGGACCCAACTAGAAGATCTTGATTTTGCTGATGACATAACTCTTATCAGTAATAATGTGAATTCCATGCAAGAAAAAACAGATAGCCTATCTTCACTGGCTAGCAAAATAGGACTTGAAATTAACAAGGACAAAACAAAAATAATGAAAATTCCCATTAATCAAAATGACAAAATACACATAGTAGGGACAGATATTGAAGAAGTCAATCAATTTGCATACCTTGGCAGCTACATAGACCAGGATGGTGACACTAGAAAGGAAGTTAGGATCAGAATTGCAAAAGCAGCATCAATCTTCAAGAATCTTGAGAACATATGGAATTCAAAAGTTATAAGCACAAAAACCAAGTTAAGACTATTCAATTCAAATGTAATATTCACCCTCATTTATGCATGCGAAAGCTGGAAAACAACTAAAGAAACAGAAAAGAAATTAGACTCTTTTGAAAACAAATGCCTAAGGAAAATACTCGGCATCAAGTGGAATGAATTCAAGAACAATGCAGAGATAAGACAGATGACTGAACAACAACCAGTCTCACGGGTGATCAGGAAAAGGAGATGGGCATATGTTGGTCACTTGATGAGAAGAAATGATCAGAGAATCCCAAAACAAGCTATCAAGTGGAACACAACAGGCCGAAGAAAAAGGGGCAGACCGCGTGAAACTCTGAAGAGGACATTATTAAGAGAGGCCAAGTTAACAGGCATAAAATCCTTTGTTGAGGTTGAAAGACTCGCCGAAGACAGGAAAAATTGGCGAACTACTTTGCGAGCCCTATGTGACGTCTAACGGCACGGGAAGGATATAAGATATAAGATATAAGTAACTGTGAAACTGAGGGAAAAAAACAATTCCCCGTCTTTGAGAAGATACCAGCGGTTAGACTGTTAAAAACACGCCAAATCACCTCTGTTATGTCGCAGAATGTTATAGTTATCATTCGCGACTAGAGAATGTTATAGTTATCATTCGCGACTAGAGAATGTTATAGTTATCATTCGCGACTAGAAAATGTTATAGTTATCATTCGCGACTAGAAAATGCATCAAACATATTCAAAGATCTAAGAACGCTCAAACTGATGGAGAAAATATTGGAGGTGATGCTTAACGTAAGTTCTGAATAAACTGTAAAGTATAAGAGAAGAGGCAACAAATGAAAACTAAAATGAGAGGAAAATTTAATACAGGTATCAAAATGACTTTTCTGGAATATTTTTGGCGTGTGTTGTTCTTTTTAGCATCTGTGATAGAATATCTCGCAGTGTTCTGAAATGTCAATAACAGTGTTCAGTGTTGCTAGAAAGAAAACGTATTTTCAAGTGCAAGTATTTGGAAAATGTTACGCATTTTCATATTCAGTCATTTGGAAACCGTTATTTCTGTATTCGGCTCTTTCTGCAAGAACCCTTGACTTTACTTTCAACGGAAGAGTTGGCGGGAAACACGAAGTCTGTTTTCTGAGTGATTAATTTCGAGAGAAGGTTTAGTCTGTCTGGTCTGGTACTTGATGTAGCCAAGGATCTTTGTAGTGAGATTATAAGGAATAGGTGGCCATGTGATGTTGAGTTTGTAACACGCGAAAGACCGTTCAGTCACTCTGACAGAGGTAATTCCAACTGTTATAGAGCTGATATCATTGAACAAGGAAGGTAAGTCTGAGAGATATGGGATATTTAGGACAAAAAATATGCTAATGACCCTAAAACAGTAAGTTCTTAACAAGAAAACTAAGGGAATAAAACATAATTCTAAAGTAGTGGAGATGTGATTTTGGTGACAAATTATGTAAGCCATCAGAAGAAAAAACAAAACATAAAAATGAAGTTATCAGAGAAGTTTCAAAACAATGCAAACTATATAAGTTATAAAACAAAACAGAACAAATTCTTCACACAGGTCATGAGAGGACAGGAATTAGAATAACTGAAATCATGTAAGACAAGCGCAGGTAATAGCGAGTCAAAAGAACAGAGAACCATGTTCAAATCACCGTTGATCGCAACCGTTACGGGAGTTCGTATAATGGCAGCCTACGCATGCAGGATCACGAAGCAGATCAAGACGGGGGGACAGTCGTCCTGTATGAAACTGGAGTCACCATCTGACGAAAGAAGGTCAAGAACAGAGGCAAATGAAGACGAACTTTATCTGCTGTGATGATGCTTAATGCCTCGGAGTGATAGAGAAGAAGGTTGATGGATGTCGCTTGATGCATGTTTTGTAGTATGCAGAAAGGATCACATGTTCTTCACAGACTGAGATGCTTGACCGTGTCCGGTGTTCCAGTCAGATAATTCTATCCCAGGAGTAAAATTATAGAAATCTAAATAACGTTGTCATGGTTGTTCGGGATTATTTATATTGCTTCTGCACCAGCTGCTGAAATACAACATACACGCGACTTAAAAACTGCAAATAAATGTATACGAAGTCATTGCTGTAAAGGTGTGGAAATGTTCTTAAAGGTTAAAAAAATGTCAGGAATAAATAATGTTTATTCATGTTAAAAAAGTAGTAAAACTTCATCCTACTATTTCAGCCTTCAAGAACTAGGAGACACTAACTCATTCTCCTCTACTCTACTGCAGCAGACGCAAATGCACGTTAGCTTCAGTTTTTTTAAAATCTGTTCTTTATTTCCTTCTCCCATTTCATAGCCCTCAAATTTCTAACATCTGTCTCTCTCAATCTCTTCCTCTCTCATTTGCTCATGTTGTGCCGTTTCTGTAATTTTCCTGCACCAAAAGATCCTAATTTCTGCCCTCTAAATTTGAATAGTATACACACACGCGAGTAATACCTTTATGGGACTCATCAATTATTGTCAGATTTGGGCAGTATTGTGCGGTTTTATCGTCAGACTCATGTTCCTAAATGTCCACAAATCACGAAAATGAACCGTCTGTGTAGGCAGTGCTATTCCTGTCCTGCCATTTTCATGTTGCTAAACTTTCTCATTGCTAAAAGCCACACGCATGAATTGACTCGGTGTTTATGGTAAAGATTGTCTTGGAAGAAAGCTTTTATGATATAATTCGTCTGTACGAGGGGCTGCTGAAAAGTTATCGGCCCGACCTGCGTCCCAGAATCTAAGCGTAATTTTGCCACGATAACTGGAAAGATATAATAATAATAATAATAATGTAAAGTGCCAAATTTGCAATATCATAACCCTAATATGTGACCTTTGTTCAGATCAATGACAAAATGATGTTAGAGATACGAATAATGATGACTGCGGTAAAACTAGTTCTAGTAAAAAAGCTAGACAGACGTGTATGGTTCAGTTTCACAAGAAGATAAAACGAGTGAGGAAAATCGATAGGAACGAGAGCAACAGAAAGTAAAATGAGTACATATAAACGAAGAGCGTACAACCATCCAATATTTCGGCAAATGCCTTACCACTTACAAAAAAAAGAAAGAAACGACAAATGAAAACACGAAAAACAGATAAACAACTAGCACTTAGCTCTGATGGTATTGTAAACCTAGCCAGTGCTAGATATAAAATGGGGACAAGTAGGGAAGGGACAGGACCAAAAACCCAGCTGCAACCCACAAATCAATGGCCTAATGTACTACCGTACTGGGTGGCCAGGCTCAGGACCCATCTAACCGACAACCCAGGATTTCCCCTCCACGGATACTTTATGCCAGTTATGCAGCATATTACATGCATTCACACAATTTACAGGACATGCAATACACATTACCAAATCAAGCAATTAAATCAATCAATATATATATATATATATATATATTGATTGATTTAATTGCTTATATATATATATATATACATATACATACACCATATTAACGTCACATAGACATAGCATGCACAGTACATCAACATGCATCATTATGAGTGAAAACAAATATGACATCAATATAATGTATAGCTCTAAGTATCAAGTGAAATCATATGGACCCAATTGCCTGGATTTTCCTGTCCTTCATAAGCAATACACACATTCTTCTATATTGTGCCAACACACTGAATATCACAACATATCTTCTCTTGTGCTAACGCACTGAATCATCACACATGTCACCCCCTTTGTGCAAACGCATTGAATCATCACAACATATCTCCCCCTTGTGCCAATGCACTGAAATATCACACATATCTATCGGTGGTGCCTCACCTCCCATCTCCAGGAATTACCATGTAGAAATGCACATCATTGATCGTGCAGGCGCTTGCTGCCAGGCAAGTATTATCCATGCAAATGAAACATGATGGACCTTGATGTGTACCCATCCAAAATATATGATGAATATCACCAGGAATCAGAGCATCTTCATACAAGGCGAGAATGACATAATCTACAGCACGTTATGATTCCACACTACATTATCAAACAGTGTGAGTTCGGCTGGAGCTAAGCACAGACGATAATCATAAGCATAGACGAAACGAACTAAGCCCCGCCATTTTTTCCTCTAGATTGTTTCCCTTTAGCACACTTTTCCTCGCTGTATATATGGTCCTTCCACACCCGGATTACGTGAACGGCGACGCTCCACCCACTTCCTACACTAATGGGCTTCGAATGGCCGTTCATAGTATCCTCGTAATAAAGACGAATAGATAATGCTTTCAGATTTATGTTAGTAAGCTCGAAGTACAAGCAAGCGACTGACTGTGAAATGAGATAAAGAGACGATGACAAAGGGTACCAGTTGGCAACCAACATGATGTCATGCCTCAGATGGCTCCAACTGGCATCTGTTGTATAGCCATGGTCCAAACAAAAGCCACACAGATGGCGCAGATAATAAACTTGGGAAAAACAGTATTGGGACAGGGTGGATGAAGGAAAGTTCAGAATGAATAGAGATTACTGAGACGACAAGACGGCTCGTTTAGGATGCTTAGTCAATGAAACTATCAAAGCCCTCTTGGTGGAAAATTAGCCTGAACAAGCCCCCGACAAGAATGAGAAAAATGCATCGAAGTGAATGGTAATAAGACAAAGAAAGTTGGGCATCAAGACAGAAAAGACCAAGGTAGGAAACAGGTGGAAATGTAAAGTAGTTCAAAGAAAGCTGAACTATTAATTCTACCTGGGTGAAGACAGTCGGCCTGGAAAATAAGGCTCTGTTCCAGAATTTACCAAGACTGCTAATCGGAAAAACAAGAGCGGATTGCAGTGACAGAAATGAACCGTTTATCTTGGTGGTCTACCTGATTGAAATGCTTGGCGACCGGTGTCGGTGCCTCCATGGATATGTCGTTGAGATGTTGGCGAAACCATTCTTCTAAGCGTTAAACAGTCTCTCCTATATAATCCATATGGCATCGTTTTCACATAATGGTGTAAATGACATTGCGTGAAGTTCAGGTAAAGCCCTACCATTGATAACTTTTCAGCGCCATCTCTCAAATGTTTCCCAGCTCACTTATAGTTCCTCAAAATATTATATATAACCATAAAAAAGAGTTGAAAGATGAAGCAAACATGCGCTTTGAAATGCTGTAAATCTTAAAAAAGGAAATGTTTTTCTCTCCACTTACACGCATGGATGACTCACACCACAGTGGTCATGGTATTTAAATTCGTTTACTTTACTTTCTCCACAGATGATTCAGCTTGTTTTTACAAATACGTTCATTTATCCTCCCTTGTTGGTTGGTTTGCTGAGAAGTGGAAAGTGTTTTCTATGATTCTGAAATGAAAATCAATGGAAAACTATTACACTGCCAACCGCAAAATTTTGAAAGATAATAATATGAAAGAATTACCAGAGGTGGAGAGATAAATGCGTGCTTACAGTTTGTAGTAACTTAAACCATATTACGAGACTATACTGCATTGTATTACATTATATATGTGTTTCTTCCTTTGCCATTTAGTTCACATTTCACCTTGACTTTTCTGTTAATACTTGTTTCCTCGTGATTTCCACTAGAATAAGAGGCATTTATGTCGGAATTTTGATGTTTTTAATGATAAGTTTTTATGAACTTTTATTCTCCTTTACAGTTTCTTTTTAACGTTATTACCTGCCGTTATGGGCATCACTCTGACAACAGGCGATTTGTTATTAGCAGTGATAACAGCTAGTGCTCGTATGATTTATTTATAATATATCTCATGTGAAGAATTCTGTTCTAAATTACATGCATGAGACTTATTGCATCTAGTAACTTTCTAGTAGCATAATCAGATGCATCGATTATTTCCTGTCCCATAGACGCTGTTATAAATGCGGTCGTGTACAGAGATTTGAGTTTGACATTCTGGTCATTTGTGGCGGAATAACTAAGAGACGTGTTTCAAGGTTCATTTTAACACAGGAGATAGTGGTTCAAGCACAGGAGGCAGTGATTCAAGCCCAGGAGATAGTGGTTCAGGGCCAGGAGATAGTGGTTCAGGGCCAGGAGATAGTGGTTCAGGGCCAGGAGATAGTGGTTCAAGCCCAAGAGATAGTGGTTCAAGCCCAGGAGATAGTGGTTCAAGCCCAGGAAAGGAAAGGAAGAGGGGAAAAAAAGTCCAGCAACTTACTGAGAGTCACGATCCAGGAAGGCACATTCACTTAAGACTGTCAGTTTGTATGACAAAGTAAAGTCGTGAATTATATTTTGCTGAATAGTTCTATAATATTGAAGCTTGTAGATGTTCTCTGATTAACGCGGACATTATCTTCACACACAACCTGATTCCTGTTGTCTAGATTAGGTTTCACAAATCTTATAACATTCACTAGACCAAGTCCGATGAGAAGTTGAATTCATTTAATTCTGACAAAAAAGTTCACAGATGTATTGTTGACAACATCACTTGGAATAAGATGTAATAGGACATAAAATTCGTTAGTTTCGAACTTAAAGCTCACAATCATTGTTCACAATATCAAACTCTAGCATATTCTAGATGCAGCACTTCAACAAATACTCTACACGTGATACGAGAACAATTTCAACTCTCTGCTATATTAGATCTGCAACACGTGGTGAACTCCTCGTCTGAATCACTTTTTACACAGGTTTCAAAAGTATCAGATCTTCATAATCACTTGAAACACATCTTCATTCTGTCCTAAAACTACTTCTGGTTCTAAACCGCTTTTCCTGAGTATCTCTCTTGTCCTCTGTGTGTCTTCTGTGTCTCCTTGTGTATCCTCTCCCTTCTAAAACTGCATGCCTGTCTTATATGTCGTAAGTAACTTGTCCAGTAGGCCACACCTCTAGATCTTTCTAATTGGTCACTTGATCAAGTCCACCCATTCTTACTTTTCAAACTTCCTCACAGCATCACTCTACAACCCCTCTTCCCCAATCATCTGTTTCGACTTCTCCTAACTAGGTCAGTATTGTATCACACTCTATCCCCTCCCCGATTCCCCATCCACCACCCCCAGTTACAACCCACCGACCACATGTAACAGGTCTCTATTTAAACAGTCTCCACGATATACTAAATCCATTCCTGACACACACCGCCGGACAAGTCACACCTTACAATTTACAGCTAAGTACCTTTACAAAAATTTTTTTTTAATAGTATTCATGTGAATCTATACTTTATCTCCTCTCTCTATTTCTTCGTCCTGTATATTTTTGTATGATTAAGGCTCACGCCGAAACGTCACAACTTTGTAATCGTTAAGTAATAAAGCCGCTCCTACTTTTTCCTATTTTATACACTTGATCAAGTTGGTTCACTCCCATTTTTTCAAAACTGTGCTCAAATTGTGTCTGAAGATTAGAAAATATGCCTCACGTGTCAGTCTATTGCGTCAAATCCGTCTATACAGTTGACCAGCCCGCAATCTCTTTCGTGTCGTAGATTTCAGCGATTATTCCGTTCCCTACTTTTATTATGTACTTGCTTGTCATTGTGTCTATCTCCGCTGTACTGTTGTTGTCTGAGTAAATCCTCTTTGTCCGTATTCATTGTCAGCGTCTAGTGTTTCTACGTATCTATTCTCCTGAGCGTTCTGTCGTAATATTACTACCAACGCTGTGGGAGTGTTTCTCTCTCACAGGTTCTCAAACTTTCCATCGTTTCTGACCTACTTTCTACGTTTCTGTAATAATATTTATAATTATATATAATTATAAATAATTATAATAAAAATGCTAGTACTACTAATAATAGTAACTATAATAAAAATGCTAGTACTACTAATAATCATAATATTAATAATAACGAAAATACTATAATCATTACTTACAAGGCTACGCTACATTTACAGGTTGAAATGTTTGTTTGACGGGGATGTTTAAGTCTGGTATTCTAGGAAGATATAACTTGAAAATGGTTGTTATGTTCTCTCTAGTAGAGTTTCATGCACAGAGATTTTAGTCTGACATTCCCGTTGTAGCAAAATCTTGTCACAGTGGAAAGCATTGCCGCTCTTTTAAATAATAATACATAGATTTATTTTAATCTGAGATTATCTTTACTTTATGACAAACAGACATTTAACATTGACCAAAAGAACAGTAAATTAACAAAACATATAGTGACACACTGCGGGTGAAGTCACTATACTTCACGAAATCCAGAAAACATATCGGTATTATAACAGGGAAATTATAGAAGGGAAAATTGTAACAGTTAAATCATACACTGGAGTGGTTACAAATTAAACATTTCATCTACTTTGGCGAGTTGCTGTGCAGTGTATCTTAAAATGTGCTACATTATTTCACTATGGTTTATATTCATTTATAAAAAAGAAGGCAAAATAATTGACCCTATAACTTTTTTTCTTATTATTTGGTAATTTTACATTGTAAAGGCTGAAAAAAGTCTCTGGTGTGTCATAGTCATGAGTCAAAACTTCTCTTGACACAGCATCCACACAACAAATTTTGCGTTTAGAATAAATGGCTTCCACAACCCGTTCAGATCAGTCTGCGTTCAAAAGCCAAGTCAGTCATTACGACAGATCATTAATTGCAGAATTTACACATAATTTGGAGCTTGCTATGACGGTGAGCCTAAAACTATATTGTTATCGATGTTTTTCGGAAGTTGTTCTTCTGGTAATTGACATTATGTTTTTCGGTCATCTTAGTTTGTAACAGAAATAAGTTTATCTTGCACGTAGAAACTGATCTCTTTTTTTTAAACAATAATTTGTGTTCGCTTTTTAAATTTCACTTAGGAGTTTTCAATTTAGTGCGTTGGTCCAATAGTAAAATATGAAGCGCAAATCGACTGCCTCTTTGCCTGTTCTGATATAAACCTCGATTTTCACTGGACATACTGGCCTGACAAGAAAGCTTTGTTGACACTCTGTCCCTCTGGAATTTGAAAGTATTTAGTTCATTTCTGTCTGAGCTAATTTGCACAATTTTGTTTCAGAGTGTTTTCTATATAGTGATCACGAATTAGGTTTTTTTAAAACAATTAATTTCAAGGGATATATTTGTGCCCATATAAACTAGACTCACCAACACTCCGTAGCACCCACTGTGGTATTCCCAGCACTGGTGGTCTCAGTCTTTCAGCCTAACAGGTCCCTGCGGTTGTGAAGATTATTCTTGGGATCAAGTCCGGAACTTCAAGGACTCTAACATACTCGTAGCACAGCTGCCTTCCTGTACGACGCCTGGCTTCACAATTATCAGTTTCGACTGCAGAAAACACATAAAAAGTGGAATAGCCAAGTGATTTCAGTAGTTCACACTTAATTGTAAATTAAAATCAATGTTGACTCCTTTCATCCAGTTTTTTTTCCTCGGCCTTAAGATCCTTTGTGAGATTTTATGTGTTTTGTTTTGTTTTTTCGCAACTTGCCTTTGAAATATAATATTGTCTCTGTTCGTTTTTTCATTGCCACTCATTGTCAGATGTGCTGATAATATTGCTACGGATTATTAAACGAAAAAAAATTGTGCAATTTGCTAGACAGTGTGACAGATAGATACCATTGCCATCAGGGGCTAGGTACCAAAGCTTGTCGATGTCCTATCAAGTTGCACGTGGTAAACAGCAGGGAAGCACCAGAACAACCTATAAATATAAAATGAAATGTAAAACCACCGGAACGAGAGAATAATTTCACTTATATGGAACACAAGATAACGGGCTACGGAGAATATGATACGAAAATTAACAGAAGAATAGGAAAGATTCGTTACTGTAAGTAATCAGAAAAATAATTCTCACTTTCGCCGAAATGACAGAGCAAATTAATCTAAGAGCTGTCATACTTTGCAAGTGCTATACGTTTTTCAATGTGTTCCATGATGCAGGAACATGGAGTTCAAGCCAGGAAATTGGGGCCAAACTTCTAGGCCCTTGAAATGCGCATTTACAAAAACATGAAACAGAAAATAAGACAAATAACTAAATACTGGATCAGCTCAAAATGAAATGTATAACAAAGAAATACATGGGAGAAGAGCCAGATAATCTAACTATTTTGGTTATATCAAGAATGAAATGGAAACCATACTTGATGGGAAAAAGTGACAAAAGAAAGAGCTAAAGGAATCACAATGACATATAAATGGGTGGACGACATTAGGTGATGGGCAGGGGTTAGTTTGAATGGGTGCATTGTGAAAACGAGAGACAAAGAAAACAGAAAATGGAGACCCATTGCAGCCATATACGACGAGGCAAGTTAGCACTTTGACTTTCATTTGCATCATGTTAAACTTAAGGGACATATCTTTCCTCGCCATCACCACCCGTATGAAATATTCGTGGTAATCTTCAACAGGAGCTCGAACACGCGATGGTCTATTACAACACCGGACCAGGACGTGACTACTGCATAAGATGAGCTAGTGCAGTTAATGAACAGGATAATCTGAACTTTTACGAAGATCAGTCAAAAAGTAACCTTATTTTTAAATTTGAAATAAAATGTACAAATATAATTTAAAACTCCTTATCACTTTTCAGCAAAGTGCCCATCGCCTTCAAAGCAGGCCTGCCTCTGCCACTGCTTCACTAATGTCTAGATTCCACAAGAAAAGACAAAAATCTTCTGACTGACGCTGTAGCCAACTCCAAACGGCCTCTTTAATCTCTTTGCTGGTATTGAATTTCTTCCCACCCAGAGCCTCTTTCAGGATGGCCAAACAGATAATAAATCCCATTGCGCGAGGTGAGGTGAATATGCAGGATGTGGAAAATACTCCAATCGCGGATTCCTAATTTGTTGAGCTGTTGCACGTGGTGTGTGAGACGGCTCGTTATTATACTGTAACAACACAACTGAACTGAGCAAACGTTTTTGACCTGCATGCAGGTTCAAGTCGTTGTCGAGTATGCTTCGGTGTTGACAGTGGCTCCTCTGGGCATGTGCTGTTTCAGGATTAGCCCTTTACCTTCCCAGAAGAGCGTAAGCATTAGTTTTCCGGGCAAAAGTGTTGTACGGAACTTATTTGTTTCCGCCGAGGAAGATTGTCGTCACTCTTAGGTGGCTCATCCTTTCTCTGGCTGAATGTAACATTCCCACTATCCGGCTCCAGGAATTCTTCGCCGTACAAAGTCATCTCATTCACCTTCAGCATGTCAGAAACCCAAGAAACGAGCTGCGATCTTTTCTTCTCTGGTGCATGCTTCCAGTGGAGCGACCAACTTTGATCTGGTCTGCTGACATCACGTCTTCAGAATGCCGGTGTAGTTCTTCACACAAACGCCTAGAGAGGGACAGCGTAACTAATGTACGGCTCGATTTACATTATTGTAGAGGAAAATTAAGGATACTTTATTTTTTTTTACTTCTTGATATCTAATTCTGTAACGTTTTTTTTAATATTATGGAGAAACCAGTTTTCATATTTTAAATATTCTGGAGAAACCAGTTTTCATATTTTAAATATTCTGGAGAAACTAGTTTTATTATTTTAAATATTCTGCATAAACCAGTTTTCATGAGTGTATTTTTGGTCTAATATCGATTATAAAAGTTGCTATATCGTTCACAATGAAATGGGCGTTACATTTTCCATACACCATAATCTTCTCTTCATGTGGACTTGATTTAGCTCGAAGGAAATGAAATGAAAACTGAATATTAACAGAGCCTTTGTTGATCTATCATTTATTTTGTCTATCATGTGGACAGATGAAAATTGAAAAGGCTAGGTTGAGAGAGAGAGAGAGAGAGAGAGAGAGAGAGAGAGAGAGAGAGTAAAAGAGAGAGAGTGAGAGGTCTGTATAAAATATTTGATTATATGTTTAAGGACATTGATTGTCTCAGATATGACGTGTTCATTAAGATGAAAAAGATGAAACCGATCAAACATTCGTCCTAGATATATTAATGTACTCTACTGACTCTATTGCACTGTCGACGGGGTTCATAAACTTGACATTACTGATAACGATGGACGCTTTAAGTTACACTGATTCTAGCTCCACCATCCTAGACACTAAGACTTCGGAGAAGATTTTGTAAGTTTCCTCATTCTCTCCGCCCCTCTCTGACTCTAGCTCCACCATCCTAGACACTAAGACTTCGGAGAAGATTTTGTAAGTTTCCTCATTCTCTCCGCCCCAGACTGACTCTAGCTCCACCATCCTAAACACTAAGACTTCGGAGAAGATTTTGTAAGTTTCCTCATTCTCTCCGCCCCTCTCTGACTCTAGCTCCACCATCCTAGACACTAAGACTTCGGAGAAGATTTTGTAAGTTTCCTCATTCTCTCGCCCCTCTCTGACTCTAGCTCCACCATCCTAGACACTAAGACTTCGGAGAAGATTTTGTAAGTTTCCTCATTCTCTCCGCCCCTCTCTGACTCTAGCTCCACCATCCTAGACACTAAGACTTCGGAGAAGATTTTGTAAGTTTCCTCAGTCTCTCCGCCCCTCTCTGACTCTAGCTCCACCATCCTAGACACTAAGACTTCGGAGAAGATTTTGTAAGTTTCCTCATTCTCTCCGCCCCTCTCTGACTCTAGCTCCACCATCCTAGACACTAAGACTTCGGAGAAGATTTTGTAAGTTTCCTCATTCTCTCCGCCCCACCTCCTGCGCTTATTCACTATGCCCCGCTCCCACACCCCCCCCCCCACCACAAACCCTCAAGATCCATTCTTCCATTCATCCATCCATGTCCTTGGTGGGCAATCGGCCAAGCAATCACCCCCCCCCCCCCCCAGCAGGCCATGTGGGGCAGAAACAAGCTCTCTCCACCTCGTACGATCTGCGGCCAGTCTTTATATTGTGACCCAGCTGTGCCGCATACTTCTCATTTCCGCTTCTACAGTCCTCCAACTTTGGTCGGCCTCTCTTTCTCTTTCCCTCGGGTGTCCATGGCATGGCTGTTTTAACGATGATGCTGTGGTCCCTTCAGAGCACGTGGTGTATCCATTTCCAGCGGTTTTCTTTCTGCTAGTATATCATACATAGCCTCTAACATAGGACTCGTTCTTAACATAGAGAAGACCCTCCCAACTGGACCTTTCTTTTAAAGGGCCTGCTAGACGCCATATTTTAGTGCTTGTGTGTCAAGAACTTTGCTGTTGTTTCAGTCACTAAGGATATCAAATTGAGAGGGAAATGGATATTTAACATCAGAAACAATAACAGCAAAGAGAACAAAAACAGCAACAACGATAACAACACTGAGAACGCACAAACTACAACAGTACTGTGTGACTGAATACATAATTTCTAGACCATCAATACAACATGCAGAAAGGTAGTAGATTATATAGTTTCTTGGCTGTCATTATATATATATGTATATATCCTGAAAGATCACAGAATATGTAATTCTTCAAATACTAATACAACATACTGGAATATGGTAGAATATATATTGTTTCTGGTCTAGCAATTCAAGTGCGGAAAGATGGTTGGATGTATAATTTCTAGACCATCAGTACAACGTGCTGAAGTATAAATCAGGCTGTCTGAACTGTCATCAGAAATAAAGCTTTCATTCGGTGGCAGGGATGAGCACAACACTGAGCAGGGAACGCTTTGACATTGGCGTCGTACAGTGTTTTACAACAATTCTCAGTAGAAATCTTCATTTAAGTGCAGACCTATTTTCTCAACTTTGCACTATCGATCAAACGTAGTCCAGAGAGATTAGATGGCTGCCGAGCAACCGGATACGGCGTCATGGTTACATTGTAGGCCAACATTTTCTTCTGAACTCCCTGGCGATATCAAAAAACGTGCTGAGATTAATGGATGCATGGAAGCACCAACAGAAATCTGACTGGTAACATTTCATTGGGAGTTATGAAGTGTTCATTATGAAAATATTTCATAATGGTCATGAATTTAATAATCGCGTTCTGTTTTTTTTTTATTTGATAAAGAGCGTGTGCATAATTTGCTTCGCTCATTGCTTGCTACAGACTAATGTTTTAGATTTTCACATGCAGAGAAATTTTCTAAGCATGTGCAGCGAGCGCATCAGACCTCATAATGGTTTGCTTTTCAACGAAGTCTGCACTCGACTGCACCAAGTTAACGGGGTTCATAAATTTAAGGTCATTTTGACTCGGTATTAAAAGAGAAGGTTTAAACGGAGGAATCTTTAGATACATCGTTGCCATGTTGAGTTTCCGGGCCCCGCTGGACAACATGTAGATTAGGTGTCACAAGCGCCAGATGCTACGTATAAACCACGGGCTCTCGGGGGCTCTCAGTCTTGCCAGTTCCGAGTGGAGTCCGTGTTCGAGCGATGCGCTGAATGATAAATCTGTGTTTTCTTTCACAATGCAAACACTCGTCCAGCGTCTGGAAGCTGAGCAGAGCATAACCTGTCTAGCTAGAGGAGTCTACAATCCCAGATTAAATTGCGGCCGCGCTGTCATCAGAGAACTGATTGCGAGCTGTTTTTTCTTCTCCGAAGCACATGCTGCAAACGATGCTCTTTGAAACGAACTGGTCTCGAAGTCTCTCTGTTCTCCTGGCTGTCTCTCTGTCCCCCTGGCTGTCTCTCTGTCCCCCTGGCTGTCTTTCTGTTCTCCTGGCTGTCTCTCTGTTCTCCTGGCTGTCTCTCTGTCCCCCTGGCTGTCTCTCTCTGTCTCTCTGTCTCCCTGGCTGTCTCACTGTCCGTCTGCCTCTCGCGAATGCTCTTCCACTTTATTTCTGTAGACCTTGAAGAATATCATAATAATCTCATAATGATCCTCCCACCTACAGACGTCACCACAGTCTAACAGAGAGTTTGTTACATATTCCTCTATCGTATTCTGTATAGATCAATCGCACTCAGAAATATTAACACAGTATTTTCTGTGTGACTCCTATGAGTTACTTCATCAACTCTTTCACAATAATCTATGTAACGCTGCATACTTTCGCAAGTCCATATTTATGTTGCCCTCGGTTTACGATCAGGTTGCCTTCGTCGAGGATCTGGCGTATTTCGAAAGATCATAAGTCAAGGAACGGTTTATTTTTTTCGTTTTTTTTTTAAAAATACAGTATAATTAAAATTAAAATGTTCCAGCCATAAATATCGTCACATAACTCAGGGATAATGATGACGTCTGAGATAAAGAGTTGATGGATTACGTAGAAAATACATCTAAATTACATTTTTTTTAAAATCTGAAATAAAGTTAAGGACATTAAAAACGATATGCCTTCACTTTCATTTGTTTTGATTCAATCCATTATACATGTATTATTATCACTATAGTTTCATGGTATATATACGTTGTATATATATTACATCAAAAAGACAGAGACTATGGTTATATCTAAGAAACAGAATCCACCAACATGCAGTATACAATTAAACGGAACTATTCTAAAGCAGGTGCAGAAATTCAAATACCTTGGAGCAGTAATAACTTCAGATGGGAAATGCAGAACAGAAATTAGGAACAGAAGAGGCCAAGCAAAGACTGTATTTCAGAGAACGAGAAACATATTAGCTAACACCATCCTTATCAATGAATGTTAGAAAACGAGTCCTAAAATGCTATATTGAACCTATCTTGTTATATGGAAGTGAATCATGGACAATAGGCAGGTCTGCACAAAAATCACTGGAAGCAGCAGAAATGTGGTTTATTAGAAGAATTTTGCGAATTCCCTGGACAGCAAAAATAACTAATGAAGAATGTATGAGAAGAGCTGGAGAGACAAAAAACCTTGTCAGAAAGATAAGAGAGAGCGACAATGTACTTTCATAGGACATGCAATGAGAAGAGGGGACATTGAAAATATTATAACAACAGGAAAAATAGAAGGAAAAAGATCAAGAGGAAGACCAAGAGAAATGATACTGGACAGTCTGACGGGATGGTATGAGAGGAGATCACCAACTGAGCTGATGGCCTGCATGAAGGATCGGGTACTCTGGAGAAGCATAATAGCCACCGCCAGTCGGCACGGCACCTGATGATGACGATGAGATATATTACCAGTCTGGTTAGCTGAATGGTTAGGTGCATGGCTTACTAATCCGGTGGTACCGGGTTCAAGTCCCAGCAGCGGGATTTTTTTCTGGTATACACCACAAAGGTCTCGGGGTCAACCCTGCATCTGAAAATGGGTGCCAGAGAAACCTGAGAAGATAAATGCACCCAGGCCTGATACTGACCACATCAGTCTTTCACATGCCGAAGGTCGCGGAAATGCAGGCCTACCGCTGTATACCCAACATGCTTTAACGGCATGGGAACGGGAATTTTACGTGTTTACATTATTATTATTATTATTACCAGCCAGACTTCTGAATATTGTCAGGTTGTATTTTTTTTCTTAAAATATGGTTTTAATGTGATATTATGTCCTTTTGAATCTTCCTGTTTGGTTCCTAGTCATTGTCAGTCTTAGAAAATCTCTTCAGTGAAAGTCTGCGTACCAGTTTATACAGCGGCGTCAGTTCTGTTTTCCCGATTCTGTGGCTGTTTCATGGGCGAAGCCATAAGCTTAGACCAGTCCTTGAACGTGGTTTGACACTGCGAACACTTTCATGAACTATTGATAAGCACGCTTTATAGCAAAGGAGGAAGTCTTTTATACGTTTTGGAGTACAACATGGGACTGAAGACTTGGTTCAGATCGAATTTCTGACTGTTTTGGATAATATGACCGGCTTTGTTTTTGGCGTCTGATAACCGATCGGCTTGTTTCAAACAGCGCAGTTCCGAAAGAGTGTAACCCGAGAAATACGTGCTCACGTTCATTATTTCTAAATTCCAGCTCTTCCTGTTAGGAAATATCATATTATGTTGTCGGATATTGCTTTATTATTTTTCTAATTTCATCTGCTTGTTTCCAGCGCGAATCGAGACTTAAAACACACACACACAAATGTGTGTATATATATATATATATATATCGAAATTATCGTGTTTTCTTATTCAATCTATTCAATATATTCTCTGGCGAAGTCCATGCCCGAAAATTAGATGCCGCAATTTAAATGTAATATGTATACAGTTTAATTCTGTACTTAAATTACATTAGTCTATCATTATTTTTTCTGTTTGATGTTTAACGTTTCACGCAATTAAATCCTTAAACAGTCGTCTAAGCAACGACTGCCTTTCAGTGTGAAATTCGATGGTTGAATCCGCTAGGGGGCGTCCTGATAGTCCAGCTTTAGAAATATGTATCTGGCTTCTTCGGTAGCTGAGGAAGAGGAGGCAGCTATGTAAGGTGCTAAAAAAACCCCTCTATGTGTCGACAGGTCAAAGAACATACATCCATGTAAGATGCTAAACAAAATCCTCTATGTGCAGACAGGACAAGGAACATACATCCATGTAAGATGCTAAACAAAATCCTCTATGTGCAGACAGGTCAAGGAACATACATCCATGTAAGATGCTAAACAAAACCCTCTATGTGTGGACAGGTCAAGGAACATACATCCATGTAAGATGCTAAACAAAACCCTCTATGTGCGGACAGGACAAGGAACATACATCCATGTAAGATGCTAACCAAAACCCTCTAGTGTGTCGGCAGGACAAGGAACATACATCCATGTAAGATGCTAACCAAACTCCTCTAATGTGCTGACAGGACAAGGAACATACAGCCATGTAAATTGCTAACCAAACTCCTTTAGTGTATCGACAGGACAAGGAACATACAGCCATGTAAGATGCTAACTAAACCCTTCTGGTATATTCTTGTGTACATCTCAATGTCATGACAGGGCTACTTTTACTTATTTTTCTATCCTTAACATAGTTTATAGTCCTTTTGAAGGAAGCATTAAACACTTTTTTTATTGTTCATCTTCATAAATTTAGTTTATATATTACTGAATTGTCTTTTTTTCCCTTGAAGCTTTGCTCACTGTTACTTGCAGTTATTACATTACTTCTTGTTTCCTGCCGACCTTCCATTAGAAGATTTTTGCTTTTCTCTGTTCCAGTTTGTTTTAAAACATTAATGTAATGCTCTGCGTTTCTCTAATTATTTGACTGCCGAGGCGAGAGAGATTAATAATAGAATTGTTTACGGCCAGGGGCAAAAAGGGACGGAAAAATGGATTTTTTTCTTTTAAACCAAAAAGGCCGTCAACAGGAAGTGGCTCAGATTGAACTGTTGCCTATTTTCACAACGAAAAACAACTTTCCGGTAGACATCACATGAACTACATTTCTACATTCCTGGCTAATTCAAAAGTACTGATTTGGCTCTAAATACGGAAAAATAAGAAGAAAAGAACCGAAACGCTCGTTATTTTTCGGCCGTGGCTGCCATGATATAGATCTATCAAAGCTTAGTATTTCACCTAATGGTTTCTCGAACCATTAATTTCCCTAGTGCCCGCGTTGGACTCCAGACGTCCGATAACTCTATGGCGGTGGTTCCCAGCCGCGGATATGAAGACCCGCAAAAAAAGATCCATAGGCTGATTTACATCGACGGCCAAAGCGAAGGAGAAATGATGTTGTAAAGTTATTACTACTAATTTAAATTCGATTTTTCATTTGACAGCTTGGGCAATAAAATGATGCCCTGAAGAATTTTGCGATAATTCTGTGATAGCAGTAGATTGCTTCATTCAAAATACAACAATTCTTCATTGTCCGTGGACAGTGATCCGTTATGTGGGTCGCCAATTAATATTCTTTGTGGTGTTTTGCAGAACAACGTTACATTCTCTCTCCATTTCTCACGGTTTCTCAGCCTGTTTCTTTATGGTGTTCTAGCTTTATTTGGCGCCTGAGTGGTAAATCGGTTAGTGCATTAGTCTGTCATGACCAAGGGCAGTGGTTCGAATCTGGCCGCAGATGCCCCTGTCACCCAGCTGTAGAAATGGGTACTTTGTTTCTTCTGGAGCTGGAGATGGAAGGGCAGCCAGGCGTGATGCTCTAGTGTGTCGACAGGTCCAGGTAAATATGGAAATTACACTGTATCCCATAGGTGCCTCCCTGGTGTAGTAGGACCACATTTACCTAGCAGGTTTATCTCTGCATGTTTGAACTGACTTCTGCAGCCGTTTGTCAGCTTTGTCTTTGGTCAGCCTCCCTCTTTCCTATAGGTTTCCATCTCATGGTTATTCTCCGCGATCACAAATTATTAGATTGTGTGAAATATTTTGTTCATAATATAAAGGTAAATGTCAGGTGAAGATGTCTAAGAAAGTAGTATTAATAATGTTAAGCTGCACGTATGCTCCTTTTCATACTTTCAAAACTCCATTTTCAACACATATGATAACTGTGCAAATACGCTTGTACGTCTACAAGCATGTACCAATTAATATATATTTTTTAATGAACTTTTGAGTAGCAGTGAGAGTGAGTAGATTTCATCTGGTTATGTCGGTGGGGTCTTGTAACATGAAAGTTTTAGAGGAGCACTTGTTTTTGAATTCGAATCCGGCCGGAGGCGCCCCAGTCACCCAGCTGTAGAAATGGGTACCCGGCTTCTTCTGGAGTTGAGGAAGGAAAGGCGGCCAGGCGTGATACTGACCATATCACCCTCTACTGTGCTGACAGGTCAAGGAAAATATGGGCACTAACACCATATCCCTATGTGCCTCTAAGGCACGACAGGATTACCTTTATCTACTTGTTTTTGAAGATACTCACTCTGGCTGTAAATGTCAATGTCGCCTGAACTGAGTACAACCCCAGTGCCGTCTTAATGCATGGGCCAACCTAGGCACTACCCAGGGGCCCCAAGTGTATTGGGGGGGGGGCAACCAGCCCTAGGAAATCTATGAATTTCTAACATTACTTGCATAGGTTAGAGAGTAATGGTGGGGCCTAGTGCATTACTTTACCCGGAGGCCCCCAGTGCTGTTAAGACGGCGTGTACAGCTCTGTTAAAAATAAACATTTTAAGTAAAGCACACGGAGGTTCTGTCTTTGGCACGTGCCACTCTCCTGTTTTTTTTTCTGAGCGAAACTATTGGCAGTAAAAAAAAAACTTAACGTCTTCCTGCAATTTGTGGCCACACACACACACAAAAAATCTCAATGGCGTTTGTGAATTTTGCTCGGTATAAAGAAGTTTATTAATTTCGAACAGTTGCTGATGTAATGACTGGTTTTTTTTCCTCGCTTCCTTAAAAAAACAACAAATTAATTTAGTCTTCTTACAACAGTTTATCAGTACTCTACGAAGATTTGTATATATGTTGTTAATTGGCCTAAGTCCGTCCTACTTAGGATAGTAGTTTTGTTAGTTGCTGCAGCGTTACTTCTCTCTGTCTGGCGAGGTATGTATCAGCACAGCAAGGGTGGAATCTAAAAAGAAGTCCACTCCAAGGTATCAAGCTAGCCACGAGTTTCCATTTCCCACTCTACTTATCAATATACACGTTAAAATCTATACCACGATGCCAGTTGCTGAGAATTCACGTTGACACTTGTTTGACCTGGGATGTTCAAATTCAAAAAAGTCCGAGGGCCATAGTTGTATCCGTACATCGAGTGCCGTGCTGCTCATAAATCAACCAATTTTTATCGGTTACATTACATGATGAAGGAGAGTTTTCTATACTGTCAAGTGGAGTTATTATTTCTTTCCTTCGCAGCATGAAACTACAACTCATAGCTAACAACATTAATTTTAACAAAATACATCATATTTTCATAAAAACCTCGCGCGTTACAACAAGGGCCTCGCCAGCCATCAGTTGGACATTTCTAATCTAGACTATACTACAACATCAGAACTTTATAATCCGAGGCTAATTATAGCCACAAGATCGGTGCTGCGTAGTCTACAAATGTGAGTATAACAATCTTCAGTACAAGACAATAAAATCCTGTAATCCTACGATTTGTATAATGAAGGACGCAAGAACCTAATGATCTGTGCTTTTAAAACTGATGATATTGCAGTTAGAAGTGTGCTATAAAGAAAGATGTAATACAAGCAATCTGATGTAAATATGTCTTTATGGCCCCTTTCATAGTAACGCACATAAGTACAGGCTTTCAAAGATTACAGTCCTGTACGATTTCCAAAGAGCGGGTCAAAAAATGAACTCAATTTTGTCGTAAAAAATCTTAATCTAGTGCCAGACAGTTGTAGCTCAGATATGTTATGCCATCCCTTTCTAGATGTATGTGTGCAGTGACACGTGGTCCATATTTTGGATCAGTTCAAAGATGGCCGCTCCCTTGAAAGCATGCACGAGAGAAGAACAGAGCGAAGGCAATCGTTTCTGAGTAGTAAAAGTGAGAAGCCTGTAGATATTCATCGCAGAATAGAGAGGCAATATGAGAGCATGTGTATGCCACTGCAGCAAGTATACGGATAGCACATGAAGTTTAAACATGGGTGTAGAATTTGGCAGATGAAATTCGCTGCGGCCGGCCTCACCATACAAATAGAATGACGCCAGCGCTGAAGTGGAACGAATGATATGGGAAAACCAGCTGGTAACAATCGATTTGGAGAACTGAAGATTAGTCATGGTTCGGTGCATCATATTATTCAGAAAGTGTCGCATTATCAGAAAATCTCTGTCAGGTGGGTACCTAAACAGTTCATCCAAGATCTGAAAGAACGTCCTTAAACTCTTTTATTGTTTTTTTTACGCTGAAGAAGAAGCTTTCTACGACGTATATTCACTGGAAAAGAGTGCTAGGCACACTACTTCCGGCTAGAGACAACAACGTGAGCCAGCAAGGGATGGCCACATTCGTGCTGTGCACAAAGAAGTTCCATACAACTGCATTGGTCGGAAAATTAATGTTCATGCTTTTCTGAGATTACAAAGACACAATCCTGGAGCATTCAATGCCCAGATGAAACCACTATCAAGAGCGAGGCATACTGTGATTTGCACTGAGGCTAAAAAAAAATAAATCGCCCAATTCTGTTATATTGTTACAGCATGATAAGATGCGGCCTCAAATAGCGTGTTCAACAAATTACGAACCTGCGTCTGGAGTTCTTCCACATCCTGCATATTCACCGGACATCGCACCATGTGATTAATATGTGTCTGGACCCCTCAGAGAAGCGCTATTTGAGGAGATGTTCAGTACGGACGAAGAGATTAAAGAAGCCATTTATAGTTGGCTACAGTGTCAATCAGAAGATTTTTTTTTCCTCGTGGAATTCAAGCATTAGAGAAGCGGTGACAGAGGCAGGCCTGCGCTGATCGTGATGGGGACTATGCTGAAAAATGATAAAGAATTTAAATCATATTTGTACGTATAAAAAAATAAGGTTATTTTTTACTCATCCTCGTGGTATCCTCTGCTCACAATATTTTACACCATTACTGAAGTGTCATTCTTTCTGAAATGGAAGTCCACATACAATGAAAGTTTAAAAGTCGGCATAATGTTTTATGCATATAAAACAAGAAATTGCCTTCCATGGACCACTAAGCAACCACACGACATCTAGGTCAATGTATAAAGTGAATCTCCGAGACACGTGGTTCCGTCATTATTTTATGGCAATGTAAAGGGACATAAGTTCCCGTAAATCTGTGAGCTGCTGCTCGTTTCTATAAAACCTTTAACCACAAAAGAATTCCTTTACCTCCTACAAAATTTAGTGTTAAAGTTTATAACTATACGTGAAGCCGCTGCAGTAAAGCTGCGATAACAAAATGTATGAACTAGGAAAAAAGTAGGAACAGCTTTATTACTTAACGAGTACACTCTTGTGACGTTTCGGCGTGAGCCTTAATCATATAAAAACACACAGGACGAAGAAAAAGAGAGAGAGAGAGGGGGGGGGGAATGTGAATTGCGAATTTATACATTATCTCATCTCCTCTCTCTATGTCTTCGTCCCGTGTGGTTTTTGCATGATTAAGGCTCACGCCGAAATGTCACAACTGCGTGCTCGTTAAGTAATAAAGCTGTTCCTACTTTTTCCCTAGTTTATACATCCTTTACCTCTAAATATTTGACCTTTGAAAGTAATTATACTATTAACAACTAAGTCCTGTCTTATAGAGATTATTGTGTAGAGAACTGGAGTCATCAGACCGAGCAATATAAGAAAATCTGTTTTGGTTTAGAACGATGAAATAAATATATGGGGGATTTCTATGGTTGTGTTCCTGCTATGTAAAGTCTTCTACCCAGGCGCTGACATTTACACCAATGACTACATTTGTAAAATTTCCAGTTTCTTTTTTTTAGCTCACAGGAAATGAACATCTGATGATTTATACTTATAGCATTTTGATGTTTGGTATAAACGGCTGTATAACTGGAACCCTGATGATCTAGACATATGATGCAGTGATGAAGTTCTCATAACAGTAGCTTCGAATACTGATTGTTACAACTGGGGTTTTTTAAATTCTGCAATGAAGGGGAAAAGATATATTAATGATTTCTGCAATATGTAGGAGAGAATGATATATAGTGAACATAACTTCTTGTTTCTCTTGTGCTACAGTAAGAGGCTGCTGACAGTAGCAGCAAAAAGAGGTAGGCTGCGGTTCTGGCCTGGCCTGTTTTGTTTTATAGAACTTATGACAATCCATCTCTGTTATAGTTATTTAATCCTCCATTCATGACAGTCCATGTCTGTTATAATTATCTAAACTCCCGCTGATGGCAGTCTGTCTCTGTTACAGTTGTCCGAAGTCCCATGTATGATAATCCATTTCTACCATAGTTATCTGAACTCCCACTGATGACAGTTATTCTCTATTATAGTTATCTGAACTCCCGGTGATGACAGCGTGTTATAGTTATCTAAATTCCCATTGATGACAGTCCGTCTCTGATAGTTATTGAAACTCCTGCTGATGACAATCCATCACTTTTACTATTATACTGAGAACTATGTGGTTTGGATCCATGCACTTTTCATACACCTTTCTCCTGGCAGGATAGTTGCAAACGGATATTTTTAACAATATAATTTGCTATCATGCAAAGAAAATGTCTATTTAACCAGTAATGTTTGGTGGCAGTCTTCGATTATTGATCAGTGAGGAGAAACACGCAAGGTCTGTAAATAGCACGTCATATTTCAAACGTTATTGAACCTTTCTCTATTTCGTGACAGAGAATCGATAAATTCCAGCGTAGAACAGTACAGACTGGACTTCTCAAATTATGAAATTTTATGTCTTAAAATTTGGTCATACGGTCTACAGAAAGAGCAGACAGTAAACGTGAAGTTTCCTGCTCGAAGAACTTGTAATTTTGTTTTCTTCAGCTGCTGTAACCTTGCAACAATGACTGCAGAAGGAATGAAAATAAATATGATTTTTTGCTTAAAATTGTGAAAGCTTTATAATGCTGAAAATTGACACATATATACGAGCACACACATTTAAAAAAAATTTTTTTTTATTTTTATGCCCGCATGGGCTCGCTAGACAACTTTACCACGTGTGTGGTGAGGGTTTGTAGATTAAAATTTATTTAACCTGGGTAGAAAGACCACCTTTTTATTTATTTATTTCATGGTAATCTATGCGCACCAAAATCCTCTTACCTCATCTGTGACTGAAACTACAACCCTCTACTTACTATTCGTATCCTTTATCACTATACTAAATGCTTCATAACGCTCTGAGTTTATAAACGAAAGCGCAAAAAGAAATTTAGGAAATCTAATCGCGTAAAGAGCACCAGGTGAAGGAAACAACTGTTTGAAACATAATTAGCTGAAACTGCATTATTTACCCTAGACACAGGGATACGGCATTTACTGCTATTCGAAAATCATGCATACAGAAATTATTACGATTATTTCCCTTCTTGGCGAGGGAAGTTAAAAAAGCGATCAGAGAAGGTCAGTGTGACAAAGAAAATTATGTTTATAGATTTGTTGGGCACATTTGTCGTGTCCGAACAATTTTTTATTTGCATTTTACTTGCCACTATTTTGTGTTTTCTCATACAATACATCCATTCTTGGCTTGTTTATTTTGAGAAAGAGGTCTCCTTTCCCTTATCTTCATATATCTAATCCTCAAGATATATTAATATACACATTATATATTATATACCTATATGCCAGGCTGAACAGTATTGGAGATCACCCTATCTTACGCGATGTATTTCATGCATATAATTAGTTCATAAGCGGTTATTTCCCCTTGTTTCTCTCTCGGCCTCCTCTCTTTCATTTTCCCTTGAGTATTCCGCTGATTACTAGAAAAGAGAATAGCAGCTTTTGAAATGAAATGTTACAGAAGGGCACTTAGAATATCATGGACAGAACGAAAATCAAATAAAGAGATGCTGATGGGATTAGGTGTCGCAGAAAACTGGCTAGTTAACACCATCAAAATTAGAAAGCTGAGATACTTCGGCCACAACAAGAGACACAACAGCTTGGAGAGGTTGATAGTAGAAGGCATAGTGCCCGGTCACATCACAGCTTGGAGAGGTTGATAGCATATTGCAAAAGAGAAAAGGGACGACCTCGCCGCAGTTGGATTCAGGACATCACGGAAAGTCTGAATATGTCATTGCGAGACGCTTAGTCAACTTGTCAAAACGGTATTGCATTCAGGGAGGGTGTGAGAGGGACAACGTTCTGGAAGGGACATGTCACATGAATAATAATAATATTAATATTAATAATAATAATAATAATTCCGGTGATTGCCATGTTCTCTAACTTATGCCTTTTCCTGACATACGTACATGGAATTTTTCATATGATTTTGATTAATTGTGCTTGCTCCTTAAATTCTTTGAGGGCATATCTTAATATAGTAGCGTAATCAACGAGTAAGCACATCTCTCTGCAAGGTCTGTAGTTCTGACTGCTGGGCCGGCTTGTATTGAGCAGCTGGTGAACTATGATGTTGATTTTAGTTCCTGTAACTAGAATCTTGAATGTGAAACCACCACAAGCTTAGTGTGAGTTTACTTCTTTTCACTTTCGTTGCTTTAAACATTTCCTTCTTTCTAATAAAGGGCCAGTTTCTCCGTTCTGTGGGCGCTAGTGTAGGAAAGTGATCAGTATGCTCTTCTCTTAGGTTGAAGAACTTTCTAATGTTTTTTCCTATTGAATTCGGAACATTTCAGTAAGTGTTTTGTCGAAGTATTAAAAGACAGTCCAGAGATAGCTGTGGCATAGTAACCTGGAGGTTCTCGGGGTGGACAAATAGCAGGAGAAGACTAAGAACAGAGAGGAATAAGTGACAAGTCTTGTCTGGAAGCCATCGTAGTGGACAATTACCAGGAGAAGACTAAGAACAGAGAGGAATAAGTGACGAGTCTTGTCTGGATGCCCTCGGGGTGGACAATTACCAGGAGAAGACTAAGAACAGAGAGGAATAAGTGACGAGTCTTGTCTGGATGCCCTCGGGGTGGACAATTACCAGGAGAAGACTAAGAACAGAGAGGAATAAGTGACGAGTCTTGTCTGGAAGCCCTCGTAGTGGACAATTAGCAGGAGAAGACTAAGAACAGAGAGGAATAAGTGACGAGTCATGTCTGGATGCCCTCGGGGTGGACAATTAGCAGGAGAAGACTAAGAACAGAGAGGAATAAGTGACGAGTCTTGTCTGGATGCCCTCGGGGTGGACAATTAGCAGGAGAAGACTAAGAACAGAGAGGAATAAGTGACGAGTCTTGTCTGGAAGCCCTCGTAGTGGACAATTAGCAGGAGAAGACTAAGAACTGAGAGGAATAAGTGACGAGTCTTGTCTGGAAGCCCTCGTAGTGGACAATTAGCAGGAGAAGACTAAGAACTGAGAGGAATAAGTGACGAGTCTTGTCTGGAAGCCCTCGTAGTGGACAATTAGCAGGAGAAGACTAAGAACTGAGAGGAATAAGTGACGAGTCTTGTCTGGAAGCCCTGAGGGTGGACAATTAGCAGGAGAAGACTAAGAACAGAGAGGAATAAGTGACAAGTCTTGTCTGGAAGCCCTGAGGGTGGACAATTAGCAGGAGAAGACTAAGAACAGAGAGGAATAAGTGACAAGTCTTGTCTGCAGCAATGAGTCGCAGTCGCTGGAAAAGCTCAATTAGGATTGAATGAAGTTGCCTTTAAGTGTTTTCTCCACATCTTCTGATATATATATATATATATATATATATATATATATATATATATAATATATATATATATATATATATATACCTTTACTTCTGACCAACTGTAACTAGGGACGCTGCTTTTGGAAGAAAAGAAGATATCATTCATACGATGTATTAGAAAAGAACTGTATCTGCTTGCTACCATACTTTATCCCTACATTGTTCCCAGTTTGCTACTGTACTTTATCCCTACATTGTTCCCTGTTTGCTACTATACTTTATCTCAACATTTTTCCCTGTTTGCTATTATACTTTATCCCAACATTGTTCCCTGTTTGCTACTATACTTTATCCCTACATTGTTCCCTGTTTGCTACTATACTTTATCCCTACATTGTTCCCTGTTTGCTACTATATTTTATCCCTACATTGTTCCCTGTTTGCTACTATATTTTATCCCTATATTGTTCCCTGTTTGCTACTATACTTTATCCCTACACTGTTCCGTGGCCTGTGTAACATTCTTCGGACGTATCTTTTATCCTCTCAAGTCTTTTCATCTACGAAGTTCTCAGTCCGAGGCAGTTAATCCTTTATTGAAGGGTCGATACTTCAAAGATATCTAATTCTAGCCTTTTCTTTTTCAAATATGATAAAGCTGCAATAAAATCTAATATAGCACAACTTTAATCCATAACTTTCAAATCAATGTTCTAAAATGAAAAAAATAGAACATTATAGTATTCGGGATCGAGCAGTAGAGTATTGTCACGAATCGACACTCGAAGTAAACAAATAATTTATATGTTACAGCTGTCCGATAATTGCAAGGACTGCGAAAATTATTTTCACTTCACGAAACCTTGCTTTAGAAGGTTATTATCGATGGCAATGCAATATGCTTAACCACGAAAAAAAAAGGCTTTAATCGAATCCCTGTGCGCAAATTCAATAGATCAAAGAATACACGCCATGAATGCCTATATTAGTGACAGATTTTGTATTCATCACGTTTCTTTAAAATTCGATTTTGCAAACATCCTGAATCTCACCCTTACCTACACAGGCTTCGGTTGTTTAAGAGCTTTAAATATAAGCAACGGCCGTCACTGCCTATGATATACAGTGAATTTTAGAAGCTATGGCGGTTACTGCCTATGATATACAGTGAATTTTAGAAGCTACGGCGGTTACTGCCTATGATATACAGTGAATTTTAGAAGCTACGGCGGTTACTGCCTATGATATACAGTAAATTTTTGAAGCTATGGCGGTTACTGTCTATGATATACAGTGAATTTTAGAAACTATGGCGGTTACTGTGTATGATATACAGTGAATTTTGGAAGCTATGGGGGTTACTGTGTATGATATACAGTGAATTTTAGAAGCTATGGCGGTTACTGTGTATGATATACAGTGAAATGTAGAAGCTATGGCGGTTACTGTGTATGATATACAGTGAATTTTAGAAGCTATGGCGGTTACTGTGTATGATATACAGTGAATGTTAGAAGCTATGGCGGTTACTGTGTATGATATACAGTGAATTTTAGAAGCTATGGCGGTTGCTATATATGATATATAGTGAATTAAAAGCTATGGCGGTCACATGTAGTGAATTATAAACTATGACGTTCACTGTCTATGACATTGTGAAAAGCTCTGGTGGTCACTGTCTATAGTGAAATAAAAGCTATGGCGGTCACTGTTTATAATAAATAGTGAAGTATAAGCTATGGCGGTCACTGTCTACGACATGTAGTGAATTATAAACTATGGAGGTCACTGTCTATGATATGTAGTGATTTATAAACTATGGAGGTCACTGTCTATGATATGTAGTGAATTATAAACTATGGAGGTCACTGTCTATGATATGTAGTGAATTATAAACTATGGAGGTCACTGTCTATGATATGTAGTGAATTATAAACTATGGAGGTCACTGTCTATGATATGTAGTGAATTATAAACTGTGGAGGTCACTGTCTATGATATGTAGTGAATTATAAACTAAAGAGGTCACTGTCTATGATATGTAGTGAAATAAAAGCTATGGCGGTCACTGTTTATAATAAATAGTGAAGTATAAGCTATGGCGGTCACTGTCTACGACATGTAGTGAATTATAAACTATGGAGGTCACTGTCTATGATATGTAGTGATTTATAAACTATGGAGGTCACTGTCTATGATATGTAGTGAATTATAAACTATGGAGGTCACTGTCTATGATATGTAGTGAATTATAAACTATGGAGGTCACTGTCTATGATATGTAGTGAATTATAAACTATGGAGGTCACTGTCTATGATATGTAGTGAATTATAAACTGTGGAGGTCACTGTCTATGATATGTAGTGAATTATAAACTAAAGAGGTCACTGTCTATGATATGTAGTGAATTATAAGCTATGGCGGTCACTGTTTATAATAAATAGTGAATTATAAGCTATGGCGGTCACTGTCTACGACATGTAGTGAATTATAAACTATGGAGGTCACTGTCTATGATATGTAGTGAATTATAAACTGTGGAGGTCACTGTCTATGATATGTAGTGAATTATAAACTATGGAGGTCACTGTCTATGATATGTAGTGAATTACAAACTGTGGAGGTCACTGTCTATGATATGTAGTGAATTATAAACTGTGGAGGTCACTGTCTATGATATGTAGTGAATTATAAACTATGGAGGTCACTGTCTATGATATGTAGTGTATTATAAACTATGGAGGTCACTGTCTATGATATGTAGTGAATTATAAACTATGGAGGTCACTGTCTACGACATGTAGTGAATTATAAACTATGGAGGTCACTGTCTACGACATGTAGTGAATTATAAACTATAGAGGTCACTGTCTACGACATGTAGTGAATTATAAACTATGGAGGTCACTGTCTATGATATGTAGTGAATTATAAACTATGGAGGCCACTGTCTATGATATGTAGTGAATTATAAACTATGGAGGTCACTGTCTATGATATGTAGTGAATTATAAACTATAGAGGTCACTGTTTATAATAAATAGTGAATTATAAGCTGTGGAGATCACTGTCTATGATATGTAGTGAATTATAAACTGTGGAGGTCACTGTCTATGATATGTAGTGAATTATAAACTGTGGAGGTCACTGTCTATGATATGTAGTGAATTATAAACTGTGGAGGCCACTGTCTACGACATGTAGTGAATTATAAACTATGGAGGTCACTGTCTATGATATGTAGTGAATTATAAACTATGGAGGTCACTGTCTATGATATGTAGTGAATTATAAACTATGGAGGTCACTGTCTATGATATGTAGTGAATTATAAACTATGGAGGTCACTGTCTATGATATGTAGTGAATTATAAACTGTGGAGGCCATTGTCTATGATATGTAGTGAATTATAAACTATAGAGGTCACTGTCTATGATATGTAGTGAATTATAAACTATAGAGGTCACTGTCTATGATATGTAGTGAATTATAAACTATAGAGGTCACTGTCTATGATATGTAGTGAATTATAAGCTATGGCGGTCACTGTCTATGACATATAGTGAATTATAAACTATGGAGGTCACTGTCTATGATATGTAGTGAATTATAAGCTATGGAGGTCACTGTCTATGATATGTAGTGAATTATAAACTATAGAGGTCACTGTCTATGATATGTAGTGAATTATAAGCTATGGCGGTCATTGTCTATGACATATAGTGAATGAGATACTACCAACAGTATGGTCCACCAAGCTGGCCTGTTAGCTATTATTTCTATCCTCTCATGTTTCTCTCTCTCTCTCTCTCTTACTTGATTTTGTCTAGCTCTCTTTCTTACTTCATGTCTTAGTTGAGAATATCCCTGCCAACTAAGTGTCACTTTTGTGTTTATTTGTTGATGATTATTATTATCATTGACCTTAATAAATTAACATAACCGAAATACTGATTTGTTATTGTTTTTTGTTTCTTTTTACATTTCACATGCTCATGTCATTTTGTCACACTTTTTCGCCCTTATTTTCTCTCTCTACAATAGCAGCGGAAAACTGAATGGTGATATCTGATTATTTGACCTGTCTTGGCGGTGTTAAATGATCTGTCTTGGCTGTCTTACTTGATCTGTCTTCGCGGTGAGATCATTGCTGACGTTGAACTTGTTATGGAAAGTATTATGGAGTTTTTGGAAAAATGGAAGTTTGCAATTAAATAAAAGAACGAATTAAAAAAAAAAACAGCACGTCAATGGTTCACGCCAAATATTTATAAACAACAACAACAACAACAACAACAACAACAACAGCAGCAAAAAACAGCAACAACAATAACAACAAACAATAATAACAGCAGCAACAACAATAATAACATCAACAATAATTTTTTTAATATGAATAAATCTTACTAATATATATTCCTGTTGCATGTTTCGCTGTGTAATAGCTCCTCTGATATAATTTATAATTTGAATTCTTGTTAAGACGAACTTTCCCAGACTCCGGTAACTGCTGTGTGAAACTGAGGGAGTCAGCCATGTGTATTTTGTAGAAAAAAAATGATTGGAACTACTTATTCATCCGACTAAAGAAAGGTTGCGATCTGTTCAGTGTGCATAGATCACTGTAAGAACTGAAAGTTGCAGACAGTGACAAGAAATGACGAAATTATATGTATCATGCTCATTTATATACTCTATACATGCTCATTTATATACTCTGTACATGCTCATTTCTATACTCTGTATATGCTCATTTCTGTACTCTATACATGCTTATTTCTATACTCTATACATACTCATTTCTATACTCTATACATGCTCATTTCTATACTCTATACATGCTCATTTCTATACTCTGTAAATGCTCATTTCTATACTCTATACATACTCATTTCTATACAAGCTATTTCCCCCAGTTACGTAGACCACTTTCTTTTTTTTCACAAATCTGAACACGAGGAAGTTGTCATTTCCTTGGCGAACTGGAAAATTAGTATTGAGCGTTCAGAAAATAATGTACGTTTTCTAAACTGATATTTGCGTGACCCCTAATATTATATCTGGCGGTTATTTTCCATTTTAATGTGACATTCGTCTCTTTTAAATATACAGATGTCTCTTTAAAGGGATGCATTATTTTCCTAAGCTGTTGTCCGAGATGATGCTTGCATATCTAAGCTCTAAAGGCTATTCCAAATGCCCACAAATCATTTTAGTTAAGTCAAAATGTCAGTATTTGCTACGTTTTTAACTTGTTACACCGTACAGGAGCTTCGAAGTGTATACTGTTTCGTCTGGGAATTGGATTATATGTATGTAGTGATTTATAGCCGTTTTTTTTTTGTGAAAATTACCCATAATGCTTGTGGATAGTTTAATCCAAGAACTCTGTTGTGACATCTACTATTAACAGCAGGACACAGACATTTGACATTTGGTATGGGCAATAGATAGTTGAGCTCGCAATATAATGCTTGGTTTTGTTTAAGTAAATTCTGAAACACAAAGAGGCAAATTTCTTGACACTTTCCTACATCTCATTTTCATGTATAATAAAGTTTCGTGGATAATAAAGTTTCCTGGATAATAAAGTTTCGTGATTGCTGAAATATCCCGTCCAAAATGAGCAGATTGTGGCCACATGACATTTTTGCATTTACTAGATAGTCCGTAATCTTACATAATACCTTCTGCAGCGAGGATATTTTTATTATTTTTTTTAATTGTAGTTTTTACTTCTTTCAACATTTCACTGATCTGTATCTTGCGTCCTTCTTGCAACTTATAACACATTTCCTCCCGTTTGTTAGCCATTATTTACACATTTTCCTACTCTTTTTTTTAAAGGAATTTTACTGTTTCTTATTTGAAGATAAAGAGAATTTATTAAATTGTTCTCTTTTCTTTGTGGCATATTAATTAGAAAAGTATTCCCGCGTGAGTTCATGCCTCGCTCTCGTCTCTCGTCAGTTTTAAGTATTCTCTCTCGGTTCTTAAGTATTCTCTCTCGGCTCATATTCCCGCCCCTGGCGTGAGAGTTGACGGGCGGGATTGTATTAGGGAAATACAATTCTGAGTCAGGAAGCCAAGCTACTGTAAACAAAATCACCAGAACGCAGCTTGTTTAATTCTTCTGAGCTCTGCAAAACCTAAACGTAAACTTACGTAGGCTTCTAAAACTGGGTTATCTGTATTTGAAATTATATATATATATATATATATATATATATATATATATATATATATATATCATTAACCCAGTTCAACACAAATGTCAAATCGGTCCTATTGTATGTATCAAAAACAAGGACAGCATCAGCCAAAAGTATCAAGAGACTGCAGACATTTGTTAACACTTGCCTAAGGAAGATCCTCCAGATTAGTTCGCCGGATAACATCAGCAATGAAGAGTTATGGCAGAAAACAAAGCGACCCACATTAAAAGATATGATAATGAAAATCGCTGGAGACGGTTAGAACATACACTCCGACCTACCTTTAACATAACTAGACAGGCTCTCACCTGGAATACCCGGGGTAAGAGGAAACAAAGAAGACATAGAAACACCCGGCGAAAGAGTCTCGAAGCAGAGATTAGAAAAATAGACTACACGTGGAGGCAGAAGAGGCACCCCAGGACAGAAATAACTGGAGAGCCCTTATTGATGGCCTATGCACCAGACAGAGATATAGAAGGCGTTTCAAGTATCAACAGCATCCCTGTTAATAAGGAAAAAAAAACAATTTATGGCACGCCTGATAGAACATTACTAAAAACAGAATCCCGATGAAGGTCTGTCTCTCACATTCAGCGACCATCGTGTTCTGAAGTTTTCTCTCATATTCAGCGACCATCGTGTTCTGAAGTTTTCTCTCACATTCAGCGACCATCGTATTCTGAAGTTTTCTCTCACGTTCAGCGATCATCGTCTTCTGAAGCTTTCCAGACGTTTACTAATATTCAGTCAATCAAGTGCCGTGCCGCGTGGCGTAGGCGATCATTTCTCTCAACAATTCCCTGTCTTTGGACTTGATTATGAGATCCGCTGGTGACAAAATATTGCACAAATAAAAAAAAAAGATCCTGCAGTGCTGATGGAACAGACAAGGATGTTTTTTTTCTCTTCCAGTTACAAACAAATTTGCATTTTCATGTCATATATAATTCGGACTACGCAGTGAAGAAAGACCAGATTTTGAGATAAGATTCCATGGTCAACATGTGAAATTTTGAGATAAGATTCCATGGTCAACATGTGAAATTTTGAGATAAGATTCCATGGTCAACATGTGAAATTTTAAGATAAGACTCCATGGTCAACATGTGAAATTTTGAGATAAGATTCCATGGTCAACATGTGAAATTTTAAGATAAGATTCCATGGTCAAGATGTGAAATTTTGAGATAAGATTCCATAGTCAACATGTGAAATTTTAAGATAAGATTCCATGGTTAACATGTGAAATTTTGAGATAAGATTCCATGGTCAACATGTTAAGTTTTGAGATAAGATTCCATGGTCAACGTGTGAAATTCTGTCATGGCTGTGTCAGAAAACTAGCGAAGAGGCGTTTGTAGCAGAATGTGGACAGCCATGAGGACTGTGTACAAGTGAAAGACAAATCTGAAGTTTCTGAAGCTTTTTAAAAATTTACATCCCGCAACCCATTTCCAAAGTTTAAGTGGTAATGGGGCATTAGTGTACAGAGAGAGATAGAGAGAGAAGGAACAATCTTTACTTTGAAGGGGTAGAGAAATAAGCAGGAGTTCTGACATTCTGCCTGTTGTCTCTCATCAATCACTCTTCCCAATCATTCAGTTTAGTTCCAGTATATAAAAACATAAGGAGCATGAATCAAATGTAAAGTTCAAAACAATTGTCCTCTTATCCAGACATTCACAAACACATAATAACTAATTGATCGGAATAACTTAATACCACTTTCTCACGCACAGTGAAGTCGCGTCAGTCTTTGAACAAAATAGACGTGGATGGACGGATTCGGCATATATGATCGTTTAACAACACACCTTTCATTACTCTAATCGTTTAACAACACACCTTTCATTACTCTAATCGTTTAACAACACATCTTTCATTACTCTAATCGTTTAACAACACATCTTTCATTACTCTAATCGTTTAACAACACACCTTTCATTACTCTAATCGTTTAACAACACATCTTTCATTACTCTAATCGTTTAACAACACACCTTTCATTACTCTAATCGTTTAACAAACATCTTTCATTACTCTAATCGTTTAACAACACACCTTTCATTACTCTAATCGTTTAACAACACATCTTTCATTACTCTAATCGTTTAACAACACACCTTTCATTACTCTAATCGTTTAACAACACATCTTTCATTACTCTAATCGTTTAACAACACACCTTTCATTACTCTAATCGTTTAACAACACATCTTTCATTACTCTAATCGTTTAACAACACATCTTTCATTACTCTAATCGTTTAACAACACACCTTTCATTACTCTAATGACTTTTCACTGTCACTTTGGCACCAGGTGCACCAAACAAGAATACAAAAATTGAATAAACAAACTCTTACATTCATCTCTTGATCACATATTCAACAAGAGGACTTTCTCGTACAATTCTCGTCCACATACGCTAGAGAGAAAGAGAGAGAGAGAGAGAGAGAGGAGGAGACGGGGAGGGGGAAGGGTGGGCAGAGAGTCAGAGAAAGAGAGATGGGGGGGAGTGGATGGCAGACAGGTAGAGAGAGAGAGTTTGGGGGGGGGGGGGGTTGGGGCAGAAGGCACAGAGAGAGAGAGAGAGAGAGAGAGAAAGATGGGGGTAGGGCGGCAGAAGGCAGAGAGAGAGAGAGAGAGAGATGGGGGAGCGGCAGCCGACAGGCAGAGAGTCAGAGAGAAATGGGAGGGAGGAGTGGACTGCAGACAGAAAGAAAGAAAGAAAGATGGGGAGGGGCAGAAGGCACAGAGAGAGAGAGAGAGAGAGAGGAGAGAAATTGGGAGGGGGGAGTGGACACCAGACAGAAAGAGAGAAAGAGATTGAGGGGGTGGGGCAGAAGACAGAGAAAGAGAGATGGGGGAAGTGGACGGCAGACAGGCAGAGAGAGAGACGAGGGGGCAGAAACAGACAGAGAGAAAGAGAAAGAATGGGGGGGGGGGGTGGACGGCAGACAGAAAGAGATGGGGGCAGCAGAAAGCAGAGAGAGAGTTGGGGGGCGGTAGAAGACAGACAGAGAGAGAGGGGGCGGCAGCAGATAGACAGAGGGTCAGAGAAAGAGAGAGAGAGAGGGAGAGAGAGAGAGAGAGCCAGAATTGTTTAGGGAAACATTAACAATCTGGACTGTGAACGTGAATTTTTCAAGAAGATAAGAGACAGAAACAAGACACTGAACAAGTCGGACAGAGAACTGGCCTGTGTGTGCTCTTAGCACTGTTTGGATTTACCAGGACGGAAGACGATGATTCTCTTGATCAAAATGCTTCGTTCCTTAGTGTTGTGGACGTTGGAGTCTTTTTTTTTCATACGTCTGTAGTGTTTCGAAATATCATTAGTGAAAATTAAAGATTCAATCTTTAATCCACCAACAGCTTAATCCGTCTGCTCTGTTGTAGGTATACTTCTTTATCCTCCTAGAGATGATACCCTTTCTCTCTGTAAAATATACGCGAGGTTGGTGCTTCAAACGTATATTTGAATTATCAGAATGTTTCCTTCTAATATTTGCGGACAATTATACATAGGACCCCAAAAAATGCACCCCTTCCAAAATATAACAAGCCCAGGTTATAATCCTTTCATCTGTGTCTTGCCTGCTACCCGAGAATTTTACCTCGTAATATGAAGAATTTACCAAAAATAGCACTAAGATGGACACCACAGGGGAGCAGAAGTAAGGGTAGACCAAAAGAGACATGGAGAAGAACAGCAGAAAGGATGTTGAGCAATAGAGGGCTCACCTGGGCAAGAGCAGAAAAAAAGGCGAAGGACAGGCATTTGTGGAAAACCCTTGCGGAAGCCCCATGTGCCCTGGGCACTTAAGGTTCAGAGAGAGAGAGAGAGAGATGAAGAAATAGACACATTAACATAGCACATTTTCACGTACATAAGGAACAATGTGAAACTACATGGTGATCAAGGAAAATAGTAATGAAGTTTAATTAAAAAAGAAAAACAACATTAAACATATCGCACACGAGAAACGACAGCTGAGAACCAGGAAAAGTGATTCATGGCAAACAAGAACATTCAATCAGAAAAGGCTAGACACTTCATAATTCAAAATACTCGACAAAATAACTGTCACCATAAGAAATAACATCTGTTTAGCAGAAATGCAGATGAAACCACTGACAACAATTATTGAGGAAAGACGCTGGCGATGGTTGGAACATGTGCTCCGAATGACTGACAACTCACTACCAAAAAATAGCACTAATATGGACACCACAGGGGAACAGAAGTAAGGGTAGACCAAAAGAGACATGGAGAAGAACAACAGAAAGGATGTTGAGCAATAGAGGGTTTACCTGGGCAAGAGCAAAAAAAAAAAAGGCGAAGGACAGGCATTTGTGGAAAACCCTTGCGGAAGCCCCATGTGCCCTGGGCACTTAAGGTTCAGAGAGAGAGAGAGAGAGAGAGATGTGACTCTCATATTAACCATACAAATACTCCAGCTGGCCCTTTTTCAAAAGAAGGTCTCACTAAGTCATATTGTGCAATCGCACTAATGTATATATCTTCCTCTCAAAACAATACTACATCAATAAAACTCACGAATTGCAATGAAAATACTCGGCAAACACATCTACTCATAGTAACTCATGAAAATCATATTCAAATTGCGCGGTTCTCATGACTGCACTTGGCCACCACAAAAAAATAATGACACTCAAATGAAGTGAGCAGCTCACTTCATCAATCTATGACATACAACAACGTGAAGGATCACTTGTGACATATACATGTGTGAAAAGTTAACACAGACAGATGTATAAGTGCGCATACATTCAATGAGCTTGATTACATACATGATTAATGATTAAAAAATGGACGAGCTCACTAAAAATGACAAGTAGAGCAAGCTCAACACAAATAATGACAAAATGACAAGTTTTCAGGGCGCATGTACCACATAACACAACAAGTGGCAACTCCAACGGAGTCAACATATCAATATGGCAATGAATAAAATAATGGTGAATCATGACCACACATTTAAATACTTCTGTATATACACTGAAGCATTTCACGGCTCACCACAAAACTACATCTTCATCACATAACTCAACGAGCATTACTTCAGACAACAAAACTTAGCTAAACTCACATAAAACAAACATTAGACATACGACAGCTTACACAACTTGGGGGAGGTGCAGGTGGAGATCGTCGTAGGAGACGATACTACAAAATATACAATAATCCATAAGATTACATGAAAACACGCTCCCTCACTATATTACCCGGCCATACCTCGAGATAAGCAACAGACGAATGAACTGGTCAACTACACATTCTGACTGGGCGATACACACAAGCCAGTCACGTGCCTCAAATCACGAGGTGCTACTTTGACCTTTCCGATCGGCCACGCCGAAAAAGCCAAAGTCAGCAATCTTCACATCTCAGTTATATGCCATCTCATTCTCTCTCTCTCTCTCTCTCTCTCTCTCTCTCTCTCTGGATCTCTCTCTTTGGTTCTCTCTCTGGATCTCTCTCTGGATCTCTTTGGATCTCTCTGGATATCTCTTTCTCTCTCTCTCTCTCTCTGGATCCCTCTCTCTCTCCCTCACTCTCACTCTCTCGCATACTCTATGGTACAACTCTGGAATTCCATTCCCTTCCATTTAAAATCCATAGGCAAAATTTCGTTCGTGTAGTCCAAACTTTTTTTCAGTATTTGCTTATCTTCAATTATATGCCTTTTAAAAATTACTCGCCCATCACACCACAGACTCGCCAGCCATCGGGTTTTGTTCTAAAAGAACATAGTTCAATACACAGCTTGTTTCAGAAATTATGTTTAAAGAATGTGAAAAAATGTGATTTGAAAAGAACCGCATTGAAAATAAGAGTATGTATGTGTGTTATAGTGTTATATTAGTTACCTGCCAAGTTCATTTTATATACTATCTTAGATTCTTCATACAATTTGTATACTTGTACTAAATCGAATGTGTGATAAGAATGAAAGATGAGTGATTAACGGTAAAATGTCAGACCAGTTTGCGTGCACATTTCTTCACATTTCTATAATAAAGATCATTCTTTTGTTCTCTCTCTCTCGCTCTCTCTCTCTCTCTCTCTTCTCCAGACCCGTCAATATCAATTAAAATACCCAGTTGTTTACCCAGGTATTGATTCCCTTTTTGTTGGGAATGAGTCAACACTTATTTGCGTCGGGTTCACTTGCAAAGAACTCGCACGTGTTATCTCAAAGAATATACTTTCAATATCTCTGTCACAGCCTGTTTACCACAGCTGTTTTATTTGTCTCCCTTGGCAAGGAAGAGAGTGCATTATATTTTCTGAAGTGATCGGTGCAATAAATTTCACATCTCATTAGCTATTAGTGAAAGATATTTGTAGGAGGTAGATAAACGTGCTTTTGTTGAAGCAGCCATTATATTTATAACGAGCTTGTGTTTTTTTTTTCAAACATTTTTTCGTATTAAAACAACAGTTAATTACAGCCGATAAAAAGTAATTATTTTGCATGCTAAAGAGACCGCGGGCTCAGATTTTGCAGTGAAGCACACGAAATTGACGTATTATTTGTAATACTTTACATTGCCTTCAGCTTGTAAGAAGTGTCACGGATCCAATATCATCGGTTACTGAGATTACTCTGGTGTATTGCTTGTGGCCGTGGTTTTAGCTTTTTACAATTTTACTCAGAAATATCTGTAAAGCGTAATCATTTTTTTTTCTGTATATGATGTGACAAACTCGGAGCAACGTAATACAACAAATATCGCTTCACGCAGAAGCCACTCAGATTTGATAAGTTTCAGATTTTCCTTTCCGTTTTCAGTTTTCTCAATCAGTGATAAACAAGTAATGTTCCGTCATACAAATCTGAATCAGCTTTCCGCATCCACTTTATGGAAAGCTGATTTATAAACTGTAAAAAAAAATGCTTGGCTCAAGGGCTAAGTAAAGAGCCAGCGGTGTAATAATATAAAACGTTTTCTGTGAGCTGTGACATTCCAAACATTTGGCCTCCGAGAATTCTGCATGTAGATTTCAACGTGGAAGTTGCTGAAAGCACAGGGACAAGAAAGTTTGGACCCAAATTTCGAAGCCTTGGTGCTACATTCTGAGGCTTTGGTGCTACATTCTGAGGCTTTGGTGCTACATTCAGAAGCTTTGGTGCTACATTCTGAGGCTCTGGTGCTACATTCTGAGGTTTTTTTTGTTACATTCCGGGGCTCTGGTGCTATAGCCGTGTGTAGTTTCACCAGAGCTAGAAGCAGAAATGATTCAGTATAACACGTCGTTCACGCTTGATCCAAGACTGAGAAATGAGGTGTTCGAGGAGGACTTTGATCCGAACAAAGCCAAGGAATTCATGGAGGTCTTGTGTCAGGCTTACTTCGCCAAGCATCCCGTACAGACAAGTAAGTAAAGATTCTTGAGACCTTTATTCCTTTATACGTTATCTAAGTAAAGATTCTTGAGAGCTTTATTCCTTTATACTTTATCTCTCTTTATGCAGGATGTTGTCTAAAATACTGGATACTATTACGTCTTTGAGCACTGAATTTTTTCTTTCCCAGTTTTGCTGTTATATTTCTAGTTTGTTCAAAATGTGTTTCTCTCTTTCTTATATTCTGTAAAATGCTACATATTTTGTTTTCTTGTATACGCATTTTAATATTATATCTTACTTGTAAATCTGATGTTACTATAGTAAATTTAAAATGTGAGCATTTAAAATGAATTAAGTTGAAATATCAGTGTTTACCAAGCTTGTGTACGTATAAAGGGCGCCATGTAAATATAAAGGGCAGCATGTAAATGTAAAGGGCAGCATGTAAATATGTTTATTACTCAAAGCTTGTGTATAAATGAATTTCGCTTGTTTTTGTTTTCAAATGAATGTGTACCTTTAATAATGTTAAAAGCTATTTTGAAAATGTATTTGTATTTACGTGGTTTTTTTTTTTGGTGTATATTTTAAATTGTCTCTTAAAATCCAGTCAATTTGCCGTTTTTAAGGGGCCCTCTTTTTCTAGTCTGAATATTCTGGCCACCGCCATGACATGCCCATTTCGTAAATATTTAATATAACCCTATCTCCCGTCTATAGCCTGGACAAAACTGCAATTACATGTAATGGTATGCCTGCGTTCCTCTCACTTACCCAAGAGAAGCTCTAGGAGCTTATAAGATATTTTAGCTTCTAAATAAGAGGAAAGCTGTGTGGTGTGCGCAGCTAAAATATCAGCAGTTAGCGTCCGTGTCCACGATGCAATTTTGCTGTCTAAACACATGCATGAGAAGGCACTCGGGGGACCAATGTTAGAACAAAGTTCAGAGGATAAGGTCAGTAACGATGCCACCTACCCGGATCATACACTACAGCAGTGCACTTTAAAAAGAAAAAAAAAGTACGTTAATGTACCAGTTCAGTGGTTCTCAACTCTTTTACAGATGGGGGAGTGGGCCTCCGAAGCTAGTAATAATTCACCACGCCGTTTCCTCACTTTATACTGTCTCGCCATTCTGTATTAAATTAAAGTCTTTCCGAACATTTGTGTTTTTATAATATCTGGAATATTTGTGATATACAATATTAACAATAATTTTTAAAAGACGGCCGTGAGTCAAAACAAGTAAATAGATGTAACTTTTTGAACAATAAAAGAAATATTTTCAATGGTTACGTCACTTTAGCTGCAGCTACTGACCGGCCCTCGAAGAAGACTGTAGACTCCCTCAGAATCTTTCCCAGAGCATAGACTGGGAACACATTATCTGGATTATTACAGCAATTTGCTTTAAAATTCGGGATTTTAACAGCTGATGCTAGGCACTAATTTTCAACAAAGTTTCCTGTATGGCGCATTAATATTTATCTCCTAATCTAGATCTGTCTGCAGTGTATCCGTTATTAAAGTAGCTAGCGACTGTTAGCTTGTGTAGCATGCAGCTCTCTGTTCTGAAAAATACATATGTCATTTATATGTGCCTAAGGGTCGTCCATTCATGTCAACGAAACAGGGAAGTAACGAACATACTTTATTTTCAAAGGGTTAAGAATTAGGCACGCAGGCCCGTCTAACATTCTGCCCTTCATCATACAGCTTTCACTCAGTCACAGTCATTCGGCATTTGTTGATGAGCATAATAATCATGAAGACACAGTTAAATGATAACAATAGTAAACTTATCTCTTATCCATACACTCTACACTCTGATTTATGCAACAAATTGAAATAAACTTGCATTCTTACATTCCTTCAAAACTAACACATTTGTTAAAAAAAAGCAGTATAAAAAAATTACAACACTCACGTCATATTTTAAAGGGTGGTGGGTGGAGAAGGGGGATAGGGGGAGAAGATGAAATAAGTTGAGAACCGCTGGTAAAAAATAGGACAGAGTAGTTTCAAAACAAATTCATGCCAACGATTTTATTTTTCTACAGCATATGAGTAAACCTTTAATGGAAAATTAATTACAAAATTAATATAAATTACTAGTAGGTGGGTTAAAATTCAGTATATCGATTCTTTTGAAAATGTTCCCCATATGGCACTATATCATTGTTTGTGAAATCTTTTCATATGTAAATCCAGTAATATCCTACAATAACGGAGCAGAATTTTTAGCCACATTCACAGCGCCATTTTTGTTTTTGTTTTGTTTTTGGTTAAATTTTCTTTTACTTAATTTTGTTTAGCGTAGAAGGTACTTGAAATTTTGACAGTTGTTGACAAGGGAAGGCAGTAACAGAATTGGCTAAAATCGTTGACAAGGGAAGGCAGTAACAGAATTGGCTAAAATCGTTGACAAGGGAAGGCAGTAACAGAAGTGGCTAAAATAGTTGACAAGGGAAAGCAGTAACAGAAGTGGCTAAAATAGTTGACAATGGAAGGCAGTAACAGAATTGGCTAAAATACTTGACAAGGGAAGGCAGTAACAGAATTGGCTAAAATAGTTGACAAAGGAAAGCAGTAACAGAATTGGCTAAATTCGTTGACAATGGAAGGCAGTAACAGAAGTGGCTAAAATAGTTGACAATGGAAGGCAGTAACAGAAGTGGCTAAAATCGTTGAAAAAATTAGTAGGCGACCTCCGTCTTACGAAAGAGGTTATTCCTATATCAGGCTTTGTAAAAGAACGGGTAGAAGACAAGACACGCCATAGTACTACAGTACCATAGTAATGGTTTGATACAGTGTAATAGTAAGGAGGACAGTCTATCTAGGATGGTTATCGCGTGGGTTCTGTTGCAGTGTAGAAGTACTTCTATACCGGCATCAGGCAGAATGGAGGAAGGATGTCAACAGGAATATCCGCAACGGGACCCAAAAGCTTAGATCCGAGACCACCCCACCATACCCGTAGTAGTTTTATATCCCGTTCTGCAACTTCTTACGGACACAGGCGCACTTTCTCAATCCCAGAAGCGTCTTACTGTCTTTCACGGTCATCTCATTTCCACTGTCGGATTTTCAGTCACGCCCATAATCTTCAAGTCCGCCCGCGGTTCAGTTACATTTTCTCGCTTTAGATGACAGAAATAGAATAATGTTTTTGAAGGTAGGAGATTCCCAGGCTAAACTAAGTACGTCTTTTACTGTACCTTTAAAGCTTTCGTTATCTTATCACCGGTGACATTAGTTAATTAGCAGGGATGATTGATATGTAGGTTCCAGATCATACTCTTGAGTCTCCATCACATGTAGAGAATTTTCACCGGGATTTACCTTTTAAGCCTCGGAAGTGAATACTATTGATTAAAAAAAAATTACTCAGATTTTCTCTACATCCAAACCATATAGAGGAGTTAGTAAACATTTATGTTGCAAACATTAGGTTTGTATATGCCTATGTTGCAAACATTAGGTTGGTATATGTTTATGTTGCAAACATTAGATCGGTATATATTTATATTGCAAACATTAGGTCGGTATATGTTTATATTTACTTCATATACATTCTTTATGCTCAGCCTGTGTTTGTTATCTAATGCAGAGTTTCTCAAATTGTTTTTTTTAAACAGAACTTTGCCTGTCATTCTCAAAGTTCTTCTAGTTTTACAAGTTTAAAGTTTCCACCAAATCACCACCGTTACTAAAACTAGGGAACTAAAACAAAATCATAATTTCTTATATTTCTACACTCCTTTAATATACACGTTCTCTCTCTCTCTCTCTCTCTGTCTCTCTCTCTCTCCCCCTCTCTTTCTTTCTTTCTTTCTTTCTTCCTCTTTGTGTGTGTGTGAGTTTGTTGTTTTGTTGGACGTTGAAGCAAACTAGTTTGTTTCTAAAATGAAACCAATCCACACATTTTTTACTAACAGAGGGGCAGAGAGAGAGAGAGAGAGAGAGAGAGAGAGAGAGAGAGAGAAAGAGAGAGAGAGAGAGAGAGAAGCATATACATTTCTTTGCCTATTTTTATTTCTTTGTTGTGTCTTTCCTGTTACCCTTGATAAAGACAATTTTTGCCGAAATATTGAGCTGTTGTTCTAGTCTTTCATGACTGTTTCATTGTTTCCACTTCTTATTGTTAACTTTACCTCCTTCCTTTCTTCCTTCCTCTCCCTATTTGTAAAACTGCACGATACACCTCAGCCTAACACTAGTCTTGTATTGCTAGTTTTACAGCTGTAACTGTCATAGTATCCTTACGCTTCTACCTGTAACACTATACCATTTCTGCCATTTTCAGCAAAACTATTTATTTTTAAACTTTTAACAAAAAAAGATTATTCTCTTTTTTTTTTTACTTTGAGCTACAGTGAAGGAAAGCCTCTAGTAAATAAAAATGAAGACATTACCTTTTCTGTCCCTTATTTTCTAGAATATTCTGGCTTGAGAAAATAGTGCGACGTGATGGTAATGTAATCCACCGGCCGGGCAAATTAATCCCCCAGACTGAAGTATAAGTTCCTACGTTTTGCATATCAATACATCCACTGTTGTTTATGTCAAATGTACCCAGGAGTAGCATCTTACGAGTACATTCAGTTCAAAGCAGTATGCCTCGATCTTTAGCTTCTGGGCAAATCACTTCTGTTTCACTAGACCGATACAAATTTCTTTAGGTGTCCTGTGAGATTTTACTCATTTTTGTTCTGATAAATGTAGCCTTTTTTTTTTTTTTTAATAACGGTTCCCTCTTTTTCGCGTCTGAGAGGATTACGTGCTATCGCAACAGAATAATGGCACTAAGACTTAAAGATAAGCCTCTCATCTCTTTATTTTTATTTATAGTTATTATTATTATATTACACATGTGAGCTAGTACGTAATATCGTATGTATGGTAAACGGATTTTATTTGACTATCTGTACATCTCTAAAACAACTGGGGTTAACTTAATTATGTGTGTTTCTCTAAGACAATTGTGGTTAACTTTACCTTCGGTGTCCCACTAAAACAACTGGGGTTAACTTAACTATGTGTGTTTCTCTAAGACAATTGTGGTTAACTTTACCTTCAGTGTTCCACTAAAACAACTTGGGTTAATTTGATTGTGTGTGTTTCTCTAGAACAATTGGGGTTACCTTTACTATCAATGTTCCAGTAAAACAAAGTGGGATTAACTTTGCCATGTGCATTTCTGCAAAAAACAATTTGAGTTAGTTTTACCATCTGTAATTCTCTAAAACAATTTCAGTTTACTATCAGTATTTCGCTGTAACACCTGGAGTTAACATGACCATCTGTACTTCTCTAAAACAGCTGTGGTTAGCTTGACCATATATATTTCTCTAAAACGAATTAGTTTAATATCAGTATTTCAATAAAACAACAGATGTTAACTTTACTATCTGTTTTTCGCTAGAACACCTGTAGTTAACATAACTATCTATATTTCTCTAACACAAATGGGTTAACCTGACTGTGTCTTATGTCTGTAAAATAATTGGGTTAATTTACTGTTTAAAAAAGAGATTAACCTTTCTATCTGTAATTGTATTTCTAAAAAAAACGTAGTTTCATTTGATTTATGTATGCCTCTACGGTGGATATTTACCCCTGTATTCCCTATAGGGACTGATTTTCATTTCACAGTCTCTGTTTTCCCGTAATTAGTGTGACAGTTACATGTACAGCCATTCTGCATCTCTGCCTTTGCACACAGATAACTCCATTTCCAGAAGTAAATATGTAGTTGTCATTTAAATACAGTATATAGTTACTGACATGTTCAAGATGAACTAGATAAACTATGGACATCAATGTACGCTGAAATGTTTCAGGGCATTAACAACTCCACATGAAAGATGTAAACAAGAAGATAAATACGGCGCATGAAACTTAAGGACAGTGTCAACGTAAAGATAATGCAAGCCACGCAAAAAAAAAAAAATAGTTTTCAAAGTTAAGACAATACAACCCACGCAGAGACACTGTCTGACTTTTTTTTTGTTTCAAGTTTCTTCTGCGAAATCTTGATATGTGAACGCACAAGAAGCTATGATAAGTTACATGCAGTTAATTAATTCTTATGTTTGTCTCAAACCTCGGGGAAAAGAGTAAACACACACAGAAGCAACAACGCAATTTTCGTTAAATTTGTGAGAATATAATTTTTTTTTAATGAAACGCTCGATGAAATATTTTTTTGAAACCTCTGTAAAGAAAAATAAAAGAAAATAAGGGCACCATGAAAAAAAAAACATTCAGCCTGCATTGATGAAATATCTGGACAAGAGTAAGACAACATATACACATTTTGATGATTGTAGTAACCAGGTGAATAGATATGAAAATACAGAAAAAAGACTGACAAACAGTAAACAGCAGAAGACTAAACTGTCTCTGCTTAGACTAAACAGCATGTAAATAGAGAAAAGACTAAACAGCATGTAAATAGAGAAAAGGTTAAACAATGTGTTAATAGAGAAAAAGACTAAATAATACGTAAACAGAGAAAAGATACAGTATGTAAACATAGAAAAGCCTAAACAACCACAAAATACTCTATGAAAAGGTTCAAAGGGTGGGCATAGGGGACAGGACAGTTGTTTCTCGTAAGGCATACAAACTGACTTAAAAAGTGTCAAATGGAGCATAAAGCGAGCGACCTGATTCACGTGCTATAACATAATGACAAGCATTAAAATTTAAAGCTGACATTTATGTTATGCTCAGGGAGATGGGCTCCCCTAGGTTAAATTTTGCCCTCAAACCGCGACTGGCCCATCAAGCCGGCGGTGGATCTTTTTACCACTCATAGAAAACACAGGAAGAATAGACGGACTGATATAAACGGAAAATGACACGGAAACGTCAAACTTCAAAGAGACAGAAAATCGATTCGTAAAATATGTACTACCAACATATGTGGCATAAATGATAAAAAGGAGGAGGTAGTGGAGGAAATTAAAAGGAGAAAAATAAAGATCATGTGAGTTGCAGACACCAAACTCAGAGGTAAAGGCTGTAAACAAATACATCAGAATTATGTATTTCTATACTCCGAAGTGAGTGAGCAAGAACGAACAAGACGGGATGTCGGAATGATCATTGAAACAGACATCGCTGGCAAAATCTTGGAAACACAATACACAAGGTCTGACAATTAAGTAATGAGACTAATTCCATTAAAAAATAAAATAAACAACATTTGAAGATATAACCTGTATTTTGTTCAAAGTAAGTCCCTTGTACATTGATACAGCGAGTGGCACGATCTAATAAACACAGGAATGAACGACCTCTGCAGGTCTTCTGTTGGTATGGCCATTAAACTCGATGTTACGGCCCTTTGGACATCATCAGTATCGTCAATGAAGCTTCCTTTCAATGGTAACTTTAATTTTGGGAATAGAAACTAACCGCAGGAAGACAAATCTGGGAAACAGTGTGGGTGGTTGGGAACACAAACTTGTTTTGGGCCAAAAATTCTGTACAGCTACTGCCCGGTGAGCCGGTGCATTATCATGAAGAAGGAAAAAAACTTCCAGGTGTTGAATACTCGGATCAGACTCGGAGAATCCTTTTCAATATGCTTTTCAAAATACTTAAATATACTTTACCAGTGACAGTTTATTCCTCTGGAATGAATTCTTTGTAAATAATGCCTTTGCTGTCGTAGAAGCACACCAACATTGTTTTCACTTTCGACTTTTGAAGACGAATTTTTTTGCCCTTTGGTGATGATGATGGCTTCCACTGAGCACTTTGGCGTTTAGTTGTGGTATCATAGCGGAAAATCAATATTTCATCCTCTGCAATAGTCAAATTTAAGAAATGTTTATTTCTGCGACATGTTTTGATGATGTCTTTTGCGTGCTCAACACGCCGATGTTTTTGGTCATCAAACAACGAATGTGGTAGAAACTGTTTCCTTGCCCAAATCTTCCACTAAAATCTTACGAATGGTCTCTCGGTTAATACTAAATTCATCTGCCATCATCCTCATAGTCAAACAATGATACTGTATCCTTTTTCTGACTTTTGCAATAAGTTCTCATTACAAACAGAAATTGGGCGTCCATGTATAGTTGCATTTGTAATCGTTTCCATAAGACTTTTGAATTGTGAATACCACTTGAATGTGGACGAGATAAATATACCTATGCACTAGATAAACAATTATCCCCATAAACCTGTTGCATCAATTCAACTGTCTCAATGGCACTTTTTCTGAGTTAGCTATTTGCTCCATGATGATTGCGTAACAATGCACCTCTGAGTAGGTCAACAAAATGGCGGCTTATTTGTCGTCTGCTTATCAGGCAGCGATGACAAGTTGCCAGATCATAAATGAAGGTTGCCTATATGGATTCCATGCTTTGCTTCATATGTGGCATTTTTGTCTTGGCCATAATAAAATCAGTCTCATTACTTAATTGTCGGAACTTGTATATCAGAAAGAATTATAATTGTCCAAATAAAAGAAAATGAGGAGACCACAACCTATGTCCAAATATATACTCCTTGTAATGCATCAGACATGGAGGAAGAATGTGAGGAGTTCTTTGGCAACCTCCATGATACACTAAAGAACATAATTAAAGAGGAAAATGTTATAATCATGGGGGACTTCAAAGCAAAAACTGGGAACTAGTAGAGCTGATGTAACAGTCCACCTGGGTGCCTTCAGTGACCAGCAGTGGATTAGAAATGTAAATGGTAGCAGACTCCTAGAACTGTGCAGCCAACATGGCCTTTTTTTTTTATCACAAACACATTCTTTAAACACAAAGAGTCCCAAATATATACCTGGTACAAATGGAAATGATTTGACATGCAGAAGTCAAATTGATTTCTTTCTAGCAAGGCACACCAAGAAAAGGTCATTCACTGATGCAAGAGCAATAGCCAACCTGAGCTCAAGCACAGGACACAGAGCAGTAGTAGCAGTCATCAGAACACACAGGACAAACCGTAACAGAACTTCCAAAAAAGAAAAGTGAAACAATGAAGGTGAGCAAGCTGAAGGAAGAGAATGTGAAAGAAGAATATGAGAAGAAAATAGGAGAATTGTTCATAAACTTATCAATAGAAACAAAATCAGTGGAAGAGGAATGGGCCTTGTTCAAACTCAGCTTTTTGCAGGGAAACGTGTGGTACTATGAAAAACAAGGAGGTAGAGAAATTAAAATAACAACATGATGGAATGATGAAGTGAACGAGGCTGTAAAAGAAAAGAAAAATAAATATAAAGAATGGATGAGAACTAAAGATGATCTAGACTACATTGAATATCGAATTGCAAGAAGACACTATAAGCGGGTAATAAAAGAAGCAAAGGTGAAATCCTGGCAGGAATACGGTGAACTTTTTAAATAATAATCACATAAAAGCTACGAAAATCTTCTATAAAAAGATCAGTGCAATGAGAAAGCGAGTAGAGCACTTCGACCCTACAGAGATTGTGAACGATGATAATGGTTATCAAATATGCGAACCAGAAAGGGTAGTACTGTGATGGAGACAGTACTTCGACAAGTTACTCAATATACCATCCAAGGCAAGCCAAACTCATGATAACAACACAGCTGACCCCATGAAACTTGAACCAGACATACCATTAGATGAAATCACAAAAGCCATCAGAACGGCCCCAGTGAACAAAGCCCCAAGGTGTAATGGAATACCCCAATAGTTAATCAGATGTGCGAAAGAGGTATTAATAGCTTGGTTTCACTGACTCTATAACATGGTATGGTAAAAACAAGAAACATCATAGGACTGGAGAAACACTGTAATTATTCCAATATGGAAGAAAAAATGAACTGCAACCAATAGAAAGGCATCTCATTGTTAAGCCATACTGGAATAATGTTCTGCAAGATCCTAGAGAATAGACTGGAGCCAGTGATTGAACCACAGTTAAATCAAACTCAAATGGGTTTTAGAAAAAATAGAACTTGTTCAGATGCCATCTTTTCTCTAAGACAGCTAACAGAAAAGTCAGCAAACACTATCAGATAATGCACATAGCTTACGTAGATCGAGAAAAAGCATTTGATAGAGTATATAGATATAAACTGTGGGAAATCTTAAAGCATTATGGAGTTAGTACACATCTGAACAACCTATGCAAAAACCTTTAAGAAAAAAGTCAGTATATAGTTGGAACAAATGCAGGACACTCTGAACCATTAATCATGAAATCTGGAGTGAGGTAAGGCTGTGTACTATCTCCCTTACTATTCTTAACATACATTGACAACATCAGCAAAGAAGCTAACATACATAGCAAAATCTCCACGACAAAGCTGTCCAACAGCTCAACTCCAGAAAGAATGCCGATAAACCCACAACACCTTCCAGAATATATACTCAATAGGAGGACCATAAACGAACTCTTTTTCTGCTGACGATCAAGCCAACTTATACCCAAATCAGAAAAAGACCTACAGCAGAACATGGATAATTTACGAAGGGCATGTCAAAGCCACAACATGAAGATCAGTGCTGAAAAAACAGAAGTCATGGCCATAGCAAGAGAAAAAGTCCGAACAAAGATCTTCAACCAGCCCTTGAAACAAGTGAAACATTTCAAAAGCCTATGTAGTATAATATTATCCTCAAGGACAATTGACTCTGAGATTAAGAACAGATGCAATAAAGCAAATCAGGTCATCGGACTAATGACTCCTTTACTGAAAAACAAGTACACCACAACTGAAACAAAAATGGCTCTGTACAACACAGTTTTCACCCCCCAACTCTATGCTTATCAATGTCAAACATGGACACTATCATCTAAGAAGAAAAGAAAAATCACCACGGCAGAAATGAGATGTTTAAGGAGAATACTAAATGTGACAAGAAGAGACCAAAAAAGAAATGACACCATCAGGGCAGAGGTTGGAGTAGCACCAGTATTACATTATATCCAGAAACAGTAAGTCAAATAGTTTGGCCATGTTACACGGTTACCACCAGACAGTATATCACAGACAACATTCACACTAAGATTTGTAGGTAACAGAGGAAGAGGCCACCCACGCAGGAGATGGAGAGAGGAAATTACAGAAGCATTAAAAATCCCGTTATATGAAGCAAATCGTCGAGCCCTATAAAGACGTCTATTTGTCCCCTCAATATCGAAAAGATATGAGGAAGGAGACAAGACAAGACCAAAAAAAATGGACAGGAAGATTTGGTGGGACATGAGGCATTTCTGAGCACTGTATAGTTCTTCTGTAAAATGAATATGTCTTGTGTAAAATGAAGATGTCTTATGTAAAATGTATACATTTTTGCAACAATTTCCTGAATCTGCGCGTGGTCTCTCAATATGCAGTCGACCTCCCTAAACATTCTCTACATGGCCATATACCTGCCTCAACACTGTTATTTAACAGTGCATTCTTCTTTATAGTAGTCCGGTCTCATTAGCGATTATAACGGCCTGTATTATCACACATGAGAAGATATTCTAGCTTGGAATGATCCATCATTTCTCTCTACCGACACTCCTCGGGCATCTAAACAAAGTTATTCAGAAACTCATTCCTGTCAAGTTAGCCCGTGGCCCACAGTCTGATTATTCACTTGTCAGCCTGAGGCTCGGACATTCTGATTATTTGCTACTCGCATGAATGCCACATACAGTGTATTATCTGAATGGCATTCTCATATGTGTCTGCCTGGTTCATTCCTTTTCGTTTACTGCTTTGTTGCGGCCATAAGGGAAGGGAGGTAACAACACTTATTCTGCTTATTAATGCAATACCTCCCTTTCTGAGTCAGGACAGTGATGGGAATTCTTCATATTTCTGTATGTTCTACTTTAGTTAGTAATATGGATTTTTTTAGAGAAAGGAAGATATCTTAGTGATGGAAACAAAACAGTGTGTAGCAACTGTGAAAGAAATCCTACTTTCAGCCAAAAGCCTTGTTGTGTTATTGATGTTACAGCATCTATGAAGATTTAGACCAACAAGGAGAAATGACTACGTCACTTATTACCTTACCAAACGTCGAGACTGTTTTTTTTAAAATTAAGGCCATTTATTATAATTATCAAACATCCACTGTTTTTTTAAAACTCAGGCCACTTATTCTGTTATCAAACATCCACTGTTTTTTTTAACTCAAGCCAATTATTATGTTATCAAACATCCACTGTTTTTAAAACTCACGCCACTTATTCTGTTATCAAACATCTACTGTTTTTTTTAACTCAAGCCAATTATTATGTTATCAAACAGCCACTGTTTTTTTAACTCAGGCCACTTATTATGTTATCAAACATCCACTGTTTTTTTTTAACTCAGGCCAGTTATTATGTTATCAAACATCGATTGTTTTTTTTTTAACTCAGGTCAGTTATTATGTTATCAAACATTGACTTTTTTTTAAACTCAGGCCAGTTATTATGTTATCAAACATCCACTTTTTTTTTAACCCAGGCCAGTTATTATGTTATCAAACATCGATTGTTTTTTTTTAACTCAGGCCAGTTATTATGATATCAAACATCGATTGTTTTTTTTTAACTCAGGCCAGTTATTATGTTATCAAACATCGATTGTTTTTTTTTAACTCAGGCTAGTTATTATGTTACCAAACATTGACTTTTTTTAAAAACTCAGGCCAGTTATTATGTTATCAAATATCGATTGTTTTTTTTTAACTCAGGCCAGTTATTATGTTATCAAACATCGACTTTTTTAAAAACTCAGGCTAGTTATTATGTTACCAAACATCGACTTTTAAAAAAACTCAGGCTAGTTATTATGTTATCAAACATCAAGTTCGTTTTCTTAAATGCCCTGAAACAATTTGAATGTTATTCGGCAGGTGAGAAGAAGTAAGTGTGTTTTCATAAAATAGCGTGCCGTACTAAACACACTTTCAATATAATCTTTTGTAAACAAAAAAATAAGAAGTCTGCCATATCAATATTAGGTATCTTGTGCAGTATGAGGTAAAATAAATGATGAGAGTTACAGATGTAAATAGGAGCATAATCCATTAAAATATTTCACAGAAGCCGCTTTAAAAAATATTACACTGGGTTGTGTTGTACTTGTAACTTTAGTAGGTTCTCTTGGCAAGTATTTAGTAGGTTCTCTTGGCAAGTATTTAGTAGGTTCTCTTAGCAAGTATTTAGTAGGTTCTCTTAGCAAGTATTTAGTCAAACAGGGAAGACGAATTGCATATGAGAAAAAAATATGCACGCTGTGTTGGGGAGTGAGTTTGAAGGAAAGAAAGATTTTCTAGTATTCTTATCCTTTAAGTGCAAGTGAAGTTCATATGCTCGACTGACTTCCCCAGTAAATTCTGGGTTCAGTTACCTAATGGGGTAGAATTTTTTGTTTCTAGTAACGTAGTTGCCCTAGATTCAAGAAACTGGTGCTAGTGGTTTTCCTGAGAAAGTTAAAAATTCTATCTATCTATCTATCTATCTATCTATCTATCTATCTATCTATCTATCTATCTATCTATCTATCTATCTATCTATCTATCTATCTATCTATCTATCTATCTATCTATCTATCTATCTATCTATCTATCTATCTATCTATCTGTCTGTCTGTCTGTCTGTCTGTCTGTCTGTCTGTCTGTCTATCTATCTGTCTATCTGTCTGTCTGTCTGTCTGTCTGTCTGTCTGTGTCTGGTCCATTCTATAGTCGTCATTCCCACAACCATCTATCATTTGCTCTTTCTTAAAGCTGTGCTTTGGTCTGCGTTCTGTGGCATTCTTTTAGTCCGTCATGTATCTCGTTTCTTTGTCTTCCATTGTCTCTTTTTCCCTCCAGTTTTCCTGTCGTCATTAAGCGTTCCAGTTTGCCTCTTCTCAAAACATGCCTCATAAACCTGGACTGTCGCGTTCTGAATTTTGCCACAATTCTTTCTTTTGCCCAGCCACGCGTAGAACCTCTTCATTAAGACAGTGAAGACAAATATTGGACTTCCTACTCAGAATGTGAAAAAAAAGTGAAGGCGCTAACACTTTACAACTCTCCTAAGGCATAGAAATGTCAGAAGACTTCTGTCATATTGTTAGTTCATAATCTGGTCATAAACGTTGCCTTCTGATGTACGTGTTGTTGTCGAACAAAAATTAAACCTGCCCTTCAGTCGGAGACGTTAAGAAAAAGGAAAACATAAACTACGTAAAATTTACTAGAGCTGAGTAAACAACAGAGCGCAAGATTAGCTGTGTTTCCGAAAGGATCTGTCAGAATTCTGGATCTACGATCAAAATTGACTGTGTATTGATGGTACTGAAACTTGAGATCCACGGGGAAGAATTGAAGGGTAGATGGCGCAAAAGTGTGCCAGGAGTAAGGCGTAATCATCGTCCTGTTTATTTAATGTTTTGAGAGTGTGGAGGTGGGGAGGGGGCATTCACAAAGCGCCTTGAAAGAGTAATGCAGAGATTTACTCAGTTGTTGTGATAAGGGAAGTAACCGTTGTAATAAATAGGCCTGTAGAGGTTATTTCCCTTTCAAACGAATAGTTTTTGGATACAAGTATACAAGTACATAAGACTAAATATATAAATATACAGTCACCACAGTAAAGCTGTGATTAAAAAAAAAAGACTTTTAAAACTATTTAAATAAAAATAGGGACAGCTTTGTTAGTTAACGAGTACACAAATGTGTGTTCCTTAATTACTACATGTGTTCTTATTTTTGTTTCAAATAGTTTTAACATTTCCCTGCCATGCACATTTGCAAAAAAAAAAAAAAAAGCGTATAACGGTAAAGAGCGGAAAATGGTAGCAGAGTTTCTATACTTTGTTCGTTTGAAAAAAGCGAGTTTTCGCACTAGTCAGAAGCCTAAAAGCGAGTTTTCGCACTAGTCAGAAGCCTAAAAGCGAGTTTTCGCACTAGTTAGAGCCTATATGATTACAACACAATTACCAAGCGGAGTAATCATAATCTTAGTTTGAGAGTTGCAGTAATGGTGAAATGATGCAGACATAATAGACAAGATACATGTTCATAGAAATATCTGGTAGGTGCTAAACTTTTGTTAAAAAGCTATCTCCGGCGACACGCGACTACAAACTTCTGCTTTGCTTATGGCATGTTATGTTAACGATGATGTATATTTTCTCGTGCTATGTTGCAGTGTTAACTGCCTTACCGTTGCCGTGCCTTCTTTGGTTCAGTTTCCCACAATGCTTTCCTACTGCCCCATTGGTTACATTTACACTTTAAGTTTTAAGTTCTCGAGGAGGTTTCTTGTCACACAGATTTCTCTCAAAATATTCATTAACAGTTTTAACAAATTTATTCTAAATATCATCAAACTTTCTGAGGGGGAGGGGTAAATAACCAGAGCTTGTGTAATATGGATGATTTTTAAAATTATTTGTTTATGTAGCAGTCCTCGCACAAGATATGTCGGGCTTCTTTATATTATGATAGCCAATAAAGATTTGAACTAATGGTACCCAATAAAGATTTGAACTAACGGTAGCCAATAAAGATTTGAACTAACGGTAGCCAATAAAGATTTGATTTAATGGTAGCCAATAAAGATTTGAACTAATGGTAGCCAATAAAGATTTGATTTAATGGAAGCCAATAAAGATTTGAACTAATGGTAGCCAATAAAGATTTGAACTAATGGTACCCAATAAAGATTTGAACTAATGGTAGCCAGTAAAGATTTGAACTAATGGTAGCCAATAAAGATTTGAACTAATGGTAGCCAATAAAGATTTGAACTAATGGTAGCCAATAAAGATTTGATTTAATGGAAGCCAATAAAGATTTGAACTAATGGTAGCCAATAAAGATTTGAACTAACGGTAGCCAATAAAGATTTGAACTAATGGTACCCAATAAAGATTTGAACTAACGGTAGCCAATAAAGATTTGATTTAATGGTAGCCAATAAAGATTTGAACTAATGGTAGCCAATAAAGATTTGATTTAATGGAAGCCAATAAAGATTTGAACTAATGGTAGCCAATAAAGATTTGAACTAATGGAAGCCAATAAAGATTTGAACTAATGGTAGCCAATAAAGATTTGAACTAATGGTACCCAATAAAGATTTGAACTAATGGTAGCCAGTAAAGATTTGAACTAATGGTAGCCAATAAAGATTTTAACAACAGAGTTTATTACAGTAAAGAGGAGTTTGTTGCTGTTAAGGGGAATTTGTTACGACAGACAGTTTGTTACTGCTGGTGGCATTTTAAAAACTAAATTACGGAGCTTATCTCCTCCATTATCAATGTTCCCAATAACTATAACATTTACGAGTATTTCAATGTTCTTACGAACAGTCACTGCCATCAGGCATAGAGAGAAAAGGTCGTTTCCAACCGGTGGCCCTGCTTAGGGTTCCTGAAAGCTTTTTTTTTTTTTTTAAGAACAGGCCTGGAGGTCTTTCGGAGCTTCAAAAAGGATGAAAACAGAAAGGCCAATCAATATAGCAAGGGAAAAGTGGGGGGGGGGGCATAGGAGAGGAGGGGAGAGAAGAGGGGAAACAGTTTTGCACCGGCTTCAAAAACTCTTCTCGGAGGTCTTGCCTGTTTTATGAATTTGTAGTAATAGATGGCACTGTATATCCAGTTCTTTAAATCATCATCATCATGTGTCTTCTCCAGAATGAAGGTTGGCGTTAAATGAATCTCCAGTTCCCTCGCTCTCTTGCCTTGACGGTGTATTCATCCAGGCTGTATCCTGTCCATTTTCATATGATACAGAGATAGGCAGGGTAGAGGACTTCGATGGCAGTGAATCTACATCGCTGCTTAGACTGAGAGAGATGGGAATACAGGTAGACGGAGTGGAGGACTTCGAGGGCGGTGAATCTACATCGCTGCTTAGACTGAGAGAGATGGGAATACAGGTAGACGGAGTGGAAGACTTCGAGGGCAGTGAATCTACATCGCTGCTTAGACTGAGAGAGATGGGAATACAGGTAGACGGAGTGGAGGACTTCGAGGGCGGTGAATCTACATCGCTGCTTAGACTGAGAGAGATGGGAATACAGGTAGACGGAGTGGAGGACTTCGAGGGCGGTGAATCTACATCGCTGCTTAGACTGAGAGAGATGGGAATACACATCGGCATTGCCAGGAATGAGAGGCATACTGGACATGCGAGACAACTTGTCAACGAACACAGGACAGGACAGACACTGTCAGCCACAGGATGGATATGCTGAGGGGGGAGGGGGGATGTCCGGAGTGCAAGGATGATGGCCCAGATCATAAATCATAAACCATGTTATCTATGAATGTCTTTCTCTTGCTCTTTTTCCTTCCACCTTTCCTTCTAGTAAGATCTTCAGCATATTGTTATGTCTTTTGATATGGCCAAAGTGTTTCGTTTTCTTCATCCTTATTTCCCACTTAAATTATCTTATCTCCCACTTAAATTATCTTATCTCCCACTTAAATTATCTTATCTCCCACTTAACACAGGCTGAAAAGGTCCTCAGGAAGTGAGAAATTCAAGGACACTGACTTGAGCCAGGAATGAAACATTTATCTAGCACAGAAAACAAATTTATTTAGGACATTGCTGGCCAACATTCTAACCCAACATTTGCCACCTTAATCTAGACGTTATGTAACAATGATGGAATGCGGGACAGAAGGTTTAATCTGTGAGGTGACGAACAAGCCCAGCCGGCGGGATGGTCTCCGGTCTACCACAACAAAGAACTATAGCCTAAACAAACACAAAGCCGTGGGAACAAAGCTAAAGAAATGCAGTAACCCACCAGGCTTAACAATAAAATACGCCAACGAGGGACAATGTGTCGTTGTGACATGCCACAACACACTTCATTACGAGTCCCTGAGGCAAGCCCTTAGGAAGATCTATCAAGCAGAAAGAGAGGAGAGGTAACACAAGCTAGGCGCTAATGTTGAGGACATCATAAAAACACCAGTCCTCACAGTTCATCTTTACCACACCAAGAACAAAGTGATGGTACAAGGTGACGCCGAGGCCATTGAATCCTGGCTAACAAAACAGTTTATGGAGCTGCAAGGAGACATAAACACAGTCAAGGAAGTGATGGCCAGTCAGCTCCCTCTAGCAGATAACTCAGATGAACTAAACACATCAATTACAAACATGGCCGAAAGTTTTGTAAGTCCTGTAAAGAAGACTATTGACATAGTTGACGATAGAATAGAAATCATGACAGCAGAAGAGTCTGTGCCAGAAAACGCTGCTATTATCACCATCAAAGAAAACTTCAGCAAACATGAATTACCACCAACAATTGCTGCAGAAGAACCAATAATCACAGATACTGCTGGAGAACAAGGAGCAACAGCTTCTACTAAGAAAGCTCCACTGTCTTCAGACACCTTTACTCATAAAGAAAACGCAGCTAACAGTTCTAGCGAAAATGATGTAATAACGGAACCAAACTCCGAAAAATCTTTGGATAGCAGTATACCAAGACTTAGTGAGACTGTTAGTTCTCATCAAATTGTTGGTACCGGAACAAAACTACCTACTTGTTTCTGTGGCCATGACTTCACAGAAGTTATTAAAGACTTCGTGAAAATACTCATCAGTGACATGAAGTCCGAAGTTGTAAAGTCACTCAGTGAGGAGAATGATAATATCAAAAAAGAGGTTGAACAGCTGAGAGAAGAAAATACCAAGCTGAAGCTGCTCATTGAATCAGCGAACAGCGAAAACCGCAGTAGTAGAAAACTACAGAAAAACATCCAGACAGAAACTGGTAGTCACAGTCAGTCAGTGGCTGCTAGTCAAACTAATCTCAACATGAAGCCAAAGGCTCAGCCATCGTCGCCAGCCAGAGTAAACAAACTTCACAAGAAAAACAACCAACAAAAACAGAGTGAAGTCAGTGCCTCTTTATCAGGTAAGCAAGACTAGCACATCACAAAATACGAGTACCCCATCGAGGTCCAGATCACCAACAGATTCGACGCTCTACAACAAAGCTCTGTACCAGATACTCAGCAGACAGACAGGACGCAACAATCATCTCAGTCAAACAACGCATCCCACCTCCAGTCACAATCTAACCAAAAACAACGTGAACGAAATAGGCAGCAAATTCCCATTCACAAAATCACGGACAGCACAACACATTTAATAGTTGGGGATTCTCTGCTAAAGGAAGTGTATAGCGAGCGGATGTCCATAGAAGACATTGTTTTAGTAGTTGCAGTACAGGGAGCTGGTATTACGAAAATAACGCAAATACTGAGAAGTTTTAATACAGACCAGGCGTGAGGAAAATATCCGTACATGTTGGCATAAATGACAGCATGAATGGCCAGAACATCAGACGTTCCGACATGCAGGCTTTGACTTCCGCCATCAAGGAAAAGTATCCGACTGCAGCAATCTTCCTATCTTCCATCATTCCACCCTGCTCCGGTCCTGGACGCCGCCTGGTAGACATCAACAACAAGACACTTCAGTCATACTGTCGTGTTAACAACATTGTCTTCATAGACCACACTGTGTTCTTCATCTCAGCCTCTGGTGCCCCGAAGAAACGAATGTACAGGGACCACATACATACATCAAAACTTGGTACCAGCATCCTTGCCAAAGATCTAAAGTTTCCAGAACGTACACTACAGAAAGACGTGGTACAGTTGGATGTCCACAAACAACACCCACGTCCAACAAAAAACCCCCATAAAGCCAGCTCTACTCCGAGCACTAAAACCAAAGGGACCTCCAAATCTGCACCACCTGTTCCACAGCAAACCACCGACTATGACACAATGTTTCTACCCTTACCCTCACGTCAGCCTCAGACGGTCAGACGAGCTGATACGAGCGTCAGCAACGTTAGGGTTCTTCCTCCGTCACACAGCTCATTGGAAGAGCTCAACACACAAGCACGTTCCATGCAACATCCTCAAAGAAATCTGGAGCTGCAGTATTTGTTGCAATTTAGCCCTGCAGCCTTGAGTCATGCCTATATGTTATCTCTGCATAATTCACATGACATGGTACCTTACAGACTCCACATGCCTTAAACTGGTGGCAGTATCATCGTAATCCATCACAAACTGAAACCTTCAACCCGCAATGTCGAAAAAGAAATATTACTCAGCATGACATAGTGACTGATATCTTCATTCTTACGTTTATTTAGAATTTTTACATTTTATTATTGCATTTTATTTCTTGCCCCTTTTCTTTTGTATCTATTTTTCTAATTCTTGTCAACTTTCTATAGGTCGTTGCAGTTTGTGAGTTGTATCTGTGTGTGTGTGTGAGAACTATATACTTAATTACTCAACTAGTTAGTGAATTCACATATTTCAGCTTTTAATTATTCAGTAGTTAGACGTGTCTCTCTTTCAGCTTCCAATTATTTCAGCTAGTGAGTTGTGTACCAGTTGAAAGTTTAATATACAGAGTGTGTCTCTGTGTAGTATTTAAAAGTTTATTTACTTCAGTATTAAGTATCATATTTGGAATTATTTTCAAACCAGTAACAGGAGACAGGAAAATGAAATGACCCCACCTATCGAAAAATGGTTACATAAGGAAGGACTTCGATTAGGCCATCTGAATGTATATCACATATTAGGTAAAATTCCTGAAGTAACACACATATTACATCAAAATTTTCACATTTTTGGCTTCTCTGAAAGCCGTTTAAATAGGAACATAACCGATGAAGATATTAGAATTAACGGTTTTAACCTGATCCGGCGTGACCCAACCAGGAAACTAGAAACAGGTCTAGTAATGTATGTCTCCACAACTATCCAGTTTAGTCGTAGAGAAGACCTCGAATCATCAGAGGTAGAGTGTATTTGGGTGTATATGCCAAACCAGAGTCCATTAATTATTGGACTTTTGTACCGTAATCCAAATGCATTATCTCTGTGGTACGATCACTTCACGACTATGATGGATGAGGTTTCAACCTTTAGGTTCAAAGATATTATCATTCTTGGAGATTTCAACATAGATCTAACACAATCAAATCTAACTTGGAGCAATATTATATTATCCTATAATCTTTGCCAAATTGTCACCAAACCTACTAGAGTAACAGAAGTATCATCCACATTATTAGATCATATATATGTAGCCCAACCAGAAAACATCATTGAATGTAACATCCCTCATACTTCGTTAAGTGATCATTACCCAGTCTGCTGTACGTGGACTTCCTAAACACAATCACATCAGTATGAAATTTAGGAGCTTCAGAAAATTTAACCTAGAATTATTCCTTAATGATTTGCAAGAATCTTCACTTACACACGTGTATCAACTAAGTGACCCTGATGAGGCAATAGAATAGTGGCTAAAGATCTTCAGAGATATATTAGACAAACATGTCCCCATGAAAGAGGTGAGAGTAAAACACCAGACTAAGTCACCTTGGATAACACCTGAAATATTACAACCCATGAGAGAACGTGACCGGGCGCACAAAATCAAGGACTTTAGGACCTACCGTTCACTCAGAAACAAAATTCAATACTTAATAAGACAAGAGAAAAAAATTACTTCAGGAATCTAATACAGAATAAATCAGACAGTAAATCATTTTGGAAAGCCATAAATACCCTATCAAATCAAAGAAAAGAATTTGATTCTCAAACCATCAATCGTGCATACACTAGCGCACATATCAGTACACATTTCAGAGAAGAAATCAACGTTCTTAAATCATCAGTATCAGCTCCTGTATGCGACTTACATGAACTACAAACATTCCTGGACAGCAGATGTACTGATTTTAAACAGTTACACATTCCATTCTTTACAGTCAGTGAAGTTCACAGTTATCTCTTAACCTTAAAAAACAACAACACAGCTGTGCTTGATGATATTAGTAATAAGATCTTACGTTATGCTGCACCTGTCATTTCACATACACTAACATATATTTACAACCAGTGCATTGCAAAATGTTATTTCCCTGAGGCTTTTAAAACTGCTAAGGTGTATCCTCGCTTTAAATCTGGCTCATCCAACAATCTTACCAACTATAGACCAATATCCATATTATCGTCATTATCAAAACCACTCGAAAAACACATACACAAAATAACTCTACGACACATGCAAGAGAACAATTTACTCATAGACAGTCAGTCAGGCTTTAGACCCAATCATTCCTGCCACACAGCTTTTACCAAAATGACAGAAAACTGGTTAGTAAACATAAATGACGACAGACTATGTGGTGCCATCTTTGTCGACTTTAAAAAGGCATTTGATATGATTGACCACGGTATTCTTGTAAAAAAAATAAAGACTTATAGACTGCACCCTGACCTAATAAAATTAATTGCATCGTTTCTTTCAGACAGACAACAGGTAGTATTCTTCAACAATTCTCTATCAAATTCTGCTAAAGTTGACACTGGTGTTCCGCAAGGTTCTATTCTAGGCCCTTTGCTCTTTGCTATCTATATCAGTGATCTTCCACTTCATATTAAACACTCTTCTTGTGACCTTTTTGCCGATGATTGCACAGTCTACACCAGTGACTGCGATTGTGTTAATCTAGAATCAACTCTTCAGGTCGAGTTATACAATTTAATTGGATGGAGCAAAAATAATGGCATGATTATAAACACCAATAAAACAAAATCAATGCTCATGACAACAAGACAGAAACTACAAAACGCAACAAAAACAACACTTCGGCTCTGTACAGAAAAATCACAGATAGAAAACGTTAGCGAGCACAAAACACTAGGTCTTATTATTGACCAACATCTGACCTGGAACTCTCATGTGCAATGTCTAACAAAACTCATCGCACAAAAAGTATACCAATTAGCTAAAATTATGCACTTCATAGATCAAGACACTAGGAAGACATACTACATAGCTCATATACAAACACATTTAGACTATTGCTCAACAGTTTGGGATGGTTGCTCAGTGTCAAATACAAAGAGGCTTTGCTCTCTCCAAAAGCGAGCAGTAAAGCTCATTAGTGACAAAGATCAAGCACAAACAACTAATCATCACAAACGTATCAAAATACTACCTCTTAAGAACAGTTTCCTCTTCAACAAAGCCAAGTTAGTACATCAAATTCTTTCACGGCATGCCCCGCCTTATCTATGGAACCTGTTTAAATTTAGCCCAAAGTGCAGCCAACGCTTGAACAACATATGTCTTCCAAAACCTAGACTTGATCTTTACAAGAAAAGCTTTAGTCATTCTGCTGCTCATCTTTAGAATACCCTCCTATCTTATATAAAAATATATAAATTATACTCCTTCCTACAACTACAAGCTTTCCCAATATCTATTTGATGTCGACTACATGCCTCCATGAATTATAAAACTTAAAAGTTATCTTAAGCTGCTCTTACAGACACCGAATACAATTAATTGTTTTCTGAATAGTCCCGAAAATTTTGTTTAGTAGATAGTCATTTATAATGTATGTAGTTACTTCTGTACTGAGTGAATGTTTAAGAGCGAAACGTAAATGTTATATTTTATTTTATGTCTCTCAGCTTCAATGTTAGTTATGTTTGTTATATGAACAGCATATTTGTAGAATGTCTGGAATAGAGTGAAAGATGTATGATAAATGGCAGAATGTCAGACGGGCCTGCGTGCCCAATTCTTAACCCTTTTGAAATAAAGGTCAGTCAATCAATCTATCACTGCTGTGTCCTTAATCATTTGTTTTAAGCAACTCAAGGAAGAACCACAATGAAAATAGTTTGTCATAAGATAATGGAGGAGTAGAATGCACAACTGTAAGTCAATTTCTGAAACAAGTCCTTGCGAGCAACAGTGAGATATACATACACATATTTTACACACATACAGGGTGTCCCAAGAAGTCCTCGTGCCGTTTTGAACTTGACTAACTTCAAATGTATAAATGCTATAAACTTACAATATAGTTCGTTTAAAAGCTTAATTACTGAATATTTTTTTCAGTATTTCTATGAATTTCGAAACTTAATTATTTTTCTTTCTTTTCTTTCCATTTTTTTAGGCCCGTTAATTGACAGATGCAAATTAAAAAGTAAAGTAACTGTGAAACAATGACATCATAGTTGCTTGTCAGCAAGGCCGCTGTTTTGTTTTTTGTAAGATTCGTTTTCCCTATGTTCAGGCATCTGTACTATATTTGACCAGTCGGGTAGTTAGCTCTCAAACCAGCGCGCGTTTATGTCTCAGGTACCTTTTCTTTCTTTCTCCACTCTCCCTGGAACTGCGAGGCTGCTGTTCCTTGCAGCCGATGCTGTGAAGATGGTGAAGCACAACATCGTATCGGCGTGGGAGCGGGTTATGGCGGCTACTTTTTTTTTCAGTCCCGGAGTACAGCTGGAAAGCAGAGGGTGTGCAATGCTTCTTTTGCAGACTCCACCACCATGGAGACTATGGCGATCCCTGCCCCGTTAGCCAGGGCAAGGCCATGGAGGGTTTGGGTCCTTTCTTTAGCTTTCTGTGGTCAGAAAATTGAACTTGCTTTTCTTACAAAATTCTGTTTTACGTGTTTACGGTTATCTGTCAAGTCAGTATGAGGTTGCCAGGTGCAATAGTCAGATTACCAGGTGTTACACAGGTAGCAGCTACTACGAGCTATGTGCAACCCTCAAATGTTTAGGTGCCGCATAATTAGCATTTGAAAAAATCTTTGTTCTTACAAAAGTACAAATCTTTCTTTCTTTCTTTCTGTCTTTCTTTCCCTCTTTCTTTCTTTCTTTCCCTCTTTCTTTCTTTCTTTCTTTCCCTCTTTCTTTCTTTCTTTCCCTCTTTCTTTCTTTCTCTCTGTCTTTCTTTCTTTCCCTCTTTCTTTCTTTCTTTCCCTCTTTCTTTCTTTCTTTCCCTCTTTCTTTCTTTCTTTCCCTCTTTGTTTCTTTCCCTCTTTCTTTTTTTCCCTCTTTCTTTCTTTCTTTCCTCTTTCTTCTTTCTTTCCCTCTTTCTTCTTTCTCTCTGTCTTCTTTCCCTCTTTCTTTCTTTCTCTCTGTCTTTCTTCCCTTTCTTTCTTTCTTTCCCTCTTTCTTCTTTCTCTCTGTCTTTCTTTCTTTCCCTCTTTCTTTCTTTCTTTCCCTCTTTGTTTCTTTCCCTCTTTCTTTTTTTCCCTCTTTCTTTCTTTCTTTCCCTCTTTCTTTCTTTCTTTCCCTCTTTCTTTCTTTCTCTCTGTCTTTCTTTCCCTCTTTCTTTCTTTCTCTCTGTCTTTCTTTCCCTCTTTCTTTCTTTCTTTCCCTCTTTCTTTCTTTCTTTCCCTCTTTCTTTCTTTCTTTCTTTCTCCCTAAAGATTTTTTAAAAGGAGATCTCTAACGGATCATTCATTCACTGTACGGAGTGAGGCCTGTTAGCTTGTCCTACTCTATTTCTCTATGTTCTCCATTCTCGCTCAGTAACTTCTATATAGCTAATTCCTCCTCTTTATTAGCTGTTCTTTTGTAATGTTGAATCAGTTCACTATTCATTACACCACCGCGGTACCAATGAAGCCGTGCACTGTACCATATGAAGCGGCATGCGCCGTACCAATATTTAACAGCTACTGCTGTGCCAACGAGGCAGATCACTGTGCTGAATTGTAACATAAACATAAAGTCCTGATATGATAAACACTTATCAGGCACCCCAGTGATAACATTCTCAGAGACAGAAGAACGATTATCGTCAAGTAATCAAGACAGGCCTTCAGAACACAAGTGTTTATTACGCGCAACCAGATGATGACGAGGTAAGGGGGGTGATCAAAATGTGTCCAGTAACCATTCAAGCGAATCACAATAACGTGTGGAGCACAATTCCAAGCGGTTCTGGAACATACACCGCAACAAGAACTATAACTACATATCACACAACTAGATTATAAACTACGCAAGCACAGGCACATAAACTCCATCTTAACTGCCAACAACAACAGACACCACACAACTCAAACATCCAACACAAGCCGTTTAGCAAGTCAAGATTTCTTGTTCACTCAAAATTTGTCAGTTCCACGTGCAACATCCGATGCACCAAACATGAAATCGGAAGGGAGATTATAAAGAAAAGCCAGTTGTGGAACACAACAATTCAAGGGATTTAACTTACAAAAAGATCTAAGTATGCTTGTCATCCCTGTCCAGGGCATATTCTGCTACACTAACTCACGGCATATTCAAATACATCATGTACTCGGCCACACAATTCGTTTATAATTGGTAGAAGTTGCCCATGTTGCTTTTTCTTTGAAACAAAAATTGTTTTGCTATGTCTGTTTTTGTGAAGGTAGGGCAAACGTCTCATCTCCCACTTTAGAATTTATTCTTTCGTGTCTAGAATTTAGTGCGTAGAATTCTGTGCAAATACAGATTTTAAATAAACATCATATTCATGGCAGGCGTTTTTACGGCCTTTACATTACATAACTAACGTGATTATCAGATGTATATGTTCTGTCTGACCTGTGGCAATCCATATACCTGACTAGGCTAATAGTTTGTTTTATATTTACGTCTGATTCATGCCCAGACCAATATAAGCCGCAGACGTCGGCAAATGTGTTTTCCGTGTACTTAAGTCTTAGCCAACTTAGCAACATTCGTGATAAACAAATATTTTTTGTAGTCAAACATCACGGGTAATGATGTTTTACTGAGAAATAACACAATTCATGAAATTATAAACTCACTCCTAAATGTTTTCACACATACACACGCACGCACGAATGCACGCACACATACATATGGCATGCGTTTTAAAGGGTCATGTAAAGGACTGTATCTTATCTGGCAGTATAAGGTCTTATCTGGCTGTATCGTATCTGGCAGAATGAGGTCTTATCTGGCAGTATAAGGTCTTATCTGGCTGAATCTTATCTGGCAGTATAAGGTCTTATCTGGCAGTATAAGGTCTTATCTGGCTGTATCGTATCTGGCAGAATGAGGTCTTATCTGGCAGTATCATAACATAAATAATGTGTTTATCAAATGTTTAGGTGCACTCTAATATAAGATATAATTAAAGTGAGCTTTATTTCTTAAGCCGTGTAAATGATTTATAGTTCTAAGAGCGAAGGTCTTATACTCAGTATAACTGGGGGGGGGGGGGGCACCTTTATTTTTACACATGTTGTCTGATCTATGCTGGCAAAAGAAGCAATAATGAGTCTGGTAGTGTGGCAGTACAGTTATCAAGGCCAGCGAACCACATCTGGCCAAGACCCAGTCTCACTTCTCCCTTGATGTTCGTTTCAACGGCCTCCGTCTCGCTAGAGAGGTAGTTCTCACCATGGTCCTTTCCTTTTTAGTGCCAAGGTCTGCCGAAAAGCTTATGGAAATGGCTACAGTAGCCTGATCTCAGTTTGCCTTTCACTTGGGAGGCTGCTGAGAACATCCCGTTAGTAGTTTCAGAAAGATAAAGCAGCAACAATCACAAGGAATCTAGTGGAAATTTGAGAAATTTGTTACATCAGTAAATTAGATTAAATCTGAATTTAAACGCAATAGTTGTTGTTTTGACAAGAGAAGAATGTCACATTATCTCGCAACTGTTCAGAGAATAGTAGTCCATGTATGTTTTGTCGATAACAAATAAAACTGAACTGAACCAGTGGAAACAGCCGTTTTGACAAAGACGTAAATCATCTGAAACAGAATCAGTGGTCACTAAGAGTTTAAGAAGAGACCTGTTACTGCGAGAATAGGTTGACAAGAAACACAGAGGCTGCAGAAATAGTGTGACAGTTGTAAGAATAATTAATAAGTAACTGGAGCTATAACAATAATTTAACGAGGGATAATTTGATAAGAAACTGGAGCTACAACACTAATTTGAGAAGAAACTTGAACAACAACAAAACTGGAGCTGAAACACAAATTTGATAAGAAACTGGAGATCCAACAAGAGTCTGACATAAGCTGGAGTTACAAGCTAGTCCGACTAGAAACTGGAGTAGCATCTATACTTTGATAAGAACTTGGGTGCAAGAACAATCTGACAAGAGACTGAGACTGAAACAAACGTTTGACAAGGGACTGGAGCGAAGACGCCATTCTCACTGGTTCCCCCCCCCCCCCCCCCAGTGAATTAACAATAATTGTGAACATAGAAATATGCAAGGAAAATATAGCTTATGACTGATTTAACTAACAGCCTTGTATAAAAGAAAGTGTACATAGTTAAACGGGAGAGAGCCCTAGTGGTTAGAAGCCCTATACTGATGCAACAAGGTGAAGGTGCACCTGACGGCTCAAACGAGCACAACACTACAGGCAGATAATGGTTGACATTTAGCACCCACCGCTGGGTGGCGGGACTCATTGCATCCACGGTTGTGGCTCGGTGAAACGTCTGAGAAAGTAGAGATCCCGCTGTGAAGCTGCACGGCTTGGCGTTTCTGCCTCTGACAGTTAGTTGCTCTCGGTTGCCTGGATTTCTTGTCTCACGACTTCTTTTGTGCCGATTTCTGGTTATTTTCCCGGTACAGACTACATTTCATGAGGATTTATGGATAGCTTCTATTAGATGTATCTCAGTCAGCGCAGATACCATTAAGTAAATGAATAGGTCACGGCCGCTGTTTCTAGTGACTGAGTGGCAGAAATAAATATTGAACATTAATTCCTTACTGCATTTTACTACCGATTAAAAATTTAAAAGGGTCATTATTCAGATCTGTACATGTCACATGTAGGTATTCTTTCTCCTGTATCCTAAGGAGGATCAACAGATGCTCCAATACGGTTTAAATAAATTTCATCCTGCAAGTTGTGTTGTGAAAAGCGCCTGCAAAACTTATAATCGATTCAGCAGTTTCATACCCCCTGCCCCTGTTTATGTAAGAATTCAATAAACTCAAAACTTTATAAGTGAGAAAGACGAGGCCGTCCGATTTAATCAGCGGTTCTCAACCTGTAGACAGGAGTTGGAATCAGGTAGAGTCAAAGTCGGTGGCAGACTTTAAAATCTAGTCTGCTCAGGCAGTAGCTATTGCTCTAGGTAAAGGGCGATTAATCTCTCACGCTCAAAGTATTACTTCGGGCAGTATGAGGTCTTATCTAGCAGTATGAAGTCTTATCTGGCTGTATCTTATCTGGCAGTATGAAGTCTTATCTGGCTGTATCTTATCTGGCAGTATGAGGTCTTATCTGGCAGTATGAGGTCTTATCTGGCAGTATGAAGTCTTATATGGCAGTATGAAGTCTTAGCTGGCTGTATCTTATCTGGCGGTATGAAGTCTTATCTGGCAGTATGAGATCTTATTTGGCAGTATGAGGTCTTATCTAGCAGTATGAGATCTTATCTAGCAGCATGAGGTGTTATCTGGCAGTATGAGTTCTTATCTCGCAGTATGAGGTCTTATATGGTAGTATCAGGTTTGATCTGGCAGAATGAGGTATTATCTGGTAGTATAAGGTCTTATCTGGCAGTATGATGTCTTATCTGCCAGTTTAAGGTCTTATTTGGCAGCATGAGATCTTATTTGGCAGTATGAAATTTTATCTAGCAGAATGAGGTATTATCTGGCAGTACTTATCTGGCAGTATGAGGTCTTATATAGCAGTATGAGGTTTGATCTGGCAGAATGAGGTATTATCTGGTAGTATTAGGTCTTATCTGGCAGTATAAGGTATTATCTGGCTGTATATATCTGGCAGTATGAGGTCTTATCTGGCAGTATGAGGTCTTATCTGGAAGTATGAGGTCTTATCTAGAAGTATGAGATCTTATCTAGCAATATGAGGTCTTATCTGGAAGTATGAGGTCTTATCTGGAAGTATGAGGTCTTATCTAGCGGTATGATGTCTTATCTGGAAGTATAAGGTCTTATCTTGTTGCGCAGGCCTAATCTTTATAACTGGGAGGCTTGACGTATGATGGCTACATCTAGAATTTTATTACTAATTTGTTGAACATTAATATATATATCACTGTGATTTTATTAACAAAGGGAATATGTGATAATATTTGATGATGTCTGTATAGTTTCTAAGTTGCTTACAAAGTTAGTTGTATGTCGTATGTTGCTGATATTTCGGTCGGGGCTAATGGTGAGTTCAGATAATTATAGAGTTACTGATTGGTCTAGTGAGTTAAACCTGAATGTTTTAACATGACCTCTTTTTTGCCTTCACTCTTTTAAAACTTGTATTGCATTTGCACCTATTTTGTAACAAGTGATAGTTCTAAATACTTATCATTATGATGAAGATTATTAATGTGACCTTGATCACTTCAACAGACTCATTAAAGCGTGTACAAACTGACCACACGTAAAAATGTTCGTCTTCGCCTCTGTTTTTTTTTTTTTACCCTACGTAACTTTTGCACATTTTGTTTATTTTTCACTTTTTCAGATACGCTTATTTATATTTTGTTCTAGTGTTTAAAATGAACTTTATGATGTGTTTTTGCTGTAGAGTGCGTGTTACAGAAAAAAATGACGAAGAATGATACTAGATAAACAGGTAGACAGACGCAGCCAAGCAGAACAAAGATACAGTAGCTGAAGTGCAAAATATTGAAAAGCGGAAGACGTTGCAAATAAATTTACTTTTTTCTCAGAAGGTAAAGTCTCCGCTGGCGAGCCAAAGTTCAAAATATTACTTTTCGTTGCTCGTCTTTCATACAGTCGAGCATTTAACATCGGTTTATTATAGATTTATTACAAAGGAAATAAAACTGAAGCCGTTTGGAATTGTGAATTTTTCTTTTTCTTAATGAACGAAACGAGAATTTTTTTTTTTTAACTTTCAATTACAAAAATAGCGCTCTCACATTTGGTGCCCCAGTCGCATGCACCAGCTCCCTCATCTTAGCTGCGACTCTGGCCCGAGATGTCTACAATTAAGAGCATACACCGCTTATTTTCCTAAACTTTTTAGTCAGTGAATTTTTTTTTAACAGTTTGACATTGTGAAAATATTTGATTAATTAATGTTTTTTGTTTTGAGTGGTGGATGGACTGGGAGAGCAGCTGACAGATAATTGTTGGTTATGGTCACTATTCTGTGATGGTAGGCAGATGATCTCAATGTAGGGACAATGGCTACCATCAGTGACTAGTGCAGTCACTGCCTGGAAGGAAAACTATGGTAAATTACCTTCTGGAAATATACCAAGAAACTCAAACAGCAACACGGAAGGTAAGATAGGAAAAAGATCTGGTATCGAGACTCCCAGGCCAGATAGATCTAATTTTAACACTGGGGAAGAGTGTGAGACAGAGATCAGTACTTGTAATTGTAATGATGGGACAAAATCCTGACGTTGTTAGTAAGGAAAACCCCTGCATCAAACTAAAAAGAAAAATAAGCGTAGGAACATGGAATGTAAGAAGTATGTATGAGGGGAAGTATCAAATAATAAGTGACGAGAGGAAAAGAACGGGGATACACATTTTGGGAATCTGTGAACATAGATGGAAAGGATCAGGACACTTCAAGAGCGAGAATGATAATATCTTTATATACTCTGGTGGAGAATTAGAAGGAAAGAATGCAGTGGCTTTTTACTTGGACAAATCCACACCAAAAGCATTACTAGGTTATAATCCAGTAAGTGATATAATCATCGCAATCAGACTTAAGGGCACTCCTAGAAATGTAACAGTCATCCAGATATATGCACCTACATCAGCAGCAGAAGAAGAGGAAGTAGAACATTTTATAACACACTGCAAACGAATATAGACCAGGTATTGAAAAATGATATTGAATGAGTAATGGGGGATATCATGCAAAGATTAGTAGAGCAGAAGACGAAGGATATGTTTTGGGGGAAATTTAGCATAGGACATAGAAATGAGGCAGGTGACAATCTAATGGCGTTTTGCATGGAAAATGAGTTAATAATCGCTAACACACTTTTTAAACAACATCCAAGAAGACTTTACACATGGACATCAACTTATGGAAAAACCAAGAATCAAACAGATTACATTTTAGTGCAAAGAAGGTGGAGATCAAGTATAACATCAGCAAAAACTTTACCAGGTGCTGATTATCACACGGACCATAAGTTATTAATAGCAGACATGAAGATAAAGATAAAGAATATAGTTACGGGATCAAGACCACTCCGCTTTGATCTTACAAAAATACCAGAACAATACGGTATAGAAGTAAAGAACCGTTTCAAAATTCTGATGGCTGTACAGGAGGAGATGACACCAGATGAACTGGCTACACAGGCCAGAGATATCTTAATAACAACAGCTAAAGACATGGTTCCAGTAAAGAAAACACAAAAGAAAGGATTGATTAGAGCAGGCACATTAGAACTGATGAAACAACGTAGAGAAATGAAAACGTATTGGAAAGTGACAAACAACAAGAAAGAGGAATATAAAAGAAGTACGAAGAAACATAAGAAAAGACAAAAAACAATATATACAAGATTGTTGTAGAAGAGATAGTGAAATGTTAACAGAAATGAAGACATTGACGAGAAATGTCACACCTAAGATAAATATAATTTGTGACAAGATGGGGAAGACCTTGACAGAGACGGAGGAAATTCTAGAAAGATGGAAGGAATACTGCAAAGGAATGTATGAAACAACCGACTGTGAAAGCAGAAATCAACAGTGTGAATTATTATTGGAGGAGAAAGAACCCGAACCAACAATAGGAGAAGTTTTATGGGCAATAAAGAATCTGAAAAATGGCAGATCACCAGGATGACATAACAGCTGAACTTACTAAAGCAGGAGGAAAAGAATGTGCAACAATCTATCAAGCACTATGTAAAAAGATATGGCATCCAGGTATTTGGCCAAAAGAATGGAAAAGAACTGTATTCATACCACTGCCCGAAAAAAGGGTAACCTGAAATTATGCACACACTACAGTACCGTTACCCTGATTAGTCATGCCAGTAAAATTCTGTTAAATATCATAATGGATAGACTTCTGGAAGAACATAGAAGGAAAAATCAATATGGTCCAAGTTGATTTTAGATAAAGAAGAGGATCAAGAGATCATATACTCAATATGAGATTAATAATAGAGAAATGCTGAGAATTCAATGTGAATCTATATTTATCTTTTATAGAATATTCAACGGCATTTGATTGTGTAGAACATCAGAAACTTTGGGAAATAATGGAAAAAATGGGATTTCCAACACATATGATACAAATTAATATCACTGCTGTATCTAGACCAATAGGCAGCAGTAAGAATAAACGGTGAAACAACATCTTGGTTTGACATAAAACAAGAGGTCCGTCAGGTGTGCATATTTTCGCCTTACTTATTTAACTTTTATACTGAAAATATAATGAGGTGCTGGTACGACATCAAATATTGAAATCAGGGACATTCCCTTACCATCACTGCTAGATGGTACAAATGATTGGGAAGTGACAGCGGACCTTCCAGAAAGACGAGAATACCCGACTGCCATCAAGAACACAGGAATGCGACCGGACATTGTAGTGTACTCCACAGAAAAACAGGAATTAATAATGATCGAGCTTACGGTCCCATACGAAACTAGAATAGAGGAACAGCATTTATTCAAATTGGAGAAGTACAATGATCTGGTCAAGCAACTGAGGCAGGGGGCAGGAATCAGGGCAAAAGTGATAGCTGTAGAAGTGGGAGCAAGAGGATTCATAGCAACATCAGCATATGACCTATGTAAGCAACTGGGCATAAAGGGACAAGCAAGAGCAAGGGCATTGAGAAGCCTTTCAGAAACAGCAGAAAAGTCCTCATGCTGGCTGTGGAGTATGCGAAACAAGCATTGGGAGCATAAGTAATTTCATTTGCCACAACCAATACCAGTCCTCCATAGCTAAATCGCTAAAGACGCGTGGCAACTGAAAGATCATGGGTTCGATCCCGGGACCGAAAAAAAAAGCAACAACTCACAAGACCTCTGGGAGTCATGACCCAGAGGGGCCCACCCCCCTTAGAGTGTCAGGAGTTTAAAGGGCCGAAACACTTGTCTGAGGGGGGGTACTGCCTCTGATGATCTGAAGGAGTTGTGTTGCTGTTCCGCTCTCTACGGTAGAGAGTTTCCTGCATATGCATATAATGAGGAATGTTAGAGAAAATGTAGACAAAGAATATTATGATGCCATAACAATTGGAGGTTATGAAATACCAGGGGTTAGATATACTGATGATACAGTATTACTGTCCACAACACAAAAGGAATGGAAAAACTAATTATGTCAGTCCATAAGAACAGCGAAGAGCAAAACCTCTATCTTAATGTGAAGAAAACTAAACTGATGACAACTGACAAAATAAATAAGGCAGCTGATATATGTATCAATGAGGACAAATTGGAAGAAGTGGGGAGTTTTGAATATCCTAGATCACTGCTAATTAATGATGAAGATACAATGCGGGGAATTAAATGGAGAACATCTATCGCTCTTCAGAAAGTAAAACAACTAAAGAATCTGTGCAGAGGAACAGACAGAACTACAAAAATAAGATTTTTATGGGCATGCATCTTTCCCATCGCAACATATGCATGTGATACCTGGACACTTAACAAAACAGTTGAGAAACATATAAATGCCTTTGAATGTAAATGCTACAGAAGAGTTCTTCAAATATCATGGACACAAAAAGAACAAATATATAGACACTACAAGAACTTAATATTGAAGAAAGCTGGCTAGTAAAGAGTATTAAACAGAGAAAACTTAAATATTTTGGACACATTAAACGTCATGATAATCTAGAGAAGACCGTCGTGGAAGGGTACATAATGGGAAAAGGAAAGAGAGGAAGACCAAGGCGAAGATGGCTACAAGACATTGTTGATGATATGCAAATGGATGCATCAGAAGCAGGCCATCTTGCTCACAACTGAGAGGCCTACAGAGGTGCTGTTAGGGAGGCAGTTCCACAAGGGACATGCAAATGAATGAATGAATGGTTATGAGTTTGATCGAAATGAGTTGGTTATGAGTTGTGATGAGTTGTTTATTGCTTCTTATTTCTCCTTATTAATTCTTATTTACTTTATCTCCTTTTTAACTTCTCCACTTTTTACGTCTCTCCCTCATCTTGCTTCTCACCCCAAATCTCACTTCTTCGTCTTTTAACTTAGTCATTCTTTATCGGCGTCACGTGGCCGGCAGTTGAGATTTCTATGGTGCTCATGGCTTAAATCGCTAGCCTAATGTAACGAGATGGTGCCCAGTGAAGTACAGCTCTGCCTTGAGCAATCTCAGTTACCGAGCCTCTCCTGACGATCCCACCCAGATTCCTCTGTCAGCTGGTGTCCATCTAAGCTCCCCTAAGTAACCTTTGTGACTGGAAAATGAACTTATCATCTCAGTCATTCTCTAGCTCCCCCAACAATCAATAAGTGCTCAGAAGGCATACATTTGATCCAGGAAAAAATAACTATTTACAACACCAGACACCACACACTTTTACACCAGACAACATATAACACACACACACAACAGGTCTCTCCACAGCAGTTAAACACCAGGCACGAGAAATATGATCACGCCCTGACACATCAGCATGAAACAACTACAAGCACGCCCTGACACATCAGCATGAAACAACTACAAGCACGCCCTGACACATCAGCATGAAACAACTACAAGCACGCCCTGACACATCGGCATGAAACAACTACAAGCACGCCCTGACACATCAGCATGAAACAACTACAAGCACGCCCTGACACATCAGCATGAAACAACTACAAGCACGCCCTGACACATCAGCATGAAACAACTACAAGCACGCCCTGACACATCAGCATGAAACAACTACAAGCACGCCCTGACACATCAGCATGAAACAACTACAAGCACGCCCTGACACATCAGCATGAAACAACTACAAGCACGCCCTGACACATCAGCATGAAACAACTACAAGCACGCCCTGACACATCGCATGAAACAACTACAAGCACGCCCTGACACATCAGCATGAAACACTACAAGCACGCCCTGACACATCGGCATGAAACACTACAAGCACGCCCTGACACATCGCATGAAACAACTACAAGCACGCCCTGACACATCAGCATGAAACAACTACAAGCACGCCCTGACACATCAGCATGAAACAACTACAAGCACGCCCTGACACATCGGCATGAGACAACTACAAGCACGCCCTGACACATCGGCATGAGACAACTACAAGCACGCCCTGACACATCAGCATGAACAACTACAAGCACGCCCTGACACATCAGCATGAACAACTACAAGCACGCCCTGACACATCGGCATGAACAACTACAAGCACGCCCTGACATATCAGCATGAAACAACTACAAGCACGCCCTGACACATCAGCATGAAACAACTACAAGCACGCCCTGACACATCAGCATGAAACAACTACAAGCACGCCCTGACACATCGGCATGAAACAACTACAAGCACGCCCTGACACATCAGCATGAAACACTACAAGCACGCCCTGACACATCGGCATGAAACAACTACAAGCACGCCCTGACACATCAGCATGAAACACTACAAGCACGCCCTGACACATCAGCATGAAACAACTACAAGCACGCCCTGACACATCAGCATGAAACAACTACAAGCACGCCCTGACACATCAGCATGAACAACTACAAGCACGCCCTGACACATCAGCATGAACAACTACAAGCACGCCCTGACACACCAGCATGAAACAACTACAAGCACGCCCTGACACATCAGCATGAAACAACTACAAGCACGCCCTGACACATCGGCATGAAACAACAACAAGCACGCCCTGACACATCGGCATGAACAACTACAAGCACGCCCTGACACATCAGCATGAAACACTACAAGCACGCCCTGACACATCAGCATGAAACAACTACAAGCACGCCCTGACACATCAGCATGAAACAACCAATAGTGGCACCCCAACTGACGCCTTCAACTATTCAATATCTCTACTAATCTCTTGTCTTTATTTAGCTCTTAAATTACATCTTCATCATTAATTTACCCTCCCTTAATACAACATAGGAGCTAACTTGCCAGTTCACATATATCACTATATAAGCAAGACTCTGCCTGCGCACAACATATAAAATATGGAGCGCAAATATGAAATGGTTCGACGACACATTAATTAAACCGTGGTGACTCAATGATGATAATGAAATGAACTTAGCATATCATTATAATCAAGTGCATGAGACCTGAGCAGCACAACCACATGCGCCACACAGAAAAACACAGATAATCACATTCCAGTGTCTATAAATCAAAGTTCAGCTTGGGCATTCATGAAGCACAAGTGAATGAAAAGTTAAAATGATGAAAATTATGCCTTTCAACGTCTTAACTCACTAAATACTCACACTGAATTCTTCTTACGGTACATCTCCACAACTCTACATCCGACTTACAAAATTTACGTATATAACGTCAGCAACATGAGTCTGCTTGGAACAACAGATGGGTTCATAGCTAAACATTCCTTGTATCCAACATCGCAATATATATTTTATAACTCGAAAGACATCTCAGACATACCACGACATGGCTCCCCCAGAATAGTGCTGCCGCCACAAGGCTCTAAACAAAGACTGCTACTAGCTCAACACTTACACCACCAGACCAATACCCACTTTACCAGGTACCCCCCCCCCCCAGACAACTGCAAAATAGGCCAACCACTGACCCTTAGAAACGGCCGAATTTCGAAGACCAAGCCTATCCCATTCCACAACTACTCACGTTTCCATTTTAAAGTAGTCGTCAAATACGTTTTTCTGTTTTTGTTGTGAGGTTATTTCTGTTTTTGTTGTGAGATTGTTTCTGTGTTTTTTTTTTTGTAAGATTGTTTATATTTTTGTTGTGAGGTAGTTTCTGTTTTTTGTTGTGAGATTGTTTCCGTTTTTGTTGTGAAATTGTTTCTGTTTTTCTTCTGAAATTGTTATTGTTTAGTTGCGAGATTGTTTCTGTATTTGTTGCGTAGAGAGACTTTTGTGATATCATAAAGTGAGCGCTTGATTCTATTAACCGAAAAAGTGTCTTTGCCATGGGGTTTCTCGTGCCGTACTCGCAAGAATTTTAAATTATATGCCAAACTAGTCTTCTATTAAGTTCGTTAATATTTTCTATCAGTGATGTTCCAGTATAGAATGTATTTGTCTTGTGCGTGAGTGTGTGTGGTTGTGTATATTTCAGCATCAACTGTCTTGCAGTAATGATTATTAATATTATTTTTATTTGCGTTTATTTAACACAACCGTCGTTGGAGAATTAATTCTAGCGTAAAGCAGCTGCAGTTGCCCGTAGATTGCTCAGCAGATACATAAAAACAATGGTAGATCATCGTTGAAAATGATGAAAGGGGATGAAGAATATAAGCTTTCAGAAACACCAACTCAGTCATAAATAAATTTGATAGAAACAGAAACAAGTTAAGGGCCCTCCAGGAATAAGTTTATGCCCTTGTCAGCGGCTTAAGAGTGCAGAGAAAATTATTAGCTCCAAGTTCAGAGCTGGCCGCCTGTATTGACTTCCTGTCCGCCGACTGGTTCCCTGGCCGGAAGTGAACTCGACTTGCCAAATGCACCAGGCGTGTATGTGTCAGAGTTTTATCTCTCGCTTGTCCAGGTACCTCGTAATACTTGTCGTTTTCATAACTATGCTCAGTACAAGCACGCCCTGACATCAGCATGAAACAACTACAAGCACGCCTGACACATCGGCATGAAACAACTACAAGCACGCCCTGACACATCGGCATGAAACAACTACAAGCACGCCCTGACACATCAGCATGAAACAACTACAAGCACGCCCTGACACATCAGCATGAAACAACTACAAGCACGCCTGACACATCGGCATGAGACAACTACAAGCACGCCCTGACACATCGGCATGAGACAACTACAAGCACGCCCTGACACATCAGCATGAAACAACTACAAGCACGCCCTGACACATCAGCATGAAACAACTACAAGCACGCCCTGACACATCGGCATGAAACAACTACAAGCACGCCCTGACACATCAGCATGAAACAACTACAAGCACGCCCTGACACATCAGCATGAAACAACTACAAGCACGCCCTGACACATCAGCATGAAACAACTACAAGCACGCCCTGACACATCGGCATGAAACAACTACAAGCACGCCCTGACACATCAGCATGAAACAACTACAAGCACGCCCTGACACATCGGCATGAAACAACTACAAGCACGCCCTGACACATCAGCATGAAACAACTACAAGCACGCCCTGACATCAGCATGAAACAACTACAAGCACGCCCTGACACATCAGCATGAAACAACTACAAGCACGCCCTGACACATCAGCATGAAACAACTACAAGCACGCCCTGACACATCAGCATGAAACAACTACAAGCACGCCCTGACACACCAGCATGAAACAACTACAAGCACGCCCTGACACATCAGCATGAAACAACTACAAGCACGCCCTGACACATCGGCATGAAACAACTACAAGCACGCCCTGACACATCGGCATGAAACAACTACAAGCACGCCCTGACACATCAGCATGAAACAACTACAAGCACGCCCTGACACATCAGCATGAAACAACTACAAGCACGCCCTGACACATCAGCATGAAACAACCAATAGTGGCACCCCAACTGACGCCTTCAACTATTCAATATCTCTACTAATCTCTTGTCTTTATTTAGCTCTTAAATTACATCTTCATCATTAATTTACCCTCCCTTAATACAACATAGGAGCTAACTTGCCAGTTCACATATATCACATATATAAGCAGAGACTCTGCCTGCGCACAACATATAAAATATGGAGCGCAAATATGAAATGGTTCGACGACACATTAATTAAACCGTGGTGACTCAATGATGATAATGAAAATGAACTTAGCATATCATTATAAATCAAGTGCATGAGACACTGAGCAGCACAACCACATGCGCCACACAGAAAACACAGATAAATCACATTCCAGTGTCTATAAATCAAAAGTTCAGCTTGGGCATTCATGAAGCACAAGTGAATGAAAAGTTAAAATGATGAAAAATTATGCCTTTCAACGTCTTAACTCACTAAATACTCAACACTGAATTCTTCTTACGGTACATACTCACACAACTCTACATCCGACTTACAAAAATTTACGTATATAAACGTCAGCAACATGAGTCTGCTTGGAACAACAGATGGGTTCATAGCTAAACATTCCTTGTATCCAACATCGCAAATATATATTTTATAACATCGAAAGACATCTCAGACATACCACGACATGGCTCCCCCAGAATAGTGCTGCCGCCACAAGGCTCTAAACAAAGACTGCTACTAGCTCAACACATTACACCACCAGACCAATACACCACTTTACCAGGTACCCCCCCCCCCAGACAACTGCAAAATAGGCCAACCACTGACCCTTAGAAACGGCCGAATTTCGAAGACCAAGCCTATCCCATTCCACAACTACTCACGTTTCCATTTTAAAGTAGTCGTCAAATACGTTATTTCTGTTTTTGTTGTGAGGTTATTTCTGTTTTTGTTGTGAGATTGTTTCTGTTGTTTTTTTTTTTGTAAGATTGTTTATATTTTTGTTGTGAGGTAGTTTCTGTTTTTTGTTGTGAGATTGTTTCCGTTTTTGTTGTGAAATTGTTTCTGTTTTTCTTCTGAAATTGTTATTGTTTAGTTGCGAGATTGTTTCTGTATTTGTTGCGTAGAGAGACTTTTTGTGATATCATAAAGTGAGCGCTTGATTCTAGTTAACCGAAAAAGTGTCTTTGCCATGGGGTTTCTCGTGCCGTACTCGCAAGAATTTTAAATTATATTGCCAAACTAGTCTTCTATTAAGTTCGTTAATATTTTCTATCAGTGATGTTCCAGTATAGAATGTATTTGTCTTGTGCGTGAGTGTGTGTGGTTGTGTATATTTCAGCATCAACTGTCTTGCAGTAATGATTATTAATATTATTTTTATTTGCGTTTATTTAACACAACCGTCGTTGGAGAATTAATTCTAGCGTAAAGCAGCTGCAGTTGCCCGTAGATTGCTCAGCAGATACATAAAAACAATGGTAGATCATCGTTGAAAATGATGAAAGGGGATGAAGAATATAAGCTTTCAGAAACACCAACTCAGTCATAAATAAATTTGATAGAAACAGAAACAAGTTAAGGGCCCTCCAGGAATAAGTTTATGCCCTTGTCAGCGGCTTAAGAGTGCAGAGAAAATTATTAGCTCCAAGTTCAGAGCTGGCCGCCTGTATTGACTTCCTGTCCGCCGACTGGTTCCCTGGCCGGAAGTGAACTCGACTTGCCAAATGCACCAGGCGTGTATGTGTCAGAGTTTTATCTCTCGCTTGTCCAGGTACCTCGTAATACTTGTCGTTTTCATAACTATGCTCAGTCGGTGTTTCTTTCTTGTTTGTGCTGTCTGCAGATTGCATTTGCTGTTATACACACCTTCGTCATGTATTCGGTTTATATGTCAAACTTTTTCTTCTTGATTGTTTATTTGTCGGTCTGTGTTTCGTTGATTTTCTCCTGGTTTGTCTAAGTCCCCGTAGCTTCAACATTTTTCTGCCCGTATTGTCTGTCACTTTCTTTCTGTTTATAGTGCATTGCTTTTTATCTTCTTTTTTTTTTTCCATTTTCGGCGTTTTGTATCCTTAACTGCATTCTTCAAGTCACTTTCTCAAAATAATAAGTGTTCGTATTCTTCTAGCGTATCTATCTAGACAGAATTACTCGCAGTGTTCAGTTCTACTTTATGTATTTTTGCATATTTGTTTTCGCGCAAACATTTTTTTCTATCGTAGAAGGCGTAAAATAGGACTTGAAATTAACAAAGACAAAACAAATATAATGAAACTTCCCATTAATTAAAATGGAAAACTTCACATAGAAGAGACAGATATTGAAGAAGTCAATCAATCTGCATACCTTGGCAGCTGCATAGTCCAGGATGGTGACACCAGAAAGGAAGTTAGAATTGCAAAAGCATTCAAAAGTTATAAGCACAAAAACCAAGTTAAGACTGTTCAATTCAAATGTCATATCCACCCTCATTTATACACGTGAAAGCTGGAAAACAACTAAAGAAATAGACAAGAAATTAGACTCTTTTGAAAAAAAATGCCTAAGGAAAATATCCGGCATCAAGTGGAACGAATTCAAGAACAATGCAGAGATAAGACAGATGGCTAAACAGCAAGTCTCATGGGTGATCAGGAAAAGGAGATGGACATATGTTGGTCACGTGATGAGAAGAAACAGTCAGAGAATCCCAAAAAAAGCTATAAAACGGAACACAACAGCTGAAGAAAAAGAGGCAGACCGCATGAAACTCTGAAGAGGACATTGTTAAGAGAGTCCAAATTAACTATGCCAGGAGCTGACTGCAATAGTGACCATGATCCACTCTGTGGAAAAGTTAGATTAAAACTAAAGAAAGCAGGCAGAAAAGTGAAAAACATCAAACTGAATACAGAACTTCTTAAAAATGACCAAGAACTGCGAGAACAATACAAAGTTATTATAACAAATAGATACAATGCAATAGCAAAGATAAATAGTATAGATGAACAATGGGAAATGTTAAGAGATTCTATCCATCAAACTGTTAAGGAGATAATACCACCAAAAAAAGAAGCCTCTAAAATAAATGGATGACAGACGACATCTTAGGACTGATGGACAAGAGGAGGAGGAGTAAAAATAACGAGGAAAAATATAGCAAGATAAATAAAGAAATAAGACGCAAATGCAGAGAAGCAAAACAAGTGTGGTTAAATGAACAGTGCAGACAGATAGAGGACTCTCATATTAAAGACATCAAAAACATGCACAAACGAATTAATGAACTCACAGGCAGGAAAACAAAATATACCACAGGATGCCTGAAATCGAAAGAATGTAAAATGTTAATGGGAAAAGATGACATTGTGGACAGGTGGACAGAGTATATCGGTGAGCTATATGGAGGAGAAAGACCAGAATTAACACCAGATACTGAAAACTGTGAGGGACAACAGTGGTTATATTCCCAGTGACCTGATTAAATCCACGTTTATAGCACTACCAAAGAAACCAGGTGCAAAGGAATGTGACGACCACCGGACTATCAGCCTCTCATGTCACATAACGAAGCTACTTCTGAGAATAATTATGAGAAGAACAAGGAAAAAGATAAAAATAGAAATAGCATATGAACAGTTTGGATTTGTTGAAGGAAAGGGACCACACAATGCCATTTATTCTTTACGAACACTAACAGAAAGAGCTTTAGAAGTACAGAAAGATCTCTACTTATGCTTCATTGATTACACCAAGGCATTTGACAAGGTGAAACATAATGAAATTATTAAAATGCTTGAAGACATCAATATAGACGGCAAAGACCTGAGGATTGTAAAACATCTATACTGGCAGCAAGAAGCAGCAGTTCGAGTTGAAAATAGAATTGGAAAATATCAGTCTATAAAACAAGGAGTGCGACAAGGATGTATACTATCTCCAGACCTTTTTTTCTCTGTATAGCGAGAATATTCTAAGAACAATCATCACAGAACCAGGCATAAAAATTGGAAGATACAATATTAACAACCTTCGGTATGCTGACGACACAGTACTTATAGCTGAGAACCAACAAGACCTGCAAAATCTCTTGGATAAAGTCGCCAAAGAAAGTGAACTGAAAGGTCTTACTTTGAATATCAAAAAGACAGAGACTATGGTTATATCTAAGAAACAGAATCCACCACCATGCTGTATTAAATTAAACGGAACTATTCTAAAGCAGGTGCAGAAATTCAAATACCTTGGAGCAGTAATAACTTCAGATGGGAAATGCAGAACAGAAATTAGGAACAGAATAGGCCAAGCAAAGACTGCATTTCAGAGAATGAGAAACATATTAGCTAACACATCTTTATCAATGAATGTTAGAAAACGAGTCCTAAAATGCTATATTGAACCTATCTTGTTATATGGAAGAGAATCATGGACAACAGGCAAGTCTGCACAAAAATCATTGGAAGCAGCAGAAATGTGGTTTATTAAAAGAATGTTGCGAATCCCCTGGACAGCAAAAATAACTAATGAAGAATGTATGATAAGAGCTGGAGAGACAAAAAAACCTTGTCAAAAAGATAAGAGAGAGAGACAATGTACTTTCATAGGACATGCAATGAGAAGAGGGAGCATTGAAACTATTATAACAACAGGAAACATAGAAGGAAGATGATTAAGAGGAAGACCAAGAGAAATGGTACTGGACAGTCTGACAGGATGGTGTGAGAGGAGATCACCAACTGAATTGATGGCCTGCATGAGGGATCGGGTACTCTGGAGAAGCATAATAGCCAACGCCAGTCGGCACGACACGTGATGATGATGATGATGATGATGAAATTAACAGGCATAAAATCCCTTGATGAGTTTGAAAGACTCGCCGAACATAGGAAAAATTTGCGAACTACCTTGCGAGCCCTATGTGACGTTTAACGTCACGGGAAGGATATAAAATATAAGATAAGAAGAAGGCGTAAAATGATGAAAGTAAAGAACAGATATGATTAATCCGAGATTATTATAGGACTGCTTCTACGCTGACATACGTGTTTCCGTAAACAAAAAAAGTCTTCAGGAACTGCAGAGCAACAGTCTAGAATAGATTCTTTCTTTTTTTCTTTCTTTCTTTCTTTCTTTCTTTACTCGCTGTGAAAAGCCAGCAGATTTGATACCAGATGTATAGAGTGTAATAACAAGCAGGAGCTCTGGATGTCATTATGACCGTATGTAAAGTATAAGTAAAGTATGGAAACTGATAATTAATTATTTTTGAAGTCCGTACTCACTTTCTGTTATGAAAAGGATTTATATTTTGTACTTATCTTTATCTTAGTTTGATTATCTACATGCTCTTTTAAAATGCGCCGTTTTCTTCTGGTTTATGGTCAGAATTATATTGATTATATAACGTAAATAAATACAGCGGAAAATTAGTGCACGTTTCCAGGACATTTCACAAATGTTAGTGGAAATTTAGAATATATAATGCTGTAACATAGCGGAAAATAGCAGACAACAGCACGACAGTGCGATGATTAATAATAATGAACACAAAAGTAGAGCTCGAGTGGCGCTGGTTTGTGTGCTGAGAACTCACATGAAAGTCGGTGGTTTGTGCCCCGGTCTCTAACACGAGAGTCGGTGGTTTGTGCCCCAGTCTCTAACATGGGAGTCGGTGGTTTCTGCTCCGGTCTCTAACATGGGAGTCGATGGTTTGTGCCCCGGTCTCTAATACGGGAGTCGGTGGTTTGTTCCCCGGTCTCTAAAATTGGAGTCGGTAATGTGCTCCGGTCTCTAACATGGGAATCGATGGTTTGTGGCCTTCCCTCTAACATGAGAATAGATGGTTTGTGCCCCTGTCACTAACACGAGAATCGGTGTTTTGTGCCCCTGTCTTTAACATGAGAATCGGTGGTTTGTGCCCCTGTCACTAACACGAGAATCGGTGGTTTGTGCCCCTGACTCTAACATGAGAATCGGTGGTTTATGCATTTGTCTCTAACATGAGAATCGGTGGTTTTTGCCCCTGTCACTAACACGAGAATCGGTGGTTTGTGCCCCTGTCTCTAACATGAGAATCGGTGGTTTGTGCCCCTGACTCTAACATGAGAATCGGTGGTTTGTGCCCTTGTCTCTAACATGAGAATCGGTGGTTTGTGCCCCTGTCACTAACACGAGAATCGGTGGTTTGTGCCCATGCCTCTAACATGAGAATCGGTGGTTTGTGCCCCTGTCTCTAACATGAGAATCGGTGGTTTGTGCCCCTGTCTCTAACATGAGAATCGGTGGTTTGTGCCCCTGTCACTAATACGAGAATCGGTGGTTTGTGCCCCGGTCTCTAACATGAGAATCGGTGGTTTGTGCCCCTGTCACTAACACGAGAATCGGTGGTTTGTGCCCCTGTCACTAACACGAGAATCGGTGGTTTGTGCCCCTGTCACTAACACGAGAATCGGTGGCTTGTTCCCCGGTCTCTAACTCGAGAGTCGGTGGTTTGTTCCCCTGTCACTAACACGAGAATCGGTGGTTTGTGCCCTTGTCTCTAACATGAGAATCGGTGGTTTGTGCCCCTGTCTCTAACACGAGAGTCGGTGGTTTGTTCCCCTGTCACTAACACGAGAATCGGTGGCTTGTGCCCTTCTCTCTAACATGAGAATCGGTGGTTTGTGCCCCGATCTCTAACACGAGAGTAAGTGGTTTATGCCCCGGTCTCTAACACGGGAGTCGGTGGTTTGTGCCCCGGTCTCTAACACGGGAGTCGGTGGTTTGTGCCCCGGTCTCTAACACGAGAGTAAGTGGTTTATGCCCCGGTCTCTAACATGGGAGTCGGTGGTTTGTTCCCCGGTCTCTAACATGGGAGTCGGTGGTTTGTGCCCCGGTCTCTAACATGGGAGTCGGTGGTTTGTTCCCCGGTCTCTAACACGGGAGTCGGTGGTTTGTTCCCCGGTCTCTAACACGGGAGTCGGTGGTTTGTTCCCCGGTCTCTAACATGGGAGTCAGTGGTTTGTGCCCCGGTCTCTAACACGGGAGTCGGTGGTTTGTGCGCTCGTCTCTCACAAGTGGGTGGTCCAAGTCTGAGCGCTTAGAACTGTAGAACTGGGTACCCGACTCCCTTTGAAGCTGAGGAAGAAAAGATGATGCTGACCACTTCACCGTCTAGTGCCCCAAGGCGCCTGTATGGCATCATGGGATCAAGGGGCTTTTAGCATAGAGACCATACATTTGATGAGTAATGGCGCTGGTAGAGCAAATGTGCTCTGATCGTGTCAGCTGAAAACAGGTACCTAACACTTGAGAATAAACTTAACAAATCAGTTATCATGTACTCTTTCTTTCTTTCTTTCTTTACCCTAAGAGCAGTGACTGTCAGCATTAAAAAAAAATTAATGTAACACTCTCTCTCTCTCTGAACCTTAAGTGCCCAGGGCACATGGGGCTTCCGCAAGGGTTTTCCACAAATGCCTGTCTTTCGCCTTTTTTTCTGCTCTTGCCCAGGTGAGCCCTCTATTGCTCAACATCCTTTCTGTTGTTCTTCTCCATGTCTCTTTTGGTCTACCCTTACTTCTGCTCCCCTGTGGTGTCCATCTTAGTGCTATTTTTGGTAGTGAGTTGTCAGTCATTCGGAGCACATGTCCCAACCATCGCCAGCGTCTTTCCTCAATAATTGTTGTCAGTGGTTTCATCTGCATTTCTGCTAATAAGATGTTATTTCTTATGGTGTTTGGCCAAAATATTTTTTTAATTCTACGTAAACATTTAGTCTGGAAAGAATTCAACTTGTTTTCTATGGTTTTGGTGATTTTCCAGCATTCACTTCCATAGAGTAGTACACTTAGAACATTACTCTTAAATATCCTGATTTTCATATTTATGCTTAGTTTATTTGATTTCCATATATTCTGTAGCGTTGCAAAAGCCTGGTTTGCTCTAGTAAGTCTGCTGTTGATGTCCTCTGTGCTGTCTCCATTTTCTACTACTCTGCTGCCAAGGTATACAAATTCGTTTACCTCCTCCACTAACTTGTTATCTACTCTGAGTACCTTTCTGTTGTTCACATTTTGCTTCATTAACTTTGTCTTTCCTACGTTGATCTTTAGTCCTATGTTGTTTGCATTCTGGGTTAACTTGTTTATTTTATCTTGCATATCTTTGTGACTGCTTGATAATAGACAAATGTCGTCCGCAAAGTCAAGGTCCTCCAACACTGTGTCAAGGGTCCATTGTAATCCTCTGCGTTTGTCTGATGTTGCCTCCTTCATTAACCAGTCTACTGCCAAGATAAATAATGTTGGTGATAGTACACATCCCTGTTTCACTCCTGTTTGTACCCTAAAGCTGCTGGAGGTATGTTCTCCACAGATAACTTTGCACTGAAAACCCTCGTATAGGGCTTTGATTACATTAACTATTTTATGGGGGAGGCCATGCCATCTTAGGATTTTCCACAGTGCATCTCTGTTGACACTGTCAAAGAATGTAACACTAAACAAGGTGGAAAAGTTGCCAGGCCCCAGTATCAGTTTTAAAGGTAAGATTTTATCATTTAAAATAATCCAAATCAGGTTATCTCTAACCGGGTTCTGCGACGGATCTGCAAATGTTCCGCAGAGATCTTGACTGACAAATCTTTGCTAGGCACGTTTCGCGGAAATTTGGTGCATAGCTACTCGTTGTTGTTTCTATTCAAGACAGATTGGCCAAAAAGTTCTTTTTTAGTTCTAGGCTAGGAAAAAAATCTTACCATTGCACATGCCATATACCTCAAGCCACACCTGTGTGATTAATGTTTCGTAAACTCTCTCTCTCTCTCTCTCTCTCTCTCTCTCTGCGTGTATGTGTGTGAGTGGTATTTTATATGGTTAATTACTTCTTCTCTTTTACTTTGAATGTAATAGTTTGATCTTACACTCTTTTGATATGTTTTTTTCCTAATTTAATTTGTAGATTTGTCTTAAATCGAGTGTGTGTGAAGAATGAAAGATGGAGTGATGAAGGGCAGAAAGTAAGACGGACCTGCGTGCCAAATTTTTTACCCTTTAAAAATAAAGATTATTCATTCATTCTCTCTCCCTCTCTCTCTCTCTCTCACACACACACACACACACACACACACACACACACTCTCTCTCTCTCTCTCTGAACCTTAAGTGCCCAAGGGAAATGGGGCTTTCGAAAGGGTTTCCCAGAAATGCCTGTCCTTTGCCTTTTTTTTTCTCCCAGCTCTTGCCCACGTGTCCCCTCTATTGCTCAATATCCTCTCTGTTGCTCTTCTCCACGTCTCTTTTGGTCTACCCTTACTTCTGTTCCCCTGTGGTGTCCATCTTAGGGCTATTTTTTGCTAGTGAGTCGTCAGCCATCCAGAGCACATGTCCCAACAATCGCCGGCGTCTTAGTTTCATGAAATTATACATTTATTACTATTCTTTTCAGCTGCGGTCTCTGCTGGATAAATAACTCATATTTTTCAGCCTCCGTTAGTGACTTTATAAGAACCGGTAGATTTTATGCTGCGAGAAGGGGGAGCAATGGCCACGACAGCTGGGAGAAGAGCGGGGGAAGTATATAAAACGAGAAATGAGCGGCAGTAAACATTTTATTCCGTGGATTCCGCGAAGATTAAAAAAAAAAATGAAAATATTCCAAAAGTTCCGCGGGGGCAGAAAAAGTGAGAAAGGATGATCTAAATCAGTGTTTCCCACAGTGGCCGATAACGCCCCTCGCCCTTGTGGGCGTTGGATAGGACCTGGGGGCGGGGGGGGGGGTTGAAAGAAACAAAGGTCAGTAAGGGGGGCAGTTTAAGGGGGCATTAGGGGGCATTGAAGGAAAAACGAAGCAGCAGACATCATCTCAACATCATCATGTGCCGTGCCGACTGGCGTTGGCTATTATGCTTCTCCAGAGTACCCGATCCTTCATGCAGGCCATCAATTCAGTTGGTGATCTCCTCTCACACCATCCCGTCAGACTGTGCAGTATCATTTCTCTTGGTCTTCCTCTTGATCTTCTTCCTTCTATTTTTCCTGTTGTTATAATATTTTCAATGCTCCCTCTTCTCATTGCATGTCCTATGAAAGTACATTGTCTCTCTCTTATCTTTTTGACAAGGTTTTTTTTTGTCTCTCTAGCTCTTCTCATACATTCTTCATTAGTTATTTATGCTGTCCAAGGGATTCGCAACATTCATCTAATAAACCACATTTCTGCTGCTTCCAATGATTTTTGTGCAGACTTGCCTATTGTCCATGATTCACTTCCATACAAAATTTGTTCTCTTACTTTAATGTTAGAAATCGAGTCCTAAAATGCTATATTGAACCTATCTTGTAAGTAAGAGAACAAATTTTGTACGATTAGACCTCGAAAAAATCGTAGACAAAGCACTTTAGTGAGACGTGAGAGAAAGAAAAATCACAAGAGAATTACCTGGGATTCGAACACGGACTCCGGTAGGACGAGCAGCCGTCTAGCCACGAGAGAACAGCTTACTATCGACTTAGCCAACTGCCTTGGTGTAATCAATGAAGCATAAGTAGAGATCTTTCTGTACTTCTAAAGCTCTTTCTGTTAGTGTTCGTAAAGCATAAATGGCATTGTGTGTTCCCTTTCCTTCAACAAATCCAAACTGTTCATCTGCTATTTCTATTTTAATCTTTTTCCTTGTTCTTCTCATAATTATTCTCAGAAGTAGCTTCGTTATGTGACATGAGAGGCTGATAGTCCGGTGGTCGTCACATTACTTTGCACCTGGCAGCGGACAGGGGACAATAATACCTTCCTTCTTAGCACTTTTCTACCTGAGATTGAGAAACTTGTGTCCCTACATGAAACTCATCCATCACATTAAAAGTTAGGAAAATAATGTAATAGATGAGTTATGAATGTACTCCTTCACGTTGTTATATAAACGGGTTTGCTGGCTGACGTTTTTAAGTTGTGTAACGCATAGTTTAATAAGTCATTGTACGAGTACTGGGGGAGGGGGGGGATGTGACCTGGGAGAAAAAGTTGGGTCGCTGAGGATGTGACATGAGAGAAAAAAAAAGGGGGGGGGGGGCAGCCCGAACAAGCCTGGGAAACACTGATCTAAAAGATCACTTTTCGACCCTCTCTCAAACTACGTCATAGATCAGTGCTTCGTTAGAGGGTGCCTGTATTTGATGACTATTTTGGCATTTAGAAACTGAAGACATTAGTTTTAAAATACAGGAACTGAACACTTTACCATTTTTGACATCCTGTTCTTAACTAAATGAAAAACACTGCATACCTTTCTTTTTGATCTAAATGAGAATGAATGTGGTAGGTATGGGTAGGTACGGGTAGAAATAAATCGCTCTCGGCAACCGAATTCGCTCGCACATTTTTGTCGCACCAGCTCTCTTGTCGCTCATTCTTGCACATTCCTTTCGTGGTTCCATACACCAGTAACTGCCCGCACTGTGTCACATTTTTTTTTCTTTTACTTGAGTAAATCCGGAGGTTTGTTTCTTGCACACGGCTGTGGATCCTGTTTCACGCGAGAGTCGACTGTTTTCTTTTGAAACTGTTAACTTTCGACTGTGTTGCTGTTGTTTACCATTTGTGCTTACTATTTGTTGGCGACTGAGCTAAGACTGATATTGACTTAACTGCTACACATGTATTTACAATAGTTTATTAGCGACTATTAGCCACTGAGTTAAGGCTGTTATTAGCTTAACTGCTTCGGGTGTATCTTTTAACAAAGACGTAGTCAAACAGTACTAATAAAACTTGTGAATATGTGCTACTTGTCTTTGCTCTCTGACTTCCTTTTGAAAGTGCACAGTTTACGACATGCCTCTGTATTCTGAACTCAAGGTTTGAGAAACTTTAAGCCTAGCCTGGTGCCATTTTGTTTTCGAAATATCTCGTCTTTAATTTTATCTCGTTTCTGTTACTTATATTTCCGTTCAGTGGCATTTGGTTATATCGCGTTCGGGTAGGGGAGATAATTCTCAGGGTTTGACAGGACAATGAACTCAAGTACGTTTTCCTAGCACTGTTTGGCAAAATCATTGCTTCTCAACTTGGGACATGAGAAAGGTCATGTTGGAGCTGCTACCCATGGCTCTGTTGACTGTTGCATTCGTTCACTATTTATCTAGAGCTAATTAATTCTGATAGTGATAGTTAGGCGTTATCTCATTAAAGAGTTTTTTTTAATGGAAATTATAAAATTTTCAAAAATCTCAGCCTATGTAAACTTCATAAATATCATATTTTGTTTTAGCAGTTTTAATAATGCTATATGGAAGCAAGAGTTTTATAGTCACCGCAGGAAAGACACAGGTGTGAGAGTTTTATGGTCACTGCAGGAAAGACACGGGTGTAAAAGTTTTATCGTGACTGCAGGAAAGACCCGGATGTGAGAGTTTTATGGTCACTGCAGGAAAGACACGGGTGTAAAAGTTTTATCGTGACTGCAGGAAAGACACGGATGTGAGAGTTTTATGGTCACCGCAGGAAAGACACGGATGTGAGAGTTTTATGGTCACTGCAGGAAAGACACGGGTGTAAAAGTTTTATCGTGACTGCAGGAAAGACACGGATGTGAGAGTTTTATGGTCACCGCAGGAAAGACACGGATATGAGAGTTTTATGGTCACTGCAAGAAAAACACAGGTTTAAACGTTTGATGATTATTGCAGGAAAGACACGGGTGTGAGAATTTTGATTATCACTGCAGGAAGGATTCATAGCCGTCACCAGGCCCAATAAGAAGGGGGTCTAGTTTTAAGGGAGGGCCCATCGGAGGACCTCAGGTTGTGAGATGGGGGAGGAGGCAGGACAAAGTGGCTGAAAACAGAATTCTTAATTAATATGATAAGGGGGAGAGCGTGGGCAGTCTTGTACCGGCTTCAAAAATTATTCTGGGAAGCCCTGGTCGTGATTGTGTCACAAATATGAAGGTATAGTATTTGAAACGTTCTTTTATCGTTACTTCATTCTTCTAATTGTCAGTGGTGCATATTAAGAAAATATTTTTTTCAGCTCTCGCGTAGCATCGTTCCTTCATCTTTTCGTCCCGGTGATCTGTTTACTTCAGCTGGTCCAAATTTTCTCTCCTGTTCCGAAGCTTATCTCAAGTATTTTATCTGTGTAGAGCAGAACTTGAGTCGGGCAAGAAGGATAACTCGGAAATGACCAGCAGCCAAGCAAGGAAATTAATCTGAGATTTTAGTGGTTGTTTCTGATCTTGAATTAAATAAAACTCATAAAAACGAGGAAAATATCTCTGCACACGGAGTCCATTAAGTAAAATTCCTCATTGTCAAGGAAGAGTGTTTGCATACCCCAGTAAAACCTGCGAAACAGATGTCTAATAGGATTAATTGCGAACAGTTATTCATCTTTTTTTTAGTTTAACGTGCATAACACTTTAAATGCTTTTTTGTGTGTGTGAATATTTGCAAAAACCACTAATTGGGGTTGGCAGAAATCAAGGAGATGTGTTTTAAGATAATTTTTTAATGGCTGAAGTTAAAAGTTCCTACATCCAGGTTGTCAGTGAACCAGTGCAAGCGTTCCCGTCTGGTAGCAGATTCTGATCTAATTTAGATATGAGTGTTCCCAGATATAGATTTCTCTCTACATTCTGCGGTTGTTGCACAGGCGTGTGCTCTGTTCTGTCTGTTATATCTCTGTTATATCTCCTCTGATATGATGTGTCGATCTCTTACTCTAATATAAATGAAATTTACAAAGGGAATTTACCAATTCTAAACATGGTAGATAAGATCCATCATAAGTGGCTCGAACCACTTTATTATACTTCGATAAAATGTAAAAAATCTCCAAAAATCTAAATATTTTAAAAACATTTTGTTTGAACTGTTACCGTTCATACAGTTCAATAAGACCGATACAAAACCAGGCGGTCAGTAAACGAACAGTTGCCGTGACAACGTGTTCAATAAAGAGTAAAATACTCGAGTAAGCCATCAGAAGTTGAACTAATCCTGCACATACTCTTTATATAAGTGTGACTCTTTTACGATGGTCATATGTTTTCATTATCTGGTGACAGTGAGTATTAATACTGGTACGTTACATTTTTTTGTTCCATATACCGTCACTTTCTGAAAGTGTGACCATCAGTTCCCTTTTGTCTTAACACACGCGCACAAACACACACATAGCGTTGACTACTAGTCTACTATACACATATACTGTGTATAATGTTTTGCACACGGGCTCTCTTCATAGTTCTGAGTATTTTCATTGTTTTTTTTAATTCCTAACTATGTTTCGCTAAAACTTTGCCTGACTCAGAGTGTAAGTTTTGCTTTTAAATAGAAAATTCACTAACTTTCAATTTTAAAACTGACTAGATTCTTGTCTTGATTAGAAACTCACTCTTATCTTCGTTAAGAATGCATTATTATTGTGATTCGGAACTCACTCCAAGCGATATTCAAGCATCATTAATGTATCTGGCTTCCTCTGTGAGTGAGACTGACGTAAGCTCTGCCTCTAGCTGCCAGTGAAAGCACTCTGCACATGATTCCATGGTATAGAACCTAAAGTTCTCAAATAAGGGAAACTGCTTCAGTGACTTTCTTCAATTTCTGTATCGAACTACATAAAAAGCACTTCTTAACAGGCCTCACCACTATCTAAAACTGCATAGCTCTTCTTTCATTGGTCAAACTGTAGTATCACATTACAGCCAAGTCACCAGGAGCACCACAGGGAGTCGGGACACGGGTCTCCACGTGGAATTTACTTGGCAGTGGCCACCTGATAATTTGAATTAGAGAAAGATAAGGAACACTTGGCATCTGGCATAATACTTCTGGTGTAGTAAGCAAAGATGAGCAACATGTATTTCTCTAATACACGCCAGCAATATCGCTCTAATAGTAGAGGAAATAGATGACGATGTCGTATTATGACACCTAGAAACTGATGCTGTCTCCAAACCGTTATATCAATTCTGCAAATTTCCGGGCAAAAGTTATCAGATATGAGTTATATGTTGTAGAGTTGTGCATTTACGTCTAAAACAATCATCTCCATTTTAACGGATGCTTTTAAAGACAGAAGCTGACGACATGCGAAAGCATTTTATATGGTTTGTTTAAAAGAACGTGGTAAAATCATACATTTCACCATTTTAGTGTCTTGTGTAATTTTAATGAACCACTTCTGCGACAGATTTTCAGGACACATTTTTTAAAATTTCATCTCACGGAAACATTTGGTCAGTTTTGAGAGTTGGGAGGTTTGTGTGAACTGACTTTGCTGGGCTGAGCGAGTTTAAGCTGTCAGGTAGTGACTGATCTCACAGCTGATAGAAAGGTGTCAGTAGGTGTTTCAATGTCTGAGATGATTACCCAAGAACAGTGTGATCCACAGCGCGATGCTGCATTCTATCACCTTGCTCTTTCAGAACCTGGAGCTACCTACTGTAATTCGACTTTCGACAGCTTTTCATGCTGGCCGACCACGAAGGCTGGAGACATAGCCGAGACAGCGTGCCCGGACATCTCCATAGCGAATCCCAACGGTGAGTACAGTAATGCATTTTGTTTGTGAATGTATTTTTTTACTGTCCTTTGAATGTACTTATCGCTATAGTGTCTGTGTTGCATTGTGCTAACAGCGTCTCCTCTCACAGACTGTTTATAGAAATTACATAGAAATTAGTGATATTACTGTTAGCAAGCATTACAATTCATAGAATTTTCACGTCTCAGAACTTACAAAATTTCCAACTTTATTTATACGAACCCTATCATAGTAATGAAAGGAACGCAACCAGTAGAACAGTAGAAGTGTAGGGAAAAGCCGAACATTACATTAAAAAAAACGTTATCAGTCACAATACAGAGAACAGAACAGATAGGAAAAATTCATGGCAGTGAGACATCTAAAGCCGGTGAGAAATACAAAGCTGAACTTCGCAGAAACGCATTGCTTTGAAACAAAATGTTTACAATGTTTTGAGACAAATGACAGAACTTAGATGGCTTCCGGATGTAAATTGGAGCTTCCAGCATGTCATACAATGGTTTATTGTTCCTATATCTTATGATGTATTATGTGTTGTTGGTAATGGTAGGATGATGAATAGATTATGTGCCAGAAATAATTGTTGAAAATCGACATATTCATATACAAAAATATCAATGACAGATAGGCATTAAAAATGTTATTACTGTTATTCATTAATAATTTACTTATATATGCAATTTATCCACATAAATACTCATTATGCGCTTTTCATTTTAATGGATTTTCTCAGAAAATGTTGCATTTATCAGGAAATCTATATGAACATCATTATCTGAAGTGTGCTGAAAAGATATCACACTGACCCATGTCTCTAACTTTATCATTCCAGCTGAAAAGGGTGTTATTGTATAATGTAAAGTGCCAGTTTTTCAGACTCATTATTGTAATTTTCCACCTTTTTTATGATGAATGTCTACGAAAGATATCGGGTTCTCATGTATGGAACTCCGGGCTGTCATGAAGTTCCTGTTTCTTGCAGAAGAAAACTCCATAGGAAATCTTTGAATGTATGCTGCAAATATGGAGTGACAAGATGTATGCTGCAAATATGGAATGATTTTTTTATGTATGCTGCAAATATGGAATGACAAGATGTATGCTGCAAATATGGAGTGACAAGATGTATGCTGCAAATATGGAGTGACAAGATGTATGCTGCAAATATGGAGTGACAAGATGTATGCTGCAAATATGGAGTGACAAGATGTATGCTGCAAATATGGAGTGACAAGATGTATGCTGCAAATATGGAATGACAAGATGTATGCTGCAAATATGGAATGACAAGATGTATGCTGCAAATATAGAGTGACAAGATGTATGCTGCAAATATGGAGTGACAAGATGTATGCTGCAAATATAGAGTGACAAGATGTATGCTGCAAATATAGAGTGACAAGATGTATGCTGCAAATATGGAGTGACAAGATGTATGCTGCAAATATGGAGTGACAAGATGTATGCTGCAAATATAGAGTGACAAGATGTATGCTGCAAATATGGAGTGACAAGATGTATGCTGCAAATATAGAGTGACAAGATGTATGTCGTGCGTAGCTGTGAAAAAGCGGTGTGCTAACTTTCAGAGTGGAAATTTCGAAACCGAAGATGCCAGCAAGATCTGGAAGGTCTTCAACTGCCTCAGTCCCTGAAACTGTTGACCATGTTCATGACTTGATTTTAACAGATCGATGAATTTTGTCTAAATTGTTGAGATACTACTCAGGGAACACTGAGCGTTTATAATTCATGAGCATTTGGATCCGCCGAAACTGTCGATCACGTGGGTGCCGATCACGTGGGTGCCGATCACGTGGGTGCTGAAATGTATGAAAGTTGAGGAGAAACGAAACCGAGTGGGCACCTCCAAGTTGATTTTGCACCATTTTGGGCGGTCTAATGATAACTCTTTGTACCTAAGTGATAACTCTTTGTACCTAAGTGACAAATCTTTGTACCTAAGTGATAACTCTTTGCACCTAAGTGATAACTCTTTGTACATAAGTGATAATTCTTTGTACCTAAGTGATAACTCTTTGTACCTAAGTGATAACTCTGTACCTAAGTGATAACTCTCTGTACCTAAGTGATAACTCTTTGCACCTCAGTGATAACTCTTTGCACCTAAGTGATAACTCTTTGCACCTAAGTGATAACTCTTTGCACCTAAGTGATAACTCTTTGCACCTAAGTGATAACTCTTTGTACCTAAGTGATAACTCTATGTACCTCAGTGGAGGCACTGGAGTTTTCCGCGGCCGATCAAGTTCAGACCCAAAAGGTGACAGCAATTTGGTTGTTTTTTTTTTTTTTGGGGGGGGGGGGGGTAGAAGATATTTTGATAATTAACTATCTTCAGAAGAGCCGAACACGTAGTGCAGATTACCACAATAACTTGCAGGGCCGATTAAAGGATGAACTGAAATAAAAACGGCGAAGAAAACTGCAGAAAAGTTTTCTTTCTTGGCAGGACATCGTGTCTGCCCACAAAGATCAAAAGACGTTGATTGTTTGGAAGAATTTTGGGTTTAAGTGCATAGATCACCCAGCCTACTCACCAGATCTTGCTCTGTTCCCTGTTCCCCAACCTTAAAAGCGTTTGAAAGTTGAGGAAACGTTTTCGAACATTTCGGAGATTACAGCAGCAACAGAGCAGTATCTCAGCGACCAGATATTAGGTCTTTTGGGAAAGGTTAAGGAAACTTGAGAAAGCAAATGCCACGTGCGTTGAATTTCAGGGTGAATAAGTTGAATAATATGGTGTTTCATGGCTCTAGAGCATTCTTGATCGGGCCGATAACTTTTTGGCGCCCCGTCGTGCAATAAAATTTTAAAGCTTCACAAAGCTTCCTTTTGTTTTCATATTATCATTTTGTATTCAGACGTATTGGAAGCAAACTTAGCAGTAATCTTCTGATACGTTATCATCCAATTAAGGCCCCCCATATTGTTGCCCGAATTCATGTTTTATGTTAGAAATATTCTCACTTTCCAGAAGTAGCCGACCAGAATGTTTCAGGGAAATGAATATAATGTTTAGATGAGAATTAGTTACAGACACGTACTGTTATGCGCCAATTAATAGTTATAACTGTTTCTCCATTAATATTGTATCTTGTATCTTTCCACGACTTTCTTTATTTTCATCCATCTTTCTCTTCAGCCAACGTTATGGAGATGACACTAGTGTGTTATTTCTCTCTGTTTTTCACATTTTCTTTATTTCATCCATCGTCATCCCAAGATAGCTCAGTACAGTTTGTTATAAGGTCCGCCCTGGATATAGCCGGAGGCAATATTAATTGTAAGACAAAACAAAACTCTGTTTACTAATAAAGCTGAAACGTAGCACGTTTGTACAACATATGTTCACCACATTCACAGCTAGAAATGTCTTATCCAATTTTATGAGTGTGTGGGTGCTGATCTGGCAGTCAACCACCCATAACTGACGTTGTAGCGGCAGGGTTGGCGAACCATAGCTGACCAAAACCCTGTCCCACCTCTCCGTGGTGCCCCCAGTAACAGGTCTAGCGTGGATAACGGGGCAGGGATCGCCACAGTTTCATGGTTGTGGAGTCTGATAAAGAAGTATTACCCCCCCCCCCCCCCCCCATTCCCCTCCCCCTCCGGCTTTTTAGTTCCTCTCTGGGACTGAAAAAAAAACACACACACACACAATAACCGGCATGACCCGCTCCCAGTCCGATACGATGTCGTGCTTCAACATCTTCACCGCCTCTGCTGCAGAGAACACCAGCTCGCAGTCCCTGGGAGGCAGAAGAAGAAGAAGAAGATCTATTTATAGGACATGTTTTTATTTCTGTGCACTTCTGGCGAGCTTGATTTATGTAATCTAATCAAGATCGTTGTCCTGGATGACCTAGATCGCGTTTATGTCATCCGACGATTGCCAGCATTTCTTTTGTGGCTAGATTTCCCGCCCCCACCCCCTCTCCCCACTTGCTATGTAAAGATCAAGGAAATGTGACCTCTGTAGATCCGTGATTTGTGTCGCTCTCAGAGCAGGAATTATGTCCCTGGCGACATTCATGCCAGGGCTGTGGGAAGTTGTAAGGCAGCAGGTCTGGAGTGTAATTTGCCGCCGTTGTGATTTTGCATTAGAAGCAGAATTGGTTCACCTTTCCGTCCTCTAGTCATTCAGTCCGTGGTCTGCATTTATTTTGTTTTAAAGTGCAGTGTGCAGTCACGCAACGCCCTCATGTCCATTCACCTTTGCTCATTAAAAAAAAGTGTCTGTGCTTTTTATGCCGTGATATCGAACATGAAAACAGTATTTCTCTTTTGTCCCGTGTCCGGTTAAAACTATTTCATAAAAATATAATTTATTTCAATGATTCATTTCCAGGACATGCTCAGAGTAACTTCTTCGTATTGTTATCTTCATTCATTCATTCATTCATTCCTTTGCATGTCCCTTGCGGAACTTTGCCTCCCAAACAGCACTCCTGTAGGCCTCTCGGTTGTGAGCAAGATGGCCTGCTGCTGCTGCATCCATTTCCAGATCGTCAACGATGTCTTGCAGCCATCTTCGTTTCGGTCTTCCTCTTTTTCTTTTTCCCATTATGTATCCTTCCAATACGGTCTTCTCTAAATTATCATGACGTTTAATGTGTCCAAAATATTTAAGTTTTCTCTCTTTAATCCTCTTTACTAGCCAGCCTTCTTCAATATTAAGCTCTTGTAGTATAGATATATTTGTTCTTTTTTGTGTCCACGATATTTGGAGAACTCTTCTGTAGCATTTACATTCATGTTATCTTCATGTTTGTTTAATTGCGCTAACTTGGAGATATCTTGAAAGTGTTAGGGTTTCCCACAGCAAACCAGAATATCCGCATTGTCCATGTTAGTCCCCCGCGTTAGTCCTATTGATGTAAATCAATAAACTTAGAAACAAATTTTAAAAAACAGAGCTGATTCCATACAGAGCTTTGGAAACAAAATCAAATGCCTCTGGGAAATAGCTGCATTTATATGTTAATTGTTTTGCTTACAGTGAGTCTAATAGTTTTTATGTCACAACTTAACATAGTAGAGTTGCTGGTGTTTCCTCTCCGTTACATAAACTAGTTGATTGTTTTGTTGTACATTTTAAAAGTTGTTTTACTCTCTATTTTCTACCATCATTTGATTCATTTTCCAAATCTCTGTGTGGAATCGGCCTAGTTCTTTACATCTTTAAAAGTCTATTGATATAAAGTGGGGGACTAACATGGGCAATGGGGATATCCAGACTTGCTGTCGGAAACACTAATATTTTCAAGATATCGCCAAGTGGACTCATCGAGTCTTTCATAAATGGGCATGCGCACGGCACGTATGACACGTACATGCTGATAGCTTTGCAGACACGAAGAATGCTAGAATCTGCCGATGCAGAACAGACTAATTGCACAGAATAAATGACTGGATACCGCCAGGCCATGTTTCTCTCACTAAAGACTAAAATCCTCCCTGCTGATGTTCTAACTGAACCCTGCTGTACATCCACCTGCTTCCTGTTAAAAATAATACAATATACTTCAAGTTCAGAACTCGGCCACATCCTTCAACAAAGCTGTTCTACTTGCGCATGTAGCAGTCTTTAAGGTACAGGAATTTGTAGGCTTTTAACAAAATTGTTGTTTACCCTTTTACGTACATGATGGACTGAAAGTTAAAACTGTGAAAAGCTTAAAATAACACGACATACCGAAGACAGTTTTTACCTTTATACCCTTAGAGTTAAAGCAGTTCAGAAGATTTATGAGGAATTATGCAGCGCTAGAAAATGTAGCGTCATATTTGCTTCGGATAGCTCATACCGCCATCGGGTTGCCTAGTGCATTCTGGATACTCATTATCGTCTTGAGCCTTTCCATGAAAATGATGAACGACTAGGCTGTAAACTTGCACCACTTAAGTTGATCGTCCTTTCCTTTTGGATACTGAGCGGTTCCTACATATGGAGAATGTTTCATCGAAGGTCTGTCTATAGTTGGAGCTCATGATGTAGTAGACAAATATGTTGACGCTAGAGTTGGTTGTCTGAAATATGAAAGTGACGGACCATGTGACCCAGAAAAGGTTGTCGTACTTTCCGCCCATGGTGTACTCAGGCTCAAAGATCATCCCCACGAAACAAACCATTCCGGGGGTAAAGCATAAGATAAGGATGACGGCGATAAGTACAATCATCCGTAACAGTTTCCTATCTCTTGTTGAGATTGTGTTGTTCTGTATCGTGGATGTTGACGCTATTCGCCATTTTGTCTTTTTTCTAATATTATAAACCAAAATAACCGTAAAAAAGACAAGGAGAACAAAGGAGCCAGCTTGCATTATGGCCTGCAGGACAAAGGACACACTTTCAACATGTTCCCAGTTGTCAATACGACAGAGCCCCAGTACAGATTTATTCTTTGCTGTAATAAACTTCCAGTCTATGTAAGATGAATAATAGGAAGGAACAGCCGTCAGCATCTGACTCACAAAGATGATGAGAACAATTACTATTGTTCTAGTTCTAGTGAAAACGTTTTTAACTTTTAGGGGTATGACAACACATAGACATCTTTCCATGGTAATAAAGACGGTAATAATGCAAGTTATTCTCGCGAACAAACAATGCGGCCATCCAGCAGTGAGGTACTCCAGCTCCTCGAACATAACTTCTCCGTTCTGCAGAAGGGGATTGACGCAGACACCAAGCCATATGACGGCCAACAGCGCACACGTGTCCGACACCGCAATACCGGATAAGCTGATATTTGTGGCATTATCAACGTTTTGTTTTGTAAAGATGTATAGATTTACCACATTGCCGACGATGCCGAAGTAAGCAATGAGGCCGCAGATTATGATAAAGTTTACCACCAGAACTATCGTCTTGGCCTCTTTATCAACGAATTCAATGATATCTATTCCATCTCTCGGAATATAACGTAGAGAACCTTCATTCCAGTTTCTGGAGGTCATATCAAGCGGCGCCCCAGTGACTCCCATTACAAACTGGTTTCAATTTTCCTGCGTAAAACTCTTTCTCGGAAGTAATAGACAGAAGTTACGATATTTACTGTCATGATTTTTTTGGAGTAATAAACAGAAGTTATGATATTTACTGTCATGATTGTATGGAGCAATAAACCTTGAAGACTGGACTAGATTATTTATGCTATGTTTACGACAGTCAGTCTTATTGCTGAGCTCAAGCTTCAGTTCTTGTGTGAAATTATGATTGGAAAGCCTTTTAAAATTGGTTGACGCGGATGGTGATTGCATATAAATACATTTTATATCCATTGCCTCTCAGAAGACATCTATAATTATATGAAGACTCATATACTGCCGGCAAATTTTAGAGTTTTAATGTGTGATTATTGCTTGTCAAGTTGCAGTAATTGATGGTAGAAGCTTGTCACTCGACACGTCCGCGAGAATGATCGTTTCTTGCACCTGAACGATCTTTATAAGCCAGGGGCTGCACACATTTAGAGAAAACAATTTTCCGGTTTCTTTCCCTTGGAAATAATGTCAAACGGAAAATCTCTGCTGTAGTAATCAATCAACAGATGGCAATATCTTAACCCCAAGATGTCTGACAGCGGCAGATATTGTATATTCTCACTTGTGGTTGTCTGTATTCTGTACCACAAAAGCCGATATCTGTGATGTTATCGATAGAAAACGTTTCTCCTTTAAATGTATTTGCGTTTTAATTTTCTTTATACATTACAGCACTGGATTTGTTCCTCAACGCAGTAAATCGTCTCTATAATATAAAGATAACTCGGTGATAAGAGTAATATTTAAATAAGATTTACACTGACATTTTCAGAGACAATTTTCAGCGTTTAAGAGAATCACAAATCTGCCTGTCGGGGCGTACGTGTACCTGTCATAGCTGTATGATTTGCCAAAATATATCAATTAGTGCATGATGGCTGACATTGCTTACTGCCAAGTTTTCTTATCTGTACAGTGCCCACTGTTACATTACTTTATGACTCAGATGGAAAACGTGCTAAGTTATGGACAATTACAGGCTGGAGATACGTCTTTTATGACAGTGGAAGACGTTGCTATCTTTTCAGTTCTGTTCGTATCTTTTTTTTTTTAAGCTTATTTCATGTCAGGGTGACGTAGACATAGTTTAAAAAAAAAGATATTGAGTAACATGAACTTAAAATAAACAGAACGAAGGACGATTTCCTAACAGAGACCATAGGCATAACCAAAAGCGTCTTCTCTTGAAAGTAATCTTTAAGGAATGTAGTAACCCCCATTGTTTGCTGTGTCTTTCGCGTCTCATACGAAAAGCATTTTGTCTTAGGTGCCGTCAGACAGTGATAGAGAGTGTGAGAGACAGATGAAAGCATAACAAGCAGACATGTGCAATTTTGTTCGTCAAGCAGACAACATAGAGAGACAGTATCACAAGGTGTCAAACAAACAGAAGAGACGTTTGGAATGTTTAACCGCACACTGTAGGCAAGTCTTAATCCCCAGACAACATAACAAAGATTCCTCCCCCAAAACCTCCTCGACTTATATTAGTTTTATAAACATTTTTTTAAGGTAAATTGTAACTGTACTTTCTTTATTTACTGCTAAGTTACCTCGTGGTTTATTTTAATGTCTTTTTTGTTTTTATCTTGTTATTTTACATTTTTATCTTTTATTTTATTTTATTTTATCCTATTTTATTTTTGCTTCATAACGTTTTTCCAATTTCATTAGGATCTGAAAAATTCTAGGCGTTACGTTCCTTCCATGTTGCTGTTTGGGTTTCTTGGTATATTTTCAGCAGATAGTTTACAATTGCTTTCCTTCCGGGCAGTAACTATCACTCTTCAGAAAGTAAAACAACTAAAGAATCTGTGCAGAGGAACAGACAGAACTACAAAAATAAGATTTTTAAGGGGCATCTTTCTCATCGCAACATATTCCTGTGAGACCTAGACACTTAACAAAACAACTGAGAAACACATAAATGCCTTTGAATGTAAATGCTACAGAAAAGTTCTTCAAATACCATGGACACAAAAAAAGAACAAATATATCCATACTACAAGAACTTAATATTGAAGAAGGCTGGCTAGTAAAGAAGATTAAACAGAGAAAACTTAAATATTTTGAACACATTAAACATCATGATAATCTAGAGAAAACCGTCTTGGAAGGGTACATAATGGGAAAAAGAAAGAGAGGAAGACCAAGGCGAAGATGGCTGCAAGACATCGTTGATAATCTGCAAATGGATGCATCAGCAGCAGGCCATCTTGCTCACAACCGAGAGGCCTACAGGAGTGCTGTTAGGGAGGCAAAGTTCTACAAGGGACATGCAAATGAATGAATGAATGACGTCCCTTCCTTTGAAATGTTTGATGTTTGATTAGTTACTGTATCCTGTACTTTTAATTTTCTTGTGTATAAGTCGCATATTAAAATGTCGTTCATTGACCATGACTTTTAAAGATCTTTTCATATCCTGACTGCACGCGGTGGTACCGATGAATTTCCTTACCAGATGCTCATGCTACAGTGTAAAACTAATTTCGGTGTGTTTTAAAGTTGTAACTCTTTGAGAATCGTATCCCTAGAATTTATTGTATGCCTTCACAGGTGGTGAAACTGTACAGGGAGGGGGGTGGGTGGCACAACGAATATTTACATTTTTTTACTTGCAGCATTAATACAGCCTTTTATCGCATGAGCACAGTTTCGAAGATGGAGTGACAACAGGGCTGTTGTTCCACTACTGGAGTGCACCGAACGCTGCTCCAGCATCCGTCTGGAAAGAGAGTAAATGTGAATAATTTTCATTTCTTTGAACGCGCATTTGTTGAATGGACGTGGAGTGGGCGTTCCGAGCACTTTTCTTTATTTAAAAAAAATGTCGTTGAGTGGGAACAGAAATTTGAGTGGGACGTTGTCTTGACAACAAAGTCATCTTACCTAGACCACGGACCATTGAATGTGGAGTAACAATATTGTCCTGGACTGTTCTCTCTATGTACTTCCACCGCTATGCTTCTGTAATGCACCACCATCTACACCAGCAAATGGTCTGCTGTGAAGGGATGTATCATTTTTCAGTTTTATTTTTCTGTGAGCTAGAGTTAGTCCAGAGGGTATCACTTCATCTTGCTCATCCTAGAAAATGGTTTTTGTCGTCCTTCTATCAAGTTAACAGATCACAGCTTGACCTGATCTGCTTAAGTATAGAGCTCACTTTGTGCTACTGTGTTCCAGTCTGGACTGTGTGTTTCAAGATCTTTTCAATGTGAAATTTAAAAACAAAAGTCTCCGCAGACGGATGACCCTATAACAGGAATCTCCTAGTTTTATTTTTTACTCCAGCTTACCCTCATTGTTTTAATTTATCTACTGCTCAAACAAAATGTTAGCATTTGCAGCCATTTTCTTTGAAAAAAAAACAAAAAAAGAGATATCACCCATTTTTGTCATATCTTGATTCTCGAGATGTAGTCTCTGTCATTTGCCCCAGACATCAAGTATTAAAGCAGGTCTCAGATAAAGGACATGTTCATGAACATTGTTTTCTTGTTCGAACACGAGACTGTTTCAAAGATTTTTAAAGGAATTGTGCCCAATCTGAAGTGATCGCTTAGAATTTTATTACAATAATCATCCTCTTACTGGCAGATCTCAGAAATTCTCGACTGAACTCTGATATGTGTAGTTCAGTTTCTTGTCTCGGCATGTTTAAGAAGTTAACTGAGCAGAATTGGTAGGATTAGCCTTGAAAATCAACAAACACTTTAAATGCAAGAGGAAGAGAATATTAGAAGAAACAAACGAGAATACAGTCGTGGATTTCAGTACAACGGATAACCGTCTATATCAGTGTTTCTCAACCCGTGTTGGATCATGGCCCACTTCAAAGCCTCAAAAACTTTTTATGGTTTTGGTCAACGATGGTAGGTGATATGCTACCCCATATCAACATTTTTAGGTGACCCACGACCCAAGAAAATTCAATTTCATTTACCTGGACCGTAAAGTGTTCTAAAGTTTCATAATTAAATTGGGAAGTAAGGATGCAGTAACTAGTGATCCCACAGACTGAAAATTACGCTCAAGTTTTCTGATTTGTACATTAAAATAGCTGATCAGCATAGAATGTAAACGCAGGAACTTGCAGAAACAAAAAATTAGGAAATCTCATTAAAGTTGTGAGTGTAACAGATAAAAAAGAGAAGAGTTAGTAACAATACGGATAAAAAAACCCCCAGTGTTATGAGTGTAAAATATAAAAAAGTGAAGAATTAGTAATAATGCGGATACAAAAATTTTTAAAAGCCAGTGTTGTGAGTGTAAAATATAAAAAAGTGAAGAATTAGTAATAATACGGATAAAAGAAGAAAGAAAAACCCTAGTGAAATCCACCAGAGCGTAGGTTAATACTTAATGACGTTTCAGATTACGTAAAGGAGACGGTGAACTGACAACATGCCTTGAGTTACAAAGACAAGAATTGAGCCTTAGAATACCTTACAAGTAAGAATAGCTTGAAGAATCTCCCTAGGACATAGGGAGGCGATTCTACAAAACACAACTTTAAATAAGCAAGAATTCAAGCTTTTTTTCTAAATACAGAGATACCAAATATGATAAAGAATTTTATCTAGGTTCATATTATACCCGTGCTAGACAAGGTTTTATGAAAATGAACAGTTGTCTCTCTCAGTGGACTGACAAAAAAAAATAAAAGCTTTTGAACTGACTGAAACCACAAAGTATCGCACGAGATGTAGAAGTATGATCACAAAACGCTATCTGGCTATCTGGCAAGACACATGATGATGATGATGATGATGATGACGACGATGATGATGTTCTTGTTCTTTCTGATTAAAATTTCTTTCACAGTATGATCGACTTTACGGCCCTGAAAAACCAGGGTTTATGACAGAAGTCGCCTAGAGATACCCGTCAATCAATACCGCGGGTGTAGCGTGGAAGCAAGCGCTACGGGCTTTTCTGTCCGGAGCAGAGCAAGCATTTGATGAGTAACACAAAGAAAGATCATATTTCGGAGCTTGGGACTAGAATACAACTACACAAAAAATGGTTCTATCAATTTAGGGGAATGAGAACAAAATTATGTACCTTCATACTCAGCGATACACACGAACTACCAAGAATGCTTAATAAACAGAAAGAAATATTAATACGAAAATGAAAACACAAGTGTAACCTACAAAGCCTTGGCAGAATTTAGGGATTCAGGCTTTCTCATAGAGCAGCGGTTCCCAATTAACAAAAGTCCGCGGACCCCTTGTTGTTTCAAAATTCAAGTAACAGACCCCAGTACTTTGAAACGTCGAAATTTCGCCAGTGTTCCAGCAACATCAAAGATCAGCCTTATTCTAGCATACTCTTTGTTCTTCTGGCAACATCAAAGATCAGCCTCTTTCTAGCATACTCTTTGTTCTTCTGGCAACATCAAAGATCAGCCTCTTTCTAGCATACTCTTTTTTCTTATGGCAACATCAAAGATCAGCTTCTTTCTAGCATACTCTTTGTTCTTCTGGCAACTGCCCCACTGTAGAATACTGTCATAGAAGTTCGTCATAGAAACCGTAAAAACACGCGCATCCGAAAAAACGTGGAAAAAAAAAGTTCTTTCCTTCACACAAGATTCACCGAAACTTTGGCTGTTAAACATTTCACGGCGAAAATATCAAAAAGGACCCTGAGTTTTTGTAACGGGCCAGCACTATCACAGAAGAAAGAGTCAGCCAACGGAGGAAGAGGATGCTGTTCAAATCTCGCAATGAGTATTTGAGTAGAAGTCCTTTTTTACTTAGTATCGTGAAGGCTCCGCCACTTTCTGAGCTGGCCTGTCATTTTTTTTTTCGTAACAGTTTGAAAGAAAGATTTAAGAGGTGCCCGAAAATACTTTTATCAGTTTACGACCACATGAAAAACAGAAAAGAACACTCAAGGAAATTTTAAAGAAACAAAATGTTTTATTAAAAACAAAGAAAATTGTTTTTAAAAACACCAAAATCAGTTTCTAGGTAAACTTGGCAGCTTCATTGATTATGTCCTGTTCAGTTATTTTATTTATTTATTTATTTATTATTAATTGATAAAAGATTAAATTATTGATTTAAAAGATTAATTGATTTATTTATTATTAATTGGTGAAAGAATTACAGGCAATCTTCTGAAATCCTTTATGGAGAGATGTGTGGGCTGGTCTTGTTTCAGACAATGTCGACTTGTAGGATAAGAAAAAAAAAAGGTTATTGTACCACTTTCTATCTGTAACTAAATAGGAAACGCTCATAGTCAGAGATTTCTTGTCTGTTTTCTGTGAGAGGAGACAGTTAAGAAACTACTGCAATTTTATACTGCCACGAACTGTTATAATGGCATGGTCTATTTAATAATTAATTTGATCATATAAATTAACTCATAACCGGTTATTTTAAACTTTAAATTTAGTATCTGATGAAATAATACATTATAAAATCTGTGAATAATTATTTTTAACCTCCTTGAAGTTGTTACATGAAATTTCATTGTCTATCATGTTATGAATATCGCGACGCCATAACAACTGGAGGTTATGAAATAACAGAGATTAGATATGCTGACGACACAATATTACTGTACACAGCACATATAGGAATGGGAAAACTAATTATGTCAGTCCGTAAGAACAGTGAAGAGCAAAACCTCTATCTTAATGCAAAGAAAACTAAATTGATGACAACTGACAAAACAAACAAGGCAGGTGAAATATGTATCAGTTAGGAAAAATTGGAACAGGTGGAGAGTTTTGAAACAATCCTGTCATTTCTTACACCTCCCATGATTCTGCTGCTTCTGCTAACTTTCTCGACATTGCCGTTACTATCCGCCCTACCGGACTTACTACTTCTGTGTTCAAGATGTAGTTTTCTGTTGTGATTGTTTTCTGTTGTGATTGTTTTCTGTTGTGATTGTTTTCTGTTGTAATATGGCGGCGGGCGTGCTTTTATTCATCAACTGTCTTGAAGTGAGTTCCTCTTGTTATTTCAAGTAATTTGATAGGTTGCTTTTCATGTTTCATTCATGACTGCCTGTAATGCATTATCATCATCATGTGTGTAATTAATCTCGTTGTTTTTGGTTGCTAAAAAAAATACAGTTATACTTGATGCCTGATAGGCAAAGTGTAAGGCTAGGCGTCCTGATTACCTGGAGGAAACTGAACAAGAAGCCTCAAAGGCATGCTTTTTTTTTTGTAATGTGCCACAACAGCCTGATATAGAAAGCATCTCATGGAGGTTTGAGAGGCTCAAGACAGGCTATGACTCGCTGGTTCTGATGCTGCCGTCATTAACACGACAGTGGACTCACTCAGCAATAAACTCTTTTTGTCTCTGCTACTGTCTTTACAGTCACTCTAAACTTCTAGCGTAGCTTCTATGAAACTACAGCGCTAGCAGTTTCTACAGTAAGAGAGCAGACAGTTTGGAGTAAAAAGATATACACGGAGATACGAGGGTTGTTCATGATGGTTAGTTACTTTAAAATAGATCTTTTAAGGAAACGAATATTTTTGATACCTGCTTAAAGTTTACTTGCCGCAACTGAATGTGCGTGTTTTAGAAATCTGTTACACTGCTGGCGAGATTAGGGCTGCCGTGCGGCGCCGATGTGAAAAGGTGATGGAAAGGATAAAGTGAAGCTTAATCAGTATGTCCAGTAGTCTCGCGACGAGAGTTGCTCATACCACGGCACCTCTGCTCTAGAGGCCAGCCACGTCGATATACACCCACACTGGTGAAATATGCCTAAACCGGCTTAAACCAGGGGTGAAACTTAATGCTACTCATGTCACGGTACCTCCGCTCTAGAGGTCGGTCAGCACGCCTATTTTGGGATAATACGCCTAAACCGGCTCAGACTAGGGGTGAAACTTACTAGTGGCGAGGATTCGTCCTCCAGGACAAAAGCTCCATCCTAGTCACAACTAGAAAGACCACACAATACTGAAGTCGGAGACACTAGAACAGTGCAGTCGAGATAGGCAACCACCTTTCACCCAACGGGGATGTATGCGTATCCTAATCACGCTGAGGTTTTCCGGTAAGAAAATCCAACTCTAGGTTGGATGGGCAACGACCTCACACCCAGCGGGGATATACTGATATCCAAAACACGCCGAGGTTTTCCGGTGAGAAAGTCCAATTCTAGATTAAACTGGTGCAATGAAAATCACGGTGTCACGCAATCCCGCTTCTGCGACCCACCGAGACTACAGGCTCAAGCCCTGCGATACTCAGAACCTCATGTAGTCCTCTCAGGGATCTCGTGTGGTCCTTTCGGGGGTGGGGGGATAGACCACGGGGCCTATCGATGACCACAGGAATAAATTCAGTAGGATCATGGGGCGGTCTTGGTGGTAGAAGCGAACGAAGAAAAAGAAGAAGAAATCTGCTTCCAAGCAAAATGTTTCACAGTCGCCACTTAACTCTTTCAGAAACACATAGTTCCAGAGATGGATAACATTTTCATGATAAGTGATTTTCCCAAGTCTGTAGTGTTAAGTTTCATTCTCATTCTATGAACACGTTGCACGTTTTTTTCTGAATAGAAATCAACAGTGTTCATTTAACACTTTGTGGAATAAAGTTTTTGTACATGACGCTGAAGTGCATACATTGTCTGTCTGCCTGGCTGCCTGCCTGTTATATATAAATCGATCAAGCAACATGTATGTTAGTCTGTCCATCTTTCTGACTGTTCTTTGCTTGTTTACTAATTGTTTGCCAGTAGAAGTCTTTCTGTTTGCTAGAGCTGTTTGTAAATTCTTTTACTTTGTTACACTGCCCGTAACTTTTTTTTTATCTTTGTTTACATTTGTTTGTAGCACCTACTTTAACTACTTTACTGTGGGCCACTATATATTGAAATAAATTTTGAATATTAAAACAAAGCAGCTGGACATGTATATTTGAGAATCACATCTCTAGTGCACATCAAAAAAACGTCTAAATTAATTCTTGGCAGTTTTCTTTGGAAAGGATGATCATATTGTAATTATAAATATGTCCAAGATAAATTCTTTGTTGTTATTGTCGTATCTACTTCAAACTTACACTATCAAGCAAGCACTGCTCCCCTCATCAACAGATTATATGTACTTTTATGGCATTTGTTTGTAGGTATGTTCAGAAATGGGAAGCTTATGGACGCCTTACAAATAGACAAAAGCTCGTTCATTCGAACAGATGTTTGTAGAAACATAATGTTGATTCTCTCATTTCTTTTTCATCCATGGAAACTAACATCTGTTAACACAATGTTCAAAATATATCTACCCTTGCAATAAGGAAGGTCTTTGTCTCGCAGCCTGCAATAAAAACTTGGCCTAAGGTAACAACTGTGAAACATTAAATTTTAAAACTTTTTCTAAAGCTTATAAAATATTACAAAACATACAGGGGTGGGGTGGGGGGGGGGGGGGGTACTCAGCGCACGAGCACTTAAGATCAGCGCATGCCGGAAACAGTGAAGTCAAAACTCTTTTCCCGACCTTCTGAATCATGGAATGTTAGTGATGTGAACGTAATCTTCATTGTGTTTATTTGTCACTTTGCAACATCCATTATTGCTGAAGATTTACATGCAGTGGAGACACGTTACAGTTTTCTGCTAAAAACATGCATCTTGTTTAGCTTTACGTTTATGTCCATAAAGTGTGAGCAGTTTACTATGTCAAAACACAGGCACGCGACAAAATATCAGTCGAAGAAAGTCTTAGTGTTTACTTGACACTCTGACGGAAGAGTTATCTGGGGGAAATCTCATAGTTTCCTGCACTTTAAAAATGTTTCATGAAATGTCTCTCTGTACTTGGAGCTCATGCTGTAGTACACGAATATATTCACGCTGGAGTTGGTTGTCTGAAAAATGAACGGAAACGACCACATGACCCAAAACAGGTTGTCGTACTTTGCTCCTAACTGGAACTCAGGTACCAAAGCCATAGCCGTGAATCCAGCCATGCCCGGCGTGAAACAAAAGATCAGTATAATAGCAATTAAGACGACCATCTTAATCAGCTTCTTGTCTCGGTTAGAGATGTCCGCCTTTCGGGAATCTGAGACAGAAGATGAACGCCATTTCTTTTGTCTTTGTAGACTGATCAGCAAAGCACTGGTAAAGCCAATCAAGAAAATGAATGACCCAGCCTGCATTACTGCCTGTAAGAAAAAACTGGCATTTTCTACATGATCCCAGTTTTCTTTCCTTTTAATACCTAACAAAGACCTGTTTTTTGCGGGAAAGAATTTCCAGTCCATATAGGTTGTAAGATAAGAAGGAATGGCAGTCATGAACTGACCTACAAAAATTGAAAAGACAGCAACAACTGTCTTGGTCTTGGTTATTACATTTTTAATTTTTAGAGGTATGGCCACACATAGAAATCTTTCTACAGTAATAAAAACTGTAATGATACAAGTTATCCGGGCAAACAAACAATGAGGCCATGCTGCTGTTAGGTAAAGAATCTCAGAGAACGCCACGGGTGTATCCGAATTACTGAGCAGAGGACTGGCACATATACTAAACCAGATTATCGTAATAAGTGTGCACATATCCGATATGGCGATACCAGACAAGCTGATATTCATTGTGTTAGTGTAGCCTTGCTTTGAGAATACGAGTAAATTTACGATATTTGAAACAATCCCAAAACTGGCGATGCTGTTGCATACAGAAATGTAATTAACAATTGTGGTTATGTCCCGTGCTCGGATATCAAGTAGCTGGTCGAATTCACGTCTTCCCTCCTCACTCCAAAGTGTTACGTTACTACCTCGATATCTAAAATTTTCTTGGGCAACAGCGCTGTTCATTTTGTCAGACAATATTACTTTGCATGTGAAAATAATTCCATAACAATATTGTGAACTTCAAATAGTAGGTTTCGTTTCAGTTTCTGTTTTTTTTTCTTTCACACACTAGTAGTTATGTAATTTTTGTGCGTCCCGTCTGATAATGATTTGATCTCTTCATAACCCACTTAAATAAGCAAGGTACACGTTTTGCCGTTATGAATTCTCCTATAGTGTTCATTTTTGAAAGAAGAAATAATTTTTGATTGATGGAAAAAAAGTGACTAACGTTCTAAATACACGTGTCCAAGAAGAAAAACATGATGAACTGGGCAAACTGGAGTAAGAAATGATGAACTGGGCAAACTGGAGTAAGAAATGATGAACTGTGCAAAGTGGAGTAAGAAATGATGAACTGTGCAAACTGGAGTAAGAAATGATGAACTGTGCAAACTGGAGTAAGAAATGATGAACTGTGCAAACTGGAGTAAGAAATGATGAACTGTGCAAACTGGAGTAAGAAATGATGAACTGTGCAAAGTGGAGTAAGAAATGATGAACTGTGCGAACTGGAGTAAGAAATGGTGAGCTGGGAAAACTGGAGTAAGAAATGATGAACAGTGTAAACTGGGGGAACTTTTATTTCCCACTTTTCATCACTAGAAGTAGCAATATGTGGCGGCCAGAAGCGTGTCAGGAAAAAAAGATGTCAGTAGTGACAAATATTACCCTGTGGATAGTCTTTAAAAGGAACGCGAGCTTCTATCTAACTTTCTTCTTTACATAATAACCTCAACACATAAAGCACAAAGAAGGTTTCAACATATTCCGCACTGCTCCATGACCAAGTTACGTTGAGGAATAGCAATAGTTTTCCACGAGTAAAAATCGACTCCTGCTGTAGAGCGATGTGCACAGAACTTAATCATTTTCGCGTTTTTGGACACAGTTTTTCATGAAGCGAATAGACGCAGTTTTTCATGAAGCGAATATACAATTATTTCAGTTTTTTTGTTGTAAGTCTGCTACTTACTGTCTGCCTGTCCGCCTGCTACTCATTGTCTGTCTATATATGAATTCTTCTCATGAATGTAATACTTTTCATTGGTTCTGACAACTAATTAAATTTTTGCAAAGTAATGAACATTTTAGCAAGCATAATAAAGAGCATATGTATTTCTATTTAACACATCCATGTATGGTGATTTTTTTGTGAAAAGTAACATGATTTTATCTTCTTTTGTTCTCGTTAGGTGTTCACGTGTGAGTCACATACTAATATTTCACCCGGTATTTCCTCTATTATTATTAAACGTGCTGTTCATTTCTTTCTTTCCACAATTTGCGTCTGTAGTTGTCCTAGTTCATGACACTATAAACTAGACATCATATTTCTGCCAGCAGTTAATGACACCTCTCTCCGCTCCATCTCTGAAAGCCGTTCATTTTACACGTAAGCAAATCCACAAGTTATAAATCAATAACATGTCATTTTTCTGGAACTTGTAATTCTTTTTCTGTCATTATTATTAAACAATAAGTTATTAACAAAACGACCTGAAATAGTCAGTCACTCAATCCCAGGTAAAACTGAAAAGGATCGCACAGCTGAACGATTGGTTTCAGCTATTTTGACAGTCAAAGATTATTTCTTGGACTTATCATGAGAAGACATAACTTGTAAAGACTGGAAAAATCTAGGAAGAAAAAAGAGAAGGAGGCCAAGGAAAAAAAAAGTCTTAGCGAACTGATCAAACAAAAAAGAAAAGTACATGAACTGATCGGAAACACCAGGGATAGCACGCGATGGAGAATCGTTAATCTCCAAGAATATCCGTCAGGGCAGGTGATGCGAAAATGAAATGAGCTATTGGAATGTGCAGAAGATATATAAAATAACTCGGATTTTCCTGAAGTGAGATCGCAATACATTTTAATAACTGATGGTTCTATGTTTAAGGAAAAATACAGATGTACACATACTTTTGCATCTCACTTCGAGACATAAAGAAAGAAGGGACATAATCAAATCTACAATTCACAAGTAATTTATTCAATCTGTAACATAAAAGTTCGAGGAAGTGCAAGGATCATGAAGCTCAGTAAATGGTCGAGGACTGAAAGTCTGTCATGTGCTCGAGTTTGTGTTATTTTTCATCTTCTCAGACTGTTATTCTTAATACTAAACTCTCGCCCCCTCTATAAGTAATGAGACAGTGTTGAAACTGGTGTCTTTACATCAGTGAGTCCCAAAGTAGGTCTAGAAGAACCACTGGCACATGTATTATTTATTTATTTGTGAAAAAAATTGTTTTCTGTTTATCCTATCTTCCTGTTGTGCAGAAAGAAAGTAAGGATTACGATTTCAAAGACTAGTTTGTACGTCCAAACAAGCAACAAACCATTAAATAAGATATCATAGATCATCTTATGTAGCCAGAAGAACAAACTCAGTCAGTGTCAACATTATTTTGAAAATACTCACATTTGGTGGTTGATATTTATTTATTATACTCAGATAACGTGGTTGATATTTATTTATTATACTCAGGTTTGGTGGTTGATATTTATTTATTATACTCAGATTTGGTGGTTGATATTTATTTATTATACTCAGATAAGGTGGTTGATATATAATTATTAAACTCAGACTTGGTGGTTAATATTTATTTATTACATTCAGACTTGGTAGTTGATATTTATTTATTACACTCAGGTTTGGTGGTTGATATTTATTTTTTGCACTCCGGTTTTGTGTTTGATATTTATTTAGTACACTCAGGTTTGGCTTCTGATCGTTTTGCATTTGATGTTAGTTCGGTCGAAGATACACAATTTAGTGTGATGTATTTCTTCCTTGCGCTGGCTGTTTGTGAGTTAACTGCACTGGGAAAGTTTCATTTCCAGTTTAGTTTTGTGGCATTATTTAGTTTCAGTCAGATCAGCCTTGTTTCAGTGACAGGATCGCAATATAGTGAATTTAGTTTATTCAAGCCACTCGCGTCAAATCTGTCGTGGACATAGTCGTCTTGAGGGATTAAGAGTTGTGTCCTTTAACTCTGTGTCCGGCACCGCCAGACTGAGCTAATGGGTGTGATTACCAGCTCCTGTGAAAGAAAATCTATAGACAACATTTCTGTGTTTCGCCTTCACTTTCATTTCTAATGGAATTTCATTATTGCCGCCGGAGACTGATGATATTTTTCTGTGTTATTATTGTACGCTGCTATTGTGAAACCGAAAAAAAACCACCACTGTTACAATTCACTATAAAGTATTTTGTAGGAATTAAGTTGTATAACTTAATATAATATTTGTCAGAAGTAACGTCAGTTTTTTTTAAAGTCATTTATTTTATAATTAAAAAATACATTATAAAAAAGCTAATTAATTTATTCCATTTCAATTTCCAGCATTTTAAAAGTTTTGAAAACTTTACATTATACTACAATATCAAAACGTCATTCTGGATATATTGATGCAACTTGTAGTCCAGCTTTTGTCAAAGCCTGCTGTAGAATACCCATGTGAACTTTCAGGCACATTATGAATTCTGTGATTCATTTCTTGCAACGTGTTTACTTTCTGACTTTGTCTTTTACATAATCCCGGGAGATTATGTCTCCAAGAATGATATGGGATATCGGCTGTAGAGCTGATGTATGTAGAAACTTACGACTTAGTCGTACTAAAGGGAAGTGTAAATGAAAGAATAATAAGTTGTTGAATACAGTAAAAGTAATCACATTTCTCAAAAATAATTTCCTTTAAAAAATACATTATTTATAGACATTCTTTAATGTATTAAAGTTTGCAATAGACCAATGCCTTTATTAATTGTTTAAAATGTGTTCCTCGCGACAAAGCATATGTATACCCTAAGTCTATTTGAAATCCAAGTGTTTCACGCAGGTCATATCACTTTAAACGTGATTTTTCCAAAAGGTGATGCCCCAAATGTTTAGAACTTTGTAGATAAACAATACTCGGAATTCTGTAGTATTTTTATTTTCATTTTCATTTATTATCAAGCGATTTTTAAAAAAATCGTCTTTCCTGCCAACTTATTTTTTTTGCTAAGAAGTTAGCACTATTTATTTTCTGGTTTGCAAGGAGTGTGTTTTATTTGATACAAAACTGAGAAGCCTGCCTATCTGCCTGCCTGCCTGTCTGTCTGTCTGTCTGCCTGTCTGTCTGTCTGTCTGTCTGTTTGTCTGTCTGTCTGTTTGTCTGTTTGTCTGTCTCTGTCTGTCTGTCTCTGTCTGTCTGTCAGAGGGAGCTTATCGCTTGCTTCACTCCCAGTTCCTTACGGATGTAAGAATTATTCTTCTTTTTCATCTCTTCCTCCGCATGCAATTTGTCCAGTACAGCCTTCGAGATATCCTAATTGTCCAGTTTCAGAACACTTTGTGTGGGGGCTTTCCAGCAACTGGTCGGCCTGGTCATTACCATGCAGCCCTGCATTTTCAGGAGAGTCGATCCACGTAAGGCATGCAGCTTGAGAGTGTGAGAGAACTTTGGCCCACACCCTGTGAGGCATGCATCTTGAGGGTGTGAGTGAACTTTGGCCCACCCTCTGTGAGGCATGCAACTTGATTCTTGATTGATTGATCTTTATTTCAAAAGGGTTAAGAATTGGGCACGCAGGCCCGTCTGACATTCTGCCCTTTATCATACATCTTTCACTCTACTCCAGACATTATACAAATATGCTGTTCATATAACAAACATAACTAACATTGAAGCTGAGAGACATAAAATAAAATATAACATTTACGTTTCGCTCTTAAACATTCACTCAGTACAGAAGTAACTACATACATTATAAATGACTGTCTACTAAACAAAATTTTGAGAGTGTGAGAGAACTTTGGCCCACCCTCTGTGAAGCATGCAACTTGAGAGTGTGAGAGAACTATGGCCCACCCTCTGTAAGGCATGCAACTTGAGAATGAGAGAGAACTTTGGCCCACCCTCTGTAAGGCATGCAACTTGAGAGTGTGAGAGAACTTTGGCCCATCCTCTGTAAGGCATGCAGCTTGAGAGTGTGAGAGAACTTTGGCCCACCCTCTGTAAGGCATGCAGCTTGAGAGTGTGAGAGAACTTTGGCCCACCCTCTGTAAGGCATGCAACTTGAGAGTGTGAGAGAACGTTGGCCCACCCTCTGTGAAGCATGCAACTTGAGAGTGTGAGAGAACTTTGGCCCACCCTCTGTAAGGCATGCAGCTTGAGAGTGTGAGAGAACTTTGGCCCACCCTGTGTGAAGCATGCAACTTGAGAGTGTGAGAGAACTTTGGCCCACCCTCTGTAAGGCATGCAACTTGAGAGTGTGAGAGAACTTTGGCCCACCCTCTGTGAAGCATGCAGCTTGAAAGTGTGAGAGAACTTTGGCCCACCCTCTGTGAGGCATGCAGCTTGAGAGTGTGAGAGAACTTTGGCCCACCCTCTGTGAAGCATGCCTTTGCCAATCTTACGGAGCATGCTCTGAGAGCCTGTCACTACGACACTGCATATTTTAATGTTATATGCACCAATTCTTTCTTCTACGAGGGACGTTCCGAAAGTAATGCACCACACCGATTTTCTCATGAGCTGTTTATTCAAAAAGCATGACATTTATACACAATATACATGGATATGTCTTGCAAACATCGGTATTATTCAACATAATCCCTATCATATTGTACGGCTTTACGCCAGCTCTAAACAGGTGCATGTATTCCTAGCCCGTACCAGATTTTCTCTTGATTATGTAGCCATGTCTTCGCTGCATGAATCACTCCTTCGTCATCTTCAAATCTTACCCATCGGAGTGCATCTTTAAGTGGACCAAACAGATGGAAATCAGGGGGTGCAAAATCGGGACTGTAGGGTGGATAGATGGGGTAGTACAATCCAGCCCAATTTGGTGATTGCTTCCCATGTTACCAGATTTGTGTGAGGGCGCGCATTGCCGTGAAGAAGAAGCAGGTCTGGAAAATGTTGATTGCGTTTTTTCAATGTCTTAATGCAAGCTTGCGAATTGACTGTCTCTCCCCTTGGCGTAACATCCACAAGAATCACAATTATCACGAGCTTTCTAGCTGAAGGAGTTGTCTTGAATTTCTTTCTTCGTGGTGACTGCGGATGATGCCACTCCATTGACTGTCTTTTTGTCTCAGGTTCAAAATGATGTGTCCAGGTTTCGTCACCTGTTACGATCTTAGCCAACAAATTCTCTCCCTCCGTATTGAAACGCTCCAATAATTCAGAAGAAATTTCCTTTGCAATCGATGGTCATTTGTGAGACTTCGAGGAACCTATCTTGCGCAAACCTTAGAAAACCCTGGAGCTTTTGTAACTGCATTTGCGCTACCACTGCTGACTGATAACTTTAGGGCCAATACACCTATCAGTAAGAATAATACCCTGAGCGCATTTCAATATTTCTGCCTTGGTGGCTATGGCAGGACGTCCACAGAGGCTGCCCAGTATCAGAGTACGGAACAAGCATGCGCAAGAGAAAGTTTACATCAGCGTTGCCAACAGGACCAATCATCCCCTCATTACAGTCTTGCATGCAGACAAAAGGAAGACACAACAATTTGACATGTCTTGGAAAGCAGATTTTTACAAATAGGAAACAACTAAGCATTTCGCGAAGTAAAGTAATAGAACAAAGAATTTTATGGTTATACTCTAAAAAAAAATCAAACACAAAAGACTTTTAGACATAAAAGAAAAAAATGACAAGAGAATTACATTGAACTTGAAGCACGAAGTCTAGCAGGGCGAGCCACCATCTAATCTTTCCTGGCGAGACAGGTGCTCGTCATATTAAAGTCCGTGGTCCAAGTCCCAGGTAATTCTCTTGCAATTTTTTTGTCCCGTAGTCTAACCTTATAATTCTGATGTCTTGGATGGTGCAGGTGGTAGAAACCCTACAGGCGACATGTGGGACGGGCGAAATTCCGACAAGCGAAAAAATTAAGTTGGTGAATGCCCGACAAGCGATAACTCACCAAAGTCATCATTCAACTGGGCAAACAATGTCGTAATTTGGCTTAATCTTAACACATTCTGGTCACTCAGCCACAGGACCACGTCATCTTTGCTGGCGGCTCCGTTACCAGAGGACGTCGTAGAGGTCGCGGCTTTGTCGCATAACTCAGTGGAAAGATGTGCAGACAACGTGGAAAGAGAGACAGACAGAGACAGAGAGAGGAGAGAGAGAGGGGAGGGGAACGAATGAACGAACGAACAGACTTTATTTTCAAAGGGTTAAGAATTGGGCACGCAGGCCCGTCTAACATTCTGCCCTTCATCATACAGCTTTCACTCAGTCACAGTCATTCAGCATTTGTTAATGAGCATTAATAATCACGAAAACACAATTAAATGATTAAAGAAGTAAATAATAAACGTATCTCTTGTCCACACACTCCACACCCTGATTTATCAACAGCATGAAATAAACTTGCATTCTTACATTCTTTCAAAACTAAAATTTATAGGACAGCTGTTAAAAATTGCAACAATCAAGCCATACTTTAAACTACTTTCGAATATGCTTAGGGAGGTATATAGTCCATATCAAACAGATGTTGACAAAGTCTGAAGTTATAAGAATGAATATTACTTGTAAGTTTTACATGAGTTCATAGGGCATTCCAAATGTGGGAAGCTGAGTAAGAGAAGCTTTTTAAAAAATATCTCAAGCCTTAGTTTTGAGAGAATACAATTCCTTAAGCATTGACTGTGTTTTGAGTTGGATTTGACCACAGATAGGGTGAAGCATTGTGCAATATAATTTTATGAATGAACTTGGCCTTGTTGAAAAGAAATCTCTTCTTGAGGGGAAGAATATCAAGATGTTTCTCCTTATTTGTAATACGTGCTGCATGTTTGTCATCTATAAGCTTTACTGCTCGTTTTTGCGGTGACTACAGTCTTTTCGTGTTTGACATGGAACAACCATCCCAGACTGTGCAGCAGTAGTCCAAGTGTGTTTGTATCTGTGATATGTAGAATATTTTTCTGGTGTCTATGTCAAGAAAATGTTTTATTTTCGTAAATTGGTAAACTTTTTGTGCAGTGAGTTTGGTTAGATTGTCTACATGATGATTCTAGCTGAGGTGGTGGTCAGTCATGAGACCTAGAGTTTTATATCCACTAACATTCTCTATCTGTGAAGTTCCATCATGGAGCTGTAGTGTTGCTGGTGAATTTGTTAATTTCTGTCTTGTAATGGGCATAGATTTTGTTTTGCTGGTGTTTATGAACATTCTGTTGTTGTTGCTCCAGTTAATTAGACTGTTTATTTCAATTTGAAGAGTTGACTCAAGGTTAATACAGTCATTGCCACTCGTGTAAACTGTGCAAACATCAGCAAAGATGTCACAAGATGATTTTTTGAGATGAAGTAGAAGATCATTGATGTAGATGGTGAAAAGGAGAGGACCAAGAATATACATTTGTGGAACATCATTATCCACAGATAAACTTGACTTAGAGTTTTTGAGGCAAACTACCTGTTGTCTGTTGGAAAGAAAAGATGTAATAAATTTTGTCAGGTCAGGGTGTAATTTATAAGTCTCAAACTTTCTAACTAGGATTTCATGAACAATCATGTCAAATGCTTTATTCAAGTCAACAAAGACACCACCACATAATTTTTCATTTTTTATATTGGATAACCAACATTCTGTCATTTTTGTGAGAGCTGTGTGGCAAGAATATTTCGGCCTAAAACCTGACTGACAGTCAACAATCAAATCATTTTCTTGCATGTGTTGTAAGGTTGTTTTTTTTGTATGTGTTTTTCTAGGGGTTTAGACAAAGTTGATAGAATGGAAATTGGTCTATATTTTGAGGGTTTTTTTCTCTGAACCAGATTTTAAAAGGGGATATATTTTTGCAATTTTAAAAGCCTGAGGAAAATGACATTATGCAGTGCATTGATTGTAAATGTATGTTAGTGCATCTGTAATTACTGGGGCTGAGTAGCGTAATATCTTGTTGCTGATTTCATCAAGTCCTGCTGTGTTGTTGTTCTTTAAAGATGAAAGATAATTGTAAGCTTCACAACTGACATGCAAGGAATACTGTGTTGCTTTAGATTTGCACATTTGCTAAATTTAATTAATTCGCTTAACTCAGAAGTAGTGGTTGGTAGTGAAGATTTTTAAGATATTGAGTTCTTCTCTGAAGTGATTTCCGAACTCTTCACAAGTGGGAACATGATTATAATTCTGCAGGTCAGACTGCTTTCTCTTGTTTGCAAGAATGGTAGTTGTTTTCCAGACAGACTTACTGTCTGATTTATTCTGAACTAGGTTCATAAACTAATTTCTCTTTTCTTGCCTAATTAAATACTGAACTCTATTTCTTAGTAGTTGGTAGCTAGTGAATTCCTTATTTTTGTGGGCCTGATCCCTTTCCTCCATGACTTGCAGTATCTCAGGTGTTATCCACGGGGACTTCACTTGATGTTTACCTCTTAACAGGAACATGCTTGTCAAATATATCTCGAAAGGTTTTTATCTAGTATTCCAGGACCTTATCGGGATCAGTTAGTTGATACACATGATCTACAGGTGCTGCATGTAACTCTTTCAGAAATGATTCTAAGCTGAATTTGTTAAAACTTTTAAATTTAATACTGATATGTTTATTTTGGGCAATTTTCAAGCCACGTCGTGTCTATGTGCAACAGACCGGATAGTGATCACTCAGTGATGTGTGAGGGACTTTACATTCTATAACGTTTTCTGAATGAGCTACATATATGTGATCTATCAGTGTGGATGATGTTTCAGTTACTCTGGTAGGTTTAGTGATAATTTGGGATAGGTTGTATGATAAAACAATATCATTCCATGTAGCATCTGTTTGTCAGAAATTAATGTTGAAATAAACAAGAATAATTATATCCTTTAAATTAAAAGACAAAACATAATCCATCATATTTGTAAAGTGATCATACTACGATGCTGTTGCATTTGGATTACGATACAGAAGCCCGATTAAGATTGGGCTCTACTTTGGAGGTTTGATTTCCAACCATATACATTCATTTTCTGGTGTCTCAAGGTCTGTTCTACGGCAATAGAATATGCCTGTGGTGACATATACAACTAATCCTGTCTCAAGTTTCCTAGTAGGGTCACGTCGAAGTAAATTATAACCGACTATCGGGAGGGAGTGAGAGAGAGAGAGAGAGAGAGAAAGAGAGAGAGAGAGAGAGAGAGAGAGAGAGAGAGGCCAAGAAGGAATGAATGAAATTTATTTTCAATATTTAAAAAAAATTGGCATGCAAATCCGTTTGACATTCTGTACTTTATAAGACAACTTTCTCTCTATTCCGGACATTCCGCATCAATTAGTACAGAGATAATAGGCATTCTAACAAAGTTAATTGAACTGAAATAGCGAAAGTGAGATAACAAAAACATTAGAGCTAAAAAGAGGCAGATAATATCTGAAGCAATGAGACTTAAGAGCTTGATTAGCTTGAAAGAGAGAGAGAGAGAGAGAGAGAGAGAGAGTAGGAGAGAAACTCAAAACAACAGATCGGTAACGATTTAAGAATTTGATTGAACTGTACTACAGAAATGTAAGCGTTTCCTGTACTTGATAAATATTTCCTGAAATGTCTCTCTGTACTTGGAGCTCATGCTGTAGTACACAAATATATTCACGCTGGAGTTTGTTGTCTGAAACATGAACGGAAACCACCACATGACCCAAAACAGGTTGTTGTACTTTTCTCCCATCTCAAATTCTGGTACTAAAGCCATGACTGTGACTAAAACCATGCCAGGGGTAAGACATATGATCAGTATCAAAGCAATCATGATAACCATTGTAACCAGCTTCTTGTTTCTGGTAGAGATATCTGCCTGTTTTGAGTTCGAGACAGAAGATGAACGCCATTTCTCTTGTCTTTGTAGACTGATCAGCAAAGCTCCGGTAAAACCAATCAACAAAATGAATGAACCAGTCTGCGTTATTCCCTGTAAGAAAAAACTGGCATTTTCTACGTGATCCCAGTTTTCTTTTCTTTTAATACCTAACAAAGACCTGTTTTTTGCCGGAAAGAATTTCCAGTCCATGTAGGTTGTAAGGTAGGAAGGAATGGCAGTCATGAACTGACCTACAAAAATTGAAAAGACGGCAACAACTGTCTTGGTCTTGGTTATTACATTTTTAATTTTTAGAGGTATGGCCACACACAGAAATCTTTCTACAGTGATAAAAACTGTAATGATACAAGTTATCCGGGCAAACAAACAATGAGGCCACGATGCTGTTAGGTAAAGAATCTCAGAGAATGCCACGGGTGTATCCGAATTGTTGAGCAGAGGATTGGCGCATATACCGAACCAAATTATCGTAATAAGTGTGCATATATCCGATATGGCGATACCAGACAAGCTGATATTCATTGTGTTAGTGTACCCTTGCTTTGAGAATACAATTAAATTTACAATATTTGAAGCTATGCCAAAACTTGCAACACTGCCGGAAATAACAATATGATTAACTACTGTAACCACATCTCGTGTTTCTTTGTCAATAAGTTCGTCAAAGTCTATTTTTCCATTCTCAGTTCTAAGCGATGCACTATTATTATTTCTAAATGAAAATGTTTCTGTCGTCAAAATGTCATTCATTGTGAAAAAACACGCTCTTTTCGTATGTAACTAAAAGTACAACGTAGTTAAGAACATAGATTATGTCATATCTACAACCATGTTCCAGACTCCCTTGATTCTCTAGGAGCTGTCACTTGATGAGATGATTTAACACCTAAGACAGTGTCACAAAAAAAAACCCACTTTTTTTAAAGAGCTTCCAGTTTCGTTGTTGATATACGCTTGACAGTGCCCAGGCAAGGCATCTCAGGCAGTACAGATAAAAACAGTCGACTACAGTTCTCTAAAAGTAGTTAACAGCCACCGGGACTGAAGTCCAAATATAGGTCATTTAATAATGAGGCCAGCTGATGAATTTGAGTGTGATGGTTACTGTAGCAAGAAAACGTATCAAAATGCTGGTGGTTACACACGAAAACTATCAGTTTCCACTATCAAGAAACACATTAGCCAGCTGGTTCACTTGGTTTGCAGAAAATCTCTAGAGACTTTGTTTCTTTCTCTTTCGTGCAAGACATAACGAGTCTACGAAGCCAGCACTACATCCTCAAAAGTGCAGAGAGTAACTACAAACAAAAAAAAATCGGTATTTTCTAACGTATACAAAGAACGTTCAGTCCTCCACGCAAATCCCATGAAAAATCCCAAACTGAGGCCACACACTATTTGCACCGCCCAAACTGAGGCCACAAACTATCTGCACCGCCCAAACTGAGGCCACAAACTATCTGCACCGCCCAAACTGAGGCCACACAATATCTGCACCTCCAAAACTGAGGCCACACATTATCTGCACCTCCAAAACTGAGGCCACACATTATCTGCACCTCCAAAACTGAGGCCACACATTATCTGCACCTCCCAAACTGAGGCCACACATTATCTGCACCTCCAAAACTGAGGCCACACATTATCTGCACCGCCCAAACTGAGGCCACACACTATCTGCACCACCCAAACTGAGGCCACACACTATCTGCACCACCCAAACTGAGGCCACACACTATCTGCACCACCCAAACTGAGGCCACACACTATCTGCACCACCCAAACTGAGGCCACACACTATCTGCACCACCCAAACTGAGGCCACACACTATCTGCACCGCCCAAACTGAGGCCACACACTATCTGCACCGCCCAAACTGAGGCCACACACTATCTGCACCGCCCAAACTGAGGCCACACATTTTCTGCACCACCCAAACTGAGGCCACACACTATCTGCACCACCCAAACTGAGGCCACACATTATCTGCACCTCCAAAACTGAGGCCACACATTATCTGCACCGCCCAAACTGAGGCCACACACTATCTGCACCGCCCAAACTGAGGCCACACACTATCTTAACCTCCAAAACTGAGGCCACACACTATCTGCACCACCCAAACTGAGGCCACACACTATCTTAACCGCCAAAACTGAGGCCACACACTATCTTAACCGCCAAAACTGAGGCCACACACTATCTTAACCGCCAAAACTGAGGCCACACACTATCTTAACCGCCAAAACTGAGGCCACACACTATCTGCACCACCCAAACTGAGGCCACACACTATCTTAACCGCCAAAACTGAGGCCACACACTATCTGCACCACCCAAACTGAGGCCACACACTATCTGCACCGCCAAAACTGAGGCCACACACTATCTGCACCACCCAAACTGAGGCCACACACTATCTGCACCGCCAAAACTGAGGCCACACACTATCTGCACCGCCAAAACTGAGGCCACACACTACCTGCACCGCCCAAATTGAGGCCACACACTATCTGCACCGCCCAAACTGAAGCGGGAAAATCACACCGTAAGCCCGAGTATATGAATAAAACACGCAGGGCCCCTTAAATGTACATAACTCCTGGAGAGTTGAACACCCTGACAAACATATTCTGTTACAGCCTTCAGTATTTTGGTTCAGTTCTCGAAATAACTGTTGAGCCTTATCTCGCTTGATGCTATGCTCTCTCTAATTAGTCGTTCTAAACATAAACTTTGGAACAATGTGCTGTAGAAAATGATACGAATTACTATTGTTTCTTGCTTCTTTTCACCTGAGCCGGCAATATGTGAATGGCAAAAGTAAAGAGAAGTTCTTCTCCTATCACATATGGAATACTCTTCGCACGGAACGTGAACTTCAACAAGAATTTTGCTCTCAAAGACATTTGACAGACTCCATAGGAAAAGCAACCTGTATGATTTTTTTTTAACTTATTCGGATTTCAGTTCTGTTTACTCCAACATCCGCATCGTTATAAAACTATATATATATATGAATGATGTATTTAGTGCAGTGAGATTTTTATGTATACTTAAGTGGAAAATGAAACATGATAAAATAATGAAGCCTTTCAAAGTAAGAACAAATGTGTATGAAGAGTGCACTGGATCAATAACATCTAGTATAGTTCCACTTCAATTTTTTTTATCTTACGTACGTCATTTAAATACGAAAAAGATTATTGTTAAATATTCGCTTTTTGTCATAACAAATTACGTCTCTAATTTCTAGACTTTGTGACTGCAGAGAAGAATACATTATCTTTCTTGATACCAGATGTTAGTTAAGACTCTTATTAGAAACCTGTTCGCTTAATGGTCTGGAACACCCTGAAGATATATTTTATTAACATATCGGATTATCTTGTCTTGTCAGTTCTTAATCAAACATTACCTCATTAACGAGGCAGCTAGAACAGCGTGAGAGTCAAAGAATATTCAGTGTGGCGTTAAACTGAGGCCACACACTATCTTAACCGCCAAAACTGAGGCCACACACTATCTTAACCGCCAAAACTGAGGCCACACACTATCTTAACCGCCAAAACTGAGGCCACACACTATCTTAACCGCCAAAACTGAGGCCACACACTATCTTAACCGCCAAAACTGAGGCCACACACTATCTTAACCGCCAAAACTGAGGCCACACACTATCTTAACCGCCAAAACTGAGGCCACACACTATCTTAACCGCCAAAACTGAGGCCACACACTATCTTAACCGCCAAAACTGAGGCCACACACTATCTTAACCTCCAAAACTGAGGCCACACACTATCTTAACCTCCAAAACTGAGGCCACACACTATCTTAACCTCCAAAACTGAGGCCACACACTATCTGCACCGCCAAAACTGAGGCCACACACTATCTTAACCGCCAAAACTGAGGCCACACACTATCTTAACCGCCAAAACTGAGGCCACACACTATCTTAACCGCCAAAACTGAGGCCACACACTATCTTAACCGCCAAAACTGAGGCCACACACTATCTGCACCGCCAAAACTGAGGCCACACACTATCTTAACCGCCAAAACTGAGGCCACACACTATCTGCACCACCCAAACTGAGGCCACACACTATCTGCACCGCCAAAACTGAGGCCACACACTATCTGCACCACCCAAACTGAGGCCACACACTATCTGCACCGCCAAAACTGAGGCCACACACTATCTGCACCGCCAAAACTGAGGCCACACACTACCTGCACCGCCCAAATTGAGGCCACACACTATCTGCACCGCCCAAACTGAAGCGGGAAAATCACACCGTAAGCCCGAGTATATGAATAAAACACGCAGGGCCCCTTAAATGTACATAACTCCTGGAGAGTTGAACACCCTGACAAACATATTCTGTTACAGCCTTCAGTATTTTGGTTCAGTTCTCGAAATAACTGTTGAGCCTTATCTCGCTTGATGCTATGCTCTCTCTAATTAGTCGTTCTAAACATAAACTTTGGAACAATGTGCTGTAGAAAATGATACGAATTACTATTGTTTCTTGCTTCTTTTCACCTGAGCCGGCAATATGTGAATGGCAAAAGTAAAGAGAAGTTCTTCTCCTATCACATATGGAATACTCTTCGCACGGAACGTGAACTTCAACAAGAATTTTGCTCTCAAAGACATTTGACAGACTCCATAGGAAAAGCAACCTGTATGATTTTTTTTTAACTTATTCGGATTTCAGTTCTGTTTACTCCAACATCCGCATCGTTATAAAACTATATATATATATGAATGATGTATTTAGTGCAGTGAGATTTTTATGTATACTTAAGTGGAAAATGAAACATGATAAAATAATGAAGCCTTTCAAAGTAAGAACAAATGTGTATGAAGAGTGCACTGGATCAATAACATCTAGTATAGTTCCACTTCAATTTTTTTTATCTTACGTACGTCATTTAAATACGAAAAAGATTATTGTTAAATATTCGCTTTTTGTCATAACAAATTACGTCTCTAATTTCTAGACTTTGTGACTGCAGAGAAGAATACATTATCTTTCTTGATACCAGATGTTAGTTAAGACTCTTATTAGAAACCTGTTCGCTTAATGGTCTGGAACACCCTGAAGATATATTTTATTAACATATCGGATTATCTTGTCTTGTCAGTTCTTAATCAAACATTACCTCATTAACGAGGCAGCTAGAACAGCGTGAGAGTCAAAGAATATTCAGTGTGGCGTTAAACAGCTGGAGTTAACGACTGGAATCTGAGACAGGAAGAGTTAAATAAACCGAGATAAGATCGTTTTAAAACGTAAAGCAAGAGTATGTTATAATAGCTGGGTATTCTATTATTAAGAAATACACAAATGTTTAACGGTGGAGGGACAATGACAGTGGGTATTATTTAAAACAAATAATTAATACTTTAAAAAAAATAAATTCAATCATGTCGCACATATTGAAATTAGGTTATATTTGTTTTATTTTATTTGGTATAGCTAAACATTGTGAAACTTATCAGTTTACTGAAAGGAAAATATGTGATTCTCAAGAATGGAGAACACATGTTATAACTTTACAGAAGCGAAACGGTGAAATATGTTAGAAACTACTGCGGAAAAATGCAGCATTCTGAATGGAGAACGGATCTTGGTATAAACAAATTTGAAGAGGTTCGTAGGTAAGCCAGCTGTGCAGACTTACTAGAATTCAGATCCCGTCATGCACTTCTTCAGACTTACTAGAATTCAGATCCCGTCATGCACTTCTTCAGACTTACTAGAATTCAGATCCTGTCATGCACTTCTTCTGTCGGCAGACTTACTAGAATTCAGATCCTGTCATGCACTTCTTCTGTCGGCAGACTTACTAGAATTCAGATCCCGTCATGCACTTCTTCAGACTTACTAGAATTCAGATCCCGTCATGCACTTCTTCAGACTTACTAGAATTCAGATCCCGACATGCACTTCTTCAGACTTACTAGAATTCAGATCCCGTCATGCACTTCTTCAGACTTACTAGAATTCAGATCCCGTTATGCACTTCTTCAGACTTACTAGAATTCAGATCCCGTCATGCACTTCTTCAGACTTACTAGAATTCAGATCCTGTCATGCACTTCTTCTGTCGGCAGACTTACTAGAATTCAGATCCTGTCATGCACTTCTTCTGTCGGCAGACTTACTAGAATTCAGATCCCGTCATGCACTTCTTCAGACTTACTAGAATTCAGATCCCGTCATGCACTTCTTCAGACTTACTAGAATTCAGATCCCGACATGCACTTCTTCAGACTTACTAGAATTCAGATCCCGTCATGCACTTCTTCAGACTTACTAGAATTCAGATCCCGTTATGCACTTCTTCAGACTTACTAGAATTCAGATCCCGTCATGCACTTCTTCAGACTTACTAGAATTCAGATCCTGTCATGCACTTCTTCTGTCGGCAGACTTACTAGAATTCAGATCCTGTCATGCACTTCTTCTGTCGGCAGACTTACTAGAATTCAGATCCTGTCATGCACTTCTTCTGTCGGCAGACTTACTAGAATTCAGATCCCGTCATGCACTTCTTCAGACTTACTAGAATTCAGATCCCGTCATGCACTTCTTCAGACTTACTAGAATTCAGATCCCGTCATGCACTTCTTCAGACTTACTAGAATTCAGATCCCGTCATGCACTTCTTCAGACTTACTAGAATTCAGATCCCGACATGCACTTCTTCAGACTTACTAGAATTCAGATCCCGTCATGCACTTCTTCAGACTTACTAGAATTCAGATCCTGTCATGCACTTCTTCTCATGCGACTCAGTTCCTTAGTTCGGGGTGATAAACCATGTCATAACGACTGTTTGCACCTGTCTGACAGTGTACCCGTATGCGAAGGGTAAAGCTCTGTTAACTTTGGGATGAACATTTCGCCATGTCAGGTTGAGAACTTTTCGTCTTAGGAAGACGGGTCCGAAGCAGGTTGTGGAACTTACAAAGAGTCATCTTACAGAGTGTAACAGAATAACAAATGCTATTCTGTTACAAGAGCAGTGTCTCTCGTGAATGATTCTGCCAGCGTTAGATTTGCACAAAGGACCAGAAAAACAACGAGCGGTATCTGTGACACAATGTCAATGGCAAACAGACAGTGCGGCCATGGTTTCAGCGAGCGCCAGGTGCACGTCCGGATTATTTAACAGGGGACTAGGGCATATTGTAAACCGTGCTGTTGATATTAGTGTTTGCATGTCTAATATACGGCATGACTATAAACGAGTCCTAAAAAGCTATGTTGAACCTATCTTGTTATATGGAAGAGAATCATGGACAATAGGCAAGTCTGCACAAAAATCATTGGAAGCAGTAGAAATGTGATTTATTAGAAGAATGTTACGAATCCCCTGGACAGCAAAAATAACTAATGAAGAATGTATGAGAAGAGCTGGAGAGACAAAAAAATCTTGTCAAAAAAGATAAGAGAGAGACAATGTACTTTCATAGGACATGCAATGAGAAGAGGGGGCATTGAAAATATTATAACAACAGGAAAAATAGAAGGAAGAAGATCAAGAGGAAGACCAAGAGAAATGATACTGGACAGTCTGACGGGATGGCGTGAGAGGAGATCACCAACTGAGCTGATGGCCTGCACGAAGGATCGTGTACTCTGGAGAAGCATAATAGCCAACGCCAGTCGGCACAGCACCTGATGATGATGATGATGATGATGTCTAATATGGCGTTACCGGACAAACCGATACTCAAGATGTTATTATAACCTTGCTTTGAGAATACAAGTAAATTTAAGATTTTTTTTTAAAAATACCAAAACCAGCGATGTTATTGCATACATTTATATTAGTTAATAATCATCGTTACATTCATTCATTCATTTGCATGTCCCTTGCGGAACTTTGTCGCCATAACAGCTGTCCTGTAGGATTCTCGTTTGTGAGCAAGATGGCCTGCTACTGATGCATCCATTTACAGATCATCAACGATGCCTTGCAGCCATCTTCGCATTTTTTCCTCTCTTTCTTTTTCCCATCATGTAGCCTTCCAAGACGGTCTTCTCTAGATTAGCAAGACGTTTAATGTGTCCAAAATATTTCAGTTTTCTTTCTTTAATCCTCTTTACTAGCTAGCGTCTTCAATATTAAGTTCTTGTAGTATGGATATATATATGCTCTTTTTGGCGTCATCGTTACATAGAGTTATGTAATTAATAATCATAGTTATGTCCCGTGTTTCGATATCAAGTAGCTCTTCGAAATTCCGTTATCCGTCCTCACTCCCGCGTGTTAAGTCACACAGTGACACTTTGCGTGTGAAAATAAATCAACAACGATATTATGAACTTCGAATATTAGGCGTTCAATAAACTTCAGTGTTTGTTTTAGTTTCTTTTTTTTTCACAACCTAAGTGATATATAAGTTCTTCCTTCGCATCTGATAATGATTTTATCTTTTCATAACGCATTAAAACTACACCTTTTTACTATCATGAATCATGTTATTATTTTCAGATTTGTGGATAAGAAATAATTTTTGATTGAAAGAAACAATGAATATCGTTTTAAATACGCGTATTAAAGAAGTAAGACCTGATGACCTGGGCGAACTGGAGTAAGACCTGATGACCTGGGCGAACTGGAGTAAGACATGATGACCTAGGCGAACTGGAGTAAGACATGATGACCTAGGCAAACTGGAGTAAGACATGATGACCTGGGCAAACTAGAATAAGACATGATGACCTAGCCAAACTCGAGTAAGACCTGATGACCTAGGCAAACTGAAGCAAGACCTGATGACCTGGGAAAACTGGCATAAGACATGATGACCTGGGAAAACTGGAGTAAACAAGGAAAACTGGAGTAAGACATGATGACCTGGGAAAACTGGGGGAACTTTTATTTCCCTCTTTTCATCACCAGAAGTAAGATTATGTGGCGGCCAGAAGTGTTTGAGGAAAAAAGATGTCAGCAGTGACAAATATTACACAGTTGGCAGTCTTTGAGAGAAAAGTGAACACCTGTCTGATTTTTGTCCATTAAAAGCATATAATAGCGTCAACACGAAAGGTAATGAGGATGGTTTTTTTTATCACAACCCGCTTTGCTCCTTAATCGGATTACTTTGAAAATAATATTTCTCCACAGTAGAAATAGATTTTTGCTATAGAACGATGCATACAGGAATTAATCATTTTCGGGATTTGTTTTGGACATGCTGTATCATGCAACGAATCAATATTTATTGAGGTGAGTCAAAAATTCGTCGCGTTTCTTGATGCCCTTATTTCCTTCAATGTTCTCATCTTATACGGTGTACTGGCGTCTGTAACGTCATGCTGGCGTCATGTTTTGCACCATTCTGAAAACGCGCATTCCCACTTTTAGTGCTATTAATAGCGAGATAAGTGATCAGCAGAAGGAAATATGGCGGACAGCAAGGTTGTCGTTCATGTCGTCCGGAGCCATTATTGAAGGAAAGGGTGAATGCCTCTGCAGCTGCCCGTGAAATTTACAGCGTGGAAGGGGGAGGAACAACTGATGACTGCACTGCAAGGAAGTGGTTCTAAAGGTTTAGGTCTGGGGAAAGAGAGATCAAAGACAAGACCAGGTTGAGACCCCCCCCCCCCCGGACCCCCCAAACCCCTAATTAAGAAGTCCTGCGCCAATCTGTTTAAGACAATCCCAGTACCACTACTCGGCGCTTGTCACCGCAGTTGGGTCCTTCTCAAAGCACCATACAAAATTCGGTATTTTCACGAGTTCTGCTTCAGCAGCAGGGAGCTTCGTCGTGTCCCCCACGATCTCACTTCCCGACAAGCGCAGAGACGTGTTGAGGTCTGTAGCCAACTGTTGGCAAACTCACATGACAAAAGGTTTCTCCGCCGCATCGTCACTGGGGAAGAAAAGTGGATTCTCCTGCGGATTACCCCACAACAGGTGCCCACTGGCTCTAGCCAGGCCAGGTGGCAGAGACGGTTGTTCGACTAGGGTGGTTGGAGAAAAAAGGTAATACTTTGCATCTGGTTGTACTTCGAGGGCCCTCTGCACTGGGAATTGGTTCCATTTGATCCATTCGTAGATAGAAATATGTATGCTGGGAAACTGAAGCAACTGCATGATGTTCTGCACACCCGATACCCGGCACGCATCAACAGGAAGAGGGTACTTCTCCAGCACGACCACGCGCCAGCTCACACTTCCCAGGTGGTCCGTGAACAACTCACGGAATTGGGGGAATCGAGGTCCTATTCTATCCACCTACAGCCTCAACCTTTCACCTCTGACTACCATCACACTTCATTCAAGCGCGCGAATTCATTTCAGTGGAAGACATTGAAGCCGGTGTGAGAGATTTCTTGGCCTCAAGGCCTTTCAGGTGATGCTACAAAGTACTTCTCGCGTTGGTTGAACCATGGCAGAAGACCATGGAAAGTTATGGACATTATTTCGAGGAGTGAAGTTACATCGTTATTAACATTACGTACCACGGGGAACACTGCTAGGTATATATTATACTTCATTTTGCCCTCTAGCAAAACTCTGCAAAACCTTAACGAACTGTTGACACACCCAAGTATTACATTCTTTTTTTTTTCTTGTAAATCTGCACTCTGTGTCTGCCTTTCTGCCTCCACTCATTGTCTGCCTATTTATGAACTCTTCTAAAAAATTTAGTACTTTTCACTGGTTTTGACAACAATTATATTGTTATAAAAAATGAACATTTTAGCAATAATAATGAAGAATATAAGTATTTTCATTTAACGACTCCATGTATAATTTAAAATTTTGCTGTTAACCATGTCTTATACGTTTTTTATCTTATTTTCGAGTTCTTATGTATTATAACACGTGGCATCTCATACTCATATTTCACCCTTATTTCCTCTATAAAAACCATTTAATTCAGAACAAGGTTATTATTAAACGTGCTGTTCGTTTCTTTCTTTCCAAATTGGCCTACTCCACGACCCTGTAAAATAAACACCACATTTATGCCAGCAGATAATGACACCCCCTTCCCCCCCCCCCCCCCCCCCACACACACACACACACTGTGATTACGCAGGTCTGAAAGCCGCTAATTTCACACAAGAGCAAATCTACAAGTTATAAATCAATAGGAGGTCATTTTACTCGACCTTCTGTTTTTTCTCCTTTCCTTATCATTAAACAGTAAGTTACTAAAGAAACAGAATGAACTAGTTTATCACTCAGTGCCTGGTACAAGGCAAATGAATCATGCGATTAAACTGTTGGTTTAAGTTATTCTGAACAATCAAAATTATTTATTGACATACAATGAGAAGATAAAAACTTGTAAAGACTGGAAAAATCTAGAGGAAAAAAAACACATAAGGAGAAGGAGGCCAAGAAAAAAAGAGTCTTAGCGAACCGATCAAACAAAAATAAAAGATATGAACTAGTCGGAAACACCAGGTATAGCACAAGATGGAGAATCGTTAATCTCCAGGAATATCCGTCATGACAGGTAATGAATAAATGAAACGAGCTACTGGAGTGTCAATGAGATATATAAAATAATACGGAATTTCTTGATGTGAGATTTTTTAAAGAACTGATGGTTCTATTTTTAAAGGAAAGATACAAATGTACACATACTTTGTGATGCAGAGAAAGTACCAAAAGTAATTAATAAAAAGAAATATAGCTCTAACCAAATTAAATTCACAGAAGAATGTAGATGTTGTGTTACTACTAAGAATTTCTATCATAATCAACCTTTCAACTATTTTATCGCGTCAGACACTAAAATGCTATTCAAATGTTTTCTGAAAATAAAAAGTCGTAGATATAAAAGAAATGAAAATAAACGCGGTAACTAAGTTCGAGACATAAACAAAGAACAGAAATGATCAAAACGGATATTTGAAAATAATTTATTTACGCTGTGACATTAAAGTTGGAGGAAATGTAAGGATACCCAAGCTCAACAAATGGTCGAAGACTGAAAGTCTGTCGTGTGCTCGACTTTCTACCATTTTTTCTTCCATTCTTAGTACTTTTTTTTAGCTATTCTCGTCTCCTCTCTATGCAATGAGGCAGTCTCTATCTTTCTCTCTCTTTTAATCTCTCTCTTTCTCTCTCTTTTTATCTCTCTCTCTCTAATTCATGAATGAAGTCAATTACTCACTTTATCCAGAACGTACGTGTCATAGAGCTGTTTAGTTAAAAAAAAATATTCACGAGTAAATCACCCCAATGTAGGGACTATACTAACAGTTATAAAGTTTTTTCAAAATATAAACTCGTTCTAGATTGTGTCGGTTAAGGATATTCTGAGATATTTTCAAGCAAAATTTTTGTTCCCTAAATTACTTGACCAAATATTGTAAAAAATTTTAAGAAAAAATATGGTATAATTGGAGCCTCGATGGGTGTAGTGACTAGTGCACCCGGCTGCCGACTATAAATTCTTTATGTAGTGGGGCGGGTCTATCTATGTTGTCTAGATGATGTTACGATGTGTGTCAGCTGGCGTTTGATCTTGGATTGCTATGTTGCTCAAGTGTAAGACTCGCCTCTACGATCTCCACCACAGAAATAATAAATATTAACAAGTTTTGGTTCGTAGTCCTGGGACAGCAAGTTTATGGCACCTAGGGACTCTGATGTGTTTATTAACACTAGTAATTGCACAAACGAATGTGGACAAAGCTACAACAAATAAGACATCCAAAGCAAGACTCATTTAGTATGTAAATGTACAAAGAATACTTCCTAAAACAAGACTCATGTAGAATGTAGTATGCTGTGTGTAGCACTTATGGAATACCACCCTAAACAGGACTCATGTAGTAGTGTCTGCTATTCATCAGCAGGTTTCCATTAACCAAAGTACAGCAGGTAGCCTGTGCAGGTAGCGGTTTGACCTAACCTAGCTCAACAGCTCTCCGCTATAATAAAAGACCGCGCGTACAAAATTGTAAATCAACACAATTTGGCCGTGAGCACCTGCTAGGAAATGAAAGAATAAACAGAGGAACATTTAAACTTTAATCCTCCCTACAGCAAAAATAAACGTTTCCCTTCCCTCAGGAAACATCAAACTCCGCTACGTGAGCGCTGATATTACGTAGACTCGAGCTACCTGCGGGGTTTAGGTCGAGTGATCAGCAACCAGGTCAAAGGATTGATTTATTGATTGATCTTTATTTCAAACGGGTTAAGAATTGGGCACGCAGGCCCGTCTGACATTCTGCCCTTTATCATACATCTTTCACTCTATTCTAGACATCCTACAAATATGCTGTTCATATAACAAACATAACTAACATTAAAGCTGAGAGACATAAAATAAAATATAACATTTACGTTTCGCTCTTGGTACAGAAGTAACTACATACATTATAAATGACTATCTACTAAACAAAATTGTCGGGACTAATCAGAAAACAATTAATTGTATTCGGCGTCTGTAAGAGCAGTTTAAGATAACTTTTAAGTTTTATAATTCATGGAGGCATGTAGTCGACATCAAATAGATATTGGGAAAGCTTGTAGTTGTAGGAAGGAGTATTTTTATACAGGATGGGAGGGTATTCCAAAGATGAGCAACAGAATAACTAAAGCTTTTCTTGTAAAGATCAAGTCTAGGTTGTGGAAGACATATGTTGTTCAAGCGTTGGCTGCACTTTGGGCTAAATTTAAACAGGTTCCAGAGATAAGGCGGGGCATGCCGTGAAAGAATTTGATGTACTAACTTGGCTTTGTTGAAGAGGAACCTGTTCTTAAGAGGGAGTATTTTGATACGTTTGTGATGGTTAGTTGTTTGTGCTTGATCTTTGTCACTAATAAGCTTTATTGCTCGCTTATGGAGTGAGCAAAGCCTCTTTGTATTTGACACTGAGCAACCATCCCAAACTGTTGAGCAATAGTCTAAATGTGTTTGTATATGAGATATGTAGTATGTCTTCCTAGTGTCTTGATCGATGAAGTGCTTAATTTTAGCTAATTGGTACACTTTTTGTGCGATGAGTTTTGTTAGACATTGCACATGAGAGTTCCAGGTCAGATGTTGTCAATAATAAGACCTAGTGTTTTGTGCTCGCTAAGGTTTTCTATCTGTGATGTTTCTGTACATAGCCGAAGTGTTGTTTTTGTTGCGTTTTGTAGTTTCTGTCTTGTTGTTATGAGCATTGATTTTGTTTTATCGGTGTTTATAATCATGCCATTATGTTTGCTCCATCTAATTAAATTGTATAACTCGACCTGAAGAGTTGATTCTAGATTATCACAATCGTAGTCACTGGTGTAGACTGTGCAATCATCGGCAAAAAGGTCACAAGAGGAGTGTTTGAGATGAAGTGGAAGATCATTGATATAGATAGCAAAGAGCAACGGGCCTAGAATAGAACCTTGCGGAACACCAGTGTCAACTTTAGCAGAATTTGATAGAGAATTGTTGAAGAATACTACCTGTTGTCTGTCTGAAAGAAACGATGCACTTAATTTTATTAGGTTAGGGTGAAATTTATAAGTCTTTATTTTTCTTACAAGAATATCGTGTTCAATCATATCAAATGCCTTTTTAAAGTCGACAAAGATGGCACCACATAGTCTGTCGTCATTTATGTTTACTAACCAGTTTTCTGTCATTTTGGTAAGAGCTGTGTGGCAGGAATGATTGGATCTAAAGCCTGACTGACTGTCTATGAGTAAATTGTTCTCTTGCATTTGTCGTAGAGTTATTTTGTGTATGTGTTTTTCGAGTGGTTTTGATAATGACGATAATATGGATATTGGTCTATAGTTGGTAAGATTGTTGGATGAACCAGATTTAAAGCGAGGATACACCTTAGCAGTTTTAAAAGCCTCAGGGAAATAATATTTTGCGATGCACTGGTTGTAAATATATGTTAGTGTACGTGAAATGACAGGTGCAGCATAACGTAAGATCTTATTACTAATATCATCAAGCCCAGCTGTATTGTTGTTTTTTAAGGTTAAGAGATAACTGTGAACTTCACTGACTGTTAAGAATGGAATGTGTAACTGTTTAAAATCAGTACATCTGCTGTCCAGGAATGTTTGTAGTTCATGTAAGTCGCATACAGGAGCTGATATTGATGATTTAAGAACGTTGATTTCTTCTCTGAAATGTGTACTGATATGTGCGCTAGCGTATGCACGATTGATGGTTTGAGAATCAAATTCTTTTCTTTTATTTGATAGAGTATTTATGGCTTTCCAAAATGATTTACTGTCTGATTTATTCTGTATTAGATTCCTGAAGTAATTTTTTTCTCTTGTCTTATTAAGTATTGAACTTTGTTTCTGAGTGAACGGTAGGTCCTAAAGTCCTTGATTTTGTGCGCCCGATCACGTTCTCTCATGGATTGTAATATTTCAGGTGTTATCCAAGGTGACTTCGTCTGGTGTTTTACTCTCACCTCTTTCACGGGGACATGTTTGTCTAATATATCTCTGAAGATCTTTAGCCAATCTTCTATTGCCTCATCAGGGTCGGTTAGTTGGTACACGTGTGTAAGTGAAGATTCTTGCAAATCATTAAGGAATAATTCTAGGTTAAATTTTCTGAAGCTTCTAAATTTCATACTGATGTGATTGTGTTTAGGAAGTTTATACCCCTTTCTTGTCCACGTACAGCAGACTGGGTAATGATCACTTAACGAGGTGTGAGGGATGTTACATTCAATGATGTTTTCTGGTTGGGCTACATATATATGATCTAATAATGTGGATGATACTTCTGTTACTCTAGTAGGTTTGGTGACAACTTGGCAAAGATTATAGGATAATATAATATTGCTCCAAGTTAGATTTGGTTGTGTTAGATCTATGTTGAAATCTCCAAGAATGATAATATCTTTGAGCCTAAAGGTTGAAACCTCATCCATCATAGTCGTGAAGTGATCGTACCACAGAGATGATGCATTTGGATTACGGTACAAAATTCCAATAATTAATGGACTCTGGTTTGGCATTTTAACTTCCACTCAAATACACTGATGATTCGAGGTCTTCTCTACGACTAAACTGAATAGTTGTGGAGACATACATTACTAGACCTGTTTCTAGTTTCCTGGTTGGGTCACGCCGGATCAGGTTAAAACCGTTAATTCTAATATCTTCATCGGTTATGTTCATATTTAAACGGCTTTCAGAGAAGCCAAAAATGTGGAAATTTTGATGTAATATCTGTGTTACTTCAGGAATTTTACCTAATATGTGATATACATTCAGATGGCCTAATCGAAGTCCTTCTTTATGTAACCATTTTTCGGTAGGTGGGGTCATTTTATTTTCCTGTCTCCTGTTACTGGTTTGAAAATAATTCCTATTATGATACTTAATAATGAAGTATTTAAACTTTTTAAATACTACACAGAGACACACTCTGTATATTAAACTTTCAACTGGTACACAACTCACTAGCTGAAATAATTGGAAGCTGAAAGAGAGACACGTCTAACTACTGAATAATTAAACGCTGAAATATGTGAATTCACTAACTAGTTGAGTAATTAAGTATATAGTTCTGACACACAGACAGATACAACTCACAAACTGAAATGACCTATAGAAAGTTGACAAGAATTAGAAAAATAGATACAAAAGAAAAGGGGCAAGGAATAAAATGCAATAATGAAACGTAAAGAATTCTAAATAAACGTAAGAATGAAGACATCAGTCACTATGTCTTGCTGAGTAATAATTCTTTTTCGACATTGCGGGTTGAAGGTTTCAGTTTGTGATGGATTACGATGATACTGCCATCAGTTTAAGGCATGTGGTGTCTGTAAGGTACCATGCCATGTGAATTATGCAGAGATAACATATAGGCATGACTCAAGGCTGCAGGGCTAAACTGCAACAAATACTGCAGCTCCAGATTTCTTTGAGGATGTTGCATGGAACGTGCTTGTGTGTTGAGCTCTTCCAATGAGCTGTGCGACTGTGGAAGAATCCTGACGTTGTTGACGCTCGTATCGGCTCGTCTGACCGTCTGAGGCTGACGTGAGGGTAGGGGTGGAAACATTGTGTCATAGTCGGTGGTTTGCTGTGGAACAGGTGGTGCAGACAAGCAGAAAGAAATGTTTATTCTCCCCGCTTCCGTCTGACCAAACATTTGTCCCATCTATCCGGTCGTCGTCGTCGTCATCGTAATGTATATTAGTATTTCGGCTTCAGGAAAAAGGTGTTTGTATAATAATTTAGAGGAAATGATTATGGCAAAAAAAGCAACGAAACCCGCTGTTTCCCCAACCTCTAATTCGGATATATTCTAACGACCACTATCACACTTAGTTCTAACCACAACTATCACACTTAGTTCTAATTATAACTGTCACACTTAGTTCTAACCACCATTACCACACTTAGTTCCAACCACCACTATCACACTTAGTTAAATTTAGCACTGGGACGGAATATTTTCTGACCGACCGACATTATTAATTCATTTACTAAATTACAATATTACATTATATCCATAACAAATAGCTTTTATTTTTATTTTTATTTTGTAATACATTTATACCTGATCTTTTCGCATAACCTATTTTAAAATCAAAATAAACATTTAACATAAATAAAGGTGCGTTTGTTCGATAAACATTATACTGCACATTTACGATCATTTACTTATGAATGTAGCCTTGCTCTAGCGTTGCAATTGGGTTTATTACATCAGTGAGTGCTATAGTAAATCAAGAACAACAGTTAGTATTTCTTGTTTTTATTTATTTATTTATATATGAAAAGAATATCTGGTTTCCTATTTTCCTGTTGTGCAGAAAGAGAGGAAGGATTACGATTTTCAACACTATTTGGTACATCCGAACTGACAGTCAGCCATTTTCATGTCCCTTGCGGAACTTTGTCTCCAGAACTCTCCTGTAGGCCTCTCGGTTGTGAGCAAGATGGCCTGATGCTGCTGATGCATCCAACTGCAGATTATCAACGATGTCTTGCAGCCATCTTCGCCGTGGTCTTCCTCTCTTTCTTTTCCCCATTATGTATCTTTCTCTAAATTATCATGACGCTTAATGTGTCCAAAATAATTAAGTTTTCTGTTTAATCCTCTTTACTAGCCAGCCTTCTTCAATATTATGTTCTTGTAGTATGGATATATGTGTTCTTTTTGTGTGCATATTTGAAGAACTCTTCCGAGCATTTACATTTATGGGCATTTATGCGTTTCTCACCTGTTTTGTTAAGTGTCCAATCTCACAGACATACCACTCCAATTGAAATTATGCACAAACTACAGAACCGTTGCCCTGATGAGTCATGGCAGTAAAATTCTATTAAAAATCATAATAGGCAGACTTCAAAAGAAAATAGAAGGAGAAATCAATATGGTCCAAGCTGATTTTAGACACGGAAGAGGAACAAGAGATCATATATTCAATGTAAGATTAATAATAGAGAAATGTAGAGAATTTAATATGAATCTATATTTATTTTTTATAGACTATTAAAGGCATTTTATTGTGTAAAGTACCAGAAACTTTGGGAAATAATGGGATTTCCAGCACATTAAATACAATTAACATCACTGCTGTATCTAGACAATCAGGCAGCAGTGAGAATAAATGTTGAAACAACAATCTAGCTTAACATAAAACAAGGGGTCCAAACAGACAGCAAACCATTAAAAAGATGGTCATGTTATGTAGCTGGAAGCAGAAAATCTATCAGTGCCGACATCATTTTAAACACAAGGGGTGAAATACACTCAAGTGTGGTGGTTTATATTTATTCATTACGCTCTACTTTGGTAGTTGATATTTCTTTATTCAACTCAGGGTTGGTGGTTGATATTGGTTCACTAGACTCAGGTCTGATGATTGATTTTGATTCATTCGATTTTAGTTCTCCCGGAGATACAAAAATTAATTTATGTACTTCCTCCTTTATGTAACTGATTTATCAGGACATGAAGAAACTGCACTGGTAAAATTTGTTCCTAGTTTAGTTTTGTGAAATTATTTCATTTCATTCAGATCAGCATTATTTCGGTGATGGTGTTAGAACACAGTAAATTTATTTGATTCAAGCATCTCACATCAACTCTGCCATTGTTTTGAGCACTCAGTATGTGGGTTGAAGTAACTTAAAACTTGGCCCCTGACTCCCTAAATACAAACATCTCGATCAGATACAAACAAATTTATGCACACAACACTGAGTTATTATTTTCATCATTTACTTGCTTTTCACTATCCATCACTATAGATTGTAGTTATCTTTAATCTCTAGCATCAACGTCCTATTCTTCTGTTTCTTCCATCTCTTCTTTTTCTCCTTTTATTTCTTATTTTTACTATTCGTATTCTTCAACACTAATCTTTATTAACTGAGATGGGTTAGAACAAGACAGAGATGGAAAGACAACATAGAGAGGATATAAAGGAAACTGATGTCGCCAACTGGAGAGAGAAAATTAGGAATAGAGAGGAATAGAGGTGAACTTTATCTGCAGCAACGAGCCTTAATGGCATGGAAAGCTGAAGAAGTGTTCTTCAACGTAATTCGGCATTAACATACATATCATCGCTGCCATCTTCTGAAGTACTCTATGTTCTTGTTTTCAAATGTTTATGAGTCTTCGCTTTGTGTTTATATTCATATATTACTTTTTTAAAATTTGTCCTCTTTCCTGTTTACAGTAGTGCTATAGTCTTCTGAATACATTTATTTCATAAAAAAATATATTGTCATTAATTTCCAGTATCACAACAGAACCGTTATGGAAACCACGGCTTGAAATTTTGAACATCTAAGGTCTTGAGTGCCCAAAACTCGCTGGTCTTGGTGACCTTGTCATCGTTAAAACGACCACCTCTCCTTCTGCTGACGAATTACATGTACCACTGCCTGTACCATCAGGTTCTAACACAAGTAATCAGGGCCTGTGAGAGAAAGAAGTACAAAATTCCCCCCCCTTCCCCTGTTTATTTTTCATCCACATATATATATATATATATATATATATATATATATATATATATATATATATATGCTGATTTTGTTATGACAACGAAGCTTGATATGAAGAATATTTTCTTAATTGACATTGGCTGGTACAGTGATCAGTTTCAATGCGGTTGCCTTTCTGTGTTATATATCTTGCTTGTATTGTCCTTATTTGTGTATTATGACGGATTCTTCTTCGGTCTTGTGCTGTATTTACATGACGGGTGTCCTTGTTTGTGTCATAATAAACAAACTGTGTCAAGTTTGTACATGAACTGAGGCGCTATGTTGATAACAGAGTATGAGAAAGCGGAGAAGTGTAATACATGGTTAAACTTAGCCAAGCAAGAATCCAGATAACCGGGATGGTCGTGGTTAGATATTGTCTTGTACCGCTGTACGGTTGTACTGTGGAGACAATTATATAATTAAATTAACTAACATTTGGTAAGTTACCCTCACCCCTCACTCCCATCTTTAGCAACCGATGTCCGTGGTTCGGGTCTCCGGTAATTATCTTCTCATTTTTTTTCAAAGATTCTAACTTGTACAATTCTGATGTCTTGGATGGTGCAGTCATAAGAGAACCTGGAGGTAACATGACACGGGCGACGCTCAAACAGGTGAAAAAGTGAGTGACAAGCGAGAACTCGTCATAGTCGGTATTCAGGGGGGCAAAGAATGTGGCAACTTGACTTTTCGGTGAAACTGGTCTCCTGGTACGTGAAATCATTCAGGTCATTCTCAGCCACAGGGCCACGTCATCTTTACCGGTGGCTCCGTTACCACAGGACGTCGTAGAGGTCGGGGGTTTGTCGCATAACTCAGTGGAAAGATATGAAGACAACGTGGAAAAATACCTAACAGACTTTAGAATAAACAAAAGGAGAGAGAGAGAGAGAGAACGGGGAGGGGTGGAGAGAGAGACAGAGGGTGGGGAGAGAGAGATACGAATGAACTTTATATTCAATTTTTAACAAACTGGGAACGCAGATCCGTCTGACAATTTTGGACTTAACGAAACAACTTTCTCCTTATTCCAAACATTCTACGTTATTTAATACAAAAATGCAAAGATAATTAAAGATAAATAGTAAAAGTGAAATAACACAACATTTACTTTCCAATTTGATAAACAGAAAAATAGAGGCAAACTATCTCTGAGCCTGTGAGGTCTAATAACTTGATGAGTTTAAGAGAGAGAGAGAGAGAGAGAAAAGAGATAGACAGAAGTGAGAGAGAGAGAGAGAGAGAAAGAAGAGAGGAGAGAGACAGATAAAAGAGGAGAGAGAAAGAGAAAGTCATAACAACAGATAAGTAACGATTTAAGAATTTGATTGAACTGTCCTACAGAAATGAAAGAATTTTCTGTCTCTGATAAATATTTCCTGAAATGTCTCTCTGTACTTGGAACTCATGCTGTAGTACACGAATATATTCACACTAGAGTTTGTTGTCTGAAAAATGAACGGAAACGACCACATGACCCAAAACAGGTTGTCGTACTTTTCTCCCATCTCAAATTCTGGTACTAAAGCCACGACTGTGAGTAAAACCATGCCAGGGGTGAAACATATGATCAGTATCAAAGCAATTAGGATAACCATTGTAACCAGTTTCTTATCTCTGGTAGAGATATCCGCCTGTCTTGAGCTCGAGACAGAAGATGAACGCCATTTCCTTTGCCTTTGTAGATTGATCAGCAAAGCTCCCGTAAAACCAATCAACAAAATGAACGAACCAGCCTGCATTATTCCCTGTAAGAAAAAACTGATATTTTCTACAAAATCCAAGTTTTCGTTTTTTTTAATACCTAACAAAGACCTGTTTTTTGCCGGAAAGAATTTCCAGTCCATGTAGGTTGTAAGATAGGAAGGAATGGCAGACATGAGCTGACTTAGAAAAATTGAAAAAACAGCAACAACTGTCGTGGTCTTGGTTAATATGTTTTTAATTTTTAGAGGTATGGCCACACACAGAAATCTTTCTACAGTGATAAAAACTGTAATGATACAAGTTATCCGGGCAAACAAACAATGAGGCCATGCTGCTGTTAGGTAAAGTATCTCAGAGAATGCCACGGACGTGTCCGAATTGTTGAGCAGGGGATTGGCGCATATACCGAACCAGATTACCATAATCACTGTGCACATATCCGATATGGCGATACCAGACAAGCTGATATTCATTGTGTTAGTGTAGCCTTGCTTTGAGAATACAAGTAAGTTTACGACATTTGAAGCTATGCCAAAGCTTGCGACACTGCTGCAAATAACAATATAATTAATTACTATAACAATATCTCGTGTTTCTTTGTCAATAAGTTCATCAAATTCCATTTTTCCATTCTTAATTCTAATTGATGCCTTGCTATTATTTTGAGGAAAAAAAAGAAGCTCTTTTCGTATATAACTAAACGTACAACTTAGTTAAGATCACAAATTTTGTCTCAATCTATAACCTTGTGCCAGACTCCTTTGATTCTCTAGGATATGCCACTTGGTGAGATGATATAACAGCTAAGACAGTGTCACACTCAAAATAGCTTCATGATTCTCCGTTTATATACATTTGACAGTGCCTAAGCAAGGCATCTTACGCTGCTGAGAAGAAAGCAGTTGACCAAAGTTGTCCAAACTTAGTTAACAAACTCCGGCATTCAAGGATAAACACGCGATAGTATAATAATTGGACCAGACGACAATGAAGTTCAGTATGATGGTTACTGTAGCAAGGACACATATCATACTGCTAGTGGCGATGCGCAGGAAACAAATCCCAGTGGCAGGAAATACAATATCCAGTTGGTTCGCAGGATGTGCAGAAAATGTCCAGAGACATTGTTGTTTCTTCCTCTCTCACAAGCCACACGTAACTACTGCAGGGAAACGCCGCTACATCCTGACATAGACGCAGACCCAGACTAACTAAAAATCAGAGCCTTCCAAATTGCACAAACCACGCTTAATCCCCCACACAAATCCCCTGCATCATATTATCTGCACGCCCAAACTGAGCCCAGATATCACGGAAATCACCCCGTAAGCCCGAGTATAAAAAAAAAAAACCAAACAGTCAGGGGCGTCAAATTTACACGACGTTTGGAGGGTTGCACACCCTGACAAACATATTCTGCTATAGCCTAAAGTATTGTGGTTCACTTTTCTCGAAATAATTGTTCAGTAAAGTGAACCTTGTCTCTCCAACTTCCACACCGCCGTAGAGAGAAAATATGTCAGTGAATAAATTAATCAATGCAGTGAGAATTCTGTTTATGTCTCAATGGACAATGAGACATACTTGCACGATAATGAAACCTTTCAAGATAAAAACAAAGTTTTACCAAGAGTGCCGTAGATCAATTAACGCTTTTCACTTCATTTTTCCTCATGTTGTTCCCCATTTTATTGTGAAAAAAAAATACTGTTAAATATAACGTTTGTGTTTGTTATTTCACACAAAAAATGTATTCATTGATTTCTAGATTTTGTGACACTAAAACAAAACACCATCTTACTGTCATCAGGTAATGATACATCACGTCTGTCAAAATGCTTAGATATGTATTCGCTTAATGGCCTGACACACCTTTATTAACATGTCGGATTACCTTGTCTCTTCAAATCTTAATCAAACATTGCCTCACTATCGAAGCAGCCTAGAGCAGTGTATCAGTCAATGAATATTCAATTGCTGTTAACTGCTGGAATCTGAGAAAGAAAAAGTCTAATAAACCGACACAAGATATTTTCAAAATTTCAGACAAGAATATGTTTTAGCAGCCATGTACTCTATCATTAAGAGCAAAAGGAAAATGCACACATGATTGTCGGCGAAGAGGCAGTGAAAGTATGGGTTATTAAAAAGAAATGATTAATACTAAAATATAATAGACAAGTAGTAGATTTTTAAAAAAAATAATCAATGGTCCGCTAAACTCCATCATGCCACATAGTGAAATTAGTAAAAGTAAGGTAAAGGTAATCCTGTCATGCCTTAGAGGCACATAGGGATATGGTGTTAGTGCCCATATTTTCCTTGACCTGTCAGCACACTAGAGGGTGATATGGTCAGTATCACGCCTAGCCGCCTTTCCTTCCCCAACTCCAGAAGAAGTCGGGTACCCATTTCTACAGCTGGGTGACTGGGGGTGCCTCCGGCCGGATTCGAACTCCCGACCTTCGCCATGAGAGACCAGTGCACTAACCACTTCGCCACTCAGACACCCTAGTGAAATTAGGTTATACTGAAATTTGTTTCATTTTATTTGGTGTAACTAAGTACTGTGAAAGTGATCAGTTTGTTTATGAAAAGAAAATTATATGATTCTCAAGAATGGGACATACATTTTATAAGTTTACTGAAATTAAAGGGAAACATACGGCTACAGAAAGCAGCATTCTGAATAGAAAACACGTCTTGTTATAAAAACATGTAGAGCTTGTTTGTAGGAATGCCAGTTGTGCAGACCGGCTAGGATTCAGATTCCGTCATGCTATTAGTTATGTTCGCGATTTCGCTCGTTAGTTCGTTGTGCTAAACCTGTTCTTGATGACTGATTATAATGACTGATTACAATGACTGGTTATATCTGTTTACCCTGGGTAAAGATCTGTTAATTTTGGGTTGAGCATTTCGTTGTGTCGGGGGTTGAGACCTTTTCATCTTGAAAGATGGGCCTGAAAACAGATATTCGCTGCTTGTGATACTTTAGAAGGGCATCTTGCTGAGTTTCTTCTCTCATGAGTGATTGTGCATCTTGCTGAGTAGCTTCTCTCATGAGTGATTCTGCATCTTGCTGAGCAGCTTCTCTCATGAGTGATTCTGCATCTTGCTGAGTAGCTTCTCTCATGAGTGATTCTACTACTATCACATTTGCATAAATGACCAGAAAAACAACAAACGGTATCTGTAACACAGTTTAAAATCTTCAGGAAAGTCTTTAGACCAGTTTTTGTGCCTTTCTGTCCTTCTTGGACGACGCTGCACCATTACCCACAGCGGTTCTCAAAAGTCTGTGCCAGTGATCGATACATTTCGAAAATAGGTTTTAAATTCATAACCATGAAATTATTGTGTTTTGGTTGGAGTCAGTGAAATTATTGAAAGCCGCGTTAATCTTTGCAGTTTAAATGTCACAAATTAGTGACATTCTTTAACTCTGTTCACTAGACTTTGTAAGAACAGTCACATATTAGCGACATTCTTTAACTTTATTAACTAGACTTTCTAAGAAAAGTCAGAAATTAGCGACAATTTTTAACTCTATCTACTAGACTTTGTAAAAAAAAAGTCACATATTAGCTACATTTTTTAACTCTATTCACCAGGCTGTAAGATACAATTACTTTAAACTAGTGGGAGATTAATGACCATAACCATAAACGGATGACAATAACATAATTCTTTTCTCAGTCAATCCTGCAGACTGGCGCTCATGTAAGTGCTGCAGTATGTCATACATGTAGTAGAGACGGTACAGTATTTATACACAAGAAACAAATTCCTTTTTTCTTGTTTCTTAAACTGTGACATGGTGAGGACTTTATTTTCTTCTATTCAGTAGCTTTCTAATTCTTTGCACATTCTTTTGTCCAGTGTTTCCTGGAAAATGTTTCTTTGCACTGAATTTGTAAATGCCACATTTCTATACGCAATAAACAATTTAATATTAAAATTATTAGTCACATCTGTATATATACATGCTCCATGTATGTATAATGTTATTTCTGAATGAGATACATGTGATATATACATGTGTTTGACGCAGAGTGACGGCATTTCATGCGTTCGCTGTAACTGTTGCAGTAACAATATTGCAGCATTTGTATTCGGTGGGGCAACGTATTGTATAATTCCATAGAGACAGATTTACGTCTTTCTGTTTTCCCCTAGTCTTGTATTAATAACTTAGTGCTTTTAATCCTGCCGTTACTGTTTTCGTCATTTCCTGCTGTTTGTTATCTATCACTATAATTTTTAATGTATTTTTTTATCCACAGCATCAACACCTTCTTGTTTTTTTTTTTTGTTTATTTCTCATTTGTGATCATCCTCTTTTACCTAAAACGACACTAACATCAGCACTGACAACATTGTGTCCATACTCTGAGATCTTAAAAGTTCGATATGTTTCCTCGGTTTCTTGGAATAAACAGAATTTTTCATGGATTGGTGCTCTTAGGTTTGTTTTATGTTCTCCTGTTTATTTTTTCTATTTCTACGTCTCCAACAAGGCTAGTGTTCTACCTGAACAAATCTGTAAACATATACATCATAATTATGTATTTCTATACTCTAGAGTGAGCGAGCAAGAAAGAGCAAAACAGGGTGTGGGAATGATCATAGAACCAAGCATCCTGGAAACAAAATATAAATATATATATCGAAAAGAATTACATTTGTCCAAATAAAAGAAAATGAGAAGACTACAACCTATGTCCAAATATATGATCCTTATAATGCACGAGACATGGAGGGAGAATGTGAGGGTTTTTTGACAACTCTCGTGATACATGAAACAACGCAAGTAAAGAGAAAAATGTTATAACGATAGGGGACTTCAGTGCAAGACTGGGAACTAGCAGAGCTGATGTAGCAGTCCACATGGGTGCCTTCGGTGACCAGCAGTGCGTTAGAAATGCGAATGGTAGCAGACCTCTAGAAGTGTTAGCTAGCATGATCTTTTTTTTGTTTTAAATCACAAACACATTCTTTAAACACAGAGAGTCCCAAATATATACCTGGTACAAATGGAATAATTTGACATGCAGAAGTAACACTGACTTCGTACTGCCAAGGCACAATAAGAAAAGGTCAGACATAGATGCAAAAGCAATACCCAACCTGAGTTCAGTACAGACCATAAAGCATAGTAGCAGTCATCATAAAACACAGGAAAAGCCATAATAAGCTCAAGAAGAAAAGTGAAATAATAAAACTAACAAGCTCAGATAATAGAATGTGAAAGAAGAATATGAGAAGAAAATAAGAGAATTGTTCATAAACTTACCAACAGAAACAAAATCAGTGGAAGAGAAATGGGCCTTGTTCAAAGCCAGCATTTTGCGAGCAACAAAGGAAACATGTGGAACTATGACAGAAGGAGGTATAGAAATGAAAATAACAGCATGATGAAATGATGAGGCGAAAGAGGCTGTAAAAGAAAAGAATAATTAATATATAGAAAGGATGAGAAGTAAAGAAGAGCAAAACTATATTGAATATCTTCTTCTTCTTCTTCTTCTTCCGCGTTCGAGGTTGTTGGTCACATCAGATCTTGATCCCTGTTGACATGGCAAAGCTCGCAGTCCTCTCCAGATAGGAGCCCCAAAGCTTTTGCCTCAAGCTTATGTCTTCTCCCCATGTCTCTCGTCTCAGGTCCGCATGGTTTGGGCACTCTTGAAGGATATGTTCTGGAGTCTGGACTCCACTGTCACGTGGACACTCGTCTGTGTGAGATATTTTGAGTCGATGTAGGTTTTATAATACGGGCATGCAATGCGTTCACGTCAAGCGTCTTAGATCTATACATTTCAGTTCGCAGGCGAATATCGAATTGCAAGAAGACACTGTACGCGGGTAATAAAAGAAGCAAAGGCAGGAATACAGTGAAGTATTAAACAACAAACACAAAGAAGCTACGAAAATCTTTTATAAAAAGATCAGTGCAATCAGAAAACGAGTAGAGCACTTCGACCCAACAGAGATTGTGAACGATGATAATGGTGATCAGATATGCGAACCAGAGAGGGTAGTACTGTGATGGAGACAGTACATTGACAAGTTACTCAATGTGCCATCCGAGACAAGCCAAACCCATGATTTTACACAGCTGGCCCCATAGAACTGGAATCAGACATACTACAAGCTGAAATCACAGAACTATCAGAAAGACTCCAATGAACAACGCCCCAGGATGTGATGGAATACCAAATGAGATAATAAAATATGTAATAGAGTTTAGAATATCTTCCCTTTCACAGATTCTATAGCTTGGTATGTGAAAAACAAGAAACACCACAGGACTGGAGAAACGCTGTAATTATTCCAATATGGAAGGAAAAAAAAGGTAGAAAAAGGGACTGCAACCAATATAGAGGCATCTCAGTGCTAAGCCATACTGGGAAAGTGTTCTGCAAGATCCTAGAAAACAGACTGCGACTGATGATTGAACCACAGTTAAATGAAACTCATTTGAGATTTAGAAAAAAAATAGAAGCTGTAAAGATGCCATTGTTTCCCGAAGACAACTAACAGAAAAATCAATTGAACACAATCGGATATTACATACGGCTTACGTAGATCAAGAAAAGAATTTGATAGAGTAGACAGATATAAACTAGGGGAAATCTTGCAGCACTATGAAGTTAGTAAATATCTGATCAACCTATGCAGAAACCTCTAAGAAAACAGTCAGTGGACACTCTGAACCTCATTCATCATAGAATCTGGAGTGAGGCAGGGCTGTGTACTATCTCCCTTACTATTCATAACATTTTCAAGGAAATAACTCTTTAATTCTTCAAAACCTGGTCACCTGTAGTGTCTGTGTTAAGCTTTCGAGCGAAAAGCATTTCTTCTCTAAATGTATCTTCATCCAAATATATAACACAAGCCATTAATACTGCTGTGTTATCTGGTGAACATCAACTTGCAGAGCAACAACTTTTAACTAGGGGACAATCTGCTTTCCAACGTTGTCTGCCACTTCATCGATACGCCTCGACACTGGATTTCTCCCGTGCGCTCTGGTTAAGAATGGGTGCATACGCAAAGGGCCTAGCCACTGTCGACTGCGCCATCGTAGGTGTCTTGGTTTAATCATTCTTAACTGTAATTGTGTTTATTTATCCGTCTGCCGCCGATATTGTTTCCTTCCTATTTATACAGGTATTTAGTTTGTGTATTCTTTTGGGCGTCCTCTTGACCTTGCTTGTCGCTGTATTACGGGCTAATACCGTAGGAGCGTCTTCTTCACTGGTTCTCAAATGCTGACAACACAAAGTTCTTTGTTTCGGATACGGATAAGGATAGGGGAGGATAACGGGTATGTTCTCTGGCGTCACCAAGACAGTATTTGCAATATAGTACACTTAGGTTTTCTGCAGCCGCCCCCCCCCCCCCGCTCAGAGAGTTTCGTAGGTCCTCTTTTTCACGTTTTTCATCTATGGCCCTTTAAATTACCCCGTGACTCCCCAGGTGGAGAAACGCTGGTAACAGGCCAGTGGACGTCAGAGTAGCATAAAACACTATGCATCGTTTTGTTTTAATAAAATAAGTAATTTCTAATACATATTTTGCCCTCTGCAGGTTTTAAAAACAGGTTTCATTTCAAAGTGTGCAACTCCGAGAAAACAGCTTATCTGTCAGTGTCTATGTATCCTTATCTGTCTGTGTATCTGTATCTGTCTATGAATCCTTATCTGTTTTGTACCCTTATCTGTCTATGTACCCTTATCTGTCGGGTCATGACTCCCAGATGTCTTGTATTTTAAAAAGTATTATTATCATTATTTTGTCCCGTCCAGGAATTAAACCCACGATCTCCCAACTGGCACTCAGTGCACCTTAGCCATTCAGCCAAGGAGGACCTGTATTAGATATAATAAACGAAATTATTTTTGTTCTCAATGCTTGTTTCGCATACTCCACAGCCAGTGTGAGGCCTTTTCTGCTGTTTCTGAACGACCTTTCAATGCCCTTCCTCTTGCTTGTCCCTTTATGCCCAGTTGCTTTCATAGGTTGTATGCTGATGTTGCTACGAATTCTCTCGCTCCCACTTCTATAACTATCACTTTTGCCTTGATTCCTACCCCCTGCCTTAGTTGCTTGACCAGATCATTGTACTTCTCACTTTTTAATAAATGCTATTCCTCTATTATGCGCGTGTGTATGTATATATGTTTATGTATATGCATATGTATACGTATGTATATATATGTATGTATATATATATACTCACATAGTAATTGCCCGACCATCTATCTCTCTATTTCTGCTGTCGATCTCTTTATGTGTGTTTACTCGCCCATCTATCTCTCGTAATGTTTTCTTAGACCTCGAAAAAAAAATCGTAGACAAAGCACTTTAGTGAGACGTGAGAGAAAGAAAGATCACAAGAGAATTATCTGGGATTCGAACACGGACTCTGGTAGGACGAGCAGCCGTCTTGCCACGAGAGAACAGCGTACTAGCCAACTTTGCCAACTCTCACCTCTACCCCACCCCCCTTCCACAGAAAAGGTGTTTTATTGATATAGTCTTTAGTAACTGTTCAGTGGACACGAAGGATCGTGACACCTGAAAAGAAACGAGGTCGTGACACAGAAATTCCGTAGCTTAGATTCAGTGTCTCTAGCAGTACAAATTTTAGACAAACATACACACGGTCTCCTGCCATATCTGATGCATACTTAATCAACAACAACAACAACAAACGAACAAATACGTATTACATGAAGTTAGTTTCAGGAACAATTTTTTTATATAAAATAGGAAACACCTTTTTTTTTTTTGGGGGGGGGGAGGGGGTGAGAGTTGACAAAGTTGGCTACGCTGTTCTCTCGTGGCTAGACGACTGCTCTTCCTACCAGAGTCCGTGTTCGAGTCTCAAGTAATTCTCTTGTGATTTTTCTTTCTCTCACGTCTCAATAAAGTGCTTTGTCTACGATTTTTTCGAAGTCTAATCCTACAAAACTGTGTTCTCTTACTTTGCCGTACCAAAGCCTCACTGTTTCCTATTTTATAAAACAAAATGTTTCCGTAATGTTTTCTTGTTAATCTGTATCACTGCTTGCCTATCTATCTCTATGTATGTTTGCCTACTGGAGTTCTTTCTGTCTGTCTGACTGTCTGTCTGTCTGTCTATATATGTTTGTAAATCTGCATGCCCATCTATCTCTATGAATCTGCCTTCTCATAGGTATATTTGTTTTAAATTTTCATTTTCCTCTCTGTTTCCTCTTGCTTCTCTGTTTGTCTGAGCAGTGTATCTTCTGGACTTTCCTCGATGTTCAGTGCACTTATCTTGCATTTTTCGGCTGGTTATTTACAGTTTTAGCCATACTTTATGTGTTTAATTGCTTCACAATAGCAAACTTTCTTGAATGACTTCCTTCTGAACGATAAACCATAAAATGGCTCATATGAAATGAAATATTGATTCATAGTAGCCTCTTCAACTGTAGCTGGCGTGTGACGTGGGACAGGAGAACGAACCTAATGAGCTTTCGAGATATCTTGCTTGACCAGTTTCAGCACAACTTACATTCGGGCTATCCAGCCAGGTGGTCGGTCCTCGCATTACCGTGTAGTCCTGCATTTCCAGGACAGTCGATCTATGTGAGACCTGCAACTTGTGTGAGAGAAGTTTGGCCCACTCTCCGTGAAGCATGCCTTTGTCAATCTCACGATGCACGTTTTCGTGAGTCTGTCACTATGACAGTTCCGTGACATCTGCTGTTCAACCAGTTAGATGGTTGCAGCAATGGCGGCTTCGACTTCCATCCTCAAACTGCAGGTTTTAATGTTACATGCACCAACTCGTTCTTCTGCTTTCTTTCCAGCTCTCTATCAAATCCAAGAATAGTTTAAAACGAGGCCATGAGAGCAGTCTTGGGATGCACCATAGACACACCGACTGTGACTATGAGGTAGTTTCAGAGGCTACCCAGTATCAGAGAACGTTACAGGCATGGGCAAGTGAAGGTTTACATCCGCGTACCCAAGAAGACAAGACATCTCTTCATTTCAGCCTTCTCACATCTTACATCCTTCCCGTGCCGTTAAACGTCACAAAGGGCCCGCATGGTAGTTCGTCAGGATGTCCTGTCTTCGGCGAGTTTTTCAATCTCATTTAGGGATGTAATGCCCACTGAACTGGCTTCTCTTAACAATGTCCTCTTTAGAGTTTTACGTGGTCAACCCATTTTTCTTCGGCCTGTTGTGTTCCACTTGATAGCTTGTTTGGGGATTTTCTGATTGAGTCTTTTCATCACATAACCGACATATGTTAACCTTCTTTTTCTGATCAACCATGAAACAGGTTGTTGTTTGCTCATCTGTCTTATCTCTGCGTTGTTCTTAGATTCATTCCACTTTATACCGAGTATTTTCCTAAGGCATTTGTTTTCGAAACAGTATAATTTCTTGTCTATTTCTTTAGTTGTTTTCTTTCGCATGCATAAATGAGGGTGGATATTACATTTGAATTGAATAATCTTAATTTGAGCCTTGCATATAGACAAAAGGGAAGAACAAACGTGGGATATCTTAGATGCAAATTTTTATAAATAGGAAACAGCGAGGCTTTCGCACAGTGAAGTAATAGAAGAACAGAATTGCATGGTTAGACCTCGACATAAAGCACTTTTAGACATGAGAGAAAAAAATGACAAGAGAATTACCCGGAACTTGAACCAGGAATTCTAGTAGGACGAGAAACTGTGTAGTCGCTGTCTAATCTCTCGTGGCTAAACGGTTGTTGTTATACCGGAGTCCGAGGTTCAAGTCCCAGGTAATTCTGTTGTCATTTTTTTTCGACGTCTAACCTTAGAATTCTGATGTCTTGGATGGCGCAGACAGAAGAAACCCTACAAGTAACGTGTGACGCGGACGTCATTTCGATGGAAAATGGTGACTCCCTGACTAGCGAGAACTCACCAAAGTCGTCATTCAGCAGAGCAAAGAATATGGCATATTGGCTTTTGATGAAACTGTTCTCCTGGTACATAAAATCATGCAGGTCATTCTCAGGCACAGGACTAGGCCATCTTTACCGACGGCTCTGTTACCAGGGGATGTCGTAGAGGTCGGGGGTTTGTCGCTCAGTGGAAAGATGTGCAGACAACGCGGGAAGAGAACTTAGAAGAAACAACTGGAGAGAGAGGGAGGAGTGAATTGAGAGAACGAGAGAAAGGGGCCAATGAACAAAGTAACGAATGAAGTGCATTTTCAATGTTTTAACAAAACTGCACCTGCAAGGCACATGGGATATTCTGTACTTTATGAAAAAACATTCCCTCTGTTCCAAACATTCTACACCAGTTAGTACAAATATGATATTAATTATAACAAAGATAATTAGACAGAAATAATGAAAATGAAATAATAAAACGTTTACTTTCCAACTAGATCAGAGAAAAATAGAGACAGACAGTATCTGAAGAAATGACTTTGATGAGCTAGGAAGAGAGAGAGAGAGAGACTCAAAACAACACTTCAGTGACGATTTCAGAATCTGATTGAAGTGTCTTACACAAATTCAAGCGCTTCCTATACTTGATAAATGTTTCTTGAAGTGTCTCTCTGTACTTGGAGCTCATGGTGTAGTAGACGAATATATTCACGCTGGAGTTGGTTGTCTGAAAAATGAACGGAAACGACCACGTGACCCAAAACAGATTGTCGTACTTTTCTCCCATATCAAATTCTGATACTAAAGCCATGACTGTGAATAAAAACATACCAGGAGTGAAACACATGATCAGTATCAAAGCAATCATGATGACCATTGTAATCAGTTTCTTATCTCGGTTAGAGATGTCCACTTGTCTTGAGTTTGAGATAGAAGATGAACGCCATTTCTTTTGTCTTTTTAGGTTGACAAGCAAAGCTCCGGTAAAACCAACTAACAAAATGAATGAACTAGCCTGCATTATTGCCTGTAAGAAATAGCTGGCATTTTCTACGTGATCCCAGTTTTCTTTTCTTTTAATACCTAACAAAGACCTGTTTTTTTCCGGAAAGAATTTCCAGTCCATGTAGGTTGTAAGGTAGGAAGGAATGGCAGTCATGAGCTGACTTACAAAAATTGAAAAGACAGCAAAAACTGTCTTTGCCTTCGTTATTACATTTTTAATTTTTAGAGGTATGGCTACACAGAGAAATCTTTCTACAGTGATAAAAACTGTAATGATACAAGTTATCCGGGCAAACAAACAATGAGGCCATGCTGCTGTTAGGTAAAGAATCTCAGAGAATGCCACGGGTGATTTCGAATTGTTGAGCAGGGGATTGGCGCATATACCGAACCAGATTACCATCATCAGTGTGCACATATCCGATATGGCGATACCAGACAAGCTGATATTCATTGTGTTAGTGTAGCCTTGCTTTGAGAATACAAGTAAGTTTACGACATTTGAAGCTATGCCAAAGCTTGCGACACTGCCGCAAATAACAATATAATTAATTACTATAACCATATCTCGTGTTTCTTTGTCAATAAGTTCATCAACTTCCATTTTTCCATTCTCAATTCTAAGTGATGCTCTAATATTATTATTATTATTTCTGAATGTTAAAGTTCCTGTCGTCAAAATGTCATTCATTTTGAAATAGAAACATGCTTGATCACAAAGTATATCTGAATCTATAACCTTCTGCCAGACTTCTTTAATTCTCCATGAGCTGCCACTTTATGAGATAATTTAACAACTAAGGCAGTGTCACGCTTAAAAGAACTTCACGATTCTCTGTTGATGTACACAGGAAAATACCTCACTGAGAATAAATGAAAATACTTGACAACAGTTGTCCAAACTTTAGTTAACAAACGCCGGCATTCAAGTCCAAACACACCATCGTTTAATAACGGAACCAAGTGATGATGAAGTTCATTGTAATGGCTGATGTGGTGACGACAAAAAGGAAACCACCTGACAGGAAATACATTAGCCAGCTGGATTCACCAGATTTGTAGAAAATGTCTAGAGACATGGTTGCCTCTTCCTCTCTCAGGCAACAGACAACGATTCTACGAAAACAGTACTCCATCCTCGAACGCTAGACGAAGAACTAGACTGAGTCTAAACAATAACTGTTTTCGCACCTCTACATACCACGCTCATTTCTCCAAACAAATCCCTTGTAACACACTATCTGCACCCCAAAAATTCAGTGAAAATCGTCCCGTTACTTCGAGTGCATAAATAAACAATCAGGGGCGTTAAATTTACATGACTCTTGCAGGGTTGCACACCCTGACAAACATGTTCTGTTGCGAACTCCAGTATTTTAGTTCATTGTTTTGGAAATAATTGTTCGGAAAAGTTAGCCTTGTCTCTCTAGATGGCTTGCTCTCATTTTAAACAGTGTACAAATATATATTTATATTTTATGAGCATACAATTTTTATATTTTTAGAACTCCTGTTGATTGATGTACTATAGAAATTGGCAAAAAACGCTGTAGTATCTTGTTTCTTTTCACCTGAGGCGGCAATATGTGAATTGCAAAAATTAATTTAAAAATCTTCACCTATTGCACATGAAATACTCTTCGCACAGAATGTGAACCTCAACCTGAATTTCCCTCTCAAAGATATTTAACAGACTCAGTAGGAAAGCAATGTGTAAGGTCTTTAATTTAAAGAATGGAAATGATCACAGTTCAGATCTGTTGCCTCTAACTTTCGCAGCGCCGTTAGAAAAAAAACATATCTGTAAGTGAATTAATAAATACAATTAGAAATACAATAATTTCGTACAATTATGTTTCTATTTCCCTAAGATATACAGGTCTTAATGAAACGGAAACATAATTGTACGAAAATGAAACATTTTAAGACAAGAACAAATGCTTATGAAGAGTGCACGGGATCAATAACGATAATTTCAAGTTCTCTTTTTGCAAAGCATTTAATTAGAAAAAAAAAGATTACTGTTAAATATAATAGACGCTTTTCTTTCTGAAAAGTCACCTCGCTAAATTTTAGACTTTGTGACAAGGCCTATTTAAAATGTCAGACAAGAATATGCTTTAAGGGTCGAGTATTCTGTCATTACGATGGGAAAAAAACCTGAAATGCATAAATGTTTAACGGCGAAGGGACATTAACAGCGGGAATTATTCAGAAGAATTGATTAATATTTAAATATATGAGACACGAAGTAACTGTAAGTTTTTAAAGTAATCTATAGTCTGCGTAAGTTCCATCGTGCCATATTATGAAATTATGCTATATTTCTTTCATTTTATCTGGTGCAGCTAAACATTGTATAATAACTTAGTTTATGGAAATGAAAGTATGTGATTATCAAGAATTCGACATAAATGTTACGACTGTAAATTACAGATGTGAAAGGGAAAAATGACAGAAAACTACCACGGAAAAAAAGCAGTATTCTGAATGAAAAAAAAAATGCATCTTGGCATAAAAGCTTGGGGAGGTTGATGTGAGTATGTCAAATGTCTAGACCGACTAGGATTCAGATCTCGTGATGTCTTTAGTTTTTCTGTTCGCGACTCCTATCTTTTATTTGTTACTGATTACAACTGCCTGATATCCAATAACCAAGGGTGTAGATCTTTTAACTTTGGGATGAACATTTTTCACTGCTGGGGGTTGAGAAGACGGCCCTGAAGCTGTCGTCGAACTTTTGCAGAAGGTCATATTTCTGAGTAGCTTCTCTCTTGATTGATTCTACCAGTATTAGCTTTGTATAATCGACCAGACAAAACAAAAATAGTTTCTGTGACACCAGGTATGGTCTTCAGGCGTCTTTGGAACTTCAGTTTGTGTGCCTTTCTCTTCTCCTTCAACAAAGTTCAAAGTTCAGACTCCTGCTTCACTGCATTCGAGACAACCCCATATATACTCCGACGCATGCCGCAGCATCAACCCAAGAGTGCATTTGCTAATAGTTCCTCTCAAATGTTGGTTGTTTACGGTGCGTTTTCCATCACACAGTTCGAATTTCCTGCCAGCACCTTTGATTTGTCTTAGCTCCAGCAGTCCCCTCACAGCTACATTGTTCGTCCATTCCTGCTCTTCATCATCCTTGAACAAAGCTGCACTGTCAGACAGAGTAGTTCTCCACATGATTTCCGTCTGTTGTCACGGATCCCTAGAATTCAAAAATAAGTTTTAAATTTACTATCACGACTTTTTTGTTGTTTGAATCAGTTAAATTTGCGAAAGCTACGTTAATCTTTGCAGTTTAAATGTCAGAAACTAGCGACATTCTAGAACTCCGTCCACTCTCTTCACTAGACTCTGAAAGCTGAAATTTCATTAAATTAATGCGAGATTAATGATCGTATCTTTAAATGGATAGCAAACACCTAATTTCCGGCTCCATCACTTTAGCAGTCAGATCATGCAAGTGCTACAGTTTTTCCTGCAACCGGTACAGACAGACAGTATTTACAGGAAATAAATTTCCCGGGTTTTTTTTTTTCAATTGTTTTAAAAACTGTGACACAGTGAGGAATTTTATTTCATTCTGTTCAGTAATTTTTTATTCGTAAAACATTCTCTCGCCTACTGTTTCCTGGAAAGTGTTTCTTGGCATTGAACTTCATTATCATAAATATTAATTCTAATCGCCAGCTCTCCTTTCCGTCCACAAACGTACCTAAATCCTAAAGGTGATGGCCATTGAGCTAATGAATGTATTCAAAGTAAAATGCTAGAGAAAATATGTAGTGGAGCCTAAACTATGGATCTGAGAATTTCTATTCATCACAGGAAGAATTTTCACTTTGTTTACGTGCAAGCAATAGTCAATGATACTCCAATATATGAAAATAGTTCATTTTCGTAGTGAAAGATAAAACTATTTTACGTCTGTGGATAATTAAATTTAACTGCCTAAATCAGTTTCCTCTTACGATGCTGATGAATAATGACATTTCAGGGGTATAAACAAACTGTTAACATTTCTTTTAAGTTAAGTTTATACTGTACTTACTTTTTGATCGTCATGTAGCGAAAAAACCACCCGCCTATAATTTGCCATGCCTTTACTTGACATTTGTACGTCTTGCGTTAAATGCTGATATTTATTCGACTTGCAGTAATTACTAATATTCCTACGGCTTGCAGTAAATACTTCACTGACACTTAGGCGCTTACACAACTGGCTGCAAATATTCCAGCATGCTACAGTGAATACCAAATTCATGCAACAACGGAGTGCCACATTTCTGTACGCAATGAATAATTTAAAATTAAAATAAGTGTTTATATGTATATATTTCATGCAAAATAATGCCATTTTTGAATTTTTGCAATGCATAATATATAGTCTGTATGCATGTGTTATGGTCTGGGTCATCATCATTGCATTCGGGACATACCCATAGGTGCTCATCCACCTCAACATAATCAGCCTCGTGCGGCTGATAATGCCTGTCCTATGTTGGTTGACAAGTTCCCTCGCACGCCCAGTATACCTCTCATTCCTGGCTGTGCCAGTCTGTACCGTCAGCTCTCTCAGTCCAAGCAGCTACACGGATTTGCCGCTCTCTGGGTCCTCCAATATACCCTTCTATCTGAACGCGTTTATAATATCAGCTCGATCCAGTGGTTGTCCATCTGCAGTGATAGCAGAGCCTGCCAGCCTATCAGCTCTCTCATCTCCCTGGAATCCTGCGTGCCGAGGGAAATAGAGGGAGGTGACTCTGTGAATCCTTGATTTTCGCAGTGACTCACCCTCGTGCCTGCGTACAGAACCTGCCTCGACCTTCCAGATCATGCTCGTTGAATTATTCAGTATTCAGACACCGGCGCAGTCACGTGACTTCAGCCACTCGAATGGTTGCATCACCGGCATCACCCCCATCGTCATGTTGCTTGTGGTCGTAGCGAAGGCACCAGTGGCTTCCTGGATTTCTTTGCCCACTGAGAGCGCTATGAATGCTCGTGCACTTCTTTTATGTTGTACAACAGACCCACCTGTGTAAATAGCAACATCTTCCTCACAGGTGTTCTCAGTGATGAGGTTTTGACCTCTGCATTCGCAGCAAGTGGATTCTGCTCCCTGCTCATGTTGTCAAACCTGACAATGAAAGAGAATGTGCCCCTCTACGCTGGAGACACAATTACCCATTCCTGGCCGGGATAGATGTTAAGTTCACAGACTTGCTCCATAACATCTTTTGCATGACCAGGCTGCATCAGAAGCAATCTTCTGGTTGGTGGAGCAGGACGACTTGTAAGTCTCCTGAAGTATGTTACGGAGAACGGAGAGACATTTCTCCCACAGGAAGTAGGTGCAGCGTGTGCTGGGTTCTCAATTATCCAGTTTGACGTCTACTGCCCAGATCATGTGGGAGTCAAAGGCAACGAGAGATCTGACAAGTTGACAGGCATCAATTCAGGGCACCCTAAAAATGGACAAGGGGAGATTTCAAGAGTCCCCATTGAATAGACTGCTTATGGAGGACGATATCGGGCTGAATGACAACAATCATACCAGGAGGACGATCAGACTAGCGGAGGAGAGGGGGAAGTGGATGTTTTTTTCTGAATGAAGTGGTTTAGCGTATTATCCACAACAAGTGTGTGACTGGCTGCTCCATCAACAGGCGCACGCTAGAGTGGGTGTTGAAACGAAAGGAGTGGTAATGCCCGAAGTGCGTCGACCGCACTCTCTGATTACAGATGACAGTTCTGTACGACCCACCCATGATTTGTCCATTTCACTGATGCATTTTTTAATGGTTGACAAGGACGTTGGAAGCATCACAGCCAGAGGAAATATGATCATGTTCGCTCTGCAGTGCGTTGGCAGTCTCCTGCCTGTCTCTTCTCTGTCCATGCACTGGAATATCATCAGCAAATAACAATGTCTTCCCCTCCAAACAAATTGTTGTTCAGTTGTTTGTGTCACTGTGTACACATTGAATAAGACTGGTGATAACGGAGAGTCTTGCGGCAAACCTGGACGTAGTGCTATCGGTTCTGAAGACTAACTACCACATCTGAGAACCATCTTTCTCTGGAACAGGGCTTCAGTTGTTTATCTGACGAGGAGAGGGTGTACCTTTAGTCTAAGAAGTATGTGAATTAGGTAGTTATACTCTGCTGTACGCATCTTCTAAGTCTACTGCAGCTGGACATACCTCTGCTCGGGCCTGAAATCCTTGGAAGACGTCGTGAGCAAAGACTGCAGCATCGAGCCATGTCTCTTTGCTACCCGTATACCTTCTAAGTGTGGGCTGGAACGTGTGATGTTATTCCAAGTCACTAGCAAGTTTATGTGCAACAATTTTCTCCAGTAGCTTACCTGCAGCGTTCTGCATCGTGATGTTTCTGTAGGCAATGATCGGGGAATGGTTACTGTTTGGCTTCAGCAGCGGTAGCAGGTAGCTATGTAGCCATTCCTCTTTGATCTGGCCGCCCTGAATGCTGGCATTGAGCTCTTTCACCAGGTCCACCACGTCGTCGTTCGCCGACAGGTCACCATGTCCTCATATCGGATGCAATCAGGGCCTGAGGCGATGTTGCACGATCTTTTGATCGTCGCACAAATGGTTTATTATGTCATGGTTTGTTCCCCGCCCAGCACCATCTCATCGCATAGCTCTGAGATGATCATTTTAACCCTCAGTTTGCAGTTTCGCCCTTTTGGTCGGTCTGCTCTAAGTAGCGTGAAAGGAGGGCCCTTCAGATTTGTCTCATGTTTGATCTGTATTCTGAAAGTCTAGTATGACTCTGTAATGTGCTGTGCTGCTCATGGTCCGATGAATGCGCCAGAAGGTTGTAAGGGATCTTTCAGAACACACTTTTTTTTTGTCAGAGTTCGTCTCATTTTGCAGTCTTAGCCTGCTTTGCATATGACTTTAAAAGCATCGCCTTTTCAACTACCTCACTTTTCAGGGCTTTCAAGAGTTCCAGAACTATTTTTCAGTCTTGCTGACTTTCTGTCATGCTTTGGCAGCCTGTCTCGTGTCAACTCACGCTGTCTCATATACATATATATATATATATATATATATATATATATATATATATAAGAAATAATCAACCTATGCAGAAACCTATAAAAAACAGTCAGTGTACAGTTAAAACAACAAAAGCAGGACACTCTGAACCTCATTCATCATAGAATCTGGAGTGAGGCAGGGCTGTGTACTATCTCCCTTACTATTCATAACATTTTCAAGGAAATAACTCTTTAACTCTTCAAAGCTTGGTTCACCTGTAGTGTCTGTGTTAAGCTTTTGAGCGAAAAGCATTTCTTCTCTAAATGTATCTCCATCCAAATATCTAACATAAGCCATTAATACTGCTGTGTTATCTGGTGAACATCAACTTGCAGAGCAAACACTTTTAACTAGGGGACAATCTGCTTTCCGACGTCGTCCGCCACTTCATCGATACGCCTCGACGCTGGATTCCTCCTGTGCGCTCTGGTTAAGAATGGGTGCATAACCAAAGGGCCTAGCCACTGTCGACTGCGCCATCGTAGGTGTCTTGGTTTAATCATTCCTGTAATTGTGCTTATTTATCCGCCTATCAGCCGATATTGTTTCCTTCCTGTTTATACAGGTATTTAGTTTGTGTATTCTTTTGGACGTCCTCTTGGCTTGCTTGTCGCTGTATTACGGGCTAATACCGTAGGAGCTTCTTCTTCACTGGTTCTCAAATGCTGACAACGCAAGGTTCTTTGTTTCGGATACGAATAAGGATAGGGGTGGATAACGAGTATGTTCTCTGGCGTCACCAAGACAGTATTTGCATTATAGTACACTTAGGTTTTCTCCAGCGCCCCCCCCCCCCCCCGCTCAGAGAGTTTCGTAGGTCCTCTTTTTCAAGTTTTTCACCTATGGCCCTTTAAATTACCCCGTGGCTCTGCAGGTGGAGAAACGCTGGTAACAAGCCACGTGCACGTCAGAGTAGCATAAAACACTATGCATCGTTTTGTTTGAATAAAATAACTAATTTCTAATATATATTTTGCCATCTACAGGTTTTAAAAGCAGGTTTCATTTCATAGTGTGCAACTCCGAGAAAACAGCTTATCTGTCAGTGTCTATGTATCCTTATCTGTCTGTGTATCCTTATCTGTCTATGTACCCTTATCTGTAGGGTCATGTCTCCCAGAGGTCTTGTATTTTACAAAGTATTATTATCATTATTTTTTCCGTCCCGGAATTAAACCCACGATCTTCCAACTGGCACTTAATGCACCTTAGCCATTCAGCCAAGGAGGACCTGTATTAGATATAATAAACGAAATTATTTAAGTTCTCAATGCTTGTTTCGCATACTCCACAGCCAGCGTGAGGGTTTTTCCGCTGTTTCTGAACGACTTTTCAATGCCCTGGCTCTTGCTTGTCCCTTTATGCCCAGTTGCTTTCATAGGTTGTAAGCTGATGTTTCTACGAATCCCCTCGCTCCCACTTCTACAGCATCACTTTTGCCTTGATTCGTGCCCCCTGCCTTAGTTGCTTGACCAGATCATTGTACTTCTCACTCGTTAATAAATGCTATTCCTCTATTATGCGCGTGTGTACGTATATATGTTTATGTATATGCATATGTATATGTATGTATATATATGTATGTATATATGTATGTATATATGTATGTATATATATGTATGTATATATGTACACTCAGGTAGTATTTGCCCGACCATCTATCTCTCTATTCCTGTCGTCGATCTCTTTCTGTGTGTTTACTCCCCCATCTATCTCTCGAAATGTTTTCTTAGACCCCGAAAAAAATTTTACTTTAATGAGACTTGAGAGAAAGAAAAATCACAAGAGAATTACCCGGTATTCGAACACGGACTTTGTTAGGACGAGCAGCCGTGTAGTCACGAGAGAACAGCGTACTAGCCAACTTTGCCAACTCTCACCCCACATCCCCAAAAGAAAGGTGGTTCATTGATATAGTCTTTAGTAACTGTTCAGTGGAGACGAGGGACCGTGACATCCGGAAAGAAACGAGGTCGTGACACAGTAATTCCGTTCCTTAAACTCAGTCTCTATAGCAGGTACCAACTTTTTAAACAAACATACACACAGTCTCCTGCCATGTCTGGTGCATACTTGAACAACAACAACAACAAACGAACAAATACTTATTACATGAAGTTGGTTTCAGATATAGTTTCAGGAACAATTTTTATATAAATAGGCAACACATTTTTCTTTTCGTTTTTCTTTTTTTTGGAGGGGGGGGGGGGGTGAGAGTTGGCAAAGTTGGATAGTACGCTGTTCTCTCATAGCTAGACGTCTGCTCGTCCTACCAGAGTCCGTGTTCGAATCCCAGGTAATTCTCTTCTGATTTTTCTTTCTCTCACGTCTCACTAAAGTGCTTTGTCTACGGTTTTTTCGAGGTCTGATCCTACAAAACTGTGTTCTCTTACTTTGCCGTACTAAAGCCTCATTATTTTCTATTTTATATAAAAAATTGTTCTCGTAATGTTTTCTTGTTCATCTGTCTCACTGCTTGCCTATCTATCTCTATGTATGTTTTCCTACAGGAGTTCTTTCTGTCTGTCTGATTGTCTGTATGTCTGTCTATGTTTGTAAATTTGCATGCCAATCTATCTCTCTGAATCTGCCTTCTCATAGGTTTATTTGTAATAACTTTTCATTTTGCTCTCTGTTTCCTCATGCTTCTCTGTTTGTCTGAGCAGTGTATCTTCTGGACTTTCCTCGATGTTACTTACCTTGCTTTTTCGGCTAGTTATTTACATTTATAGCCATACTTTATGTGTTTAATTGCTTCACAATAGCAAGCGTTCTTGAGTGACTTCCGTCTGAACGATAAACCATGAAATGGATCATATGAAATGAAATATTGATTCATAGTAGCCTGTTCAAATGTAGCTGGAGTGTGACGTGGGATAGGAGAACGAAGCTGATGTGCTCAGACGTTGTAAGAATCCAGGTTGCTTTCTTTAGAGAGTTTTTGTTTTTTTCGTTTTTTTAAATAATTGACACATGCGTATAACCTTAGTTTCGTGGCAATGTAGCCTACTGTTTAGTTATCTGGAAAAGTCTGTAGAAAGTAAAAAATTGATTAAATTTTAACGCACTAGTCATTGCCCATTGATTCAAAAGACAGCACTTGATTTCTATTGTACGTGTATGAATGGACATGCTTTTTCTAATTTTTGTAGAACAAACTGTTACCTTTTCAGAACACCGTCATATACAGTTTACAGAAACATGAAAGTGACTGCTTTTTCCTCATGAAAGGGTACAAAGTGTAACATATTTTCTGTAGATCCTTTTATCGCAGATTAAAAGTAAAATTAGCACACGTAAGTCTTTTTCTTCTTCTTCGTTCGCAAGCACACGTAAGTGATAAGAGCATAACATCTAACATTCTTCCTTTCTGTCAAAGTAAGGAGCTTATCCTTCACTCGCTTTGTTTCACTCAAGTTCTTTGATTCTGCGAATATAAGGAATAGTCTCCCGTTCCAACTCTTCCTCCTAGCGTAGTATGTCCATTAGAGGTTTCGAGATATCTTGCTTGACCAGTTTCAGCACAACTTACATTCGGCCTATCCAGCCAGGCGGTCGGTCCTCGCATTACCGTGTAGTCCTGCATGTCCAGGAAAGTCGAACTATGTGAGACCTGCAACTTGTGTGAGAGAAGTTTGGCCTACTCTCCGTGAAGCATGCCTTTGTCAATCTCACGATGCACGCTTTCGTAAATCTGTCACTATGACAGCTCCGTGAAATCTACTGTTCAATCAGTCAAATGGTTGCAGCAATGGCGGCTTCGACTTCCATCCTCAGACTGCAGGTTTTTAATGTTACATGCACCAACTCGTTCTTCTGCTTTCTTTCCAGCACTCTTTCCAATCCAGGAATAGTTTAAAACGAGGCCAAGAGAGCAGTCGTAGGATGCACCATAGACACACCGACTATGACCAGGCTACCCAGTATCAGAGAACGTTACAGGCATGGGCAAGTGAAGGTTTACATCCGCGTTGCCAAGAAGACAAGACATCTCTTCATTTCAGCCTTCTTACAACTTACATCCTCCCCATGCCTTTAAACGTCACATACAAGTAATGGTAGTTCCCTACGAGCATGGTAGTTCGTCAAGATGTCCTGTCTTCGGCGAGTTTTTCAATCTCATCAAGGGATGTTATGCCCACTGAACTGGCTTCTCTTAGCAATGTCCTCTTTAGAGTTTCACGTGGTCGACATCTTTTTCTTCGGCCTGTTGTGTTCCACTTGATAGCTTGGTTGGGGATTCTCTGGTTGTTTCTTCTCATCACATGACCGACATATGTTCATCTTCTTTTTCTGATCAACCATGAAATAGGTAATCAAAGCCCTATACGGGGGTTTTCAGTGCAAAGTTATCTGTGGAGAACATACCTCCAGCAGCTTTAGGGTACAAACAGGAGTGAAACATGGATGTGTACTATCACCAACATTATTTATCTTGGCAGTAGACTGGTTAATGAAGGAGGCAACATCAGACAAACGCAGAAGATTACAATGGACCCTTGACACAGTGCTGGAGGACTTTGACTTTGCGGACGACATTTATCTATTATCAAGCAGTCACAAAGATATGCAAGATAAAATAAACAAGCTAACTCAGAATGCAAACAACATAGGACTAAAGATCAACGTAGAAAAGACAAAGTTAATGAAGCAAAATGTGAACAATAGAAATGTACTCAGAGTAGATAACAAGTTAATGGAGGAGGTCAACGAATTTGTATACCTTGGCAGCAGAGTAGTAGAAAATGGAGACAGCACAGAGGACATCAACAGCAGACTTACTAGAGCAAACCAGGCTTTTGCAGTGCTGCAGAATATATGGAAATAAAAAAAACTAAGCATAAATATGAAAATCAGGATATTTAAGAGTAATGTTCTAAGTGTACTACTCTATGGAAGTGAATGCTGGAAAATCACCAAAACCATAGAAAACAAGTTGAATTCTTTCCAGACTAAATGTTTACGAAGAATTAAAAAAATATTTTGGCCAAACACCATAAGAAATAACATTTTATTAGCAGAAATGCAGATGAAACCACTGACAACAATTATTGAGGAAAGACGCTAGCGATGGTTGGGACATGTGCTCCGAATGACTGACAACTCACTACCAAAAATAGCACTAAGATGGACACCACAAAGGAGCAGAAGTAAGGGTAGACCAAAAGAGACATGGAGAAGAACAACAGAAAGGATGTTGAGCAATAGAGGGCTTACCTGGGCAAGAGCAGAAAAAAAGGCGAAAGACAGGCATTTGTGGAAAACCCTTGCGGAAGCCCCATGTGCCCTGGGCACTTAAGGTTCAGAGAGAGAGAGACAGATTTTCCTTACGCATTTGGTTTCGAAATAGTATAATGTCTTGTCTATTTCTTTAGTTGTTTTCCAGCTTTCACATGCAAAAATGAGGGTGGATATTACATTTGAATTGAATAATCTTACTTACAGCCTTGCATATAGACAAAAGAGAAGAATAAACGTGGGATATCTTGGATGCAAATTTTTGTAAATAGAAACATTGAATTAATAGAATACAGAATTGCATGGTTCGACCTCGAAAAAATCAGACACAAAGCACTTTTAGACATGAGGGAAAAAATGACAAGAAAGTTACCCGGAACTTGAGCGACGATATCTATTAGGACGAGAAACTGTGTAGTCGCTGTCTAATCTCTCGTGGCTAGACGGTTGTTGTTATACCGGAGTCCGCGGTCCAAGTCCCAGGTAATTCTGTTGTAATTATTTTTCGACATCTAACCTTAGAATTCTGATGTCTTGGATGGCGCAGGCAGAAGAAACCCTACAAGTAACGGATGACGTGGGCGCCATTTCGATGGAAAATGGTGACTGCCTGATAAGCGAGAACTCACCAAAGTCGTCATTGAGCAGGGCAGAAAATGTGGCATATTGGCTTTTGATGAAACTGGTCTCCTGGTACATGAAATCATTCAGGTCACTCTCAGCCACAGGACTAGGCCATCTTTACCGGAGGCTCCGTTACCAGACGATGTCGTAGAGGTCGGGGCTTTGTCGCTCAGTGGAATGATGTGCAGACAATGCGGGAAGAGAACTTAGAAGACAACTGGAGAGAGAGGGAGGAGTGAATTGAGAGAACGAGAGAAAGAGGGCAATGAACAAAGTAACGAATGAAGTACATTTTCAATGTTTTAACAAAATTGCACCTGCGGGGCACGTGCGATATTCTGTACTTTATGAAAAAAAAATTCTCTCTCTTCCAAACATTCTACACCAGTTAGTATAAATATGATATTAATTATAACAAAGAAAATTAAACTGAAATAATGAAAATGAAATAATAAAACGTTTATTGGAGCTCATGCTGTAGTAGACGAATATATTCACACTGGAGTTGGTTGTCTGAAAAATGAACGGAAACGACCACGTGAACCAAAACAGGTTGTCGTACTTTTCTCCCAACTCAAATTCTGGTACTAAAGCCATGGCTGTGAATAAAAACATACCTGGGGTGAAGCATATGATCAGTATCAAAGCAATCATGATGACCATTGTAACCAGTTTCTTGTCTCGGTTAGAGATGTCCACTTGTCTTAAGTTTGATATAGAAGACGAACGCCATTTCTTTTGTCCTTGTAGATTGATCAGCAAAGCTCCGGTAAAACCAACCAACAAAATAAATGAACCAGCCTGCATTACTGCCTGTAAGAAATAGCTGGCATTTTCTACGTGATCCCAGTTTTCTTTCCTTTTAATACCTAACAAAGACCTGTTTTTTTCCGGAAAGAATTTCCAGTCCATGTAGGTTGTAAGATAGGAAGGAATTGCAGACATGAGCTGACCTACAAAAATTGAAAAGACAGCAACAACTGTCTTGGTCTTGGTTATTACATTTTTAATTTTTAGAGGTATGGCTACACACAGAAATCTTTCTACAGTTATAAAAACTGTAATGATACAAGTTATCCGAGCAAACAAACAATGAGGCCATGCTGCTGTTAGGTAAAGAATCTCAGAGAATGCCACGGGTGTATCCGAATTGTTGAGCAGAGGATTGGCGCATATACCGAACCAGGCTATCGTAATAAGTGTGCACATATCCGATATGGCGATACCGGACAAGCTTATATTCATTGTGTTAGTGTAGCCTTGCTTTGAGAATACAAGTAAGTTTACGACATTTGAAGCTATGCCAAAACTTGCGACACTGCCGCAAATAACAATATAATTAATTACTATAACCATATCTCGTGTTTCTTTGTCAATAAGTTCATCAAATTCCATTTTTGCCTTCTCTGTTCTAAGTGATGCTCTATTATTATTATTATTTCTGAATGTTAAAGTTCCTGTCGTCAAAATGACATTCACTTTGAAATAGAAACATGCATGATCACAAAGTATGTCTGAATCTATAACCTTCTGCCAGACTTCTTTAATTCTCCATGAGCTGCCACTTTATGAGATAATTTAACAACTAAGGCAGTGTCACGCTTAAAAGAACCTACGATTCTCTGTTGATGTACACAGGAAAATATCTCACTGAGAATAAATGAAAACACTTGACAACAGGTGTCCAAACTTTAGTTAACAAACGCCGGCATTCAAGTCCAAACACACCATCGTTTAATAACGGAACCAAGTGATGAAGAAGTTCATTGTAATGGCTGATGTGGTGACCACAAAAAGGAAACCACCTGACAGGAAATACATTAGCAAGCTGGATTCACCAGATTTGTAGAAAATGTCTAGAGACATGGTTGCCTCTTCCTCTCTCAGGCAACAGACAACGATTCTACGAAAACAGTACTCCATCCTCGAACGCTAGACGAAGAACTAGACTGAGTCTAAACAATCACCGTTTTCGCACCTCTACATACCACGCTCATTTCTCCAAACAAATCCCTTGTAACACACTATCTGCACCCCAAAAATTCAGTGAAAATCGTCCCGTTACTTCGAGTGCATAAATAAACAATCAGGGGCGTTAAATTGACATGACTCTTGCAGGGTTGCACACCCTGACAAACATGTTCTGTTGCAAACTGCAGTATTTTAGTTCATTGTTTTGGAAATAATTTTCCGGTAAAGTTAGCCTTGTCTCTCTCGATGGCTTGCTCTCATTTTAAACAGTGTACAAATATATATTTATATTTTATAAACATACAATTTTTATATCTTTAGAACTGTACTATTGAAATTGGCAAAAAAAAAACCAAAAAAAAAAACACTGTAGTATCTTGCTTCTTTTCACCTGAGGCGGCAATATGTGAATTTCGCATAGAATGTGAACCTCGACCTGAAATTCCCTCTCAAAGATATTTAACAGACTCAGCAGGAAAGCAGTGTGTAAGGTCTTTAAAGAACGGAAACTATCACAGTTCAGATCTGTTGCCTCTAACTTCCGCAGCGCCGTTAGAAAAAAAAAACATATCTGTAAGTGAATTAATAAATACAATTAGAAATACAATAATTTCGTACAATTATGTTTCTATTTCCCTAAGATATACAGGTCTTAATGAAACGGAAACATAATTGTACGAAAATGAAACATTTTAAGACAAGAACAAATGCTTGTGAAGAGTGCACGGGATCAATAACGATAATTTCAAGTTCTCTTTTTGCAAAGCATTTAATTAGAAAAAAAAGATTACTGTTAAATATAATAGACGCTTTTCTTTCTGAAATGTCACCTCGCTAATTTTTAGACTTTGTGACAAGGCCTATTTAAAATGTCAGACAAGAATATGTTTTAAGGGTCGAGTATTTTGTCATTACGAGGAAATAAAAACCTGAAATGCATAAATGTTTAACGGCGAAGGGACATTAACAGCGGGAATTATTCAGAAGAATTGATTAATAGTTTTTTTTAATCTGAGACACGACGTAACTGTAAGTTTTTGAAGTAATCTATAGTCCGCGTAAATTCCATCGTGCCACATTATGAAATTATGCTATATTTCTTTCATTTTATCTGGTGCAGCTAAACATTGTATAATAACTTAGTTTATGGAAATGAAAGTATGTGATTCTCAAGAACTCGGCATAAATGTTACGACTTTACAGATGTGAAAGGGAAACATGACAGAAAACTACCACGGAAAAAGCAGTATTCTGAATGAGAAAAAAACATGCACCTTATGGAGGTTGTCGTGGGTATGTCAAATGTCTAGACCGACTAGGATTCATATCTCGTGATGTCTTTAGTTTTTCTGTTCGCGACTCCGATCTTTTATTTGTTACTGATTACAACCGCCTGATATCTATTAACCAAGGGTGTAGATCTGTTAACTTTGGGATGAACATTTTTCACTGCTGGGGGTTGAGAAGACGGCCCTGAAGCTGTCGTTGAACTTAGGTCATATTTCTGAGTAGCTTCTCTCTTGATTGATTCTACCAGTATTAGCTTTGTATAATCGACCAGACAAAACAAAAATATTCTCTATGACACCAGGTAAAGTCTTCAGGCGTCTTTGGACTTCAGTTTGTGTGCCTTTCTCTCCTCCTACAACAAAGTTCAAAGTTAAAAATTCAGACTCCTGCTTCACTCCATTCGAGACAATCCCATATATACCCCGCCGCATGCCGCAGCTTCCATCCAAGAGCATGTTTGCTAATAGTTTCTGTCAGATGTTTTCCATCACACAGTTCGGATTTCCTGCCAGCACCTTTGATTTGTCTTAGCTCCAGCAGTCTCCTCACAGCTACATTGTTCGTCCATTCCTGCTCTTCATCATCATTGAACAAAGCTGCACCATTAGACAGAGTAGTTCTCCACATGATTTCCGTCTCTTGCCACAGATCCCTAGAGTTCAAAAATAAGTTTTAAATTTACCATCACGACTTTTTTGTTGTCGGAATCAGTTAAATGTGCGAAAGCCACGTTAATCTTTGCAGTTTAAATGTCAGAAACTAGCGACATTCTAGAACTCAGGTCACTCTCTTCATTAGAGTCTGTAAGTTGCAACTTCATAAAATTAATGCGAGATTAACGATCGTATCTTTAAATGGATAGCAAACACGTAATTACCGGCTCCATCACTTTAGCAGTCGAGATCATGCAAGTGCTACAGTTTTTCCTGCAACCGTACAGACGGGCAGTATTTACGGGAAATAAATTTCCCGGGTTTTTTTTCACATTTTTAAAACTGTGACACAATGAGGATTTTTATTTCATTCTATTCAGTAATTTTCTATTCGTAAAACATTCTCTCGTCTACTGTTTCCTGGAAAATGTTTCTTGGCACTGAACTTTATTATCATAAATATTCATTCTAATCTCCAGCTCTCCTTTCCGTGCACAAACAAAGCTAAACTATAAAGGTGATAGCCAATGCGCTAATGAGTGTATTCAAAGTAAAATGCTAGAAAAATAAAATAGTGCAGCCTAAACTATGCATCTGAGAATTTCTAGTCATCACAGGAAGAATTTTCACTTTGTTTACGTGGAAGCAGTAATCAATGATACTGCAATATTTGAAAATAATTCATTTTCTCAGAGAAAAATAAAACTATTTTACGTCTGTGGATATTTAAATTTAACTACCTAAATCATTTTCCACTTACGGAAATCTTTTATGGATTTTCATAAACTTTCAATCCTGATGATAATGACATTTCATTAACAAACTGTTAACATTCATTTTAAGTTTCCAAGCAGCTACACGAATTTGCCGCTCTTGGGGTCCTCCACTATACCACTCTCTCTGAACACGTTTATAATATCAGCTCGATCCAGTGGTTGTCCATCTGCAGTGATGGCAGAGCCTGCCAGTCTATCAGCTGTCTCATTTCCATGGATGCTCGCGTGCCCAGGGGAATAGACGGAGGTGACTGCGAATCCTTGACTTCTGCAGTGACTCACGCTCGTGCCTGCGTACAGAACTTGCCTCCTCTTTCCAGATCATGTTCATTGAGTCACGTGACTCCAGCCACTCGAATGGTTGCGTCACCGGCATCAACCCCATCGTCATGCTGCTTGTGGTAATAGCGAAGGCACCAGTGGCTTCCTGGATTTCTTTGCCCACTGAGTTCGCTTATGAATGCTCGTGCACTTCTTTTATGTTGTACAACAGACCCACCTGTGTAAATAGCAACATCTCCCTCACAGGTGTTCTCAGTGATGAGGTTTTGACCTCTGCATTCGCAGCAAGTGGGTTCTGCTCCTTGCTCATGTTGTCAAGCCTGACAATGAAAGAGAATGTGCACTTCTACGCTGGAGACACAAGCGCCCTTTCCTGGCCGGGATAGATGTTAAATTCACAGAATTGCTCGACCAGGCTGCATCAGAAGCAATCTTCTGGTTGGTGGAGCAGGACGACCTGTAAGTCTCCTGAAGTATGTTACGAAGAACGGAGAGACATTTCTCCCACAGGAAGTGGATGCAACGTGTACTGGGCTCTCGGTTATCCAGTTTACGTCTACTGCCCAGATAACGTGGGATTCAAAGGCAATGAGAGATCTGACAAGTTGGCATGTATGACATCAATTCAGGGCACCCTAAAAATGGACAAGGGGAGATTTCAAGAGTACCCAATAAATAGACTGCTTATGGAGGACGATATCGGGCTGAATGACAACAATCACACCAGGAGGACGATCAGACTAAGGGAGGAGAGGGGGAAGTGGATGCTTTTTTCTGAATGAAGTGGTTTAGCGTATTATCCACAACAAGTGTGTGACTGGCTGCTCCATCAACAGGTGCACGCTAGAGTGGGTGTTGAAACGAAAGGAGTGGGAAAGCCCGAACTGCGTCGACCGCACTCTCTGATTACAGATGACAGTTCTGTACGACCCACCCATGATTTGCCCATTTCACTGATGCATTTTTAATGGTTGACAAGGACGTTGGAAGCATCACACCCAGAGGAAATATGATCATAGTCGCTCTGTGTCTTCCTTGTCGATGCACTAGAATATCATCAGCAAATGACAATGTCTTCCCCTCCAAACAAATTGTTGTTCAGTTGTTTGTGTCACTGTGTACGCATTGAATAAGACTGGTGATAATGGAGCTCTTTGCCGCAAAACTTGACATGTTGCTATCTGAAGACCAACTACCACATCTGAGAACCATCTTTCTCTGGAACATTCATCTGATGAGGAGAGGGTGTACCTTTAGTCTAAGAAGTATGCGAATTAGGTAGTTATACTCTGCTGTACGCATCTTCTAAGTTTACTGCAGCTGGACATACCTCTGCTCGAGCCTGAAATTCTTGGAAGACGTCGTGAGCAACTGCTGCAGCATCGAGCCATGTCTCTTTGCTACCCGTATACCTTCTAAGTGTGGACTGGAACACGTGATGTTATTCCAAGTCACTAGCAAGTTTATGTGCAACAATTTTCTCCAGTAGCTTGCCTGCAGCGTTCTGCATCGTGGTGATCCTGTAGGCAATGATCCGGGAATGGTCACTGTTTGGCTTCAACAGCGTTAGCAGGTAGCTATGTAGCCATTCCTCTTTGATCTGACGGCTCTGAATGCTGGCATTGAGCTCTTTCACCATTTCCACCACGTCGTCGTCGTCCGACAGGTCACCAAGTCTTCATATCGGATGCAATCAGGGCCTGGGGCGGTGTTGCACGATCTTTTGATTGTTTCACAAATGGTTTCATGTGTGATGGTATGTTCCCCGCCCAGCACCGTCTCATCGCACAGCTCTGAAATGATCATTTTAACCCTCAGTTTGCAGTTTCGCCCTTTTGGTCGGTCTGCTCTAAGTAGCGTGAAAGGAGGGCCCTTCAGATTTGTCTCATGTTTTATCTGTGTTCTGAAAGTCTAGTATGACTCTGTAACGTGCTGTGCTGCTCATGGTCCAAATGCGCCAGAAGGTTGTAAGGACCTTTCAGAACACACTTTTTTTTTGTCAGAGTTCGTCCCATTTCGCAGTCTTAACCTGCCTTGCATATGGCTTTAAAAACATCACCTTTTCAGCTACCTCACTTTTCATGGCTTTCAAGAGCTCCAGTTCCTTCTTGCTGGCTTTCTGCCATGCTTTAGCAGCCTGTGTCTTGTTAACTCACGCTGTCTCATATATATATATATATATATATATATATATATATATATATATATGAGACATTTGTGGTGGGTAACATAACAGGTTGAGAACCTCTGTCTTTTTTTCTTAGGTTCCTAGTGTTAATGTTCAATTATTAGAACTTTCTGGCGTGTAAATCATAACATCACGTTCTAGTTAACCACATATGAATGTGCACAGCTAGGTTCACTGACACTAAGACAATCGTAACAGCTTGGACAACACCTGCAGACATCTGGACAGCGCTGCTGACATCTAGAAGTCAACAGAACCATTGGCGTAGTGACACATTAAAAAGATTTATTTATGGAGAAAATGGGGATGACGTATACGAGGATGAGAAAGAGAATAACTACCACACGGTAGTGACAAACTGACAAAAAGAGGACATCTTCCCGGGCAAGAGATTTTTTGCAGTGGGGAAGTGCAACCTAAACAAAATAATAGGTAACAAAAACTCATACTTACAGCTGCAGAAATCCCAACTAGAAAAAACTCCGCACTAACACAATACACGAACTCGTGCAAGTTGAAAACACATGAGAAATCTTTGCCCTAAAAAAGGACAAATAACTACGAACATCTAAAAACGCTAACTTTTTGTCCAAAAAAAAAAAAAGGACAGAGGGGCAACAGCTGTCTACTACATTCTATCAAGCAACAACTAGTCTGTCTCGAAAACTCTGTCGTTCTATATTCTAACTAGCCTGTCTCAAAAATTCGGTCGTTCTACATTCTAGCTAGACTGAACTCAAAACTGAAATCCTACTGAAAAACCTCTCTCTCTCTTTCTTAAAATTAGTTTTATCTTCTTCCCACAATAGTTTCATCTTATTTCCACAATCCATAATTCCCCGGTGAAACATTTAGTTTTCCTTCACCTAGCCCACACGAGAAAGGAGTTTTTACTTTCTCTACAATTTACGTGCGACGGTGAACTTCTCCCTGATTTACTCTCATGTAGCTGAACTTTCGAGGAAAGACGCTGGCGATGGTTGGGACATGTGCTCCGAATGACTGACAACTCACTACCAAAAATAGCACTAAGATGGACACCACAGGGGAGCAGAAGTAAGGGTAGACCAAAAGAGACATGGAGAAGAACAACAGAAAGGATGTTGAGCAATAGAGGGCTCACCTGGGCAAGAGCAGAAAAAAAGGCGAAAGACAGGCATTTGTGGAAAACCCTTGCGGAAGCCCCATGTGCCCTGGGCACTTAAGGTTCAGAGAGAGAGAGAGAGCTGAACTTTCGACACCGAGTTTCTAATTTTTATCATTGACTTTCTGACCTAAGATCAAAATGTGAAACTTTAACGTCAAGAGGATCACTCTTCCATTCCTTAAATTACATCGATTACTTCCCTTCGATTAATAATAAACTTTCCTAAGACTTAACAACATCTCAGTTTGAAGAATGCCTCATGGACAATGCTAATTATATTCAGGTGTTTCGGCGTAACTTGTAGTTGATGAAATGGTGCCAGGAGATATAAAGTGACGAATATAAAGTAAATAACATACCACGTGCAACCACAATGAGCAAAACGAACTTTAAAATATTGCGTTTGTAATATTAAGTTATAAAGTGTTACCACTGAAAGTGTAATCATCTGACAGTCAGTGATAGTGCCATGTGGCAGTATTAAAAGCTATTATGTAATCAGAACACTTCTTCATTGCAATATCTCTTCATTACAAAAGAAGCTAAAGCAACAGCAGAGTTTATATAGCAAACTTTTCAAAATAATCTAAGTTCCGTGGCAGCTGCATGCCGTAGAGGTGTGAAGTTTTAGTGCTATCACATTTCTAATCCATGATACATAAACTAGGAAAAAAGTAAGAGCAGGTTTATTACTTAACGATTACAAAGTTGTGACGTTTCTGGTGAGCCTTAAATCATACAAAACATACAGGACGAAGAAGTAGAGAGAAAGGAAGTAAAGTATAGATTCACATGAATGCTATTAAAAAACTAATAATGAATAGAGCACTTAGCTGTAACTGTAGGAAGATGTGGCTTGTCCGACGCTGTGTGTCAGAAATGAGCATGGTAGTGTGTAGAGACTGTTTAAATGGAGACCTGTGATGTGTGGTCGGTGGGTCGTAACTGGTGGTGATGGATGGGGAAACCGTGGAGGGGAGAGAGAGAGAGAGAGAGAGAGAGAGAGAGAGAGAGAGAGAGTGGTACAATGTTAACCTAGCCAGGAGAAGGTGAAATAGATGATTATAGTTAGTGTAGGGGGGGGGGGTTGTAATGTGATGCTGTGAGGAAGTTCTGAACTATGTGTAACAAATGAGAAGGGAGTGGAGCTTTGTGGAGAGGGATTGTAATTGTTGAAGAGGAGAATGTTAGGTGTAGCTCAATAGCGAGTTTAACTCACGTGGTTCAGCGTGACATAATCCTGAATGTAGCGGTTCTCAAGCGTTAGGCCACTTGTGTCATCTGTGTGACATTTTTGATGGCTGTTACCAGAAAATCAGATTTTCCTCTGTTATTGGGGCCATTGAAATGATTTGGGACTGGTTTCGAGACAATTCTAATCCATGACAGTATTTGAGGTAGAGATGCCGGTGTAGGAATTGTTTTTGGAATGATATGTTTTCTATTTTTAATTTATATCATTTAGTATTTTTACAGGTACATCTGATCAGGTATGCATAAGACTGATATTTGTATGTTCCTATATGGGCGATTAAACCCTATTACGTCTGATCTATGATCTGTTCTTCTGTCTTATTCTCATTGTTTAATTCATACATGTCAAAACATTACATTAAAGAAAGAAAAAGAATCACGAATTCATCAGCAAGGATCGTCAGTTTATATTATTAACAACCAGACCAACCTTATATCCATTTCTTTCAATATTTTCTGATTGCTTCCAACAAAAACAAAAACAAAACACCAACAATGAAGTAACTGAAATCAGTAAACATCATTATGCATTATGGTGTTTGTATGATTTACGGCATAATCGTCCCCTACGAAAACCTCAACTATCATCTTTAATGATTGAACTCTAATTGTAACTAAAAGAAACTATTGGCAATAATATATGATAAAAACATTCGCGTGTATGAAATTCAATGATACATAAATTTTCTGTGAGCATAATAGCCATCTAAAAATGCGTGTTAACAAAGTATCAAAATCCTTATATAGAGCATATATTTTATAACATTAATATGAATGGTCGTGTACCTTTACCTCTGATAGTCATACCTGGCTGGGTCGGGATTGATCAGAGGAATCGACAGCACAACGTGCATGCGTCCACATCAAAGAATATAAAACCATAACTAACCCAGCCAACATATACGTATATGCCCACTGACGAAGGACATACTCATTCGTGCATAAACGAGAACACGATCTCTTCCGATCCGTTGGCATCCTCCTACGCGTTTAACGTGCAAATCTCGACCAGTTAAATTTCTCTCGCATCTCCTTTATATACTGGATAGTAGGTACCGATTTCGCTCAGAGTTGCGCACCCCTGAGCTGACTAGTCCTTGGTTTTTTTTTCTTTTAATGCTTCTGGTGTCGAAAACAAACTTAGCTTTTTGCATTTCTGCCTATATTACACCAGCACCTGCCCTCGCTGGCTTTGTTTTCCCATGGAAATCCCAGGCACCAAAGTCGTCCGAGTGCAAAATTGAACCAGGAACCTTCTGATGTGCAGACGAGTGCACTACATCACTACGGCACTAAAATAAGATGTCAATGAAAGAATGAAGCACCATGAGCTCATCGGCACACAGTGCGGAGTTAAGTATTTAGAACACTCACGTTTGGTAGCAAGCTTCGAGCTAAGCATTACTCTGTCCAAAGCTCCAAATAAAGCTCATCACGAACCTGTGAGCATGATTCTAACTGCAGCTTTTGTTTGTTTAGTTACTTTAGTTAATTATATTAACTTACATACTGGTGCTTATTTTATTTTTAACTTTTTCAATTCTTATCTCCCGTCTCGTTTCTTTATCTCTTATCATTATCGTCGAAAGGATGTTCGTGATGCCTATGGCTTAAATCGCTAGCCTTTATGTAACGATTTTAGTGCCCAATGAAGTACAACTGCTGTGCCTGGAACAGTCTCAATTACAGCACCTCTCCTGACGACCCCTTACCCCAGGCTCTTGCCCTCCCAGTTGGTGTCCATATAAGCTCCCCTAAATGCCTTTGTGCTGGAACAACAGTTAACGTCTCATTCGTCTCCAGCTCCATCAACAATAAACAAAGACATAACTGAGCAAGGAAAATCAAGGTTAGCTTTAATCACAACACCAAACGCCACACACGTTTGCACAGAATAACATATAAACATACCACATGTAATTCAACAACAATTAACAACAACATGGAAAATATAAGCACGCTATGAACATCAGCATGAACAAACAAAAGGCGTCACTTGGCGTGATTACTTATTTCGACATCTCTTACTAATCTCTTTGTCTTCATTTCAAACATTTATAAGTCCATATTCACTAGTAATCAGGAGTTAGCCACACTCCCTTGCACATATAGGAGTCCCTTGCCAGCTCAAAAATATTCAGATATGCGCATTACTCTGCCTGCGTCAACATCAAGGCATAAATTGCAAATATGAAATGATCAATTTCACATTGATAACTAATATGACTCTTTATGATACTGAAAGATGAAACATAGCATAGCATTATACATCATGGAATGAAATATTCACTGGTTAGAATAAAAACATTTTCGCACTCAAAAAACAGAAAAACATTTCAGTGTTTGTGATCAAACGGTGAAACATGTGAATATGTGAAGGGCATAGTAATAAAGAATATAACGGTGATGAAAATTGTGCATTTCAACTATTAATCTTGAAGAACAACCATTTAACACTGAACACTTATCACATTTTACGCTTTCACAACTCCACATCCGGTTTATAACAACGTACATATAGAACTTACTAAAGCATGAGGCGGCCTGGGCAGTACCTGGGTTAGCAGCTTAACAATCCATTTATCCAACATCACGATCTGAAAGCTGCAGCAGACACATCCAGATATACCACGACAACGACTCCAATAGTCTGAACTAGCTAACATATTACACTCTACCTGACCAACACATCACGTGACCAGGTAGCCTCTAGCAGACCACGAGGTAAGTTGACCCTTGACGCTCCGAACGGCGATTTCGAAGGACAAACCTCAGCCCACCTCACAACAGCATAAGGAAGCCGTTTGCATTTTTTTTTTAATATAAGGGCGAATTGTGAGTTCTTGTATATAAATAATTTCCGACATTTCTAAGACAAAAACAACAAGATGTTCATGCCCTGTATTTTAATATGAAGGCAGTAGTGAATTTTAAAACTCTACTTCACTGTGTGTTGTGGAATGATTGGCAAGTTCTTGATTGAAATTACTGTTAGTATTATCTTCTTGTAGGCTGTGGCTGTTTATCTTTCTGTGTATTGATTTCTTGTGTTGGCTTTTCAATTTTAGTTTTATTTTCCCTATATACAGGTTGTGATCACTGTTAACATCTACACCCCTATAAGCCCTTATATCTATCAGAGATGTTCTGTATTGCTTTCTAATAAAAAAATGATCTATCTGGCTTCTAGTTCTATCATCTGGAGATATCCATGTTGTTTTGTTTATCTCTTTGTGTGGAAATATTGTGCCTCCAATGACCATGCCCTCTGTTAGACATATTTCAAGTAATCTTTCTCCGTTCTGATTAACAATGTCAATTCCTTCTTTCCCCATTAATTTTTCAACGTCGGTGTTATCTTTCCCTACCTTAGCGTTGAAGTTCCCCATAGCAAATAGGATGTCGTGTTTAGGGACTTTGTTGATGATTTGTTGTGATTGGTGATAAAAGTCGTCTTTCACCTCATCATCTGCATCGATCGTGGGTGCATAACACTGTATTATTGTCATTCTTCCGTGTCTTAGGTTGTATCGTGCTCTTATTATACAACTGTTCACTGGTTCCCATTCTACAAGGCTCTTTGCTGCAACGTTTGACATAATAATATCTACCCCATCTCGATGATTACCGTCGTTTCTGCCTGAATGTATTATTAACTTACCGTTTTCCTCCGATCTTTTACCTGCTTCTGGCCATCGCATTTCGCTGATACCCAGTACATCTAGATGATATCTCTCCATTTCTTTGACGACCTGAGTAGTTTTTTGTTGATGCTGCCATCGTTCTTACATTCCAGAATCCAATCTTTGTCACATGCTTGGAGCCAACGAATGAGCTCCTCAGAGTTGGCATCCCTGATGCTCGGTTGGTTTCTCTGCGAGTTTCCGTAACGATATCTTTTTTTCCCATCTGGAGTCGCCTCAAAAAGATCCCAGGATAGGGCTGTTAGCCTTATGCCCAATTCCTGGTACATGATATGTGACAGATCAAGCGGAATTCCGCTGATTTCTGCATGCCGGCGAGAGCGTTAAAAAAAGTCCGCCATCTTGCACGTCATACCGGAATTTAAATGTTTACTCTCGTGTTAATCTATTTCTGTCTAAAGTTTGTTGTGATAATCATAGATAAATAAAGAAATTGAATCTGCATTTATTTTATTTTCGACTTCAGTGTCTTTTCTCATTTACCTAATCAAATTAATGTACAAATGTTTCTTCTATTTTTCTTCTTCTTTTCTTTCTCTTCTTATTTTCCTTTTTTTCGTTTCTTCTTTTTCTTGTTTTTCCTTTTCTTTCACCATATATTTTACGGTTGTTTCGACAGATTCGAGTCCTCACACATCTTTACTTCTATGTATGGATACCAGTGCTCTTAATGTGTTGTATAATGTGCATGGAGAGGGTAACTGGTGTTTATTCAGATACAAATTCAAGGTATTATTGAAAATAACAAATCATAAAGAATATTCCACTGGCAACTTAACAAGACACAATGAACATGTAATTAGAACAGACTGACTCACATCGTGCCAAAGCTTATACGGTACAGCACAAATATGCAATTTTGTAGAAGTCGATGCCCAACGAATATGGACACCGAAATAATCTGAAGGCAGGGTTGTCTGTCTTTTGCACCCAGACGTTCAAGAAGTTAGATTGTGCTTGAATGTTAGGTAACATTGTGACAGCGCCCCTGATTCTCGAGGTAAGAGAACAAAGCGGAATGTTAGAGTGGCACCTGCAGGCAGGGGTTTTAAAACCTGATATTAGACCTTGATATCTACAGCTGATGTAGTGTAAAATTACATAGCTGTGCGTTATGTGTGATGGTAAGAATATAAACAAGTCATTTTGATTCGATAGTCTCTGACCAGACATGCTAGAATTTAAGTAATGAAAGGCAACTAGCCAAAAGCGCTGCAAGTTTTACACTGACAGCCAACGAGTAAGATTACACGCTAAATTTGAGACTTACTACAGAAAACCTCTCTGAGCCAGATCGCCGTCTAGGTATTGTTGTTCGGAGTTTTATAATCAGCGTGTGGTTGCTTTGATTTGTATTCTTTTGTTTGTTAAGTAGGATATATATCTAAAACCTGTTTTGTCGAATAATGTGCTCGGGCATTTGTTAGGCGAGTTGAAATAAATTGTTGTGATTTACAAGTTGATCATCATGACATTATCAGATGTCTTTGACATTAGGAGGTCGCTGAATAAATAGAAAGAGTGAAATAGAGAAACTGGATATACATCAATGTCTATATCAACCAAATATTTAAGGGACACATAAACAATACATTCAATGATGTAACGTAACAAAGTATGAACTATAATTACGCTCTGGAAACATCCGCTATGAAAAATACGAGGCTCGTCCCAAAAATATGTTCACAAGATTTATTTCTTCAAGAGCAAAGTTTATTTGAAGATAACACACTGTACACTATGCTCGATGGTGGGCACCTTATTTCTCCACGTAGTTGCCTTGACGACTGAGGTATTTGCCTAAGTGTTTCCATGCCCATTTCGTAAAATGTGGTCCTGGACGTAGAGCCACCATGCCTCCGCTGATTACACATCCTCGTCATCATGAAGTCTGTGGCCACCAAGATGAGAGCTGGGAAGAGGTGAAAATCACTTGCCGTCAGACTAGGACGTTAAGGCGAATGGTCCAAATTCTCCCACCGAAAATGTTGCAGGAGCCATCAGTTTGCCAACAGATGACTCGACCTTGAATTTTCTGGTTCATGGGAGCCCGGATGCTTCCATTCCATGATTCCACATTTCAGGTATGGGGTGCTATAGTGAACCAATGTCTCATCACCAGAAAGTCTTGGCCATGAATGGTACTTTGTTGCAGGGATGACAGGGCATATGCCATCCTCTGTGCCTTGTGGTCCTCAAAGAGGGCTTGCTGGACTCATCGTGCACACACAATATAAATTCCAACTGCTCAATCATTGACACTGTTCCACAGTTGACAGACGTCAGTCATGCGTAAGTTGTCATTTGTCTGTTCTTCAATGTTGCACTTTCCATGGCTGTTTTGTTCGCTGCCTTACCTGTTATTGTTTGTCTGCCACTTCGCTCATCGTCACTGGTTGTCACTCGCACGGTTCGAAATTCTGCACACCATTTTTTTCACACACTGTCGACTCACCACACTATCCCCACAGACTTCCAGCAACTGGCCATGACTTTCGGCGGCGGTCCCTGCTCCATGCTCAGAAGTAGTACCACAGGACGAACCTCTTGTCTGAACCACTGCTTCCGTCGACTCATCATCTTCTGCCGGATGCTGCCTAGATGGCGCTGCACAGTACTGTCTTCTGTTATGGCATTAACAAATCACGAAAGCGAAAAGTTCTGCAACCATGCCCATTAGTCCAACATCACTTTTTATGGACGCTACATGCCGTGTAAACTTACTTTTCATTTTAATTGTACGCTACAGTTGGGACTTGTGCGGATAAATTGGTTCTAAAAGTCCTGCGTTTTCTTATTCAGTTTTATTGAACCAAGAAGTGAAAAATGATATGTTGTTCCTTTCTGTACTCTATCGTTTCTTTCTGTCTCAGAAATTCTAGTCTCCCTGGCGACTGCCGGTGATTTATACATAAACAGGATTTACTGTTCTATTGACAATTGTTGTACATCCTACAGTACTTGCTTTTCAACCTCATCAAGGGATTTTATGCCGACTAATTTGGCCTGTCTTAACAATGTCCTCTTTAGAGCTTCAGGTGATCGACCTTCTTCGGCCTGTTATGTTCGACCTTATGGCTTGTTTTGGGATTCTCTACCTGTTTCTTCTCATCACATGACCGACATATGTTCATCTCCTTTTTCTGATCTCCCATGGTACAGATTGTTATTCTCTCATCAGCCTTATTTCTGAGATGGTCTTGAATTAGTTCCACTTCATACTGATTATTCTCCTTGGGCATTTGTTTTCAAAAGAGTCAAACTTGTTGTTTATTTCTTTAGTTGTTTCCTAGCTTTTGCATGCATAAATGAGGGTGGATGTTACATTTCAACTGAACACTCTTAGCTTGGTGTTTGTGCTTATAACTTTTGAGTGCCGTATTTTCTCAAGATTCTTGAAGGTCAGTGCTGCTTTTGCAATCCTAATTCTAACTTCCTTTCTGGTGCCACTATCTTGATCTATGTAGCTGCCGATGTATGCAAATTATTGTATATATATATATATATATATATATAAATCATCATCATCATCACGTGCCGTGCCGACTGGCGTTGGCTATTATGCTTCTCCAGAGTACATGATCCTTCAGTGCAGGCCATCAGGTCAATTGGTGATCTCCTCTCACACCATCCCGTCAGACTGTCCAGTATCATTTTTCTTGATCTTCCTCTTGATCTTCTTCCTTCTATTTTTCCTGTTGTTATAATATTTTCAATGTCCCCTCTTCTCATTGCATGTCATATATATATATATAATCCCGTTCAGTAACCTGCTAATTTTGCTGTTTCAGTTTTCTTTGACTGTACCAACCTGATACATTTCAGGAAAGTTTCATCGAAAGTATCTCTGTACTTGGAACTCATGTTGTAGTAAACGAATATGTTCACGCTTGAATTGGCTGTCTGAAACATGAACGGAAACGACCATACGACCCAGAATACGTTGTCGTATGGTCCACCCATCATGAAGTCCGGCACCAGAGCCATGGCAGTGAAGCAAGTCATCCCTGGTGTGAAGCAGACGATGAGGATAGCGGCAATCAGGACCACCATTCTCACCAACTTCTTGTCTCGGGTGGAGACTGTCTCCTTACGCGTTTCTGATGTCGACGATGCTCGCCACTTTTTCTGTTTATTCAGATGTACCAACAGGACTGCAGTGAAGAAGATAAGCAAAATGAATGACCCGGCTTGCATTGTTGCCTGTAGTACGAAGCTTATACTCTCAACATGTTCCCTTTCGTGTATGCGTCTAAGAGCCAACATTGATCTATTTTTGTCGGGGAAGAATTTCCAGTCAATGGTTGTTGTGTAGTAGGACGGTATCGCTGTGAGTATCTGACTCAGAAATAAAGAACTAACAATGATAATCGTTTTGGTCCTGGTAATGACGTTTTTTATCTTTAGAGGTATGGCCACACATAGGAATCTCTCCACGGTGATGAACACTGTGATGATACAGGTTATCCGGGCGAAAAGACAGTGAGGCCATGCCGCTGTTAGATACAGAATCTCCGAGAATGCCACAGACACATCTGATTCATCGAACAGCGGGTTGGCGCATATGGTAAACCAAATTATCGATACTAGAGTACATATATCCGAAACAGCGATACCAGACAGGCTGATGTTCACAGTGTTGTCGTAACCTTGTTTTGCGAAGATGAGCAGGTTTATAATATTTGAGACGATGCCGGAAATTGCGACGATGCTACAGATGACGATGTAGTTCATAATCCTTGATATTTCCCTAGCATTTTTGCCAAGCAGTTCATCAAAGTAGTACTGGTTGTGTTGTGAAGTGGTTCTGTTGCAGGGCTGAAAACAACCTTTACGAGGAAGCCAGTTTAGGTCCATCCTCAACAGAAACTTCTGTATTTAATCTCCAGTGGAAGTTCAACAACCATCAGCTAAGGACATGAAGTCGACAAAATCCGGAGTAGAACTGAATCATCGAGGAAATGAAGACATTTTTTAAAATGTGTATACAAGCGTTTATGGGTAATCTGACTCCTGTCTTTTCTGCTGAATCTGGAGCGCTGTGAGCTAACTTTCGAAGTAACGAGATGAACGATGCTTAGTTTTCTAATGTTACCGTGATTTAGAAAAAAAGATTTCACGATTTGAATATATCAGTTTTTCAAATGTTTCATTCTTTCGGCAAATACCTTATGCGCTTCCAGTTTTGTGCTATGTATGACCTTTCCTATTGCAGGTTTCAGAATGTATGTGGTTAGTATATGATCGTGAGATTTTTCTCGATACTTTCCTTCAAGGAAAAAAAAAAAGATTAATGAAATACGTTTTTGTCTGCAGTGAGATGGGGAGTGAGAAAGGGAGAGAAGTAAACCTAAACAGAAAAACCAGGGGGAGTAAATCTAATATGATTTTTATTTGCTACGCGTGTTTTGACAACTTATGTTCTGACATCTCTTTGTTTTCTATCATCCCTTGTTTTAACAATCTTTTGTTCTATCATCCCTTTTTCTGACATCTCTTGTTCTAACATCCTTTGTTCTGACATCCTTTGTTCTATCATCCTTTGTTCTATCATCCCTTTTTCTGACATCCCTTGTTCTGACATCCTTTTTTCTGACTTCCCTTGTTCTATCATCTCTTATTCTGACATCCATAGGAACTCCACCAACACATAAAAACCTCCTTCACTTGGAAATGGTAACCAAAGTCGAGAAGGTTCTCTGTTTTCTCCATCCTCAAGTGAATTAGGAAACACATTATACAAAATGTTTCTCTGAAACTTGGATTGATTGCAGACATCTTCTGCCTTAAAAAAAAAAGCCTTCAAAGTCGAAAAGAGCTAATATTGCAAGCTTTTTGGCTCTTACATGATGTGTCTGGATTATCACAAACTATCTTTGTTGAAATAGAAAAACAAATTTGTTTTCGAGAACTCAGTGTTGCTGCTTCAGATACCGCTGTGTAGAGGAACACATAACATTAAAATATCACGTTGTGAGGCGACAGAATTCTTTAAACAGTTCTTTCTGTGCTTTTACTCTATCGTTTCTTTCTGTGCTTTTACTCTGTTATTTCTTTGTGTGCTTTTACTCTGTCGTTTCTTCCTGTGCTTTTACTCTGTTATTTCTTTGTGTGCTTTTACTCTATCGTTCCTTTCTGTGCTTTTACACTATCGTTTCTTTCTGTGCTTTTACTCTATCGTTCCTTTCTGTGCTTTTACTCTATCGTTTCTTTCTGTGCTTTTACTCTATCGTTCCTTTCTGTGCTTTTACTCTATCGTTTCGTTCTGTGCTTTTACTCTGTCGTTTCTTTCTGTGCCTTTACTCTATCGTTTCGTTCTGTGCTTTTACTCTGTTATTTCTTTGTGTGCTTTTACTCTATCGTTCCTTTCTGTGCTTTTACTCTATCGTTTCTTTCTGTGCTTTTACTCTGTTATTTCTTTCTGTGCTTTTACTCTGTCGTTCCTTTCTGTGCTTTTACTCTATCGTTTCTTTCTGTGCTTTTACTCTATCGTTCCTTTCTGTGCTTTTACTCTATCGTTTCTTTCTGTGCTTTTACTCTATCGTTTCTTTCTGTGCTTTTACTCTATCGTTTCTTTCTGTGCCTTTACTCTATCGTTTCGTTCTGTGCTTTTACTCTGTCGTTTCTTTCTGTGCTTTTACTTTGTCGTTCCTTTCTGTGCTTTTACTCTATCGTTTCTTTCTCTGCTTTTACTCTATCGTTCCTTTCTGTGCTTTTACTCTATCGTTTCGTTCTGTGCTTTTACTCTGTCGTTTCTTTCTGTGCTTTTACTCTGTTATTTCTTTCTGTGCTTTTACTCTATCGTTTCTTTCTGTGCTTTTACTCTGTCGTTTCTTTCTGTGCTTTTACTTTGTCGTTTCTTCTTTCTGTGCTTTTACTCTGTCGTTCCTTTCTGTGCTTTTACTCTATCGTTTCTTTCTGTGCTTTTACTCTGTCGTTTCTTTCTGTGCTTTTACTTTGTCGTTTCTTTCTGTGCTTTTACTCTGTCGTTCCTTTCTGTGCTTTTACTCTGTCGTTTCTTTCTGTGTTTTTACACTATCGTTTCTTTCTGTGTTTTTACTCTGTTATTTCTTTATGTGCTTTTACTCTGTCGTTCCTTTCTGTACTTTTACTCTGTTATTTATTTGTGCTTTTACTCTATCGTTTCTTTCTGTGCTTTTACTCTATCGTTTCTTTCTGTGCTTTTACTCTATCGTTTCTTTCTGTGCCTTTACTCTATCGTTTCGTTCTGTGCTTTTACTCTGTCGTTTCTTTCTGTGCTTTTACTTTGTCGTTCCTTTCTGTGCTTTTACTCTATCGTTTCTTTCTCTGCTTTTACTCTATCGTTCCTTTCTGTGCTTTTACTCTATCGTTTCGTTCTGTGCTTTTACTCTGTCGTTTCTTTCTGTGCTTTTACTCTGTTATTTCTTTCTGTGCTTTTACTCTATCGTTTCTTTCTGTGCTTTTACTCTGTCGTTTCTTTCTGTGCTTTTACTTTGTCGTTTCTTTCTGTGCTTTTACTCTGTCGTTCCTTTCTGTGCTTTTACTCTATCGTTTCTTTCTGTGCTTTTACTCTGTCGTTTCTTTCTGTGCTTTTACTTTGTCGTTTCTTTCTGTGCTTTTACTCTGTCGTTCCTTTCTGTGCTTTTACTCTGTCGTTTCTTTCTGTGTTTTTACACTATCGTTTCTTTCTGTGTTTTTACTCTGTTATTTCTTTATGTGCTTTTACTCTGTCGTTCCTTTCTGTACTTTTACTCTGTTATTTATTTGTGTGCTTTTACTCTATCGTTTCTTTCTGTGCTTTTACTCTATCGTTTCTTTCTGTGCCTTTACTCTATCGTTTCGTTCTGTGCTTTTACTCTGTCGTTTCTTTCTGTGCTTTTACTTTGTCGTTTCTTTCTGTGCTTTTACTCTGTCGTTCCTTTCTGTGCTTTTACTCTATCGTTTCTTTCTCTGCTTTTACTCTATCGTTCCTTTCTGTGCTTTTACTCTATCGTTTCGTTCTGTGCTTTTACTCTGTCGTTTCTTTCTGTGCTTTTACTCTGTTATTTCTTTCTGTGCTTTTACTCTATCGTTTCTTTCTGTGCTTTTACTCTGTCGTTTCTTTCTGTGCTTTTACTTTGTCGTTTCTTTCTGTGCTTTTACTCTGTCGTTCCTTTCTGTGCTTTTACTCTATCGTTTCTTTGTGTGCTTTTACTCTGTCGTTTCTTTCTGTGCTTTTACTTTGTCGTTTCTTTCTGTGCTTTTACTCTGTCGTTCCTTTCTGTGCTTTTACTCTGTCGTTTCTTTCTGTGTTTTTACACTATCGTTTCTTTCTGTGTTTTTACTCTGTTATTTCTTTATGTGCTTTTACTCTGTCGTTCCTTTCTGTACTTTTACTCTGTTATTTATTTGTGTGCTTTTACTCTGTCGTTCCTTTCTGTACTTTTACTCTGTCGTTCCTTTCTGTGCTTTTACTCTGTCGTTTCTTTCTGTGTTTTTACACTATCGTTTCTTTCTGTGTTTTTACTCTGTTATTTCTTTATGTGCTTTTACTCTGTCGTTCCTTTCTGTACTTTTACTCTGTTATTTATTTGTGTGCTTTTACTCTGTCGTTCCTTTCTGTACTTTTACTCTGTCGTTTCTTTCTGTGCTTTTACTCTGTCGTTTCTTTCTGTGCTTTTACTCTATCGTTTCTGTCTGTACTTTTACTCTGTCGTTTCTTTCTGTGCTTTTACTCTGTTATTTCTTTGTGTGCTTTTACTCTGTCGTTCCTTTCTGTATTTTTACTCTATCGTTTCTTTCTGTGCTTTTACTCTGTCGTTTCTTTCTGTGCTTTTACTCTGTTATTTCTTTCTGTGCTTTTACTCTGTCGTTCCTTTCTGTGCTTTTATTCTGTCGTTTCTTTCCGTGCTTTTACTCTGTCGTTTCTTTGTTGTTTGTTTAAAAATAGAGATTTTTCTCAGCTGCAGTTCTTCCCAGAGCCCATTGTGATGTTTTCTTTCCATTGATTTCAGCGTTTTTCATGTTCCGCGGTTTGAGTGTTCCTTTTTCTTTCTGTAGCCCGCAAATTCTTTTCATTCTTGCTTCTACAGGTTTTACTGAAACTGAGTTTGTGGTTCTGCTTTGTTATAAGGCGGGGTATATTGGATTGCTGCCATTTTCTGGTGTTTCCCTTTCTCCTGTTCTCTGTGTGTGTGTATGTGTGTCCTAGCCAACTTCAATCAATCAAAAACTTTACTTTCACATGCAAGCAGTGTACTCTTACTTCGTTTTTCAGAGCATTAGTTTTAGTGTCAGGGAATTTCCTTGTATTTCATCTTCATCAGTCATTCTCACTCATGCAGGAATATGAGAGAGAATTTTTTTTTAATCCGATTGAGCTTTGGGTTTTGGACTCCTATTTCTCATCCAATCTTTTCTGCACTTTTGAACATATCCTGAGAAATTATCCATTTATTCGTGGATATGCCTGACCTTTAATCTCAAGATATATGCCTTTTATTTCAGCATGTTCTTGCATTTCCGTTTCCTTTCGCCACACTGTTAGTTTTTTTTTTCTTCTGTATATTATTTTCTGTGCTGAAATCTCCGAGAATTATTTCAAATTTGCTAGGGGTTATCTGTGTTTCTGCTTCAGTCAACACTGTCTTCCTTCCTCCTACACATGCTTAATAAAGCTGGGTTTGAAACTATGAAGCCTAATTTTTCATTTTTTGAGCAAAATTCATATTCTCTCTCTCTCTCTCTCTCTCTCTCTCCCTTCTTTATGCTATATATATAAGTATGTGGTTGTTTTTGTTTTCTGTGACAACTCTGGAGTTGCCATGTGAATGTTATTTTTGTGTGTTTGATGCCTGTCTCGAGGTTTGGCTGGTCCTCGCTGTTGTAGAGTGTTTATACTAACGAACGATTTGTCAGTGTTGCCAGAAAAAAGTCATCAGGGCACTTTCTGGTCAGCCTAGCTGTAAAATTAGTATCTGATAGGGAAAGGCATCCAGTTCTTCGGAAGTTCTGCGCTGAAGATGAAGAGCACAAGTACCCTGTAAGCAGATCAGTCGGTGCAGCAGTTCTCAACAGATCTTTCTCAACACCAGCGTCTCAAAATGGCTTGTAAAATGTGTCGTGATAGTTTTACTTCGCATTTTTATTATCTTTCTTACAAGTTCACGGTTATGTTATTTTTCAGGGTCCACTAAAGTATTTCTTTCTGTCTTGGTCATAATCGTCATAAGTTTGAAGGCAGTGCAAAGTCTTGTTAAAAACAATGTGGGTAACTGTTTGGTAGAGAGCAAATGTTAATAATGAAACTCGAAAATATTAGTATTCCAAAATATAATATCTGGTACTTGCTGATGTCGCTGTGTTTCGGTTTAATCGCATAGAACTTAAATGGATGAGTCACGTTTGATGAGGACATAGAGAACAAAACCATTAATAATATGCCACTGTATTCCTTCCTTATCCACCTTCCTCCCCTAGGTCCTTTTAATGTCTTTAAGATTCTGTGTGGGGTGTGAAGGCGCTTGAGTCGTGACGCCAAGTTTGTTTTTTTTTTTTCTGACAGCTTTTTCGAGACTGAATGTGTCATGTCAGGCCTTTGTCGATCTTTCTTACATTTGCTTTGTTACTTCCCTTCCCTCTGTTTAATTTATTTGATGAACTCTTAACAAAACATTACTTCCCCTTACATTTTCTGCGGCTGATATATTCAAGCATTGTTAGATGTTACTTTAGAACATGAGTATTATCTAGTAAATTGTTGCTACTCAGCAGTCAGTGAGTTATGTTGCACATACAACTAAAGTGAGCTTATAAGCATGGGTTTGTAGTTGGTAAAAATGGCTTCTCTTTTTTGTAGAAAGTAGTTATCTTCAGTAGCCACTTGTTCTGGTGGTATCTGTTTGAATATTCTAATTAGTTGAAAAGTGTACAAAGCTGGTAATTTCTTGCCACAGTCTAATACCGTGTGATGTTAAAAACATTAAGAATGGTACAAATTATATTTACATACTTAAACAATTACTTCATACGGCATCCTACACCAGTGGTTGCGAGTCAGAGTTGTGAAGAGGAGGTGAGGAAATCTGAGGTAAGATGGCAAAGTTATGGAAGCTACGTGAAAGAGTGGACTTCACCAGAAGTCATTAAATGCACTGGGAGGTCCAGATATGATCACCACGTTGTCTTGTGCAGGAATGTAGGAGATGCGATTGTTTTCACTTCTCAAAAACTGTGACGAAGAGCATTGTGAAAGTAACAGATACAATTCTATTATTTGTGAATTATCACTGCACGATTTTTCAGTCAGCCACGAAACCTAAGAAGAACTGGCGAATGACAATCGCTTGGAGAGCGCTTCTGTGCAAAGATGCAGCATCATTTAAGGAGAAAACAAGCACTATTTGAAAAAAAAACGAAAGGTAAAGAGATTGGACCTTCCATCACAAACACTGTCTGCTGTTGTTGTGGCCGACTGAGCAAACAATAAATGTCTGCTGTTGTTGTGGCCGACTGAGCAAACAATACGTGTCTGCTGTTGTTGTGGCCGACTGAGCAAACAATAATTGTCTGCTGTTGTTGTGGCCGACTGAGCAAACAATACATGTCTGCTGTTGTTCTGGCTGATTGGGCAAACAATAAATGTCTGCTGTTGGTGTGGCCGGATTCGAACCCCCGACCTTCGCCATGAGAGACCAGTGTACTACCCACTTCGCCACTCAGACACCCTCATTATATTGTAGTTAAGCATATTATTGTAACGTTTCGGCATTCTTACCTTGGTACCTACATGCCCTCATTACACAGGAAGCAGTTTATCTAGGACTATTTAGTACAAATATTTTAAAACTTGCCAGAGGTGCTGATCTAAATGTCTGAGAATGCCAGTGACTTTAAGACAGCGTAGAACATGCTAATTTTAGTTCATATCTGTGCCTAGATACGTCGGTTTAAGAATAACTAGGAACGTGCCATTAATATATCATTAAATGTCTTGTATAATTCCTGGTTTCTGGGTTATTTTCCCGGCAATATAATGTAAAAGTCATGATTTCTTAGTCAAGAAAATGTCATGTATTTTTTAACAATTACCGTGAGGAGAAACTTGTCAATCGAAGATTTGATACGCTTGATATATTATTTACAGCTTAAATTATACAGTTGATGAACATATTAAATTATACATTGTAAAAAGGCCAACATTTAATTTGTCAAATTTTATTTGAATGAATTTTTTTTAAAATTACATTTTAATTTTTAATATAAGGGTCCTAATTATGAATGTTCTCTTGTAAATGTAAAAATACGATACTACTTCTAAAAAATGGTGTTACATCACAACCATCAATCTCTACAAAAGCCACGATCATAAATCCACATAAGGGACACATCGTTTTAGCTGTCAATTTCATGGTTTTTGTGCATTTGTTTATGGCTTCTTTAGATAAGCTTAAGCAATTTTAGTGAAAGATGGCATATTTATAGCTTACAAGGAATGATATAATTTTAAGTGATACATTAAGTGACATTATGAACGGTATCATGTCAACGTTTTCATAGTGACGAAAGTTTTAAAGATAGTTTACGTTGATTATGATGTATCTCTGTGATTCCGCGAAAAGTTAATGTTACTACATGCGTGGTTAAGAGAGAGGGCGCGTATATGTAGCTTCAAGACATAGCGGTCAAATAATCAAAAACAGAGATAGATTGCAGGGATATACTGCACTTATAAATATATGAGGATTAAGCATAGCATTAATACACACAATGAATCGTTTCCTTGATTTTATTTCATATTATAAAAGCAGACAGACATGTATGATTCAGTTTTATACAAAATAAAAAAAAGATAAAAGGAGCGAGAGAAGTGAGCAGGAGCGAGAATGGCAGAAAATAACCATTTTTATGACAGTCGTCATTTCTCCTATGAATTGTTATGTTTCTCACTCTGTTTGCACATACTCATGCTGCTGAATATCATGATGTTTTCCATTCATTTTGTCCCTGGCTGCTCTATATCTCATCTTGTATCCACCAAAACATTGTTCCTTCAACCTGGTTGTTGAGTAGTTTCAGGAGGACACCTTTTTTCGATACTTTGTCGAATGCTTGTGTTAGGTCTACAAAGGTGGCCAGAACTTTTCTCTTCTCCTGAAAAGAGTTTTCTATTTCTTGGGTTAGGTAGATGAGCTGGTCTTCTGTGCTGTGGTGTTTCCTTATGATGACTGTGCATTGTTTATCATGTGATTTTTTTTTCTAAGTGTTGTATGAGTCTGGTGTTGACCATCCTTTTCATCACTTTGCCCATGCAGCTTAGGAGGAGGCTGATAGGTAGCTGGATTTGTTATGTTTGTTCTTTTCCTATTTTTTTTTCTGATGGGAGTGATGATTGCCTCCCTCTTTCGGTCTTGAAATTTTCTGGAGCTTCGGGACTGGTAGATGTGAAGGAGGGCTGTTTATCATTTCATGTGATATTCCATCTTTTCCTGGTGGTTTCTTGTCTTTTAGATTTTGTGTAGCATTATTGAGTTCTTCCGAGGTAAATGTTGCCATTATGCATGGGTCTGGATTTTGCTGTTTAATCCTTTTTTTTAAGTTCTACTTTTACTTTCAGTGTGGTTAAGAGGTTAAGAATGATCATAACCGGGTGCTTAATGTGCTGCTGGCTATACGTATTTATGATTTACTGAATCTTTCATTTAAGATTTTCACTTATGACCTTGTCCATTCATTTTTTTCTGAGCGAATTCCATAACTGTCTTTTCCCCCAGAGCTTTCACGTGGACAGTGGTCTCTGTATAGCCTTTTACAATCCCCACCTTCAGTTACTACTGCATATTCCAGACCATGTGTATGATCATTTAAACAAATTTCACAGTTTTCACCTGCAGCATAATTTTAAATATAAAACCGTAGTGCCTGTGAGATAATTAGTTTTCTCTACTCTTCTTTGCAGTTCAGCAGTGTCTTCTAGGCTGGTGTGATTATACAAGTATGTCCTGGCAGCAGTCTTTCTCTGTTTCATATTTTTAGTTTGTAAATGGCATAAAGACTGCATTTCAGAGAATGAGAAACATATTAGCCAACACATCCTTATCAATGAATGTTAGAAAACGAGTCCTAAAATGCTATATTGAACATATCTTGTTGTATGGAAGTGAATCATGGACAATAGGCAGGTCTGCACAAAAATCATTGGAAGCAGCAGAAATGTGGTTTATTAGAAGAATGTTGCGAATCCCCTGGACAGCATAAATAACTAATGAAGAATGTATGAGAAGAGCTGGAGAGACAAAAAAAAACCTTGTCAAAAAGATAAGAGAGAGACAATGTACTTTCATAGGACATGCAATGAGAAGAGGGGGCATTGAAAATATTATAACAACAGGAAAAATAGAAGGAAGAAGATCAAGAGGAAGACCAAGAGAAATGATACTGGACAGTCTGACGGGATGTGTGAGAGGAGATCACTAACTGAACTGATGGCCTGCATGAAGGATCGTGTACCCTGGAGAAGCATAATAGCCAACGCCAGTCGGCACAGCACCTGATGATGATGATAATGATTATGATGATAATGATGATGATGATGACGACGACGACGACGACGATGATGATGATGATGATGATGATGATGATGATGAAATGGCATAAAATAATAAAGCAACAAAATATTGGCTTATACTCTGAGACAAGAATATAAGAAATATGACGAATATTGAAAGTGCCCTGTGCATACTTAATATGTTATCAAGGTAGCTGTAGTTTTTTTTTCATTTCTTATTTGAATCCCTCACGGAGTGTGCGGACATTTTTGGGAAAAGTAATCAGTTTCGTCTCCCAGACTATAGACCAAGTGAAACAACGAGGGAGATTTCATTTTCTAGTTCCGACAAATGCAAGACCCCGTTTAAGCTGGCTCAGGGCGAGGATATTCTTCAGATTTGGTTCCCTTTTATAGATCAATAGGGGAAGATCAGAAATGTCGCGTTTGTCTGTGTCGAGGAGTAACAGTGGGAGATGACGATATAGAATTTTCTTTGCTATCTGGCCACGGGGATGGAAAGGAAGCACTAATTTAACTCTGTCAGATGAAGTCGCAAGTTTTTTTTTTCTTAAACGCCTCTTTCCGGTTCATTTTCTGGATATGGTTAAAGGCTTTCCGAAGGGCTTTTTCAGGATTGTGGCGGTGACGATATAATGCTACAATGTAATTATTGGATTGGTTTATAAAGTTCGAGTCATCCAAGCATAGGTGGAGAAGATGGAGGAGCTGAGGGCATGGTACGGAATCCTTGCAAGTTTCAGGAGGAGAGAAAGTGCAAAGAAGATAAGTGTGGCTGTTGGTGAGTTTGTAGAACACAGAGGTGGAAAAATTGACGGTGCCTGTAATAGCTAAAACGTTGACAGACTTTCACCGACCCCAAGAAGAAGCAAGTCTGTTTTCTAGCAACAGCTCTCCCTCCCTTTTTCTCTCTCCCTCCCTCTCTTTCTCCATTTTTCTCCCTCCTTCCCTCTCTCTCCCTCCCTCTCTCTCTCCCTCCCCCCTCTCTCTCTCTTCAGTACCCAAGGCTGATAGGCTGCTTGTAGCAGGAGATTTCCACTTCCCTCAGTCCTTTTATGTCCCTCTCAAGCTCTGTTAACTGGGTAGCTCGACAAATATCAGGAAGGAATCCTGGCAAATCTAACCCTGGTTCACTCTCGTGCCAGTAGAACTATGTCTGCATTGTCCTTGCTGGACAGCTCCTTCTCTTTGGATTGTGCCATTCTTTTCTTTTTTTGTTTTCTTACGCAGTCCGCTTCAAAGTTATTCGTAATAAAGATTCATCTGCCATTCTCATTACAGCACCATTAAGTCGCCACCTACTCCTTTCAGTCCCTGCCGACACTGATGTCAAATAAGTCTCTTTTTTCACAAAATATCATCTTTAGCATTTCCACAGAACATTCCTTCAGAATGTTGTTTCTCTAAATGATGGGAGGAGCAACAGACGCATTTTAGAATAACATTTTGTGGATTAAAACTGGTTCCTCAGCATCACCAAGAAAAAAAAACTGTCCTTTTTCTATCTTGTTCATGGATTCAGTAGCCTAGAGACAACAAAACTGGAAGGTATGGTTAAACAGGTAGCGGAAAGAGAGCGGCCGAGAAAAGGATGCGCCCAAGATATTACATATACTCTAAACAAGGATGCGCCCAGGATATTACATATACTCTAAACAAGGATGCGCCCAAGATATTACATATACTCTTAACAAGGATGCGCCCTGGATATTACATATACTCTAAACAAGGATGCGCCCAAGATATTACATATACTCTTAACAAGGATGCGCCCTGGATATCACATATACTCTAAACAAGGATGCGCCCAGGATATCACATATACTCTAAACAAGGATGCGCCCAAGATATCACATATACTCTAAACAAGGATGCGCCCAAGATATTACATATACTCTAAACAAGGATGCGCCCAGGATATTACATATACTCTAAACAAGGATGCGCCCAAGATATTACATATACTCTAAACAAGGATGCGCCCAAGATATTACATATACTCTAAACAAGGATGCGCCCAGGATATTACATATACTCTAAACAAGGATGCGCCCTGGATATCACATATACTCTAAACAAGGATGCGCCCAGGATATTACATATACTCTAAACAAGGATGCGCCCAGGATATCACATATACTCTAAACAAGGATGCGCCCAAAATATCACATATACTCTAAACAAGGATGCGCCCAGGATATCACATACACTGTAAACGATTTACTGAATGAAGACTGCATTTCTATCACATAGAAACAGTTCCAAACTATTAATCAAAAAAGCAAAGTTCTACTGTGGACTTGCCGCATGAAAAAAAAATAATGATCTTGCTTCTAGTTTTGACATGAAACCCATATATATATATAAGGAGATACGCTCTTATAATTTTCCATTTCCTGACAAAAAGGGAGAAAAGTTAGTAACAATGTTGATACAGAAGAAGCAGTGAAATCCATGAACGCATTGGTTAATACATAACGAGACTTCAGATTAAGTAAAAGAGACTGTGAGCTAAGGATACATCGTGAGTGACAAAGAGAAGGGATTGAAACTTACAATTATATGTATATATATATATATATATATATATATACCTCACAAGGAAGTATAGCATATAGAAGCTTTATACAGAACTTCAAATAATAAGTAAAATAAGGTTTTTAAATATTGAGATGTCAAATCTGATCAAGAATTGTATCTACACCAGTGCTAGGCAAGGTTTTATGAAAATAATACTCTCTATCTCAGTCTACTGACCAAGCGGCATGGAAAAAGAAAGGCCTTTAAACTCATCGAAACCAAAACAAAAAATCGCAGAAGATATAAATATAGTACAGTGTAGTATAGTACAGTATAGTTTGTAGTATAGTGTGTAATATAATATAATATAATATAATATAATATAATATAATATAATATATCTTTTTCTATCCAATGAAAAATTCTTTCACAGCATTATACGGTGTTGAAAGGCAAACAATCTCTTTATGAATGAAGCCGCTGGGATAAATCTATTCGTCAATAATTTGTGCGCAGCGTGGAATTAAACGCGTATCTGTACGTCTTCATCAGAGGACAAAGATTTTATGAGTTACATAAAGAAAGTTTAAGCGAGGGATAAGAATACAACTACATAGCAGATAGCTCTACCAGCGGGGGGGGGGGGGGGGGGGGGGTAAATACTCGTATATTCATACTCGGCGATACAACGGAACTACGAAGGCTGCCTAATAGACAGAAGTATTAAAGCTACAGTGAAAACGAAAGTGTTAACACGCGAAGACTGGGTCAAGTTAAGCGATTCTGGTTATCTCATAGAAGAAAGAGTCCGCTAACGGAGGAAGGGTAGGCTGTTGAAACCCCCGCCTTGACTATTTTAACAGAACTCCTTGTTTACTAGACAATGTTAATCCAAAGCTTTTTCTGAGCTGTATAAAAAAACTGAGTTGTCGTCTTTCATAACCGTTTAAAGCAAAGGTTTAAGAAGTGACTTAAAATACTTTTCTCAGTTTCGGATCACATCAAACATGTATTATATACCTCCAACAAAAAATAATAGTCAATGAAATTTGTATAAAGTAAAATCCGAATATTTTATTTTAAGAATAGAAGATTACTTTAAAAAAAAAAAAAACCAAACCTAAGTGAGTTTCCATGTAGCATGGGCAACCTGAGTGATTATATCCTACCCAGTGATTTTTTTTTTATTAATAATTGATAAAAGATATAAAGACAATCTTCTGGCATCCTGTAAAATCAGATTTGTGGGCTGACCTTGTCTCAGACGACGTCGACTTGTACGAGAGGGAAAAACATAATAGTCTGCGCTGCTTCCTACCTGTAGCTAAACAGGAAACATTCAGAGATTTCTTGCCTATTTTCTGTGAGAGGAAACAATGTCTAGAAGTGCAATTTCACATAAAATGACCAATAACCACGACAGTGAGTTGCTAATTATGGGACTCGCATTTTACTGTAAAGTATAAAGTAATATATATATATATATATATATATATATATACAGTAATAAATACATAAATACTTTTGCTGTTTACCGGTATCAGTATTAATTTTCAGTTTTATTTAACCACCAACATCGCTTTCTGCTTGTTCTATTTAGTATTCTTTTAAAATTGCTTTTTCATGTACCTCATTAGTAAAAGTATAAACTAGGAAAAAAAGTAGGAACAGCTCTATGAGTTAACGAGCACACAGCTGTGACGCTTCGGTCTACAAAGACACACATGACGAAAAAAATGAGAGAGGAGATAAAATATAAATTCATATGAATGATGTGTAAAAACAAAAGCAGTAACAGAATAAGATAAAATAACTTATAAGAGGCTGTGACTTGTAAGAGGTTGTGACTTGTAAGAGGCTGTGTCCAGAAAGGTAAAAGGCATCAACATCAGCAACAATAATGCCCTCATCGCATCTAAGACTTTAAAGAGACCGATATTTTCTCTCCATTTCTTCTCTGTTTCTAGCGTCAAGATGAATTATTTATGAATTTTCGCTCCATGATATAAATATATCCGTACATTATTGTACTGTACATTGTCCGTAAAGTAAGACATTACTGTATTATGTTGTTTTTCAGTGATTCTCTGCATTTCCCATATTGTAGATCTGCCACTCAGTTAATAGTTCTTGCTTTAATTGTGAAAGTAAGGAAAGTCATAGTGTGAAGACTTGTTCTCAAGATGAACTATCACAAAAATTATCACAGCTTCATCATGGAGCACCACAGGTTAACTTATTCTGTTGCTCAGAACCCGTAAGCGGTTTAAAAAAAAAACAGCAGAATTTACATCAATTTTGTTATTAGCAGCAGGGCATCTTGCTAACAACCGTGATCCGTACAGGAGAGCTGTTAAGGAGGCCAGGTTCTGCAAGGGACATGTAAATGATTGACTGACTGAGTGGTTGTACAGACTTCATTTCTTGCATCCAGTAGACATACATACACAGGTGCTTATTGACATTAGCAAAATCTTTCTGTCTCCAGTTTCTTCATCACACAGATGCTATGCATTCCACGCATTACGCAAGAAAGGCATATAACATTTCTACACAAATCCCTTTTTGAAAATTCTTTAGATCTGAATCTACTTCATATTTTCGAATTCTAAATAAGGTAATGATGCCATGTAAGATGATGCTCTGCAACCCTGCTTACAGGCCATCTGAAGACAACCATTGCTACAAGATGGACAGAACAGCTGGTGTTTTAAACATTTCAGTGGTCAGCAAGGAAACAGGTGTTCAAGCTTGTATATCCTGTGGCACTAGGTTCACTCTGCTTTACTCTTGAAATGGACATGGAAGTTATCGTAATTTAGCTAAAATGGTATCTAAATATCGTTGCCACAGCTTCCATTCGTCAGGATTCCAGCTGGTGTTATGGAGTGTGTGAGCTGTGCTTTGAGATCCACCTTCAGTGGAGGAGACTGAAAAAAATAAGAAACTTATCCAAAATGCGGGGATGATTATCCACGAAAAACAGTTACAACTATATCTACATTTTCCTCTCCCTGTTATAAAATAACGCTGGTGTTCTATACATATTTCTGTATTAAATAAGATGACCTCACTTTTATACCACCTCACGCTGCGCAAAAGTGCTGGAGTGGCACAGTGGTTAATTCTCTAGCTACACACGGTGTGGTCAGTGGTTGAAGTCTGACCGGATGAGCCAGAGTCAGTCAGATGTAGAACCGGATATCCGGCTTCTTTTGAGGCTGGGGAAAGAGAGACAACCAGGCATGATGCTGGCCGTATAGCTTTGTCCTGGGTGAACTGGTCAGAGAAGATGCACATACAGCACATTCCTAAGTAACTATTTCTCTATGAAGAAATTATCTCAGCATATATTCTTTACCAGTCTTTAAAAAGACACTAAAATTACATTGTAAATATCTGGACGTTCAGCGTAGATGATTAAGTAAAATCTTGGACCATATGCAAATAAAGAAGTGCGCATATCTATCTATATATCTATCTGTCTGTCTGCCTGTCTGTCAGTGCATTAATCTATATATACAAAAATGGATGTATGTGTGTGTATGTTCCAGCATAACTGTAGAACGCCTGGAGGAATTTTAAGCAAACTTGGTACACATATGACCTATAATCTGGAGAACGTACTCTTGGGGGAGGGTGGGAGGGGGAGGGGGTAGGGAGCGGGGGTATGATACCCCTAGCACCCCTGGGGTTGGGTATGGGAATGGGGTGACATACTATCCATTAAACTCAAGAAGGAAAAAAAGAGTGGTCTAAGGGAGAGAATCATGAAATAGAGCGGTGCAGTCTAAGAGCAGTATTTGTAGCCTCCCACGGCAAGATACAATTTTGATGGTTTCTTTTTGGTGTAATTAAATTCTTTAATACTTGATTTCCATCGACATTCACGGCGCAAGGGCATATTTACCATGAGGCGGGATCATTCCTTCCGCTGCCAGATCAACCACCAAAATTTGTACAACAATATTTTATTGGAAACGGAGAAGTTGAAACTGACCAGACGTGTGCCTACATCTCAGGAACAAGACGTCAGATTGTGTTAAACTTACAATGGATGTTTTATGAGCACAATGATCTTATTAAAACGTTTAAAACAGCATTGGAAACTATGCCAACGGATGAATATAAAGTAATCATAAGAGCAGACCGAAGACCAGCAGGCGAACACGAGTGGCGCTTCAATGCTCCTCAGGTAGATGAAGTCGCGGTGGCTATATTAGGCGATGAGGTTGATCAACGATATCGACATGTAATTCAACGATGAGGCAAATCATTGCAGCACATTTCAGAAACACATCGATCTTATGATGGTTTACAGTACCCAGTGATATTCTTCCGTGGATAAGATGGATATAAGTTTAATCTGAGGCAGGTCAAACCAAGAACAGGTAAAACAACCAGCAAGAAAGTTTCGGCGACGCATTTCTGTGCATACAGACTAATGATTCCAGATACTGAACAGAAACACATATTAAACTGCAGACAAGTGTTTCATCAATTCATCGTTGATATGTATGCAAAAATCGAGAGTGAGCGTCTTCTATACATTCGTCTAAATCAACGTAAACTGAGAGTTGAAGAATATATTCACCTGAGAGATGCTCTGGCAAATGACGGAAACATTAACAACCTCAATGCCTTAGTCATATTACCAGCTACATTTACAGGCAGTCCCAGACACATGTACGAATACACACAGAATGCTATGACGTATGTGAGGACGTACGGGAGACCAGACGTATTTATCACCATCACCTGAAATCCGACTTGGACAGAGATCACGGCGATGCTTACCAATGGTCAGTTACCCAGTGAGCGCCACGACTTGATTGCGAGAGCATTTAAACAGAAGCAGTTGAAACTAATTGACGTTATAACAAAGGGCCATATCTTTGGAGTGCTAAGATGCTGGATGTACACGAGTGAATGGTAAAAGCGAGGACTGCCACACTCACACAATTTAATCTGGTTGGCGGACAAAATTCAGCCCACACAAATCGATGACGATCCACGGACCATGTGTAAATCTCAATCCCAACTCTCCGAATATGAATGACGGAAAGTGTACCAAGAAATACCCAAGAAAGTTGATTACTAAAACACAGACCAGACATGACGGTTATCCTCTATATATACGGCGAGATCTAGAAGATGGGGAGTTCATGGCAAAACTAAAGATACGAAGCAACACAGAAATAGAAATCGATAATAAGTGTGTTGTGCCATTTTCACCACTGCTGTCAAAAATGTTTAAGTCACACATCAGCGTGGAGTACTGAAACAGTGTGAAATCGATTAAATGTGTGAGTATGTTAACATAGTGATATGGCTGTTTTCGGCATAACCAACTACAAAACAAACGATGAAGTGATGCGATATCAGTTGGAAAGGTACATTAGCAGAAACGAGGCAGTTTGGAGAATAATAGTATTTCCGATTCACGAAAGACACCCTACAGTTGTTCACCTCACGTCCATTTAGAAATGGTCATAGAGTTTATTTCACAACAGAGAGCGCCCTTACAGTGGTTGATCAGCAACCAAACTCAACCTTAACAGCTTTCTTTCAACTGTGTCACCAGGATCCTTTCGCAAGAGCTTTGTTGTATCCTGAGATACCTCGATATTACACATGGAATGCATCGAGGGAAGTTTTCTGTAGAAGAAAAGTTGATCAGCCCGTCCCTGGACATGATGTAGTCGCGAGTGACGCCCTTGGGTCGAGTGTGAACATTTCACCCATATAACGTCGAATGCTATTTCCTTAGGATGCTTCTTCATTCACTTCGAGGTACAAGATCTTTCGTGGAGCTAAGAACAGTAAACTGCGGAGTATGCCAGACATTTATAGAGCCCTGTCAGAAGTTGGTTTTATTGGAAGGAGATCAGCACTGGGATGACACATTGCGAGAAGCTGAATTGATCTCCCTCCCAGAGCAAATCAGAAACATGTTTGCTATAATACTGACTAAATGCACTCCTTTGAATCCAAACACTCTATGGGAAACATATAAGGAGACCCTAATTGAGGATATACTCGCCAAAGTCCGGAGGGAAAATCCGGCGTTAGAAATTACGTTTGGTCCATACATTTCAAAAAGGCTTTGATTATTCTTGAAGACAAATGTGTGGCCATGATCAGTAAAACATTACTGCAACTCGGCCTGCCTGCACCAGTATGAGACGGACAAGATGTACTTCACGCAGATTATATACGAAAAAAGAACTACAACGTCGAATAGCTGAGTGCATACGTCTCAGACAAGAAGCCACTTCTAAATCACGGTCAGAAAAAAAGCATACCACATTATCATAGATCAGGTAGCGAAACAACAGGGTGGTGTCATTTTTCTTGATGCTTCTGGGGGCACAGGTAAAACATTTTAACTAATTTAATTTTGGCCGAAATCAGGGACCAGGGAGAAGTTGGTCTTGCCATCGCCTCATCAGGACGTTTGGCGACGTTAATGGAAGGAGGGAGGACAGCCCGCACTTAAGTTGCCACTTGACATCGCCAGGCAGGAAAATCCTACCTGCAACATAAGCAAGGCAAGTGGTCGGGCGCAGGTGCTCGAGACATGTAAATTATTCGTATGAGATGAGTGCACCATGGCTCACTCTGAGAGATCTGAAATGACAATCTGATGGGAGGAACTCTGGTACTCCTCTGTGGAGACTTTCGTCAAAGTCTACCCATCATCCCAAAGTCATCACCGGCCGAAGAGATCCACGCATGTTTAAAACATTCATTTTTGTTTAGACATGTGCAGAAGATAACTTTAAAGCAAAACATGAAAGTATGTCTGGGGGATGGGAGTGCACAAATTTTCACAAACAAACTACTGGAGATCGGAGAAGGTAGATTAGCAGTCGAGGCTAAGATAAAATTCCCATCCGATTTTTGTAATCTGGTGTTGTCCGTCGCAGAGCTAATAGATGCAGTCTATCCGGCTGTTTTCCAAAACTATCACAATTTGAACTGGTTATGAGAGAGGGCCATTCTTGCTGCTGAAAATGAAGATGTCCACCATATAAACATTTAAATACTTGCCATGTTACCAGGCGTATTCAGTGAATATAATTCTATCGATAACGTAGTAGATGCCGATGAGGTCGTCATTTCAGATCAGAGTTCCTAAACTCACTTGATCCTGCTGGATTGCCGCTATATCGTCTTTTACTTAAAGTGGGATCTATTATTACGTATTTTACTACGGGACCTCGGCCCGTCAAAACTTTGCAACGGCACAAGGCTGTGTGTCAAGAAGATGCTGGGCAATGTAACTGAAGCGACTATCTTAACAGGAAAGGGAGAGGGTGAAGCAGTTTTTATCCCATGGATACCACTCATTCCGACGGATCTCCCTTTTAACTGTAAGAGACTGCAATTTCCAGTTAGACTTGTGTTCTCGAACACGATCAACAAGTCAAAGGGGAAGTCTATTAAATACTGCGGAGTGGATTTGGGATCGCTATGTTTCCCCCAGGACAACTTTATGTTGCTTGCTCAAGGGTGGGTTCACCAAAGAATTTATTTATTCTTGCTCCTAGAGGCGAAACTAAAAATGATGTTTATAATCAAGTTTTCAGTTAAATTAATATTATAGTGAATTTGTAAAAGACTTTACTCTATAATTTCTCTACTGTACTTATACTTTTAAATACCTGTAGATAAAATTGCTTCAGTTTTACACTACAGATAGAATTCATTCCTTTCTAATAGACGACTGGGATAAATAAATTCCCAAGCACCGCCGGGTAATCAGCTAGTTAATATATAACATTATATATATATATATATATATATATATATATATATAAACTTAATTTTTCAGTATATGTATATACATATATATATGTCAATATGTCAGTTTTTTAACTCAGCTAATAAATCTTTCTATACATGTGCTCACCCATCTATCTTTCTCTAAATCTGCCTGCCCATCTATCTCCATGTATATCAGCCCGTCCTTCAACCTCGCTATGTATCTGCCCTACCATCTATCTCTCTAATTTCTGCCCTGCCATCTATCTCTCTAATTTCTGCCCTGGCATCTAATTTCTGCCCTGGCATCTGTCTCTCTAGTTTATGCCCTGCCATCTATCTCTCTAGTTTATGCCCTGCCATCTTTCTCTCTAGTTTATGCCCTGCCATCTTTCTCTCTAGTTTATGCCCTGCCATCTATCTATCTGAGTATCTGTCCGCCCTTTTATCTCTCTTAATATTTATCTGTTCATCTTTCTCACTGTATATTTGTCTAATTATCTATCTCATTGTACTTGTATATCTATTTGCCGGATCTGTCACTCTCTGTATATCTATTTGCCCATCTCTCAGTTTCTGGCTTCTCATCGATCTATTTGTTATCCTTTCTTTCGCCTATCTGCTGTCTGCCATTGCTTGCTTCTCTCTTTGTCTGAGTTGCATGTCTCTGCACGTTAGTTGTTGTTTCAATGCATTTCTCTTGGTGTTTTTCTGCTAGTTATTTATATTTTGTTCTTATTTTTGTGTCTAAGTGCTTCACGGTTTCATGATTTCTTGACTGACTTCTTTCTGTAACACGGTATGAATATTGAAAAAGTGAATCTGTTTCTAAAACATGTTTACCAGTTGTGCCACTATAACGGCACCACTATAACAGTTCCACTGTAAGCGGTTTTCTTATTTTCACTTAAATTGATAGGTTATTATAACGTGACTGCCAGTTGCAAATCACGGTGTCAATTATGGCAGTGATTCCTTTAACTATAAATAATAACAAGGACTACTTACATATCGAACAGTGTGACACAGTGCACCATAGCCTAGAAAATTCACATTCTCAACTAATCATGCCTAACAACGATCTAACACAATCTGAATCGAGACATAATTCATATTCATTCTAGTCTCTCATCTATCTCTAATTACTCGTCTCTCACTCCGTACATATATATGCTAACTATTTCTACCTAAATCTTCCCGAAGATTCTCTCCCGACAATCACTAAACCCGTGATTCTAACTGTTTATGTCCCTCAGAAGAAAACTATCTGGACATTCCGAATTTAGCTTTTCTTATACAAACATGTCTAGGGTAAGTTCATAAAAATCATCAAACATCTCGTGGAACTTAGCCTGTCAAACCTGACCTTTCCTTGAACTCTTCTACAACAACAACAACAACAACAAATACTAAGGGCTTTAATCAAATAGTCAAAATATTAAAATACTCTGGAATATTATAAACAAGGAACAAGCTATCGTAACAGTAACATTTTCCAATATACTGTTACACCTGGACAACAAACCTTGAATGGTTACATAAAATGAAATATTGATTCACAGTAGCCCGTTCAGACGTAGCTGGTGTGTGAGATGGGGCAGGAGAACGGATCTGGTGTGTTTCAGACTCCGTAAGAATCCCGAATGCTTTCTTCAGAGAGTTTTTATTTCCTAATTTATTAATGCACATAATCGGTTCGTGTTACCTACAGCTTAGTTTTTTGACAGTCTGTAAGAAAGTCAGGGTAGGGCAGAGTATTAAATCTCTAGTCAATATCCATTGAGTCAAGACGACAACAACATTACTTTCATTACTTTTGCATTACTGTTAACTTGAGCGATCATTATCATACCTTAGTTTATGAAAAGGTGAAATTGACTGATAGAGTACTAGGTACAGACAGAATGTATTTTAGATTTTTTTTTCCTCGCAGATTATAATAAGCACACCAAATTGACAAGCACACAAAATCTAAAGTGGCAAAGATGAAAACAAAATAGCAACATTGTTTAATTTATTAGCTCTACAATACATTTTTAAAATCCAGAATATTGCCCCATGAGGCCAAAGTATCTAGGGTATATATAAGGTATCATTTTGATATCATCAAAAATATACAAAGGAGTGTAGAGTGTTAGAATAAATGGAATATCCACAACATGTACTATGCTAATCACATCCACTATGAAGGCTAACAGTTTGCAAAGCGAGTTCATATGCATGAGAAACTGGCCAAATATTTCCAAAAGACAAGATGGAAATATTAGGCCAGTTTCTCATGCATACAAGAGCTGGAAGTGACAAAACCAAGGGCCATATTAAAGACAAAGATAGATCAGTCCCGTATTAGGTGACTGATTCACTGACTGAATGGCTGACCTTAAGAGGTAGCTTCGACACGATCAGGATATTCCCATATCTGCCCCCACCGTCCGCTCCAACAGCCAGTGTACGGGAAGTACAATAATTGTCCTTGTCATGCATTGATTGTTGGCTCGTGGTTACTGCCCACAGAGGCAGCCTGTCCTTCCCTCGCCTTGATTCACCCCCATTCCCTTCATTATGTGGATGTAGCGATTATTCTCCCATTCCAATTCTTTCTCCCTGCACAGTTTGTCCATTACAGCCTTCGAGATATCCTGCTACCTGTCTAGTTTCAGCAAACCGTGCGTTGGGATCTTTCCAGCCCGAGGTCATCACGATGAAATTTCTTACTTTGGGAGCCTCTCACTGTGACAGCTCTTAAAATCGAGAACTTATTTCTGGCTGCCGTCTCTTTGGGATTTATGACGTGTGTAGTGAACGAACGAAAAATAAGTGCTACTCACTGTTGTCGGTGTTGTCGTTGTTGTCGGTGTTGTCGTTGTTGTCGGTGTTGTCGTTGTTGTCGGTGTTGTCGTTGTTGTCGGTGTTGTCGTTGTTGTCGGTGTTGTCGTTGTTGTCGGTGTTGTCGGTGTTGTCGTTGTTGTCGGTGTTGTCGTTGTTGTCGGTGTTGTCGTTGTCGGTGTTGTCGTTGTTGTCGGTGTTGTCGTTGTTGTCGGTGTTGTCGGTGTTGTCGGTGTTGTCGTTGTTGTCGGTGTTGTCGTTGTTGTCGTTGTTGTTGTTGTTGTCGTTGTTGTCGTTGTTGTCGGTGTTGTCGTTGTTGTCGGTGTTGTTGTTGTTGTCGGTGTTGTCGTTGTTGTCGTTGTTGTCGTTGTTGTTGTTGTTGTCGGTGTTGTCGTTGTTGTCGTTGTTGAGAGAAGCCAATGTCCTTTTTTTATTACTGATGTTACATTAAATGCAGGAAATGTTTTCAAAATGCCTAAGAAAAAAAAATATTTATAGCTGTGGGGAATAAAACGAAGTAGAAATGACCATGAAGCGGAATGTAAAATATGAAAGCCATTGCCATTGCCCATTGCGGAAAAGCGGATATAAAAAACCACATAGCAAGCGAAAACCATAAATCAAACATGTATTCTGCAAACACTTCTAAAAGACTGCGATTATTTGTTACTCAAATCTTCTAAACACGAATAATCAGTACAAGCGGCAAACATTTACAGAATCTGGCAACCATAAATCGAGGCAGATTGTAACAGATGCACTGAGGTTAAAGACCTTGATGAGCTATCTCCCTCTCTCTCTCTCTTCTCTTGAGAGAGAGAGAGAGAGAGAGAGAGAGAGAGAGAGACAGACAGACAGAGAGAGAGAGAGAATAGGTGGGTAACTGTTTAATAATCTGTTTGAACTGTCTTACAGAAATGAAAGAATTTCCTATGCCTGATAAATGTTTCCCGAAATGTCTCTCTGTAGTTGGAGCTCATGCTGTAGTACACGAATATATTCACGCTGGAGTTGACTGTCTGAAAAATGAATGGAAGTGAGCACATGACCCAAAACAGATTATCATACTTTTCTCCCATCTCAAATTCTGGTACTAAAGCCATAACTGTGAATATAACCATAGTAGGACTGAAGCATATGATCAGTATCACAGCAATCATGATAACCATTGTAACCAGTTTCTTGTCTCGGTTAGAGATGTCCACTTGTCTTGAGTTCGAGATAGAAGATGAACGCCATTTCTTTTGTCTTTGTAGATTGATCAGCAAAGCTCCGGTAAAACCAATCAACAAAATGAACGAACCAGCCTGCATTATTGCCTGTAGGAAATAGCTGGCAATTTCTACATGATCCCAGTTTTCTTTTCTTTTAATACCTAACAAAGACCTGTTTTTTTCCGGAAAGAATTTCCAATCCATGTAAGTTGTAAGGTAAGAAGGAATTGCAGACATGAGCTGACTTAGAAAAATTGAAAAGACAGCAACAACTGTCTTGGTCTTGGTTATTACATTTTTAATTTTTAGAGGTATGGCTACACACAGAAATCTTTCTACAGTGATAAAAACTGTAATGATACAAGTTATCCGGGCAAACAAACAATGAGGCCATGCTGCTGTTAGGTAAAGAATCTCAGAGAATGCCACGGACGTGTTCAGATTGTTAAGCAGGGGATTGAAGCATATACCCAACCAGATTGTCATAATCAGTGCGCACATATCCGATATGGCGATACCAGACAAACTGATATTCATTGTGTTAGTGTAGCCTTGCTTTGAGAATACGAGTAAATTTATGACATTCGAGGCTATACCGAAACATGCAACACTGCTACAAATAACAATAGAATTAACTACCATAACCACATCTCGCGTTTCTTTGTCAATAAGTTCATCAAAATCCATTTTTCCATTCTCAGTTCTAAGTGATGCATTATTATTATTTCTAAATTTCAAAGTTTCTGCTTTCAGAATGTTATTCATTTTAAAAAAGACTTGCCCTTTTCATATGTAACCAAGTGTACAGATATGTTAAGAACTCAAAGTATATCATAATCTGTAGGCTTTAGCGTTTTGGTTTACTGTTTTCAGTAAAATTAGCTTTATCTCGTGTGATGCCATGCTCTCAGTTCATATTTTAGAACTATATAGTTTTTATATCTTTAAAACCTTTCTTAACTTTCCTTTTAAGAATTGGTTGCAAAAAATATATACTGTACCCAAAGGCATTTAACAGATTGCGCGGGAAAAGCAATGTATAAGATCTGTAAATTGTTCTAATTTTAGTTCTGCTCTTTCCAACTTCCGCATCGCTATAAAAAGAAAAAAAGAAAGGTATAATTAGTGAGGTAATCATTACAGTGAGAAATCTCTGCACGTCTCTGTGGAAAATGAACCATAATTGTACGAAAATGAAACCTTTCAAGATAAGTACAAACTTTTAGCAAGAATGCGCTGAAACAAACGATAACGTGCCACTTGATTTTTTTATCTTTTTTGTACGTCATTTATTACGAAAAAAAGATTATTGTTAAATATAATATTCGCTTTTTGTCTTCAAAAAAACTAAATCGCTAATTTCTAGACCTTGTGACACCAAAGACGCATACATCATCCTACTGTCGGCAGGTAATGATACCTGACATTAGTCAAAATTCATAGAAACTTGTTCGCTTAATGCCCTGGCATAACTAGAAGATATAATTTATTAACATATCGGAGCACCTTGTCACTTCAGTTCTTGATCAAACGTTACACCATTAATGAAGTAGTCTAAAACAGTGTGCCAGTCAATAAATATCCAGTATGGAATTAAACCATTGAAGTTTTAAGTATTGGAATCTGAGACACGAAAAGTTAAATAAAGAGACAAGACCTTTTCAAAACGTAAGACACGAATATGTTTTAAGAGCCGGGTATTCTATCACTAGCAGCACAAAATATGACTACACAAATGTTTAACGCTGGCGGAGCATTGGCAGTATGGATTGTTAAAACAAATGATTAATGCTAAAAGCATTGCCCATTACAACCTTCAGTGTAAGTTGTTAAAATAATCTGTACTTATTTTATCATTCATTGTCTAGCGCGAGGGGTCGAGTCAGATGCTGGCGGTTTGGATCATACGAGTGGCCTCAGTGATGATTATGTCATAATTAGTGTTTCAATAACACGATATGTCCATGTTTTTCGGGGTCTTCCTCTTGATCTGTGTCTTGATCTATGTCCTGAAGGTCTTTTGTTGAAGGTCTTCGAGGTGGCTGTATATAAGTCATTCGAATTTAGAGGCCAAGCCACATAATTCTCTGTTTCTTGTCTGTATTAACGGCGTGGTGTAAATCCTACCAGTTGTTTTATGTCGTTATTTTAGCTTATCCCTTCTAGTGATGCTTTCTGGGTTTTTTTAGACATCTCACTTTACATAAAGATTTTTTTTTGTTGTTTCTTAGTTAGTGTTCATGTTTGGCATTGGTAGCACAATATAAATATGCTGTTAATTAGTTGTTTCTTAGTTTCAAGGGGCATGTTACGGTGCGAAATCAGCGGGAATAGCTTGTATGTAACGGCATTTGCTCTTTGTGTTCTAACATCAAGTTCACCGCCAAACTTCCCATCTACTGTGACCATACATTCAATAAACTTGATTCCTTGCTGGATTTTTTTGTCTTTGATATAGATGGATTCGAACTTCTGTACAGAGATGAACCCCATGTTCTCGTCGTGGGAGAAGGCGACAGCCAGCCTGGGGTTTTATGGGCTAAGCGAAGTATTTTGTGGGTTTATCCATCTATACCACTATTGTAGTCATGAAGGCGAACCTGGATCACCATGGAAACGGCTAAAGGGGCTCTGGTGACGATGCGAAAGGCCTAGCAAGCCGACAGTGAATTTTCCGTTGTTACAAATTTAAGAAATGCCATAAAACTGACTGACTTAAAATAATCTACATATAGTCCGCATAAATTCCATCATGCCACATACTGAAATTAGTTATATTTGTTTCATTTTATGTGATGTAGCTAAACATTGCTAAAACTGATAAGTTATTTTATGAGATAGAAAATATGTGATTCTCAAGAATAGAACATAAATGTTATAACTTTACAGGCATGAAAAGGAAACACATATATGCTTCTACAGAAAATGCAGCATTTTGAACGGAAAACACATCTTGGAATAAAATGATGCAGAGGCGGTTCCTAGGTATGCCAGCTGTGCAGAACGGCTAGGTTTCAGATCCTGTCATGCCTTTAGTTCTGTTCGCGATTCCGATTCTTGGTTCTGGGTGCTAAGAGCATTTCTCTCTAATGTAATGAATCTTGGAAACACTCCACAGTAGAGATTTCAGAATTCAGAACCCGGCATCACTGCATTCAGGACATTCCCATATATGCCTCGCCGCATACCCCAACATCTACTGAAGCATTTGCGTACTAACGATTCCTGTCAAATATTGGTTGTGGATGATACATTTCCTTCCATTTCGTTCAGATTTCTTGCCAGCTTCCTTCCTCTTTCCTAACATCATCATTCGCCATATATGCCACGTTCAGTTCGCTTTCTCTTTTCATACTCTCGCAACCTGTCCCTAGCGGCCTTCGCAATGTCCTCCTCCTGTATACTCAGCTTGCCTAGTATTTCAGCCTGCCCAGCCAGTCTATCAGCAAACTCATTTCTGTGCACGTCTGCATGCCCATGACAGAAGATCCAAGTTCTTCCCCTCACACGGGGCTGTTCCAGCATGTTCACCCATTCTGTTTGTAGAAATGTTTTCTCGATCTTCCTTAGCATGTTCTGTGAGTCCGTCACAGTACCATAGACACATCCTGACCTACTAGCTGTGAGTCGGTCACAATACCATGAGACACATCCTGACCTACTAGCTATGGGTCCGTCACAATACCATGAGACACATCCTGACCTACTAGCCACACGATTGTCGTCGATACCGCCTGAATCTCTATGTGCATGTTTGATATAGTGATTGCAAGGGCCCCCGATCCTTTTGTTATAATTCTTCCTTTTCGTTATGCAACAGTGCCCAGCCTCTTCTTCTTTCCTTCCTCACTGAGCCATCTGTGTTTATTGCTATATCCGAAGATCCACAGTGTCTCTGGTTAGCTCCTGAATCCGAAGATCAGTTGCACTAACTCCGTAATCCCGGGACTCACGGCCAGTTGTACAGCGACCTGAGGTATCCGAGGTTTATCCTGCTATAAAACCCAGCCCTGTTCTGATGAAATCTCATTGATATCAGATGGGGATTGGAATTTTCTTAGCCTCTGACCGTGAGGATGGAAAGCAAGCACTAATTTAACTTTGTCAGGTGAAGTCGCAGGTTTAGTTTTTTTTTTTTAATGCCTTTTTGCAGTTCACTTTCAGGATATTGTTGAAGGCTTTCCGAAGGACTTTTTCAAGATAGTGTTGGTGACAGATATTGCTACAGTTTAATTATTGGATTGTTTTATAAAGTTCAAGTCATCCAGACATGGGCAGAGAAGACGGAGGAGCTGAGAGTATGGTGTGAAATCCTTACAAGTTTCAGGGGGAGAGGAAGTGCAAAGACGATAAGCGTAGCTGTCAGTGAGTTTGTAGAACACAAGAGGTGGAAAAACTGACAGTTCTGTAATATCTAAAACATTGAAAGTCTATCACCGGCCCCAAGAAGAAGCAAGTCTGTTTTTATAGTAACAGCTATTAACCATTGTCATTCTGATCTCTCTCTCTCTCTCTCTCTCTCTCTCTCTCTCTCTCTCTCTCTCTCTCATTTTCTCTCTAGTTAGGAAGGAATCCAGGTAGATCTGTTTCTCATGCCAGTAGAACTGTGTCTGCCTTGTCCTTGCTGTACAGCTCCTTCTCTTTGGATCGTGCCATTCTTTTCTATTTTTTGCTTTCTTACGCAGTCCACTTCAAAGTTATTCCTAATAAGGATTCATCTGCCATTCTCATTATAGCACCATTCAGTCGCCACTTACTCCTTTCAGTCCCTGCCGACACTGGTTTCACATCAATCTTTCTTTACAGAATGTTATCTTTGGCATTTCCACGGGACATTCCTTCAGAATACTGTATCTTTAAATGATGGGAGGAGCAACAAACGCATTTTAGAATAACATTTTGTGGATCAAAACTCGTACCTCAGCATCACCAAGAAAACTACTGTCCTTTTTCTATCTTGCTCATGGACATAGTAGCCTAGAGACAACAAAACTGAAAGGTATGGTTAAACAGGTAGAAGAAGGAGAGCGGCCAAGAAAAGGATACGCCCAGGATATCACATACACGCTAAACAAGGATGCACCCAGGATATCACATACACTCTAAACAAGGATGTGCCCAAGATATCACATGCATTCTAAACAAGGATGCACCCAGGATATCACATACACTCTAAACAAGGATGAACCCACGATATCACATACACTCTAAACAAGGATGCAAACAGGATAGCACATACACTCTAAACAAGGATACGCCCAGTATATCACATATACTATAAACAACATTTTGAATGGAGACTGCATTTCTGCCACATAGCAAGACAGTTTCAAACTATCAATCAAAAGCGCAAAGTTCTACTGTGGACTTGCCACACGAAAGAAGAATACTGCGCTTGCTTCTGGTTTTGATCTGAAACCCACACGAAAGAAGAATACTGCGCTTGCTTCTGGTTTTGATCTGAAACCCACACGAAAGAAGAATACTGCGCTTGCTTCTGGTTTGGATATGAAACCCACACGAAAGAAGAATACTGCGCTTGCTTCTGGTTTGGATATGAAACCCACACGAAAGAAGAATACTGCGCTTGCTTCTGGTTTGGATATGAAACCCACACGAAAGAAGAATACTGCGCTTGCTTCTGGTTTAGATATGAAACCCACACGAAAGAAGAATACTGCGCTTGCTTCTGGTTTGGATATGGAACCCACATAAATATAAGGAGATACACTCTTATAATTTTCTTTTAAACACTGATAGAAGAAGATATATACAATAAGTAATGAGGTGAAATAATAACTCTAAATAGAACTGTTCAAACTGGAGAAAAATATAGAGTTATCTTCACTTTGTTCGCCACATTTGGCAATAGGTGAAGACAAAATTGATTGTAAGATCAAGTTTAACTCAGAAATATACGCTCAGAGCTTTCAAGAAACCCAGACTTTTATACAAACTTTTAGTTCACTAGTTCTGTCCATCAGCGGTAAAAAAAAATAACATGTACCACAAGTCTTCAAGTTTAAATGGAAATTTGTCAAAAAACTGTTATCATCATATATCGCGAAACAATGGCTACCAGAATGACTGTGGGTGGAGGGGAATGGATGTCACCGAAGCACTCAGATTCCTCATCCTAAAGTCGAGGGCTCGAGACTTACAGTGACATATATCTCATAAGGAAGTATAGCACGTAGAAGCTCCCTAGAAAATATGGAGGCGATTCTTTAGACAGAACTTAATAAGACAAATCTAGCTTTTAAATATAGAGATGTCAAATCTGATCAAGAACTTTATCTATGTTCATGATACACCAGTGCTAGGCAGTTTTTTTTTAAACCACTCTCTCTCTCTCTCCTTCTCTCTCTATCTCTGTCTCTCTCCCTCTCTCCCCCTCTCTCTCTATCTCTGTCTCTCTCTCTCCCTCTCTCTCTCCCTCTCTCTCTCACTCTCTCTCAGTGGACTGAGCAAGTGGCATGGAAAAAGAAAAGCTTTTAAACTGATCGAAACGAAAGAAGATCGCACAGGGTATAATATAATATAATATAATATAATATAATATAATATAATATAATATAATATAATATAATTCTGCTTTCCAGTGAAACATTCTTTCACAGCATGATCGACTTTACGGCGTTGAAAACTAAATAACCGCTTTATGAATGAAGCCGCAGGGATAAATCTGTTCGTCAATAATGCGCGCGCAGCGTGGAATTAAACAAACCTCGCCTTGTTTTCGGAGAAGAACACGCATTTTAAGAGTTGCACAAATAAAGATCATTTTCGTATCTTGGGACTAGAATACAACTACATAGCCGATGGTTCTATCATTGTAAGAGAAAGAAAACATAACTATGTTCATATTCAGCGACACACATGAACTACCAAGACTGCTTTAAGAAACAGAAATATTGAAACACCAATGAAAACACAAGTGTACACCCAAAGACTGGGTCAAGTTTAGCGATTCTGGTTATCTCATAGAGGAAAGAGTCCACTAACGGAGGAAGGGTAGGCTGTTGAACCCCCCGCCTTGACTATTTTAACAGAACTCCTTGTTTACTCGACAATGTTAAGCCTCAGCTTTTTCTGAGCTGTATAAAAAACTGAGTTGTCATTTTTCATAACCGTTTAAAACAAAGATTTAAGAAGTGTCTGAAAATACTTTTCTCAGTTTCGGATAACATCACACATGTATTATATACCTCCAACACAAAGAACTGTCAAGGAAATGTGTATAAAGTAAAATCTGGATATTTTATTTTAAGAATAGAAAATTACTTTAAAAAATAATAAAACCCTACATGCGTTACCATGTAGCATGGGCACCCTGAATGATTATATCCTACCCAGTGATTTTTCGTAATAATTGATAAAAGATATAAAGACAATCTTCTGGCATCCTGTAAAATCAAATTTGTGGGCTGACCTTGTCTCAGACGACGTCGACTTGTACGAGAGGGAAACAAATAATAGTCTGCGCTGCTTCCTACCTGTAGCTAAACAGGAAACATTCAGAGATTTCTTGCCTATTTTCTGTGAGAGGAAACAATGTCTAGAAGTGCAATTTCACATAAAATGACCATTAACCGAGACAGTGATTTGCTAATTTTGAGAGCTAAATTTTGCTGTAATGGTGTACATGGTATTTCAAGAAAATTCTAAGGTTTTATTTGAAAGAAAAAAAAACTGTTGAGCTCTGTTGCAGGAGATTATTTTATTAAACAGAAATCAGTGGAATATTTCGTTACTTCATCAAACTATTTAGTCTAAATGTAGTGACATTTAATAATTCAGATCATTCTCTTCATTCAACCTCGGAAGTCGATGTCTCTGTACAAGTAAAGAGAAGCCCAATTACTGTATCTAAAACAATATAGGTCGTAACTTTTGACTATACCCGTGCGGCAAATCGACCCTCATCCACATCGTGTATTGTCTGCTGCGCAGATGGGACAATATAACAAGACATTTTCTTGTTTGTCTCTTGTTTGCATCCACCGATTGGGTAATTGATTTTTTTTTTCAGTTCATTATTTGGCCCACAGTTTGCTTTGATGTTGTCTCAAGGTCTCAAGTAACTGAAATCAGGCGCGTCGTTTATTTCTTCCTAGTTTTTTTTTTTTCTTTCCATCCACGCAAGCAAACTGAAAACCTGCGGGCAATGTTCAATGCATTAAGTAATTTCTTCATAATACTAGAGAAAAGAATTCACTCAACCGAAAGGATTGCGATAAACCAGCTTCAGAGAGTGAATGATAACTTTTCTCCACGGTTATATTAAACTTTTAATGCAGTAATTTTTAAAAATGAAATAGCGCATACTTAAATCTGTGAATAATTGTATTTCACATTCCTGAATTTACTACATGAAACTTCATAGTCTTATTATATTAAATGATGGCATTATTAATAAATCGTAACGTAATCCAATGTTAATTAAATTATTCTACTCCGTTACAAAATAATATTTTCGGTGTTATTAAGACTTCCCGTACTTTATCTTATCTTTGTATATTCTGCAGTAAATAGTTATGTCTCAGCATGTCTGTGATATAACAGCATGATTTTGTATATTCACCTGAAAATACTGATATTATGTAACAATGAATAATCATATTCCTTTAATAATCATATACTTTGCCAAACTTAATGTGATATGTATGCGCCATACCAAATAATGCCATATTCGAATTCTACAATGCACAAATTTTTTATAATTTACAACGTATTGTATATAATGTATGGTATACTGTTACGTGCAATGTAGAATGATAATATTTCAAACGCTCATGGTGAGAACTTTCGTAACATCGTCACGTTATTTGTGTTCTACGGGACATTCACATGGACCTTTCCTAGAAGGTTTCATCTAGTCTTGTTAATAGTAACATCATATTTTTTTTATCTGTCATTCAGTTAATGATTCTTGTTGAAGTAGAGAAACCCACCTGTACCCAGGATAAATATCATAAAGATTATCAATGATGAAACATAGATAAACCTTTCCTGGTGATGAAAAGAACACAATTTGCAGAAAGCCGTTGTTGTACAGACCTTACATTTCACAGAAGTACATACGCATGTGTAAACTGACATTATCTAAACATTTATGTCGTTCAGCTTGTTCATCACACACATGGCATGCATTATCAGTTTTAGCAAGAAAGACGTATTACATATGTACACAAATACTCTTTAAGGCCACCTGAAGACAACCACTGCTACAAGATGTACAGAACAGCTGGTGTTTTAAACATTCCAGTGGTCAGCAAGGAAACAGGTGTTCAAGTCTGTATATCCTGTGGTACTGGGTTCACTCTGCTTTACTCTTGAAATGGACGTGGAATTTATCGTAATTTAGCTAAAATGGCATCTAAATATCGTTGCCACAGCTTCCATTCATCAGGATTCCAGCTGGGGTTATGGAGTAGGTCAGCTGTACTGAGATCCACCTTCAGTGGAGGAGACTGAAAAAAAAAAAACAAGAGACTTATCCAAAATGCGGGGATGATTATCCACGAAAAACAGTTACAGCTAAAGCTACCTTTTTCATCTCCCTGTTATAAAATAACGCTGGTGTTCTATACATATTTCTGTATTAAATAAGATGACCTCACTTTTATACCACCTCATTCTGCGCTTAAAGTGCTGGAGTGGCACAGTGGTTAATTCTCTAGCTACACACGGTGTGGTCAGTGGTTGAAGTCTGACCGGATGTGCCAGAGTCAGTCAGCTGTAGAACCGGATATCCGGCTTCTTTTGAGGCTGGGGAAAGAGAAACAACCGGGCATGATGCTGGCCGTATAGCTTTGTCCTGGGTGAACTGGTCAGAGAAGATGCACATACAGCACATTCCTAAGTAACTAGTTCTCTATGAAGAAGTTACCTCAGCATATATTCTTTACTAAAGTCTTTTAAAAAAAAACACTAAAATTACATTGTAATTAGCTGGACGTTCAGCGCAGAACTTGGAGCATGTGCAAATAAACTACTGTAGTTGAAGCAAAAGTGTCTGTCTGTTTGTCTGTCTGTCTGCCTGTCTGGCTGTTGTCATCTATCAGTTCATTAATTAAGGGAATATACATTGTATGTCAGTTTATCGGTTTGTAAGTCTGCTAATAAGTCTCTCTCTCTGAACATCCATCTATCTCTTTTTGCCCTCCTATCTATATATATATATATATATATATATATATATATATATCTGCCCGCCCATCTGTCTCTCTCTGTCTCTGCCCGGCTACCTATCTCGCTCTCTATCTGCCCACCTATCTATCTCTGTCCGTCTGTTGCGTTGTATATCTGCCGGTCCATCTATCTCTAGTTTCTGCCCTACCATCTAACCGAGTATCTGCCGGCCTTTCTGTCTCTCGTAACATTTATCTGTTCATCTATCTCACTGTATATCTGCATATCCATCTATCTCTATGTATTTGCATATCTATCAGTCGGATCTGTCACTCTCTATATGTCTGCATGCCCATCTGTCAGTGTCTGCCTTCTCATCGATCTGTTTGTTATCCTTTCTTTCACCTATCTGCTGTCTGTCCCTGCTTGCTTCTCTGTTTGTCTGAGCTGCATGTGTCTGGACTGTAGTCGTTGTTTCAGTGCATTTCTCTTGGTGTTTTTCTGTTCGTTAGTTATGTTTTGTTCTTAATATCTAAGTGCTTCAAATATATCCATACTACAAGAACTTAATATTGAAGAAGGCTGGCTAGTAAAGAGGATTAAAAAGAGAAAATGTAAATATTTTGGTGGTGTGTGGCGTGGGGGAGGAGAACGGATCTGATGTGTTTCGGACTTTGTAAGGATCCTGAATGTTTCTTCGGTGAGTTCTTTTCGTAACTGATTAATGTGTAAAATATGTACATGTAGCCCGCTGTTTAGTTTTGTCGCAAAGTCTGTAAGAAAGTCAGGATGTGACAAAATATCAAAGCACCGGCCAATGCCCTTTGGTTTAAAAGGCAGTAACATTGCTTTCCATTGTCTGGATGGATGTGCATTTTCTAGTTTTTGTAGAACAATCTGTTAACTTGAGAGATCACTGTTATGCATCAGTTTACGAAAAGGTGAAAATGATTGTTTTCTCCCTTGAATGGTACTAGGGACAAGAGATTGTTCTGTAGATTTTTTTTTCTCGCAGATTACGATAAGCACGCCAAAGTGACAAGCACACAATATCTAAAGTTCTCTTCCTTCCCTCGCCTTGCAGCACAAGGCACAAACGTATCAAAATACTGCCTCTTAATAATAGGTTCCTCTTCAACAAAGCCAAGTTGGTACATCAAATTCTTTCACAGCATGCTCCGTCTTGTCCATGGAACATGTTTAAATTTAGCCCAAAGTGTAGCCAACGCTTAAACAATATATGTCTTCCAAAAACTAGACTTTGATCTTTACAAGAAAAGCTTTACTTATTCTGCTGTTTATCTTTGGAATACCCTCCCATCCTGGACAAAAAATATAAATTGTACTCCTTTCAATTACAAACTTTTATAATATCTATTTCATGTCGACTACATGCCTCTATGATTCATAAAACTTAAAAGGTATTTTAGACTGCTCTTACAGACACCGAATTCAGTTAATTGTTTATTCTGAATAGTACCGAAATTTTGTTCGGTAGATAGTCATTTATATATGTACTAGCTGAGTACCCAACGTTGTCTGGGTATTTATTTATCCAAATCACGAAGTTCTATTCATTTTCACAACCTTCCAGACGGCTCTACAACGTTCTATTCCTTTCCACAGCCTTCTATAAGTTTCTACAGAGGTCTATTCAGTTCTACGATCTTCTAGTAGGTTCTACAATGTTCTATTCATTTCCACAACCTTCTAGATCGTTCTACAGAGTCTAGACGGTTTGATTATAAACAGCATGTTTAGTTTCACCTCCAGGAGCAAGAATAAATAAATTCTTGGGTGAACCCACCTTTGAGCAAGCAATTTAAAGTTGTACGTGGGGGAAACATGGCGATCTCAAATCTATCTCTATCTTTATCCCTCTCTGTCCCTCTCTCTGTCCCCTTCTATCTCTCTCCTTCTCTCACCTGCTCTCTCCCTCTCTCTTCCTCTCTCACCCTCTCTCTCACTCTCTCTCCCCCTCTTTCTCCTCTCTCTCTCCCTCTCTTTCCCTCTCTCTTCCCCCTCTCTCTCTCCCTCTCTCTCTCTCCCTTGAGCAGGCAATATAAAGTTGTCCGTGGGATAAACATGGTGATCTCAAATCCATCTGTCCCTCTCTCTCTTAGTCCCTCTCTCTCTCCCTCTCTATCTCTCTCCTTCTCTCTCTGCCTCATTCTCTCCCTCTCTCTCTGCCTCATTCTCTCCCTCTCTTTCCCTCTCTCTCCTTCTCTCCCTCCTTCTCTCTTCCCGTCTCTACTCTCCCCACCTCTCTCTTCCCCTCTCTCTCTCCCTCTCTCTCTCTCTCCCTCTCTCTCCCTAATTTGAAAAGCTAATTTGAAAAACTAAGAAAACGGCACACTGTTACAGAGCAATGCGAACTATTATAGAATACAATAAAAAACTAATTTAAACATAAGGAGAAAACTTTATTTTTACAAATATAATTAAAATTAAAAAAAACAGAGACCATCAGCTAAAAGAATGACATGACGCTGTCACATTCCCTGACAAAAGATAAACTGGAAGACTTGCTGAATTAGTTTGCCTTATATAGGACCATCTGAGATTCGAATGGGTACTGGAAGTTTTTCGAACATCGTGAGTCGAAGACCGCAGTCATATCCACAACCTTCTAGATGATCCCATCCCCACCCCATGTTCTTGGTAGCTGATCGACCACTGTATGGGCGCCATCTGTTATGAAATAAATGATCTGACCATTTTCTAAATTGACACTGAGGTGAACAACAGTAGGGTGTCTTTCGTCAATTAGAAATCTGCTCCGTGTATCATGTTTCTCGTTATCAATGCCAACGGTTCCGTATCTCAGCAGATATAACTTTATCGATTTGTGTGCGCTGACCTTTATCCGTCACGGCCGACAATACACAGCAGGCATAAATATCACGGAAGTTACTTCCCGTCGTTCAGTGGGATATTGTTTGCATAGTTCGGTTTCGATCCCACCCCAACCACCCAGGCCCCCTTAGGGGTCATAAGGATGATCTAACGCACGCGGTGCAGTTTCCAGACTGTAAGTCATATATATGCCATGTTTGGTTAAAATTGCTCCAGGCGTTCCAGTGTGATGCTTTAACATACATACATACATACACAAACACGTTCATTTTTATATATGTATATAGATGTAGTTACTTTCTGAGTGCATGAATAAGGGCGAAACGTAAATGTTATATTTTATTTTATGTCTCTCAGCTTTCCAATGTTAGCTATATTGGTTACATGATTAGCATATTTGTAGAATGTTTGGAACAGAGTGAAAGTTTATGATAAAGAGCAGAAGTTCAGACAGTGTTCCAAGCACAACCAGAAAATCCATAATGCAGCAGGGAAAAAACAAAGAAAAAAAAACAAATTCGCACGGGTCAGGCGTCTTTTCTGTTCGCTTCTCAACTTAACACACATTCGTGCATACCAGAGCAAAATCAAAATGCTGTGCGTTTCTTGTACCAAAGCCAGAATTCAGAAAATGTAAACCTTAAATCATGGTAGTCTCCATCAAAAGTTATAAAATGGTTTACACTCGTAACATATAATGCTACACAGGAACACACTGACTGTGGGTCATGAGGTACGTATCAATTAAGTAATGGGACTAATTACGTAAAAAATAAACAACAGTTGAAGATATAACCTGTATTTTATTCAAAGTGCATTGATACAGCAAATGACACGATCTAACAAACACGGGAACGAACTCTGAAATTCTGAAGTTGGTATGGCCCTAAATCTCGATTCTACGGCCGCTTGGATGTTATCAGTATCGACAAAGAAGCGTCCTTTCAATGGAAACTTTAATTTTGGGAATAGAAAATAATCGCTGGGAGACAAATCTGGGGAACAGGGTGGATGGTTGAGAACACACACTTGTTTTGGGGCCAAAAATTCCTGTACAACTACCGCCCGGTGAGATGGCGCATTATCATGAAGAAGGAAAAAAACTGCCAGGTGTTGAATGCTCGGAGAATCCTTTTCAGTAGACGTTTCAAAATACTTAAATAAACTTTGGCAGTGACAGTCTGTTCCTCTGGAATAAATTCTTTGTGAATAACTCCTTTTAATGTCGTAGAAGCACACCAACATTGTCTTCACTTTTGACTTTTGAAGAAGAATTTCTTTCCTTTTGGTGATGATGATGACTTCCACTGAGCACTTTGGCGTTTAGTTGAGGGATTATAGCGGAAATTCCATGTTTCATCCTCTGTAACAATCAAATTTAAGAAATGTTTATTTCTGCGACACGTTTTGATAATGTCTTTTGCGTACTCAACACTCTGATGTTTTTGGTCATCAGACAACGAATGTGGTACAAACCGACAAGCAACTTTTTTCTTGCCCAAATCTTCAACTAAAATTTTACAAATGGTCTCTAGGTTAATACCAAATTCATCTACCATTATATTTGACAGTTAAACAACGATCTTCTTGTATCCGTTCTCTGACTTTTGCAATGAGTTCCTCATTACGAACAGAAACTGGGCGTCCATGTCTAGTTGCATGTGTAATCGTTTCCACACCACTTTTTAATCGTGAATACCACCTGAATATCTGTGCACCAGATAAACAATTATCCCCATAAACCTGTCGCATCAATTCAGCTGTCTCAATGAGACTTTTTCCGAGTTTTAAACAGAATTTAATGTTAGCTTAATGCACCTCTGACTAGGTCAACAAAATGGCGGCTTGTTTATCGTCTGCTTATCGGGCGGCGATGAAAACTTGCCAGGTCACGGATGAAGCTTGCCTCTTTGGATTGCATGCTTTGCTTCAAAAATGGCATTTTTGTCTTGGCCATAATAAAATCAGCCTCATTACTTAATTGTCGGACCTCATAGAGACTACCCAAATAAGAGTACGACACAAAGATGTGCAAGGGAAAACTTACGTCAGTGTTAACAGGACAAATCGTCCCTTCATTTCAACCTTACATGTAGACAAAAGAGAGGCACAACAAATGTGGGGTGTCTTGGATGGTGCAGGCAGAAGACACGCTAGAGGTGACATATAGCACGGATGACATTCCGATAGGAGAAGAGAGACTGCCTGACAAGCGAGAGCTCGCCAAAGTGATCATTCGGCAGGCCAGAGAATATTACAGTTCGGATATTGGTCCCACTGACCTCCTGGTACATGAAATTATTCAGTGCCACTCTTAGCCGCAGAAATACGTCATCTTCATCGACAGCTCCGACATCAAAGGACATCGTAGTGGTTGAAGTTTTGTCACATACTTCCTTGGAAAGAAGTGGAGACGAGAGACAGACAGACAGAGAGAGAGAGAGAGAGAGAGAGAGATGCACCAAGAACACAACAAGCGAATAAAGAACACAGTTTATTGTCAATTTTGTTTTTCAAATGTGCAAGCAAGCCCGTCTGGCATTCTGCACTATTGCTCTATTCCAAAATTCTACATCATTTAGTACAGATATAATATGAGTTTTAACAAAGATAATTAAACTGAAATAGCAAAACTGAAATAACAAAACATTCTGCCCTTCATCGTTAATTTTTCATTCATACCACACATTCGATTTATTAGAAGTAAACAAATTACAGGAAAATAAAGAAAGGAAAAAAAACATATCTTAAATTTCAAAACGAAACTATCACATCCACAAATATAAGATGATGAACTATAATAGAGGTAATTAATCTCATAAGATAACTCGCTCGCGCACACACACACGAATATATTTTGAATGCAATTCTTCTAACATCACATTCTTTCACATTCATTAATACAATTTCTAAAACGATGTAATAACGTTACATTAGAAAAGAACTTGGTGGCAGGCAAGTCGCGGTATGAGAAGAGCCTAGATATTTTAAGGAGGCATACGGTTACAAGCAAGCAAATATTGAAACAGTTCTGAGATAATGAATTTTAAATGGCGGGGTGGCGTGTGCGGTGTTGAGAGTTCCAGAGCTGTGCTGTTGAGTATGAAAGGCTTTTTTTTTATAGATCAAGCTTTAGTTTAGGAAGAAGACAGTTTCTTAAAGGTTGGCTATGTATAGGTTTGACGTAAACAATGGCCACAAGTAGGCGGGGTATTGTGCGACAAAATTATATGAACAAACGCAACTTTCTTAAACATTATTCTATATTTGAGGGGTAGAATTTTGATTTGTTTGTGCTGATCTACAATCTGTACAAAGTATGTGTCACAAATCTGATTTACTGCACGTTTGTGAATGAGTGGAACCTCTTTGTGTTTGAGACTGAGCATCCGTCCCAGATTGTGGAACAGTAATTTACGTGTGTTTGTATGTGTGATATGTAGTATGTCTTTCTCGTGCGTTTGTCGATAAAGTGTATAATTTTGGCTAGTTGGTAAACTTTCTGTGCTATCAACCTTGTTAGGTTAGGTACCAGAGATTTCCAAGTTAAATGCTGATCATTGATGAACCCTAGAGTCTTATGTTCATGAACGTACGTTTTATAATTTTGTAGTCCCAGCACAAAGCTGGAGAAAGAGAGAGAGAGAGAGAGAGAGAGAGAGAGAGAGAGAGAGAGAGAGAGAGGGAGAGAGAGAGACTCATAACATCATGTCAGTAACGATTTAAGAATCTGATTGAACTGTCTTACACAAATTCAAGCGCTTCCTATACTTTATAAATGTTTCTTGAAGTGTCTCTCTGTACTTGGAGCTCATGGTGTAGTACACGAATATATTCACGCTGGAGTTGGTTGTCTGAAAAATGAACGGAAACCACCACATGACCCAAAACAGGTTGTCGTACTTTTCTCCCAGCTGAAACTCTGGTACTACAGCAACCACTGTGAATAAAACCATACCTGGGGTGAAGCATATGATCAGTATCAAAGCAATTAGGATAACCATTGTAACCAGTTTCTTGTCTCTGGTAGAGATGTCTGCTTTTCTTGAGTTCGAGATAGAAGATGAACGCCATTTCTTTTGTCTTTGTAGATTGATTAACAAAGCTCCGGTAAAACCAATCAACAAAATAAATGAACCAGCCTGCATTATTGACTGTAAGAAAAGGCTTGCATTTTCTACATGATCCCAGTTTTCTTTTCTTTTAATACCTAGCAAAGACCTGTTTTTTGCCGGAAAGAATTTCCAGTCCATATAGGCTGTAAGGTAGGTAGGAATGGCAGTCATGAGCTGACTTAGAAAAATTGAAAAGATAGCAACAACTGTCTTGGTCTTGGTTATTACATTTTTAATTTTTAGAGGTATGGCCACACACAGAAATCTTTCTACAGTGATAAAAACTGTAATGATACAAGTTATCCGGGCAAACAAACAATGAGGCCATGCTGCTGTTAGGTAAAGAATCTCAGAGAACGCCACGGGTGTATCCGAATTGTTGAGCAGGGGATTGGCGCATATACCGAACCAGATTATCGTAATAAGTGTGCAGATATCCGATATGGCGATACCGGACAAGCTGATATTCACTGTGTTATTGTACCCGTGCTTCGAGAATACAAGTAAGTTTACGACATTTGAAGCTATGCCGAAACTTGCGACACTGCCGCAAATAACAATATAATTAACTACTGTAACCATATCTCGTGTTTCTTTGTCAATAAGTTCGTCAAACTCCGTTTTTCCATTCTCAGTTCTAAGTGATGCATTATTATTATTTCCAAACTGAAAAGTTTCTCCGGTCACAATATCATTCATTTTGAAAACCACGCTGATTTGATTTGTAAATTAAGCGTACAACGTAGTTAAAAACACAAATTATGTCATACTCTAGAACCTTGTGAAAGACTCCCTTGATTCTCTAGGAGCTGCCACTTGATGAGATGATTTAACAACTAAGACAGTGTCACACTTAGAAGAGCTTCATGATTCTCTGTTGATATACACTTGAATGGCCCAGGCCAGACATCTCACGCAGTACAGTTGAAAACGGTTAATTTCGTTTGTCAGCACTTACTTCACCGCCAGCATTCATGTCCAGCACTCGGTGGTTCAGTAATGGAACCAGATGATGATGAACTTCTGCTTCATGGTTGATGTAGCAGGACTCATATCAAGCTGCTGGCGGCGACACACAGAGATCAAATGGCACTGACAGGAAATACATTGGCCAGCTAGGTTCAACAGATTTACACAAAACGACCAGAGAGATGGTGGTCTCTTCCTCTCTCAAACAGCTCTACGGGACAGTACTCAAGTTAGACGCAGACCGAGACTAAAAAAATTATAGCTTTCCCACCTCTGCAAACCGCGCTCAGTCTTCCACACAAATCCTGTGGAACATACTATTTTCACTCCACAAAAATCCCGTGGAACATACTATCTGCACTCCACACAAATCCCGTGGAACAACTATCTGCACTCCACACAAATCCCGTGGAACAACTATCTGCACTCCACACAAATCCCGTGGAACAACTATCTGCACTCCACACAAATCTCGTGGAACAACTATCTGCGCGCCAAAACTGAGCCCAAAATTCAGGGGAAATCATCCCGTTAGCCCAACTATATAAATAAACAATCAGGGGGCGTTAAATTTACATGGCTTTTGGTGGGTTGCAAACCACTGACAAACTCATTCTCGAAAGATGATATGCTCTCAGTTCATATTTTATAAACACAACAGTGTTTTTTTAACTTCTTAACTTTGGCTTAGGAATTGGTGGAAGAAAAATATCTGTATGTTAGTTAGTCATTCTAATCATTAACTTTGAAATGATGTGCTGTAGAAAATGTCAAAAACTTCTGTTGTATCTTGCTTATTTTCACCTGAGGTGACAATATGTGACTTGGAAAAGTAAAGACAAGTTCTTCACCTATTCCTCTCACAGAATGAACCTCAACCTGAATTCCGCTCTCAAGGACATTTAACAGACTCAGTAGGATAAGCAACCTGCAAGAACTTTAAATTATTCGAATTTCAGTTTTGCTTTCTCCAACTTCCGCGTCGCCATTAAAAAAAAAGATATCACTGAATGAAGTAATTAATGCAGCGAGAAATATATATATATATATATATATATATATATATATATATATCTCACTAGAAAATGAAACATAATTATACGATTATGAAATCCTTCAAGATAGGAACAGATGTTTATCAAGAGTGCACTGGATCAATCAACGCTAAATATACGTTCATCTTCAACTTGTTCTCTTTTTTTCCTACGCTATTTAATTGAAAATAAAGATTGTTGTAAAATATAATGTTAGCCTCATTTTCTTAAAACAAAATTACCTCGCTAATTTCTAGACTTTGTGACACTAAAAACAGAAAAACATAACCTTTCTGTCAGCAGGTAATGATACCTCAGACAGCCAAAACTCTGAGAAAGCTGTTCACTTAATGGCCTGGCACAGCCAGAAGATGTACTTTATTAGCAAGTCAAATTACTATGCCACTCCAGTTCTTAATCGAACATTACCTCATTAAAGAAGGAGCCTTGAACAGCGTGTCAGTGAATACTCAGTGTGATATTAAACACCTGGAGTGTTACTATAGGATTATGAGACGGGGAGAATTAACTCATCCACTCCAGAATTAGATTCTGTGCTCAGTCAGAATACATTTTTGCTGAAAAATTATAGCAGGAAGTTATTCTGTAGTTTAAAAATACAGGTTGGGTTAGAAGTGAGATGGCTTTCATGTTATTGGACTGTCTAAATATCACTCTGAACAGTGTTTACACAGACATGCAAGATCTACCAACATTGCCGGCATTGTTTTGGAGTGAAGTAGTTTTTGAAAAAAAAAAACCGAGACATTTTCAAAATGTTAAACAAGAATGTGTTTAAGAGCCGGGTATTCTATCATTAAGAGCAAAAACATAGAAATACACAAATATTAGCGTTGGCGGGACTTCGATAATTTTATAAAAAGAAATGATTAATACTAAAAATATATGAAAGAAGAAGACGTAAGTTTTTAAAATAATCTATACTCCGTATAGATTCCATCATGCCAAATATTAGAATTAGTTTATATTTGTTTTATTTTATTGATGTAGTTAAATATAATTGAACTAATCACCTAATTTATGAAAAAGGGAAAGTATGTAATTCTCAAAAAATGAGGCATAATATTATAAACTTTACAAAAGTGAAAAGGGTAACATATGATTGAAAGCTACAACGGATAAACGTAGAATTATGAATGGAAAACAGACATCTATGTATAAAAGCATGGATATATTGTTCCTAGGTACGCCAGATGTGTAGACCGACCAGAATTTAGATCCCGCTATGCCTTTAGTTCTTCTGTTCGCGATTCCGCTTCTTAGTTCGGTCTGCTAAACCCTTTCTTGATGACTCATTACAATGACTTATTACGTTAGTCTGACAGTTTAACCGTGTACCAGGGATAAAGATCTGTTAAACTTGGGCGGAACATTTCACTGCGCCGGGGGGCTGAGGACTTGTTCTCTTAGAGGACGGGTCTGAAGGAAGTAGATATTCGTTTTTCTGGAAGTTGCAGAGCGGCTTCTTTCATGACTGTTTCTAACCAGCATTAGATTAGTATAAACGACTAGAAAGACAACAAACAGTATCTGTGAAAAAGTCTCCAGTCCTTGCGTCTTTGGACTTCAACCTTTGTGCCTTTCTTTCCTCCTTGAACGACGCTGCAGCAGTACGAGGCAGAGTTCTCCACACGATTTCAGTTTTTTGCTTGGGATCCGTATAATCCAAAAACAAGTTTTAAATTTATCACCATTACATTTTTTTCTGCTGGAATCAGTTAAATTACTGAAAGCCGCGTTAATCTTCGCAGTTTATATGTCACAAAATAGCGACTGTCTTTTACTCACGACACCCTCTTCACTAGACTTTGTGCGTTACAATTTCTTTGAACTATTGTGTCGTATAGACACAGTAAACACATAAGTCTGGACTTCCTACAGATTGGCGCTCATGCAAGTGCTACATTATTTCGAGCCTACAGTAGAGACAGTGCTCTATTTACATACAGGAGATAAATTTTCTCTTTTTTTCTATTTTTTAACTGTGACAAGCTGAGAACATTTCATTGTATTCAGTAATTTTCTAGCCGTAACATATTCTTTTCCCCACTGTTTCTCTGGAAATGTTTCCTTGCAACTGAACTTAATTATCATAAATATTAATTCTTGTCTTCAATGCTCCGTTTCGTTCACAGACGTAGCTGATAACCTAAAGGTGATGTCCACTGTGTTAATGACTGTGTTCTAAGTAAAGTGTTAAAAAAAAGAGAATAAGTACAGTCTAAAGTATGGTTCCGAAGATTTGTTTGAGTCACAGGGAGAATGAATACTTTTCTACGCGGAAGTGGTGATTAGTGATACTTCAACATATGAAAATATGTTCGATTTTCAGTGAAAGAACAAACTATTTTACATTTGTGGATAACTATATTTTAAATGCCTACATTAATCTCATTTCACAGATTCTCAAAGACGTTCACTGCTGGTGAATAATGTCATTTCAGCGGTATAAAGAAGCTGTTAACATTCTATCCATTTAAACTTTTCCTATACCTACTTTTTCAGTGTCATGTTGCGAAAAAAAAACCCACCTCAGATTTGTCATGTATTACTTGACATGTGTAAATCTTGCAGTAAGTACTGCGATTTGTCCGCCTGGCAGTGAATATTAACATTTGTCTGTCTGGTAATGAATACTAACATCTGTATGGCTTGAAAGTTACTGCATGTTTATCTGTCTTGCATTAAAAATATTGGCATTTCTACAGCTTGAAGTAAATACTGACATATATAAAGCTTGCAGTAAATACTGACATTTGCTCGGCTTGCAGCAACTACTTCACTGACTATTAAGCGCTTCTACAGCTGACTACAATTTTAACACATCAAATTTGTGTAACAGCGAAGTGTCACATTTTTGTATGCAGTAAATAATTTAATATTTTAATAATTATTTATATTTCTTGTTTCATGCCAAAAAGTGTCATTTCTGAATTGTAATGTATACTGATAGACTGTATATGACTGCATGTGGCATTGAATAGTAGTATTTCACACGTTCACTGTAACTGTTGCAGTAATAGTGTCATGGTATTTGTATTCGATGAGCCAATTTATTGTACGTACAATTACATGTATATAGACTCTTCTTTCTATTTTCTCCAGTCTTGTATTAAATGACTTAGTATTTTTATCACTGCTCTGTTTCCTGCTCTTTGTTGTCTATCATTTTCATTTTTTTTTTCTATCCACAACATCAATATCTTCTTATTTTTCGCTTATTTCTCATCTGTGACCATCCTCTTTTACCTAAAATGACACTAACAACATTGGCAACACTGTGTCCATATTCTGAGATCTTAAAAGACATTTACGTTTCTTCAGTTTCTTAGAATAAACAGAATTTTTTCATGGATTTGTGCTTTAAGCGTTATATTTTACGTTATGTTTTCATGTTTATTTTTTCTGCTCTTGCCTCTCAAGCAGTGCAAGTGTCCTGCCTACGCTTCTAATTATCACTTTAGTTCCTTGTTTCATCATTTAGCACTTCAGGGTTGCACGACCTCTCTGCAACTCCAAGATAGAATTTTGGTTGTCTGTGTCAGCCTGCATCCTAGTCAGTCTCTCTTTAAAACCTCTCGTTATATGTAAAGCCTCTCTTTAAAGCTTCTCTTTATATGTAAAACCTCTCTTTATATTTAAACGTCTCCGTTTATCGGTCTGTTCTGCCTGAATGTCATCTTAGCAGTTTATCTTCCCGCATCAGTAGATATTTGACCTAGTTTCAAAATGCCTGTCTGATACATATTTTGATATGTGAAAATAAACAAACAACTAGAAAGTGCTAATGCGAAATTTCATTATGTTTCACCTTGTCAAATACCTTGGTATAATCAAAGAAGCATAAGTAGAGATCTTTCTGTACTTCTAAAGCTCTTTCTGTTAGTGTTCGTAAAGCATAAATGACATTGTGTGTTCCTTTTCCTTCAACAAATCCAAATTGTTCATCTGGTATTTCCATTTTTATCTTTTTCTTTGTTCTTCTCATAATAATTCTCAGACGTAGCTTCGTTATGTGACATGAGAGGCTGATACTCCAGTGGTCATCACAATCCTTTGCACCTGGTTTCTTTGGTAGTGCTATAAACGTGGATTTAAGCAAGTCACTGTGACATATAACCACTGTTGTAAATGTCATTCAGTAACTTGGTTATTATTTTTATTCCTGTCTCCTCTAGTGCCTCTATTTCTTCTATTGTTATATTATCAGGTCCAGTCGCTTTTCCTTTCTTCGTGTGTTTGATGGCATCTATGATTTCATTTTCAAGTATTGGTGATCCATCACAGTTTTCAGTATCTGGTGTTAATTCTGATCTTTCTGCTCCGTATAGCTCACTGGTTTGCTCTGTCCACCTGTCCACAATGTCTTCTTTTCCCATTAACATTTTACCTTCTTTTGATTTCAGGCATCCTGTTGTATATTCTGTCTTCCTGGCTGTGAGTTCACTAATTCGGTTGTGCATGTTTTTGCTGTCTTTATTATGAGAGTCCTCTATGTGTCTGCACTGTTCATTTAACCACACTTCCTTTGCTTCTCTGCATTTGCGTCTTATTTCTTTATTTATCTTGCTATATTTTTCTTGGTTATTTTTACTCCTCCTCCTCTTGTCCATCAGTCCTAAGATGTCGCCTGTCATCGATTTATTTTTAGGGCCTTCTTTTTTTATGGTATTATCTCCTTAACAGTTTGGTGTATAGAATCCCTTAACATTGCAGTTCATCAATACTATTTATCTTTGCTATTGCATTGTATCTATTTGTTATAATAACTTTGTATTGTTCTCCCAGTTCTTGGTCATTTTTAAGAAGTTCTGTATTCAGTTTGATGTTTCTCACTTTTCCGCATGCTTTCTTTAGCTTTATTCTAATTTTTCCACAGAGTGGATCATGGTCACTATTGCAGTCAGCTCCTGGCATGGTTTTTGTTGTCAGTAATGCATTGCGGAATCATTTGTTGATTAATATATAGTCTATCTGGTTAAATGTCTTTTTGTCTGGGCTGCACCACGTTGCCAGTCTTCGAGGATGTTGTTTAAACCAGGTGTTTCCTACAATCATGCTATGTATTCTTGCCCAATTCAATTAATTTACAACGTCTGTCATTCCTCTCCCCCAGTCCATAGTCACCAACGATGTCTGAAGTTCTTCCTTTACCAACTTGGGCATTAAAATCTCCCATGACTACAGTAACGACGTGTGACTTTGTGTGTTTAGGGCTGTCTGTATGTCATTATAAAATAGCTGAACATCTTCTTCAGAACTTTCAGATGTTGGAGCGTATACTTGTATAATATTAATGTTTATTGGTCGTCCTTTCATTTGGGCTAGCAGGACTCGGTCCGAGATGTTCAAATATCCTACAGTTGTCCTTGCTGTTTGTTCGTCAAATATTATTCCTACTCCTCGTTCATGTTTCTCATTTCCTGAGTATATTATTGTATATTTATCAGAGTTTATCTTCCCTGCACCTGTCCATCTAACTTCACTCATTCCTAATATGTTGATCTTCATCCTTTCCATTTCCCTCTTTATATTTTCTAATTTTCCAGCCTGGAATAAAGTTCTAACATTCCATGTTGCTATTTTGAACTTGTTAGTTTTGCCACCAGTAGCTTGATGACTATCTGACCTCACCTGTGGCTCATGAGCTGCCCTACCGGACGAGGCTGTTCCATAGGAACATCCACTAACGTCGTTCTTGACAAATCTATTACTCTGAATAAACATAATTGTTCTTGGGAGCTACAACAGTGGTTTCCCGTTGCCTTCTGCTGGTGTGTGTACGGACTCTCCGCTAGCCTTTGAATTCCCTGTCCTACCTGTAAGGCAGCAGGAGCGATAGGTTTTAAGACGCCTCTTACCCGCCTGGTATTCCCTTTACTGAGCATCTGAGGCACTTTATAGGAGTAGTAGAGACACCTACTATCCCATCTCTACTGCCAGTTGGTCCGCGCCTGCTTATTTAGAAGATAACAGTGCATTAATAAATTTCTCTACCTTGTGATTAAAATAACTGAAAATGAATCGTATTCTTATTCTATAACCGTTTTTTCTTATTCGTTCCTTCCAATTCGCCCTACCCTCTGAAAAGGTTGCACATTTATCATCCAAAACCTTCGTTCTGGAGAACAAATAAAGAACTTTAACACAAAAAAACTATCCTAGATGATGACTGCGAAGAATATCATTCATATGAGTTTTTTTGAAGTCGCACAGTGTAGAGTCTTGACAGACCACTCACTGAGTCTGAGACTCTAAGAAAAATTGACTTAGACTCTCGGAACAGACTATACGGGAAGATTCATTCCCAGAGGAACGAGACGAACAAGACGGAAGAAAGAGTTCACGAGTGTGTTTGTCCAATCTGTTCACTATTAGTACGGTTCTTAACGTCAGGAATAGTGTACTGAGAGACGACCACAGAAGTTACACACTGGGGATAATGGTTAAGAACTGCAGAAAAAAAAATGTACAGAGCTAAATCACCTACGCTCCTTGTTGTAAGTGATGTTTACTAAGATGTGACTGTGTATTAATATTATATACTGTTCAAAAAAAAAAAAAAAAGAAATGCAACAAATACGATGTTGCGATTTACACTGAAGTTTGCTGATCAGACAAGGGCAAATTGCCTGAAACGTTCACTTGGACATCAACTTCACGTGCTGACCTGAATTGTACTCGGCAGATGATTCGTGAGCACAGTTTTGCGACACTAGTCAAAACAGCATTTTTGACAGTAACTCATGACAGGTTCACGAGAATCCCGTGAAACCTACTGAACACAAAACGCACTGACTGTATTATTGAATGCCTATAAAAGACTGACGCTCCGCGAATCAACTCGTTTGAAAATTCAATGCATAACTATGGCTCATCTTACTATAAAACAACGACTCATCATCATTGGACGTTTACAGACTGGACAGTCACAAAGTGTAGTGGCTAGACAGTTTAATGTGGTTAGAAGCACCATTAGTCGCCTTTGGAGACGATTTCAAGAAACTAGCTCAGATGCAGACCGGCCGCACAGTGGAAGACCAATAGTCACAACTCCTGCCGAAGACCGCTTCATACCGCTGCGTCACCTCAGGAATCGATGTGCATCTGCGTCCTCAACAGTCCAGTCAATTACAGCAACTCGTCGAATTTCATATGAAACGGTCACGAACCGGCTCATGACGCTGGCCTTTGGGCTAGAATACCCTACAGAGGTCCTGTTCTTACGGACTGGCATCACCAGAACCGACCGCAGTGGGCGTCAATAGACCGTTGCGAATGATTGGAGAAGGGTTTGGTTTAGTGATGAATCATTCTTTCTGCTCCAGCGACACGATGGACAGAGAAGATTTTACCGCAGAGTCTATGAGTGCATACCACCAGAACTGCATGGATGAGGCTCCTCCACATGGTGGTTGAGGTGTACTGGTGTGGGGGATGATCAACTTCATAGGAAGAAGTGACCTGGTGCAAACTGAAGGACGCCTGAATGCCCAACGATACATCGCTGAAATTCTTCGTCTTCACGTCCTTCCACTTCTGGTTGCACCAGGGTCGATTTTTCAGCAAGATAACGCTGGACCTCATGTGGTACAACTCACACCCAGTTCCTCGCTGACAACAACGTCCAGACCATTCTGTGGCCATCCCTGTCATCAGACATGAACCCAATAGAACACATTTGGGATGAACTCAACAGGAAAGTCCGCCAGCGAGACGTGGCAACAACCAATCTCCAACAGTTGTCTCTTGCACTGTGGGAAGAGTGGGCAGCCATCCCACAACAACAGATCCAACGGCTAATCGGATCCATGTCAAAGAGATGTCGTTCTCTGATACAGGCCAGAGGAGACCATACACCTTACTGAAACGGAGGCCTCAGTCGCAAAGAATAAAATTCCAAACCAAATTTAATGAAAATCATTTCATTGTTAAAGTGTTAAAGTTTCTTCATGCCAAGATTGAAACATTAATTCCGTAAAATAAAATGTTGATACAAGTTTGAAATTTGATGTCCATTATGACAACAGTAGTGTTGCGGTTCTTTTTGTGAACAGTATAGACATTAAATAGTAACAATAAACGTGAATGGACTGCTTGAAGTTACTAAGAACTAATCCAAGGTGTGTGATACCGTGCCGTGTTTGACGGTAGTTTTATCAGAAACTGTGAAAGTATAAAGTGACACCAAGTGATATAAGCGACGCTTGAGGATGATATACATATATGATACTCACCAAAGAGGGAAAATATGACATAAACGGGATAACATGATAAGCGTTGTTGGTGTGTTAACTTCCCAAGTGACAATCAGTAACGTTTAAATAACCCACATTCAGGACACGATATTAAAATAAACTATTGTTAAAACTTGCTCTTAAGTCAGAGAGAACGATACAGGCAGCAGAAATGTAGATCTACAGACAAGTAGGACGTATGTTATGGAAAAAGAAGAGAACAAATATGCAGGTATTAGAACAATTACAATTAGAGCATGACCTTCTCATAAAAATAAGGGTCAATGAAACAAAATACTTTGGCCACATCAAAAGACTTAATTATATACTGAAGATAATATTACCAAAAATAGCACTAAGATGGACACCACAGGGAGCAGAAGTAAGGGTAGACCAAAAGAGACATGGAGAAGAACAACAGAAAGGATGTTGAGCAATAGAGGGCTCACCTGGGCAAGAGCGGAAAAAAAGGCGAAGGACAGGCATTTGTGGAAAACCCTTGCGGAAGCCCCATGTGCCCTGGGCACTTAAGGTTCAGAGAGAGAGAGAGAGAGAGAAGATAATACTAAATAGAAAGATAGAAGAAAAAAAAGAGCCAGGGGAAGCAAAAGGGGTTAGTGGGAAGATAGCACACGAGAGTGGACAGGGTACAGCCTGGCTGAGTAAAAGCGAGGGAGGGAGACGTGAGATTCATTACACGATGATGAGGAGCAATGAGTGAGGAGAAATCATTAAATCAACTTATATTGTTATAAGAGCAAAGAGGAATGCTTCAACAATTCCCTTCGACTTGGCTGACATATACACATATTGTGACAAAAACTGGTGGAGTGTCAAATAACAGCCTGCATTGTTGTTGTAGACGCAGGGGAACGTTAATATTTCTTTGAATACATTGAACAATCACTCACATGGTCGGCCTGTATTGTCTCGATAACATGTAGTTAAAAGATCAGTAAAATGATAGCTCAGCTTCATTCTTGTATGGCTTGGTAAAGTGTCTCAAAACAAAATCTGACCGAAGTACATGAAATAATGCATATTAATATATCACAAGAATTCACATAGAATTTATGTACTTGTTGGATACGCACTTCTTTAGCTTGGTACTTTAATGTAGAAGCAGCAATTTTTTTCTGATATAATAAATGACACACGATATCTTGGTAGACTCACTGAACATTGTCACTCTCGTCCTAAGAGAACGATCCAGTATCAAGGATTTGAAGTTTTGTTTCCGATACGCTGTGTATTAGAGCAAATCTTGATCTAGACATACATAATATTATCCACAGAAAATACTTCTTTATAGTTTTAAGTTCTTAGCTGGTGTTGGTTCAAATGTTCCTCCTTTATCTGTTCAAATTTGTTTGTTATCGTATATATATATATATATATATATATATATATATATCCACCGTCTCTATATCACTCTATTGTAAACTTAGCTGGCGCTAAATCTACATTTTATGGATAGATTCGGAAGAAAAGATTAACCCAGCTGTTTCAGGCATTCCCTTGGCATGTACTACCGTAATGCGTGGCCAAGATCTCGTGACCTCTATGACTGTCAACCCAGATTCTCCCCTCCAAGGATACTGCATGCCAGTTAATTCTGCATCTTGCACACATTCATACATCACATCAACATGAAATACATGTTACCAGGTCAGCAAATCAATTTATATCCATGTATTAACGCTTTCTACATATATCATAGTGACACCACCACAGACATTACAACACAGGACATCAACATGTATCATCATGACAATCAAGGCATGACATAAATACAATGTGTTATCTATAACTAAGTAACAACTAAATCAGTGGACCAAATTGGCCTGGGTTCCTCTGGCCGTACTAAGCAATTATAGATTTGTCTCAATATTGTGCCAATGTACTGGTAACAAATTTCAACCGCTGCTGCCACAAGCCCCACCTGCCCATTCATTCATTCATTCATTCATTTGCATGTCCTCTGCGGAACTTTGCCTCCCAAACAGCACTCCTGTAGGCCTCTCGGTTGTCAGCAAGATGGCCTGCTGCTGATGCATCCATTTGCAGATCGTCAACGATGTCTTGCAGCCATCTTAGCCTTGGTCTTCCTCTCTTTCTTTTTCCCATTATGCACCCTTCCAAGACGGTCTTCTCTAGATTATCATGACGTTTCACTTGTCCAAAATATTTAAGTTTTCTCTCTTTAATCCTCTTTACTAGCCAGCCTTCTTCAATATTAAGTTCTTGTAGTATAGATATGTTTGTTCTTTTTTGTGTCCATGATATTTGAAGAACTCTTCTGTAGCTTTACATTCAAAGGTATTTATGTGCTTCTCAGCTGTTCTGTTAAGTGTTCAGGTCTCATAGGCATATGTTGCATATGTTGGGAAAGATGCATGCCCTTAAAAATCTTATTTTTGTTGTTCTGTCTACTCCTCTCCACAGATTCTTTACCATCTCCCCATACTACACAAATTTCCATGTGCTAGTGCATTGAAATACTACACAGATCATGTACTAATGCACTAAATTCTCACATAATCTTCATTTGTGCTGACGCACTGAATTTTCCCATAATCTCCATTTATGCTACGGCACTGATTCTTACCCTATCTCTCTTCCCACCTCCAGGAATCACCATGTGCTATGCACATCATTGATGGTGCAGCTGCCTGCTGCCGGGTTGGGTATCTATTGATACCTTGACATAGTATTATCCATACAAATGAAATGCGATGGACTTGATGTGTGCCCATCCTACATGACAAGACTCAACAGAATCGGCGAAATCTTCACGTACGACGACATTAACGATAATCCAACAGCACAGTATGATCTCACGACACATCATATAATCCAGAGTACATATAATCACATAGTGAGGTTGGCTGGGGCTAACCAGACGAGACGAAATTAGCTCTCTGCCATTTCTTCTGGTTTTTTGCTCTCCTCAGCTTAATGAAGTATATATATATATATATAACACAATATTCTAGGCAGCTGGGGCTATGTAGTTCCATATCAAACACAAAACAGTCAAGATCTAACTTGCCCAGTCATTTGCCCGCTGCCTGTGCTCAGTGTGACCTTTCCCGCACGTTTTTTTTTCCTTTATATAGGTTTTCCACCCCCGCATCACGTGAACTGCATTTCTCCGTCCAAAATCCGTACACTATTCTGGGCTTCGAAAGGCAGTTCACACTATCATACATTTTGTGATAGCAATAACGAATGTTAAGATTTTCATGAGATGTAAAAATAAAAATAGAAGAATAATCGGTTCTTAACAAATCGCCGGAGATTTTATCTATCATACAATGTAAACGGTTAATTTCATGTTACTGATTTCGAATCAAAACATACAACACTGAACAGACCCGATCTCCGAAAGAAGAACTATCATGGTGATCTCGAATAATTAGTGTCTAAGTATATAAAACTAAGTATATAACTATACACGAAGCCACTGTAATAAAGCTGTGATAACAAAATGGGGAAAAAAACTAGAAAAAAATAGGAACAGCTTTATCTTTTAACGAGCACAACGTTCTGACGTTTCGGTGTGAACCTTAATCATACAAAAACACACAGGACGAAGAAACAGAGAGAGAAGATAAACTATAAATTCACATGAATGCTATGTAAAAAATAAGAGAAAATTTAGAATAAAATAAAATGAATGGGAGCACTTAGCTGTGACTTGTAAGAAGCTGTGGCTTGTAAGAGGCTATATTCAGAAGTGTCCATGGTAGAGTATAGAGAATGTTTAAATATAGACTTGTGATGTGTTATAGATGGGTCATTAGTGGGGAGGGGGGAAACTGTGGAAAGGAGAGGGGTGCTACAATGGTAATCTAGCCGGGAGAAGGTGGAATAGGCGACTGTAGTTGAGGTAGAGGGGTTGTAATCTGATGCTGGGAGGAGGTTCTGAACTGTTTTTCAAATGAGAAAGAAGTGGAATTTAGTGCAGAGGGAATATGATTATGGAAGAGGGCAATCACAGAGGGAAATCTGATTTTCTGGTAACAGCCATCAAACAATGTCAGGCTGATGACAGAAGCCGTCTAGCGCTTGCGAACCGCTACATTCAGGAATATGGGACGCTGGAACCACATGGTTTGATTTTGCAATTTAGTTAACCCTAACATTCCCCTCTTTCACAGTCATATTCCCTCTGCACTTAGTTCCACTCCTTTCTCACAGTTTATCATGGTGATCTGGCTGAGAAAGAGAGAGAGAGAGAGAGAGAGCGTTTGTATTGGTCCGTAATTTATATTTTATATAATTTCTCATATCTTAGCTACATCTTTCCTCGTCACCGGCTACAACTAACTTACTTCTCATTCAACTCCAAGCCGTGAATTGCTGTTAATCCGAATGGCCATTCACTAATCGTAGTAGACACAAATTGTCAAATATATCGACAAGTCAGTTCATTGGAAAAGTCAATAGATAACCGACATTATCAGATAGCCAATGTAGATAGGTTTAGACGAAGAACAAAGGACATTAGATGGTCTTTGTTTAATACACTAATTACCAAATTTCACCAATCGGCCTGTCGTACACGCTCCCTGCAATGTTACAACGCTAGAGAGTGTCCATTCTCTGACTAATCGAATTTCCTTGTTGAAAATTGTATAATGTATAAATTAAGAGACTGAAATAAACGAAACCAAATCTTCAAGACATTCACTCAGTTTACTGTGTAAGAAACGCTAAGATCGAGTCACGCTTTAGCCTACTAGAGAAAAATATCTACGACTGTGGGAAACTCCCCATCTTCCAAAACACACACACACACACACATCTGTTTTTCATCCACTACGCCCTCCCCTCCCCCAAACCAGGAAAGCCCTCAAGGCCATGAGCAATGCACTGGTTTGACCCCCCCCCCCTTTTCGCCTCGCCTCTCATAGGGCCTGCTCTGAGCACTCGATATGAACTCGACTCAAGAGATTAAGATTACAAACTGGAAAATGACTCACGATTGCCATTTATGTCCAACCAATTCAGAAGTTCAGCAGTGGCGCAATATTAAAGTGTTTAAACTAGGGGAAAAATAGGAACAGCTTTATTACTTAACGAAAACAAAGTAGTGACGTTTCGGCGTTAGCCTTAATCAAACACAAACAGGACGAATAAATAGAGAGAGGAGATAGAGTATAGATTCACATGAATCCTATGTTAAAGAAATAATAAATAAATGAAATGAATGAACACTTAGCTCAGTCTTGGAAGAACACATGTTGAAAGTCGAGCCAGCGTTTCCAATACACTATTGGAAATGCGCCCGTTACTACGTTCAAAATGCGTTCGTTCTTAAATGTACAAAAATGTGCGTGGTGAAGTGTAGAAAACGTTTTAAAATAGAGGCGTGATTTATGATAATAGGTGATGGTAGTGAATGGGGAAGGAGGAGAGAGTGGGCGAAAGAGAATGGTAACCTAGCTAGGAGAAGGTGAGATAAATGAATGATTATGATTGTGGCAGAGGGGTTGTAAAACAATGACATATGTAGGTTCTAAATTATGTGCAACAAGTGAAGATGGAACTGAGTGGAGTGGGATTATAACAGTGGAAGAGGCGAATGTTATGTGTAACTGAATAACGAGTTTAAACCATGTGGTTCCAGCGTCCCACAGTCCTGAATGCAGCGGTTCTCAAGCGCCAGGCGGCTTGTGTCATCTGCGTGACATTGTTTGATGGCTGTTACCAGAAAATAAAATTTACCTCTGTGGTTGGGGTCATTGAAATGATTCAGGACTGGATTCGAAGTATGCTGGGTGATATCATACAGATGTTTCTGCATGCGGTCCCCTAGTCTGAGGCCAGTTTCACCAATATATATATATATATATATATATATATATATATATATATATATACATCTTTTGCATACGATGAAATATATTACATTCCAGGACTTGCATGTGAATCCCTCATGAAGAGTGAGGATAGTTTTAGGAAAAGTGATTTTATTAGTACGGTTTTTCTGACAACACGTGTTTCAGTGATGTCAGTTGTTTTTGTAAGATGTCAGTTGTTTGTGTAAGATGTCAGTTTTTCTCGCGACAGAATTTTTCACATAAAATATTAGTTATGTTCTATATTTTTAGAGTTGTATATCGACGACTCGGCCTTTGAAGATTTTACTTGGGCTTGATTCGACAGATGAACATCAGCGATTTGATTAGAGAGTAAGTTGGAAATCAATTCTAGACTAGATTGGAATTCAGTTCTAGACTAGGTTGGAAATCAATTCTAGTTCAGGTTTAAATTCGATTCGGCTCTAACTAAAGAGCCCAGCGCTGATTTAAATTAAACAAAACAGTTGAGTTTCGTTTAAGTTAACGAGATTCGGAAATATACCAAGTAAAGAAGAACATTTCAAGATTTCTTATTTTAAATAGGCATAGACACCTCAGTCTTTATTAAAAACTATTGGAACTAAATATGTTTAGCTAGATCAGAAAGTTTTTTTCGAATTAAAAACAAGAAGATAGGATTCAGCATATGTACTACATATTATATCAACGCTATAGCAAGGTCGCGACAGAATTACGTATACTATAACGTTATTATATTTGCAGGGAATATTCTATGACGTTTTAAACAAATACAAAGTAAACTATAGACGTCTACGTTGTTACTTTTCACTCATTCTGCGCACTTCGTGCCTACAGCCTTTGGTTAAGCAGCTCAAATCCTTAAGCCTAAAAACATCCCCAGTTAAAGAAGGAAAGCAGTAAGATTCTGTATATGACAGTTTGACTGATATCTATTACCTGTTTATTGAATCTTGTATAATTTAAGTTCTTATAACACTTTTTGGGCTCAGTGATTATTCCAGAATGGCAGAAAAAATATTACAGTTCTAACTGTCTATTTCATCGTCTGGTAAATGCCCATGCTTTTTCAGAAAACCATTTCTCCTGCATCTAGCCAACCTCTTGTCTAGCTGCTCTTTGTACTTAGAGCTCATGCTGTAGTAGACGAAGATGTTGATGCTGGAGTTGAGTGTCTGGAAAATGAATGTAAAGGACCAGGTTAGGTAGAACAAGTCATCGTATGCTCCTCCCATGGTGTACTCTGGTTCAAATGCCATTCCAAAGAAGCATATCATTCCCGGCGTGGAGCACGCAATGAGAATCACTGCAATCATGACAACCATCCTGAACAACTTTCTTTCTCGTAGAGAGGTAGTTTCGTTCTGAGTTTCACTTGTTGAAGAATTGCGCCATTTAGTTTTTCTTTTAACAATTATCAGTAACAAACTCGTGAAGAAAATGACGAGAAAGAAAGATAACCCTTGAATAGTTATCTGTATAAAGAAGCTGATACCTTCTACCTGCTCCCAGTTATTTCTACGGTACATTCCCAGACGTGACTTGTTTTGCTCAGGAAAGAACTTCCAGTCGATGTAGTTGATGTAGTATGCAGGGGTTGTCGTCAATATTTGACTGACGAAGATGAAAATAACCACCTTGATTGTTCTAGATTTGGTTATTAACGTTTTCACTTTCAAGGGCACGACGACGCACAAACATCTCTCCATTGTGATGAAAACTGTGATAATGCAGGTAATTCTGGCGGACAGACAATGAGGCCACCCTGCTGTGAGGTACTGGATCTCTGATGAAAGAATAGACACCTTCGAGTTCCTGAACTGTGGACTGAGGCAAACGTTCGACCAGAGGAGGAACAAGAGCACGAACAGATCGGAGATAGCCAAACCTGATAAACTGATGTTTATCGTGTTCTCGTATCCTAGTTTGGAGAAGATGAAAATGTTGATAATGTTAGCGATAATTCCGAAGCAAGCAATAGTACCACATACTGTGAAGTAGTTGACTATTAGTGTTATGTCTTTAGCTTCGATGCTCAGCAGCGGTTGTCTAATTCTAGTTGCTTCCGAATCGGAGGCATCGCTTTCACCGCAACAGCAAGTTACAGCCAAGTACGAAAAGGTAATACTCGTGTTTTCCACCATTTTTGTGTCACATACAAAACTGAGTATAATTCTAAAATTATTTTTGATTGATTTGTATGGAAAAAAATTCTTCTCCTCTTTGGCTACCAAATAAAACAAGTCCTCCAAGATAAATAAATATAGACCTACTCGACGTTACAAGCGCGCACAGTACTCGTGATATGGTAGAAAATATACAGTGTTATTTATCATTCATTTCCGGATCTACATTTCCAGTATGTCTAAGCATCTCACATTAGCAGCAGACTCAGTGAAGACTGGGTCCAGCCGGTGCAGTGCTATAGGGATTGTAGGGCTTCCACTGTTTTACAGGCCGGCTCGTAGTGGATGACAACAGAATGGGTAATCTGTAGGGTGAACAGAGGAGGCCTGGTGAGAATAGTTTTACATTGACTCAAAAAAAATCCCCCGAAGAAGGCCCTGCGTAGCGCTATATGAACTAAACGTCACTTGAAAATTCGAAAGAGCTTGCACTGAATTTGGACTATTAAAAAAATAACAAAATTAGGAGTAGGTACAAATTCGGTGATTATTTATTATTACTTAGTTATACATCTCTCTACTGTGGGTTAGCGTTAGTTGTTTGAAACAAAACTTGCCAAAATGTGTCCATCACCTGAGAAATTTCTATTCATCAGAAATCGCGTAAAATCCACGTCTCGACTAAACTTACTTTTAAAAAGTACTGCATTAAGGCGTCTGAGTAGCGATAGTGCACTAACAGTAGGAAAAAAACAGGAGTATTTAGCTGTGACTTACAAGAAGGTGAGTCCGAGAGTGCGTGTGGTGGAATACTGTGAATGTTTAAATAAAGATTTTTGAGGTGTGATAGGCTGGCGGTAAAGAGGAACGGGAACAGTGAAAGGAAGAGATAGGGATACAATGGTAATCAAACCAAGAAAAGGTTGGCTGAAATAGATACATGTGGTTGCGATACAGGATTTGTAATCAAATACGGTGATAGTTCTGGAATATGAGTTACGATTGAAAAAAGAGAAGAGCATAACAGAGAGTGAAAATGATTGTGGAGAAAGGTAATGTTAAGTAAAGATGAATTTCGAGTTCAAAGCAAGTGGTTTCAGCGCCTTATATTTCTGTATGTAGCGGTTCTCGAGCTCTGGATGTACTTTCCTCTTAACTGTTACTCGGCTACAAAACCCATGGCTGTGAATCCAGCCATGCCTGGGGTGAAACAAAAGATCAGTATAATAGCAAATTAAGACGACATAATCAGCTTCTTGTCACTGATAGAGATGTCCGCCTTTCGGGAACTCGGAACAGAAGACATGCGCCATTCCGTCTGACTTTGTAGACTGATCAGCAACGCTCCGGTGAAGCCAGTCAATAGAATGAATGAACCAGCCTGCATTAGTGACTAAGAAAAACCTGACATTTTCTGCATGTTCCCAATCTTCTTTTCCTTTAATTATCTAACAAGACCGTTTTCCGGAAAGAATTTCTGGGTTATGTAGATTGTAAGATAAGAAGGAATGGGAGTCATAAACTGATCAGATCAGGTGAGTGCCATGCCATTAGGCTTCGGCAGCCATCTATATCTGTCCATCTCGGTCGTTCCTCCGTGTCTCGAATCAATTGCAGTTTTCCTGCCAAACCATGCAGTTAATTCATCTAGGTATTCCTGCCTTCTTCGCCATCTCTGTCTTAGGGATTTGTATTTCCATTTATGACCACTTTTTTCTAGACCTTCGCGTCTGCTGATGTGTCTGAGAAACTTTTATTATCTTTCTTCTTATGTGCTACACTAGTTTGAGATGTTTCTTTGCCTGCTATAATACTTCTTCGTTTATCTTTCTGGCTGTCCATGGATAGGTCCTTCTTAGGAACCATATCTCAGTACCCTTTGTTCTTGGTTCTAACTGTTTATTCGTGGTCCATGTTTTCCTTGCATAAAGTATAATACGACAGTTTTTGATTTGTTAATATGTTCTTCATTTCTCCGAAAGGTGTTGTTATCATTACTATCCCGGTTCTGATTTCTTCAGTGCACCTGCCGTCAGATGTTATGACTGTACCTACATATTTGTATCTATTGATCTGTCTTAATGTCTTCCTCTGCGCTATAATTCTGCATTCTGGTATGTTCATTTTCTTGGATATCACCATTACTTCTGTTTTATTGATGTTTTACCCCTTTAAGCGCTTTCTTCTAGGACTTTGTCTAGAAGATTTTGTAAAGTTTTCCTACTCGCCGCTATCTGTACATCTGATGTTGTTTAGTTTTTTTTCCTCCAATCTTTACTCCACCTATTTTCTTGATTTCTCGTATTATTATTTCACTGTATAAAGAGAAGAGGTCGGGAGATAGAACAAATCCTTTCACACACCTCATTTTAGTTATTGCAACTCGTTCATGGCACTGTTCCAATACTTGGTTTAACATAAAACAAGTGGTTCGTCAGGGGTGCATATTGTGGCCTTGCTTATTTAAATTGTGTACTGAACATATAATAAGGAATGTTAAAGAAGATGTAGACAAAGAATATTACGATGCCATAACAATTGGAGGTTATGAAATACCAGAGATTAGATATGCTGATGACACAGTATTACTGTCCACAGCACACAGAAGGAATGGGAAAACAAATTATGTCAGTCCGTAAGAACAGCGAAGAGCAAAACCTTTATCTTAATGCAAAGTAAACTAACTGAAGACAACTGACAAAACAAATAAGCCAACTGAAATAATAATTAATAAGAAAAAATTGGAAAGTCCGGAGAGTTTTCAATATCTTAGATCATTATTTACTAATACTGGAGATACAATGAGGGGAAATTAAAAGGAGGACATCTATCGCTCTTCAGAAAGTAAAACAACTAAAGAATCTGCGGAGAGGAACAGACAGAACTACAAAAATAAGATTTTTAAGGGCATGCATCTTTCCCATCGCAACATAAATGCCTTTGAATGTAAATGCTATAGAAAAGTTTTTCAAATATCATGAATACAAAAAAGAACAAATATATCCATACTACAAGAACTTAATATTGAAGAAGGCTGGCTAGTAAAGAGGATTAAAGAGAGAAAACTTAAATATTTTGGACACATTAAACTTCGTGATAATCTAGAGAAGACCGTCTTGGAAGGGTACATAATGGAAAAAAGAAAGAGAGGAAGACCAAAACGAAGATGGCTGCAAGACATCGTTGATGATCTGCAAATGGATGCAGCAGCAGCAGGCCATCTTGCTGACAACCGAGAGGCCTACAAGAGTGCTGTTTGGGAGGCAAAGTTCCGCAAGGGACATGCAAATGAATGAATGAATGAATGATGGTACTGTCCAATCATGCAGCCTTTTGTTGCCAGTATATGTTCTTTACTTGTCTTGTCTTGTCTTTTATCTCCCTGGGTTTGGGAGTGTGTGTTCTTTGCAGCCTATGCTGTGAAGGTGGGAGTGGGTTATGGTAGCTATTTTTTCAGTCCCGGAGTGCAGCAGAAAGGCAGGAGGTATGCAGATTTCTCCGCCTTCGGGACTACGGCGATCTCTGGCCTTTTAACCAAGCTAGGCCCACTTCTGAGAGTACCAACGGAAATAGACAGCCGTTAACCCTAACATTAGCATGTCAGATGTGAGTTGCTGATTGCCAAAACGGACAGCATCGTGACCCCCATGTTCTTTAATATCTGTAGGTCTCTTCCGTCAGTTCCCATTTTATCAAATATCTTTAAAATTTCTCCGTGTCTTACACTATCGAGTGCTTTAGTGTAATTTATGAAGCAAGTATAAATATCTCTCTTCACCTCTAGTGGTCGTATTCATATCCTAAACATGAAAATTGCATTTATTGTCCGTTTTTATTTCTACAAATCCACATTGTTCTTCCGATATTACTGGTTTTAATCTTATTCCTCATGTTCATTATTATAATTCTTAGACATATGATGGTGATGTGGCCCATAAGACTGATCGTACGGCGCTGATCACATTGTATAACTTCTGACTTTTTTTTTGGAAATGTAATGAAGAATGATTTAGTTAAGTCTGATGGTACGGTATTTCTCCTGTGTGATGTATTTGCGTTTTACAGTTCTGTGACTTTTTCAACTACGAAATAGTCCATAATGATGCTTTTATCATGTCTGTAGTAATGTTATACGTCCTGCAGCTTAACTGGTTGTCATTCGTCTCAGTGCATTTATGATTGGTGGCCCTTCTTATGTGATTATATTATCTTCTCCTACATAACTCCCTGTCTGACCACTTAATTAGAATACTGAGCCTTTCCATCATTAGGTTCCCGTCTTTATCTGCCAGACAGCTTAATCTTGATATGGATTTCGGCTTAATTAGCTCCTATACTCTTTGAAGGACAATAGAACAGTTTCAGTGTACGATGTTTCAATTTCTCTGCAGTCTTTATCTAGCCATATTTCTTTTGCTTCATTATATTTTATTATGACCTTTTTGTTGATCCTTTCATATTTCTCTTTGTTGTTTCTTCTCGTTCTTCTTTTGTTCATTAAATCCAGTATTTCATCTGTCATCCAGTCCTTTCGTGCCTTCCTCTCTACTTTTGGCAGTGTGATCTTGCCCGCTTCTGTGGTTGTTTTTTTTTTCCATTATGTCCCATTTTCAAAAGTATCTTAGAACAGTATTTCCAGGTCTGCTAGTGTGTCTTGTTGTTCATTTCTGTGGCGAAGTTTGCTCTTATCTCTTCTTCTTTCTGTAATGTTGTCATATCCCACGTGATGTTACGAGTCTTTGGTTATGATTTTTCAATCTGTCCTTAATCTTTCCTATTAAGAACCTATGGTCACTGTAGCAGTCTTCTCTCAGCATTGTTTTAATCAGTGTTAAGGCACTGTGAAATCTTCTGTTGATCAGAATATAATCTGTTTGGTTTTTATACCTTTCCGTTAGGACTCACCCAAGTGCATAACCTCCTGGGGTGTTGCTTAAACCACGTGTTCCTTTGATTAAATTGTATTCATGTACTTAAAAAAAATAATGAAACTTCCCATTAATCAAAATAGAAAAATACACGTAGAAGGGACAGATATTGAAGAAGTTAATCAATTTGCATACCTTGGCAGCTACATAGACCAGGATGGTGACACCAGAAAAGAAGTTAGAATTAGAATTGCAAAAGCAGTATTAACCTTCAAGAATCTTGAGAACATATGGCATTCAAAACCTATAAGCACAAAAATCAAGTTAGGACTATTCAATTGAAATGTAATGTCCACTCTCATTTATGCATGCGAAAGCTGGAAAACAACTCAAGAAACAGACAAGAAATTAGACTCTTTTGAAAACAAATGCCTAAGGAAAATACTCGGCATCAAGTGGAACGAATTCAAGAACAATGTAGAGATAAGATAGATGACTGAACAACAACCAGTCACATGGGTGATCAGGAAAAAGAGATGGATATATGTTGGTTACGTGATGAGAAGAAACGATCAGAGAATCCCAAAACAAGCTATCAAGTGGAACACAACAGGCTAAAGAAAAAGAGGCAGACCACGGGAACTCTAAAGAGGACATTGTTAAGAGAGGCTAGATTAATAGGCATAAAATCCCTTGATGAGGTTGAAAATCTAGCCGAAAACACGAAAAATTGGCGAACTATCTTGCGAGCCCTATGTGACGTTTAACGGCACGGGAAGGAGATAAGATATACGATGTAAGATGTACTAATTTATAAAAATTGAAAAGACAACATCAACTGTCTTAGTCTTGGGTGCTACGTTTTTTTTCTTAGAGGTATGGCCACACATAGAAACCTTTCTACAGTGAAAAGGCTGTAATGATACAAGTTATTTGGGAAAACAGACAATAAGACCATCCTGCTGTTAGACATTTGATTTTAGAGAATGCAACATACAGGTCAGAAATATTTAGCAATACACAGTAATTAGTGTATGAATATACACGAAGCCAGTGCAGTAAAGCCGTGATACCAAAGTGCATAAATTAGGGAAAAAAGTAAGAACAGCTTTATTACTTAACGAGTACACAGTTGTGACGTTTCGGCGTGGGCCTTAATCATACAAAAACACACAGAACGAAGAAATATAGAGAGTAAATAAAAATATAAATTCACACGAGTCTTATCTTATATCTTATCTTATATCCTTCCCGTGCCGTTAAACGTCACATAGGGCTCGCAAAGTAGTTCGCCAATTTTTCCTGTCTTCGGCGAGTCTATCAACCTCATCAAAAGATTTTATGCCTGTTAATTTGGCCTCTTAACAATGTCCTCTTCAGAGTTTCACGCAGTCTGCCTCTTTTTCTTTGACCTGTTGTGTTCCACTTGATAGGTTGTTTTGGGATTCTCTGATCATTTCTTCTCATCAAGTGATCAACACATGTCCATCTCCTTTTCCTAATTACCCATGAGACTGGTTGTTGTTCAGTTATCTGTCTTATCTCTGCATTGTTTTTGAATTCGTTCCACTTGATGCCGAGTATTTTTCTTAGGCATTTGTTTTCAAAAGAGTCTAATTTCTTTTCTATTTCTTTAGTTGTTTTCCAGCTTTCGCATACATAAATGAGGGTGGATATTACATTTGAATTGAATAGTCTTCACTTGGTTTTTATGCTTATAACTTTTGAATTCCATCACATGAATGCTATGTTAAAAATAAATAAATAAGGTACTTAGCAGTAACTTGTAAAAAGGTGTGGCTTATCCGACGCTGTGTCAGAAATGCGCATGGTGGGGTGTAGAGAATATTTAAATGGAGACTTGAGATGTATGATAGGTGGGTTGTAACTGAGGGTGGTGGGTGGGGAAACCGTGGAGGGGAGAGAGAGTGATACTGTGGTAGTCTAGCTGCGAGAAGATGAAATATCTGATCATAGTTGGGATAGAAGGCTTGTGATGCTATGAAGAGGTTCTGAGCTACGTATAACAAGTGAGAAGGGAATGGAACTTAGTGGAGAGGGATTATGATTGTTTAGCAGGGGACTAGCGCATGTTGTACACCATATTGTTGAAATCAGTGAGCACATGACCGATATGGCGATACAGGATAAACTGATATTCAGTGTGTTACATAACCTTGTGTTGAGAATACGAGTAAATTTACTATATTTGAAACAATCCCAAAACTGGCGATGCCGTTGCATGCAGTAGTTTAACCCGTGTTTCGACATCAAGTTGCTGGTCGAATTCCCAAGTGTTAAACTTTACCTACAAGTTCTCTGGGGCAACAGTGCTGTTCATTTTGTCACACAATGACACTTTGCATATGAAAATAAATCAGCAGACGATATTATGAACCACAAATAGTAGTCGTCCGTTAAACTTCAGCGTTTCGTTTTTTTTTCCATATTAATTAATATGTATTTTTTCCGTCGTGTCTGACAATCTTTTGATCTCTTCATAACACAATTTTAAAAAAAGATACACTTTTTACAACCACGAATACTCTTATAGTGCTTATTTTTGGAAGAAGAAATAATTTTTGACTGAAGGAAAACAGTGAATGTAGTTCTAAATACGCGATTCTAAGACATAACACATGATAACCTGGGCAAACTGGATAAAAACGATGAACTGAGCAAACTGGAGTAAGACATAATGAACTGGGCAAAGTGAACTAAGACTTGATGAACTGGGCAAAGTGAACTAAGACTTGATGAAATGGGCAAAGTGAACTAAGACTTGATAAACTGGGCAAAGTGAACTAAGACTTGATGAACTGGGCACAGTGAACTAAGACTTGATGAACGGGGCACAGTGAACTAAGACTTGATGAACGGGGCACAGTGAACTAAGACTTGATGAACGGGGCACAGTGAACTAAGACTTGATGAACGGGGCACAGTGAACTAAGACTTGATGAACGGGGCACAGTGAACTAAGACTTGATGAACCGGGCACAGTGAACTAAGACTTGATGAACTGGGCACAGTGAACTAAGACTTGATGAACTGGGCAAACTGGAGAAACTGTTACTTCCCCTATTTCACCACCATATGTAACAAAATGTATGACCAAGAGTGTTTTAGGGAAAAATAACAAGTTAACACTGACAAATATTACCTGGTGGACAATTTTGAAAGGAATGTAAACTTTCTGTCTGATTTCTCCCTTTACAAACAATTGATAGTCTCAACACGGCAGGCAATAAGGACGGTTTAACATTACTTGCATCGCTCCGTAACCAGAATACTATGAAAGTTACAATATTTTTCCGCGAATAAAAATCGATTCCTGTTATAGAGCAATGCACATAGAACTTAATAATTTTCGCGTCTTGGACATTGTGTATCATGCAGGGAATAAACTTTTATTAGTTGTTTGTATAAGTCTGCCATTCAGTGTCTGCCTGCCCGCTTGCTACTCATTGTCTGCCTATATATGCATTCTTCTCATAAATGTAATACTTTTCATCGGTTCTGGCAACTAATCATATTGTTACCAAACAATGAATATTTTATCAGTCAAAATGAAGAATATATTTATCTTTATTTAACGACTCCATTTATAGTGTACTACATTTTTCTGTAACTACTGTTTGTATTATCTTTAGGTACCTTTATGTATTCACACGTAAGGTCTCATACTAATATTTCACTTGTATTTCCTCTATACATATTATTTAATTAAGAACATTATCATTAAATGTGTTCTTCATCCTGTTCTTTCCAAAATCGCCTGTCTAACTGGCCTACCTCATGACACAGTAAAATAAACACCACATTTCTGCCAGCAGATAATGACACCTTTCTCCCCGTCACATCTGAAAGCCGTTCATTTCACACGTGAGCAACTCCACAAATCATTAACTTATCATTTTACTGCAACTTGTAATTATTTTGTTTTCACTATTATTAAATAATAAGTTGTTAATGAAACGGTCTGATGTAGTTTTTCACTAAGTATCACGTACAACGGAACTGAATCATGCAATTAAATGGTTAGTGTCAGATATTGTGACGATCAGAACTATAGAATATATCATGAGAACAAAAAAACTTATAAAAACTGGAAAATTCTAGAGAAAAGCGAAAGAGGCCAAGAATAAAAAGGTCTTAACGAACTGACCAAACAAAAAGAAAAGCATATGAACTGGTTGGAAACACCAGCCATAGCACAAGATGGAGAATCGTTTATCTCCAGGATTATCCGTCATGGTGCATAATGAATACATCAAATGAGCTATTGGAACGTGCAAGAGATATGTAAAATAATACAGAGTTTCCTGAAGAGATCATAATGCATTTTAGTAACTGATGGTTCTATGTTTAAAGGAAAAATACAAATGTGCACATACGAGGTCCGACAATTAGGTAATGAGACTAAATCTATTAAAAGATAAAATAAACAACAGTTGAAGATATAACCTGTATTTTATTCAAAGTAAGCCCCTTGTTCATTGATACAGCGAGTGGCACAATCTAACAAACACTAGACTACCTCTGCAGTTCTTCTGTTGGTATGGCCCTTAAACTCGATGTTACGGCCCTATGGATGTCATCGGTAATGTCAAAGTAGCGTCTTTTAAGAGTAACTTTAATTTTGGGAATAGAAAATAATCGCATGGAGATAAATCTGGGGAATAGGGTGGATAGTTGAGAACACACATTTGTTTTCGGACCAAAAATTCCTGTACAACTACAGCCCAGTCAGCCGGTGCATTATCATGAAGAAGGAAAAAGCTGCCAGGTGTTGAATACTCCGGTCGGACTCGGAGAATCCTTTTTCAATAGGCTTTCAAAATACTTAAATAAACTTTGGCAGTGACAGTCTGTCGCTCTGGAATAAATTCTTGTGAATAATTCCTTTGCTGTCGTAGAAGCACATCAACATTGTCTTCACTCTGGACTTTTGAATACGAATTTTTTTGCCTTTTGGTGATGATGGTGACTTCCATTGAGCACTTTGGCATTTAGTTGTGGAATCATAGCAGAAAATCCATGTTTCAATCTCTCTAGCAATTAAATTTAAGAAATATTTATTTCTGCGACACGTTTTGATGCTGTCTTTTGCGCACTCAACAGGCTGATGCTATTGGTCATCAGACAACGCATGTGGTTCAACCTGACAAGCAACTTTTTTCTTGCCTAAATCTTAAACTAAAATTTTACGAATGGTCTCTCAGTTAACATTACATTCATCTGCCATCATCCTCACAGTCAAACAACGATCTTGTATCCGTTCTCTGACTTTTGCAATGAGTTCCTCATTACGAACAGAAATTGGATGTCCATGTCTAGTTGCATTTGTAATCGTTTCCACACCACTTTTGAATAGTGAATACCACCTAAATATCTGTGTACGAGATAAACAATTATCCAAATAAACCTGTCGCATCAATTCTACTGTCTCAATGGCACTTTTTCGAGGTTTAAACAGAATTTAATGTTAGCTTTTTGCTTATGCTGATTACGTGACAATGCTTCTCTAACTAGGTCAACAAAATGACGGCTTCTTTGTCGTCTGTTTATCGGAAGCCGATGAAAAGTTGCCAGATCATAGATGAAGGTTGCCTCTTTGGATTCCATGCTTTGCTTATTAGATGGCATTTTTGTCTTTAAAAGATAAGGTAAAGGTAATTCTGTCATTCCTTAGAGGCACATAGGGATATGGTGTTAGTCCCTATATTTTCCTTGACCTGTCAGCACACTAGAGGGTGATATAGTCAGTATCACGTCTGGCCGCCTTTCCTTCCCCAACTCCAGAAGTCGGGTACCTATTTCTACAGCTGGGTGACTGGGGTGCCTCCGGCTGGATTCGAACCCCCGACCTTCGCCATGAGAGACCAGTGCACTAACCACTTCGCCACTCAGACATTTTTGTCTTGGCCATAATAAAATCAGTCTCATTACTTAATTGTCGGATCTTGTACTCTGCGACGCAGAGAAAGTACCAAATTGATTGATAAAAAAGAAAGATGACTATAAGCAAAGTCAATTCACAGACGATGTAGATGTTGGTCACTTCTAAGAATTTATATCACAGTCTAAATATCGTTCAGCTGTTATGTATCATCAGAGACTAGAATGCTCTGCGTTATTCAAATTATCAGCAGTCGTGGGATAATAAAACAGATGTGGGTATAAAAGAGAAGGAAATAAATGTTATAACTAACTTCGAGACATAAACAAACAAAAACAGAAATGGTGAAAACGGATAAGCACAAATAATTTATTCAAACTGTGACATAACGGCATGGGAGAATGTGAGGATACTCAGGCTCAGCAAATTTCCGAGAACTGAAGGTCTGTCATACGTTGGAGTTTCTGTTATTTTTTTTCTTCCTAGTCGTTATTCGTAGCATTAAAATCTCGCCTCTTCTCTAGGCAATAAAGCTGTCTCTCTCTCTCTCTCTCTTCTCTCTCTCTCTCTTCTCTCTCTCTCTCTTCTCTCTCTCTCTTCTCTCTCTCTCTTCTCTCTCTCTCTTCTCTCTCTCTTCTCTCTCTTATCTCTCTCTTCTCTCTCTCTTCTCTCTCTCTTCTCTCTCTCTTCTCTCTCTTCTTTCTCTCTCTTCTCTCTCTCTTCTCTCTCTCTCTTCTCTCTCTTCTCTCTCTCTTCTCTCTTCTCTCTCTCTTCTCTCTCCTCTCTCTTCTCTCTCTCTTCTCTTCTCTCTCTCTTCTCTCTCCTCTCTCTTCTCTTTCTCTTCTCTCCCTCCCTCCCTCTCTCTCTCTCTCATTTAATTAATGAAATCAAGTAGTTTCTCTGGACCGCACAGAACATAGAGCTGTCAGTTAAATTAAAGAAAACAAAAGTTCCCGAGCAAGTCACTCCAGCCTGGGGACTACGCCAAGTTATAACATTTCTAAACTATGAAGCTTGCTAGCTTGTGCTGGTCAAAGATATCCTGAGACATTCTCAAGCAAAATTGTTAGTCCTTGATTTATTTGACCAAATATTGTAAACATTTAAGGGAAAATATATTGTATAATTGGATCCGCTGTGGCGTCGTGGTTAGTGCATTAATCTGCCGACAAATATGGTCGTTGGTTCGAGTTCTCGCTTTGGCGGAATTTTTTTTTCTGACCGACAAGCACCGGGGTCAACCCACCCTCAAGAAATTGGCAGCTTAGAGCTTTCCTGGGAAAATAAAAACAATGAGAACAGATGCTGGCATCCCTACTTCACATGCTAACACGTCACACACCCACAGCATACAAAAGCACGTGTATAATTTAGTTAATTGTATAATTAAATTAGAATTATTAAAACTTCACGTTATATCTGTAGACAGAGCTGTATGGTAGAGTTTTACACAGCGATAGAGGGCGTGAGAAACGTGAGAAAAAAAAACACAAATAATGTAATACATACACATGCAATATTTCGTCGTGAGCCTTTTTCAAGGATTACATACAAAAACAAGCACAACTCATAATAAAAGAAGAGAAATGAAAGTGAAAAACTTAGCTTTGTGGCATCCGTCCTTGTACACAGTACTACTGGATAATATTGGATGCTGTATGTTTTTCTTTATTTTTTTTTCTCACGTTTCTCACTCCCTCTGTCATTTTGTGAAACTGTACCGTACACCTGTATCTACCTGTATCTACCTGTATTACTAGTTCCAGTTTTACTGCAGTCGTTATCTCTTTTATCTCTCACATTATATCCATAAACATATGTTTTATTTAGCAGTACACACACATATATATATATATATATATATATATATATATATAATCTTTTCACGTAACATATTTATAAACTAAAACAACTCAGTCAGTCTGTCATTTGCATATCCCTTGCGGAACTTTGCCTCCTTAACAGCTCTCCTGTATGCCTCTCGGTTGTAATCCAGATGCCCTGCTGCTGATGCTTTCATTTGAATATCTTGGATCGCTACTAACTAATAATGGAGATACAATGAGGGAAATTAAAAGGAGGACATCTATCGTTGTTCAGAAAGTGTCAAAAGAAGTATTTAAAAAAATAAATAATGATTCATTTGTCTACCAAACATTATATTGTGCATTCACGATGATTTACTTAAGGATGCAGCCTTATTGTAGTGCTGCAGTTGGTTTGACTACATCAGTGAGTGCTACAGTAAATCAAGAACAACCGTTAATACCTATGGTTTTTATTTATGTATTCACTTATTTATTTGTGAAAAGATCTTGTTTCCGTTTGTGTCTTCCTGTTGTGCAGAAAGAGAGCAAGGATTACGATTTTAGAGATCAGGTGTTACGCACAGACCGGTTGCGAGCCATTAAGAAAAAAAGAAAGATATAGATCATGTTATGTAGCTAGAAGCACAAAATCCTTCAGTGCGGACATCATTTCATAGGCGACTGGTGAGATACACTCAGCTTTGGTCGTTGATTATTTTGAAGGCGACTGATGAGATACACTCAGCTTTGGTCGTTGATTATTTTGAAGGCGACTGATGAGATACACTCAGCTTTGGTCGTTGATTATTTTGAAGGCGATTGGTGAGATACACTCAGCTTTGGTCGTTGATTATTTTGAAGGCGATTGGTGAGATACACTCAGCTTTGTTCGTTGACTATTTTGAAGGCGACTGGTGAGATACATTCAGCTTTGGTCGTTGATTATTTTGAAGGCGACTGATGAGATACACTCAGCTTTGGTCGTTGATTATTTTGAAGGCGACTGGTGAGATACATTCAGCTTTGGTCGTTGATTATTTTGAAGGCAGGGGGTGAAATATCCTCAAGCTTGGTGGTTGATATTGATTCATTACACTCAGTTTTGGTGGTTGATATTGATTGATTCGATGTTAATTCATTCGGGAGGTATCAATATTAACTTATGTATTTCCTCCTTGGTGCGACTGATTCACCAGTATTGTGAAGGAATTGTTGTGGTAAGATTTTTCTAGTTAACTTTTGTGAAGTTATTAAATTTAATTCAGATCAGCATTATTTCAGTGATAGTATGAGATGTGAGTCAGCGTCATTGAACAGCGTCATTGAACAGCGTCATTGAGCAGCGTCATTAAACAGCGTCATTAAACAGCGTCATTGAACAGCGTCATTGAACAGCGTCATTGAACACAGTCGTTGCACCATAATAAACTGCCGTCTAGTGTCGCCATTAGTACGAACTCCGTAGCTAGCGGCAGCATCTCTTTCTTCCCAAAGTAAGAGTATTAACCCTGGTTGGGTATACCCAATATTTTTTTCTTTGCGAACCACGGTATGACCCAGATGGTATCATAATATAGTGATATTTCAGTTTTGCCGTGCAAATAGTTGTTCTGATGGGTCAGTAGTTGATTCCTTAAAGCGGCCAGCAACGCCAGACTACGTAAATGTGTGTGATTATCTCTCCAGTGAAAAAAAGAAGCATCTAACATCTGTGAAGAACAACAACATTTCGGCCTTCTACATTCACTTTCGTTTTTAATGGACTTTCTTTCTTCTTACGGAGAATGATAGTTTCAGTGTTATTATTGAACACTACTTTTGTGAGGAGAAAACACTTAAGCAGTTCATAATAATTTTTATGCATTTTGTAACATTACTAAGATGAATCTGTGGTCATCATCGAAGACGATGGACGAACAACAGCAACATTACAAAAGAGTGTATGTTACTTAACATTTGTTCCTGAAGCCCTAAATACAGACATGCTCCCTTCTGAGGCGTGTGTCTCAAACCGGAAAACACTGGTCTAGCACCAAACTCTATAGAAATTATAGTCTCAAACTGGAAAACACTGGTCTAGCACCAAACTCTATAGAAATTATAGTCTCAAACTGGAAAACACTGGTCTAGCACCAAACTCTATAAAAATTATAGTCTCAAACTGGAAAACACTGGTTTAGCACCAAATTCTATAGAAATTATAGTCTCAAACTGGAAAACTGGTCTAGCACCAAACTCTATAGAAATTATAGTGCAAGTAGCAAATATTTTGGCCAAACACCATAAGAAATAACATCTTGTTTGCAGAAATGCAGATGAAGCCACTGACAGCAATTATTGAAGAAAGACGCTGGCGGTGGTTGGGACATGAGCTCCGAATGACTGACAACACTACCAAAAATAGCACTAAGATGGACACCAAAGAAAAACAGAAGTAAAGGTAGACCAAAAGAGACATGGAGAAGAACAACAGAGAGGACGTTGTGCAATAGAGGGCTCACCTGGGCAAGAGCAGAAAAAAAGACAAAGGATAGGCATTTGTGGAAAAGCCTTGCGGAAGCCCCATGTTCCCTGGACACTTAAGGTTCAGAGAGAGAAAGAGAGAGAGAGAGCACCAAATTTTATAGAAATTATAGTCTCAAACTGGAAAACAGTGGTCTAGCACTATAGAAATTATAGTGCAAGTAGTTTCCTACACAAACCAAATGATAATATACAAGGAATCAGGGTCTCAGAGAGAAGTTTTCAAGGCGGCACAAAACTCATCCATTCTCTGGTTATTTTTTCATCTACTTCGACCTTCCCCTTCTCCCACCAGCAGCACTCCGGGCCCACCCTTAAAACAGGGAAAACTTTCTGTCCCCCAATGGATGGCCCTGCAAGTTATAACGAAGACACTGAGCGTGTACACTGTACGAGTTTTGCATAACTTAATACAATATTTGTTAAAAGTACCGTCAGTTTTTTTAATCATTTATTTTATGATTAAAAAATTTTTTTAAAAGAACTAATTATTTCACTCCATTTCAATTCCAAGGACTTTAAAACTTCTTTTTTTAACTTACATTAAACAAGGAAATAATGAAAAAGGTTTGAGTTCAAGGATGGAGTATTACACATGGATTTTAAATGGTAGGGGAGGGTGTTTCAGAGCTGAACTGCTGAGTATTCAAGGCTCTTTCTTGTACTGATCAAGCCTGGGTTTAGGAAAAAGACAGTTTAAAAACGTTGGCTATGATTAGTGTTATACGTAAACGTTGATCACAAGCAAGACGGAGCATTGTGTGACAGAATTATGGGAACGAACTTAACTTTCTTAAAAAGTACTCTATATTCAGTGCGTAGAATTTTCAGTTTTTTGTGCTGATGTGCAGTCTGTACTGAGTGTTTGCCACGAATCAGATTTAATGCTCTTTTGTGAAGTGAGTGGAGCCTTTTTGTCTTTGAGACTGAGCATCAATCCCAGATTATAGAACTCTAAGTGTGTTTGTATATGTCATATGTAGTAAATACCTTTCTTGTGTCTTTGTCGATAAAGTTTTAATTTTTTGGCTAGTTTGATAACATTCTGTACAGTCAAGTTTGTTATCTTATGTACGTGAGAATTCCAAGTTAAATGTTGATCAGTGATGACTCCAATACTTTTCATTAACAGTTTCTATTGCCTTAGTCCCCGCACAAAGCTGTAGTGAAGATTTACTTGGATTCTGTAGTTTCTATTTTGTAGTGATGAACATAGATTTTGTTGTGCTTATCAAGAGAGAGACAGAGAGAGAGAGAGAGAGATAGAGAAACTCATAGCAAAAATTTGATGATTGTTTAATAATCTGATTGAACTCTCTTACAGAAATGAAAAAGTTTTCTATACTTGATAAATATTTCCTGAATGTCTCTCTGTACTTGGAACTCATGCTGTAGTAGACGAATATATTCACACTGGAGTTGGTTGTTTGAAAAATGAACGGAAACGACCACATGACCCAAAACAAGTTGTTGTACTTTTGTCCCATATCAAATTCTGGTACTAAAGCCATCACTATGACTAAAACCATGCCAGGGGTAAAACATATGATCAGTATCAAAGCAATCATGATGACCATTGTAACCAGCTTCTTGTCTCTGGTAGAGATGTCTTCTTTTCTTGAGTTCGAGATAGAAGATGAACGCCATTTCGTTTGTCTTTGTAGACTGATCAGCAAAGCTCCGGTAAAACCAATCAAGAAAATGAATGAACCAGCCTGCATTATTCCCTGTAAGATAAAGCTGACATTTTCTACGTGATCCCAGTTTTCTTTTCTTGTAATACCTAACAAAGACCTGTTTTTTGAGGGGAAAAAATTTCCAGTCCATGTAGGTTGTAAGATAGGAAGGAATTGCAGTCATAAGCTGACTTACAAAAATTGAAAAGACAGCAACAACTGTCTTTGCCTTCGTTATTACATTTTTAATTTTTAGAGGTATGGCTACACACAGAAATCTTTCTACAGTGATAAAAACTGTAATGATACAAGTTATCCGGGCAAACAAACAATGAGGCCACGATGCTGTTAGGTAAATAATCTCAGAGAAAGCCACGGACGTGTCCGAATTATTAAGCAAAGGATTGGCGCATATACCGAACCAGATTATTGTAATCAGTGTGCACATATCCGATATGGCGATACCGGACAAGCTGATATTCATTGTGTTAGTGTAGCCTTGCTTTGAGAATACAAGTAAGTTTACAACATTTGAAGCTATGCCAAAGCTTGCGACACTACCGCAAATAATAATATAATTAATTACTACAAACACATCTCGTGTTTCTTTGTCAATAAGTTCATCAAAATTCATTTTTCCATTCTCAGTTCTAACCGATGCATTATTATTATTTCTAAATTTAAAGGTTTCTGGGGTCATAATTTCGTTCATTTTGGACACAAAAAAACACCTCCTTTATATGTAACTAAGTGTACAACATGGTTAAGAATAAAAATCGTATTTTAATGTAAATCCTTGTGTCAGATTCCCTTGATTCTCTATGAGCTGTCAGTTGGTGAGATGATTTAACAGCTAAGACAGAGTCACACTCAAAACAGGTTCACGATTCTCTGTTGATGTGCATTTGACAGGGCCCAGCAAAATATCTCACGGAGTACAAATGTACACAGCCGACAAGAGTTGTCTAACCTTAGTTAACAAAATCCGGCATTCAGGTCCAAACACACGCTCGTTTAATAATAGAACAGGATGATGATGAAGTTTAGTATCATGGTTGATGTAGCAAGGCACATATTAAACTGCTGGTGACATACACAGAAATCAGGTCCCACTGACAGGAAATTAGCCAGCTGAGTTCACCAGATTTGCATAAAACGACTAGAGACGTGGTCGTCTCTTTCTCAAGCACCGTGTAACGACTCTACGAAAACAGTGCTACGTCCTCACAACGTTAGACGCCGACCTGGACTAACTCAGAAATCAAAGCTTTTCCACCTCCACAAACCACGTTCACTCCTCCACGAAAGTCCTACCAAAACACTACATGCACCCGGAAACTGACTCCAAAAGTCAGGGAAAATCATTCCATGAGCCCGACACTATGACTAAACAATCAAGGCCGTTAAATTTACATAACTCTTGCAGGATTGCACACCCTGCCAAACATATTCTGTTATTGCCTTCAGTATTTTGGTTCATTGTTTTTTAAATAATTATTCACTAATGTTAGACTTGTCTTTCATAATACTATTCTCTCAGTTTCTATTTTATTAACACAGATTTTATAGTTTTAAACCTTAAGAACTGGTTGAAACAATATACAAATTAGTCATTCTAATCAGAAATTGTGGAATGATGTACTGTAGAAAATAATAAAAACTACTGTTGTATCTTGTTTCTTTTCACCTGAGTTGGCAATATGTGAATGGGAAAAGTAAAGACAAATTCTTCTCCTATTACATATGCAATACTTTTCTCACAAAACGTGAATTTCGCTCTCAAAGACATTTAACAGACACTGTAGCAAAGGTATTGTCTTCAAAATATTGGCTTTTCATTTTTACTCTCTCCAACTTCCGCATAGCCATTTAAAAAGCGATATCAGTTCACTCATAAATATATATAATATATATTTCAGTGGACAATAAGTGCCCGAAAATGAAACCTGATGATAATAAGAAATGTCTATGAAGAGTGCCGCTAACATATGAACTACGGCAATTTTCCCTTTTTATGCGTTATTTAATTTCAAGAAAGGCTATTGTTAAATATAATGTTCTCTCCTTTTCTTCAGAAAATTGCCTCGTTTATTTCTAGATCTTGTGATACAAGAGCAAAAATATGTCTTTCTGTCAGCAGGTAATGATATACCGCACGTCAGTCATTACTGCGAAACGTGTTTGCTTCTTGACTTGGCAAACCCACATAATATAATTTATTACCATGTGAATTACCTTATCACTTCAATTCTTAATAAAACATTACCTCTTTAATGAGACAGCTAGAACAGTGTGTCAATCAATGAATATTCAGTGTGGAGTTAAACAGCTGGAATTTGAGAGGGCGAAGAGTTAAATAAACAGAAATAAGATCTTTTTAAAATGGAAGACAAGAATATGTTGTAATAGCCAGGTATTCTATCATTAAGAGCAAAAAAAAATAGAAGTAAACTAATATCCCAGGACATTGGCAGTAGCGACTATTTAAAAGAAATGATTAATACTAGAGAAAGAATTAAGTTTGTTCTTTTCTTAATAATCATAGTCCGTCTAAATTCCATCACGCTACATACTGAAACTAGGTTATATTTGTTTCATTGCATGTAGTGTAGCTAGACAATGTGCAACCAGTCAGTTTATTAAATAGAAAATATATGATTCTCATAAGTGGGGCTTAAATGTTGCAACTTTACGTATGTGAAAGGGAAACATACAACAGAAAACTACTACAGAAAAAAAAAGTATCATACTGAATGGAAAACACATCTTGATATAAAAGCATAGAGTGGTGGTTCCTAGTACAGACCGGCTAGGGTTCAGATCCCGTCATGCTTTTAGTTCTGTTCTCGGTTATGCACCTTTAGTTCGAGGTGCTAAACCTTTTTTGATGACTGATTACAATGAGTGATTACAATGAGTGATTACAATGACTGATTACAATGACTGATTACAATGAGTGATTACAATGACTGATTACAATGACTGATTACAATGAGTGATTACAATGACTGATTACAATGACTGATTACAATGAGTGATTACAATGACTGATTACAATGACTGATTACAATGAGTGATTACAATGACTGATTACAATGACTGATTACAATGACTGATTACAATGACTGATTACAATGAGTGATTACAATGACTGATTACAATGACTGATTACAATGAGTGATTACAATGACTGATTACAATGACTGATTACAATGAGTGATTACACCAGTCTTATAGTATATCCGTTTACCAAGTATAAATAATTGTTAATTTTGGCATAAACATTTCACTGTGTTAGGGACTGAGAACTTTTCTTCTTAGAATATGGGTCTGAAGCAGGTAGATATTCGCTGATGTGGAACTTGCAGAGTTCCATCTTACTGAGTAGCTTCTCTTATGGCGATTCTTCCACTATTAGATTTGCATAATCGACCTGAAAAACAACGAACAATATCTTCTATACAAGTCTTCAGCCAGTAACGTCTTTGGACTTCGATTTTTTTGTTCCTTTCTTTCCTACTTGAACGACTCTGTGCAGCTTTACGTAGAGGAGTTCTCCACATGATTTCTGTTTGTTGCCAGAGATTTATATATTTCTAAAATTAAGTTTTAAATTTATCATCATGAACTTGTTATTTCTGTTTGGAATCTGTGTAATTATTGAAAACCATACAGTTTAAATGTTACAAATTACCAACATTCGTTAACTCAGACCGTTCTCTTGACTGGACTTTGTAAGTTACAATAACTGTAAACTAATGCGAGATTAATGAACGTATGTTTAAGAAGATAACAAACACATAATTCCTGACTCCATCATTGCTGCAGCCAGCAAATACTACAATATTTCTTGCTTACAGTGCAGGGAACACAGGGAATAATTGTTTCTTGTTTTCTATTCCTTTTGAGACTGTGACAAGCTGAGGACTCTTTTCCCCTCTTAGTCATTAATTATCAGTAACACATTCTCTCGCCTGCTGTTTCCTGGAAAATGTTTCTTTGCTCTGAACTTGATTATCATAAACATTAATTCTGATCCCCAATTCTCCTCTCCATTCACAAACACACCTAAACCCTAAAGGTGATTTCATGAGCATATTTAAGTGCTAGAAAAATGAATTCGTGCAGTCTAAGCTATGGATCCGAACATTTGCCAGCGGAATTGGGAAAATGGCAATAGTGATATTTCAACATATGAAAATGGTTCCAATATCAGTCAAGGAGCAAAATATTTTACATCTATGGATAATTAAATTAGATAATCTAGTCTTTGAAGAATACATAAATGGAGAAAAAAAGGGAGGAAGGCCAAGGAGAAGATGGATGCAAGACATCATTGATGATCTGCAAATGAATGTTTCAGCAGCAGGGCATCTTGCTTACAACCGAGAGGCCTACAGGAGTGTGTTAGGGAGGCAAATTTCCGTAAGGGACATGCAAATGAGTGAATGAATTCATTCATTCACTTGCTTGTCCCTTGCGGAACTTTGCCTCCCAAACAGCACTCCTGTAGGCCTCTCGATTGTCAACAAGATGGCCTGCTGCTGTTGCATCCATTTCCAGATCGTCAACGATGTCTTGCAGCCATCTTCGTTTTGGTCTTCCTCTTTTTCTTTTTCCCATTATGTATCCTTCCAATACGGTCTTCTCTAAATTATCATGACGTTTAATGTGTCCAAAATATTTCAGTTTTCTCTCTTTAATCCTCTTTACTAGCCAGCCTTCTTCAATATTAAGCTCTTGTAGTATAGATATATTTGTTCTTTTTTGTGTCCACGATATTTGGAGAACTCTTCTGTAGCATTTACATTCAAAGGCATTTATGTGTTTCTCAGCTGTTTTGTTAAGTGTCCAGGTCTCACAGGCATATGTTGCGATGGGAAAGATGCATGCCCTTAAAAATCTTATTTTTGTAGTTCTGTCTGCTCCTCTCCACAGATTCTTTATTTTTTTTTACTTTCTGAAGAGCGATAGATGTCCTCCTTTTAATTTCCCTCATTGTATCTCCATTATTAGTTAGTAGTGATCCAAGATAGTCAAAACTCACCACTTCTTCCAGTTTTTCCTCATTGATACATATTTCAGTTGCCTTGTTTGTTTTGTCAGTTGTCATCACTTTAGTTTTCTTTGCATTAAGATAGAGGTTCTGCTCTTCGCTGTTCTTGCGGACTGACATAATTAGTTTTTCCATTCCTTTTTGTGTTGTGGACAGCAATACTGTGTCATCAGCATATCTAATCTCTGGTATTTCATAACCTCCAACTGTTATAGCATCGTAATATTCTTTGTCTACGTCTTCTCTAACATTTCTCATTATATTTTCAGTATACAAGTTAAATAAGTAGGGTGACAATATGCACCCCTGACGGACCCCTTGTTTTATGTCAAACCAAGTTGTTGTTTCACCATTTATTCTTACTGCTGCTTGTTGGTCTAGATACAGCAGTGATGTTAATTGTATCAAATGTGTTGGAAATCTGCTTGTTGGTCTAGATACAGCAGTGATGTTAATTGTATCAAATGTGTTGGAAATCCCATTTTTTCCATTACTTCCCAAAGTTTCTGGTGTTGTACACAATCAAATGCCTTTGAGTAATCTATAAAGGATAAATATAGATTCACATTAAACTCTCTGCATTTCTCTATTATTAATCTTAGATTGAATATATGATCTCTTGATTCTCTTCCTTGCCTGAAACCAGCTTGGACCATATTGACTTCTTCTTCTGTTTTCTTTCGAAGTCTACCCATTATGATTTTTAACAGAATTTTACTGGCATGACTAATCAGGGCAACAGTTCTGTAGTTTGTGCATAATTTCAGGTTACCCTTTTTTGGCAGTGGTATGAATACAGTTCTTTTCCATTCTTTTTGGCCAAATACCTGAATGCCATATCTTTTTACATAGTGCATGAAGGATTGTTGCACACTCCTTTCCTCCTGCTTTAATAAATTCAGCTGTTATCTCATCACATCCTGGTGATTTACCATTTTTCAGACTCTTTATTGCCCATAAAACTTCTTCTATTGTCAGTTCTGGTTCTTTCTCCTCCAATAATAATTCACACTTTTGATTTCTGCTTCCACAGTCGGTTGTTTCATACATTCTTTTGCAATATTCCTTCCATCTTTCTAGAATTTCCTCTGTCTCTGTCAGAGTATTCCCCATCTCATCACAAATTACATTTAGCTTAGGTGTGACATTTCTCGTCAATGTCTTCATTTCTTTAAACATTTCACTATCTCTTCCACAGAGTGAATGAATAGGTAATTAAATTTTAGCTGACAATATTAGTTTCATATTTTTTCATACACTTTAATTTCTGGTGAATAGTGATATTTCTGGGTTATAAACAAGCTGCTAACATTTTTTTCTTCCAGTTAAACTTAATTTGTATTCACTTTTTCAGGGTCACGAGGTGAACGAACACCTGAAATTTGTCACGGACTACTTGACATTTGTGCGTCTTACAGCAAATATTACCATTTGTATCTCTTGCAATAAATACTGTCTTGCAGTAAATACCGCCATATGTACCGCCTCTTGTAAATACTAATATTTGTATTAATACATATTACGGCTGGCAGTAAATACGTACTTCTTACTTTCAGTAAACTCGTACTTCACTGCCAATTAGGCGCTGATACGGCTGACTACAATATTTTAACATTCTTTGTTGAATGTCAAATTTATGTATCAGTGTAATGTCACATTTCTGTAAGCAATAAATCATTTAATATTATAATTATTATTCACTTCTATACATAATCTGATTTCTTAATTCTGTAACATATACTGTATGAGGCTGCTTGTGACACTGAATTTTGGCATTTAACTCGTTCACTGTAACTATTGACATAATGTTTTTACATAATGCCTTTGCTGTTTTCGTCATTTTCTGCTCTTTTGTGACCATTTTCTTTTACCTAAAACGGGACTAACATCAACACTGACAACATTGTCGCCATATTCTGAGATCTTAAAATGACCTTTATGTGTTCCCAGTTTCTTGGAATAAACAGAATTTTTCACGGATTTGTGCTTTAAGCTTCATATTTTACATTATGTATTTTATTTTCTCTTCCTGCATCTCCAACAGTGCTAGTGTCCTGCTTGGAATTCTAATTCTAACTTTATTTCCTTGTTAAACGGTTTTGCTGTTTCAAGCCGATGAGGCTGCAGGATATCTTCATAGCTCCAAGATTTTAGTTTGGTTGTCTGTTTCAGTCTGCGCTCTAGTCTGCCTATCAGCCCCTCTTTGTATGTACACTTCTCCGTTTATCGGTCTGTTCTGCCTGAATGTCTGCTTAACAGTTTAACTTTCTGCATAAGTAGATATTTGATCAAGCTTCAAAATGTTTGCCTGAGAACCATTTTGAAATGTGCAAATAAACACATCATTAGAAAGTTGTTAATTCCATTGGTCCTTGTACAGTAGCTTACTTATACATTTTCTGGGGGTTTTTTGTTGTTGTTCCTGTGGAGAGCCAGGTTTTATAAGACGAGCGTGGAGTCCGTTCACGTCAAGCTTCTTCCATCCATAGATTTCAGCTGTCTCCACCAAGACCATTAACAACATGAAAGCATTCATGTGAACTTTCAAGATCTAAAATGTAGATATATAGTGTCTACATTTCTAATGAAGCATTCCCCTCCCCCCATTTTTGTGTTATTGTGAACTAAGGTATGCGTAATAGAATTATTTCATTGTTTAAAAAATTAGAAAATAATGTTTCTTTGGAAATAAGGAAGAGGGCGCTGGTGAAAGATGGACTATTTAGAATGTACAAAGAAAGATACATCAACTGGTATAATTAAATGATGAACAATATCATTTCAATGATTTCAATGCGACGAAAGTTTTAAAGATAGTTTGCGTTTATAGTAATATATCTGTGTGGTTCAGCGATTCTTTCTTGTTTCTACACACGTGATTTTAAAGAGAGGGTGATTGTAAGTAACGTCAAGAAATAAAGGTTAAAACCATCAGAAATAGAGAAAGACTCCAGGGATAGATTACAGTTATAATTATATGAGGGTTAAACATATTCGTATTACTCACAATGAATCGTTTTCATGTTTTTATGAAATTAAATTTTATGAGGTGTGCGGTTCAGATTTATAAATAGATAGAAAGAGTGAGAGACGCGAGCAGGAACGAGAGTGGCAGAAAGTAAGATGAGCACATATAAGTTAAAAACAAACGGCAATCCAATATTTAGGTAGATTTCGGCGTATTTTGTGCCCCTATTGCTTATGGGGAGGATATCACAGAGATGAATATTTAATATTTTCATTTATTTCTCATATTTTTTTTCTCGGTTTTTTTTTCTATTTGGTCTTTGAAGGAAAAGATATTTACCGAAGTATTGGATTGTTCTACATTCTTCATTTATGCGTGCTCATATTATTTTCTGCAACTCTTATTCATGCCAACCTTTTCAACTTTTCTTTCATTCTGGAAAAATAAGACATAAATCTCAGTATATCTTCATTATTAGAACCAGATTTACGGCAGCCGTCAGTTCTGCCGTGCAAATAGTTGTTTTGAGGGGCTAGTAGTCGATTCCTTAAACTCACAGCCTCCAGCAACGACAGATTGCGTAAATGCGTGTGATTAGAGCATCAGTGAAAGAAGAAGCATCTAATATCTGTAAACAACAAGAACATTTCGGCCTTTGTTTTTAATGGACAATATTTTTTCTTACGGAGAATGATATTTTCAGTGTTATTATTGAACACTACTTTTGTGGGGAAAAACACTTAAGCATTTAACAATAATTGTTATGCATTTTATAATAATACTTAACATTTGCTCCTGATGTCATAAATACAGACATCTTGATCAGATACAAAGGTTCTACACATACAACGTTAAATATTGTTTTTATTGCTTTCGTTCTTATTTTCATCATTTGCCATCTCTTCACTATCCGTCACTATAAATTCAAGTTGTTTTAAGTTTTAGCATCAACATCTTTTTCTTCTATTTCGTCTTTTCCCATTTATTTCTCATTTTTTATTCGTATTCTCCAACATACTTCAGCATTTACCATCGGCACCATCGCTGCCATCTTCTGAAGACCTAGAATAGTCGCTATGTTCTTTTCATGTTCTTGGTTTCGTATGTTTACAAATTTTCTCTTCGTGTTTATACATATACTCATATGTTACATGTTTTTGGTGTTATCTACTTGCCTTCCTTCCTGTTTATAGTAGTGTTATAGTCTTCTGATTACATTAATTTTACACAAAAGAAATTGTATTATTATTAATTTCCTATATCACAATAGACTGCTGTAGAAACCATGGCCTGAATGTTTGCAGATCAAAGGCAATGACTGCTACAACTGGATGGTCTTGATGACCTTGTCATCATTAACACGACCATACCTCTTACTGATAATGAATTACATGTGGCACTTTGCCACAGTGTTTCCCAACCTTTTTTGAATCATGCCTCAAAATATACGAATTGGTCTATGTAGCTGCCAAGGTATGCAAATTGAATGCCTTCTTCAACATCTGTCCCTTCTACGTGTATTTTTCCATTTTGATTAAGGTGAAGTTTCATTATTGTGTTTTGTCCTTGTTAATTTCAAGCTATATTTTGCTAACCAGTGAAGACAGGATATCTGTTTTTTTTGCATGGAATTCACATTATTATTAATAAGAGTTATGTCATCAGCAAAATCAAGATCTTCTAGTTGGGTCTCATGTACCCAGTCAATACCTGTATTGCCTGTGCAGCATGTTTTCATTATGAAGTCTACTGCAATTCCACAAAGTAAAGGAGACAGTATACATCCTTGTTTCACACTTGTTTCAATCTGGAACCATTCACTCATCTCTTCTTCTGTCTTGACTACACAAACATATCCATTGTAGAAGTCTTTAATGATATTGACAATTGTAGATGGTATTCTATATAGACTTAAATTATCCATAATGAATCTCTGTGTATGCTATCAATAAATACCTTTTTTAAATCTATGAAGTTCAGTATTACTGGCTTCAAAGATTTTGATGTACCCACACTTGATAATTTTTATGTTTCCACCACCCCACAGCATAAGAATCCACGAAGTTCTGAAAAAGTATAATATAAATATATTCTAACAGCACCCACCCGGCTCACTCCCCGCCAAAAGAAAATCTTCACGTTGCTCCCTTCTGAGACGTGCGTCTCAAACTGGAAAACACTGGCCTAGCACCAAACTCTATAGAAATTATATTCTAAAACTGGAAAACACTGGTCTTGCACCAAACTCTATAGAAATTATAGTCTCAAACTGGAAAACACTGGTCTAGCACCAAACTCTATAGAAATTATAGTGCAAGTAGTTTCCTACACAAAGCAAATGATAATATACAAGGAATCAGGGTCTCCGAGAGAAATTATCAAAGACATCAAAGACGGCAGAAAACTCCTCCTTCCTCTGCTTATTTTTTCATCTACTTCGACCTTCCCCCCAATCCCCCACCAGCAGCACTCCGGGTCCACCCTTATAACAGGGAAAACTTTCTACCCCCCCCCCCTCCAACCCACAAATGGTATCAAAGACACTGAGTGAACGTGTGCACTATACGAGCTGCATAACTTAATACAATATTTGTCAAAGGTGTCGTTACTTTTAAATCTTTTATTTTATCAGAAAATATAACTTTAGAAAAGACCTAATTATTTCATTCCATTTCAGTTACACTTTTTTTAACTTACATTAAACTACAGTATCAACACCTCATGTAATTTTCTACACATTGATCGAGACTGTAGACCACCTTTTTTCAGATAAGAATGAGAATATCTAGAAATCACTTCCAGACATAATATGAATCATGTGATTCACGTCTTGCAGTGTGTCTATTTTCTGACGTTGTCTTTTACATAATTCTGGAATATTTATGTCTAGAAGCATGAGATAAGAAGTGGCCTGTAGATTCGATGAACGTAGTGTTTCACGATATGGTCAGACTAAAGTGAAATGTAAAGAAAAAAAAAACAGACTAACAAAATAAAAGTAATGGTTTGTCTCGAAATTATTCGGTTTTTAAGATATATTATTTACCGGTTTTCCTTCCTAAAATGTATTAAAATTTTGCAGTAGACCAGCAAATTATAACTTTTTAAATCGAGCTTCTTGCGACAAAGAATCTGTATTCCCTAAGTCCTTATGAAATCCAAGTGTTTTATGCAGGTAATATCACTTTGGACGTGATTCTTCCAAAAAGTGGTGCCCCAAATGTTTAGCGTTTTGTGAATAAGCAGTAGTCGAAACTCTTTTGTTTTCTTCCATTCTCATTTATTTTCACATTATTTTTTTTTAATTCGTCTTTCTTGTCAACGTAATTTTATTGTTAAAAAATTAGCAATAATTATTTCCCAGTTTGCGACGAAGGCGCTTTACTTGACCAAATCTATCTATCTATCTATCTATCTATCTATCTATCTATCTATCTATCTATCTATCTATCTATCTATCTATCTATCTATCTATCTATCTATCTATCTATCTATCTGTCTGTCTGTCTGTCTGTCTGTGTAGATACATACATACATACATACATACATACATACATACATACATACATACATACATACATATTTGCCCGCACATTTATCCCCCTCTATATCTGCCCGTTCATCTATCTCCCTATGTCTGCCTGCCGATCTATCTATCTGTGTGTCTGCTAGCCCATAAATCTCTCTGTGTCTGCCAGCCCATCTATCTCTCGCACAGTAAAGTAATAAAATATAGTGGCTAGAGACGGTTGCTCGGCATACCAGAGCCCCAGGTAATTCTACTGTCATTTTGTTTTTTTCGATGTCTAAACATACAGTTCTGATGTCATGGACTGTGCATGCAGAAGGAACAATACGGACGACCTATGTCTGGGGTGACATTCCAATAAGAGAAAAGTGAGTGACTGTTTCACAAGCGAGAACTTACCAAAGTCGTAATCCAACTGGTAAGGACTGTCACTTTATCAAACCTTTCTTTCTAATCCAAACATTCTAAATCAGTTAGTGCAGCCATCATATTCACTATAACAAAAGTAATTAAACTGAAATAGCAAATCTGAAATAACAAAACGTTTACTTTCCAAACTTGACCAGAAATAAACAGAAGCAGACTGCATCTGAAGCAGTTAAACCTTAGGTTAGAAAAAAAAGAGAGAATGAATGAATGAATGATCTCTGTTTTTAAAGAGTAAAGATTTGGGCACGCAGGACCGTCTTACATTCTGTCCTTCTTATATATCCTTCCCGTGCCGTTAAACGTCACATAGGGCTCGCAAAGTAGTTGGGCAATTTTTCCCGTTTTCGGCGAGTCTTTAAACCTCATCCAACGATTTTATGCCTGTTAAGTTGGCCTCTCTTAACAATGTCCTCTTCAGAGTTTCACGCAGTCTGCCTCTTTTTCTTTGGTCTGTTGCGTTCCACTTGATAGCTTGTTTTGGGATTCTCTGATCATTTCTTCTCATCAAGTGACCAACATATGTCCACCTCTTTTTCCTAATAACCCATGAGACAGGTTGTTGTTCAGTCATCTGTCTTATCTCTGCATTGTTCTTGAATTTGTTCCACTTGATACTGAGTATTTTCCTTAGGCATTTGTTTTCAAAAGAGTCTAATTTCTTATCTATTTCTTTAGTTGTTTTCCAGCTTTCGCATGCATAAATGAGGGTGGATATTACATTTGAATTGAATAGTCTTAGCTTGGTTTTTGTGCTTTTGAATTCCATATGTTCTCAAGATTCTTGAAAATCGATGCTGGTTTTGCAATTCTAATTCTAACTTCCTTTCTAGTGTCACCATTCTGGTCTATGTAGCTGCCAAGGTATTCAAATTAATTGACTTCTTCAATATATGTCCCTTCTATGTGTATTTTTCTTTTTTGATTAAGGTGAAGTTTCATTATTTTTGTTTTGTCCTTGTTAATTTCAAGTTCTATTTTGCTAACCAGTGAAGACAGGATATCTGTTTTTTTTTGCATGGAATTCACATTATTATTAATAAGAGTTATGTCATCAGCAAAATCAAGATCTTCTAGTTAGGTCTCATGTACCCAGTCAATACCTGTATTGCCTGTGCAGCATGTTTTCATTATGAAGTCTACTGCAATTCCACAAAGTAAAGGAGACAGTATACATCCTTGTTTCACACGTGTTTCAATCTGGAACCATTCATTCATCCCTTCTTCTGTCTTGACTGCACAGACATATCCATTGTAGAAGTCCTTAATGATGTTGACAATTTTAGATGATATTCCATATAGACATAAAATTCTTCATAATGAATCTCTGTGTATGCTATCAAATGCCGTTTTAAAGTCTATGAAGTTCAGTATTAATGGTTTCTGCTTTTCAATATGTTCTTCAAGTATTATTCTTAGATTAAAGATCTGGTCGAGACAGCTTCTCCCTTTTCGAAATCCTGTTCTTCTCTCATTGCAGTATCCACTATATCTTTAAGTCTATTCAAAATGACCTTCCAAAATACTTTTGACACAACTTATATTAAGGTTACTCCTCTCCAGTTGTTACAGTCACTAAGGTTGCCTTTTTTTGTGGATATTTTAACAATGATTCCTTTCTTCCAATTAGAAGGGACCTTTTCTTCTTTCCAAATCTTGATAAACATTCTCTGTAGTTTTCTCATGTTGTCATTATTGATAGCTTTTAGCATTTCGGCTGTTATTTCATCTTCACCTGCAGCTTTGTTGTTAGCCATTAAATTAACCGCTGTTTCAATTTCATGCAATTTAATTTCATCTAGGTTGACATTTAGTTGTGGGGCTGGTAAGTCAGTTTCAAGGTTTAACAATTCTTATTGGTGTGGTCGATTAAGTATTTCTTGGAAGTGTTCAACCCATCTTTGCTTTTGGTCTTTATTTGAAGTTTTTCTGTCTCCTGTTTTTGCTACTTTTTCTGCCTCTTTCGCCATATTGTCTAGGTATTCTCTTTTATCCCTTCTAGCTGAACTTTTTACTTTCTTGTCTAGTTCTTTGTGTGTTGCTTTCACTAGATCTTTTCCAAGATCTGTTTTTGCATTCAACATGTCTAATTTGGCTGCTCGTCTTTCATGTATATACTTCCATGTTTTTTTCTGATATCCATGCTTTTCTATTTGGTTTTTTCAGTCCAGCGCTTGCTTTTGCTGCTGTGATTATGGCTGTGCTGTAAGAATTCCATAATTCATCTATACCTATCTCCTTTACTTCACTGGGTGTTTTGGAATGATTGGCAAGTTCCTGATTGAAATTACTGTTAGTAATTTCTTCTTGTAGGTTGTGACTATTTATCTTTCTGTGTGCTGATTTCTTGTGTTGGCTTTTCAATTTTAGTTTTATTTTCCCTATACACAGGTTGTTATAACTGTTAACATCTGCACCCCTATAAGCCCTTACATCTATGAGAGATGCTCTGTATTGCTTTCTAATACAAAAATGATCTATCAGGTTTCTAGTTCTATCGTCTAGAGATATCCACGTTGTTTTATGTATCTCTTTGTGTGGGAATATTGTTCCTCCAATGACCATGCCCTCTGTTAGACATATTTCAATTAATCTTTCTCCGTTCTGATTAACCATGTCAATTCCTTCTTTCCCCATTACTTTTTCCACGTCGGTATTATTTTCCCTACCTTAGCGTTGAAATCCCCCATAGCAATTAGGATGTCGTGTTTAGGGACTTTGTTGATGATTTGTTGTAGTTGGTGATAGAAGTCGTCTTTCACATCATCATCTGCATCGTTCGTGGGTGCATAACACTGTATTATTGTCATTCTTCCGTGCCTTAGTTTGTATCGTGCTCTTATTATATGACTGTTCACTGGTTCCCATTCTACAAGGCTCTTTGCTGCTACGTTTGACATAATAATACCTACGCCATCTCGAAGTTTACAGTCATTTCTGTCCTTCATCACTCCATTTTTATTTCTTCACGCAGAAGAATTTAATATAAGTATACAAATTACATGAGGGAAAAATATCAAAAGAGTCTAAAATTAACCTTACATTCACAGTATAAAAGAAGAAATATTTAACGTAACAAAATAGCTCTCTCACATACATGGACGCATACGTGCACATACACACATAAACATAAACAAAAGACATTATCAATACAATTCTTCTAACACGTATTTTTAGCATTCATTAAAATAATTTCTAACAAGATTTCACAACTTACCTTTCGAACTATTTCCTTCAGAATTTGATGACTGGCGAGTCATGGGTTGTTCTGCTGGTTAAGCTATGGAGGCATGTAGTTACAAGCAAGGAAATAATGAAAAAGGGTTTGAATTAAAAGATGAAGTATTGCAAATAGATTTTAAGTGGTACTGGAGGGTGTTCCAGAGCTATACTGCAGAGTATTGAATGGTGTTTCTTGTACAGATCAAGCCTGGGTTTAGGAAGAAGACAGTTTTTAAAACGTTGGCCACGATTAGCGTTATACGTAAACAGTGATCACAAATAGGGCGGAGCATTGTGAGACAGAATTCTGTGAACAACCTTCACTTTCTTAAAAATTACTCTATATTTGAAGGGTATAATTTTGAGTTTTTTGTGCTGATGTGCAGTCTGTACTGGGTTTTTGACACAAATCAGATTTAATGCTATTTTTGTGAGGTGAGTGGAGCCTTTTTGTGTTTGAGACTGAGCATCAATCCCAGATTATGGAAAAGTAATCTAAATGTGTTTGTATATGACATATGTAGTAAATATCTTTCTTGTTTCTTTGTCGATAAAGTATTAATTTTCATTTCTGTGCAATCAAGTTTGTTATATTATGTACGTGAGAATTCCAACTTAATGTTGATCAGTGATGACTCCTATAGTTGTATCTTCATGAACATTTTCTATTGATTTAGTCCCAGAACAAAACTGTAGTGAAGATTTTGTTGCATTCTGTATTTTCTGTCTTGTAGTGATGAGCATGCATTTTGTTACGTTTATCAGGAGAGAGAGAGAGAGAAAGAGAGACAGACAGACAGAGAGAGAGACAGAGAGAGAGAAACTCATAGCAACAAATCGATAACTGTTTAATAATCTGGTCTTACAGAAATGAAATCTGTCTTTCAGAAATGAACAAGTCTTCTATACTTGATAAATATTTCCTGAAATGTCTCTCTGTACTTGGAACTCATGCTGTAATACACGAATATATTCACACTGGAGTTGGTTGTCTGAAATATGAACGGAAACGACCATATGGCCCAAAACAGGTTGTTGTACTTTTCTCCCATATCAAATTCTGGTACTAAAGCCATGACTGTGAATAAAACCATACCTGGGGTGAAGCATATGATAAGTAACAAAGCAATTAGGATAACCATTGTAACCAGCTTCTTGTCTCTGGTAGAGATATCCGCCTGTCTTGAGTCTGAGATAGAAGATGAACGCCATTTCGTTTGTCTTTGTAGACTGATCAGCAAAGCTCCGGTAAAACCAATCAAGAAAATAAATGAACCAGCCTGCATTATTCCCTGTAAGAAAAAACTGGCATTTTCTACATGATCCCAGTTTTCTTTTCTTGTAATACCTAACAAAGACCTGTTTTTTTCTGGAAAGAATTTCCAGTCCATGTAGGTTGTAAGATAGGAAGGAATGGCAGTCATAAGCTGACTTACAAAAATTGAAAAGACAGCAACAACTGTCTTTGCCTTCGTTATTACCTTTTTAATTTTTAGAGGTATGGCCACACAGAGAAATCTTTCTACAGTGATAAAAACTGTAATGATACAAGTTATCCGAGCAAACAAACAATGAGGCCATGCTGCTGTTGGGTACAGAATCTCAGAGAATGCCACGGGTGTGTTCGAATTATTAAGCAGAGGATTGAAGCATATACCGAACCAGATCACCGTAATCACTGTGCATATATCCGATATGGCGATACCAGATAAGCTGATATTCATTGTGTTAGTGTAGCCTTGCTTTGAGAATACAAGTAAGTTTACGATATTTGAAGCTATGCCAAAGCTTGCGACACTACCGCAAATAACAATATAATTAATTACTATAACAATATCTCGTGTTTCTTTGTCAATAAGGTCATCAAATTCCATTTTTCCATTCTCAGTTGTGAGCGATGCATGATTATTATTATTTCTAAATTTAAAAGTTTCTGAGCTCAAAATGTCATTCATTTTGAAAAAAAACACGCCTCCTTTATATGTAACTATATGTACAACATAGTTAAGAATAAAAATCGTGTCTTCAATCTAAAACTTTGTGTCAGATTCCCTTGATTCTCTAGGAGCTGTCAGTTGGTGAGATGATTTAACAGCTAAAACAGGTCACACTCAAATCAGTTTCACGATTCTCTGTTGATGTGCATTTGACAGGGCCCAGCAAAATATCTCACGGAGTACAAATGTACACACCGACAAGAGTTGTCTAACCTTAGTTAACAAAATCCGGCATTCAGGTCCAAACACACGCTCGTGATGATGAAGTTTAGTATCATGGCTGATGTAGCAAGACACATGTTAAACTGATGGTGACACACACAGAAATCAGATCCCATTGACAGGAAATATATTAGTCAGCTGAGTTCGCCAGATTTGCATATAACGACTAGAGACATGGTCGTCTCTTTCTCAAGCAACATGTAACGACTGTACGAAAACAGTGCTACATCCTCACAACGTTAGACGCCGACCTGGACTAACTCAGAAATCAAAGCTTTCCCACCTCCACAAACCACGTTCACTCCTCCACGAAAGTGCTAACAAAACACTACATTCATTTAGTTAAATACCGTTAAATTGACATGACTCTTGCAGGATTGCACACCCTGTCAAACATATATTCTGTAATTGCCTTCAGTATTTTGGTACATTGTTTTTAAAATAATTATTCACTAATGTTAGCCTTGTCTTTCGTCATGCTATGCTTTCAGTTTATACTTTATAAACATAGTTTTTATAGTTTTTAACTTTAAGAAATGGATGAAAAATATACAAATTAGTCATTCTAATCAGAAATTGTCGAATAATGCACCGTAGAAAATAATAAAAACTACTGCTGTATCTTGTTTCTTGTCACCTGAGTTAGCAATATGTGAATAGGAAAAGTAAAGACAAATTCTTCTCCTATTTCATATGGAATACTCTTCTCACAGAACGTGAATTTCGCTCTCAAAGACATTTAAGAGACTCAGTAGGAAAAGTATTGTCCTCCATATATTGGCTTTTCAGTTCTACTCTCTCCAACTTCCGCATCGCCATTATAAAAGCTATATCAGAAATATGTACATATCTCAGTTGACAATACAGTATAACTGCACGAAAATGAACTCTTTGAAGATAATAACAAATGTCTATGAATAGTGCCCTGGATCCGTCAACGCTAGCATACGAACTACGGCAATTGTTCTCTTTTTATGCGTTATTTAATTTCAAGAAAGGCTATTGTTAAATATAATGTTCTCTCCTTTTCTTCAGAAAATTGCCTCGTTTATTTCTAGATCTTGTGACACCAGATCGAAAACATATCTTTCTGCCAGCAGACAACACGTCAGTCAATACTAAGCTGCCTGTTTGCTTCATGACCTGGCACACCCAGACAATATACTTTATTATCATGTGAATTACCTTGTCACTTCAGTTCTTAATAAAACATTACCTCATTAATGAGGCAGCTAGAACAGTTTGTCAATCAATGAGTATTCTTTGTGATGAGTTAAACAGCTAGAGTTAACTACTGGAATTTGAGAGGGGAAGAGTTAAATAAACCGAAATAAGATCTTTTTAAAATATAAGACAAGAATATGTTATAATAGCCAGGTATTCTATCATTAAGAGCAAAAAATAGGAATAAACTAATGATGCAGGACACTGGCAGTAGCGATTATTTAAAAGAAATGATTAATACAGGAGAAAGAATTAGGTTTGTTCTTTTCTTAATAATCATAGTCCGTCTAAATTCTATCATGCCACATACTGAAACTAGGTTATATTTGTTTCATTTTATTTGGTGTAGCTAAACAATATAGAACCAGTCAATTAGTTTTTAAATATAAAATATATAATTCTTATAAACGGGGCATAAATATTGCAACTATACATAAGTGAAAGGTAAATATATGATACTTCTTTCCTTATATCTTACATCTGATATCTTTCCCGTGCTATTAAACGTCACATAGGGCTCGCAAAGTAGTTCGCCAATTTTTCCTGTTTTCAACGAGTCTTTCAACCTCATCAGTGGATTTTATGCCTGTTAATTTGGCCTCTCTTAACATTGTCCTCTTCAGAGTTTAACGCGGTCTGGCTCTTTTTCTTTGGTCTGTTGTGTTCCACTTGATAGCTTGTTTTGGGATTCTTCGATCGTTTCTTCTCATCACGTGATCAACATATGTCCATCTCCTTTTCCTGATCACCCGTGAGACTGGTTGTTGTTCAGTCATCTGTCTTATCCCTGCATCGTTCTTTAATTTGTTTCACTTGATGCCGAATATTTCCCTTAGGCATTTGTTTTCAAAAAAGTCTAATTTCTTTTCTATTTCTTTAGTTGTTTTCCAGCTTTCGCATGCATAAATGAGGGTGGATATTACATTTAACTGAATAATCTTAACTTGGTTTTTGTGCTTATAACTTTTGAATGCCATATGTTCTCGAGATTCTTGAAGATTGATGCTGATTTTACAATTCTAATCTCCTTTCTAGTGTCACCACCCTGGTCTATGTAGCTGCCAAGGTATTCAAATTAATTGACTTCTTCAGTATCTGTCACTTTTCGTGTATTTTTCCATTTTGATTAAGGTGAAGTTTCATTATTTTTGTTTTGTCCTTGTTAATTTCAAGTTCTATTTTGCTAACCAGTGAAGACAGGATATCTGGTTTTTTCTGCATGGAATTCACATTATTATTAATAAGAGTTATGTCATCAGCAAAATCAAGATATTCTAGTTGGGTCTCATGTACCCAGTCAATACCTGTATTGCCTGTGCAGCATGTTTTCATTATGAAATCTATTGCAATTTCACAAAGTAAAGTAGACAGTATACATCCTTGTTTTACACCTGATTCAATCTGGAACCATTCACTCATCCCTTCTTCTGTTTGACCGCACAAACACATCCACTGTAGAAGTCCTTAATGATGTTGACAATTTTAGGTGGTATTCCATATAGACTTAAAATTCTCCATAATGAATCTCTGTGTATGCTATCAAATAAATACCTTTTTTAAATCTATGAAGTTCAGTATTAGTGGTTTCTGCTTTTCAATATGTTCTTCAAGTATTATTTTAAAGTAGAAATCTGGTAGAGACAGCTTCTGCCCTTTCGAAATCCTGTTTGTTCTTCTCTCATTGCGGTATCCACTATCTTTAAGTCTATTCAAAATGACCTTCCAAAATACTTTTGACACAACTGATATTAAGATCACTCCTCTCCATTTGTTACAGTCGCTAAGGTTGCCTTTTTTTCGGAAAACTACTACAGAAAAAAAAAACGTTCATTTTGAATAGAAAACACATCTTGATATAAATCTTAGAGTCTTGGTTTCTAGATATGCCAACTGTACAGACCGGCTAAGGCTCAGATCCCGTCATGCTTTTAGTTCTTTAGTTCTATTCTCGGTTACGCTCCTTTAGTTCGAGGTGCTAAACCTTTTTTGATTACTGATTACAATGACTGATTACAATGACTGATTACACAAGTCTTATATTATATCAGTTTACCAAGGATAAAGATCTGTTAATTTTGGGATAAACATTTCACTGTCGGGGATTGAGAACTTTTCTTCTTAGAATATGGGTCTGAAACAGGAAGATATTCGCTGATGTGGAACTTGCAGAGGGCCATAATACTGAGTAGCTTCTCTTATGGCTGATTCTTCCACTATTAGATTTGCATACTTGACCAAAAAAAAAAAACAACAAGCAGTATCTTTTATACCAAGTCAAGTCTTCAGCCAGTAACGTCTTTGGACTTCGATTTTTGTTCCTTTCTTTCCTACTTGAACGAGTCTGTGCAGCATTACGTAGAGGAGTTCTCCACATGATTTTTTTTTATGTTGTCAGAGATGTATATGTGTCAAAAAATAAGTTTTAAATTCATCATCATGAAATTATTAAGATTTGTTTGGAATCAGTGCAATTATTGAAAACTATATTAATCTTTACAGTTTAAATGTTACAAATTAGAGACATTCCTTAACTCAGACCGTTCTCTTGACTGGACTTTGTAAGTTACAATAACTGTAAACTAATGCGAGATTAATGAACGTATGTTTAAGAGGTTTACAAACACATAATTCCTGACTCCATCAGTCCTGCAGGTTAGCATATGCTGCAATATTTCTTGCTTACTGTGCAGAAAATGCAGTATTTACATACAGGAAATAATTTTTTCTTGTTTTCTATTCCTGTTGTGATTATGACACGCCGAGTGCTGGTTTTCCCTCTTATTCATTAATTATCAGTAACACATTCTCTCGCCTGCTGTTTCCTGGAAAATGTTTCTTTGCTTTGAACTTGATTATCATAAACATTAATTCTGATCCCTAGTTCTCTTCTCCGTTCACAAACACACCTAAACCCTAGAGGTGATTTCATGAGTGTATTTAAAGTAAAGTGCTAGAAACATGAATTCATGCAATCTAAACTATAGATCGAAAGATTTGTCAGCGGCATATGGAGAATGATTACTTTTCTACGTGGAAGTGGTGATTAGTGATACTTCAACATATGAAAATGGTTCCATTTTCAGCGAAAGAGCAAACTATTTTACATCTGTAGATAAATAATTTTAGCCGACTACATTAGTTTCGTAATAGCCGGCGGTATAATACTGTCGTAGTGTGAACTATCGTATTATTGATGAAGTTTGAAGATGATTAAATTTATCTTTTGATCATAACACATCGAGGTCTCACACGCATTATCACATTCACTAGAGCAAATTCTATGAATCGTTCACTGAATTCATTTATTCTGTCAAATAAGATCTCGATTTACTGTCGACAACATCACTTGGATTGAATCACTTAATCATTTCTTCACAACATCAAATTTTATCATACTCTACATACAGCATTTCGGCAATGTTCTCAACTTCACAATATTCTACACTTGATACGAGAACATTTTCTAACTCCTCAGTATTATATCAGATCTGCAACACGTGGTCAACTAGTTTCTGGTCTGAAACCTCGTTGCTCGAAGTTTTAAAACTAACAAATCCTCTTAATCACTTGAATCATTTGAAACACATCTTCAGTCTGTCCTAAACTACTCCAAAACTGCGTTTCCTGAGTATCTGTTGCTCTAATTGTCCATCTATCGCTACCTACATCTTCTTTCTCTTTCGTGTCTTCTCTAGTGTGTGTTCTCCTTCTGCTGTTCTTCTCTGTTCTTCTCTTGTCTGTCTACTTCTGGCAATCCCCCTCGCTTGTCCGCTAGCCTCTGGACTTCCTCCTCTTGGGAGCTCCTTCCTTCTCATGCTCCTTCCTTTGACGTCTGGATCGGTCTCTATTCACTGACCACACTTGTTCCTCCGTCTTTGGGCTCCCTCCTCTGTCTCATCTCTCATGTAATTCTTCTTCGTCCTTTCCTGTATTTCCGTACTTCTTCGTTTCACTGTCTTCGGGCCCCCTCCTCAGTCTCCTCTCTCCAGGAGTTCCGTACTTCTTCGTCCTCCTGTACGTCTGTATTTCGTCCTCTCTTGTACTTCTGTACTTCCATGCTTCTTCGTCCTCTGATTGTTCTTCCGTCTTCGGGCTCCCTCCTCTGTCTCCTCTCCTCTACTTCCGTACTTCTTGGTTCCTCGGGCTCCCTCCTCTGTCTCCTCTTCTCTACTTCCGTACTTCTTGGTTCCTCGGGCTCCCTCCTCTGTCTCCTCTCCTCTACTTCCGTACTTCTTGGTTCCTCGGGCTCCCTCCTCTGTCTCCTCTCCTCTACTTCCGTACTTCTTGGTTTCTCTGGCTCCCTCCTCTGTCTCTTCTCTCCTGTACTTATTCATCCTACTGTACTTCCGTGCTTCATCGTCCTCTGATTGTCTGTTCATCCGTCTTAGGGCTCCTTCCTCAGTCTCCTCTCCTCTACTTCCGTACTTCTTGGTTCTCTCCCGCCTCTCCGCTCGCCTTTTTATTTTCAAAACCAGCTTGACGGGTTAATCAATATGTATTTTGGTTCCACCCTTCAGATGTCCACTGGTTCCCATGAGCGTTCTGATTATCCATCATTCAAACTGCCCCGTGACTTATCTCTCGTAAGTCAGCTGTCCAGTAGGCAACGCCTCTAAATATTTAACTGGTCAGCTGGCTGAGTTGGTCACTCCTTTATTTAAACACCGTTTGCAATAGCGTCATAAAAGCGTCCTAACGCGTATCACATAACAAGTGTCATACGTGTCAATGTCAGTTTTGTCTATACAATTGTTAATTACCTAAGTCATTATCTTGCTCTTTCATGCCGGAGGTTTTATTGTGTCCTCGCTTTTCATTGTGTTTGCCTTTTCTATTCGTCTTTTCTATTTTGTTAAAACGTGTCAACGTCCAGTCACCGCTTTGTTATTACTGGACCATCCTACTTTCTGGCGTCCTTCCTTTGTATTACCTATATCTTAGCGTCATTGAGTCTCGTCTTTTTCTATTCACTGTTTCCACTGTTTACTTTTGTCCGCGTCTTGTTCTAGTTTCATGGAAGTTCTATACCTTCTCTTCCTTTCCTATCTACTTTTCTCTGTCGCTATTCGATGTTACTATTTTGTTTACAGTATTTTTCCATAATCATATTCATTAATAATAATAATAATAACTATAACCATTACTAACAAGGCCATGCTGTAGAGGTGAGGTGGAGAATAAGCTCTCCACTCCAATGAAATGTCTCCAAGGCGTGCGTCTCAAATAGCTTCTGACAGTCCAAGTCTAGCTCCTGGCCTTCTCTTGGCGGAACTGTTTAAACTGACAGGAGAAGGGGCGAAAGGCGAATATCTGGCGTCTGAAAACCAGACGCTTCGGGTAGTTGAGACTCGTTAGTCTTGGTTGGTAGCTCACCTAGGAGAAAGAAAACTCTTATTTCAAAACCCGGCTGTCTTTTAGGGTAGGCTCTGGCCAGAGTCAAAGAGTAGTGGAGTAAACCATAAACAAACCGGTGGAAGGCAAAGGGAAACCAACACTGTGCATTCACAAGAACAATCATGACAATCCACAATTCTTTGAATCATAACGACGTTAATGGGGGTTCCAGTGAAACCACCTCGTCTGGCAGGGACTATCACGTGCGGCAGGTGATACCGGATAGTCATCTAATTACTGTACGCAAAGAAAACATAAGTAACATCACAGTAATTGCCATATTGAACATTAGAACACTAACAGAACTTAGAAAACTGGAAAACATCTAACAAGAAATGAAAAGAATGGAAATCAACATCCTTGGTTTATGTGAAATGAGGTGGAATGGAGCAGGAAGCAGAGATCATAAATCCTTCAAAATAATATATCCCCGGGGAAACCAGTGTAGAAATGGGGTTGGCATAATATTAGATAATCAGACAGCAAGAACCGTGAAAGGTTTCTGGTGCATATCAGACAGAGTGTTAATGGTTAAATTACAGTGCCACCCAACAGACACAAATCTCATCCAAGTATACTCAAGAACTTTAGAAAACTCTGATAATGAGATAAAAGAATTTTAAAACACCCTGGACATGGCAATGGAACAGTGCAAACCATGGGAAGTAAACTTTGTGCTGGGTGATTTAAACACGAATGTAGGGACTGAACAAGACAATGAAGCTACTGGCAAGTATGGACTGAACAAGACAATGAAGCTACTGGCAAGTATGGACTAAACAAGACAATGAAGCTACTGGCAAGTATGGACTAAACAAGACAATGAAGCTACTGGCAAGTATGGGCTAGGTATCAGAAATACAAGAGGAAAGATGTTGACAGAGTGTGCAGAAAAGAATAAAATAATAATAGGAAATACTTGGTTTCAGCTTTGGACTATGGACATGAAAAAGCACAAATAATAACATACGTAACCAGATAGATTGCATTATGATCAACAGAAGACTCAGGAAATCATTAATATCCGTAAAAACAAGGCCAAGCACAGACTGCAACAGTGACCACATCCCAGTTGTAGGAAAAGTGAGAATCAGGAAAATCAGGCTAAAGAGGTTAAAGGTAGCAGCTAAAAACAAAGAACTAGATAGAGAGCTGTTACGGAAATATAAGGAAATACAATAACAATATAGGATCGTAGTACATAATAGGTATAATGCTAAAGAGAAGATTGAAACGATTGATGAACAATGGAATATGCTTAAAGACTCTATTCAGCAAACATCTATCGAAATCCTTCCTACAAATAAACGACATGCTAAATAGGGGTGGGTGACAGAAGAAATGTTGCAACTAATAGATCAGAGAAGAAATCTTAAGGAAGGTAAAGATGAATATGACAAAATAAAGAAAGAAATAAGACACAAATGCAATAAACCTAAAGAAGAGTGGCTAAATAAGAAATGTAATGAAACAGAGACACACCATCACGGAAACGCAAGAGATATGTACAAACAAATAAAGTAGTTAACAAACAAAAGGGCATACCACAAGACTGGTTGCCTGAAGTCAAAGGAGGGGCATACAATAATGGACAGAGTTCAAATAATGGCACGATGGTGCGAATACATTTGAGAACTCTATGAGGACAATAGAAGCGAAATAGATACACGAAATAATAATGAAGGGCCTCACATATTAAAAGCAGAAGAGGAAGAAGCCGTCAAACACATGAAAACAACAAAGCACCAGGACCAGATAAAATCACCAAGGAAGAATTGGAAGCATTAGGAGAGCCCGGCATTGAAATAATTACCAGATTGCTGAATGACATCTATAACAGTAACTATGTCCCATCAGACCTTTTGCAATCAGTTTTCATTGCCCTACCAAAGAAACAAGGTGCTGTTGAATGTGAAGACCATCGAATCATTAGTCTTTTGAGCCATGTTACAAAAATCCTGCTTCGTATTGTCATGAGATGAGTCAGGAGAAAAATAAAACCAGAAATCGCTGAAGAACAGTGTGGCTTCGTCTAAGGAAAAGGCACAAGTAATGCCATATATATATATATATATATATATATATATATATATATATATATATATATATATATATCATCATCATCATCATCATCAGGTGCCGTGCCGACTGGCGTTGGCTATTATGCTTCTCCAGAGTACCCGATCCTTCATGCAGGCCATCAGTTCAGTTGGTGATCTCCTCTCACACCATCCCGTCAGACTGTCCAGTATCATTTCTCTTGGTCTTCCTCTTGATCTTCTTCCTTCTATTTTTCCTGTTGTTATAATATTTTCAATGCTCCCTCTTCTCATTGCATGTCCTATGAAAGTACATTGTCTCTCTCTTATCTTTCTGACAAGGTTTTTTGTCTCTCCAGCTCTTCTCATACATTCTTCATTAGTTATTTTTGCTGTCCAGGGGATTCGTAACATTCTTCTAATAAACCACATTTCTGCTGCTTCCAATGATTTTTGTGCAGACTTGCCTATTGTCCATGAGGCTGTTCCAGAGGAACATCCGTTAACGTCGTTCATGATAAATCTATCACTCTGAATAAGCATAATTGTTCTTGGGAGCTACAACAGTGGTTTCCCGTTGCCTTCTGTTGGTTTGTGTACGGACTCTCCGCTAGCCTTTGGACTCCCTGTCCTACCCGCAAGGCAGCGGGAGCGAGAGGTTTTAAGGCGCCTCTGACCCGCCTGGTATTCCCTTCACTGAGCACCTGAGGCACTTTATAGGAGTAGTAGAGCCACCTACTACCCCACCTCGCTCTCTGAGACTACCGCCAGTTGGTCCGCGCCTGCTTATTTGGACAACTCCTTATTCACAGGGATCCTCCATATCTGGAGGACTTTCACCATCCGCCACCTGTGACGCGCTGGGTTGGGGAATATATATATATATATATATATATATATATAGAACATTGATGGAAAGATCAATAGAAGTAAAGACGGACCTATACTTATGATTCATAGACTACTGTAAGGCATTAGATCAAGTGAGACGCATAGAAATTGTAAGAATGCTGGAAGACATCAACATAGATGGGAAAGATCTGAAGCTCATCAAAAACATATACTGGCAGCAATCAGCAGCAATGAAGGTTGAGAACCACAAAGACAAACAATTGGGAGTGAGACAAGATTGTGTTCTATCTTCTGACATATGTGCCTTGTACAGTGAAAACATAATTAGAAATATATAAAGCTTGCCAGGAATATCAACCTTAACAACTTAAGATATGCATACGACACAGTTCTGATTACTTAAAGTGAAGGAGAGCTACAGGCTCTTCTGGACATCATGGTTCGTGAAAGTAAAAATAAAGGTCTCAGCCTGAATAAAAATAAGAAAACTGAAGTGATGGTCATCTCAAAGAAAAGAATACCACCAAAATGTAGCATTACCATCTATGGCACCTACCTGAAACAAAGTGATAGATTCAAGTACTTAGGAGCAATTATAACAGCTGATAGGAAATATCACAACTAAATCTTCTTCTTCTTCTTCGTTCGCACTGTCTGTCTATATCTGCAGTCCTGTCTCTTGGATAAATTTCACTGTTTTTTGTAACTCATGTATGGAACCGTAGAGCTTATCTTCTTTAGTGGTTTCACTGGGCCAGTAATTATTTCTCAGTGTCTCGTAGTTGATGCAGTTCTGGAGGATATGTTCCACGGTTTGGGGCACCTGGGCACATGTACATAGATTAGTAGTACCAACCTTAAACTTTGTATACATATGACTTCGGAGTCGGCTGTGTCCTGTTCGGAGACGGAAGATGGTGACTTGTTCCTTTCTGTTTAGCATGTGATAGTCATCATGTGGTGGTGTTTGTGGCTTCCTGTAGGTTTTTATCATGCTTTTCTTCTGATTATAGGTGACTGGTATGTCTGGTTGCTCCATTTCAGTGCCCTCTTTGGCCAGATGGTCAGCTTTCTCATTGCCTGGTATCCCACAGTGGGAGGGAATCCATTGCAAAGTGACTCCATGTTGTAAGCCAATTTTTGACAAGGCATCCTTAAGGTCTGGTAGTTTGTTGCACTGAAGAGCCTCCAGTACTGATCTTGCATCTGTGAGAATTACTACAGGACATGTATCAATTCTGGAGTCTGATAGTTTTTCAACTGCAGCAATAATTGCCCTAACTTCTGCATCAAAGTTGTTGCAGTATTTACCAGTGGGTATGGAAATCTTGTCAATGGTGTTGTTTGGATATTCAATATATGCTCCTGCCCCACCATTCTTTATGGCATTATGTGCAGATCCATCTGTATACACACGTATCCAGGTGTCACATGGATATTTGTCATCTAGAACACTAAGTGTGGCTGTTGATCTTACAAGACTGCTCTGCATCTCACCATTCTGCACACCTTTCACTTCAGTCTGAATAGTTATTTGTGTATAATCTACTTCTTTCCATGGTGTATGCTCTGGTACAGATGATAATGGAGTGACTACAGTTGGAAGGTCAGGTATCAGCTTACGCATACGCTTGGCCTGATGAATGAAGCTGCTTCTTTTAAGCCGTCCTAATGCCAAGTTATTGAATCTCTCCTTCAGGGGATGGCTTACAGAGCTAAGGAATTTTTCTCCTATGGTCATGACCTTTGTGTCTCTACGTTCCTTTAGCACCTGAACACCAACTATTTTCTGCATTTCTACTATTGGTGTGGACCTCATGGCACCTGTGATAATCCGTAGTGACTGATTTTGAACCTTGTCTAGATTATGCAGCGTAGTGTTTGATGCTGTGCACCAAGATGTTGAGCCATATTCTAAATGTGGTAGAATACTTTGCTGATATACATTCTTGAGGATTCTTTCACTAGCTCCCCATGTGGTTCCACTCAATTTTCTTAATATGGCTAGTTTTCTTCTGGCTTTTGCTTCTGCACTGTTGATGTGTTGCTTCCAAGTCAGTTTTGAGTCAAGAGTCACTCCTAAGTAAGTGGGTTGGTTGTCCATCCTTAAGGGTATTTCATTTACAAAGATCTTACCTGCTTTCTGTTTAGATGAGAGGGTGAACAGAGTGGTACTTGATTTCTCTGTGTTGATACTTACACACCATTTGTTTGTCCATGATGTCAAGATGTCTGCTGCTCTTTGGAGTCTCTGTGTAGCAACTGTCGCATATTCATCTGTACACCACATGACCAGATCATCTGCATACAGTGCTACTTTGATTCCATAGGGAAGTTCCTTGACCAGGTCATTAATGAATACAAGGAATAGTGTAGGCGAAAGGACTCCTCCTTGTGGTACACTATGTCGCAGAAGTACTTTCTGGCTTTTGTGTCCATCCATTACTACTCTAGCTCTTCTATTGTGTAAATAGGACTTTATCCAGTTGTACAGTCTTCCATTCACACTGCAGTTTCTTAGTTTCCACAACAGACCTTTTTTCCATACTTTATCAAAGGCTTTCTTCAGGTCTATCCACGCTGCTAGTACAAGGTTTTTCTCTTGGAATGCATCCTCAATCTCTTGAGAGAGATAGGTCACTTGATCTTCCGTACTGTAGTACTGCCTAAATCCTGCTTGTTGTGGAACGAGAAGGTTTTCACTTTCTAGGTACCATTTTAGCCTCAGGTCAATGATGCGTTCCATCGTTTTGCATAGGCAGCTAGTGAGACTGATTGGCCTGTAGCTGGAGGCAGTATCACTGTTTTTCCCTGGTTTTAGCAGTGGTACCATGCTTGCTTCCTTCCAGATTTGAGGTAACTTACCTGTGCTCCAGCACATATTGAAAATATCCAACAGCTTTCCCATTGCTGCCATTCCCAGGTTCTTGATCATTTCATTGGACACTCCATCTGGTCCTGGTGATTTCCTTGGTTTCAGTTTACTAACTGCTAGGTCTAACTCACTGCGTGTGATTGGTGCATCCATGACCTCCACTTTTCTGACTTGTTCCTCCTCTTTCTGTGGCTCGATGCGCACTGTACGCTCCTTCTCTGGATGGATATCAATGTTGCAGTCCTGTGCAAACATGCGAGCAAAGTGATCTGCTACCTGCTTACCTGTAAGAGTTTTCCCATCCTCTATTAGTGTAATCTTTGTACTTCTTCCAGTACTCTCATCATTTAACTGTTTGATTAGTTTCCACAGTTTCCTTCCATCCTTTTCAAAGTTTAGGGACTCTGTTTTCTCTCTCCAACTTTCCCGTCTGGCTTGTTTTCTCTCTCCAACTTTCCCGTCTGGCTTGCAGCTTTGCTCTCTGAAATTTGGCCTTAGAATGTTGGTAATTATTGTGGTGTTCTTGGCATGGTCTATTTTCTGCTTGCTTTCGAGCTGCTTCCACGTCATCATGGAGTTTTCCCAGCTCACTAGACCAATATGGTTTATAGTCCCTGCGAGCTCCTCTGGGAATGGTTTCACGAGCGGCCTGAAGGATACAAGCATTGAACTCCTTCACTATGCTGTTAATATCCTTACCTTCTATGGACAGCTGTCCCACCAGGATACCTGTACGATGTCTGTACATTGTCCAGTTTGCTTTTTTATAGTTCCATCTGGGGAGAGGGTTACTGGTGTTAAGGAGTTCATTTTCTATTGTCAGGAAGACTGGTCGATGGTCGCTACCTCCAAGTTGTTTTCCAACTTCACGTGTAATGTTCCACTTCAGATCTGGAGAGTGGAATGCCAGATCTGGTGTTGATTTTGTATGCCAAGCCCTTGAGTAAAATGTTGGGGCATCCATTGGCTGGTTGATCAGGAGAAGTCCATTATCATCCTGCCAGCTCTCAACTTCCTCTCCTCTCTTGTCTATGTGGTCATGGCCCCAGCTCTGGGAATGACTGTTAAAATCACCACAGACCATCAGTCTCTCTTTGTGTGGGATTGTTCCTAAAGCAAGTGGGCGGTCATTAGGACAGTAATAGTTAAGGAGGTGGAAATCTGTATTACTACTTTTTAGATGGATCATCTGGTATTCGGCTCCTTCCATGTACACTCCCACCTGACATGCGCTGATGTTATTCTTAACAAGTGTGAGTACTCCTCCTTTTCTTCTGTCCCGTCGGTCTGATCTAAAACACTGGTAGCCTCTGATTTTAAAGGCGGCATCTTTGGTTAGGTGTGTCTCCTGTATGCAGCATATACTTACCTGCTCTGCAAAAAGTATGTTCTCTAGTTCAACCTTTTTGCTATAGCCATCTCTAACACTGCTGACACCCTCAGCATTCCACTGCATTATTTTAAGTTCTTGCTTTTTGGCTGTTTTCTTCTGTTGTATTTTTTGGCCAGTAGCTCTACTCTCATGTCTCCTGACTCCACAAGACGAACTGAGAGGACCTCCAGTAGCATTGGGTGGACCCTTTCGAGGCAGGGGGCCCGGCACTGCACCTGCCTGGTTAGTCTTCACAGGGCGAGCACCATGTTTGAAAACTGTAGATATAGACATTTCATTAGCGATAATGCGTGTTACCCTGATTTTTGCGATGCGCCTTTTGGCTGGGTAACTCCGACTTCAGCACCTTTCCTTGCTAGGGCAGACTGTGGTCTTGCTCGGACTGCCATGAAGACAGTGTGGCTGGCCTGGCCAAAACTTTGTTTTTCAGCCTCTGGTGGCTGTACTTAAACCCCTTCTCCATGTCAGATGGTTTGAGACAGTTCCACAAAGACACTCTGACTCTGAGATGAGGAATCTGATGAGTGCTTCAACGATATCCATTCCCCGCCACCTATAGTCTACTGGCTCTGTTTTGTTCACATCATTCTGATAGCCATTGTTGTAAAGACACATAGGCTTGTCACGTCCTGGATTCATTGGTTTCACACCAGACTTCCCTCATCCCCGCCAGAGATCTCCATGTCCCCATCCGTCCACCAACCTGACATTACATTTTGCAAAAATAACAATTACAATTAGTGTTGATTGCTACAAGTTTCTGGGCTACAGAGGTAGGTCAGAGTTTTTAAGCAAACAGATCTATGTTCCCTGTCTCACAAACACTGTGTTAAGATAAGTGTGCTCTTAACACAGTTGTTCCCAGGGGAACAACTAAATAAAAAGTAGACGTGCTCAGGCCAAGTCAGCATTCCAGACAATAAGAAACATCTTGCGCAACATATCCATTTTAATGGAAACAAGATTCCAAGTACTTAAATGTTACATCGAGCCAATTTTGTTTTATGGATATGAAGCATGGTCCATTAATAGGAATGTAAAACGAGAAATGTAGGCCATGGAAATGTGGTTCATAAGAAGGATGTTGAATGAACCATGGACAGCTAAGAAAACCAACGAAGAAGTCTTAAGGGAGGCTGTAGTTAAAATGCAAACTACAGCAAAGATCAGAGTCAGACAAGCGGGATTTTTAGGACATTTTCTGATAAGAGGAAAATTGGAACACACTGTGGCAACTGGCAAAACTGAGGAAAGAAGAGACAGAGGAAGACAGAGAGAGAAGTTATTGGATGGGCTGTCAGTGTGGCTAGGAAGAAAGTCACCAGCGGATCTCATAATCAAGTCTAAAGACAGGGAATTGTGGAGAGAAATGATCGCCTACGCCACACGGCACGGCACTTGATTGATTGATATTAGTTTCATATATTTTCATACACTTTAATTTCTAGTGAATAATGACATTTCAGGAGTATAAACAATCTGCTAACATTTCTTTCCAGCTAAACTTATTTTGTACCCACTTTTTCAGCGTAACGAGATGAACGAGAACCTGAAATTTGTCACGCACTACTTGACATTTGTCCGTCTTGCAGCAAATATTACCATTTGTACCTCTTGCAATAAATACTGATATTTGTTCGTCTTGCAGTAAATACCGCCATATCTACGGCCTGCTAAAAATATTAACATTTGTACTGTTTGCAGTAAATACTTCACTGCCAATTAAGTGCTCATACGGCTGGCTACACTATTTTAACATCTTTTGGTGAATGTCAAATTTATGTATCAGCGTAGTGTCACATTTCTATAGGCAATAAATCATTTAATATTATAATAATTATTCACTTCTATACATAATCTGATTTCTTCATTCTGTAACTTGTAATGATATGCTGCTTGTGACACTGAACTGTGGCATTTAACTCGTTCACTGTAACTACTGACATAATGTTTTTACATAATGCCTTTGCTGTTTTCGTCATTTCCTGCTCTTTGTTATCTGTCACTCTCATTTTCAATTTAATTTTTATCCACAGCATCAACACCTTCTTGTTTTTTCGTTTATTTCTCGTTTGTGACCATTTTCTTTTACCTAAAACGGGACTAACATCAACACTGGCAACATTATCACCATATTCTGAGATCTTAAAATGACCTTTATGTGTTCCCAGTTTCTTGGAATAAACAGAATTTTTTCACGGATTTGTGCTTTAAGCTTCATATTTTACATTATGTATTTATTTTCTCTTCCAGCATCTCCAACAGTGCTAGTGTCCTGCTTGGAATTCTAATTCTAACTTTATTTCCTTGTTAAACGGTTTTGCTGTTTCAGGTCGATGAGGCTGCAGGATATCTTCATAGCGTCAAGATTTTAGTTTGGTTGTCCGTTTCAGTCTGCGAGCTAGTCTGCCTATCAGCCCCTCTTTGTATGTCCACTTCTCCGTTTATCGGTCTGTTCTGTCTGAATGTCTGCTTAACAGTTTAACTTTCTGCATAAGTAGATATTTGATCAAGCTTCAAAATGTCTGCCTGAAAACCATTTTGAAATGTGCAAATAAACACATCACTATAAAGTTGCTAATTTCATTCGTCCTTGTATAGTAGCTTATTTATACGTTTTCTGGGTGTGTATTTTTTGAGAGTCAGACTGTTGGTTTTATAATACGACTGTGGAGTGTGTTCACGTCAAGCTTCCTACATCCATACATTTCAGCTGTCTCCAGCAAGACCACTAACAAAATGAAAGCATTCATGTGAACTTTCAAGATCTAAAATATAGCGTCTAAATTTCTAATAAAGCATCCCTTCAGTGTTTATGCTATTGTGACATAAGGCATACTTTATAGAATTATTTGATTGTAAAAAAAAATCACAATAGAAAATCATGTTTCTTTGCAAACAAGGAAGAGGGCGCTGGGGGGTAATGGGGTCCAGAATATCCTGGCTAGTAAAGAAGGCGCTTTCAAAATGGCTACCGATACTGCAACGTTTTGTGTGACGCGTGACAAGAAAAAACAAAAAAAAATTCTTTGATCACAATAAATGAATCTGAATGGAGTACAGCTCTGAGAAAACATTTTATCGATCTCTTTAAAAAAAAAATTAAAAGATTAGTTTAGAAATCTTAGTTCCCATGAAGTTGATCTTTCCACCAAATATGTGTACAGGCCATTGAAACAATGCGTCGGTTATCAGAGTAAGCAATCTATGTAAGATAACAGTGTTGTATGCTGGGACCACGGGGGGATAAAAAAGACAAAGCACTTTTAGATGTGAGAGAAAGAAAAATGACAAGAGAATTACCTGGGATTTGATCCGAGAATTCCGCCAGGCCGATCATTCGTCTAGGCACGTGCTGTCAGCGCTATCACTTGGCCATCTAGCACACCCCAGGAAGTAATGTTTGATATGGAAGCCATGAATCGAAAATCATGATGCTAAAAGTTATGACACAGAAGTTCCGTCGCTTAGATTCAACTCCCGCAGGTAACAAATTTTTGATACACAAACAGACATAGTCTTCTTCAAATGTCTAGTGAGACATTAACAACAGTAACAGAATATAACAGAATATTTTTACATATGGGTAGTGAAAGAAGAAGTTTATGATTTTAGATACAAATTTTTATTACAAACAGGACACAACCAGATTTTGTTATAACAGTATAGGAGATTTCTGAAGTAGAAATTAGAGATAGAGAAGGGAAGTTAGACAAGTCACCGTGGAATTGAAATTACAGAATTTAGTAACTAATTGTTTACATTTCATTCCCCTTTAAGCCTGAGTCTTGCATGTTTCATGCCAGCCATGCTTCACGGATTATTTATGAAAAAGAAAAGTCCTGAAACGGAAACCAGATTTTTCTAGTGAAATGAAGTTAGGCTTTCAGACTGAGTGGCGAAATGGATTACCTTTACCAGGTCAAGGGTTCGAATCCGGACGGAGGCATCCCAGCCACCCACTGTAGAAATGGGTACCCGATTTCTTCTGGAGTTGAGGAAGAAAAGGCAGCTAGGCGTGATACTGACCATATCACCCTCTAGTGTGCTGACAGGTCAAGGAAAAAAATGGGCACTAACACCATATCCCTATGTGCCTCTAAGGCAATACAGGATTACCTTTACCTTTTACCTTTTTTTCAGATAGGGCAGTTCGTGTGTCAGTTTTGTCTGAATAAATGTAGTTTTCTGTAGTGAATTAAAGTATAAAATTAGAATGTTGTTAGAATTTTGTTGCCGACGAAGTCTTTGGACATCAGTAGTCGTTTCAAATTGATCTATGTTGTCTCGACTTGGAATTATTGTCTTGTTATGTTTTCTTGGATTTCTATAATGCCACAGTTATACTAGTTCGTCGTCAACGTCACCCCGTCCACCAATAAAGTCACTATAACTTAACATAGCTGCTGCTGCTGTTTACCACTGAAAGTATGATCGTTCCTGGGAAGTAAGTCTGTGAAGCGTGTAGTAAACAGACGGCAACAGAGATCACAGACGGCGGAAGAGACTAAGCTCGACTATTTGAAAGAGTAAGATCTCGTTTGTAATGGAGTAAAGTCAGTGTTGACAATAACCAAAGAGAAGATCATATATCTTGAGAACAGGAGTAGTATCCAAAGCATGAAAACGAACAAATTTTTTAGTAGTCTTCATGTAGTAATTGTAAGATCGGACAGCAAACATACTGCCTTACTTTTCCACAGTATCTGAAACCATATTGTCTACATTTTCCTTTTTAACATAAGGTAGCTAATTATGAAAGATCTCTCCTAACTGAAGTTTTCCAATAAAGACATTAAAGTGAGAAGTATTTAAAAGTATTATAAATAATAGTTTTCGTGCTACATAGCAAATATGAACCGTCTATTGTACATTGTATTAATACGAAATAACTTCTTTAAAATATTGTTACAGCAAAACCGGTCATCTCTGCCGAAGTCAAGATCTCAGTTCCACATATGAACACGTCGTTTAGTTTGCACAGCTTCATGAATTTGTGTCTTTGTTTATGGTTTCTATAGATAAGTGGAAAAATATTTCTAAACTTAAAAAAATGTTCTAATGATCTACTCGGAACATGAAAGTATGTGACTGAATGCTAAAAGCTAACATTTCAGTATTTGATATGACCAGTGAGTAGCATTTATATGATGCCACGGTGAAAGACGCGAGAGACAGATTACAGTTATAATTATTTGAGAATTAAACATGTTCGTATTAAAGGAATCGCTTTCATGAATTTATGAAATTTTATGAAGACAGACAGAGGTGTGCGGATCAGGTTTATAAATAGATAGAAAGAGTGAAAGACGTGGAAAGGAACGAGAGTGGCATAAAATAAAATGAGCACGTATAAATTAAGAACAAACAACAATCCAATATTTAGGTAGATTTCGGCATATTTTGTGCCCGTATTTCTTATGATGAGGATACCACGGCGAAAAGTATTTAATACTTTCTTTTCTTTCCTCTCGTTTTTTTTTCTATTTGATCTTTGAAAGAAAAGATTTTTACCGAAATACTGGATTGTTCTATATTCTTCATTTATGTGTGCTCATCTTATTTTCTGCAACTCTTATTCATGCCCAACTTTCCACCTTTTTTTTCATTCTGGAAACATAAGCCATACATCTCAGTATATCTTCATTATTAGAACTGGATTTACGGCAGCCGTCAATTCTTCCGTGCAAGTAGTTATTTTGAGGGGCCAGTAGTCGATTCTTTAAATTCACAGCGTCCAGCAATGACAGATTGCGTAAATGCGTGTGATTAGAGCATCAGTGAAAGAAGAAGCATCTAATATCTGTAAACAACAAGAACATTTCGACCTCCTACATTCACTCTCGTTTTTAATGGACTTTCTTTCTTCCTACAGAGAGTAATATTTTCAGTGATATTACTGAACACAAATATTCTGAGGAAAAAACACTTAAGCAGTTCACAATAATTTTTACACATTTTGTAACAATAAAAAGAGATCAAGTTACTTAACATTTGCTCCTGATATCTAAATTCAGACATCTCGACCAGATACAAAACTTTTACACATACGACATTAGACATTGTTTTTATTGCTTTCGTTCTTATTTTCATCATTTGCCTGCTCCTTATTATCCGTCAATACAGTTTTTAGTTATTTAAAGCATCAACATCTTCTTATTCTATTTCTTCTTTTTCCCATTTGTTTCTCATTTTTATTCGTATTCTTCAACGTAATTCGGCATTTAACATCGGCACCATCGCTACCATCTTCTGAAGCGCTGGAATAGTCGCTATATTCTTTTCATGTTCTTGGTTTCGTATGTTTACTAATTTTCTCTTCGTGTTTATGCATATACTCATATATTTCTTGTTATGTGTTTATGTGCTTTCTCCCTTCCTGTTTATAGTAGTGTTGTAATCTTCTGAATACATTAATTTTACACACAAAATATTATATTATCATTAATTTCCTATATCACAATAGACTGCTGTAGAAACCGTGGCCTGAATGTTTGCAGATCTAAGGCAATGGCTATATACAACCGGCTGGTCTTGGTGATCTTGTCATCATTAACACGATCATACCTCCTGCTGCTAACGAATTACATGTGGCATATTGCCACAGTGTTTCCCAACCTTTTTTTAATCATATCCCACTTCAGCGCTTCTTCTTCTTCTTCTTCGTACGCTTCTAACACCAAGATCGCCCCGTGGTCCGGCTGAATTTACTCCTGTGGTCCTCGAGAAAAAGTCTCATTTAGGATGGGGGCTCAGAGCATCGTGGGCCTATATTCTCGTGGATCACAGAAGCGGAATTGCGTGACAGTGTGGTTTTCGTTGCATCAGTTCAGCCTCAAGTTTGACTTTACTCACCGGAAAACCTCGACCTGGTTTGGATATGAATATATCCCCGCCGGGTGAGAGGAAATTGTCTATCTGGGCTGCACTGGTCCAGTGTCTCCGACATCAGTGTTTTGTGGTTGGGAGGAATTTCGGCCCACGGACGGCAGCCGAAGAATCTCGCCAACGTCGCCATTGACATTTGATAGGGCAGACATTTTCAAGAAGCGTCGCCAGCACAGAAGGCCATGCAATCAGCACAAAGTTATCAAGAGTCACCAGTTAGGACGCCGCACCCCGCGAAGGGCAACGACAATTGGATTTGAACTAATAAAAGCGCTCTTTCCACGAGAGTCCGAGCTTGATAAGCGTGTATTAGCTCTAGAATTGTCACAGTTATCCAAGTAGGATCGTGTCATCTAAGGAACCTCAACTGATTTAATGAGCCATTCGCGGTTTCACCGTGAGACAGTGTGAACTTAGACATGCACGGCTTAAGCTTTGAGACAAGCATATGACTACTAGCAAGATCAACCAGAAAGCTTTCTTCGCCAAACCTTAGTCGAATATCTGCCGACAGACCGACGCAGGGCAAGGGAGACAGCGCTCTGCTCAGAGCGGATCCCTATCGACCCCGGCGGTATTTCATTTCCTGTAACCTCCGGCGGCGGTGGCGGCCGGCTCTCTCTGCTCTAACGAACGAGAAGAAAGCGTAGCTCCGACAACCACCGCACATTAAATACTGCAGACCCGATATTCTTTTGCAAGAGGTGGGCCAATTTCGAGACCATCGGTCGACAACACCGTAGTACGCCACCAATGCGTTAGAACGAACCTGGCTGTCTAGCTGTTTATAGGCTTCGCTTGACGAACAAACCAGTCGCTTCTGCATCGAACTGTCGGGGAAGAGAGCTAACAACTTTTTCCCCACGCACGGAACTCGAGAGCGCTTTTTCGCCAAAAAGAACACTTCAACGTTTCAAAGAGTTTGATGTACCCAAACTTGATAATTTTAATGTTACCACCCCCACAGCATAACAACCCACGAAGTTCTGAAAAAGTATAATATAAATATAGTCTAACAGCACCCCCCTCACTCCCCGCCAAAAGAAAATCTTCACGTTGCTCCCTTCTGAGGCGTGCATCTCAAACAGGAAAACACTGGTCTTGCACCAAACTATAGAAAATATAGTTTCAAACTGGAAAACACTGGTCTAGCACCAGCTATAGAAATTATAGTGCAAGTAATTTCCTACACAAACCAAATGATAATATACAAGGAGTCAGGATATCCGAGAGAAATTTTCAAAGACGGACAAAACTCCCCCTTCCTCTGTTTATTTTTTTCATCTACTTCGACCTTCCCCCCAATCCCCCACCAGCAGCACTCCGGGTCCACCCTTATAACAGGGAAAACTTTCTTCCCCCCCCCCAACCCACAAATGATATCAAAGAAACTGAGTGAACGTGTGCACTATACGAGTTTCATAACTTAATACAATATTTGTCAAAAGTGTCGTCAGTTTCAAAATCATTAAAAAAGAGCTAATTATTTCATTCCATTTCAGTTCCAAGCATTTTAACACTTTTTTAAACTTACGTTAAACTACAGTAATTCTCTACACATTGATCGAGACTGTAGTCCGTCTTTTGCCAGATAAGAATGAGAATATATAGAAATCACTTCCAGGCATATTATGAATAATGTGATTCACGTCCTGCAGTGTGTTTATTATCAGACTTTGTCTTTTACATAATCCTGGGACATTTATGTCCAGAAGCATGAGATGGGAAGTGGCCTGTGGATTCGATGAATGCAAAGCTTCATCATATGGTCAGACTAAAGTGAACTGTACATTTTTTTTAAAGAGACTAAGAAAATAAAAGTAATCGTCTTTCTAGAAATTATCTGATTTTTAGTAAATTCCTTATTCATTCTTTTTTTCCCGAAAATGTATTAAAATTTCCAGTAGGCCAGTAAATTATAACTGTTTACATCGAGTTTCTTGCGACAAAGAATCTGTATTCCCAAAGTCTTTATGAAATTCAGGTGTTTCACGCAGGTCACATCACTTTAAACGTGATTCTTTCAAACAAAAGTGATGCCCTAAAAGTCTAGCGTTTAATTTTTTGGATAAACAATACTCGGTACTTGGTTGTGTTTTCTTCCATTCTCAGTTATTATTAAGTGATTTTTTTAGTAAATCGTTTCTCGTGTCAACGTGTTTTTCTTATTAAGAAGTTAGCAATGTTTATTTCATGGTTTGCGATGAAGGCGCTTTACTTGATCAAATCTGAAAGATCTGTCTGTCTGCCTGTCTCTCTTTCTGTCTGTCTGTCTCTCTGTCCCTATTTAATATAATATACACATTACATGAGGAAACAACATATCAAAAGAGTGTAAAATTAAACTTACTTTCACAGTATAAGAGAAGAAGTAATTAACGTAACAAAACAGCTCTCGCACATACACGCACGCATACATACACAGATGCACATACTTAAACAAAAATAAATTTCAGCACAGTTCCTCTAACATATATTTTTTAACATTCATTAAAATATTTCTAATAAGATCTTACAAGTTACCTTTCGAACTATTTCCTTCAGAACTTGATGACTGGCGAATCATGGGTTATTATGCTAGTTATTCTGTGGAGGCATATAGTTAGAAGCAAGGAAATAATTTAAAAGGTTTGAGTTAAAAGATGAATATTACACATGGATTTTAAATGGTAGGGGAGGGTGTTCCAGAGCTGTACTGCAAAGTATACAAGGCTCTTTCTTGTATAGATCAAGCCTGGATTAAGAAAGAAGACAGTTTTTAAAACGTTGGCTATGATTAGTGCTATACGTAAACAGCGATCACAAGTAAGGCGGAGCATTGTGCTACAGAATTATGTGAACAAACTTAACTTTCTTAAAAATTACTCTATATTTTAAGGGTAGAATTTTGAGGGGTTTTTTATGCTCATATGCACTCTGTACTGGACGTATGCCACAAATCAGATTTAATGCTCTTTTGTGAAGTGAGTGGAGCCTTTTTATGTTTGAGACTGAGCATCCATCCCAGATTATGGAATATATATGTTTGTATATGTCATATGTAGTAAATATCTTTTTTGTGTCTTTGTCGATAAAGTGTTAATTTATTTTTGGCTAGTTGGAATCATTTCTGTGCAATCAAGTTTGTTGTCTTATTTACGTGAGAATTCCAAGTTAAATGTTGATCAGTGATGAGTCCTGTAGTTTTATGTTCATGAACATTTTCTATTGCCTTAGATTAGATTAGATTTTGTTGCATTCTGTAGTTTCTGTCTTGTAGTAATGAGCATGGATTTTGTTGTGCTGAGAGAGAGAGAGAGAGAGAGAGAGAAACAGACAGACAGACAGATAGAGAGAGAGAACCTCATAGCAACATGTCGATAACTGTTCAATGATTTGACTGAACTGTCTTTCAAAAATGAAAGAGTTTTCTATACCTTATAAACATTTCCTGAAATGTCTCTCTGTACTTGGAACTCATGCTATAATACACGAATATATTCACACTGGAGTTGGTTGTTTGAAATATGAACGGAAACGACCACATGAACCAAAACAGGTTGTCGTACTCTTGTCCCATATCAAATTCTGGTACTAAAGCCATGACTGTGAATAAAAACATACCTGGGGTGAAGCATATGATCAGTATCAAAGAAATTATGATGACCATTGTAACCAGTTTCTTGTCTCTAGAGGAGATGTCCGCCTGTCTTGAGTTCGAGATAGAAGATGAACGCCATTTCTTTTGTCCTCGTAGATTAATCAGCAAAGCTCCGGTAAAGCCAATCAACAAAATGAATGAACCAGCCTGCATTATTGCCTGTAAGAAAAAACTGGCATTTTCTATGTGATCCCAGTTTTCTTTTCTTGTAATACCTAACAAAGACCTGTTTTTTTCTGGAAAGAATTTCCAGTCCATGTAGGTTGTAAGATAGGAAGGAATGGCAGTCATGAGCTGACTTACAAAAATTAATAAGACAGTAACAACTGTCTTTGTCTTCGTTATTACGTTTTTAACTTTTAGAGGTATGGCTACACACAGAAATCTTTCTACAGTGATAAAAACTGTAATGATACAAGTTATCCGGGCAAATAAACAATGAGGCCATGCTGCTATTAGGTAAAGAATCTCAGAGAATGCCACAGGTGTGTCCGTATTATTAAGCAGAGGATTGAAGCATATACCGGACCAGATTACCATAATCAGTGTGCACATATCCGATATGGCGATACCAGATAAGCTGATATTCATTGTGTTAGTGTAGCCTTGCTTTGAGAATACAAGTAAGTTTACGATATTTGAAGCTAAACCAAAGCTTGCGACACTACCGCAAATAACAATATAATTAATTACGATAACAATATCTCGTGTTTCTTTGTCAATAAGTTCATCAAAATTCATTTTTCCATTTTCAGTTGTAGGCGATACATTATTATTATTTCTAAATTTAAAGGTTTCTGAGGTCAAAATTTCGATCATTTTGAAAAAAAAAACACGCCTCCTTTATATGTAACTAAATGTACAACTTAGTTAAGAATAAAAATCGTGTCTTCAATCTAAAACCTTTTGTCAGATTCCCTTGATTCTATAGGAGCTGTCAGTTGGTGAGATGATATAACAGCTAAGACAGAGTCACACTCAAAACAGCTTCACGATTCTCTGTTGATATGCATTTGACAGGGCCCATGAAAATATCTCACGGAGTACAAAAGTACACACCCGACAAGAGTTGTCTAACCTTAGTTAACAAAATAGACAAATAGACAAATATCGTCCGCAAAGTCAAGGTCCTCCAGTACTGTGTTAAGGGTCCATTGTAATCCTCTGCGTTTGTCTGATGTTACCTCCTTCATTAACCAGTCTACTGCCAAGATAAATAATGTTGGTGATAGTACACATCCCTGTTTCACTCCTGTTTGTACCCTAAAGCTGCTGGAGGTATGTTCTCCACAGATAACTTTGCACTGAAAACCCTCGTATAGGGCTTTGATTACATTAACTATTTTATGGGGGAGGCCATGCCATCTTATGATTTTCCACAGTGTATCTCTGTTGACACTGTCAAAGGCTTTCTCAAAATCTATGAATAATGCATATGTTGTGCTATGCCACTCATTTGCCTGTTCTAATATTTGTCTAAGTACAAATATGTGGTCTATGCATGATCTTCCTTTCCTAAATCCTGTCTGCTCTTTCCGAAGTTTTTCCTCAAGTGTTGGTACAATTCTGTTGATGATTATTCTGCAAAATACTTTACTTGTGAGTGGCAGTAGGGTAATGCCTCTCCAGTTCAATATAGAAATGTACTCAGAGTAGATAACAAGTTAGTGGAGGAAGTCAACGAATTTGTATACCTTGGCAGCAGAGTAGTAGAAAATGGAGACAGCACAGAGGACATCAACAGCAGACTTACTAGAGCAAACCAGGCTTTTACAATGCTACAGAATATATGGAAATCAAATAAACTAAGCATAAATATGAAAATCAGGATATTTAAGAGTAATGTTCTAAGTGTACTACTCTATGGAAGTGAATGCTGGAAAATCACCAAAACCATAGAAAACAAGTTGAATTCTTTCCAGACTAAATGTTTACGTAGAATTAAAAAAATATTTTGGCCAAACACCATAAGAAATAACATCTTATTGGCAGAAATGCAGATGAAACCACTGACAACAATTATTGAGGAAAGACGCTGGCGATGGTTGGGACATGTGCTCCGAATGACTGACAACTCACTACCAAAAATAGCACTAAGATGGACACCACAGGGGAGCAGAAGTAAGGGTAGACCAAAAGAGACATGGAGAAGAACAACAGAAAGGATGTTGAGCAATAGAGGGCTCACCTGGGCAAGAGCAGAAAAAAAGGCGAAAGACAGGCATTTGTGGAAAACCCTTGCGGAAGCCCCATGTGCCCTGGGCACTTAAGGTTCAGAGAGAGAGAGTTAACAAAATCTGGCATTCAGGTCCAAACACACGCTCGTTTAATAATAGAACAGGATGATGATGACGTTTAGTATCATGATTGATGTAGCAAGGCACATATTAAACTGCTGGTGACACACACAGAAATCAGGTCGCACTGACAGGAAATATATTAGTCAGCTGAGTTCACCAGATTTGCATAAAACGACTAGAGACATGGTCGTCTCTTTCTCAAGCAACATGTAACGACTCTACGAAAACAGTGCTACATCCTCACAAGGTTAGACGCCGACCTGGACTAACTCAGAAATCAAAGCTTTCCCACCTCCACAAACCACGGTCAGACCTCCACGAAAGTCCTACCAAAACACTACATGCACCCGGAAACTGACTCCAAAAGTCAGGGAAAATCATTCCATGAGCCCGACTATATGACTAAACAATCAAGGCCGTTAATTTTACATGACTCTTGCAGGATTGCACACCCTGACAAACATATTCTGTTATTGCTTTCAGTATTTTGATTCAGTGTTTTTAAAATAATTATTCAGTACATTTAGCCTGTCTCTCGTGACACTACGATCTCAGTTTATATTTTATAAACATAATTTTTATAGCTTTAAAACTTAAGAACTGGCTGAAACAATATAGAAATTAGTCATTCTAATCATACATTGTGGAATGATGCACTGAAGAAAATGATAAAAACTACTGTTGTATCTTGTTTCTTTTCACCTGAAGAGGCAATATGTGAATGGAAAAAGTAAAGACAAAGTCTTCTCCTATTACATATGGGATACTATTCTCACAGAACGTGAACCTCAACGTGAAATTCGCTCTCAAAGACAATTAAGAGACTCAGTAGAAAAGGTATTTTCTTTAAAATATTGGCTTTTGAGTTTTACTCTTTTCAACTTCTACATCGCGATTTAAAAAAAGCAATATCAATGCAGTCAGAAATCTGTATATATCTCAGTGGACAATGCAACATAAGTGGCCGAAAATGAAACTTTTGAAGATAATAACACATGTCTATGAAGACTGTACTAGATCAGTCAACGCTAACATACAAACGACGACAAATTTTATCTCTTTATGCATTATTTAATTTCAAAAAAGGCTATTGTTAAATATAATGTTCTTTTCTTTTCTTCAGAAAATTATCTCCCTTATTTCTAGATCTTGTGACACTATATAGAAAACATATCTTTCTGTCATCGGGTAATGATATACCGCACGTCAGTCTGTATTAAAATGCCTGTTTGCTTCATGACCTGGCACACCCAGACAATATACTTTATTACCATGTGAATTACCTTGTCACTTCAATTCTTAATAAAACATTACCTCATTAATGAGACAGCTAGAACAGCGTGTCAATCAAAGAATATTCTGGGTGGAGTTAAACAGCTGTTAATTACTGGAATTTGAGACGGGAAGATTTAAATAAACCGAGATAAGATCTTTTTTAAAATATAAGACAAGAATATGTTATAATAGATAAGAGCAAAAACATAGGAATAAACTAATGTCGCAGAACATTGGCAGTAACGATTATTTAAAAGAAATGATTAATACAGGAGAAAGAACTAAGTTTGTTCTTTTCTTAATAATCATAGTCCGTCTAAATTCTATCATGCCACATACTGAAACTAGGTTATATTTGTTTCATTTTATTTGGTGTAGCTAAACAATGTGAAACCAATCAATTAGTTTATTAAATAGAAAATATGTGATTCTCACAAGTGGGGCATAAATGTTGCAACTTTACATATGTGGAAGGGAAACATACGATAGTAAACTACTACAGAAAAAAAGCATTTATTCTGAATGGAAAACACATCTTGATATAAATCTTAGAATGGTGGTTTCTAGATATGCCAACTGTACAGACCGGCTAGGGCTCATATCCTGTCATCCTTTTAGTTCTGTTCTCGATTACGCTCCTTTAGTTCGAGGTGCTAAACCTTTTTTGATGACTGATTACAATGACTGATTACAATGACTGATTACAATGACTGATTACAATGACTGATTACACCAGTCTTATGGTGTATACGTGTATCAAGGATAAAGATATTTTAATTTTGGGATAAACATTTCATTGTGTCAGGGATTGAGAACTTTTCTTCTTAGAATATGGGTCCGAAGCAGGTAGATATTCGCTGATGTGGAACTTGCAGAGGCCCTGAGTAGCTTCTCTTATGGCTGATTCTTCCACTATTAAATTTGCATAATCGACCAGAAAATCAACAAACAGCATCTTTTATACCAAGTCAAGTCTTCATCCACTAACGTCTTTGGACTTTGATTTCTGAGCCTTTCTTTCCTGCTTGTACGACTCTGTGCAGCATTACGTAGAGGAGTTCTCCATATGATTTATGTTTGTTGCCAGAGATTTATATATTTCTAAAAATAGTTTTAAATTCATCGTCATGAAATTATTAAGAGTTGTTTGGAATCAGTGCAATTATTGAAGACTATATTAATCTTTTACAGTTTAAATATTACAAATTAGCGACATTCCTTAACTCAGACCGTTCTCTTGACTGGACTTTGTAAGTTACAATAACTGTAAACTCTCTCTCTCTCTCTCTCTCTCTCTCTCTCTGAACCTTAAGTGCCCAGGGCACATGGGGCTTCCGCAAGGGTTTTCCACAAATGCCTGTCCTTTGTCTTTTTTTCTGCTCTTGCCCAGGTGAGCCCTTTATTGCTCAACATCCTTTCTGTTGTTCTTCTCCATGTCTCTTTTGGTCTACCTTTACTTCTGTTCCCCTGTGGTGTCCATCTTAGTGCTATTTTTGTAACTGTAAACTAATGCGAGATTAATGAACATATGTATAAAAGGACAACAAACACATAATTCCTGACTCCATCATTCCTGCAGGTAACAAATGATACAATATTTCTTGCTTACTCTGCAGAGAATAAAGTGTTTATATAAAGGACATAATTTTTCTCTTATTTTTTATTCCTTTTGAGACTGTGTCACACCAAGGACTCTTTTTCCTCTTATTCATTAATTATCAGTAACACATTCTCTCGCCTGCTGTTTCCTGGAAAATGTTTCTTTGATCTGGACTTAATTATCATAAACATTAATTCTGATCCCCAATTCTCCTCTCCAGTTCACAAACACACCTAAACCCTAGATGTGATTTAATGAGTGTATTTAAAGTAAAGTGCTAGAAAAATGAATTCGTGCAATCTAAACTATGGATCCGAACATTTGTCACCGGCATAAGGTGAATGATTACTTTTCTACGTGGAAGTGGTGATTAGTGATACTTCAACATACGAAAATGGTTCCATTGTCAGCGAAAGAACAAACTATTTTACATCTGTGGATAATTAAATCAGATAATCTAGGGAAGACTGTCTTGGAAGGGTACATAATGGGAAAAAGAAAGAGCGGAAGGCCAAGAAGAAGATGGATGCAAGACATCGTTGATGATCTGCAATAGGATGCATCAGCAGCAGGGCATCTTTCTCACAACCGAGAGGACTACAAGAGTGTGTTAGGGAGGCAAATTTCCGTAAGGGACATGCAAATGAGTGAATGAATTAATAGATAATTAAATTTTAGCTGACAATATTAGTTTCATATTTTTTTCATACACTTTAATTTCTGGTGAATAGTGATATTTCAGGGGTATAAACAAGCTGCTAACATTTCTTTCCAGTTAAACTTATTTTGTACTCACTTTTTCAGGGTCAAGAGGTGAACGAACACCTGAAATTTGTCACGCACTACTTGACATTTGTCCGTCTTACAGCAAATATTACCATTTGTACCTCTTGCAATAAATACTGATATTTGTACGTCTTGCAGTAAATACCGCCATATGTACGGCCTACTGTATATACTGATATTTGTATTAATACATATTACGGGTGGCAGTAAATACGTACTTCTTACTTTCAGTAAACTCGTACTTCACTGCCAATTATGCGCTGATACGGCTGACTACAATATTTTAACATTCTATGTTGAATGTCAAATTTATGTATCATTGTAATATCACATTTCTGTAAGCAATAAATCATTTTATATTATAATAATTATTCACTTCTGTATGTTCGGTGATGCATAATCCGATTTCTTAATTCTGTAACATATACTGTATGAGGCTGCTTGTGACACTGAACTGTGGCATTTAACTCGTTCACTTTAACTATTGACATAATATTTTTGTTCTTGCCTTTGCTGTTTTCGTCATTTCCTGCTCTTTGTTATCTGTCACTCTCATTTTCAATTTAATTTTTATCCACAGCATCAACACCTTCTTGTTTTTTCGTTTATTTCTCGTTTATGACCATTTTCTTTTACCTAAAACGGGACTAACATCAACACTGGCAACATTATCGCCATATTCTGAGATCTTAAAATGACCTTTATGTGTTCTCAGTTTCTTGGAATAAACAGGATTTTTCACGGATTTGTGCTTTAAGCTTCATATTTTACATTATGTATTTTATTTTCTCTTCCTGCATCTCCAACAGTGCTAGTGTCCTGCTTGGAATTCTAACTATAACTTTATTTCCTTGTTAAACAGTTTTGCTGTTTCAGGCCGATGAGGCTGCAGGATATCTTCATAGCGTAAAGATTTTAGTTTGATTGTCCGTTTCAGTCTGCGCTCTAGTCTGCCTATCAGCCTTTCTTTGTATGTACACTTCTCTGATTATAAGTCTGTTCTGTCTGAATGTCTGCTTAACAGTTTAACTTTCAGCATCAGTAGATATTTGATCAAGCTTCAAAATGTCTGCCTGAAAACCATTTTGAAATGTGCAAATAAACACATAACTAGAAAGTTGCTAATTTCATTCATCCAGGTATGGTAGCTTACTTGTACATTTTTGTGTGTGTGGAGAGCCAGACTGTTGGTTTTATAATACGAGCTTGGAGTGTGTTCACGTCAAGCTTCTTACATCCATACATTTCAGCTGTCTCCAGCAAGACCACCCACAAAATGAAAGCATTTATGTGAACTTTCAAGATCTAAAATGTAGGTATATAGTGTCTAAAATTTCTACTGAAGCATCCCTTCAGTGTTTATGTTATTGTGACTTACTGCATACTTAATAGAATTATGTTATTGTAAAGAAAAAGCAGAATATAAAAGAATATTTTTACATATGGGTAGTTTCAGTTTATGGTTTCAGATACAATTTTTTTACAAATAGGACACAACCAAACTTTTATAACAGTATAGCAGATTTCTGAAGTAGAAATTAGAAATAAAGAAAGGAAGTTAGATAAGTCATCTTGGAAATGAAAAGCTGGAAAAAACAAGGTTATGTCCCTCATTCCCCTTGAAGCATGAGTCTTGCATGTTTCGTACCAGCCATGCTTCACCGATAATTTATGTAAACGAAAACTCGTGAAACAGAAATCCGTGTGAATTAGAATGTTGTTAGAATTCTGTTAGCGAGAAAATCTGTGGACATCAGTAGTCGTTTGAAGTTGATCTATGTTGTCTCGACTTAGAATTATTGTCTTGTTATGTTTTCTTGGATTTCTATAATGCCACAGTTATACTAGTTCGTCGTCAACGTCACCCCGTCCACCAATAAAGTCACTATAACTTAACATAGCTGCTGCTGCTGCTGCTGCTGTTTGCCACTGAAAGTATGATCGTTCCTGGGAAGTAAGTCTGTGAAGCGTGTAGTAAACAGACGGCAACAGAGATCACAGACGGCGGAAGAGACTAAGCTCGACTATTTGAAAGAGTAAGATCTCGTTTGTAATGGAGTAAAGTCAGTGTTGACAATAACCAAAGAGAAGATCATATATCTTGAGAACAGGAATAGTATCCAAAGTATGAAAACGAACAAATTTTTTAAGTAGTCTTCATGTAATAACTGTAAGTTCGGACAGCAGACATACTTACTTTTCCACAGTATCTGAAACCATATTGTTTACATTTTCCTTTTTAACATAAGGTACCTAATTATGAATGCTCTCTCCTAACTGAAGTTTTCCAATAAAGACATTAAAGTGAGAAGTATTTAAAAGTATTATAAATAATAGTTTCCGTGCTACATAACAAATATGAACCGTCTATTGTACATTGTATTAATACGAAATTACTTGTAAAAAATGTTGTTACAGCAAAACCAGTCATTTCTGCCGAAGTCAAGATCTCAGTTCCATATATGAACACGTCGTTTAGTTTGCACAGCTTCATGAATTTATGTATTTGTTTATGGTTTCTATAGATACATGGAAATAATTTTGTAAACTTAAAAAATGTTCTAATGATCTACTCGGAACATGAAAGTATGTGACTGAATGCTAAAAGCTAACATTTCAGTATTTGATATGACCGGTGCATAGCATTTATATAATTCCATGGTGAAAGATGGAATATTTACAATTTACAAGGAATGATGCATCAACTGACATCATTAAATGATGAACAGTAACATTTCAATGTTTTCATCGTGACGAAAGTTTTAAAGATAGTTTGCTTTCATAGTGATATATCTGTGTGGTTCAGAGATTCTTTGATGTTTCTACACACGTGATTAAAAAGAGAGGGTGAGTGTAAGTAACTTCAATAAATAACGGTTAAAACCATCAGAAATACAGAAAGACACCAGGATAGATTACAGTTATAATTATATGAGGATTAAATATGTTCTTATTACTCACAAGGAATCGTTTTCATGATTTTATGTCATTTTATGAAGACAGACAAGGGTGTGCGTATCAGGTTTATAAATAGATAGTGAGAGAAGTGAGCAGGAACGAGAGTGGCAGAAAATAAGATGAGCACGTATAAATTAAGAACAAACAACAGTCGAATATTTCGGAAAATTTCCGTACATTTTGTGCCCGTATTACTTATGTGGAAGGTACCGCCAGAGAAAGTATTTAATATTTTCATTTTCTTCTTCTTCTTCGTTCGCTTCTACCACCAAAACCGCACTGTGATCCTACTGAATTTACGTCTGTGGTCCTCGTTAGGTCCCGTGGTCTCCTGTGTGGTCCCCGAAAGGACCACACGAGATCCACGAGAGGACCACAAGGGTTTCAGAGTATCACAGGGCTTTAGCCTGTATTCTTGGTGGGTCTCTGAAGCGGATTGCGTGACACCGTGGTTTTCTTTGCACCAGTTTAGTCTAGAGATGGACTTTCTCACCAGAAGACCTCGACGTGTTTAGGATATCAGTGCATCCCCGCTGGGTGAGAGGCGGTAGCCCACACAGGCCAGAGTTGGACCTTCTCACCGGAAAACCTCAGCGTTATTAGGATACGCAAACATCCTCGCCGGGTGAGAGGCGGTTGCCTATCTAGACTGCCCTGGTCCAGTGTCTCCGACTTCAGCATTTTGCGGTCGTGGCCGCTACCCTTCCTAGTTGTGACCAGGATGGAGCTTTTGTCCAGAAGGACGAATCCTCGCCACTAGTGACTTCCACCCCTGGTTTGAGCCGGTTTAGGCATATTATCCCAGTATGGGCGTGTTTGGGACGTGACCGACCTCTAGAGCAGAGGTACTGTGACATGCATAGCCTTCAAGATTCACCCCTGGTGTGAGCCGGTTTAGGCAAAATTCACCAGTATGGGTGTATATCAGGCGTGACCGACCTCTAGAGCTGAGGTGGCATGACATGTCTAGCCATCAAGTTCCACCCCTGGTGTGTGCCGGTTTAGGCATATTTCACCAGTGTAGGTGTATTTCGGACGTGGCCGGCCTCTAGAGCAGAGGCGCCGTGGTATGTGTAGCTCTCGCAGCGATACTACTGGACATACCGATTAAACTTCACTTTATCCTTTCCACCGCCTTTTCACATCGGCACCGCACAGCAACCTTTATTTCTTGTCCGCATTTTTTTCCTTGACCGGGAGGAGCTTCACTCAACGCGCGACATTCGAAGAGTCTCGCCAGCAGTGTCTTAACCTCTGGGGCAAGTCCCGGTTCATGCATTTCACCCGATATGACTGCACTCAGGACGTGGCCGACCTCTAGACCAGAGGTGCCGTGATTTGACTGTTTGATTCGCTTTATCCTTTCTACCACCTTTTCCGCAGTGATGCTGCGCGGCAAACCCATTTGCACCTTTCTTCATTGGCCGGGAGGAGCACCGCTCCATGCACAGCAGCTGAAGAATCTCGCCAACAGCGAATATTTTCATTTATTTGTCTTTTTTTCTATCTTTTTTTTTTCTTTTTCATTCATTCATTCATTCATTTGCATGTCCCTTGCGGAACTTTGCCTCCCAAACAGCACTCCTGTAGGCCTCTCGGTTGTGAGCAAGATGGCCTGCTGCTGTTGCATCCATTTCCAGATCGTCAACGATGTCTTGCAGCCATCTTCGTCTTGGTCTTCCTCTTTTTCTTTTTCCCATTATGTATCTTCCAATACGGTCACTGAGATAACAGATTTTTACCAAAACATTGGATTGTTGTATGTTTTTTCATTTATGCATGCTCATCTTATTTTCTGCAACCCTTATTCATACCCACCTTTTCTTTCATTCTGGAAAAGTGAGCCATACATCTCACAATATCTTCATTATTATAACCTGTTTTACGGCAGCCGTCAGTTCTGCCGTGCAAATAGTTGTTTTGAGCGGCTAGTAGTCGATTCCTTAAACTCACAGCCTCCAGCAACGACAGATTGCGTAAATGCGTGAGATTAGAGCATCAGTGAAAGAAGAAGCATCTAACATCTATGAACAACAACAACAACATTTCGGCCTTCTACGAGTTTTGAATGATAAATTAAAAATAAAAAAATGATAAAAGTTTACGCACTTAGTCCAGCGATCCTGGACCATACGGATCCCTTCTTTGTAAAAGTCAACATCTTGTGCCAGTAGAAAGTGGTCTACAGCATGAATAACGTCATCATCTGAAGCAAATTTGCCACCACTGAGCTCCTTCACTGAGTCTGGTAAACAGGTAATAGTCCGAACGGGCCACATCTGGGGAATAAGGAGGATTTTCAAAAATCTGGAAGCCGCATTCATGAATGGCAGCCATTGCCACCACCGACATGTGAACTGGAGCATTGTATTACTGAAAGATGACTCCTCTCGTCAATTTCCCTCGACGTTTTTCCTTCAGTTTGACCCACAGTTGCTTCTCAAGATTAGCGTAATAGGCCTCGGTGACCGTTATGTCCTTTTGAAGATAATCTACCAATAGCACGCCTTCTGAATCCGAAAAAATGGAAGCCATCATTTTGCCTGCAGACAGAACCACCCTTGGTTTCTTTGGAGGTGGGGATCCATGATGTTTCCACTGCTTTGACTGTTCTTTGCTTTCTGGTTGAGAATGATGAACCCAAATTTCATCCATAGTCACAAATTTCTTGAGAAACCTTTCAGTATCTGCAGAAATTGGCCAAGGTCGTTTCTTGACATGTTGAGACACTGCCGTTTGTGATCAACTCCAAGAAGTTTCGGGACCTATAAAGCAGAGACCTTTGTCATTTGAAGATCATTGTGAATAATGGCATGAACACATTCCTGGGAGATGCCCAACTCAGTAGCAATGTACTGCTCATTTAGTCGTCGTTCCTCCATTATCATGTCGTGGATTCTGCCGGTGGCTTCATCGGTGGCTACCGTTCTTGGTCTTCCTGGACGGGGATCATCTTCCAGACTCTCCCTTCCATGTTCGAACTGACCTGCCCATTTCTTCACTGTGCTGTAAGAAGGGGCACTCTCCCCTAGAGTCTCTACCATCTCCTCACCGATCTCCTTCGATGCTAAGCCCTTGATGCAGAAATAGCGAATGACTCCTCGATGGAACATTTTATCAATTTCTTAATTTCTGCCACACCTTACCACTTCAGTAGCCTGTTAAAAAATTGGTTCCAGTTAACTTCTTGAAATTTCGTGTTTAATCTAAACTGATCTACACATGCACCTAATATCAGCTGTGTGTTTCAAGTATTCGTATCTTATACCGCCGCGAATTATCAATCATCCCTCGTACATTCACTTTCATTTTAATGGACTTTCTTTCTTCTAACGGAGAATGATATTTTCAATGTTATTATTGAACACTACTTTTGTTAGGAAAAAACACTTAAGCAGTTCACAATAATTTTTACGCATTTTCTAGCAATAAAAAAAAGAGTAAGTTATTTGACACTTTCTCCTGGTGCCCTGAATACAGACATCTCGACCAGATACAAAAGTTTTACGCATGCGACGTTAGATATTGCTTTTATTGCTTTTACTTGATCTTCACTGTCCGTCACTATAAATTTCAGTTGTCTTTCAGCATTATCATCAACATCTTCTTATTCTATTGCTTCTTTTTTCCCCATTTGTTTGTGATTTGTATTCGTATTCTTCAACGTTTCAGCATTTAACACCATCGCTGCCATCATCTGAAGCCCTGGAATAGTCGCTAAGTTCTTTTCATGTTCTTGGTTCTGTATGTTTACGAATTATCGCTAAGTGTTTACACATATACTCATATGTTACTTGTTTTGCTTTTATCTGGATGCCTCCTTTCTTTTTATAGTAGTGTTATGGTCTTCTAAATATATTAATTTTGCCCACACAAATGATGTTATCATTAATTTCCTATATCACAATAGACTACTGTATAAACCATGGCTTGAGTGTCTGCAGATCTAAGGCTTATAATGCAATAACAAGGTTATAAGGCAATGACTATCTACAACTCGCAGGTCTTGATGACTTTGTTATCATTAGCACGACCAAATTTCCTACTGCTAATTTTCTGTGGCACTTTACCACAGTGTTTCGCAACCTTTTTTGAATCATGCCCCACCTCAACGCTTCAAAGATTTTGATGTACCCACACTTGATAATTTTAATGTTCCTCCACCCCACAGCATAAGAATCAACGAAGTTCTGAAAAAGTATAATATAAACATATTCTAACAGCACCCCCCTGCTCCCAGCCAAAAAAAATCTTCACGTTGCTCCCTTCTGAGACGTGCGTCTCAAACAGGAAAACACTGGTCTAGCACCAAACTCTACAGAAATTATAGTGCAAGTAGTTTCCTACACAAACCAAATGATAGTATACAAGGAATCAGGGTCTCCGAGAGAAATTTTCAAGGCGGCACAAAACTCCTCCTTCCTCTACTCTTTTGTTTTCCTCTACTTCGACCTCCCCCATCCCTCACCAGCAGCACCCCCCGCCCACCCTTATAACGGGGAAAACTTTCTGTCCCCCACTGGATGGCCCTGCAAGTGATAACGAAGACACTTAGCGTGTGGACCATACGAGTTGCATAAATATTTGTTAAAAGTATCGTCAGTTTTTTTAAGTATTTATTTTATCATAAAAAATAACGTTAAAAAGAGCTAATTATTGCATTCAATTTCAGTTCCAAGCAAATTTAACTACAGTACCAACATCTCACGTAATTCTCTACACATTGATCGAGACTGTAGTCCACCTTTTGCCAGACAAAAATGAAAACATCTTGTAGTGTGTTTATTTTCTAACTTTGTCTTTTACATAATCCCAGGAGAATATGTCCATGAGATGGGAAGTGGCCTGTAGATTCGATGAATGCGGAGTTTCACGTCATGGTCAGACTAAAGTGAAATGTAAATTTAAAAAAGAGACCAACAAAATAAAAGTAATCGTCTTTCTCGAAGTTACTTGGTTTTTCAGATATATTATTTATTGGCATTTTTTTTCCGAAAATGTATTAAAATCTGCAGTAAACCAGTATGTTGTAACTATTTGAATCGAGTTTCTTGCGACAAAGAATCTGTGTTACCTAAGTCTTTATGAAATCCAAGTGTTTCACGCAGGTAATACATTTTAAACGTGATTCTTCCATAAAGGTGATGCCCCATATGTCTAGCGTTTTGTGGATAAGCAATACTCGGAACCCTGTTGTGTTTTCTTCCATTCTCATTTATTATCAAGTGATTTCTTTTTAAATCGTATCTCGCGTCAAAGTATCTTTATTGTTAACATCCATCCATCCATCCATCCATCCATCTATCTATCCATCTATCTGTCTGTCTGTCTGTCTGTCTGTCTGTCTATCTATCTATCTATCTATCTATCTATCTATCTATCTATCTATCTGCATTTTTCTGTCTATCTATCTGTCTGCCTGTCTCACTATCTGTCAATCGAGAATATATATATACACACAGTATATATCTTGGTTTGTAAGGCTACTAATAAGTATATATTTCTATGTATATATAAACATATACATAGATACAGATAGATAGATATATACATGTCTCCGTACATCTATCTCGCTCTATGTCTGCCCGCCCAACTATCTCCCAATGTCTGCGTACCGATCCACCTATCTGTGTGTCTGCAAGCCCATCTATCTTTCGCAAATTAAAATAACATCTCCTCATCGATCTTGGCATGGTTAGACCTCAACAACAAAATCATGCATAAAACACGTTTAGACATGAGAGAAGTAAAAATAACAAGAGAATTGCCTGCAACTTGAACCATGGACTATGGTAGGACGAGCTATCACCGTCTCATCTCTAGTGGCTAGAAGGTTGCCCGTCATACCAGGGTCCGTTATTCAGTTCCCAGGTAATTCTATTGTCATTTTGTTTTTTTATGTCTAAACATACAGTTCTGATGTCATGGATTGTGCAGGCAGAAGGAACCATACAGACGACCTATGTCTGGTGTGACATTCCAATAAGAGAAAAGTAAGTGACTGCCCCACAAGCGAGAACTCACCAAAGTCGTAATCCAGCTCGGCACAGGATGTCACAACTGGGCTTTTGATACTACTGACCTCCTGATACATAAAATCATTCAGGTCACTCACAGCCACAGAAGTACGCCATCTTTAACGGCGATTCCTTTACCAGAGGATGTCATAATGCTTTGGGTTTTGTTGCATATTTTCAGTAGAAAGATGTGCACACAACGTGGGAAAAGCCCTGAGAGAACTTAGAATAAACAACTGGAGAAATTGATTGATTGACTGATCTTTATTTCAGAAGGGTTAAGAATTGGGCACGCAGGTCCGTCTGACATTCTGCCCTTTATCATACATCTTTCACTCTATTCCAGACATTCTACAAATATGCTGTTCATGTAACAAACATAATTAACATTGAAGCTGAGAAACATAAAATAAAATATAACATTTACGTTTCGCTTTTAAATATTCACTCAGTACAGAAATAACTACATACATTATAAATGACTATCTACTGAACAAAATTTTCGGGACTATTCAGAAAACAATTAAGTGTATTCGGTGTCTGTAAGAGCAGTTTAAGATAACTTTTAAGTTTTATAAGTCATGGAGGCATGTAGTCGACATCGAATAGATATTGGGAAAGCTTGTAGTTATAGGAAAGAGTATAATTTATATTTTTTATACAGGATGGGAGGGTATTCCAAAGATGAGCAGCAGAATAACTAAAGCTTTTCTTGTAAAGATCAAGTCTAGGTTTTGGAAGACATATGTTGTTCAAGCGTTGGCTGCACTTTGGGCTAAATTTAAACAGGTTCCATAGATAAGGCGGGGCATGCCGTGAAAGAATTTGATGTACTAATTGGCTTTGTTGAAGAAGAACCTGTTCTTAAGAGGCAGTATTTTGATACGTTTGTGATGGTTAATTGTTTGTGCTTGATCTTTGTCACTAATAAGCTTTACTGCTCGCTTTGTATTTGACACTGAGCAACCATCCCAAAGTGTTGAGCAATAGTCTAAATGTGTTTGTATATGAGATATGTAGTATGTCTTCCTAGTGTCTTGATCAATGAAGTGCTTAATTTTAGGTAACTGGTATACTTTTTGTGCGATGAGTTTTGTTAGACATTGCACATGAGAGTTCCAGGTCAGATGTTGGTCAATAATAAGACCTAGTGTTTTGTGCTCGCTAACGTTTTCTATCTGTGATGTTTCTGTACAGAGCCGAAGTGTTGTTTTTGTTGCGTTTTGTAGTTTCTGTCTTGTTGTTATGAGCATTGATTTTGTTTTATCGGTGTTTATAATCATGCCATTATTTTTACTCCATCTAATTAAATTGTATAACTCGACCTGACGAGTTGATTCTAGATTAATACAATCGTAGTCACTGGTGTAGACTGTGTAATCATCGGCAAAAAGGTCACAAGAAGAGTATTTAAGATGAAGTGGAAGATCACTGATATAGATAACAAAGAGCAACGGGCCTAGAATAGAACCTTGCGGAACACCAGCAGAATTTGATAGAGAATTGTTGAAGAATACTACCTGTTGTCTGTCTGAAAGAAACGATGCAATTAATTTTATTAGGTTAGGGTGCAATTTATAAGTCTTTATTTTTCTTACAAGAATATCGTGGTCAGTCATACCAAATGCCTTTTTAAAGTCACAAAGATGGCACCACATAGTCTGTCGTCATTTATGTTTACTAACCAGTTTTCTGTCATTTTAGTAAGAGCTGTGTGGCAGGAATGATTGGGTCTAAAGCCTGACTGACTGTCTATGAGTAAATTGTTCTCTTGCATGTGTCGTAGAGTTATTGTGTGTATGTGTTTTTCGAGTGGTTTTGATAATGACGATAATATGGATATTGGTCTATAGTTGGTAAGATTGTTGGATGAGCCAGATTTAAAGCGAGGATACACCTTAGCAGTTTTAAAAGCCTCAGGGAAATAACATTTTGCGATGCACTGGTTGTAAATATATGTTAGTGTATGTGAAATGACAGGTGCAGTTTAACGTAAGATCTTATTACTAATATCATCAAGCCCAGCTGTATTGTTGTTTTTTAAGGTTAAGAGATAACTGTGAACTTCACTGACTGTTAAGAATGGAATGTGTAACTGTTTAAAATCAGTACATCTGCTGTCCAGGAATGTTTGTAGTTCATGTAAGTCGCATACAGGAGCTGATATTGATGATTTAAGAACGTTGATTTCTTCTCTGAAATGTGTACTGATATGTGCGCTAGTGTATGCACGATTGATGGTTTGAGAATCAAATTCTTTTCTTTTATTTGATAGGGTATTTATGGCTTTCCAAATTGATTTACTGTCTGATTTATTCTGTATTAGATTCCTGAAGTAATTTTTTTCTCTTGTCTTATTAAGTATTGAACTTTGTTTCTGAGTGAACGGTAGGTCCTAAAGTCCTTGATTTTGTGTGCCCGGTCACGTTCTCTCATGGGTTGTAGTATTTCAGGTGTTATCCAAGGTGACTTCGTCTAGTGTTTTACTCTCACCTCTTTCGTGGGGACATGTTTGTCTAATATATCTCTGAAGATCTTTAGCCAATATTCTATTGCCTCATCAGGGTCAGTTAGTTGGTACATGTGTGTAAGTGAAGATTCTTGCAAATCATTAAGGAATAATTCTAGGTTAAATTTTCTGAAGCTTCTAAATTTCATACTGCTGTGATTGTGTTTAGGAGGTTTATATCCCTTTCTTGTCCACGTACAGCAAACTGGGTAATGATCACTTAACGAAGTATGAAGGATATTACATTCAATGATGTTTTCTGGTTGGGCTACATATATATGATCTAATAATGTGGATGATACTTCTGTTACTCTAGTAGGTTTGGTGACAATTTGGCAAAGATTATAGGATAATATAATATTGCTCCAAGTTGGATTTGATTGTGTTAGATCTATGTTGAAATCTCCAAGAATGATAATATCTTTGAACTTAAAGGTTGAAACCTCATCCATCATAGTCGTGAAGTGATCGTACCACAGAGATGATGCATTTGGATTACGGTACAAAAGTCCAATAATTAATGGACTCTGGTTTGGCATTTTAACTTCCGCCCAAATACACTCTACCTCTGATGATTCGAGGTCTTCTCTACGACTAAACTGGATAGTTGTGGAGACATACGTTACTAGACCTGTTTCTAGTTTCCTGGTTGGGTCACGCCGGATCAGGTTAAAACCGTTAATTCTAATATCTTCATCGGTTATGTTCCTATTCAAACGGCTTTCAGAGAAGCCAAAAATGTGGAAATTTTGATTTAATATGTGTGTTACTTCAGGAATTTTACCTAATAGGTGATATACATTCAGATGGCCTAATCGAAGTCCTTCTTTATGTAACCATTTTTCGGTAGGTGGGGTCATTTTATTTTCCTGTCTCCTGTTACTGGTTTGAAAGTAATTCCTACTATGATACATAATACTGAAGTAAATAAACTTTTAAATACTACACAGAGACACACTCTGTATATTAAACTTTCAACTGGTACACAACTCACTAGCTGAAATAACTGGAAGCTGAAAGAGAGACACGTCTAACTACTGAATAATTAAACGCTGAAATATGTGAATTCACTAACAAGTTGAGTAATTAAGTATATAGTTCTCACACACAAACAGATACAACTCACAAACTGCAACGACCTGTAGAAAGTTGACAAGAATTAGAAAAATAGATACAAACGAAAAGGGGCAAGAAATAAAACGTAAAGAATTCTAAATAAACTTAAGAAAGAAGATATCAGTCACTATGTCTTGCTGAGTAATAATTCTTTTTCGACATTGCGGGTTGAAGGTTTCTGTTTGTGATGGATTACGATGATATTGCCATCAGTCTAAGCATGTGGTGTCTGTAAGGTACCATGCCATGTGAATTATGCAGAGATAACATATAGGCATGACTCAAGGCTGCAGAGCTAAATTGCAACAAATACTGCAGCTCCAGATTTCTTTGAGATGTTGCATGGAACGTGCTTGTGTGTTGAGCTCTTCCAATGAGCTGTGCGACTGTGGAAGAACCCTGACGTTGTTGACGCTCGCCTGACCGTCTGAGGCTGACGTGAGGGTAGGGGTGGAAACATTGTGTCATAGTCGGTGGTTTGCTGTGGAACAGGTGGTGCAGATTTGGGGGTCCCTATGGTTTTAGTACTCGGAGTAGAGCTGGCTTTATGTGGGTTTTTGTTGGATGTGGGTGTTGTTTGTGGACATCCAACTGTACTACGTCTTTCTGTAGTGTACGTTCTGGAAACTTTAGATTTTTGGCAAGGATGCTGGTACCAAGTTTTGATGTATGTATGTGGTCCCTGTACATCCGTTTCTTCGGGGCACCAGAGGCTGAGATGAAGAACACAGTGTGGTTTATGAAGACAATGTTGTTACCACGACAGTGTGACTGAAGTGCCTTGTTGTTGATGTCTACCAGGCGGCGTCCAGGACCGGAGCAGGGTGGAATGATGGAAGATAGGAAGATTGCTGCAGTCGGATACTTTTCCTTGATGGCAGAAGTCAAAGCCTGCATGTCGAAACGTCTGATGTTCTGGCCATTCATGCTGTCATTTATGCCAACATGTACGGAGATTTTCCTCACGCCCTGGTCTGTATTAAAACTTCTCAGTGTTTGCGTTATTTTCGCAATACCAGCTCCCGGTACTGCAACTACTGAGACAATGTCTTCGTCTGCTATGGACATCCGCTCGCCATACACGCCCTTTAGCAGAGAATCCCCAATTATTAAATGTGTTGTGCTGTCCGTGATTTTGTGAATGGGAATTTGCTGCGTATTTCGTTCCCGTTGTTTTTGGTTAGATTGTGACTGGAGGTGGGATGCGTTGTTTGACTGAGATGATTGTTGCGTCCTGTCTGTATCTTGTACAGAGCTTTGTTGTAGAGCGTCGAATCTTTTGGTGATCTTGACCTCTATGGGGTACTCGTATTTTGTGATATGCTGGTCTTGCTTACCTGATAAAGAGTCACTGACTTCACTCTGTTTTTGTTGGTTGTTTTTCTTGTGAAGTTTGTTTAAACCGGCTGGCGACGATGGCTGAGCCTCCGGCTTCATGTTAAGATTACTTTGACTAGCAGTCACTGACTGACTGTGACTACTAGTTTCTGTCTGGATGTTTTTCTGTAGTTTTCTACTACTGCGGTTTTCGCTGTTCGTTTATTGAATGAGCAGCTTCAGCTTGGTATTTTCTTCTCTCAGCTGTTCAACCTCTTTTTTTATATTGTCATTCTCCTCACTGAGTGACTTTACAACGTCCGACTTCATGTCACTGATGAGTATTTTCACGAAGTCTTTAATAGCCTCTGTGAAGTCATGGCCACAGAGACAAGTAAGTAATTTTGTACCCGTACCAACAGCTTGATGAGAACTAACAGTCTCACTAAGTCTTGGTACATTGCTCTCTAAAGATTTTTCGGAGTTTGGTTCCGTTATTATATCAGTTTCGCTAGAACTGTTAGCTGGGTTGTCTTTTATGAGTAAAGGTGTGTGAAGACAGTGGAGCTTTCTTAGTAGAAGCTGTTGCTCCTTGTTCTTCGGCAGTATCTGGGATTATTGGTTCTTCTGCAGCAAGTGTAGATAGTGATTCATGTTTGCTGGAGGCCTCTTTGCTGGTGATAATACCAGCGTTTTCTGGCACAGACTCTTCTGCTGTCATGATTTCTATTCTATCGCCGCCTATGTCAGTAGACTTCTTTGCAGGACTTGCAAGACTTTCGGCCATGTTTGTAATTGATGTGTTTAGTTCATCTGAGTTATCTGCTAGAGGGAGCTGACTGGCCATCACTTCCCTGACTGTGTTTATGTTTCCTTCTTGCAGCTCCATAAACTGTTTTGTTAGCCAGGATTCATTGGCCTCGGCGTCACCTTGTACCATCACTTTGTTCTTGGTGTGGTAAAGATGAACTGTGAGGACTGGTGTTTTTATGATGTCCTCAACATTAGCGCCTAGCTTGTGTTACCTCTCCTCTCTTTCTGCTTGATAGACCTTCCTAAGGGCTTGCCTCAGGGACTCGTCCCGAAGTGTGTTGTGACATGTCACAACGACACATTGTCCCTCGTTGGTGTATTTTATTGTTAAGCCCGGTGAGTTACTGCGTTTCTTTCGCTTTGTTCCCTCGGCTTTGTGTTTGTTTAGGCTATAGTTCTTTGTTGTGGTAGACCGGAGACCATCCCGCCGGCTGGGCTTGTTCGTCACCTCACAGATTAAACCTTCTGTCCCGCATTCAATCATTGTTACATAACGTCCAGATTAAACAAATTAAACAGATTAAACATTCTGGCTGACACCGGGCAGACCGCGTGGCTTATCGAAAAATGGTGGTGAAAACTGGTGACCACTATGATCTTAGAGAAAGAATGCCTTACCGCAATTTTATGAAATAACTCCACAAATTCACATATTTTGAATAATTTTTACCATTAAATCTGGCTCATCCAACAATCTTACTAACTATAGACCAATATCCATATTATCGTCATTATCAAAACACACATAATTTTGTGTATTTAATTTTCATAACCCAATGAAAACACAGTTTATTCAGAAATCCAACAATAAAAGTGTCAATGTCCAAGTATTTGAAATAACAGACAAAATAACTGAAAACTCAGGAGCGAGAAATTACACGTCCTATCTCGAACAACTATTTGAGAGAGAGAGAGAGAGAGAGAGAGAGAGAGAGATAGATAGAGAGAGGCCAAGAACAAAAAAAAAACGAATTTGCCATGCAGACCCGCCCGACATTGCGCATTTTATCAAACCTTTCTTTCTATTCCAAACATTCTACATCAGTTAGTGCAGCCATCATATTCACTATAACAAAAATAATTAAACTGAAATATCAAATCTGAAATAACAAAACGTTTACTTTCCAAACTTGACCAGAAATAAATAGAAGTAGACTGTATCTGAAACAATGAAACCTAACAAAGAAACCAAGAGAGAGAGAGAATGAATAAATGAATGAATGAATGATCTTTATTTTTAAAGGGTGAAGAGTTGGGCACGCAGGCCCGCCTTACATTCTGCCCTTCATCACTCCATTTTTATTTCTTCCCACAGACTCGATTTAATACAAGTATACAAATTACATGAGGGAAAAATATCAAAAGTGTCTAAAATTAAACTTACATTCACAGTATAAAAGAAGAAATAATTAACGTATCACAATAGATTTCGCACATACACGCTTTGCATACACACACACATAGGAACATACATAAACAAAAATACATTTTCAGTACAGTTCTTCCAACATATATTTTTTAACATTCATTAAAATAATGTCTAACAAGATTTCACAACTTACCTTTCCAACTCATATGTACTTTTAGAACTTGATGGCTGGCGAGTCATGGGTTATCCCGCTAGTTATTCTGAGGAGGCATATAGTTACAAGCAAGGAATTATGAAAAGGTTTTGAGTTAAAAGATGAAGTATTACAAACTGACTTTAAATAATAGGGGAGGGTTTTCCAGAGCTGTACGGCAGAGTATCCAAGGCTCTTTCTTGTACAAATCAAGCCTGGGTTTAGGAAGAAGACAGTTTTTTGAAACGTTGGCTACGATTAGTGTTATACGTAAACAGCGATCACAAATGAGGCGGAGCACTGTGCGACAGAATTCTGTGAACAAACTTAACTTTCTTAATAATTACATTATATTTGAAGGGTAGAATTGTGAAGTTTTGTGCTGATCTGCAGTCTGTACTGGGTGTCTGCCCACAAATCAGATTTATTGCTCTTTTGTGGAGTGAGCGGAGCCTTTTTGTGTTTGAGACTGAGCAGTAATCCCAGATTATGGAGCAGTAATCTAAGTGTGTTTGTATATGTCATATGTAGTAAATATCTTTATTGTGTCTTTGTTGATAAAGTGTTAATTTTTTGGCTAGTTGGAAAGCTTTCTGTAAGTCAAGTTTGTTATGTTATATATGCGAGAATTCCAAGTTACATGTTGGTCAATGATGAGCACTAGAGTTTTATGTTCATGAACATTTTCTATTGCCTTAGCCCCAGAACAAAACTGTAGTGAAGATTTTGTTGCATTCTATAGTTTCTGTCTTGTAGTGATGAGCATGGATATTGCTGTATTTATCAAGAGATAGAGGCAGAGAGAGAGAGAGAGAGAGAGAGAGGAATTCATAGTAACAAGTCGATAACTGTTTAATAATGAAAGAGTTTCTATACCTGATAAATATTTCCAGAAATGTTTCTCTGTACTTGGAACTCATGCTGTAATACACGAATATATTCACACTGGAATTGGTTGTCTGAAATATGAACGGAAACGACCACATGACCCAAAACAGGTTGTCGTACTTTTGTCCCATATCAAATTCTGGTACTAAAGCCATGACTGTGAATAAAAACATACCTGGGGTGAAGCATATGATCAGTAACAAAGCAATTAGGATAACCATTGTAACCAGCTTCTTGTCTCTGGTAGAGATATTCGCCTGTCTTGAGTTCGAGGCAGAAGATGAACGCCATTTCTTTTGTCTTTGTAGATTGACCAGCAAAGCTCCGGTAAAACCAATCAACAAAATGAATGAACCAGCCTGCATTATTCCCTGTAAGAAATAGCTGGCATTTTCTATGTGATCCCAGTTTTCTTTCTTTTTAACAGCTAATAAAGACCTGTTTTTTGCCGGAAAGAATTTCCAGTCCATGTAGGTTGTAAGGTAGGTAGGAATGGCAGTCATGAGCTGACTTAGAAAAATTGAAAAGACAGCAACAACTGTCTTGGTCTTGGTTATTACGTTTTTAATTGTTAGAGGTATGGCTACACACAGAAATCTTTCTACAGTGATAAAAACTGTAATGATACAAGTTATCCGGGCAAACAAACAATGAGGCCATGCTGCTGTTAGGTAAAGAATCTCAGAGAATGCCACGGACGTGTCCGAATTGTTGAGAAGAGGGTTGGCGCATATACCGAACCAGATTATCGTAATAAGTGTGCACATATCCGATATGGCGATACCAGATAAGCTGATATTCATTGTGTTAGTGTAGCCTTGCTTTGAGAATACAAGTAAGTTTACGACATTTGAAGCTATGCCAAAGCTTGCGACACTGCTGCAAATAACAATATAATTAATTACATAACATATCTCGTGTTTCTTTGTCAATAAGTTCATCAAAATCAATTTTTCCATTCTCAGTTCTAACTGATGCACTATTATTATTTCTATATGAAAAGGTTTCTGCCGTCAAAATGTCATTCATTGTGAAAAACACGCTCTTTTCGTATGCAACTAAAAGTACAACATAGTTAAGAATAAAAAGTATGTCTTAATCTAAAACCTTTTGTCAGATTCCCTTGATTCTCTAAGAGTTGTCATTTGGTGAGATGATTTAACAGCAAAGACAGTGTCACACACAAAACAGCTTCATGATTGTCTGTTGATATACACTTAACAGAGCCCAGGAAAATATCTCACTTAGGACAAATGGAAACAGTTGACAACAATTGTCCAAACTTAGTTAACCAATGTTGGCATTCAGGCCCAAACACACGCTCGTTTAATAATAGAACAAGATGATGATGAAGTTTAGTATCATGGCTGATGTACACATATTAAACTGCTGGTGACACACACAGAAATCAGGTCCCACTAACATGAAATATATTAGTCAGCTGAGTTCACCAGATTTGCATAAAACGACTAGAGACATGGTCGTCTCTTTCTCAAGCAACATGTAACGACTCTACGAAAACAGTGCTACATCCTCACAAGGTTAGACGCCGACCTGGACTAACTCAGAAATCAAACCTTTCCCACCTCCACAAACCACGTTCACTCCTCACGAAAGTCCTACCAAAACACTACATGCACCCGGAAACTGACTCCAAAAGTCAGGGAAAATCATTCCATGAGCCCGACTATATGACTAAACAATCAAGGCCGTTAATTTACATGACTTTGCAGGATTGCACACCCTGACAAACATATTCTGCTATTGCTTTCAGTATTTTGGTTCAGTGTTTTTAAAATAATTATTCAGTACATTTAGCCTGTCTCTCGTGACACTACGATCTCAGTTTATATTTTATAAACATAGTTTTTATAGCTTAAAACTTAAGAACTGGTTGAAACAATGTACAAATTAGTCATTCTAATCAGAAATTGTGGAATGATGCACTGAAGAAAATAATAAAAACTACCGTTGTATCTTGTTTCTTTTCACCTGAGTTGGCAATATGTGAATGGGAAAAGTAAAGACAATTTTTTTCCTATTACATATGGGATACTCTTCTCACAGAACGTGAACCTCAACCTGAATTTCGCTCTTAAAGACATTTAACAGACTCAGTAGGAAAAGCAAAGTGTAAGGTCTTTAATATGTTCGCATCGCCATTAATAAAGGGATATCAATGCAATAAAAAAAATCTGCATATATCTTAGTAGACTTTGGAACACAACGAAATGTTTAAAGATAATAACAAATGTCTATGAAGACTGCGCTGGATCAGTCAACGCTAATAAACGATCAACGGCAAATTTTCTCATTGTATGCGTTATTTAATTTCAAGAAAGTCTACTCCTAAATATAGTGAACTATTAAATATGTTTTCTTTTTTCCCTCAGAAAATTACCTAATTGATTTCTAGACTTTGTGGCATTAAAGCGAAAACATATATTACTGCCAGCAAGTAATGATATACCCCACATCAGTCAAGTAACTTGTTCATTTAATGACCTGGCACACCCAGACAATATACTTTATTTCCATATCGATTACCTTGACACGTCAATTTTTAATAAAACATTACCTCATTAATGAGGCAGCTAGAACAGTGTGTCAATCAAAGAATATTCAGCGCGGAGTTAAACAGCTGGAGTTAACTACTGAAATTTGAGAGGAAAGAGCTAAATAAACCGAGATAACATCTTTTTTTTTAAATGTGAGACAAGAATATTTTATAACAGTCAGGTATTCTATCGTTAAAAGCAGAAAATATAACTACAGTAACGTAGCAGGACATAGACAGTAGTGACTATTAAAAACAAATGATTAATACAGAAAAAATATAATTTTTAAAAAATAATTATAGTCCGTCTAGACTCCTTCATGACACATACTGACACTAGATTATATTTGTTTCATTTTATTTGGTGTAGTTAAACAGTGTGGAACTAATCAGTTCATTTATGATATAGAACATATGTGATTCTCATAAGTGGGGCTTAAATGTTGCAAATTTACAAATATGAAAGGGAAACATACGATAAAAACTACTACAGAAAAAAGTATCATTCTGAATGGAAAACACATCTTGATATAAAAGCATAGAGATATGCCAGTGTACAGACCGGCTGGGATTCAGATCCCGTTATGCTTTTAGTTCTGTTCTCGATTACGCTCCTTTAGTTCGAGGTGCTAAACCTTTCTTGATGACTGATTACATTGACCGATTACAATGACTGATTACAGTTACTGATTACATCAGTCTTATAGTGTATACGTTTAACAAGAGTAAAGATCTGTTAATTTTGGAATGAACATTTCACTGTGTCAGGGGTTGAGATCTTTTCTTCTTTGAAGACGTGTCTGCAGTAGGTAGATATTCGATGTTATGAAACTTTCAGATGGCCATTTTGCTAAGTAGATTCTTTTATGGCTGATTCTTGCACTATTAGATTTGCATAATCGACCTGAAAAACAACAAACAATATCTTCTATACCAAGTCAAGTCTTCAGCCACTAACGTCTTTGGACTTTGATTTTTGTGCCTTTCTTTCCCACTTGAACAATTCTGCAGCATTACGCAAAAGAGTTCTCCACATGATTTAGTTTGTTTCCAGAGATCTATATATTACAAAAAATAAGTTTTAAATTCATCATCATGAAATTGTCAATTTTTATTTGGAATCAGTACAATTATTGAAAACCATATTAATCTTTACAGTTTAAATATCACAAATTAGCGACATTACTTAACTAAGACTATACTATTCACTAGACTTTGTACGTTACAATAACTCTAAACTAACGCGGAATTAATGACTGTATCTACAAAAGGATAGCAAACATATAATTCCTGACTCCCAAAATCCTGCAGGTTGCTGCTCATGCAAATACTACAATATTTCATGCTTACAGTGCAGAGAATACAGTATTTATATACAGGAAATAAATTTTCTTTTTATTTTCTTCCTTTTTTTTCTATTCCTTTTCAGACTGTGACACGCCGATGACTATTTTTCCCTCTTATTCATTAATTATCAGTAGCACATTCCTCGCCTACTGTTTCCTGGAAAATGTTTCTTTGCACTGTAAGAATAAATAATATTTTTGGTGGCGCTAATAATTGTCTGTAATTTATATATGATGTTATTTTATATTTTTATTCTATGGTTGGAAGGCTGATTATACATTACACATTGACACATTATACAAATGAAAAGAAACACACTAAAGCAACTCTTCTTTAAATAATCATTTAATTCATATTGTTGTTAATTACATACATTTACACAGTTAACAAAATCAACAAATAAATCATCAATTTATATTACCGTTATTCATCAGCTTATATCGTTAACACCTTAATCATTAAAATGATTGCCTTAAAAATTCAGATTCCTAGATTATCTTGATTCTAAATAATCAATTTTAACTCTTATACATATCTCTCTCTCTCTCTCTCTGAACCTTAAGTGCCCCAGGGCAAATTGGGATGCCGCAAGGCTTTTCCACAAATGCCTTTCCTTTGCCTTTTTCCCGCTCTTGCCCAGGTGAGGCCTCTAATGCTCAGCATCCTCTCTGTTGTTCTTCTCCATGTCTTTTGGTCTACCCTTACTTCTGTTCCCCTGTGGTATCCATCTTAGTGCTATTTTTGGTAGTGAGTTGTCAGTCATTCAGAGCACATGTCCCAACCATCGCCAGCGTCTTTCCTCAATAATTGCTGTCAGTGGCTTCATCTGCATTTCTGCAAACAAAATGTTATTTCTTATGGTGTTTGGCCAAAATATTTTTCTAATTCTTCGTAAACATTTAGTCTGGAAAGAATTCAGCTTGTTTTCTGTGGTTTTGGTGATTTTCCAGTATTCACTTCCATAGAGTAGTACACTTAGAACATTACTCTTAAATATCATGATTTTCGTCTTCATACTTAGTTTTTTTTTTAGATTTCCATACAGTCTGCAACATTGTAAAACCCTGGTTTGCTCTAGTAAGTCTGCTGTTGATGTCCTCTATGCTGTCTCCATTTTCTACTACTCTACTGCCAAGATATACAAATTCTGTGACCTCCTCCACTAACTTGCTATCTACTTGTAGATACTCATTCAAAAATCTCTAATCGTCATCATTAAATGATTGAGTATCCGATATATTATAAGAAACTAACTGACAATACGTTGCAACATACATATTCATAAATTTAAGCAATACGTATTTATATTCACACATGAGGCATCATTGCACATTACCAAAAACCTCTAAATCTTACATAGACAAATATGTTACACTAAAATTTACAATTATTCATGTACCCTTCAGTTATCCTAGTCATACCTAAATGGGTCGGGATGTGCATCGGAGGAGTCAACGGCACAGCCTTGCACGCGTCCACGTGACAGAAATATAAACCCTAATATTAACCTAACACTAAATATTTATCCACAGACGAAACACGCTCTCATACGCTCTCGAATGATAACATGACCTCACCCAATCCTCTTAGCTTACAAAATCCCGACCTATTAAAATTCTGTCATGTTATCTTTATATACTGGGCCAGCAACCCGATATTTTTTCAGAGTTGCGCATCTCTGAAAATTGACTTGTAACTGACCCATTAGTCCTACTCTTAGGGTTGCCAACCACCCCAGGTAACTATGAGCTTATCTATTCCCTACAGCACTGAACCTGATTATCACAAATATTAATTCCGATCCTCAGTTCTCCTTTCTGCTCACAAACACACCTAAATCCTAAAGGTGATGTTCAGTGCGTTAATGAGTGTATTTAAAGTAAAGTACTAGAAAAATGAATTCGTGCAGTTTAAACTATGGATCCGAAGAGTTTTCTGCGGAATAGGGAGAATGATTACTGGAAGTGGTGATTATTGATATTTCAACTTATGAAAATACTTCCATTTTCAGGGAAAGAGCAAATTAATTTACATCTGTGGATAATTAAAATTTAGCCGACTATATTAATTTCATATTTTTTCATACACTTTCATTTCTGGTGAATACATTTCATGGGTATAAACAATCTGCTAACATTTCTTTCCAGCTAAAGCTATTTTGTACCCACTTTTTTAGCGTAACGAGATAAACGAGCACCTGAAATTTCTCACGCACTACTTAACATTTGTCCGTCTTGCAGTAAAATTTACCATTTGTACTCTTGCAATAAATACTGATATTTATATGACTTGCAGTAAATACCGAAATATGTACGGACTGCTGGAAATACTAACACTTGTACGGCTTCCTCAAAATATTGGCATTTGTACGGCTTGCTGCAAGTACTAACATTTGTACTGCTTGCAGTAAATACTTCACTGACAATTAAGCACATATGCCTGACTACAACATTTTTACACTCTACGGCGAATATCAAATTTATGTAACAGCGTAGTGTCATATTTCTGTACGCAATAAATAATTTAATATTACAATAATTATTCACTTCTGTATGTTCTGTGATACATAATGTCATTTCTTAATTCTGTAACATATAGTCGTGTACTGTATGGGTCTTCCTGTGACACTGAATTTTGCCATCTAACTCGTTCACTGTAAACTGATGCAGTAACTGTGCCACGGTTTTTGTAATCGGTGTGACATTCCATTGGACATTTACGTCGAAACAGATTTATTTCTTTTTGTTTTTCGCCAGTCTTGTTTTAATAATGACATGCTATTTTCATATCTTTGTTATCTATCACCATCATTTTCAATTTATGTTTGTATCCACAGCATCACCACCTTCTTCTTCTTGTTTTTCGTTTATTTCTCGTTTGTGACCATCCTCTTTTACCTAAAACGAGACTAAAATCAGCACTGACAACATTGTCGCCATATTCTGAGATCTTAAAATGACCTAAATGTTTTCCAAGTTTCTTGGAATGAACAGAATTTTTCACGGATTTGTGATTTAAGCTTCATATTTTTGGGCTTTTAAAAAAATCTTCCTGCGTCTACAACAGTGCTTCTGTCCTGCTTGCAGTTCTAATTATAACTTTATTTCCTTAAACAGTGTTGCTGTTTCAGGCAGATATCTGCAGGATGTCTTCATAGCTCCAAGATTTTAGTTTGGTGTCGTTTCAGTCTGCGCGCTAGTCTGCCTATCAGCCTCTCTTTGTATGTACACTTCTCTGTTTATCAGTCTCTTCTGTCTGAATGTCTAATTAACAGTTTAACTTTCTGCATCAGTAGATGCAGTTTCAAAATATAATCATTGATAATCATTTTGAAATGTGCAAATACGCACACAGCTAGAAAGTTGTTAATTCCTTTCGTCCTTTATGGTAGCCTACCTGGACATTTTCTGTTGTTTTGAGAGACAGTCTGATCGTTGTATAATACGGGCATGCAGTGCGTTCACGTCAAGCGTCTTAGATCCATACATTTCAGCTGTCTCCAGCAAGACCACTAACAAAATGAAAGCATTCATGTGAACTTTCAAGATCTAAAATGTAGGTATATAGCGTCTACATTTCTAATGAAGCATCCCTTCAATGTTTATGTTATTGTGAACTAAGGCTTCTAAGTTCTACGAACCATGTCGCGTGGCGTAGGAGTACATTTCTCTCCACAATTCCCTGTCTTTTGCGTTGATTATGAGATCCGCCGGTTACTTTCTTCCTAGCCATACTGACACCCATCCATTAACTTCTCTCTCTCTCTCTCTCTCTCTCTCTGTCTTCCTCTTTCTCTTATTCACTCAGTTTTTCCAGTTGCCACAGTATGTTCCAATTTTCCCCTTCTCAGGAAATGGCCTATAAATCTCGCTTGTCTGCCTCTGATCTTTGCTATAATTTGCTTTCTAACTCCAGCCTCTCTTAAGACTTCTTCACTGGTTTTCTTAGCTGTCCATGGTACCTTCAACATCCTTCTTATAAACCACATTTCCATGGCCTCCATTTCTGGCTGTACTGTCGTGCTTCACACCCATAAAACAGAATTGGCTCGATGTAACATTTAAGTACTCGGAATCTTGTTTACATTGATATGTTGTTTTATCAGCGAACAGCTCGCAGTTACAGGGAGTTCGTACAAGTACAAGTCACTGATATTAGTGAGTTCCTGAATCTTCTGTTCATCACAATGTAATCTATCTGGTTACGAATGTTATTATTTGGGCTTCTCCATGTCCGGTGTCTCCCAGGGTGTTCTTAAAACCAAGTATTTCCTATTATCATTTTATTCTTTTCTGTCCACTCAATCAACATCTCTCCTCTTATATTTCTAATACCTAGTCCATACTTGCCAGTAGCTTCATTGTCTTGTTCAGTCCCTACTTTCGCGTTTAAATCACCTAGCACAAAGTTTACTTCCCATGGTTTGCATTGCTTCATTGCCATGTCCAGATTGTTGTAAAATTATTTTATCTCATCATCAGAGCTTTCTGAAGTTCGTGCGTATACTTGGATGAGATTTGTGTCCATTGGGTGGTCCTGTAATTTAACCATTAACACTCTGTCCGATATGCACCAGAAGCCTTTCACAGTTCTTGGTGTCTTCTTATCCAGTATTATGCCAACTCCATTTTCACGCTGGTTTATCCCGATATATATTGTTTTAAGTTTTTATGATCTCTCTTTCCTGCTACAATCCATCTCATTTCACATAAACCACGGATGTTGATTTTCATTCTTTTCGTTTCTTGTTTGTGTTTTCCAGTTTTCCATGTTCTGTTAATGTTCTAATACTCCATGTTGCAATTACTGTGGTGTTGCTTATGTTTTCTTTGCGTACAGTAGTTGGATGACGATCTGGTATCACCTGTCGCACGTGATGGTCCCTATCGGACGAGGTGGTTCCACTGGAACTCCCATTAACGTCGTTATGATTCAAAGAAATGTAGATTGTCATGACTGTTCTCGGGAATGTACAGTGTTGGTTTCCCTTTGCATTCCACTGGTTTATGGTTTACTCCACTAGCCTTTGACTAAGGCAAACTTAATGGAATTATTTGACTGTTTAAAAAAACAGCGCAATAGAAAATCACTGTTCTTTGGAAACAAGGAAGAGGGCGCTGGTGAAAGATGGACTATTTACAATTTACAAGGAATGATACATCAACTGACATCATTAAATGATGAACAGTAACATTTCAATATTTCCATTGAGACGGAAGTTTTAAAGATAGTTTGCGTTCATAGTGATTTATCTGTGTGCTTCAGCGATTCCTTGATGTCTCTACACACGTGGTTAAAAAGAGATCGTGACTGTAAGTAACTTCAAGAAATAACGGTTAAAACCATAACAAATAGAGACAGACGCCAGGATAGATTACAGTTATAATTATATGAGGATTAAATATGTTCTTATTACTCACAAGGACTCGTTTTCATGATTTTATGTCATTTTATGAAGACAGACAAGGGTGTGCGGTTCAGATTTATAAAAAGATAGAAAGAGTGAGAGAAGTGAACAGGAACGAAAGTGGGAGAAAATAAGATGAGCACGTTTAAATTAAGAACAAACAACAATCAAATATTTCGATAAATTCCTCCACATTTTGTGACCTTATTTCCTATGATGAGGATACCACAGAGATAAGTATTTAATATTTTCATTTATTTCTCATGTTTTTACCTGTCGTTTTTTTTTCTATTTGGTCTTTGAAAAAAAAAGACATTTACCGAAATATTGGATTCTTGTATTGTAAAACTTGTTGGTGCCAGTTTACATTTATAATTATTGGAAGGAATATATTTTCTCGGGATGGCTTTAGACCAACAGTCCTTGGCAATGTATTACCGTACTCGAGGCCAATCTGGCTCCCCCGTCATGACCGCCAACCCAGGTTCTCCCTTCCTTGGTATACTGTAAGTTAATTATGCATAAATCCTGAGCATTTAATCAGTACACAATACACTGACATGCAGTACAAATCACCAAGTCAGAAATTAAGGACACAGCATTTTTAATCTCACTACACGCCACAACAACACATACAGCTGACATTAACATCAACATGGCAGCAAGACAGGTGTCATTCATTCATTCATTTGCATGTCCCTTGCGGAACTTTACCTCCCTAACAGCACTCCTGAAGGCCTCTCGGTTGTGAGCAAAATGGCCTGCTGCTGACGCATCCATTTACAGATCATCAACGATGTCTTGTAGCTATCTTCCTTTCTTTCTTTTTTCTACTATGTACCCGTCCAAGATGGTCTTCTCTAGATTATCATGACGTTTAATGTGTTCAAAATATTTAAGTGTTATTATAAATGTTAATTAAGCATTGTATCATGTGATAATGACTTCTCATGTTACATTATTGAAAACCTGATGGACCTGGGGCCCCGGACTCTCTTGGCCCTACACGTGGCCTACACTACGAATCTAATGTGCAGTGGCACTTATTCCACGCAGCTACCGCTGGCGTGACACACCTCTATATACCCGCGCTGCTGCAGTACAAGATCAATCTACATTAAAGCATAATAAAAAAAAATCAAACTTGGCTATTCAATTTACCTAAAAATCACACTGAAATCATACCCACATTGATACGTAAATAGTGAAATCTACATCACAGATCACTGCACAACTACATAATCTACACCACATGAGGTGGGCACGCAGAATATAGCCAACGGTCACTATAATACACAGGAATTTCCAGCACATCCATAGCCACATCTAAACAAGACACCGCCGGGCCATTGCCTCTATCTACACTGATTGCCAGCCAATGTTTTAATATCTATATATATCCCCCGCCCCCGAAACCGACTACCAATTACGTGGACGATGACGCTTCGGTCAAGGTCGTACACCCCTCGATCTAAGCGTGCCTCATCCACAGTATGTTCTTCATTTATGCGTGCTCATCTTATTTTCTGCCCCTCTTATTAATTTTAACTTTTTCATTCATACTGGGAAAATAAACCATACATCTCAGTATATCTTCATTATCAGAACCGGTTTTACGGCGGCCGCCAATGCTGCCGTGCAAGTAGTTGTTTTGAGGGTGTCAGTAGTCGATTCTTTAAACTGACAGCGTCCAGCAACGGCAGATTACGTAAATGCGTGTGATTAGAGCATCAATGAAAGAAGGAGCATCTAACATCTGTAAACAACAACAACAACAACAACAACATTTCGGCCTTCTACATTCACTCTTGTTTTTAATGGACTTTCTTTCTTCTTACTGAGAATGATATTTTCAGTGTTATTATTGAACTCTACGATTCTGGGGAAAAAACACTTAAGCAGTTCACAATAATTTTTACGCATTTTGTAACAATAAAAAGAGATCACGTTACTTGACATTTCCGCTGTTGGCGAGATTTTCAGCTGCCGTGCGTGGAGCGGTGCTCTTCCCGGCCAATGAAGAAATTTGCAGATGAGGTTGCCGCGCAGCATCACTGCGGAAAAGGTGGTTGAAAGAATAAAGCGAAGCAAACAGTCAAATCACGGCACCTCTGGTCTGGAGGTCAGCCACGTCCTGAGTGCAGTCATATCGGGTGAAATGCATGAACCAGCTTGTCCCAGAGGTTAAGTCACTGCTGGCTTAACTTTTCAAATGCCGCGCGTGGAGTGAAGCTCCTCCCGGTTAAGGAAGTAAATGCGGAAATAAAGGTTGCTGTGCGGCGCCGATGGGAAAAGGTGGTGGAAAGTGAAGTTTAACCTGGTATGTCCAGTAGTATCGCTACGAGAGCTATACCACGGCACCTCTGCTCTAGAGGCCGCCTACGTCCGAAATACACCTACACTGGTGAAATATGCCTAAACCGGCACACACCAGGGGTCGAACTCGATGGCTAGACATGTCATGCCACCTCCGCTCTAGAGGTCGGTAACGCCTGATAAACACCCATACTGGTGAATTTTGCCTAAACCGGCTCATACCAGGGGTGAATCTTGAAGGCTATGAATGTCACAGTACCTCTGCCCTAGAGGTCCGTCCCGTCCCAAACACGCCCATACTGGGATAATGCCTAAACCGGCTCAACCCAGGGGTAGAAGTCACTAGTGGCGAGGATTCATCCTCCTGGACAAAAGCTCCATCCTGGTCACAACTAGGAAGGGTAGCGGCCACAACTGCAAAATGCTGAAGTCGGAGACACTGGACCAGGGAAGTCTAGATAGGCAACCACCTCTCACCCGGCGGGGATGTCTGCGTATCCTAATAACGCTGAGGTTTTCCGGTGAGAAAGTCCAACCCTGGACTGGATGGGCGACCACCTCTCACCCGGCGGTGATACACGGGTATCTCAAAACACGTCGAGGTTTTCCGGTGAGAAAGTCCAACTCTGACCTGGGTGGGCTAACGCCTCTCACCCAGCGGGGATGCTCTGATATTCCAAACACGTCGAGGTCTTCCGGTGAGAAAGTCCAACCCTAGACCAAACTGGTGCAATGAAAACCACGGTGTCACGCAATCCCGCTTCTGAGACCCACCAAGAATACAGGCTAAAGCACTGTGATACTCTGAACCCCTTGTGGTCCTTTCGTGGAACTCGTGTGGTCTATTTTGGACCACACAGGGGACCACGGGACCTAACGAGGACCACATGCGTGAATTCAGTAGGTTCACAGTGCGGTTTTTGGTGGTAGAAGTGAACGAAGAAGAAGAAGAAGACTTGACATTTGCCCTAAACACATACATCTCCATAGAAAAACAGGAATTAATAATGATCGAGCTTATGGTTCCGTACGAAACAAGAATAGAGGAGCAGCACTTATTCAAATGTGAGAAGTACATGATCTGGTCAAGCAACTGAGGCAGGGGACAGGAGTCAGGCCAAAAGTGATAGCTGTAGAAGTGGGGCGAGAGGATTCGTAGCAACATCAGCATACGACCTATGTAAACAACTGGACATAAAGGGAGAAGCAAGAGCAAGGGCATTGAAAAGCCTTTCAGGAACAGCAGAAAAGGCTTCATGCTGGCTGTGGAGTATGCGAAACAAGCATTGAGAACTTAAATAATTTCGTTTGTCACAGCCAGTACCAGTCCTCCGTGGCTAAATCGCTAAAGACAAACTTCATAGTGCAGTGCAACTGGAAGATCACGGGTTCAATCCCGGGATGGAAAAAGCAGCAACTCACAAGTCCTCTGAGAGTCATGACCCAGAGGGGCCCACGCCCTTATAATGTCAGTAGTTTAATAGGACCGAAAGACTTATCTGAGGGGGGAGCGTGGGTTACCTCCTCTGATAATCTGAAGGAGTTGTGTTGTTCTTCCATGCTCTATAGTAAAGACTTTCCTGCATTTATCTCGACCAGATAGAGAAGTTTACACATGCAACATTAGATATTGTTTTTATCGCTTTCTTTATTATTTTCATCATTTGCCTTTTCTTCACTATCCGTCACTATAAATTCAAGTTGTTTTAAGCTTTAGCATCAACGTCTTCTTCTTCTATTTCTTCTTTTCTCATTTGTTTCTTATTCTTATTCGTATTCTCCAACATACTTCGCCATTTAACATCAGCACCATCGCTGCCATCTTCTGAAGACCTGGAATAGTCGCTATGTTCTTTTCATGTTCTTGGTTCCGTATGTTTACAAATTTTCTCTTCGTGTTTATACATATACTCATATGTTACATGTTTTTGGTTTTATCTGCTTGCCTTCCTTCCTGTGTATAGTAGTGTTATAGTCTTCTGATTACATTAATTTTACACAAAGAAATTGTATTATTATTAATTTCCTACATCACAATAGACTGCTGTAGAAACCATGGCCTGAATGTTTACAGGTCAAAGGCCATGACTGTCTAAAACTGGCTGGTCTTGATGACCTTGTCATCATTAACACGATCATACCTCCTACTGGTAACGAATTGCATGTGGCACTTTACCACAACGTTTCCCAATCTTTTTTTAATAATGCCCCACCTCAACGCTTCAAAGATTTTGGTGTACCCGCACTTGATAATTTTAATGTTCCTCCACCCCACAACATAACAATCCACAAAGTTCTGAAAAAGTATAATATAAACATATTCTAACAGCACCCCCCGCCCCTACTCCCCGCCAAAAGAAAATCTTCACGTTGCTCCCTTCTGAGACGTGCGTCTCAAACTGGAAAACACTGGTCTAGCACCAAACTCTATAGAAATTATAGTGCAAGTAGTTTCCTACACAAAGCAAATGATAATATACAAGGAATCAGGGTCTCCGAGAGAAATTTTTAAGGCGGCACAAAACTCACCCTTCCTCTGCTTATTTTTTCATCTACTTCGACCTCCCCCCCCCCCCCCAATCTCCCACTTCAGCACTCCGGGTCCACCCTTATAACAGGGAAAACTTTCTGCCCCTCCCCCCCCCAATCCCGCTGCAAATTATATCGAAGAAACGTGTGAACTATACGAGTTGCATAACTTAATACAATATTTGTCAAAAGTGTCGTCAGTTTCAAATCATTTATTTTATCATGAAATATAACTTTAAAAAAGAGCTAATTATTTCATTCCATTTCAGTTCCAAGCATTTTATTACTTCTTTTTTTTAACTTACATTAAACTACACTATCAACACCTCATGTAATTCTCTACACATTTATCAAGACTATAGCCCACCTTTTGACAGATAAGAATGAGAATATCTAGAAATCACTTGCAGACATATTATGAATAATGTGATTCACGTCTTGCAGTGTGTTTATTTTCTGACGTTGTCTTTTACATAATCCCAGGAGAATATGTCCAGAAGCATGAGATTGGAAGTAACCTGTAGATTCGATGAATGTAGAGCTTTTTCACGATATGGTCAGACTAAAGTGAAATGTAAACTAAAAAAAAACAAAACATTAGAGTGACAAAATAAAAGTAATCGTCTTTCTTGAAATCATTTTTTAACAAGGCGCTTTACTTAATCAACTCTGAGAGATCTATCTATCTATCTATCTATCTATCTATCTATCTATCTATCTATCTGATTGTATGTATATCTGTCTATCTGTTTGCCTATCTGTTTGTCTGTCTGTTTGCCTGGCTACCTGCCATATATATATATATATATATATATATATATATAAGTTTATAAAACTACTAGGACAGACAGATAGATAGATAGATAGATAGATAGACAGACAGACAGACAGACAGACAGACAGATAGATAGATAGATAGACAGACAGACAGATAGACAGATAGATAGATAGATAGATAGATAGATAGATAGATAGATAGATAGATAGATAGATAGATAGATAGATAGATAGATAGATAGATAGATAGATAGATAGATAGATAGATAGATAGATAGATAGATAGATAGATATACATTAGCCCGCACATTTAATTCGCTTTTCATCTGCCCGCCCATCTATCTCCCTATGTCTGACTGTCAGTCTAACTCTCTGTGTGTCTGCCAGCCTATAAATCTTATTGTCCAATTATCTTTCGCACAGTAAAATAAGAAAATATAGAATTGTGTGGCTAGATCTCGAAGCAAAATAATACATAAAACAATTTTAGACATGACAGAAGGAAAAAGGACAAGGGAATTGCCTTCAACTTGAACCACGAGCATCTACGGTCTAAAACTCATACCAGAGTTTGTGATTCAAATCCTAGGTAATCCTCTTGTCATATTTTATATAGAGTTCTAAACATACAGTTCTGATGTCTTGGATTGTGCAGGCAGAAGGAAATATATAGATGACCCATGTCTCGGGTGATATTCCAACATGAGAAATGTGAGTGACTGCCTCACAAGCGAAAACTCACCAAAGTCGTAATCCAACTGGTAAGGATTGTCACAACTGGGATCTTGATAATACTAACCTATTGATACATTACATCATTCAAGTCTCTGAAAGCCACAGATATACATCATCTTTACAGGCAACTCCGTTGCCAGAGGATGTCATAGTGCTTGGGGTTTTAATAATCTGATTGAACTGTCTTACAGAAATGAAAGAGTTTTCTATACCTGATAAACATTTCCTGAAATGTCTCTCTGTACTTGGAACTCATGCTGTAGTAGACGAATATATTCACGCTGGAGTTGGTTGTTTGAAATATGAACGGAAACGACCACATCAACCAGAACAGGTTGTCGTACTTTTCTCCCATCTCAAATTCTGGTACTAAAGCCATGACTGTGAATAAAAACATACCTGGAGTGAAGCATATGATCAGTATCAAAGAAATTATGATGACCATTGTAACCAGTTTCTTGTCTCTGGTAGATATGTCCCCCTTTCTTGAGTTCGAGATAGAAGATGAACGCCATTTCTTTCGTCTTTGTAGATTGATCAGCAAAGATCCGGTAAAACCAATCAACAAAATGAACGAACCAGCCTGCATTATTGCCTGTAAGAAATAGCTGGCATTTTCTACGTGGTCCCAGTTTTCTTTCTTTTTAATACCTAACAAAGACCTGTTTTTTTCCGGAAAGAATTTCCAGTCCATGTAAGTTGTAATATAGGAAGGAATGGCAGTCATGAGCTGACTTACAAAAATTGAAAAGACAGCAATAACTGTCTTGGTCTTTGTTATTACATTTTTAATTTTTAGAGGTATGGCCACACACAGAAATCTTTCTACAGTGATAAAAACTGTAATGATACAAGTTATACGGCAAACAAACAATGAGGCCACGATGCTGTTAGGTAAAGAATCTCAGAGAACGCCACGGACGTGTCCGAATTATTAAGCAGGGGATTAGCGCATATACCGAACCAGATGATCATAATCAGTGTGCACATATCCGATATGGCGATACCAGACAAGCTGATATTCATTGTGTTAGTGTAGCCTTGCTTTGAGAATACGAGTAAATTTATGACATTTGAAGCTATGCCAAAACTTGCAACACCGCTACAAATAATAATATAATTAATTACTATAACAATATCTTTTGTTTCTTTGTCAACAAGTTCATCAAAATCAATTTTTCCATTCTCAGTTCTAAGTGATGCACTATTATTATTTCTATATGAAAACGTTTCTGAGGTCAAAATGTCGTTCATTTTGGAAAAAAAACACGCCCTCTTTATATATAACTAAATGTACAACGTACTTAAGAATAAAAATACAAAAGTATGTTTTAATCTAAAACCTGGTGTCAGATTCCCTTGATTCTCTAGGAGCTGTCAGTTGGTGAGATGATATAACAGCAAAGACAGAGTCACACTCAAAACACCTTCACGATTCTCTGTTGATATGCATTTGACTGGGCCCAGCAAAATATCTCACGGTGTACAAAGGCAAACAGTTGACAACAGTTGTACAAACTTAGTTAAGAAACGTCGTCATTCAGGTCCAAACACACGCTCGGTTAATAATAGAACAAGATGATGATGAAGTTTAGTATCATGGTTGATGTAACAAGGCACATATTAAACTGCTGGTGACACACACAGAAATCAGGTCCCACTGACAGGAAATATATTAGCCAGCTGAGTTCACCAGATTTGCATAAAACGACTAGAGACATGGTCGTCTCTTTCTCAAGCACCGTGTAACGACTCTACGAAAACAGTGCTACGTCCTCACAACGTTAGACGCCGACCTGGACTAACTCAGAAATCAAAGCTTTCCCACCTCCACAAACCACGTTCAGTCCTCCACGAAAATCCTACCAAAACACTACATGCACCCGGAAACTGACTCCAAAAGTCAGGGAAAATCATTCCATGAGCCCGACTATATGACTAAACAATCAAGGCCTTAAATTTACATGACTCTTGTATGATTGCACACCCTGACAAACATATTCTGCTATTGCTTTCAGTATTTTGGTTCATTGTTTCTAAAATAATTATTCAGTAATATGAGCCTTGTCTTTCGTGATACTTTTCTCTCAGTTATATTTTATAAACATAGTTTTTATAGCTTTAAAACTTAAGAACTGGCTGAAACAGTATACAAATTAGTCATTCTAATCATAAATTGTGGAATGATGTACTGTAGAAAATAATAAAACTACCGTTGTATCTTGTTTCTTTTCACCTGAGGAGGCAATATGTGAATGGGAAAAGTAAAAACAAATTCTTCTCCTATTACATATGGAATACTCTTCTCAACAGAACGTGAATTTCGCTCTCAAAGACATTTAACAGACTCGATAAGACAAACAGTGTCTTCAAAATATTAGCTTTTCAGATATACTCCCTTCAACTTCCACATCGTCATTAGAAAAGCTATATCAATGCAATCAGTAATATGTATATATCTCAGTGGACAGTGCTACTTTTGAAGATAATAACAAATGTCTATGAAGACTGCACTGGATCAATCAACGCTAATATAGAAAATACGGCACATTTTATCTTTTTATGCGTTATTTAATTTCAAGAAAGGCTATTGTTAAATATAATGTTCTATTCTTTTCTTCAGAAAAATACCTCGCTTATTTCTAGATCTTGTGACGCCAGATCGAAAACATATCTATCTGCCAGTAAATAATGTTATACCGCACGTCAATCAATACTAAAAACATGTTTGCTTCATGACCTGGCACACTCCGGCAACATACTTTATTACCATGTGAATTACCTTGTCACTTCAATTCTTAACAAAACATTACCTTATTAATGAGGCAGCTAGAATAGTGTGTCAATCAATGAATATTCTGGGTGGAGTTAAACAGCTGTTAATTACTGGAATTTAAGAGGGGAAGAGTTCAATAAACCGAGATATAATATAATTTTTAAATATAAGACAAGAATATGTTATAATAGCCAGGTATTCTATCTTATCTTATATCTTATATCCTTCCTGTGCCGTTAAACGTCACATAGGGCTCGCAAAGTAGTTCGCCAATTTTTCCTGTCTTCGGAGAGTCTTTCAACCTCATCAAAGGATTTTATGCCTGTTAATTTGGAAGCTCTTTTTAACAATGTCCTCTTCAGAGTTTCACGCGGTCTGCCCTTTTTCTTCGGCCTGTTGTGTTCCACTTGATAGCTTATTTTGGGATTCTCTGATCATTTCTTCTCATCAAGTGACCAACATATGTCCATCTCCTTTTCCTGATTATCCATGAGACTGGTTGTTGTTCAGTCATCTGTCTTATCTCTGCATTGTTCTTGAATTCATTCCACTTGATGCCGAGTATTTTCCTTAGGCATTTGTTTTCAAAAGAGTCTAATTTCTTTTCTATTTCTTTAGTTGTTTTCCAGCTTTCGCATGCATAAATGAGGGTGGATATTACATTTTAATTGAGTAGTCTTAACTTGGTTTTTGTACTTATAACTTTTGAATTCCATATGTTCTCAAGATTCTTGAAGATTGATGCTGCTTTTGCAATTCTGATCCTAACTTCCTTTCTAGGTATTCTATCATTAAGAGCAAAATAATAGAAATACACTAATGTCGCAGAACATTGGCAGTGGCGATTATTTAAATGATTAATACTGGAGAAAGAATTAAATTTGTTCTTTTTTTAATAATGGTAGGCAGGTGATCTCAATGTAGGGACAATGGCTACGATCACTGACTAGTACAGTCATTGCCCGGAAGGAAACAATAGTAAACTATCTTCTGGAAATATACCAAGAAACTCAAACAACATGGAAGGCCAAATAGGAAAAAGATCTGGTGGCGTGTCCTCTCCGGCCAGATAGATCTACTTTTAACACTGGGGAAGAGTTTCAGACAGAGGTCAGTACTTTTAATTGTGATGATGGACAAAATCCTGACGGTGTTACTAAGGAAAATCCCTGCATCAAACTAAAAAGTAGGAACATGGAATGTGAGAAGTATGTTTAAGGGAAAGTATCAAATAAGAAGTGACGAGATGAAAAGAACGAGGATACACATTTTGGGAATCTACGAACATGGATGGAAAGGATCAGGACACTTCAAGAGCGAGAATGATAATATCTTTATATACTCTGGTGGAGAATTAGGAGGAAGGAGTGGAATGGCTTTTTACTTCGACAAATAAACATCAAAAGCATTACTAGGTTACAATCCACTAAGTGATAGAATCCTCACTATCAGACTTAAGGCCACTCCTAGAAATGTAACAATCATCCAGATATATGCACCTACATCAGCAGCAGAAGAAGAGGAAGTAGAAGACTTTTATAACACACTGAAAACGACCAGGTACGGAAAAATGATATTGTATGAATAATGGGGAATTTAATGCAAAGATTGGTACAGAAAGAGCAGAAGACGAAGGATATGTTTTGGGGAAATTTAGCATAGGACATAGAAATGAGGCAGGTGACAATTTAATGGCGTTTTGCATGGGAAATGAGCTAATGATTGCTAACACACTTTTTAAACAACATCCAAGAAGACTTTACACATGGACATCACCTGATGGGAAAACCAAGAATCAAATAGATTACATTTTAGTGCAAAGAAGGTGGAGATCAAGTATAACATCAGCAAAAACTTTACCAGGTGCAGATTGCGACACGGACCATGAGTTATTAATAGCAGACATGAAGATAAAGATAAAAAGGACAGTTACAGGATCAAGACCACTCCGGTTTGATCTTACAAAAATACCAGAACAATATGGTATAGAAGCGAAGAACCATTTAGAAATCCTGATGCTGTACAGGAGGAGATGACACCAGATGAATTGGCTACGCCGGCCAGAGATATCTTAATAACAACAGCGAAAGACGTGGTTCCAGTAAAGAAAACACAAAAGAATGGATGGTTTACAGCAGGCACACTAGAACTGATAAAACAACGTAGAGAAATGAAGACACAATGAAAAGTGACAAACAATAACAAAGAGGAATATGAATCTTTAACAAAAGAGATACGAAGAAACATAAAAAAGGACAACAAACAATACATACAAGATTATTGTGAAAGCATAGAAGGACATCAGAAGTGTGGAAGAGATAGTGAAATGTTTAAGCAAATGAAGACATTGACGAGAAATGTCACATTTAAGCTAAATGCAATTTCTGATGAGATGAGGAATACCTTGACAGAGACAGAGGAAATTCTAGAAAGATGGAAGGAATATTGGAGACAAATGTATGAAACAAGCGACTGGGAAAGCAGAAATCAACAGTGTGAATTATTATTGGAAGAGAAAGAACCCGAACCGATAATAAAAGAAGTTTTATAGGCAATAAAGAATCTGAAAAATAGTAAATCACCAGGATGTGATAAGATAACAGCTGAACTTACTAAAGCAGGAGGGAAGAAATGTGCAACAATCTATTATGCACTATGTAAAAAGATATGGCATTCAGGTATTTGGCCAAAAGAATGGAAAAGAACTGTATTCATACCACTGCAAAAAAAGGGTAACCTGAAATTATACACAAACTACAAAACTGTTGTCCTGAATAGTTATGTCAGTAAAATTCTGTTAAAAATCATAGTGTGTAGACTTCTTTAGAAAACAGAAGAAGTCAATATGGTCCAAGCTGGTTTCAGGCAAGGAAGAGGATCAAGAGATCATATATTCAATATAAGATTAATAATAGAGAAATGTAGAGAGTTTAATTTGAATCTATATTTATCTTTATAAACTACTCAAAGGCATTTGATTGTGTACAACACCAGATACTTTGGGAAATAATGTAAAAAATGGGATTTCCGACACACCTGATACAATTAACATCACTGCTGTATCTAGACCAACAGGCAGCATTAAGAATAAATGGTGAAACAACAAGTTAGTTTGATATAAAACAAGGGGTCCGTCAGCGGTACATTTTGTCGCCTTATTTATTTAAATTGTGTGCTGAAAATATCATGAAGAATGTTAGAGAAGATGTAGACAAAGAATATTACGATGCCATAAAAATTGGAGGTTATGAAATACCAGAGATTAGATATGCTGATATTAGATATACTGTGGTATTACTGTCCACAACACAAAAAGGAATGGAAAAACTAATTATGTCAGTCCGTAAGAATAGCCAAGAGCAGAACCTCTATCTTAATGTGAAGAAAACTAAATTGATGACTACTAACAAAACAAACAAGACAGCTGAAATATGTGTCAATGAGGAAAAACTGGAAGAAGTGGAGAGTTTTGAATATCTTGGATCACTACTAACTAATAATGGAGATACAATGAGGGAAATTAAAAGGAGGACATCAATTACTCTTCACCAGGTAAAACAACTAAAGAATCTGTGGAGATAAACAGACAGAACTACAAAAATAAGATTTTTAAGGACATGCATCTTTTCCCATCGCAACATATGCCTGTGAGACCTGGACAATTAACAAAACAGCTGAGAAGCACATAAATGCTTTTGAATGTAAATGCTACAGAAGAGTTCTCCAAATATCATGGACACAAAAAAACAACAAATATATCCATACTACAAGAACTTAATATTGAAGAAGGCTGGCTAGTAAAGAGTATTAAACAGAGAAAACTTAAATATTTTGGACACATTAAACATCATAATAATCTAGAGAAGACCGTCTTGGAAGGGTACATAATTGGAAAAAGAGAGGAAGACCAAGGCGAAGATGGTTGCAAGACATCGTTGATGATCTGCGAATGGATGCATCAGCAGCAGGCCATTTTGCTCACAAAGGAGAGGCCTACAGGAGTGCTGTTAGGGAGGCAAAGTTCCGCAAGGGACATGCAAATGAATGAATGAATGAGTCTGTCTAAATTCCATCATACCAGATACTGAAATTAGATTATATTTATTTCATTTTATTTGGTGTAGCTAGAAAATGTGGAACCAATCAGTTAGTTTAAGAAATAGAAAATATACGATTCTCATAAATAGGACGTAAATGTTGCATGTAGAAGGGAAACATACAATAGAAAAAAGAGCATTCATTCTGAATGAAAAACACATCTTGATATAAAAGCATTGAGTGGCGGTTCCTAGATATGCCAATTGGACACATCGTTTGGGATTCATATCCCGTCATGCTTTTAGTTCTGCTCTCTCGATTACGCTCCTTCAGTTCGAGGTGCTAAACCTTTCTTGATGATTGATTACAATGATTGATTACACCAGTCTTATAGTGTATCCGTTTACCAAGGATAAAGATCTGTTAATTTTGGGATGAACATTTCACTGTGTCAGGGATTGAGAACTTTTCTTCTTAGAATATGGGTCTGAAGCAGGTAGATATTCGCTGATGTGGAACTTGCAGAGGGCCATCTTACTGAGTAGTTTCTCTTATGGCTGATTCCTCCACTATTAGATTTGCATAATCGACCAGAAAAACAACAAACAGTATTTTTTATACCAAGTCATGTCTTCAGCCACTAACGTCTTTGGACTTCGATTTTTGAGCCTTTCTTTCCTACTTGAACGACTCTGTGCAGCATTACGTAGAGGAGTTCTCCACATGATTTCTGTTTGTTGCCAGACAAATAAGTTTTAAATTTATCATCATAAAAGTATTAAGATTTGTTTGGAATCAGTACAATTATTGAAGACTGTATTAATCTTTACAGTTTAAATGTTACAAATTAACGACATTCCTTAACTCAGACCGTTCTCTTGACTGGACTTTGTAAGTTACAATAACTGTAAACAAATGCGAGATTAATGAACGTATGTTTAAGAAGATAACAAACACATAATTCCTGACTCCATCATTCCTGCAGGTAACAAATGCTACAATATTTCTTGCTTAATGTGCAGAGAATACAGTATTTATATACAGCAAATAATTTGTTCTTATCTTCTGCCTTTTTTTCTATTCCTTTTGAGACTGTTACACGCCAAAGGCTATTTTTCTCTCTTATTCATTAATTATCAGTAACACATTCTCTCGCCTGCTGTTTCCTGGAAAATGTTTCTGTGCTCTGGACTTGATTATCATAAACATTAATTCTGATCCCCAGTTCTCCTCTCCGTTCACAAACACACCTAAACCCTAGAGGTGATTTATTGATTGTATTTAAAGTAAAGTGCTAGAAACATGAATTCCTGCAGTCTAAACTATGGATCCGAAGATTTGTCAGCGGCATATGTAGAATGATTACTTTTCTGCTTGGAAGTAGTGATTAGTGATACTTCAACATATGAAAATGGTTCCATTGTCATCGAAAGAGCAAACTATTTTACATCTGTGGATAAATAATTTTAGCCGACTATATTAGTTTCATATTTTTTTCATACACTTTCATTTCTGGTGAATACATTTCATGGGTATAAACAATCTGCTAACATTTCTTTCCAGCTAAAGTTATTTCGTACCCACTTTTTCAACATAACGAGGTGAACGAACATCTGAAATTTGTCACGCACTACGTGACATTTGTCCATCTTCCAGTAAATATTACCATTTGTACCCCTTGCAATAAATACTGATATTTGTACATCTTGAAGTAAATATCGCCATATGTACGGCCTTCTGGAAATACTAATATGTGTACGGCTTGCAGTAAATACTTCACTGACAATTAAGCTTTCATACAGCTGACTACACTGTTTTAACATTCTGTGGTGAACGTCAAATTTATGTATCAGCGTAGTGTCACATTTCTGTAGGCACTAAATCATCTAATATTATAATATAAAGTTACATGAAATACTGTGCTTCGAATAGGACCGGCGTCGCCCTAGTCACCAAGGTGTACAAATGTGTACATGGCTTATTTTTTTAGCCAGGTTAGGAAAAATGTCTAGGCGTCATGCTAACCATGTCAGCCTCTAGTTTGTCAGCAGGTGAAGGAAAATATGGACACTAACACCGTCTCACTTAAGTGCTTCCCTGCTATAATAGGTTTCCTTTGTCTCTCATTACCGCATTAAGGAAGAGTGGCAGTATCAATAAGAATACAATTTCTAGGTCTAGAGGCAGTGGCGTCTTATTCCTGTGCCTTCCACTCGATCCAGGTGACTTGTTTTTTTACTTTTCCGATCTCCGGGTTTACGAGTTTTCACTCTTGTCTCCCTTGTGCCAGATAATGAAACGTACAGCTCCTCTTCAGCTATTCTACATCTCCATACAGAAGTTGGTGACTGAGGAGTTTGGTGTATCAGGTTCTTCCGAAGGTCCTTCGATGCACTGCAGTCCAGCAGATGGTATTTAACAGTTTCTTCTTCTTGTCTGTTGCAGTGCATGCAGTATGGTGTGTGGTCAGCTGTCATTTTGGGCAAAATTCTCTTTTTTTAAAAACACCGTTAAAACAACACATAAAATTTTCATTCGATTCTCTACTAGATGCTATGTTTCCTTCTATGTAATTATTTCAGCTTTTCTGGCTGCATGAAAAAGGATTTCAAAACAAGCGACAGAAAACGTACAGTGTTGTACCGCCTTGAACTCGTATTACGAGAAATGTTATTTCGTGTTCCGTATTTTCCGTGATTTCAAACATCCACCGTAATGTTGGTTTTTAGGACGTGAATCACTACTTTCTTATCTCTTCTCTAAGCTTGTCACTTTCTCTCTTCATCACTGTCAGCTAGTTCGTGTTACCTGTTTAGAATGTAGTATATCAGACAGCAACAGCAGTTGATAAATACTCTTTTGAAACTATTTTGTATAAATTATAAATTATATAAATATAGTAATTAATAGTTTACAGATGTTATTACGTTTTAAGCTACAACCATAGTTACTACAGTGTATAAACATAAGATATAAGATAAGATAGAAGATAATATATAAAATAAGATAAACATTACCGATATTATTTCATGCGCGTACAGTTAGATCCGTTTTTCAACATGACTGTGGAATAGCTGTTAATTCTTATGATTACTCTCATGATACTCGTTTGATTCAGTACGATATGTTTAATAAAAGATTGTATGCGTCATCTTTCACCTTGCAATTACTGTAGGTACGAGGGTTATCGAAATGAAAGCCCTAAAATTGCGGCAAAAATTCTAGGTACCGTAATACCGCCATGTGAATTGACTGCAGCGTTACTAATGGCATAAGGAACGCCTTGCAGGGTAGCGGTAAGGTACCAACGAGCTGCTTGATGTCATAGCGGCAGTGAAAACATGACCGCTCCTCTAGAGTTGCGCAAATGTGAAACAGTGTTCTGTTATCTGTTTCTTTAAGCTGTGGACGATACACACGTAGATAGTGAGATGTACGAGCTTGACCGAAGCGTCATGGTCCACGTGATTGGTCGTTTGGTTTCGGATATATATTAAAACATTGCCTGGCATGCAGATGCAGTGTAGATAGAGGAAATGGCCAGGCAATGTCGCGCTTAGTTGTGCTTAGATTATTGTGTTTCGTATATCCTACCCGTGCCCGCCTCATGTGGTGTAGATTACATAATTATGCAGTAAGCTGTGTTGTAGGGTTCTTGTATTTACATATCGATATGGAAATTCTGTGTATGATTTCAGTGTGGTTTATAGATATATTAGATGGGCAACATGTTTCATTCGTTATAGTGCTTTCATGTAGATTGATCTTGTGCTGCAGCAACGCAGTTATATAGAGGTGTGTCATGGCAGCGATAGCTGCGTGGAATAAGTGACATTGCACATTAGATTCATAATATAGGCTACGTGTAGGCCCAAGAGCCCGGGACCCCAGGTCCGTCAGGTTTTCAATAATGCAACATGAGAAGTCATTATCATATGATACCATGCTTAATTACCATTATAATGACACCTGTCTTGATGTCGTGTTGATGTCAATGTCAGTTGTATGTCTTGTATATTGAGATTAAAATGATGTGTCCTTTATTTCTGACTTGGTGATTTGTACTGCATGTCAATGTATTGTGTATGTAAATGCTCAAGATTTATGCATAATTAGCACACAATATACCTAGGAGGGGAGAACCTAGGTTGGCGGTCATATGAGAAAGCTAGATTGGCCTCGAATACAGTTGTACATTGTCAAGGGATTGTTGGTTTGTAACACCTGGATAAAATATTCCCTCCCTACTAGTTATAAAATGTAAACTTGCACCAACAATTTTACAAAGCACTGAAGGTATGAAATCTATCAAAATCCACCAGCGAATAAAGGTTCAGTACTGTGATACATGTCTATCATTGCAGCAAGTTTACGCCTGGAGCAGGAAGTTCCGAAATGACCCGAGTTTCGTACCCAAGCATCCTCGTCCAGGCTGGGTACACCGAGTAGTCAAGTCAGAATCTACTGCAGAAGCTGGACGTACTGTGATGGAAAATTGCCAAGTGACGGTGAATGAAATAGCCGCAGTTCTTAATATCAGTTCTGAATATCAGTCGTGTTTCAGCACCAACAATGTGCTCAAGTTCAGCAAGGCGCCGGCATGGTTGGCTACCCAGGCATCTGGCTCCAGATTTGAAAGAACGACGTGTCAAGAACTTTTACAGCACTTTAAAGCAGAAGGTGATATCTTTCTGGCTAGAATTGTTACTGATATAAATCTTGGGTACACCACCATCATTGAACACACACAAAGAGACGACTGAGTGTGGGGGAACTGGAAGAGGTTGAGGAGAGAGGGCGGAGAGAAATAGTCAGTAGAAAAGGTGCAACAAAGCGGTGCGTGGATGGCTGCGCACTCGACCTATAGATTTTTTTAAATCCAGAAATCCATGCACTTTGTAAGCGCTAGAGGATTTGCGTCCAAACTAATGGATACTGTAGTAAAATGATGTAAGTCATATGACATTTTTAGGTCAATAAATTATGAGGATAATAATTTTTAAGTTTTCATTTGGGTCGCCCTTATAGTTTAAAATGTTTATGTTGTGTAAACGAGGTCATCTCTTTGTCATGAATAAATCAACATTGACTTTAACGAAATTCTTAATAGAGTGTCTATCTAGTCTGTTTGTCAGTAGTACAGGGACATAAACATTTGTATTATAAACATGTTTCTTTGTAATAATATCAGGCACTTGCAGTAGCATTGCTGACTTTATTTCGCTAATTATGTTCACATTCTCACTGTGCGGCATCTGACCAGGGAACTTAGATGTTACAGATTAATCGATCTTCTTGTCCTAATAAAGACTATGTAGAGAAATTACGTACTTATTTGACCACTGAGGGCACAGTTCTTCAAAGTTACTTGTTAATACTAGCACCTGGTTTTCATGTTAGAAACACACGAGACGTATTTCTAAGCTAAAATGCGCGGTCTTTGAAGAGATAAGATTAGAAAATATGAACGCTTGTACTTTTTTTTCTCCCGCTATTTGCAAATGTAATCATTGCTTCTTTAGCAGACTCCACCACCTTGGGACTATGACTATCACTACCCTGTTAGTCAGTCTAGGTCTTTTGCTGGATGTACTAATGGAGAGATGTGACGAGGTCTTCGTCGGCTGTGGTTCGCCAACGCTGGCTCTGTCATGTCGGTTATGGATTGCTGATTACCAAATCGGACAGTCTTCGTCTCCATGGTTTTATAATCCATTCAACGATTTCTGCTGAGATCTAATTACTTATTTTCCATGGGAAATCGGCATATCCTCGTTTGGTTCTACAACGAGTTCTTCGTTTTTCGTTAAAATTCCTGTGATGAGACTTAGAAACAAGAAATGTTTTAAAATAAATCTTGCAATGTCGACTAGTGTCCCTGTCATCTCGGACATGATGCTATTAGCCGTTATAAATGCTTACATATTATTTTATATCCAAGATATCCACAAAAATACATATTTTATTGATAGAACTGCTTTCCAGAAAAGAAATAAAAGCAGACAAATGTAAACATCTGCGTGGCTCCCATTAAATTACAGGCGTTTAAAAGGGTAGAAATACTTGTCAGGTGCAAGGAGCGATGGGTTAATGAATGTAGTTCATCTCATAATGTAAGCAGTGATTCCCAAAGTGTGTTATACGTCCTCGGCCACCCCACACAACTCCCCGAATCTATCTATTGTCAAATAAAGTTTCTGGTAAAACAGTCTGAGAATTGATGTCGTGCGCTGTGGACTAGTTTTAGCACATTATTCTAAGTGCCATGCCGAGTGGCGTTGGCGATCATTTCTCTCCACAGTTCTCTGTCTTTAGACTTGAATATGAGATCCGCCGGTGACTTTCTTCCTAGCCACACTGACAGCCCATTCAGTAACTTCTCTCTCTCTCTCTCTCTCTCTCTGTCTCTCTCTGTCTTCCTCTGTCTCTTCTTCCCTCAATTTTTCTAGTTGCCACAGTGTGTTCCAATTTTCCTCTTCTCATGAAATGTCCTATAAATCTCGCTTGTCTGTCTCTGATCTTTGCTATAATTTGCTTTTTAACTCCAGCCTCTCTTAAGATTTCTTCATTGGTTTTCTTGGCTGCCCATGGTATCTTCAACATCCTTCTTATGAACTACATTTTCATGGCCTCCATTTCTCGCTGCACTCTCTTATTCATAGACCATGCGTCACACCCATAAAACAAAATTGGCTCGATGTAAGTACTCGGAATCTTGTTTCCATGGATATGAATCTGTTGCCTCATTTTCTGGAATGCTGACTTGGCCTGAGAACGTCTGCTTTTTATTTCATTGTGACATTTCCCATCAGTTGTTATAATCGTTCCTAAGTACTTGAATCTATCAACTTGTTTCAGATTTGTGCCATCGATGATAATGTTACATTTTGGTGGTATTCTTTTCTTTGCGATGACCATCACTTCAGTCTTCTTCTTTTTTTTCAGGCTGAGACATTTACTTTTACTTTCACGAACCACGACGTCCAGAAGAGCCTGTAGCGCCCCTTCACTTTTAGCAATCAGGACTGTGTTGTCTGCACATCTTAAGTTGTTAAAGTTGTACCCGCCATTTGATATTCCTGGCATGTTCTCTTATTTCTCATTATGTTTTCGCTGTACAAGAAGAAGAGATCAGGAGATATAACACATTCTTGCCTCAGTCCCAATGCATGTCTTGGAGTGCTCTTATTTGCTTCTCAACCCTCATTTCTGCTGATTGCTGCCAATATACGTTTTTTATAAGTTTCAGATCTTTCCCATCTATGTTGATGTCTTCCAGCATTCTTATAATTTCTGTGTGTCTAACTTTATCAAATGTTTTACAGTAGTCTATGAAGCATAAGCATAGGTCCGTCTTTACTTCTTTTGATCTCTCCATCAATGTTCTCGTTATGTACATGGCATTACATGTACCTTTCCTTCGAAGAAGCCGCACTGTTCTTCACCGATTTCTTGTTTTATTTTGCCCCTGACTCTTTTCATGACATTACGAAGCAGGATTTTTGTAACACGACTCATAAGGCACCTTGCTTCTTTGGTATGGCAATGAAAATTGATTGCAAAAGGTCTGATGGGACATAGTTACTGTTATTGATGTCATTCAGAAATCTGGTAATTATTTCAATGCCAGACTCTCATAATGCTTCTAATTCTTCCTTAATGATTTTGTCTGGTCCTGGTGCTTTGTTGTTCTTCATGTGTTTGACGGCTTATTTCACTTCTGCTTTTAATATGGGAGGCCCTTCATTATTATTTCGTATATCTATTTCACTACTATTGTCCTCATAGAGTTCACTAATGTATTCGCACCCTCTCGCCATTATTTCATCTCTGCCCATTATTGTATGCCCCTCATTTGACTTCAGACAATCAGTCTTGTGGTACGCCCTTTTGTTTGTTAATTCCTTTATTTGTTTGTACATATCTCTTGTGTTTCCATGGTGGTGTATCTCTATTTCACTACATTTCTTATTTAGGCACTTCTCTTTAGCTTTATTCCATTTGTGTCTTATTTCTTTATTTATTTTGTCATATTCATCTTTATCTTCCGTAAGACTTCTTCTTCGATCATTAGCTGCAAAATTTCTTCTGTCTGTCATCCATCCCTGTTTAGCGTGTCTTATATTTGGAAGCGGGATTTCGGTAGATGTTTGCTGAATAGAGTCTTTAAGCATATTCCATTGTTCATCAGTCGTTTCAGTCTTCTCTATAACATTATATCTATTATGTACTGTGGTCCTATATTGTTCTTGTATTGCTTTATCTTTCCATAACAGCTCTCTATCTAGTTCTTTGTTTTTAGCTGCTACCTTTAACCTCTTTAGCCTGATTTTCACTTTTCCCACAACTAGGATGTGGTCACTGTTGCTGTCTGCACTTGGTCTTGTTTTCACGGAGATTAGTGAGTTCCTGAATCTTCTGTTGATCATAATGTATCTGGCTGATCATAATCTATCTGGTTACGTATGTTATTATTTGGCCTTTTTCATGTCCATAGTCGCCTATAAATATATTTTAAATAATAATGCATTATTTATATAATATAAATATAATTCATTTTTATACACACTGATTTATTTATTTATATAAATCTAATGTAATCATTGATATAAATGATTTATCTCATTCTGTTTTCGTATAGTAAACGCAACAAAACTGTGCTTCGAAAATGGAACGTGGGGACCGGCTGAGTACTCCACCTGCATGGTTGAGTCTTCGCTTCAGGACGATCCATTCTACGAAGTGGTAAGCCAGATCTCTGTTCTACCAAGTGGTAAGCCAGATCTCTGTTCTACCAAGTGGTAAGCCAGATTTCTGTTCTGCCAAGTGGTAAGACAGATCTGTAACTCCAGAAACATACAATGCCACCATGAACTGATGATGTCGCAATGATGGCTGTCTGAATTCTGAAGTTATATTTAAATATTTCATGTCCAAATTAGGCATTAATGTATAACATTATACGCCCATTTAACAGAGTGTAAATTTTAAAGAAAAATTAGTTTGAAAACTACCAAAAGTGCCGGTGTTCATTTGTGTATATTATGCTTGAATGATTGGACATGTTTCAAGAATTGATAGTTTTATCCACAAATATATTGTGTGGTAGACTTCTGGAGTGAAGGAGGCCACTACGTTGTCTCAAGTGAGACATTTGTAAAGCATCCTTGAGAATCTTTCCCATGGGAAAAACTGACAAAAGACCATGGCAAACGGAGAGACTCTGCATATCTCTGTGTCACTTTAGAAGGAAATAAGGATCAAATTTGAAGACAGACGATAGAAAGACCAAAGAGAATGGACTTTGCAATATAAAATATTTCTTGTTATGTACAGGTATACTGTTCCATTTCTTTTTTGTATTTGTCTCTACTGTGTGTTTCTGGCAGTGTTGGTGACAATATGGACAGGTCTGGTGACACAGTTACAACGACCATAGCACATTGTTACTCCACATACACGTTGTTGACTCCACGGTGACAGGAAGGACCTGTGTAAACATTGAGAACATCTAGGAAGACCTGTGTAGAAAGGTCCATATATAACTTCACTCTCAGTACATTCTGACTACGAATATAACATTTTCAAGTTGTGAATTATATATTTATGACTGAATGAGATGTTCTATGATCAACATTTCACGAATTCTTCCTGTGGTCTAGAGTAGGATTCACAAACATTACAACATTAGCTAGACCAAGTCCGATGAAACGTTCGCTGAATTCATTTAATTCTGGCAAATAAGGTCTCATATTTATTATTGATAACATCACTTGGAATAAGATGCAATAGAACATAAAATTCGTTGAAGCACGTGATCATTGTTCACAAAATCAAACTCTAGCGTTATTTTAGATGCGACACTTCACAATGTTCTCAACTTCACAATACACTGCGCGTGATCCTATGACAATTCTAAACGCTGTACTATATTAGATCTGCAACACGTGGCCAACTAATTCCTCGCCTGAATCACATTTCTCTAAGTTTCAAAAGTATCAAATCGTCAGCGTTCCTCACGCAGTACTAAATAATCACTTTTCGAACTTGAAACAGTTTCTGTCCGTCATAAAACTACTTCTCGTTCTAAACTGCTTTTCCTGGGTATCTATTTTGTCCTCTCTGAGTGTCCTCTACTTCTCCCTGTGTGTTTTCTGTGTGTGTCTTCCTCTTTTCTGTCGCCCTCTTTCTACTGTTCTTCTGTTCTTGTCCCCTCTCTAAAACTGCATGTCTGCCTTATATGTCGTAAGTCCGTTTGTCCAATAGGCCACACCTTTAGATCTTTCCAATTGGTCAAACCTGCTAATTGGGCCCTGACTGAATTTCGGAATGAGGACGCAATTTATACACAATCTTGAAAAAAGGGAGTCCACAAATAATCGCGGCGAAAAAGATTCATTATTGCACATATCAGTTTTCGACCTCAGTATCTGCTGTTTCTATAACGTGTACCACAAGGACCGACTAGTTTGGTTCATGCTGTATTAAACTGTACACTGACCTGTTTATTTTCTTGTTGTTTCAGTACCCAACCAAAACATTTAGCATCAGGATCATATACGACGTGGGATTTACAGTCTCAACCTTGTTTCTTGTCGTGGCGCTCTCAATATTTCTATACTTCAAGTAGGTACCCTTATTTCCATTGCTGTCTGAGGACGTCGTTATATTAATATTACGGAAGTGTTGTTTTGTAGAAAAACGAGGCGTTATGTATCTTACAGCTGCTGTTTATGTTTTGTCAGAAGAAAGTACTGAGCTTGATTTCGTGCTTTGTATGCACAGGAAGACTGCCCGAGAAAAATAATCAGTGTAAACAAAAATTAAGCTATAATTTCAAATAAACATTCAACACAGATATTTTAGAGTAATCTCCATTTTAAATAATCTCCATTTTACACAACGTAATCATCATTTCACATACAGTAATTTCCATTTTACATTTCGTAATCACCATTTTACAAAGCCTAATCTCCGTTTTATTTAGTGTAATCCTCATTTTACGTTGAGAAATCTCCACTTTACAGTCTGTAACTCTTCAGTTTATTTTCGTATACATCGCTTAGCTTGTTGTTGTTGTTCCACATACTTAATTCTGTTGTCTTTAATCTGATAATTTCTGCATTTTTTTTTCATAAACGTCGAGTCAAACATCTCGGGTTTCTTGTACGTAGTCTGTATGTGAACTGGCGAAGCACTGTTTTTACGAGCTAAAGTATTCGGAGCTTCGCCAAAGGACGTCACAAATATAACTATAGTTTAGTCAAATATTTCCTGATGACCTGGAAAAAGCACACTTGCCTGGACTGGAAAATTCAGATTTCAACTTGTCCTACAATAAATGATTTGTGAAAAAAATGGAGTATTCTTTTGCATATATTTATCGCCCAACTATTTACTGTTCCAAAAAATAAACGCAACAAATACGATGTTGCGATTTAAACTGAAGTTTGCTGATCAGACAAGACCAAATTGCTTGAAACGTTCACTTGGACATCATCTTCACGTGCTGATATGAATTGTACTCAGCAGATAACTCATGAGCACAAAAAAACTCATGAACTAGTAAAAACAGCATTTTTGACAATAACTCATGACAGGTTCACGAGAAACCCGTGAAATTTACTGAACACAAAACTCACTGACTGTATTATTGAATGTCTATAAAAGATTGACGCTCCTCGTATCAATTCACTTGAAAATTCAATGCACAACTATATCATCTCAGTACAGAACAATGACTCGTCATCATTGGACGTTTACAGACTGGACAGTCACAAATGTAGTGGTCAGACAATTTAATGTGGTTAGAAGCACCATTAGTCGCCTTTGGAGACGATTTCAAGAAACTGGCTCAGTTGCAGACCGGCCGCGCAGTGGAAGACCCACAGTCACAACTCCTGCCGAAGACCGCTTCATACGGTTGCTTCACTTCGGGAATCGATTTGCATCTGCGTCCTCAACAGTCCAGTCAATGACAGCAGCTCGTCGAATTTCAGATCAAACTGTCAGAAACTGGCTACACGACGCTGGTCTTTAGGCTAGAATACCCTACATATGTCATGTTCTTACGGACCGGCATCGCCAGAACCGACTGCTGTGGGCGAACCAACATCGTCAATGGACATTTGCAAATGATTAGAGAAAGGTTTGGTTTAGTGATGAATCATTCTTTCTGCTCCAGCGGCAAGATAGAATTTACCGCAGACTCCATGAACACTACGCTCAGAACTGCGTGGATGAGGCTTCTTCACGTGGTTTTACTGGTGTGGGGGACGATCAGCTTCATGGGAAGAAGTGACCTGGTGCAAATTGAAGGACGCCTGAATGCCCAACGATACGTCTCTGAAATTCTTTGTTCTCACGTCCTTCCACTTCTGGCTGCACCGGGGTCGATTTTTCAGCAGGATAACGCTCGACCTCATGTGGCACAACTCACCACCCAGTTCCTCGCTGACAACAACGTCCAGACCATTCCGTGCCCATCCATGTCGTCAAACATGAACCCAATAGAACACTTATGAAATGAACTCAACAGACAAGTCCGCCAGCGAGACGTGGCGCCAACCAGTCTCCGACAGTTGTCTCTTGCACTGCGGGAAGAGTGGGTAGCCATCCCACAACAACAGATCCAACGGCTAATCGGATCCATGTTAAGGAGATGTCGTTCTCTGATAAAGGCCAGAGGAGGCCTTACACCTTACTGAAACGGAGGCCTCAGTCGAAAAGACTAAACGTCCAAACCATATTTAATGAACATAATTTCATTGTTAAAGTCTTAAAGTTTCTTCATGCCAAGATTGAAACAATAATTCCGTAAAATAAAATTTTGGAACAAGTATGAAATTTGGTGCCCATTACTACTACAGTAGTGCTGCGTTTCTTTTTTTGAACAGTATATTTCTAAAATGTAAAAATGACGTAAGAAATTATAAAGTATGCAGACGTGAACTTTCACGCTTGTTAAAATTTTGGTAGGGCTGGGGATGTGGAAAGAATGCATGTGTTGAGTTTTCAAATACATGAGGTGAGAGTGAAGGATCTTATTACATTTGGCTTATATTAGTTTTCCTCTTAGAGTTTTTTAACATGTTCGTTGCCATACGTGATGCAGTCTTGGCCACAAATTGCAGCATGTTGTCAAGAGGTTAAAGATGATGTTAATGTTATGATGTTAAAGAATTTAACAATATTGTCTAACAAATTTTGGACTTGTGCACAGCGAAGTATTACAGCAAAGTAAGTTTGATTCGTTCTGTAGGACCAAACCCATTGACAGAACAAACAATGAACGTCCAGGTCAGTTGAAACTGAAATGAGAAATACTAAGAATCAGTCATATCAAGAGGCGTAAGAGAATAATGAGGACTATACTAGAGAGGCATCGAAAGGCCCTTCTTGCATGCTACATAGAGCAGACAGACCAAAACGACGAAGCAGCCCGACTGAAGGTTATAATGATAATTTCATAGCTGTGCGAGTAGGCAGTGTCAGAAGAGGAACATCCTATCACAGCTGAAGACATTCGCGCACGCTCAAAAGATCGTGCAACACCGCCCTAGGCCCAGAATGCATCCGATATGAGGACAAAGGTAACCTGTCGGATGCCGACATAGAAGAACTGGCCAAAGAGTTCAGTGTCAGCATTCAGAGTGGCCAGATCAAAGATACATAGCTACCTGCCACCGATGCCAAAGCCAAACAAAGACCATCTCCAGATCAGTGCCTACAGAATCATCACGATGGTGGCAAACTACTTGAGAAAATTGTTGCAGTTACTACTGACTTGGAAGGACGTTGCATGTTCCCGCCCACACTTTGAGGGTATAGAAGTAACAAAGAGACATGGCTCAATGCTGCAGTCTTTGCCCAAGACGCCTTTGATGGATTTCAGGGCCGAGTAAAGACATGCGCAGCCGCAGCAGACCTAGAAGATGCGTACAGCTACCATTCAACCACCTAATGCGCATGCTTCTTAGGCTGAAGGTACATCCTCTCCTTATCAGATGCATAGCTGGTGCCTTGATCCAGAGAAAGGTGGTTTTCCGGAGTGGCAGTTGGTCTTCAGAGCCGATAACAATATATCCAGGTTTGCTGCAAGGTTCTCCATTATCACCAAAATTGTTGTTCAGTGCGTATACGGTGACAATCACTAAACAACAGCTTTTGGGGAGGGGAAGGGCTCTGTCATGTGCTGATGATATTCTAGTGTATTGACAGGGAAAAGACAGACAGGAGACTGACAATGCATTACAGAACAAGCATGATTGAATTTTCTCCTGTTGTGAAGTTTCTAACGCCCTTGTCAACCCTACAAAAGCATCAGTGACATAGTTCTCAATGAATAACCATATTGTTAACACCGATATGCCTGTTATGAGATTAGGTAGCGAGGATGTGACCAGAACCAACCTGATGACATACTTGAGAGTGAAGTTTGATCGCAGTCTATGTTTCAAAGAACATGTTGACCACGTGATAACAAAAGCGCGCAAAGGTCTATTGGCAATGAAGGTCATGGCAGCTGCCAACATTCAGCAGAGGCTATTAATACTTTTGTACCAGGGGCTGGTCCTTGCGCCCATCAAGTACACCCTAGCAATCCTTACTGTCAGCCCTGCTCAGATCGAAAAACTCGAAAAGATGCAAAATGAAGCCATGCGAATTATCTTGAGGTGTACGAGAGACACTTCCTGTATAGCGATGAGGTACATTCTTGATTTCCCCGCCATGAATCACTAGATCAAGATCTAGAAGGTGCGTGCCTGCCTCAAGATAAGTTCAGACAAAACGTGTCCGTTACATCAAGAACTCCTCAGAGAAAAGGGTGACACACTAAAGACGGGCAAATCATGGATGGATCGTGCATAAGATGTCATCAAGCAGGTCTGTGAACCCAACAATATCAGCCCCGGCGAGGAATGGGTACATGCGCCTCCAGCGTTCATGGGCACCTTCTCTTGCATTGTCACAGTTGACAAGAGAATCAAGGAGCAGAATCCACTTGCTGTGAATGGTAAGGTCAATACCCTCATCAGTGAAAACTCCAATGAGGCAGATGCTGTGATTTACACAGGTGGGTCCGTTGTACGACATCAAAGGAGTGCATGGGCATTCACAGCACTTTCGGCTGGTAGAACAATCCAGGAAGCCAGCGGTGCCTTCGCTATGACCACAAGCAGTGTGACGATGGAGGTGATGGCAGTAACGAAAGCATTCGTGTGGCTGGAGTCACAGGACTATGCCTGGGTCTGCATACTGAGTGACTCAATGAGTATGATCCGGAAGATCGAGGCAGGTTCTGTACGCAGGCGGTGGCTTGAGTCATTGCAGAAATCAACGATTCGCAGAGTCACTTCCAAATATGTTCCTGAGCACGTGGGCATCCATGGAAATGAGGGAGCTGATAGACTGGCAGGCTCTGCCATCATTGCAGATGGACATCCACTGGATCGAGCTGATATTGTTAGCGCGCTCAAAGAAATAGGTAGAGCGGAGGATTTCGTGAGCAATTAATCTACATCGCTGATTGGACTGAAAGAGCTGGGAATACAGATCGGCACGGCCAGGAACGAAAGGCATACTGGACATGCGAGACAACTGGTAAGTCAACGCAGGATAGGCACTATCATCCACAGGACGCTGATGGATATGTTGGGGGGAGGGAGGAATTTGAGCATCCATGGACATGTCCGGATTGCAATGATGATGACCTAGACCATAGACCATTTAAAGAAACAGAGCAAGAGGACGATGATTATACAACTGAGTGGACAATATAAATAAATGGATTGTGTTCAGCTTTGCCCGGTGTACCGTGAAAACGAGAGTCAGAGAAAGTTGGAGAAACTGCGGCTAATGATGATGATGATGATGATGATGATGCCTTGAAGAACTGTCGATAAAGCACATCAAACGTGAGAAAAAAGAAAAATAGCAAAAGAATGACCGTGAACAGAACCGACGAGCAACATAACGAGAGGACAACAAACTAACAACTCGACCGCGACAGTATCGACGTCTTTTAGTTGTGCCAATTAAGTTTACAAATAAATAAATAAATTTAAGTAATAATAATAATAAACAGCCAAAAGCTGAGAAGATGTGGACAATAAGTTCTGCATCTTGCATTCCCCCAGGCTGCAACAAATATTTGATCCATGTCTTGCTTTCAGAAGTCTGAGATGTCTGCGAAATTCTATACATTGCAATCTTATCGTGGCGTTTATCCTCTCCATCATCTCGTGGTTTATCATGCACAACTCGCTGAACTACATGTACGAGAATGCCTCACAGGTAAACCCCATACAGGATATTTAAAATAAGCCCTAGCTTAAAAACTATGAGATCCATCCAATACGGCATTTTGTTGTTTTTTTTAAACGAATAATAAGGGCACAGAACAGGGAAAGGTTAACACTGAAAGTAAAGGCTCCAGTTTATCAGACCTGATGGTCTTGCACTTTCTTGTATGGATCTGAAATGTGGACAATATGCTTAGCACGTGAGGGAAAACAAAATTTAGAAGTTTCCGTCTTCGCTATCTTCACCTTCCCAAAATAATGAACATTACGAGGCAGAACATAAAATGTTTGTGTGAATAAGCATATCAAATTAAAACCATCCAAAGCCACTGCAGTCAAGCTATGTAAACTAATAGCTAACAGCTTTATTCGTCTGTAAAAATTAGGAACAGCTTTATTCATTAAGGAGGGAAGAAACATAAAAAAAACTAAATTTACATGTAACGCATCATACATGTAACTTTAACTTTTCTCTTTCTTAAGAATGGAAGAAAAGAATGTGACCTATACTGTGGTGGAAAATGTGTAAAGCTAATGTTTTAAATGCGTATACGGAGATATGGGAGATGTGTGATTACAATCTGACTGGCTGGCAGTGAAGATGGAGTGAAGGTGCAGAAGGTGATAAAAGGATGCTACGCCGAGATAAAGAAGGGCAGAACAGATTAAATGAATGTAGTTGGAGAAGAACAATGAGGAAAAGTGTGGAGAGGGAGTGTTATGTTGAGAAGATGACTGTAAGGTAGGGGAGGGTTAGGTAAGGAGTAATATTTTTACTTTATTAGTCGTGGTTATAGTAGTAGCAACAGTGTTTTAATAATTATTAGTATAGTAATAGCAATTAGTAGTAGTAGCAGTAGTAGTAGTAGTAGTAGTAGTAGTAGTAGTAGTAATAGTAGCAGCAGCAGCAGTTGTAGTATCATAGCTGTAGCAGTAGTTATAGTAGTAGTAGTAGTAACATTAGTAGCAGCATAGTTGTAGCAGTAGTAGTTGTATTAGCAGTAGTTATAGCATAGTTGTAGTTGCATTAACAGCAGTAGTAGTAGTAGCATAGTTGTAGTAGCAGTAGTAGTTATGGTAATAATAGTTGTAGTAGTAGTAGTAGTAGTAGTAGTAGTAGTAGTAGTAGTAGAAGTAGAAGCAGTTGTAGTAGTAGTTGTTGTAGTAGTAGCAATAGTAGTAATGGCATAGTTGTAGTAGTAGCAGTAGTTGTAGTAGTATTAGCAGTAGTAGTAGTAATAGTTGTTGTAGTAGAACCAGTAGTGGTACTAGTAGTAGTAGTAGTAGCAGTAGCAGTAGTAGTTGTAGTAGTAGTAGCAGTAGCAGTAGTAACTGTAGTAGTAGTAGTAGTAGTCATAGTAGTAGTAGTAGTAATAGTAGTAGTAGTAGTAGTAATAGGAGCAGCCGTAGTAGCAGTAGTAGTTATAGAAGGACAGCAGTAAAAGCAGTAGTTTTGGTAATAGTAGTAGTAATAGTAGTACTAATATGTGATATATATATATATATATATATATATATATATATAAAATTTTATAAAAGCAGTAGTAGGTATAACAGCAATAGTTTTATTTTGTAGCAGTAACAGTAGAAACTAAATTACGTGCTGAAATCAAAGCATTGTTTCTACACATCCAAACAGTTTGTGTCGTACTGTCTTCCCGTTTGTCCACAGTGGGTCTGCAAGCTGTCTGTAGGTCTGACCACATATTTCCACTCCGTTCCCTTTTACTGGATGTTCATTGAAGGGCTTTACCTGTTCACTATTATAGTTTTTGCATTCTCGGCTCAAAGGCAGCGACTGTGGTATTACGCGGTCTCAGCTTGGGGTGAGTACTGCATGTAACAACTGTATCAGTTGTTTTGTTCCTCATTTACTTTTGTATACAGCAAAATATCAGAGTTTTGTTCCTTGTGTGTTCTCTGTCTCTGTCTCTCTCTCTCTCTTATCTCTTTCCCTCCCCTATCTCTCTCCCTCTATCCCACCCCACCACTCTCGGAATATCGTCTGCATAAGACATGGTTCGTCCTCTTCCATCAAGCTGTTCCTCTGATTTATCGTGAATATATTGAAGAAGACTAGCGATAATGATGGCCCTTGTGGCAGGTCAGGAGCAACTGTTAACAGTTGTAATGCCCAGCTGCCACGTATAAGTACTGTCTTTCTCTGGTGAGGAGCAGCCGATATCCATTTTACGAGAACTGAGTGGATGCTGAGTTCCAGTAGAATACAGCAGAAAGAGAAAAAGAAACCCTGTTGGGTGCAGTTTTCATGATGCAAGTTTCAACACCCGCGTAGAATCATAGGCAAAGAACGCAGCATTGGCCGTGTTTCAATACTCCATCGTTGGCCTTCCAGAATACAGGCAAACTATGCTGCCTTTCATATGCTACTTTCCTAGCAACTATCGTTTCGAGTAGTTTGCCAGTCGCGTTCTATATGGCAATCAACCTGTACCCATTTACCTTTGTTGTATCCTCTTGTGTGTGTATGTGTGTGCATGCGTGCGTGCGTGTGAGTACGTGTGTGTGAAACAATGCGATAAAAAAAATATATGTAAAGAGCTGAAAATAAAGACATAGTGTTAACGATTACATGAGCCAGATTTCATTGTATGTCTTTCCAACATATGAATTGTCAGTATGGACTTTTCAGCTTCAGATTTTAAGAATCTGTTGATTCCTTTCTCTATCTGTGATGCTTTTATTAATATTCTTGTCATGGGTTCTTCCTTCCAGTTTTGTTTTCTTTTGTTGTTGTTGTTGTTGTTGCATGCAGCAACGTTGTTCTTGAGTGATTTTCCTTGAATTGCTGTTTGTTTTATATATTCAAGTTATGATTTCATACAATACATTAAGATCTTTCATTATATTGACCTTCCCCCCTCCCACCACTTCCATACCATGCAATGTATTAAGAATAAGCGCTGGGATATGTCTGCTATAATCTTTTTCTCATATTTATTTTCATGACTAATTTCTTTTAATCAACAGATATTGCTATAAAATTGGCTAATGTATTACTTTTCGCACGTAACTTATAATTTATTTCCCAGAACTCTTCGGGTATGATTTCGGAAAAAAAGAAAACGGAAGTCTGAGAACCTAACAATCACAGGAAAACTCAAGCGAAAGAAAAAAACAAAACGGTGAGATCAAGAGCAAAATATCTTAACATGCATGAGAAAAGAAAGACAACTCGGCGCAAAATAGAGAAACGTAATCTCCAACGCTTTTCGGTACACCACATAATGAATGAATGAATTTATTGGAGCAAAGATGATACCGTCATTGTTTGCTGAGAATCGCATTTTGTCTTGGGGATTATTTGACTTTCTGATCACACTTTCTTTTCTTAGGCGTGCCATTCGTGATTACATGTTTCTGGGCAGTGATGAAAGAAAACTTTGATACGAAGACGTAAGTAGTCAGAAAAATTAATACATCCTTCCAAAGTTATAGAGGTTCTGAGTCAGTAGCATAGTGAAGTGACTCGATTTTTTTTTAAACCTTATCCTAGCATGGTTTAATGGTCTTTTTCCGTATCTTTCTTTTTCTGTAACTATGTTATATTTGTATCTTACTGTTAGTACGAAAGTAATAATGTTATATATATATATATATATATATTCGCATTGCACCATCACGTTACACAAAAGCCTCAGTGCTGTAGCTGCAGGTACTAAGTAAAGCGTGAACCAGCGATCAGAATTTAACCGTTTTTCAACACATGCTGACTATGGAAGAGGAACTGGGTAGCTAGAGAGGTTACTGCGTTTGTTTCTCATTTTATTTGTTTGTAGGAGAAGTTGGGGTGGTCTACTATTACTACTACTACTACTACTATTACTACTACTACTACTACTGCTACTGATACTACTGCTACTACTACTACTGCTGCTACTACTGCTGCTGCTGCTGCTACTACTACTACTACTACTACTACTACTACTGCTGCTGCTATCACTGTTACTACAATTAATACTACTACTGCTACTACTGTTACTACTACTATTATTGCTACTACTACTACCACCGCTACTACTACTACTACTACTGCTGCTACTACTGCTATTACTACTATTATTATTATTACTACTACTACTACTACTACAATGACCGGAGGCACCCTAGCTATTCAGCTGTACATCACTTCTCCTGGTGCTGGGGAAGGACAAGCGACCAGGCCTGATGTCCACACACACACACCATCATCTAAAGTGCCAACAGGTCAGGGAAGTTAGGGGCCCTAACCTCACATCCTATCTTAGTCCCCATGACACCTTGTGTTTTTCTTCCAAGCTTTACAAGGGAAAATTTGATATTTGAAAACAAAAGAAACAGTGCATGAAACCATTGTGACGTGTTATCTTACAGTAACACGTGTGATAAACTTATCTTGCACAGATGAAATAACATAATCTAGAAATACACGTTATACATTCTTGGACTTTAATCTGGAGTGAGAATGGCAAAATTCAACATAGTGTACTCCACACACACAAGCACACACACACACATATACACACACAATTTGGATTGAACTTTTAGGTGAATTATGTCCAATTTTCCACTCTTCATAGTTAGTAAAAAAATATATTAAGCTCTCTAGCTTTATTCATCTCTGCATTTATGCCACTGGCCCAAATAACTTGAAAACACCTCACAATTACATATACTATAGCAATAACAAGTTTAAAGCCAGACATAAAGTAAAGGGGAAACGCTTACAAGACCCCAAGGGTCCAAGTCCGTCCTCGCACGTATTCTAAAATAATGAAACGCTTAGTTGGAGCAAGGCAGGTAGAACTTTCTCCTCTCATTAATTTGCCAAAAATGTACATGATAAAAGTTAAACAGCATAATATTAGAAGCAAACATACTACGTCTGAACGAGATCGATAGGACAATTAGTTGATATGTCCTACACAAGAATAGCGAGGTATAAAAAAAAGAGACGACATACTCTACATTGTGAAGCTGGTTGCTAAGAAACCATTACCAAAGCTCCCGGCTACTTCATTGTAAAGTAGATCTGTACATGATCATGTATCCAAACAACTCAGCCACTTCTACGTTCATTTTATGTTGTAACTTGTAGCAAACTAGTCGGCAAAAACGGCAGTGTTTAACAGTACTCTGTATATTTACTTTCACTACAGCAATACACGCACTCCAGATCATTTCATAACTTTACTTTCTTATACTGTTTGTTCACCAGCTGCTGGCTTCACACCAGTGCCACAATTGACTATATTATCCATGGGCCTGTGCTGTTTTTGTTAGCGGTAAGCTTTTTATTTATTTCTCTTTTTTTTTTTTTTGCAAAATTGATTAAGCTTTCTGGAGATCTGGAACTGAATATGTTACTGTGAAACAAATGGTACAAATTGAACATAACAACAGCTGAAAGTAACTTTAACCTATATTACGAGTATTTATTTATGCGTTTTAAATGGAGTGTGGCCAATTTTAAATTATTTTTTGATCAGGGTTTCTCAGCCTAAATCTACATATGGCCTCCATTTTTGTTCCCATTCAACTCTGTTACTGTTTTTTTTTTAAATTACTCTTTCTACGCGTGGCCACTTGGTGTTTCTGTGGCCAACGAGGGAGCTACGACGCTTACGTTGAAAAACCATACTATAGAGACTATGAAAATACTGTGTTCACTAAGATGAATGTGAATAAAATAAACCCGATAGCTATTTTTATAGTATTTGTGTAGTATTGTTATCGTTAATGTCGCAATTATATATATATATATATTATATATATATATATATATATATATATATATATATATATATATATATACGCATTAGTACAAGAACTAGTGAAGAAAGCATAGCAAGCTTTCCGTAACTTGAACATTGCCTTATTTAGAGTATACAGAGAGAGTGATAGCCCTTTTCTGAATACAAACAAAGCTGATTCTTTAGTTTCTCTAGGTTTGTTGTTATTGACACTGGCTATTCTTCATAGAATGTTGGTCTCTTAATAATCAGTTTGGAAACTTTTCTTTTCGTCATGCCAGTCTGCTTGTTTCAGTGAGTATGGTGTTTAGAGTGCCAGTGATACATTCCTATAGGAAAAGAAATAGGAACATTTGGAGAAAACCCACACCTGGGTAAAGCCTCTTTGTCGAGTAATGGAGAAGTTATTTGTTATTTTATAAAACTGGTGCTTGCTGCCCATCTAGTACTGCCAAGATCCACGCTTCGGTTTGTTTTCCATTCATTCATTTGCATGTCCCTTGTGGAACTTTGCCTCCCTAACAGCACTCCTGTAGGCCTCTCGGTTGTGAGCAAGATGGCCTGCTGATGATGCATCCATTTGCAGATCCTCAACGATGTCTTGCACCCATCTTCTCCTTGGTCTTCCTCTCTTTCTTTTTCCCATTATGTACCCCTCCAAGACGGTCTTCTCTAGATTATCATGACGTTTAATGTGTCCAAAATATTTAAGTTTTCTCTCCCTAATCCTCTTTACTAGCCAGCTTTCTTCAATATTAAGTTCTTGTAGTATAGATATATTTGTTCTTTTTTTTGTCCATGATATTTGAAGAACTCTTCTGTAACATTTACATTCAAAAGCATTTATGCGTTTCTCATGTTTTCCGTTAACTTTTTAAAATTAATCGATATCATATAATATCATGTAGTATGATATTTACGATATTATATATCTACAGAGCAACGTGTTTTTCATGGTTGCAATAATATGGGTTCTGGTTGTCAAGATGAAGGCATCCAATTCCCTGGAAAATCGGCAGTCCAGGTAAAGGAGACTGTAGATCCCAAGTTATCCAAATACTTCAATGTTTCATTTGTCTCCCCTTTCTCACAATGATCATCATCAATTATAAAATTGCCAGTACTGAATTCTTTTTTTCAACTGCTATCCGCCTTCTCTTATCTTCTTTGGTCACTATCGTCTTCACGTTCTTTTTTCTTACCAGCTGTATTTCGTCAATCACTATAATTATTTATCATTATCATTGTCGTTGTCATTGTTCAAAATCCATACCTGACATGCCAGCGTGAGGGTGAACGAATCATGGTTGACCAAGACCCTGTCCCACCTCTCCGTCGGTACCGCCAGTAACAGGCCTGACCTGGCTAACGGAGCAAGAATCGCCATAGTCCATGTGGTGGCGGAGTCTGTTAAAGAAGCATTGCACACCACACCCCTGCTTTTTTTTATCTCCCAGGGACTGAAAAAAATAGCTGCCATAACCATCTCCCTATCCGACACGGTGTGTGTTTCAGCATCTTCACCGTATCGGCTGCAAAGAACACCAGCTCGTAGTACTAAGGACACAGAAGAATTATATATACATATATCATCATCATCAGGTGCCGTGCCGACTGGCGTTGGCTATTATGCTTCTCCAGAGTACCCGATCCTTCATGCAGGCCATCAGCTCAGTTGGTGATCTCCTCTCACACCAACCCGTCAGACTGTCTAGTATCATTTCTCTTGGTCTTCCTCTTGATCTTCTTCCTTCTATTTTTCCTGTTGTTATAATATTTTCAATGCCCCCTCTTCTCATTGCATGTCCTATGAAAGTACATTGTCTCTCTCTTATCTTTCTGGCAAGGTTTTTTGTCTCTCCAGCTCTTCTCATACATTCTTCATTAGTTATTTTTGCTGTCCAGGGGATTCGCAACATTCTTCTAGTAAACCACATTTCTGCTGCTTCCAATGATTTTTGTGCAGACTTGCCTATTGTCCATGATTCACTTCCATATAACAAGATAGGTTCAATATAGCATTTTAGGACTCGTTTTCTAACATTCATTGATAAATATGTGTTAGCTAATATGTTTCTCATTCTCTGAAATGCAGTCTTTGCTTGGCATATATATATTCTGTCTCCATATATGTATATATATATATATATATATATATATATATATATATATATAACAGGAGGCGTGACTAGTGACTACTACGTAGTGATACTGACTCAGGGACAGATATTATCAACACGATCTGTTTTCAGCTATTCATAACATCAGCATGTACCGTATGACATCAGGATTTCGTATTATCACAGTTACTCGTCGCCTACGTAACGTAAAATCTCCGACATGTAACGCAACTTGTGACATAATATTGGTTGCACGGCATATGTAAGCAATACATGACGTAAACGGAATGCTGTTCAACACACACGTAAAATGTCAATATCATGTGACGTAATGACACGCAGCACCATCAGTATGCAACATAATCCGTGGCTACATCAAATGCGATAAACACCATAGATTGCGTCAGTTCACTGACCGGCAACATTCGACACATCATCGGCCACATGACAACAATGACAGAATCGACATGTCATACGTAACAGGGCAACATTGACAGAATCAATATATTTATCCCTCACCATATTGTGTATTGAGTCACTTAAAACTTAACATGATCTGACGCATAGAACATTAATATCAAACTCCAAATTTCGGAACAGGATCTCTAGATTAGTCATCAATACTCTCCCGTCAAGAATATCCTTTACTGCAGTAAATGACATGAACATGGGAGTATCAGTTCAAACCAGGTGCGACTACAAAGTTGTGTTAATGTATAAACAGTTATACAGAACGGCTACAAACAATTCACAAGAGACAATCAAAATGTAAAGGAAATTTGAAAATTCTTACCATTCACTACAGGTTCCTGGCACTGTTTTCTGTTACACTTTTAACTCTGTACATGATAGGTATCATAGGTTCTTGCATATCAGTTAATTGTTTCGTCACGAAGAGAACAATTACTCCAAGATTTAAATCACATTTTTTTTTACTGCAGAAACCCACAATTATCACTTTTAACATTAACTTTTACTCTCGTTACCCAGTATTACAACATTTACTCACAAAATTTTATTCTTTTACGGCAGTTTCACAGAGTATTCTATAATTCACTTTGTGAAAGGCCGGGTCGTTTTACCGTTTCGTTGTTGTTTTATAATTGACATGTTGAATTGTGATGTTCATTGTCTTTCCTGGTTTGTATTTTTATTATTGTAGCATACGATATCTTTGGTTTCTGAAACATTCTGAATTAAAACACAAAATTGTTTCCACATTAATATCATAAGCATGAGCCGAATGCGTTTTTAGGAATGATAATGGTCGCTGATGATATGAAAAGATAATAAAATAAGTGTAAAAACATAAACAGCTTAAAACAAAGTTTAAAAATCCAGTTCTTCCGAGTACTAGTGCTAGAACAAAACATTAACATGAACAGACTATATTCAGCTATTGTTAATAATTCTTTTTTCTGTCTTTTTATTTGCTTAATGATTATGAAAATGGGCAACTTAGAATAACTTTTTGTTTTACTTTCCGGTGATACCACCAGTGCGTAGTAAAATATTTGTTCATGGAACTGACAAAATTTAGGTATAACTTTGCCCGCTTTCAGAACCATTGTCACAGAATATACAGTCAAGAGACCTAAGAATATACAGTCAAGAGACCTAAGAATATACAGTCAAGATACCTAAGAATATACAGTCAAGAAACCTAAGAATATACAGTCAAGATACCTAAGAATATACAGTCAAGAGACCTAAGAATATACAGTCAAGATACCTAAGAATATACAGTCAAGATACCTAAGAATATACAGTCAAGATACATAAGAATATACAATCAAGATACCTAAGAATATACAGTCAAGAGACCTAAGAATATACAGTCAAGATACCTAAGAATATACAGTCAAGAGACCAAAGAATATACAGTCAAGATACCTAAGAATATACAGTCAAGAGACCTAAGAATATACAGTCAAGATACCTAAGAATATACAGTCAAGAGACCTAAGAATATACAGTCAAGAGACCTAAGAATATACAGTCAAGATACCTAAGAATATACAGTCAAGATACCTAAGAATATACAGTCAAATATACCTTTTATTTCCACAAACTATATATGGGCCTATTTTATTTTGCACATTGCAGTTATGATGTAAATATCAGTTATAATTACATTTAAGATATGTAGAACAGCGCTTTAGGTACATTTTATTCTGCATTTAACATTAAGGCACTGTATTTTTTCAAGATAGAATGATCTAGCACAGTTCTATCGTTTTCATAGAATGATATAATTGAGTTCTATTTTTATTTATTTTGTCCCTCCGTGAGCACAGAAAGGCAGTGAAGGCGACAGTTGTACTAGTTCCTCTGCTGGGACTCACGTACGTGCTGTTTCTACGGCCTCCTATCTATGACCCTGTTTTGAACAGCGTGTTTCAACATGTGAATGCCGTGTTGCAGTCAACCCAGGTGACGCTTACATCTCTTCTTCCTTCCTTGCTCTGAAGAAGTATACTTCCTTCCTTGTTCTGAGGAAACACACTTTCTTCATTACACAGTTCTGATTTTTTTTTCTGCATTTACCATGAAGTGTTGTTGGGAAATATAGTTTCCAATTTAATATTGAATATAAGCTTTATTAGTTTTTTAATATTGACATGTTTCATGCTGTACTTCTTTAAGGTCTCCACCACGTCTATAGGCGGCCTGGTGAGCTGAGAGGTTAGGCGCTTGGTTTACTCATCCGGTGGTACCGGGTTCAGTCCCAGCGGAGGATTTTTTTCTGGTACACACCAAAAAGGCCCCGGGGTTCATCCAGCCTCTAAAAATGGGTAGCAGAGAAATCTGGGAAGGTAAAGTGGCCAGGCGTGATACTGGCCACATCACACTTTCATGTGCCGAAGGTCATGGAAAATACGGGCCTAACACCGTATACCCCAAAATGCCTTAATGGCATGGAAACGGGAATTTTACCTTTTACCTTTTACCACGTCTATACTTGTATATACATGTTCTCGCCCGGTCTGTTCTCTGGTACCTACAATTTGCATTCTGCGCAGCTGACTTATCTGAATTCGAATGCCATATATACACATGAATTCGTATTCTATATATACACATGTTAGGAACACTTGTAATTAATGTTATTGCTACTGAATTTTTGCTAGAATTCTTCACCAGTCAGTACTGTTGATGACTATGTAGATAAAAAGATACATCATGAAAGACACATGGCAACATGTAAGATCTGTGAAATGATATCTTTAGTGAAAACCGGTGCTGTGAGGCTGCATAAGACTGAAGATTTGCAGTACAACCAAATTAAGACTATTCAATTCAAATATAATATCCACCCTCATTTACGCATGCGAAAGCTGGAAAACAACTAAAGAAATAGACAAGAAATTAGACTCTTTTGAAAACAAATGCATCAAGTGGAACGAATTTAAGAACAATGCAGAGATAAGACAGATGACTGAACAACAACCAGTCTCATGAGTGATCAGGAAAAGGAGATGGACATATGTTGGTCACTTGATGAGAAGAAATGATCAGAGAATCCCAAAACAAGCTATCAGGTGGAACACAACAGGCCAAAGAAAAAGAGGCAGACCGCGTGGAACATTGTTAAGAGAGGCCAAACTAACAGGCATAAAATCCTTTGATGAGGTTGAAAGACTTGCCGAAGACCGGAAAAATTGGCGAACTACTTTGCGAGCCCTATGTGACGTTTAACGGCACGGGAAGGATATAAGATATAAGAAGATATATATATATATATATATATAAAACAAGTACTGAGCACTCACTACTTTGTAGATAGCTTCATTCAGGGATTGAAAAAAAAAATAGCCGCTGCAGCCCGCTCCAAGTCTGACATGATGCTGTGCTTCAACGTCTCCACCGCATCGGCTGCAGTGAACATCAGCTTGGGGTTTCAGAGAGACTGAAGAATATACGGTACCTGGTACAGCATCCAGTTTGAGACACTGGTGAAAAAGAACTTCAAGGACTCCACAAAGAAGTCTAGTAGTTAAATATACTAGTGGTAAATAAGCTATAAATTATTACATCATATGTTACCATATTATCACAACACAGTGATGTAAGACACGTGGACTATGAAAAGATGTTTATTCTAATAATAATAGAATGAAGGACACAGTACGCTGGCATGAAAAAAAAAAGGCAGCGCTGGATGAGATTTGGGTGTTCAGGTGTCAGTCACGGTTTCCTGAGATGGGCTGTATCACAAAAGCATGTTAAAACGAATAGAGACTGATGTGATCCGGGTCACAGTGGAGCCGGCCCAGAAATCAGACTTTGTAGTTAAACAGAGAACATAAACCTCGTTTATCCATTCTCACAGAGGGATTTAAAATCACCAACCTACTAAAATCTGAAAGTCATAACTCAGAGGGCCTAACTTTGACTGACATGTTCAGAAGTTTGAAGGTCCCGAAAAGTTTGCACGAGGGAAAGGCATGCAGTTCATTGATGATAAGGAATCATGCCATTGTGGTTTCCTTTTCTACAAAAGTTTTCATCTACTGCAATCACTGTTCTCAAAATCATCATTATTATCACTGGTGAAAAGAGTGAACTGTTCAGGATTTTTAGCATTTGGAATAAGAGGAAGAAGAGAAGAGGAAAACGAGATAGAAAAGAAGTATCTTCTTAAGTCTTATATCCTTCCCGTGCCGTTAAACGTCACATAGGGTTCGCAAGTGTGACACGAATAATAATAATGTCTAGTTTCATTGTAGTAAACATATGTTACGGAAATTAAAAAAGATCATTTTTAGAAAGTTCAAAGTGTGAGAGTTTTATTACTTTTGTCTTCTGACAAACATGGCTGACAAAGGGGGAAAAAGCAATTTAAAGACACCAGAAATAAAGCAAAAGTAAAAACAAAAATAACATCGAGATTACCTAAAACTTGTCCCAACAAGATCTGTTACAATGGCATTTTAAACTATGTTATAAACACAATTTATTTTCATTTCAGGGTCTGTTTGTTGCCATATTTTACTGTTTCATGAATGGGGAGGTATGTATTTCTTACAGATCATTTACCTACATAACCATGTATATTTCTTCACAGTAAGTCAAAGCAACTATCTTGAGTCCAGTAATAAAAGTGACTGACAATTTGATAGTCAATCTGCACCGAGTTTAGGGAAACATTAGCCATTTTTTCCATGTAGTGAGTGGTTTCAGTTAACTAAATCAGCTGAAGAAATAGACAAGAAATTAAACTCTTTTGAAAACAAATGCCTCATAAAAATACTTGGTATAAAGTAGAATGAATTTAAGAACAACACAGAGATAAGACAGATGAGCACACAACAACCTGTCTCATGGATGATCAGAAAACGAAGATGGACATATGTAGGCATGTGATGAGAAGAAACAATCAGAGAATATCAAAACAAGCTGTCAAGTGCACCACAACAGGCTGAAGAAAAAGAGGTCGACCATGTGAAACTCTAACGAGGACATTGTTAAGAGAAGCCAATTTTGTGGGCATAACATTTCTTGATGAAGTTGAAAAACTCACCGAAAACAGGAAAACTTGGCAAACAACTGTGTGAGCCCTATGTGACGTTTAACAGCACAGAAAGGATGTAAGATGTAAGTGAGTGGTTTGTGGACTTGTCTCTCATGGCAAAGGTCAATAGTCTGACACCAACCGGTGACCCATAGTAAACCCTGTTGTGGAAAAGAGTACCTAATGAAGCTGGTGAAGGAAAGACAGTCACAGTGTTTGCCCACATTACCCTATACTGTGCCAACAGATTGAGCACATTACCCTATTCTATATCAAGAAATTGAGCACATTACCCTATACTGTGCCAACAAATTGGCCACATTACCCTATACTGTGCCAACAAATTGGCCACATTACCCTATACTGTGCCAACAAATCACTGGAAAGTATGTATACTAACACCATATCTCCTTTGTGTTTCAGTGCCATCTCCTACAACATATATGTGAACTGTAGTCTTTTCATTTTTTAAAAGTGAATACATGCTATGAAATTCATTTTATCTTCACTTGTCAGTTTTGTTTGATTCAAATGCTATTTTGCATTATGACCGCTAAGTGAAATTTCTAAAATTGATTTAATGTGTTAACTGGGAATAACTTAAATGAATTATTTTTGCTGCATGTAATGAATAACAAAGTTTGTTCAGAAAGAGGCACTCATACAAGAAAACTTGAACATGGAACTGAAATGTTAAAAATTTGTTTTGTCTAAGAAATCTTTGACTTAGGATAAGAAATGGTTAAGATTCTTCCATGCATGAGATGCATATTTGTCCTGTTTATATTTGTACCAAATATTATTGTATTCTGTGATAAATCTTAAATTGTCTCAAGTCATTTGTTATAATATCTGCAAAATAATTTATTTATGCAGATTTTTATATTTGTATGTAAAATTTTTACTTATATACAAGACATTTGATAAAAGATGTCACATGAGGTTTTTTAAAACTTTTCACCTGTGACATAATTATCCTATTTTTCTTTAATATACTGTATATTTCTGGGGGTTTTTTTGCCACTTTTTCTCCCATGTGGACTGTGAGCCTTTCCATCATTAGTGTCTTAGGCTTTAGTAATATCCATCCTTCTATGTTTGCCTTCTGTGTACTATGAAGCTCAAAAAATGTAAATATAGATAAATATATCCTTCCTGTTGTCAAATCTTGCTGGCTATTGTTGAAAAAATTGGTTTAGCTGAGTGCAGACATATACTGGTTACATGTATTTTAGGTGCGGTCACTCCTACGACAGAGACTGAACTCACTACAAGACAGTCGCTCTTTGAGTCGATACCAAAAGAATGGCAGTCCTCGTCACCTGAGTTGTTACGCAGCAGCTTGCAATGGCAGATGCAGCACAAGCAGAGCCATGTCACACTCAAGAGCATCACATTCAGTGGATCCAGAGACAGAAGCTTCAGCACTGATGATGGAAAAGGTTGAATCACACCAGAAATTTCACACTTCCTCAGTTGTGCGTCCTGTTGCTACAATTTAGATCAGTAGGTGGAATACATAAAGTATTTCTGCTAAGACATGAGGGACAGTTTTATATCTTGTGTCTTCATGGAAATAGTTTGTATATCTGTCTGTCAGTAAATATTAATCTTTCTATCTGTATGTCTGCTGAAAATCTATTCTCATTCATTCCTTCAATGTATCTAAAGATAACACAGCACAGTGTGTATGACTGACCTAGAAAAACAGCAGACTCAGACCACATACTACAGTGCATTGTCTGCTACTTTTCAGAACCAGTCTTACACGCTAGGCTCTACTACTTTACGATACACAGATCCTCATTGTTTTCAGTTTGCCAAACTCAGTATATTTGATGGTATATCAATCAAATTGTGTCTCTGTAATGAAACTGTATGTGTTTATGAATGTACAAGGACAGGAAACACTGCCATTGAGAGCAAAGCAACACTGTAGTTCCTCTGATCTTCAGAGAAGTTGACTTAGATGAGGCAAGCATTTCATTTCTTCATTTATCTAAAATATATCAAGTGAACTCTGTGTTATGAGTTTAATTAATTCTACCATAACACACTCACAGGATGAAAATCATTCATAACATATTCAGCATTAGGTTCTCGGTATCATCACAAATGGAGATACCCCCATAACTGCTCCACCTCCTGTGCCAGAGGGTATTGCACAGACTGTTCATCAGTGGTCCTGCACATCAGTCCTTGATGACAGCCACCAAGTGAGGATGCCATTTTTGGAACTACTAAAGTCCAAATGAGAAACTAGTCGGTGTCGCTCTCAGTATGAACTCCATAACTGTACCAAACTGAACCAGAATGCACAAAGACCATTATAGTTCACCACTGGCTGAGCAGAAATAATGAAGAATCATCGGTCGTGTCTATACGGAATTCACAGCTCACAGTGGTGGCATCACACTAAGCTGTGTAGCTTGACCTCCGTCTTGAAAGCCCACTCATAACAGAAATTACCTTATCCTTTCTCAGCCAGCAGAGTCCATACAAACTGATGATGATATGAATTCTCAGTAAATACATTTCATGAACACTTAAAATACCTATAGTTATGCATAACATAATATGTTTAATAAAATATATAGCAGTTAAATAAAAATTATTCTTAAAATGTACAAAAAAGAAATTAATAAACAGAGTCTTGTTCAGACAAAAGGTCACTGGCAGTGGTGATGGTAGAGAAAGTATCAGAAAGGTCATTGGATTTAGTTTGCTTTGAAATATTCTAAAGTAAAATAGTCAGTTTAATTATCATACTTCCCACCATATAAGATGCATCAGCATATAATCTGGTTAATAATTTGTGCAATATTTTGGAAAGAAACTGAAACACAACATTTTCCATGAACTTCATAGCCCTCCCTTCAGTAGGGTTTTGGTCCAAGACTGTATGCTATTGGATATTCTCCTAATGAATGTCTTAACCATAATATGCAAATTACCTTATAGATATTAATATATTCTCACTCATAGTTAACTTGCATGGGCTAACTAGCCTGGGACGTATCCACTAGCTCACAAACTACTGTACTGTCAAAATGGTACAAGGCTGTGCATTTGTCACTCATGGAGCCATATAACCTGAGTATGATTTATACCAATGTACCAATTATCTGGTACATTTTTTTTTTCATCTTGCAACCCATGACTTATGCGGTTTAAAAGTTAGAGTGTAGATTAATGCTATCATAGGGCTATGTGTATGAATAACTTCCCCAGATATACCATCATCCAACTTAACAATAACATCCAGCAGAGCAGTAATGGCAACAACATTCACTGAGTTTGATATGTTCTGTCTCTACCACATTTAACTGATTATTACATAAGACTATCAAGCAATGTGCTGCTGGCTATTGGTTTTTATTTTTATATTTTAATACTATTTTGGTTTGTGGTCATACATAATTTAATCATTTGTAATCATATAACATCAGAAAACTGAGTATTAAACATGTGTGTTTAAGTATTAGTTTAGTACAGATAATTCAACCCCAAGGCCTACCCAAAGCTAACTATTGTAGTTTAAAATACAGGGTGATTTTTGGGGAAAATGAAGTGTGTCTTATATGGTGGGAAACAAGGTGAGTAAAGATATAAGAGTAGTCAAAGTGCACAACAACCTTCACTGAATCTCCTACAGAGGCAAAGAGATAAGCAATCTGTGAATCTATACATACTTGTATAGTGAAGGTCCTGCCATAAGCACGCTGTGTTTCAGTTATATGCAGGTGGTAATTGTGCAATATTTTACTTCAAATGATAATTTATACAATCAACTCATAAATCTATATGGAAACACATGAAGTAAGATAATTACTGGATCAGCGCAAAGTCTTTCACTAATTTCGGACATTTATTATACAAAGAAAAAACTATGCTAGTTAAAAACACATGGGGTTTTTTTTGTGGTGGGAGGGGGGGGGGGGGTGTTGCACATTTTACCTCAGTACAAACAGTTTCTTTTTGTTTTTATGACTTATTTGTGCACTTAAGAGTGTATTCAATTTCTTGCCATTTGTTCTCCAGCATTTCTTTAGTCACCTTCAGTAAACCACTAGACCTACCAATTCTTGAACTTGAACTTTAAGATTGGTCATGCTCTGCTGCTGGCCTAGAGATGGGCCTCCTTGCACTCAGGACCCTCCTATATGTGCTCGCCTTTTAACCTCAGTGTTCATAGTGTGTGTTTGGTGATGATGCCAACGGCACAATGTTTGTACACAGCTCGATCTTCTCCACAAAGTTCTAATTGTCTTCTGCTGCCTTTTGTTAATCATTTTTTGCATGTTCTATGGTGATAAGTGCTGCAGTCAAAATTTTTTACTCCTCTCTCTGTAATTTTGACAGGATGGCTGTTACGAGATCTGTTTCATCCATTTGTAGTGTGCCCGGGGTTGTTGCTTTGCTTGCCAGTTGATCTTCCATTTCTTTGCCTTTGATGCTAGCATGTCCTGGGCAGAGATTTGCAATTCATTTAGTTTGACCAGCCACTCGAGACACAATGTTTTCAATTTTTTTTTGGGGGCATGCTCTGTGAATCTGTTAAGATTATGGGTTGTGATGATTGCTAGTTTGCTGAGCCATTTTATGGCTCATGTGGTCATTTCAGTTTCCATCAGCATGCTGGATGTAGTTGTGGTGAAGGCTCCGGTCTTGCTGATGATGGGGTGTCCATTGCGATAGACCACAAATCCTCATCCGCTTCTTTGTCTTGGCATGACCAGCTCATCTGTAGATATTATAGGGTCATCTAGATTGGAGTATTTAATGATTTGGTTTTTTAATTTCAACATTCCTGCCTGAGCCGTTATGAACTTTGATAATGTTTGGATATTTTTTGGGCATCAATCCAGTCAGCAGCTGTGGGGATTTTCTCAGGGTTGCATATCTTCCCTGTGGTTTTTTTTAGCCTCTGCCATCCATGATTGACCTCTTCTCATCTGAATACCTTTTCGTGATCCTCCTTCTTCAGTGGATGATCATCCGTGTTCTTGATTCATATATACTCTTTTATTTGGACACATTTATGTTGAGTTTTCATGCTCAATATGTTGAATAGGTGTCACACTGGCATCAACCAGTGTGTCTCTGGGACATGCATGTACTGTTCTCATTGCTTCATTTTGAATTCTTTCTAGCTGGATTGTTTGGGTTGTTCATAAGGTGAGCATGCCAAGACCATATTCTAATATTAACATTACCAGCACTTTCATTGTTGAGAATATAAATTTTTGTGATAGACTCATTGTTTTCTATTATCTTCAGTGCTGCTGACCCCTTCTTTTCTTTTGATATAATCTCATCCACATGTTGTCAGAAGGATAGGCATCTGCTGAAAGTGATCCCAAAAATATTTTAGGATGTAACATATTTCTATGCTGGTACTTTCATAGCACATCCCTGGCATTTTCAGGCTATCCATAAATAGTTTGACTTTGGTTGGGTTAACTGACCTGTTGTGATCTCTGCACCATGCCATGATAAGATTCACTTGTCTTTGTACTGTGTTTGCCACTTCTTGGTGGTTTCAATCTTGTGCATAAATTGCTGTATCTCCACAAAGCTTAAAATCTGGCCAGGGCCTGTTTGATTCAGCTGAGCTAGTCCCACTGTGTATATGTTGAATAATACTTGTGAGGGGGGAATCCATGGGGGAGGCCTGGATGGATCGTGGGTGGTTCTGTATTTTATTGCCACAATTCTGCTGAAGAGTGCTGCAGCTGTTCATCTGACAAGCCATGTGTCAGTGCCTACTTCCAGCATTATAATGTGAGTAGGGTGGTGTAATTCACTTGATTGTAAGCAAGGTAATCTCTAGGTCCAAGGTAGTCCCAGACAAATGGAACCATAGCCACCTCATTGCTCTGCCCAAAGCAAACAGGAATCACAAAGAGCTGTCAGGTCATCGAATCATAACACTCTAAAACACATGGAAAACTGATGGAAAAAATTGTAGCCAGGAAAATGTCACGTGCCCTTGAAAATAGTGGAAAACTGCCAAATACAATGAGAAGATGCCGACCTGGAAGAAACACCACCATGAACACAGCCATAATGACATATGAAAGGTTAAAAAAAATGAAATGCTACTGGTGACCTTGAACCTACAAATTCTTTTAAGGTCACCAACAATGCCAGTCTCTTTAAACTTTGCACAACCAGCCTTTGATGCATCTGATGGATCTCATCCATACTTATTTCTGAACCTTTACTGAACTGTAACTGACAAGTTTGTTTTATGATACCACAAAACACATAGGCCATTCTCCTTCATAGACACCATTTTGATGCTGATGATTGCAGCAATACATGTACAGAAAAAAAAAAAGAACTCAAGAATCAACTTACATAATGCTTCATTGGTCATGTTTCTGTCTAGCATAGTTTTAAGATATGATTTTTCTTAATCAGAAATGGACTTTATGATCACCCTTATTTTCCTGAGCGATTAATTTGGAAATGACCTGTGTTATCCACTGCAGGAAACTCTTATGTTGAATTTTTCTGTTATAATTATGTTATAGTCAGTGTGGCCTTGCATGCATCATTAAATGTCATAGCACAAATACTTATAAGATAGAAGTTTGCTGCATATGTATTATTTATTCACAAGTTTATCTGTCAGTCAGTGTATATGAAGCCTCATTGTTGGACAGTAATAGGTATATCCTTGTGGTCTTTCTCTTTTCATAGCTTGAGATCTTTCATTCTTCTGTCGAACTCTTTCTTTTTCAGTGTTTTTTGTCCCTTTATTGGGATATTGTCTTTGAGATATTGTCTTATCTCTTTGGGATATTGTAGAAAATTAATTTTTCATCCTTGTTCACTGAACATTTAATTCCTCACTTAAACTAAATAAATGTGTCCAACAAATTTTACAATATATAAAAAAATACTACACTGAATGAACTAAATAAAAGAAAAGGTTCAAAAGAGGAAGCATTAATTTCCTTCACAAAGACCAAAATCTTTATATTACTCAGTTCAAAGTGAAATAATTTTCTTGTGGGCTTGTAAAAATTGGTTCAGCTCTGGGTGATGTTGTTGTATCTTTCTGTAGCCAGAAATCTTAAGCTTTTGCCTGCTGCTTCAGTGCTGATGATCCAGTAGCAGAGGAGTAATGGTGACTTTATTTAATTCCCGAACCAAAAAAAAACAAAAAACTGAGAAGCAGGAATATTTGCAAATTTCACCCCATGGATTTATGTGGATCTGCACCTCTCCTCTGTATAAACTAGGAAAAAAGTTGGAACAGCTTCATTACTTAACAACTACAAAGTTGTGACACTTCGCTTTTGACTTGTCTGTAGTAGCATAAATAACTGAAGAGCTTCATTTCTATGTGGGATTGGGCTCTTAATATTAGGATTCATATTTCTTTAATTCCTGCGAAGACAATAATATGAGATCACAAATCCATCAGATATTTTGTTTGCTTACTGGCAGACATTCATTCACTTTTGAGTCACAATTTAATTTTTTAAACACTTTGTATAATTTTACATGGCAATTACTGTGATAATGGAGAATTTTTAGATGGAAGACTGCAGTTGTAACAAAGTGATGCTTTTTTATTTTGATCACCAACAGAAGAATAATTGCAGAAGTCCCATATGCCCTAGGTATTTAAGGTTCAGAGAGATTATTGTGTTAGTGAGATTTCATCAAGCTTTATTATGCTTTTTTGAAGATTTCTTTCAGGTCAAAAATATTTGAGAACTTAAATTTTATTTTTTCATCATGAGCTCAATATGTTAATCTTATACATAATGAATCATACTCAACATCTCAAAAATAAATATTGTATATTCTTTCTCCACATGTATATTCAACATTCATTGTTAGCTGCTGTACTGGCAGGAGTTGGTAGTCACATTTCTGCACAGACCTTAGTCCCTGATATTTTCCATTGTCTCAGTGACATTTTAGACATTTCAATGTGACATCATATTAGACTGTCCATGATTTTTTTTTCTCTCAACATTCTCCTGCATCTCTTCCCATTTATTTTTCCTGTTGTTATGATGTTATAAAGCCCCCCCCTCCCTCACTGTATGTCCAATGAATGCTTAGTGTCATTTTCTCATGGATTTAATTATGTTCCTTGCTCCATTTGGTTTTGTCAGGTGTCCCTCTTTATCATCTTAGCTGCCCAAGATATTCTTAACATCCTTCTAAGAAACCGCAATCCTGTTGCCTTTAATGATATTTGCACTGATTTGTCCATTCATGGCTCACAGACATAGTGTTGGATGGGCCCAGTGTAGCACTTTAGAATTCTTTTCTGATGTCCAATGACAGAGATGAATTGGATAAAATGTTTCACATTTGTTTCAAAGTTGTTTTGGTTTAGCATATTCTGTGATTGATTTTAAAGGTATATTTTCCACCTGGTGTTAATAGCGTGCCCAGATATTTAATTGCATGCACTTGTCTCAAGGTTGTTCCATGTACTTTAACATTGCATTTATATGGGTTCTTCTTCCATGATTTAACATTGTTTCTGTTTTGTAACTGTAATTATTTATTATTTGTTGTAATGTAATAAAATGAATTTTCAGACTGAAGCATTGTGCTGAGCTCTTAGTTTTTGAATATGAAACTTATATCTGACACAAGATCTGTTGTGATGTGTAAATGTTTTCACTTTTATAGTGACAGTTAGGTAAAAGAAAAGTTTCTGTGATATGTGGTCACATATGAATGTTAAATTCTCTGATGTATCTGCATATTTTATAGTGAAATTTATTTAGCTTTTTCCTCTTTGATGATAAATATGAGAAACTTCACTAATATTAATTTTTATCTTCAATCTCAACTGTCAATTTGTTCACGGAAGCATGACTGCAAAGAGAAGCCAAAATATACCTGTTAAAACAAGTTCAAAGAAATTGATATCATTGAATAACTTACTGGGTGGGTAACTGAGTGTGTATCTGGTTGGTTGGTTTGTTGTGTGTACAGCTGGTTGATTGGTTTGCTGAACAACTGGTTGGTTGGTTAGTTGAGTTTATGACTGGTTGATTGGACATCTAAGTGTGCAGATGGTTCGTTGAGCATGTGGCTAGTTGTAGTAAGCTGAATGTATGGGAAGTTGGTTGTTTAACTGAGTGTATAGCTGGTTAGCTGGGTGTTTAGTTCATTGCTTTGATAGCTGAGTGTGCAGCTGGTAGGTTGAGTAATTGAGTGTATAGCTGTTCATTTACATAACTGAGTTGCACCTGGTTGGTTGGTTGGATAGATAGTTGAGTCTGTAACTAGTTGGATAGCATGTTGCTGGTTGATTGGTCAGACAGACAGTTGAGTGTATGATTGACTGGTTGGTTAGGTGAATAATTTAGTGAACAGCTGGTTGGTTGGGTAACTGAGCATGTAGCTGGTTGGTTAGTTGGTTGGGTAAATAGTTGAATGTGTAGCTGATTGGTTAGTCAGGTGCATAGTTTGGTGTGTAGCTGGATGTGTAAATAGTTGAGTGTGTAGCTGGTTGGGTAGATAGTTGAGTGTGTAGCTGGTTGGGTAGATAGTTGAGTGTGTAGTTGGTTGGTTGGTTGGGTAGATAGTTGAGTGTTTAGCTGGTTGGTTGGTTGGGTAGATAGTTGAGTGTGTAGCTGGTTGGTTGGTTGGATAGATAGTTGAGTGTGTAGCTGGTTAGTTGGTTGGTTTGGTAGATAGTTGAGTGTGTAGCTGGTTGAGAAGATAGTTGAGTGTGTAGCTGGTTGAGAAGATAGTTGATTGTGTAGCTGGTTGAGTAGTTGAGTGTGTAGCTGGTTGAGTAGATAGTTGAGTGTGTAGTTGGTTGGTTGCTTAGATGGATAATCGAATGTGTAGCAGGTTGGTTTGTCAGGTGGATAGTTGAATGCATAGCTGATTTGTAGGTTAGATGGATAATTGAATGCATAACTGATTTGTAGGTTAGGTGGATAGTTGAATGCATAACTGATTTGTAGGTTAGGTGGATAGTTGAATGCATAGCTGATTTGTAGGTTAGGTAGATAGTTGAATGCATAGCTGATTTGTAGGTTAGGTGGATAGTTGAATGCATAGCTGATTTGCAGGTTAGGTAGATAGTTGAATGCATAGCTGATTTGTAGGTTAGGTGGATAGTTGAATGCATAGCTGATTTGTAGGTTAGGTGGATAGTTGAATGCATAGCTGATTTGTAGGTTAGGTAGATAGTTGAATGCATAGCTGATTTGTAGGTTAGGTGGATAGTTGAATGCATAGCTGATTTGTAGGTTAGGTAGATAGTTGAATGCATAGCTTGTTTGTTGCATTTGATACCTTGAAAGCTGTTATCAGACTGAACTAGTGTCATCATCATCATCAAGTGCCGTGCCAGCTGGTGTTGGCTGTTATGTTTCTCAATAGTATCTGACCCTTCATGCAGGCCATCAGCTCAGTTGGTGCATCAGACGACAATGATTTTCCTAACTTTATCTTCACATCTTGTTTACATACATGATATATGGGAAGATATATGGGAATTTGTTCATTTGTTTCATGGAGTAAGACAGGCCATGGTCAGCTTTGGCTTGCTGATTCTCTTGCTGGCTGACATTTGTTCTGTCAGTGGTACTGTCATTTCAGCTCCATGGTGATTAATTCTTTTTTTAAGTCTCCTTACTTTGTTTCCAACTTCTCTGCTGTTCATTATAAGGGTGATTACTGTTCATGATTATTTAAAGTAAATGCATGTAATCTCAAAAGTATTATTTTAAATTTCTGATGAGCTACATGTTTAAATGACTCAGATAAATTAAACTGAAATAGTTTTTTTAGTATACATATTTCATTTCTTACATTCACCAGTTCATGCTTGGGAAAGGCAGGTGTCAAAGATCTATGACATCCATGTGTAACAGAATAAATTTCCATCAATCATATCCGAATTCCAAAATGAGCTTTTCATTACCAAAATTCTCGCTACTGAAATAAATGTTTCATCACAATATTCTCCCTTTCAGAATAAATATTTCATAATCAATTCCTCACCATTTGGAAAAGCTTTTCATGAACCATATTTCCATGAAATTTTGTTTATCACATATACCTCTTCTGTGAAAATAAGCTTTTTCAGCGACCATATCCCACTATCCAACAATTTTTTTTTTTCGCATGAAACAAATAACCATAATTTTGAAAGTGTTCTAATAGTAGATGAATACTATATATAGGTATATGTGATTGTCATGGAACAGGGCCTTAAAAGACCATCTATGTCAGACCATTTTGGGTATTATCAGAAAAAGAACCAATTTTTGGATGAAACAAGAAAAATTTACTCTTGGTAATTCAGAGTTGTTTTGTTTAATACATTTCATTAATATATTTATCTCCCTTCTACAAAGCACATTTAATCTGTTACTTAATATCTTTGTAGTGTCACAAGAACTTCTCAAACATTAATTATAACTAACTCATTCATCTATCCACAACTCATTGTTCATCTCTTAACCAAATTCATTTACAACCATTCATTATGTTCCATGCTGAGAAACACTGGTTATCATAGTTTTCTATTTTGTGTGGTCCATAGTATCACCAGTCAGCTTGCTAGACTTTCTTATCCCGTGTCACTTGGTCAATCCATGAAGATATTGTTTCATTTGGTCTCCCTATCTTTCTTTTCCACTTGAGCTTTCAGGTTCTCTGACTTCTGCCCTGTTATATTCCACTGATGCACTTTTGTCTTGGCAAGCCTTTGTATAAAGAGACACTAAGAAGCAAAGAGAGACTTGTTTTGATCTACTGCTGTTTTTTCACAGCTGGACAAGTCAGACTTCTCCTAACAGGCTTATAATGTGCTATAATACTTATGTTCAGACTGTTAAAGCACATTCCCTTGTTTGTTAGTAGCTTCTGCATGTTGTAGGAAGATACTTTGACCTTTCCTATTTTTGACTTGAACTCTGTGAAAAATGGAATGTCAGTGTCTCGCCATTTGCATGGATATTGCATTTTGGTATTTTAAAATCCTTTTGATATTACCTTTCTTCATGTCTTGTTATTTAGCTCTATTCCTCTTTTGTTGCTCTCTTTGATAAACATTCTGCCTATTTTTTTTGTAAAATGAAAGCAGTTTACAAAAACCAGAAATCTTGTCCCCATTTACTGTCTAATAACAGCCCAGGCATTGTCCTACATTTATCATCTTTACAGTGCTTATGCACGGTTTAGAATTTACACATTTTTGTTTAAAAATACTTTTTTTTTCATTTCTATACACTTGACACTTTACCATCCCTATACAATTAACATTAACCTACACTTTAAGTCCTATGTGTAGTATACATGATGTCTCTCATCTGTGACATCTTTGTTAGCAGTTAGTCTTTTTCAGGCATTCCTACAAAACTTGCAGAGAAGGTAGGACTAAAGGTATTTCACTCAGTCTTGGATGTATGTGTAAGATCAAATCCCACTTGTCCACTCTCATTCTTCAAGATTCTTGCCTGTGCTATAGAAGTCATGCACTGTGCCAAGATCCTCCTTTTCAGGAGAAGTTCAGAACACCTTTAAACTTGTCTGGTGTGTAGTGATTATAACCCTTCAACACTTTAACACTTAACAGAATTCACATGGAACTGTTCTATATTTGTTCTTATTCTAATCTCACTTGGAGCTGTTGTTCTTTGCAACTGACACCACAATAATGTTGAAGCACAAGATCATGTCTTATAGGGAGGGAGTTATGCTCCTCATTTGAGTGGACTCAAGAAATAAGCTTCATATAGGGAGGGAGTTATGCTCTTCATATGAGTGGACTCAAGAAATGAGCTTCATATAGGGAGGGAGTTATGCTCCTCATTTGAGTGGACTCAAGAAATGAGCTTCTAGGCAGACACTGCCAGGTTAGGAACCACAGTGAACCAACCCCATTTACCAAGCTGAGGAAGGATCCAAAGAGGAGGGAAAGTGTGTTGTACAGTGCTCTTATGTTCCAGTTGTGACATTTTTTTTTTTTTCAGTAGAGGTGTCATTTGTCCAATGACCTGGTTTGCTTCATTGCATCTGTTTTCAGTTTCGACAATGGTCTTCCATTTTTTTTTTCAGCACTGATATTCATGTTGTTGTTTTTACACACAGTTGCTAAGTTACCCATGTTCTGCCTTTTTTTTAAAAATCTTCCTCTGATGTGGCTATAAATGCTTGGTTGTCAGAAAAAAGGTGTTCATTTATGGTCCACCTATTTGGTATGTTTTCTGAAGGATGTTGTGAGTTTATTGGCATCATTTCTGGAGTTGTTCATGTTGAAATCTTTTACTACACATGTTGGCTTCTATGCAGATGTTGCCAGTGTATGCTATGAATAATAAGGGAGATAGTGCACAGCCCTGCCTCACTCAACATTTTGTGATGAGTGGTTCAGAGTGTCTTGCATTTGTTCTAACTGTACACTGACTATTTTCATATGGGTTTCTGCACATGTTAACCACATGAGTACTAACTACATAATGCTGTAAGATTTCCCACAGTTTATATCTAACTACTCTTTTACATGCTTTCCTTATGAGACTATATTCATAGACTATATGCAGTATATGATTATGTTCAACTGATTTTTCTGTTAGTTGTCTTAGGGGAAAAGGAAAAGATTCCTAAAATCCCATTTGAGTTTCATTTAACTATGGTTCAGTCATTGGCTGAGATCTTTTCTCTAGGATCTTGCAGAATACATTTTCAGTATGGATCTGTAGTGAGATGCCTCAGTATTAAATGTAATCCCTTTTACTGCCCTTTTTTCTTCCAGACTGTAGCATTTCTCCAAACATGTGGTGTTTCTTGTTGGGGTTGGCTAGCTTCTCTTTGGAGAAGTGAAGTGTGAAAATTAGTAGTCTGCTGATATCCTGTGCCAGTCCCATATCCTCATTTGCACAGGCTGGGAACAGCAGCCCATGAGTAATCCAGCTCTGACTTGCTCAGAGAGACAGGCTAAGTTAAGTTCTGCCCTTAAACCACAACTGGTCCAGCAACCCTGCAGTGGATCTCTTTCCGCTCATAGAAAATGCAGGAAAAATGGATGGACTGATATAAATGACAGGCAACTAATCTATGTTGGAGATAAATATTGAAGTGCAGTTTGCAAAAAAATGGAAAAAAAATAAAATAGTAATAATGGTGCTCATGATAATCATAGAAATTTAGCTCTTGAAAAAATGTGTAATGATATTGATATTGGTGCTTGTTATGTCCCATTATTTTCTTATATGCTGCTATTATTTCTCTAGATCTTTGCATAAATGTTCATTTATGAATGAAATTAAATGTCACTAGGTGGTGAATTAATTGATTACGTGAAACAGGACAATATGTGAATTGTTTTGCATTTATTGCTCCATATTGTTTAACTCTAAACATCAATATGCTGTGAACATCACTATACTCATCAGTGCCATCTCATGAACTGAGATGTACTTAAAACTAGCTACAATGGGCTCAATTTGTTGTCTTCATGTTGGAGATAAAGTCCACACTTCACTTAATTTATATGACTAGAAAAAAAAAAACTCATTGTCTGATGTATGTTCCTCTAGCCCTTAGACAATTTTTGTGGTCATATCACTGTTAGTATTTAATGTAGAGATGTTACTGTGTCTTATATATCATAAAATGTTTTGGATAATGTATGTGTTAATTGTTAACATCAGTTGTTCCTGTATGCATTAGAGATTACTGCAAAGAAAAAAAAAACAGCTGTAGAATTACCTTGAGAAAAATTACTATCTGCCATTAGTTCGTTTATTTAATCATTGTGTGCTGAGCCAGACAGCACTGGTGATCATGCCTGTAATGTTATAAAGAATAAAGTGGCAAGAATCTTTTGTAATTACATGGCAGCACACACAACATAATCTGATCTAAATTCACTTGTACCAAACTTAATTTATTGTAAAATTTCCTCAGTTGTGCAGCGTTGTCGCTCATCTTCTAGAGTTTTATAATAAACAGCATGTGCTGTGAAAATTGTTTTGTTTGCTTAAGAAATTTTTATTTCTGTTTCTTTGCATTCTATTCAGCAAAATTAATAGTGTTGATATGATTGTACGGCAGTCATGTTGTATCAGTAAGCATAACTGTTAATAAATTGTTGGAATATCCCCAGTGTGTATTTAAAACGTTTCTTTTAACAATTTGTTCAGTGTTTTTAATCTGCCTATGTACTTGTCATTCAGGCAGAGCAATACAAAAAAATCAAACACAAACAAATAATTTAGGAGAAACGAAAACACAGAAAATCTTAAACAGAAATTTCACTTCAGAAAGCCTGAAAAGGCTTAGAGAAATCGTTCACATCATTTTCACCACACTTCATCTCATATCTTCTTATGTGCACAATAGGTTTGTATGTTATTTTTACTCGGGCGTTTGTTGTAGGCTGAAATATCCTGTTTTCATGCCTTCAGTTATTGTAAATGATATCAATAATATATAAACCTGAATACCTACAAGCCAATCAAATGTGCAAAGAAAACACAGATTACAGCGTTCACATACAATGGCAACATATACACATTTAGAAATAGTAAATTACCATAACTGGTGTAATATATTACCATAATTTGGTTAAAATAATAAATCTCTATCATTTTTCTTGAATAAATAATTCATTCACTTCAACTTTCATTATTTTTTAAAATACTTTTAAAAAATTATTTGTCATCCTCTATAAAGTATGATCCGTTTATGCACGAGTATGTCTGCTCTGTCTTGTACTGTCTTGAGTAGCACACTTTTTTAAGAAAAAAAACCCCTACAATATAGAACACAGGGCGAGAAGAAAACAAAATACACGTGAGTGGTAATAAGCTTACGAAAATATTGCGTTAGTTTAAAAGGCAAAATGAATGCCCTTAAAATAGCTACATAAAAATCATATTACTGCTGGCATTATATGAAAACAGACGAAAGTTCTCTCGCAATGAAAAAGGCAATTTTAAAATATTCTCTTTTCTTTATCTTAACCCCTCATCATCTACCTTACTGCCTCAGTATATACACACATAAACAATGGCGAACATCCTCAGTTTAATGCTGCAATAAAAGAAAGTACAATAAACAATAATAGATATTGGAATGTCCAAATATATGCCCCTTGACACACAAAGCAACATAGATAAAGAGGAAATATTGTAATCATGGGGGAACTTCAATACAAGACTGGGAACATGTAGAGAAGATATGGCAGCCCACCTGGGTGCCTTCGGTGACCAACAGCGCGTTAGAAATGGAAACGGTAGCAGACTCCTAGAATGTGCTGCCCGCATACATTTTTTTTTAATACAGATACATTTTTTAACACAGAGCCCCACATATATACCCGATACAAATGGAATGATTTGACATGCAGAAGCTAAACTGATTCCATACGAACAAGGAACAATAACAAAAGGTCTGTCATGGATGCAAGAGCAATACCCAACCTGAGTTCAACTACGGACCATACAGCAGTAATAGCGGTTATCAGAACACATAGGAATAGTTATATCAGAACTCACAAGAAGAAGACAAGTGAGTCAATAAAATTAAATAAGCTCAAGGAAGAGAATGTTAAAGAAGACAATGAGAAGAAAATAAGAAAACTGTTTATAAATTTACCAGCACAAACAAAATCATTGGAAGAGAAATGGGCCCTGATAACCAGCATTTTACACGCAGCAAGGGAAACATGTGGTACTATGAAAAAAAGGAGGTAGAGAAATGAAAATAACAGCATGGTGGAATGATGAGGTGAAACTGGCTGTAAAAGGAAAATTAACTAAATATAAAGATTGGATGAGAGTAAGCAGGTGCAAGACTACACTGAATATCGAATTGCAAGAAGACGCTCTAATGTGGGCAATAAAAGAAGCGAAGATAAAAGCATGGCACGAATAATTCGAAATATTAAACAATAATTACAAACAAGCAACAAAAATCTTTTATAAAAAGATCAGTGCAATGAGAAAGCGAGCAGAGCACTTCGACCCAACAGAGATTGTGCAAAGAGGGCACTACACAGATGGAAAAACAGTAGGAACAGCTTTATTACTTAACGACTACAAAGTTGTGACATTTCGGCGTGAGCCTTAATCATACAAACACACATAGGACGAAGAACTTTTTTCCTAGTTTATACATTTTGGTATCACAGCTTTACTGCAGTGCTTCGTGTATATTTGTATACTTATACACTAATTAGCGTGTACTACAATGATGGAGACAGAACTTCGACAAGTTACTCAGTATATCATCTGAGAAATGCCAAACCCATGATAACAACACAGCTGGCCCCATAGAACTGAACCAGACATACTACAAGCGTAGTACAGGACTGTAAGAACTCCATCCCATACTCCCAACTCCTCCGTCTTCGCCGCATATGTCGGGATAATGTGGACTTTATAGATCAGTCCAACAAGTTATTAGAATTTTTCCGTCATCACCACTACCCAGAAAAGATCCTTCGTGGAGACTTCAACCGTATCCAACTAGTGAGCCGCAAAGAAGTATTCAGGGGAAAGCCTGTTACTTCATCTGACAGAGTTAAGTTGGTGCTGCCTTTCCACCCGCATGGTCAGATGGTTAAGAAAATTCTTTATCGTCATCTGCCGCTAATCCAACTCGACCCCGACACTCGCGACATTTTCTCTGATCCACCCCTGTTGGCATATAAACATGAGCCAAACCTTAAGGACATTCTCGTCCACAGCCACTTGAAGCAGACCCTTACATATGTTGGCACCAGAAAATGTAACCGCCCCCGCTGTGTTACATGCCCGGTAGTCTGGGAAACAAAAATGATCACCTTTCCCAAAACTATCCTCACTCTCCATGAGGGATTCACATGCGAGTCCCGTAATGTGATATATGTCATCGTTTGCAAAAGATGCAGGATAAGGTATATTGGTGAGACTGGTTTCAGATTAGGGGACCGCATGTAAAAACATCTGTACGACATCGCCCATCATGCTACGAAACCAGTCCCAAATCATTTCAATGGCCCCAACCACAGAGGCAAATCTGATTTTCTGGTAACAGTCATCAAACAATGTCAGACAGATGACACAAGCCATCTGGCGCTTGAGAACCGCTGCATTCAAAATTATGGGACGCTGGAGCCACATGGGTTAAACTCGCTGTTCAGCTACACTTAACATTCTCTTCAATCATTATAGCGCCTCTCCACAAAGCTCCACCCCTTCTTACTTGTCAAACCTCCTGACAGCATCACTTTGTAACCCATCTCCCATAATCATCTATTTCACCTTCTCCTGGTTAGGTCACCATTGTATCACTCTCTCTCCTCTCCCCGGTTCCCCATCCACCACCTCCAGTTACAACCCACCGACTACATATCACGGGTCTCTATTTAAACAGTCTCCACATTCTACTAAATCCATTCCTGACACACACTGCCGGACAAGCCACATCTTACCATTTACAGCTACGTACTCTGTGTAATTTTTTTAAAATAGTACTCATGTGAATCTATACTTTATCTCCTCTCTCTATTTCTTCGTCATGTATGTTTTTGCATGATTAAGGCTCGCGCCGAAACGTCACAACTTTGTAGTCGTTAAGTAATAAAGCTGCTCTTACATTTTTCCTATTTTATACATTCTGGACACAATGAATGATGCACTAGCGGGCAGTAAACACGTGGAGGTAACAAGTGCCACGTGCAAAAGGCTGGACGTTTAACAATACTAACCTGACAATCAGGACACCTATAGAAAACAGTGGACATGTTAGAGGCGGAGCAGAAATACCGATTGGTCAGTGAAGCTAGACTTCAAGATAAAAAGAGGGACCGCGAAGGATGAAAGGAGAAGATCGGAGGATGCGAAAGCAGAGGATGCAAAGATCCAGAGGAGATGCAGTGTAGGTACGCACCATGACTCGGGAGCAGAACTAAAACTCCGACACCAAAGCACTCAGATAAGAATATAACCAGGTACTCAGAGAAGAATATAACCAGGTACTCAGAGAAGAATATAACAAAGTACTCAGAGAAGAATATAACAAAGTACTCAGAGAAGAATATAACAAAGTACTCAGAAAAGAATATAACAAAGTACTCAGATAAGAATATAACTAGGTACTCCTCGACGAAACATGAATACTCAGACAGACTCAGGTAAGTAAATCGAGACCAAGAAAACTGTGCAGATAGAAATAGACAGAAGTGCACCTTGCGAAATAGACCGAGAAGCAAATATAGAAGCAAATAGGCATGCTGATGAAACTACGAGCTAGTTTGATACAGATCCTTAGGAGAGCTAGATGTCGGCACTGTGAGTAGGCAACTGAAAGATCTGATCTTATATTTCGTTGACGGTTCATTCAAATAGGTCCAGGTAGACCAGAATAACCTGCATATTAAGACTGAACATTAAGATTCGAAGTTCTTGTTGTTTATGATTTTCATATCAACTGGTGGAAAGACTACGTACATATTAACTTGCGTAAATAAAACTGTATTATCATAAAGGTCAAATAGACTTCACAGTATTTGAACTTGTGTAAGACGTTTTCGATGTGAAGACATTTTGTGTAACGATATATGAAATATATAAACACCTGGACAAAACAAAACCAGTTCAGTAATATAACATTATTATACACGCTGATTCTGGTTTGTACCTAGCTTGAAGCCATGTTTGCTGCGTGTTACTGGATTTGTTATGCACAGAAGCTATCAGTTTCACGTTACTGGATTCGTTATTACTGACTCCAGCCATCTTTTACTTCCAGGCTCGTTCAATCTAATAGTTGGCAACACGCTGATACAGAAGTCAAGCCAGTCCTGCGTATCACTTGCCATGAGGATTTGTTGATGGAACTGAAGATAATGCTAACGGAAATGGCAATAATCTGGCTGCCGGAAGGGTACCCCTGCCATCTGGCTGTCGAATCCATTCATATTAACAAACGTCCAGAACAGATATAACATCCACATACTCCACGGAGACATCACACAAAGCGTCCACACAGGTACACATTCAGACGAAGACTTAACTCCCCACTCACAGTCTCTTCCCACAATTCTCTGTCACGGGTCAAGCCAGTCATGCCCACGTGACGTTCTCGATGGATCTCAGCCGACCATGGTTCAATAAGAGACTCATAACAGTTGCCCTTTCTGTATTAAAAATAAATAATAATAATTATCTCCCATACTGCCACACTGGCAAATCTCTCTCCAGACTTGCAAAAGGAAACCAGAGCAGTAAAAATTGTACATAAAGAAATAGCAATAGCACATGATGAACACATTAAAAATTATATATATATATATATATATATATATTATATATATATATATATATATTATATATATATATATATATACCTATCTTGTTATATGGAAGTGAATCATGGACAAGAGGCAGGTCTGAACAAAAATCATTCGAAACAGCAGAAATGTGGTTTATTAGAAGAATATTGCGAATCGCCTGGACAGCAAAAATAACTAATGACGAATGTATGAGAAGAGGTGGAGAGACAAAAACAATCTTGTCAAAAACATGAGAGAGAGACAATGTACTTTCACAGGACATGCAATGAGAAGAGGGGGCATTGAAAATATTATAGCAACAGAGTGAAGAAGATCAAGAGGAAGACCAAGAGAAATGATACTGGACAGTCTGATGGAATGGTGTGAGAGGAGATCACCAAATGAGCTGATGGCCTGCACGAAGGATTGTGTACTCTGGAGAAGCATAATAGCCAACGCCAGTCGGCACGGCACCTGATGATGATGATGATGACGACATATATGCGACGTAAAAGAAAAAAAAAACATACTTTCAAATATTCACTGTAGGACTAAAGAAGTTCAACGCTGTTTATCGATTAAAATCTATAGAACTTTAGAGACGACATACAGTATATACGCAACAAACTATGTTTAACCTGTTTACCTGATATTCTGCTTACAAGAATACTGTAATAATGTCTCAGGTATAATCTATGTCCGAAAGTAAACTAGATTCAATCATTGTTTTTACCATATTTCCTCGAAAACTGTCGTCGTGATTCGGTGTTTATTAGAGGCCGGCGTCTATTTAAGGTAGACGTTTGTTTCTAAATGTCAATTAAGGTTCTGCAGCATCTGTTATTAGCCTATACAGTACGTCTTTCCACAGAAAGACAGACTATGTACATGCCCGACGTTTATTTGAGGCATGCGTTTATTCGAAACATGACTGTTAACCCCTCACCTCCTTTCCCGTGTTTAAATGAGCCAGGCGAATATTTCAGACCCGGCGTTTAATGAAGAAAAAATGTATAATATATATCAAAATTATTAATAATTCATTGGTTTTTCTAAATTCTGCGCTCGAACAATAACAGTGCTCGACGTCTCTTGCGTTCAGCAAGTAACTAGAAATGCAGTTTATTTGCTCATCAGAAAATATTTCATCCTGTCTTGAGTACGTTTGTTTGCAGCTATATATTACTGTGTATTTCAAGTTTCTGTGCTTAAATCTTTTGTCTATGGTTTCACATGAATGAAAAAATAAAATCGGCACTATCTCATGTGAATTCCATGGACATGGACAAACATTGCTGACCACTGTCTCTTGTGAAGTCTAAACTCGAACATAGCAAAGAGTGATCCATTTGAACTTGTTATCCCACTGGTGTTCAGGCGGACATTTTTCGCATTTAGCGGAAAAAGGTTCTTTCGTGTAGTAGTTATACGGACACGGAAGGCATTTATTCCGCCATTGATCGAACATGGTACTCACAGGACAGCCACGACATGATGCGATTTTGTGAATAGCAAGGTTAGTTCCATGTGTATTTCTGTGCTCTGTACATGATGCTGTCCAGCTACTCACGTCTGCTTGAACCAGTTTTAGACCTTCAACACTCCACAGCTTATTTGTACCCTCTAGTCCACGGTCTGTGGCGAAACGGTGTCTTCGAATATTTTCAAGGACAGTCAAATATTGGTGTATAGACGAAGTATTTACGTACGGTGCTTGTACTTTGAATGTAACGTCGAGCTGCTGTGGCAATGTGTCGTTCATGAAATTCCTATTCGATGAACATTGAAGACTTATTTTGGTCAAGCTACAGCTCAGGCTTTTCCCACAAATTTCTTGCAAAGACTGCAAGTTATAATTTCTCAGTTGTGTTAGTGTTCTTACAGTCTTACTCGTAAAACTTTCACTGCACGTCTTCGACAAGTATGTTAGTCGTATAGGCATAAACACGGTGCTGGGCTCCTTTCGAGTCAAGCAGTAAGGTGCCTTCACATTTGGTAAATAACCACGTTCCATTTTGTTGGGATCACAAACCAAAACTCCACCATCACCCGGAGCATTCAAAGGAAGGTCCGTATTTGAAGAATTACATTTTATCCTGAGGATAAACTTTCCGTGAATTTTCAAGCTACCGTGCAGTGGGCTTTTAGGAAAATTAATGCAGTATATTGATAACACTTCTCTCTGTTGCACTATCCAAAATACATGAAATATGAAACTTGCTCTCATTTTAAGAGATGAAGAATGCATTGTAGGATTTTTTTTAATATGTTGAGTTGGAAATATTCATCTAGCTGAATGTGACCTGCTGCTTCGAAAGTTGTTTTGATACTTTCAACTGGTTATTTTTGCTTCACCGGATGTTTACTTACATCACCGCGCCTGTTTTCTCCTGGTGCGGTCCGAGTGCACGATTTTAGTTACTGCATGGGGGATTTTTGAATCATGACTTTATAGCAGAGTTGGCAGTAAAAGTCGCTCTGTGTTTTTTTTTCCTTTACCCCCACAAAATCCGTCAAGTCTGTGTGAAGCCACATGGTACACCAAACCTGAGATATAATTTTCAGTCATCATTTTTCATTCAGCTTCGAGGTCAAAGCAGAACTTGCGAAAGGCTGATTCACGTTGGAGAGCAACTACGTAAGGGCGAAGTATCATTTGAGGAGGAAAAAAAGGACCAAACTTGAAGTTGGAAGATGCAAGCGTAGTGAAACTGGATTTTACAGCATAAATACTGGTTGCTGATACTGTTGCCATTATGCAAAATCCATGAGATGAGCTCTTAGGCAAGATGATACTTGGCAAAACCTACCACGGCTAATACATTATTTGTCTTCTCAGACGAAACGTACCAACATAAGTTTGCACACAAGTAGACATATTTGGCAGTGGAACTGGTGCAAATGTCAACACACTGCCACGAACATGTGTAATCAGTTCATTAACACTGTTCTGACAATGTATAAACTAGGGAAAAAAAAGTAGGAACAGTTTTATTATTTAACTAGTACACAGTTGTGACGTTTCGGCGTGAGCCTTAATCATACAAAAACACACAGGACAAAGAAATAAATATTGTTCTGAGAATGGTTATGTGGCTGTGAAGTATCCTTCTTCTTCTTCTTTGTTCACTTCTACCGCCAAGATCGCCCCGTGATCCTATTGAATTTAATCCTGTGGTCCTTGATTGGTCCTGTGGTCCTCTTGTAGTCCCCGAGAGGGCCACAAGAGATCCCCGAGAGGACCACATGAGGTTCAGAGTATCGCGGGGCTTGGGTTTGTATCCTCGGTGGGCCGCAGAAGCGGGATTGCGTGACACTGTGGTTTTCGTTGCACCAGTTTATTCTATAGTTGGACTTTCTCACTGGAAAATATCGACGTGTTTTTGATATCCGTATATCCCCGCCGGGTGAGAGGTGGCAGCCCTTCCAGTCAAGAGTTGAACTTTCTCACTGGAAAATATCGACGTGTTTTGGATATCCGTATATCCCCGCCGAGTGAGAGATGGTTGCCCATCTAGTCTAGCGTTGGACTTTCTCATCGGAAAATTTCAGCACGATTAGGATACGCATACATCCCTGTCGGGTGAGAGGTGGTTGCCTATCTAGATTGCCCTGGTCCAGTGTCTCCAACTTCAGTGTTTTGTGATCATGGCCGCTACCATTCCTAGATGTGACCAGGACGGAGCTTTTGTCCAAGAGGACGAATCCTCGCCACTAGTAGGTTTCACCCTTGGGTTAAGCCGGTTAAGACATATTATCCCAGTATAGGCGCATGTAGGACGTCTTCGACCTCTAGAGCGGAGGTACCATGACATGAGTAGTCATCAAATTTCACCTCTGGGTTAAGCCGATTTAGGCATATTTCACCAGTATGGGTGTATATCGGACGTGGTGTATGGTGTATTGAAGTAGATAGAGGTGTATGGTGCAGTTTTACAAAGTGAGGGAGGAAGTGAGCAAGGTGAGAAAAAAACGAATATAAAGTATGAGAATGTATAAATGAAAAACATACAAAATCCGATATTTCGGCGTGAGCCTTGTTCGAGGATACATACAAAACGAAATACAACATATATAACTTATCTGAAGAGTCTTGCTCCCAGTGAAGCAGAAATGTGTGTGGAAGAAGGAGGAGGAGGAAAAAAAAACCCACGCTGCCTACAGACAAAAGATTCCCGATATAGCCAATCATAGCGAAGAAGCGGAGAGAGAGGAGGAGAACAAGTAAGAGAAAGGGGTTGGGGGAAGGCAATAGAAACATGATAGCCGCTAGAGGTGTCGGGGGGAAGGGGAGAGAAAAGGGGACGCGGAGAGATAATGAATGAAGAACTTAAACACTTACAGGGAGGAAATGTGGAACTGGTGAATAGGACAAGACCAATATGTTGGCAGAGAAGGAAATAGGATGGTAGTAGAGAGGGGTAGCATAGAGAAAGAAAGTAGAGTATAAAAAAGGCCAGTGGAAAAATAAAGAAGTTACAGAAAGCTGAAGACATTGTTAATTCCAGCTGGGTGGAGACAGCCAGTCTGGAAAATAAGGCGCTGTTCTAGGACCCTCCGAGATCGTATATCTGCGGAAGAAGAGCGGATCGCACTAACCGAAATGTCCTGTTTGCCCCTGTGGTTACCAAGGCAAAAATGTTTAGCCACAGGTGTCCAGGCCCTTTTAGAAATATCATTGAGATGCTGGCGAAATCGATCTCCTAACCGTAAGCCAGTTTCCCCTATGTACTTCAAACCGCAACGTTTGCACATGATAACATAAATGACATTTCGTGAAGTACAGGTGAAACCCTCCTGTACTGATAACGTGGATTTAGGGAAAGAGATCTGGCTGGCCTCGTAGATGAAACCCTCTTATACTGATAACGTGGATTTAGGGAAAGAGATCTACGAGGCCAGCCAGATCTCTTTCCCTAAATCCACGTTATCAGTACAGGAGGGTTTCACCTGTACTTCACGAAATGTCATTTATGTTATCATGTGCAAACGTTGCGGTTTGAAGTACATAGGGGAAACTGGCTTACGGTTAGGAGATCGATTTCGCCAGCATCTCAATGATATTTCTAAAAGGGCCTGGACACCTGTGGCTAAACATTTTTGCCTTGGTAACCACAGGGGCAAACAGGACATTTCGGTTAGTGCGATCCGCTCTTCTTCCGCAGATATACGATCTCGGAGGGTCCTAGAACAGCGCCTTATTTTCCAGACTGGCTGTCTCCACCCAGCTGGAATTAACAATGTCTTCAGCTTTCTGTAACTTCTTTATTTTTCCACTGGCCTTTTTTATACTCTACTTTCTTTCTCTATGCTACCCCTCCCTACTACCATCCTATTTCCTTCTCTGCCAACATATTGGTCTTGTCCTATTCACCAGTTCCACATTTCCTCCCTGTAAGTGTTTAAGTTCTTCATTCATTATCTCTCCGCGTCCCCTTTTCTCTCCCCTTCCCCCCGACACCTCTAGCGGCTATCATGTTTCTATTGCCTTCCCCCAACCCCTTTCTCTTACTTGTTCTCCTCCTCTCTCTCCGCTTCTTCGCTATGATTGGCTATATCGGGAATCTTTTGTCTGTAGGCAGCGTGGGTTTTTTTTTTCCTCCTCCTCCTTCTTCCACACACATTTCTGCTTCACTGGGAGCAAGACTCTTCAGATAAGTTATATATGTTGTATTTCGTTTTGTATGTATCCTCGAATAAGGCTCACGCCGAAATATCGGATGTTGTATGTTTTTCATTTATACATTCTCATACTTTATATTCGTTTTTTTCTCACCTTGCTCACTTCCTCCCTCACTTTGTAAAACTGCACCATACACCTCTATCTACCTTATTTATATTAACCAGTTTTACTGCAGTCGCCATCCCTTTTATGGTGTATTGAAGGAACACCTTTCTATAAACCATATATATTGCTATAGCAGAGATGCCGTGGTATAAGTAGCTCTCGTCGCGAGACTGCTGGACATACCGATTAATCTTCACTTTATCCTTTCCATCACCTTTTCATAGCAACGCCGTTCGGCAACCCTATTCGCATTTTCTTCATTGGCCGGGAGGAGTTTCACCCCACGCGCAGCAGACAAAGAATCTCGCCAACAGTGTCTTAGTTTAACCCCTGGGTTAAGCTGGTTTAAGCAATTCGCCCGGTATGGGTGAACATAGGACATGGCCGACCTCCAGAGCAAAGGTGCCGTGATTTGAGCAGTCCTGACCTCGAGACTACTGATTACTTCACTTAATCCTTTCTTTCACCTTTTCCACTATGGCGCCGCGCGGCAACCCCATTCGCACCTTTCTTCACTGGCCGGAAGGAGCCTCACTCCACGCAAAGCAGCGGATTTTAAATCAGAGTTTTCTTCTTCTCAGATGAGCTGCCAAACATGACTCTCATCTACCCGAAGGGTCTGGTTTTCAGGCGCCAGATAATCATCTTCTCCCCTTCTCCCGTCAGTTTGAACAGTTCCGCCACGAGAAGGCCAAGAGCTGGACTTGACTGTCAGAGGCTATTTGAGACGCATTCTTTGGAGACATTTAATTGGAGTGGAGAGCGTATCCTTTACTCCACTTCCGGCTATAACAGAACCACTGTGAAGTATAAGTCTCTGAGCATTTTCGCTCATGAAAACACCTGAATTTAATACTCACACACATGCGTACACGCACGCACGTACACACGCATACACACACTCAATAAATTACCTTATAAGGTCCAATATGTTCAAACCTATTCCAGTCCTTAAACTTAACACTTGCTCTCATATTACTTGTAGATTCATTTTCATTAATTACCCTAATATGAAAATCAAAAGTGTGTAACCACTCCTCTGTATAGATCAAAGAGAAACATTTCTTGAATATGTGCCGTATCTTGACTACCTCATCTCGTTCATACTTTTACCATCCACATCGAATCCGCGTATGATAGAGACTGCTAAGAATTCTTGCACTGAAACTAGCAATAAAGTGTTCCTTCAATACACCATCTTCTCGCCATGGCTGCGAGAAATCAGAAGGAAAATTACAGCTGCATCATCGTCAACAACATTTGACAAGAGTCCAGTTTCATACCCACGGTATTCGAATCAATATACAAACAATGAGTACATAAAAATATCGTGTTTTGTGTGGTGTGTGTGTGTGTGTGTTCTTCTCTCTCTCTCTCTCTCTCTCTCTCTCTCTCTCTTATATACAGGCTTATTTTGACACATAGTTACTTATATAACGATCTAAAAAAAATCGACTACGAAATCATACTCATAGCAGAAATCTACAAACCATACAACTCTCTTATCACTATCCAGCTAACATTTTCCCTATTACACACAATGATTACTCCCCAGCGGAAGCTAACACGTAGACTATTGTTGCCGGTCTTGTTTTGCAGGGAAAGAGGAGAGAGATAAAACACGATGGGTAAGGCGTAATTTGAAATGTTAAATTGTCTGTCTTTGTGAAAACAATTAGAGTTCTCTGTTTTTTTAAAAATTAGATTTATGGATGCGAGCAGTGACAAAAATGAGCTGAGTATTTGGAGTAGAACTGATTCTAGAAGAGTACAGATAAAGATGTATGGTAGTTTTACAAAAAAAGATAGAAAAAATGAGAAGAAATTTGCAAAAAATGCAACGAGATGAGCATGTAGAAATGTAAAAGAAGCAGTACCAAATCAATATTTGGGCTATATACCTTTATCAGTGACGATGAAAATAGCAAAATAGTAGATACGACAACAAAAAACACTGCTGGCAGATATCCATCCTCTTGGCAAAGACGTTAAAGCAAGTAATGCGACTAGATCCAGTAAGAATGAGAAAAATTGAGGGGAGGGGAGACTGTTTGCTGAAAATTGAGAGAATAGAAATAATAACTCCGGGCCTAAGTCAAGCCAGTGGATAATTTAGGTCATTTATTTATGTATGTATGCAAAATTTCACATGACAAAGAGAAAAGATGTTACCTGATATAATAGTAAGTTAACACTTAGTCTCATATTACTTGTAGATTCATTTTCATCAATTACCCAGATATGAAAATCAAAAGTGTGTAACCGCTCCTCCCTATAGATCAAACAGAAAACAAAAGTAGAAACAGCTTTATTGACAAGCACATAACTAATAAAGCTGCTCCAACTTTTGTTTTAAATAGTTTTAACATTTTGTTGTCATGGTTTTACTGCAGTGGCTTTGTTCATATTTATATATTTAGTCTTATATATACTTATACCCACAAACTATTCATGGTCACCCACAAACTATTCATGGTGGTTAATAAATAAGGCATTACATAATTGAGCAATATTCTCCACCAGCTTTGGTTTGTTACTGTGTGTTTTACATTTCAGTGTGCTCATCTCAGTGCCTCTTTTGTCATTCTTTCTCATCTTCACTCAGGTAGTGAAGAAGAAAATAGTCTGACAGCTGGAATGCATGTTGACAAATAAAACCACCAGCGCCGACCTCCCCACCCCCTGAAAATTAGGAAACAATGCGGATATTTAGAATAAAATTTTGATAAATGATTTTCAGGAACTTTATTCCTCACCATTAAATACGTGCTTCTATGTATAACTCAGCAGTGGGATTTTTTTCTGGTACACACCAAAAAGGTCTCGGGGTTCACCCAGCCTCTAAAACTGTGTACCAGAGAAATCTGGGAAGGTAAAGTGGCCAGGCGTGATACTGACCAATCACACTTTCATGTGCTGAAGGTCATGGAAAATACGGGCCTAACACCGTATTCTCCAATATGCCTTAATGGCATGGAAACGGGTATCTTACCTTTATCTTCTCTGTATAATTCCTTGGCTGTCCACACAATTCTTCCAAATGTTCACTAATTGTAAGATAGTATGATGACATAATTCCTCAGATTTATTGCTGAATCAATTTCACAACCATCTTCATTTCTTCATGCCATTGTGATAACCTCTGAGTTTAGGGAATAGATGGGAGTCAGTTGGGACAAAATTTTGGTCCTGCTATGGACAATATAGCAAAATGGAACTTATGCTATAAATCCTATAAAAGTTTTTAGATGAGAATTGTCATGTTGAAGTATGGCCTGCTCTGTTTAAGGTCATACTCTTCAAATTTGTGCTGCTAGTCCTTTTTTTCCCTTTTTTCTTCTTTTTTTTAATAGTTTACAGAATTTATGGTTGCATCTTTTAGTATTAAACTCTGAATACACACTTCTTTTACATACGTGTCATCCCAAAAGTACGTTCACAAAGATTATTACTTCAAGAGCAAAGAATATTAAGACATAACACAATGTACACTGTGTTCCATGATAGATGTCTTATTTTTTCACATAGTGGCTCATGTTGAGTCATTTGTCCAAGCATAGGGCATGTTTTTCGATGCCAATCTCATAAAATTGGTGTATTAGACTTAGAACAACCATGTTACTCCTGTTTTGACATCCCATCACTCTGAAATCTATGGCCACTAAGATGTTTCTTGAGAGCTAGGCAGATATGGAAATCACTTGGCACCAGATCGGGACTGTTTGGCAGATGGTCCAAGTTCTCCCACCGAAAATTCAGATGTCATATGTGGGTGACCATTATCATGGATGAACATAATACTTTTTGCCAGCAGCCAAGGTAATTTTGGTCTGATGGGAGCTCATAAGTGTTCCAGTTCTGCACATTACATAGCTGCATTAATTGTTGCTCCTCTTTCCAGGAAATTAACCAACACACCACACCACACCTTTCTGATCACAAAACATGGCAGCCATCACTTCACCTGTAGTCAGCACAGCTTGATTTTCTTTGTTCATGGGGAGTCCAGATGCTTCTGTTCCATGCTTGCACATTTTGCTTCTGGGGTGCTGTGATGAACCCATGTCTCATCACTGGTGACAGTATACTCTTAAGCCTTGACCACGAATGGCATATTGTTGCAGGAATGAATATGCTGTTCTCTTTGCCTTGTGGTACAGCAGTCATTTTGGACACTGTTCCACATGACAGATTGAAGTCATGTTTCAGTTCATTCAGTCACTTGTCTGTTCTTTAATATTACATTTTCATATTGTGTTTTGTTAGCTGCCATACCTGCTGTCATGGGTCTGCCACCCTGTGCTGTGTCATTGATTGTCACTTGCCCGGTTTGAAATTCCCACATGGCATTTTGCCACATGCTGTTGACTCATCATGTTGTCTCTATAGACTTCCACAAACTGGCACCGCTTCACATTCAGAAATCAGAACACAGCATGAACCTCCTGATTGGAACACTACTCCAGCCAGCCCTCCATCTTTAAGTGACATATGCTACCTAGATGGTGCTGCACTAGATGGTGCTGCACAATGCTGCCATCTGGCATGACGTTGCCAGCTGATGAATATGGAAAATTCTGCAGCCATGCCCATTAATCCACCATCTTTTTTATAGACATTACTTGCCTTGTAAACTTACTTATGGGGAGTCCCTCATACATACCTGAAAAGTGTAAATGGTTGCTCCCACTGATGAACATTTTAAGATGCTGGAAATTGTCTGTGACAAAATTCCGTTGACACCCTCTTGCTTTCTGAGTCATAATGATGCACCCAGAATGCATCTGTCATAATATTGGTCAGGACCTCATCACCTTCACATTCATGTAACACAGAGTTTTTATGTATACATTTATAAAACTAAATGTATACAGTACATGCACAAAAAGCATTATTATAGTAAAAATTTGTTATCATGATCCAGTGAATTTTATATGTTGTTAACATTCATGGTGCAGCAGCAGTATTTGACTAATTTAGCTCACTTCTGTTTCAAACTCTCTCTCTCTCTCTCTCTCTCTCTCTCTCTGAACCTTAAGTGCCCAGAGCACATGGGGCTTCCGCAAGGGTTTTCCACAAACGCCTGTCCTTTCTCTTTTTTTCCAATCTTGTCCAGGTGAGCCCTCTGTTGCTCTTCTCCATGTCTCTTTTGGTCTACCCTTACTTCTGTTCCACTGTGGTGTCCATCTTAGGGCTGTTTTTGGTGGTGGTACCTGGGACCTGGGCACATGCCTGGGAAGCAAAGAATAGGACCACTGTACCCTACCACACATGGTCGTAAAAGGCGACTAAGGAGGGTTCGGCATAGGGCCAGCAGCCCTGTCTGGTAAAGAAAACCATCAGACTGCTACAGAAACAAATGCAGGTGGAAGGAGAAATGCTTATCAGGAATCTGTTTCAAACTGAAATTGATAAAGTGGGGCATCCATTGCAAGCACATTTTTCAGTACTCAAGCTCACTAATTACTGCCTGCATTTGCTCATGTGAAGTGCCAGGTGCATCTGTAGGTTCTTGCAGAGAAGTATAGTTCAGTTTTTTGAGACTCATAAGTAGTGGTATGAGGCCTTCTAGTCCATGGCTTATTGAGAGTAACCACTTGAGCATTTGAACCCCTAACATTGAAACACAGCTGATGTCTAAACACTCTTCTCCATAAAATGGGAAAAGATTGTAGTGGAGTACGCAGGCTGATTTTCACAGTGTAATCAGTATTATCAGTAGGTTCCACCATGATGGAAATAACATCAAGTCTTGCATTACGTACTGTGCTGAATAGTGTTGGTGATCATACATCTCCATTTTCTGCAGTCCTTGATGTTGCTGCTCAGTTCAGTTTCTTTTTTTTTTTTCATGCCACTTAGTGTGCTGAGATATTTTTCTCTTGGTGTCTCTTTCTTTCTTTGGCCCTTGAGTTTTCATTTCTAAGTCCTCTGATTTTTGTCTTGTCATGACATGTTCATGAAATTCTGTCCTTTTTTTTTTTCAGTACTGATTCTATGACTGTGTTTTCATTGTTTCCAAACTTCTGAGGAACTGAACATTCATTAACCTATTAGCTTGTCACTTCGTTACTGGAAGAAATACAGATAAGCTAGGGAAAGGTCCAGGCCAAGTCTGGTTAATTAACCCTGATAACATGACACTTCACCGAGATTGTTCCCCAGTCTTCCCACACATGGGTCAGTCTGTGTAAATGAGATTGCCCACAAGTTAAGAACTGGCAAGCATGTAACATGAAACTGATATTAACCCTTTTTTTCCCTCTGTTACAGCTCTTCCAACAGGTCCATCAGCTGCTGTGTCTCTTCTGCTAGCCATCACTGTGTTTGCACTGATGCAGATCTTCAAAGCTGACATAGCCTCAAAGGAATACTTCACAATAGCTGGTGGATTCATTGGTTCAATTTTATTTATAACTCTAGTAACAGTATCCTTTTTCTGTCCATTTCAGTGAATCATCCATTTAAATTTGCATGTTGTAAGATTCCATGAACCATTTGAATTTGGCTCCCATTTGAGGGGAACATTAGTGACAAAATATATTTGTGGTGGTTTAGATCAGCAATTACCAGCTGGTATAGCATGACACACAGCAGAATGATAAAGAGCCCATGTTTGCCATGGAAATTTGAGAGCCAGATTATTGTTATTAGTAATTATTGTTAACAAGTCCATTTTTTGAGATACATTTCATACAGTTATTTAATAAAGGAAATTAAAACATTTTGTATTATAATAACACCATTTTTATTTGAGCCTGATCTTCATAACTGTGGAAAAAGTCCAAATACTGTAACAAACTAATTTGAGTTTATCTTTTGCTGACCTTAACACTGTCCAAGTTCACCAGTAACATTGAAACTTTGCTTTTTGGAAAAGGATTTCAGACAAGGCTCTTCCCTGAAGGTGAGTTTCATTGCTTGGGTACACAAGGCTGTGGAATCAATGCAGCAGACCATCATCTAAGACTCCTGTTTTTCTGTCCAACTCTGACTGCTTCATAAATGATAATTTCTAACAACTCCCAGCTCTGCCCTGTGCTTTTGACTCCAAGTTGTCAAACTGACTTTGTAGCCCTGGTGACAATACTTTGCTGAAGGTTACATCAAAGATTTTTTGTATTTGATGATTGTATTTTATAATCTTAAAGTAACTGCACTATGTATCCATTTTTTTTATATTAATGCTTGACTGATTGTACATTTAAAAAATTAATACTAAGAGTGCTCAGGAAAAAAATCAGAAAAAAACTCATGTTTTGTTAGAGTGGGTTGCATTACTGGTTTTTTTTTTTTTTTTCAGAAAAGTTGTCCACTTTAGATATGATATTTTTACTTGTTTGCATCAGTTTTATTCACCATAACTGCATTCTGAGAGTGGTTATTGTATTTCTTTATTGGCAAATTGGGAACGTTCTGTACTGTGCTGGATTGTTCTATCAGTGCTGATGATAGTTTTCTGCTTCCTTTTTCCGTTGCTTACTTTCATATTTTAAGAAAGGAGTCTTGTCTTGTGCTATCTTTCTCCAACTTCAAGCTGGTGTTCTTAGCAGCTGATGCTGTAGAGGTGTTGAAGTACAGCATCATATTGGCATGGGAACGGGTTATGGCGGCTACTTTTTCAGTTTCCAGTACAGCTAAAAAGCGGAGGACATACAATTCATCTTTAGCAGACTCCACCCCCATGAGGACTGTGGCAATCCCTGCCCCGTTAGCCAGGCTATGCCTGTTACTGGGGGTACCAATGGAGACGTGGGACAGGGTCTTAGTCAGCTATGGTTCGCTAACCCTAACACTAGTATATCAGCTATGGGTCACCAATTGCCTAATGGAGCAGCATCTTCTTTCAGAAAGAAGTAAAGACACTGTTACATTGTTTATGTAAATTTTTCATTTTATATAACCAATGAAAACTAAGCATTTGTAAAAGTAAAATTCTATTGTAAGCTTTTATAACATTTGCACATTTTTTTAAGATCATTTAATTTACAGTCATTTCAGTATTCATGCACATAATATTAATGACAGCCCTGACTTTCAACAGTGATTCTGTGTCTGTTGGCTGCAATGTTTGCCTCTGCTTTGGTGCACAGAGTGTGTGTCACAACATGGTAGGTCTGCTTAGTTTTATTTGTTTTATACAGAGGGCTGTTTTAAGGTGGAACCTGAATTTTTTTTTTACCTGTTATTAGGCAGTTAAAAAAAATGAGAGAATTTTTTTTTTTTAGTATAGTTTATTATGAAATAATGCTATGATGTTTGCCAATTAATTCAAGGCAGAAGATTCTTCTTGTCTATTAATTCAGGGCAGAAGATTCCTCTTGTCCATTAATTCAAGGCAGATTTTTCTTGTCCATTAATTCAAGGCAGAAGATTTTTCTTGTCTATTAATTCAGGGCAGAAGATTCTTCTTGTCTATTAATTCAAGGCAGAAGATTTTTCTTGTCTATTAATTCAGGGCAGAAGATTCTTCTTGTCTATTAATTCAGGGCAGAAGATTCCTCTTGTCTATTAATTCAGGGCAGAAGATTCTTCTTGTCTATTAATTCAAGGCAGAAGATTCTTCTTGTCTATTAATTCAAGGCAGAAGATTCTTCTTGTCTATTAATTCAGGGCAGAAGATTCTTCTTGTCTATTAATTCAGGGCAGAAGATTCCTCTTGTCCATTAATTCAAGGCAGATTTTTCTTGTCCGTTAATTCAAGGCAGAAGATTCTTCTTGTCCATTAATTCAAGGCTGAAGAATTTTCTTGGCCATTAATTCAGGGTAGAAAGGCATTTTAATAACAGAAAAAAATAAAACTGATATGGTTGACATTCTGAAGACATGGAGAAAATCAAGACCATATAGTCAGTGTTATACTTTAAAAAAAAAGTGAGGGGTTGTTTTGTGTGTGTGTGTGCATGCAGCATGTATGTGTGCATCAGATTCTCCAAACAAGGTCACAGTACCATTGTTAGAACATGCATATGATGGACACAGAGAGGCTGACTGAAGCCCTAGTAAAATACAGTAGAAGCTGAAATGTGCAGGTCGCAACACGGCAGGAGCACTATACAGAAGCTGATTGCAACCCGTGAAAAATGGAGAGAATTTGTTGTTGCCCTTGAAGATACCACAAGGCATACTTGGCAGTGATTGCTTTGTCCGTGGTTGAATGGATGGTCAGTGGTGACAGTTTCTAGCAGTTAAGAACATGACTCTCCTTTTGACTCTCTTTGAGTAACAGCCATCATGACATTATTGTTAGACACATTTAAAGTTTTACGGAACTACATACAGTGTCTGTTGTCTGAGTAATTGTTGATAATAATGTAGCAAATCTTAACAAAACCTCTACACTAAAAAAAAAAGTTAGTGCTCCTTAGATATTTGAAATATTAATTTTTGATGAACAGTTGCGTTCTACGTGCTGTTTTATGATCATATAGAATGATCAGTGACAGTCGTCTTAAAGTCTTTGTATAAGAGAAAACTTGTATGCTTTGATGATGTTACATTCCTCAAGGCAGTTTAGTTTCTCAAAGACCTCTGAGGATAGTCTGTGCAGAGTCAGTCCAAGCATTGTCTGATTTACACAAAACTGGAAACTTGAGGATGTTGTATAAGTCTGTTATCATGAATGGCTTTCTCAAGTGCGCATCTACACCTTTTTTTTTTTTTTTTTTTGTATTCCTGCTATTTGTGCTGTTTAACTTCAAAGTTTTCCAATCTTACTGTGACATAAAGAGATATGAGATGAGAGAAGTTTTAATACAAGGGTAAAATAAAAATATAAACAGCTGCTGCTTGATCTTTTACAAGAATGTGTGAGTCTGTAGTTTGAATAATGATCTATAGTTGATAGTGAGAGGCCTGTTAATCTCCAAGTCAGATTTGTAAAAGAAAAAAAAAACAAAACAAAAGTTTAAGTGCTGCTTCTCTATTACCCAGATGTTGTCCATTTTTATTTGCACACAAACACTGTTGTTACCATGACCGATTTTGCCAGAAAAATAGTGATGGAATCAGCATCAAGAGAAGCTCTTCATCAGCTTCATAAACAACTTCTAGCCTGCCTCAGAACCATCTTCCAGGAATCACAGAGTCATTATCATAATTTCTTTGTATCTGTCTGTTTTTCATTTCCTTTATGTTAATCTGCTCAGACATAAATTGCAAAATAATGATAAAAGAAGAACATCTATGAATATTGAGATTTTAAAAATAAAATAATAATGTATATGAAAATTCTACAGTTTTTAAAATAGGAAGCAATTTTTTAGCCGCAGATGAAAGGATATTTGAAATGACAGGTACACTTGTGTGACAAAGAACCTTCTAGCATCAGCATATAGGCCTTACTATGGATTCCACATAAATGAAGTAGACAGTGATGAAAAAAATTAACTACAGAATAATTTATAGCATGTGTTTCATTTTGAGGTGAAGAGTTTTGATGCAGTAATGATATTTTCTGGTGTAGTGATTCAAAAGAAGTGTTTAAGCTGAAGAACAAGTGTTGTCACTTGTCTGCCCTGTACACTACTGTGTTATAAACTTGTCCCAATAGTGGAGCAGCTGAGCTCATAGGTTACAGCCTGCAGGTGGTAAAAGCTAGAACTCTTTCATTTCTCTTTCAGCGTTATTTTTTCTCTTGTGGCACTCTACTACATCAACCGCATCTCACAGAACATCTATGCAGCACCAGTAGCAGCAGCAGCTGTGACATCTTCCAAGAAGAAGAAGTAGAGAGGACAAACAGCCAGTTATTATCCATTCACCTACAGATGAGTGAAAGTTTACAAGATTTTGCTGTCATTGATGGTTATTGTCATTCTTTAAATGTGAAGTCATGATTAAATTAACTTTTTTTTTTTGTGAAAGTGTTATAGACTGCATCAAATATTTCATAATTTTTAAATTTATTTTTCTGTGATTTAGCACAATCTCCTTCACTATAGATTTTTTTTAAAAAGTTTGTTTAATTGAAATAAGCATGTACATCTTGATGTTAAATTTAGAGGCGAGAAAGTCACAACAGAGATCTGTATAGAACATTGGCTTCGTGCCTGCAAGATGTGCCTTACTTCTGGCCAGAGTAAAAGCTGAAAGGGTACATTTTTCTGCCCGAACTAATCCTGTGTAGAGTCTGAAATGTTTTTTCTGCCCGAACTAATCCTGCGTAGAGTCTGAAATGTAATAAACATCTTGTAAATGTTAAGTTCACACCAGTATGTTTAAGTTCTAGATGTGCATCCTCTTCTTGTGAATTTAGGGAATGTGTTTTGTGGAAGCCGCAGAAGATTGTCATTCAAGTGTTACATTTTTCACACACACAAAAATTAGAACGGTGAACACAAAAACTTCATGCAAAATAAACCATGGCAGCATTTACAACAGAGTATGTAAGCAGCCATCTTTAGATCCAGGATATAACTCTGTAGACTGAAAAAGCCATGTAAGTGCAATTCTCTTCCAGGTTTGTATGTTAATGTCTGTGTGCATAGAGTTTTTCTTTCTTCCACATATACCACAGAGCAAAAATATGTATGCTTTTGTGTAGGTTATATCTGGAATTTATTTGCATGTGTTATGATGTCACAGTATCATTTGTCCATCTGTCTTTTCTGTTTCTTTAAATTTCAGATTGAGCTATTTTATATTGAAATTAAGAGGGGTAAAATGGTGCAAATGGTAAGACATTTTAGTGCAGTTATGAAGCAGATGTAGTGAATATGTCAAGAACTTAGATGGTGAAAAGTATGGTTTAATAACTTTTTAAAAATACTTCTTGTACTTAATACATAATTCGTATTGAGCTGAAATATACATTAGGATGCTTCAAAGCCTGCAGAAAATACTGTTTAATGAGGGGAAAACTGAAATTGCTGAATATTCTTTTTAAGGATACATTTTCCGGTATGCTTGATGGGAAGATCTTACAGCATTTTTTAAGCTTTAGACAGTGCTCGTGATAACACTGAGGTCCTCATCCTAACACAGTTCTTCATTGGTTAATGGTTCTCAGCATCACAGAGTCCAGTCCTTCCTTTTCAACCCAAGCAACCCCATCATCATTCTGTATGTATACCTTGTATAAAATCATGATCCAGAAAGGATTTTCACTATTATACATTCATTCATTCATGATGGTAATTATTGAAACACAATTTCAGACTGAAAAAAATTCCTCTCCAGGGGGTCACCTGCCTCCCCGCTTGAGAATCACTGTTCTAGAGTTTTCCATTTGCATTTCATCATCCATTTCCTGAAAATTTGCAGTCTGGATGCACTCTAAAGTGGACACTTAATTTCATTTGTTGGCAACTTATAAATTTTAATCTTTCAGTAAATGTCCTTAAAAAAAAACTCATTTCACTTGTTCAGATTTTGATTTCTTAGTTGTTATTTTCTTGTTTTATGTGTGTGAATGAGTGCATCAAAAATGTGCATTTGTTTACACATTTTTGTATTGTTTTGCTGTTAAAAAAAGTGCCAGTGTACAACTGATTCTGTGACTTCACAGACCCAAGTGCAGGAAAAGTAAGTGATATAAATAAAAAAAAGAAAGGCTGAAATTTTGACAACGCACATCTGTTTTTTTTTAAATGTTTTCATTTAGCTTGTTAGAGGTCAGTATGTTTCTGTCAAATTCCATAATGAAATGTCAATAATAAATGTATGAAAATCACAGAAAGAAATATGTTTTGAAACATCTGTTAATTTTTCATACAGATGAGACTTATCTGTAATATATTTAACTTCGTGAGTACCATAAACAAGAACAGAATTACAGCTGACTGAGTATTGTCAAAGGAGGCAAATTTCTTTCTATCTGGAAGCATGATTAATGATTCTAATTCTTGTTTTAAGGTCTCATTTTGCAATAATTCTAGAAATATTGCTGGGCAAAATCTTTACAAAAGCAGTGGTCTGTGAGACTGAATAATTAGCTTTAGATTTATTGGAGAAAATAAGAAAACAAGGGGGGAAAGAAACACCCAAGATAGCTGAGAAATATAAAGTAACTGAGAAAACAAAACAGACAAAAAAAAAATATCTAAGGAAGAAAAGAAATGTGAGAAAATGAAAAAAAAAAAAGGATAGTCTAGAAATAAACTACTAAAATATTACACCTTATCAGGAATTTAAACAGAAAGTCAGAATAGAAACATTTTTAGAACAGCAATAATAAATATTAGCAGCATAGTGGCAGGAGTGACAATTGTCAAAACATCCTGTTTTCAGTTTGTATTGCTGTATTCACTATTGGTCCTTGACTCATCCAGCGCTGTACCACTGAACAATTTATTGTTGTGCGTTCATTTTTGCATTATCTGATGACCTTCCTCTTAAATTTTCTGCTTTCATTCTTGTCTAGCAGATGCTGTCCATATATTTGTATTATATAAAGGGCTGTGAAATCGGAGTCATAAGCAGTTTTTATTGGAGTCAGAAATGATAGAAATGATCAGTTTTGAAAGAGTCAGAGAGCACAAAAAGTACAGAGGAGTTGGAGTCAAAAGTTTGGGATTCCAACACCACAAATTTGTTCTGTTCTGTTGAGTGTGAATCTTGTCTATCACCAGTAGAAGAGGATACAAGCTGGTGACAGAGTGTCTGACACTGTTTGCAAGGTGGTTATAAATTATGTGATGTTTCTGTTTCAAGTCTATCAACAAATAAAAAAATATTGTATATGATGTTTCTGTCTCAAGTCTGTTGACAAATACAAAATATGACATGTGATGTTTCTGTCTCAAGTCTGTTGACAGATACAAAATATGATATGTGATGTTTCTGTCTCAAGTCTGTTGACAGATACAAAATATGATATGTGATGTTTCTGTTTCAAGTGTATCAACTAAGAATTAATATAATATGATGTTTCTGTTTCAAGTGTATCAACTAAGAATTAATATAATGTGATGTTTTGTTTCAAATCTGTTAACAAATACAGAACATTATATGTGATGTTTTTGTCTCAAATCTGTTAACAAATACAGAACATTATATGTGATGTTTTTGTCTCAAGTCAGTCAACAAATAACAGAACATTATATGTGATGTTTTTGTCTCAAGTCAGCCACATTGAGTTATAGTGGCTACTTTTTCAGTCCCAAAGCATGCATTACATCTTCAGCAGACTCCACTACCAAGGGGACTATGGCGAACCCTGTCCCGTTGAACAGGTTAGGCCAGTTGCAGGGAGTAACAGTGGAGAAGGGTCTTGGTCAGCTGTGGTTTCCCAACCTTGATGTGAGCTATGGGTCACTGACTGTTAAATCGGACATATTCCCCCCCCCCCACACACACACACAAAATCAAAGTACAGGATGAAACTAACTTAAGGAACAAAGTGTACAAGGCATTTTAGAACCTATGAAAAATTACTGTGACATGGCCTTATCTTTTGATGATGTCGCTGCAGTTACCCAATGGATTTTTATTCCAAGTGACCCACACTCGACAAACCTTAGCATTGACCAGTGCGGTGTTGTCTTCATGTTTGTTTTTTTTTTTCTGTATCTTATATCCTTCCCGTGCCGTTAAACGTCACATAGGGCTCGCAAGGTAGTTTGCCAGTTTTTCCCGTCTTCGGCGAGTCTTTTCTGTATAGGTCAGAAAAATTGACGGCAAGTGCAAAAACAAGGTGCTGGTGTTAGACAAAGGTCATGCTTAAGACGAAGTATCATAAACTGATCGGAGAAAACCTAGAATAATCTTATCTTATATCTTATATCCTTCCCGTGCCGTTAGACGTCACATAGGGCTCGCAAAGTAGTTCGCCAATTTTTCCTGTCTTCGGCGAGTCTTTCAACCTCATCAAAGGATTTTATGCCTGTTAACTTGGCCTCTCTTAATAATGTTCTCTTTAGAGTTTCACGCGGTCTGCCCCTTTTTCGTCGGCCTGTTGTGTTCCACTTGATAGCTTGTTTTGGGATTCTCTGCTCATTTCTTCTCATCAAGTGGCCAACATATGTCCATCTCCTTTTCCTGATCACCCGTGAGACTGGTTGTTGTTCAGTCATCTGTCTTATCTCTGCATTGTTCTTGAATTCATTCCACTTGATGCCGAGTATTTTCCTTAGGCATTTGTTTTCAAAAGAGTCTAATTTCTTTTCTATTTCTTTAGTTGTTTTCCAGCTTTCGCATGCATAAATGAGGGTGGATATTACATTTGAATTGAATAGTCTTAACTTGGTTTTTGTGCTTATAACTTTTGAATTCCATATGTTCTCAAGATTCTTGAAGATTGATGCTGCTTTTGCAATTCTGATCCTAACTTCCTTTCTAGTGTCACCATCCTGGTCTATGTAGCTGCCAAGGTATGCAAATTGATTGACTTCTTCAATATCTGTCCCTTCTATGTGTATTTTTCCATTTTGACTGATGGGAATTTTCATTATTTTTGTTTTGTCCTTGTTAATTTCAAGTCCTATTTTGCTAGCCAGTGAAGATAGGCTATCTGTTTTTTTTTTGCATGGAATTCACATTATTACTGATAAGAGTTATGTCATCAGCAAAATCAAGATCTTCTAGTTGGGTCCCATGTACCCAGTCAATACCTGTGTTACCTGTGCAGCATTTTTTCATTATGAAGTCTATTGTAATCCCAAAAAGTAAAGGAGACAGTATACATCCTTGTTTCATGCCTGTTTCAATCTGGAACCATTCACTCATCCCTTCTTCTGTCTTGACTGCACAACCATATCCATTGTATAAGTCCTTAATGATGTTGACAATTTTAGATGGTATTCCATATAGACATAAAATTCTCCATAATGAATCTCTGTGTATGCTATCAAATGCCTTCTTAAAATCTATGAAATTCAGTATTAATGGTTTCTGCTTTTCAATATGTTCTTCAAGTATTATTCTGAGAGTAAAGATCTGGTCGAGACAGCTTCTCCCTTTTCGAAATCCTGCTTGTTCTTCTAATAATAGAAACCTAATATAATGAAGTGTTATATTACAAACCATCCAGAGAAAGTGACTTAACAACGTAAGTGATGAAATTATGCTGAGATGGGCATGCTAATACTGTACAGGTATTAAACTGACAGACCCCCCACCAAAAAAAAGTTATTTTCTGTTTTTAATCCTGCTTTAAAAAAAGAGGCAAGGATGAGAGAGAGAGAACGAACTTTACTTTCAAAGGATGAAGAATCTGGCAAGCAGACTTGTCTCCCGGGGCTCACCCAGCCTCAAGAAAAAGGGGGTACCAGGGCTGGCGCTCTGTGAAGGTGTAGGAATGTTAAACTTAGCCACGGAATTTATGTTGACAGCGACACTAGTCGGCAGTTTCTCGTCAACTGCTGACCAGGTAGCGGAGGACTTATGGTATGACCGCGTGATTCACGGCGACTATCTTTACATTCTGCAGTTCTTCAATCAACTGTCACTCCAACCCATTTATTCAACATGTAGGAAAACACAGTGGCTTGTGGGGGAAAGAAAGGGCGAGAATGTGTTGGTCCAGAACAGGTCATAACGGGGTAAAAATGACTGAAGAAACGGCCTTGATCGTAGGCAAGAAGCTTCCTCATAAATATTAAAATTTATCAGAAATGTTTGTGATGAATAACTACACACACCAATGCAAAGTTTGTTATGTTTACCGAGTGTACGTAAGCACTCCCAACACAATATTGACACGCGTTTTTACACGGCAAGCCTGCCCGGTGACCTTCCCAATACCCACACAAACGCGTGAGGGGTGAAAGATGAATAATTTTGACACATGAGTTAAGAACTAAACATGAACTATGGCAATGTGTTAACTGTACTTTGCCCTCCAGTACCTGCTACGTTTTAAACCAGTTTCCACTAGCCCGTATGAATAGCTAACCATTTTGTCTTACATTGTTGGGCTAGTCCTCCGTGTAACTGCCGCGTGTGGTTGCGCCATCTGTCGCCCGTTTAACCTCTCGCAAACTGAAACGAAAGAAAATAATTCTCGCCAAACATTGTAGACATTACTTGAAACAAAAGTGCCCGTTGCTTTATTTTGTAATGCTTCAAGTTCAGACCAGTATTGCTGAATGTTTTCCGTTTTCTTTGTGGCCGCCAAAATGCAGTTGTTTTTCTCATGTGAATGAATGGCATACCAATAGCAGGCTAACCATCTAAAGTGCATTATGGGTCAGGTCAGACGTTCATCACCAGATGTCGTGACTTTCATAGAAACTCGAAGGCGGGCGCGAACGAACGAATTATGGAATCGTATTTTGTAAAGTTATATTTTGATTTAGTATAAGTGCTTTCATCTGGCATGCGATTTATGATTATTTACTCGAAGGTAAAGAGCGTTTTCTTGATCTTTGTGGTGTCAACGTTCAGTTTGTATGGCGGAGTCCTTTTGGTTGATGTAACCATAGGAATTGCGACGCGCATTCGTACCGGCGTTTACACGCGCTAGGTAGTGGAGCCAGTTTTTGGTTCCCTTATCATATCAAGAGAGCAGTAATAACAGGTTGTTCTGTTGTCTTTTTTTTTAGTGTTTTTAAAGCGTGTGCTAAAACGATTTAACTGGTTTATTTCCGATCCAGCACTTGGAGTTAGGAATGGTAGGTTCCATTATTATTTGAGTGTTATTATTTTAGTATTATTTTATTATTACCTTTGTTGTGGTGCTATTTTATTGAGGTAGGGGTAATATGTATACATGTAAGAGATATGCTTACCATACATATCATAATTGGTTAAATTAAATACACAGAATAAATGAAAATATAAAGATACTGACTGATAGTGTATTACGATGTGGAGCTTATCTACTGCAATAAATAACCGACTTATCAAAAGTAATTAAAGATCATAATACTGCGGAATAAACGCTGGCATCTCTCACCCACCCTCCCTCTATGTATGTGTATTCCCCTTGTGAGCAATGCCTCTAAAAAAGAGGGGGGGGGCGGAAATGAAAAAGTGTTTGTCAGAGAACAATCCAACAGTTCCACCAACGGTCTTCTCCAGGGTGCAAATGCTGTAGCAGTCAAAAGCAGAAACTGTTCACTGTGTCCCAGAATAGCACCTTATTGTTGTTATCAATAATATTTTGAAGGATTAAATTAAAAGCTCGAAGCATAAAGATAAACTAGTTATTTGAATCATTAAGATCGTTTTGTTTTATTTATTTTTTTTTATTCGGGACTTTTGTTATAAAAAAAAACTTGTAAACGATCACCGGGCTTCATGTTCTCAGATCCGAATTATTTCGTCTGCATTTTTCAGTCCTTGCTTCGAAAATTCTGGAGATAATTCTTCAATTTTCTAAACATTGTTTCGCCAGTTTTGTAAACTGAACACCTATAAATATAAATACTGTTCCACGAGAACATCCTGGGGAAGAAATTGGGAAATACGAGTTGATATAGTCACATATTTAGGTCACATATAGTCACATATTGTGACTGACAACTCACTACCAAAACTAGCACTAAGATGGACACCACAGGGGAACAGAAGTAAGGGTAGACCAAAATAGACATGGAGAGGAACAACAGAAAGGATGTTGAGCAATAGAGGGCTCACTTGGTAAAGGTAAAAAGGTAAAGGTAATCCTGTCATGCCTTAGAGGCACATAGGGATATGGTGCGAAAAAAAAGAGGAAAGGACAGGCATTTGTGGAAAACTCTTGCGGAAGCCCCATGTGCCCTGGGCACTTAAGTTTCAGAGAGAGAGAGAGTCAAATATTTAGGTGATGTTCGGGGGAAAAATAATAACACACGCAGTTGTCACTTTTGTGAAATCTAAACAATATATTACCGTTTTGTTGTAACCACAGTTCAGAAAACAGAAGTCTGATAATATGGCGCATTCCACGGACAGAGAAGAAAATAAGAAGTGCTAAATAAATTGTAACTGAAAAGAGAAATAATGAACATAATTAACAGTTAAAAACAATTAGGCCGTACTAAACACATAACGTAATGAAAACTATACACGAGGGGAAAGTTGAAGGGAAAATGACGATATAGACGGGCGGATAACCTCAAGAGATGTGTAAGATTCAGCTTGGCCGGATGCCCGGAAGAGATGAAGGGACAGAACAAGTTGGAAATCCATTATAGCTAATTTTCCCTACGGGAGATGGGACATGATGCCTTTGAGAGTTCTATAGGTAATCAATAATTTTCTTTGACGTCCGCAAGAAATATCTTCCACCAATGTCTGCAACAGTAAGGCAGCAGAACCTCGAATTGTTCGTTGTAATTTGGCGTCCATATCTCGTGCCCTGCATTCAACGCCAAAGTTCTCTGGATATCAAGCAAGTGCTGTAACAGTAACTTGGAACGCTGTCTTTATCAGGGAATATCGAAAGGGCGGGAAATAACGCGTGTTCCTCAATCTCGACCATGTCACACGAAAATGCTTTTGACCATGACGTGGTAACAAAAGACCAACGACCATTATATGTTACATACTGTAATTCCATTCAAAGCTCGCCTCACCAAAACCCCACCTAGTTTTATTAGTATACAGTAAAAGTTCACTTTTTTGTGGTCAGTAGTTCATGGGATTCAGAGAAGACGGGAATCCTTTGCTGAAATCACAACTTTTATTCTTATATATCTTATATCCTTCCCTTGCCGTTAAACGTCACATAGGGCTCGCAAAGTAGTTCGCCAATTTTTCCGGTCTTCGGCGAGTCTTTCAACCTCATCAAAGGATTTTATGCCTGTTAATTTGGCCTCTTAATAATGTCCTCTTCAGAGTTTCACGCGGTCTGCCTCTTTTTCTTCGGCCTGTTGTGTTCCACTTGATAGCATGTTTTGGGATTCTCTGATCATTTCTTCTCATCAAGTGACCAACATATGTCCATCTCTTTGGAGTTGGCATCCCTGATGCTCGGTTGGTTTCTCTGCGAGTTTCCATAACGATATCTTTTTTCCCATCTGGAGTCGCCTCTAGATATGTCCCAGGATAAGGTTGTTAGCCTTATGCCCAACTCCCGGTACATGATATGTAACAGATCAGGCCGAATTCCGCTGATTTCTGCATGCCGGCGAGAGCGTTAAAAAAACGTCCGCCATCTTGCACGTCATGCCAACTTTTATTACGCAGTGTTATATTACAAAGGCGTCAAAAATAACGGAAGAAGAAATGAAAATACTATTTTTAGTCGAATTATTTATTTTTGTATTTCAGTTTTACCATTCCCAGAGAGAAATATCAACGATCTCTGAGCTTTCTAATTTGTGTGACAGAAAGAGAAAAAAAAAACCCTAGTGAAAATCATATGGTATATTTTTGCCTTGTGCTCACCACAGTTAGCTTCACTCTCTCCTTGGCAATAAAGCGAAGCAATCCCCTCTCTTTCTCTCTCTCGCTTGCTCTCTCACTTTCTCCCCAGTTCTTCGCCATTTGCAAATAAAGTTCAGCCAATCAGCCAACCAATCTCTTTCTCCCTCCCCTTCCCCCACTCTCTCTCTCTCTCTCACACACACACTTACTCTGTAACACTTTGTTATATTGTTCTCCTGGACCCTTGCAGCAGTGGCTCCTCTAAGCTGCACTAACGTGATCTGGCGCACAAATTTTCAACCTTTGGCGCACAGATTTTTTTTCGTAGTGCGAGGTCAAGCATTATAACAACAATGATTCTCGCTCAACTTTAGTGCTATAATAGGTAGTTCTTTTTGCCCAAGAAGTAACATTTTTGCTTACAACACTCCACACCTAAGAAGATAACATTGCCTTGCACCATATCCAGAGTGTTACAAATCTAGCTATACAGTGGTCGAAGGTTCCTTACAATGTAAAATAATGTCAGCGAAAACCACAGTAAAGACATGATAGTTATCATCTCAAAGTTGACTATACAGCGAAACATTAACGTGGCTCTAATTTACACAACCAGTAATGGAGACATTACTAGGCGGTCACCAGACACTCGTGAATGTGAAGAAAGAAGACATTCATTAATGCAGATGGTTTACAAACATCAACTCTTCCCGTGCCTTTGGTCACAATAATGACATTTCCGGTTTCCCGATGTTTACCAATGGTCACTTTAGTGATCATTGGTTTCTTTCTCTAAAACAACCGGTGTAACATTTAGATTGTACATATTTCGTCCGCGATTCCGGTGATACTTTTCAAAATGGCGAAAGAGTGCCTAGTTACGAGCGATGCCGAGCGAGAAAAAGGAAGAGAAAGACCGAAATTTTTCCATTTTTGATGATGTAGATAGGGGTATGGACATGGCCTGTGACCACCCCACTGCACTTGAATGTATCCCAAGTAGATCTAGACATATTAGACGACGGGAGAAGTAGTTAGAAGGTTATTTCAGACAATAATTTAGCGAGAATGCAACATAGAATCAGAATATGAGATCAACAAGTAGATCTACACATTTCAGATGGTAAGTAGTGCATATCTAGACCTAGCCGATGGTGAGCTGGGCATAGTCATTGTCTAAAAACATCACATTACTTCTTTTTTTCCTAAAAAAACTGTGCATTTATGAAATTTCCATACATTTAGTTATACTTTGAAACATAATAAGTACACGGAAATACATGTAAATACTGTTTTCCATTCCATTTTACAACTATACCCCCTAACATATCAAGACCCGCGCTTTTACTCTGGTAAGCAACTGAAGGTCTGCTTTTCTTACTGTGGCACCGAAAGAGAAATCTCTGAAATCATCTCGCATGTTTTTTTGTTTTTTTTTTCTTTCAGTGTGAAACAAGAATAAAGGAGTTTTTATGTTTAAATATACAAGTCGAAAGTCTTTTGCAGCTAGCCTTGCCTATGACACAAGAATCCTGAAACTGGACAGAATCACCTGCTTTAGAATAGTTCCGTTTAATTTTAAACTGCATGTTAGTGGATTCTGTTTCTTGGATATAATCATAGTCTCTGTCTTTTTGATGTTCAGAGTAAGGCCTTTCTGTTCACTTTCTTTGGCAACTTTATCCAAGAGATTTTGCAGGTCTTGTTGGTTCTCAGCTATCAGTACTGTGTCATTAGCATACCGAAGGTTGTTAATATTGTATCCTCCAATTTTTATGCCTGGTTCTGTGATGATCGTTCTTAGAATATTCTCGCTGTACAGAGAAAAAAGGTCTGGAGATAGTACACATCCCTGACGCACCCCTTTTTTTATAGGTTGATATTTTCCAGTTCTATTTTCAACTCGAATTACTGCTTCTTGCTGCCAGTATAGATGTTTTACAATCCTCAGATCTTTGCCGTCTATATTGATGTCTTCAAGCATTTTAATAATTTCATCATGTTTCACCTTGTCAAATCCTTAGGTGTAATCAATGAAGCGTAAGTAGAGATCTTTCTGTACTTCTAAAGCTCTTTCTGTTAGTGTTCATAAAGCATAAATGGCATCGTGTGTTCCCTTTCCTTCAACAAATCCAAACTGTTCATCTGCTATTTCCATTTTTATCCTTTTCCTTTTTCTTCTCATAATGATTCTCAGAAGTAACTTTGTTATGTGACATGAGAGGCTGATAGTCCGGTGGTCATCACATTCCTTTGCACCTGGTTTCTTTGGTAGTGCTATAAACGTGGATTTAAGCAGGTTACTGGGAATATAACCACTGTTGTAAATGTCATTCAGTAACTTGGTTATTATTTTTATTCCTGTCTCCTCTAGCGCCTCTATTTCTTCTACTGTTATATTATCAGGCCCAGTCGCTTTTCCTTTCTTCATGTGTTTGATGGCATCTATGATTTCATCTTCAAGTATTGGTGGTCCATCACAGTTTTCAGTATCTGGTGTTAATTCTGGCCTTTCTCCTCCATATAGCTCACCGATATACTCTGTCCACCTGTCCACAATGTCTTCTTTTCCCATTAATATTTTACCTTCTTTCGATTTCAGGCATCCTGTGGTATATTTTGTTTTCCTGCCTGTGAGTTCATTAATTCGTTTGTACATGTTTTTGCTGTCTTTATTATGAGCGTCCTCTATCTGTCTGCACTGTTCATTTAACCACACTTCTTTTGCTTCTCTGCATGTGCGTCTTATTTCTTTATTTATCTTGCTATATTTTTCTTGGTTATTTTTACTCCTCCTCTTGTCCATCAGTTCTAAGATGTTGTCTGTCATCCATTTATTTTTAGAATCTTTTTTCGATGATATTATCTCCTTAACAGTTTGGTGAATAGAATCTCTTAACATTTCCCATTGTTCATCTATACTATTTATCTTTGCTATTGCATTGTATCTATTTGTTATAATAACTTTGTATTGTTCTCTCAGTTCTTGGTCATTTTTAAGGAGTTCTGTATTCTGTTTGATGTTTCTTACTTTTCTGCACACTTTCTTTAGCTTTATTCTAATTTTTCCACAGAGTGGGTCATGGTCACTATTGTGGTCTGCTTCTGACATGGTTTTTGTTGTCAGTAATGCATTCCGGAATTGTTTGTTGATTAATATGTAGTCTATCTGGTTAAAAGTCTTTTTGTCTGGGCTGCACCACGTTGCCAGTCTTCGGGGATGTTGTTTAAACCAGGTGTTTCCTACAACCATGCCATGTATTCTTGCCCATTCAATTAATTTATAACCTCTGTCATTCCTCTCCCCCAGTCCATAGTCACTAATGATGTCTGAAGTTCTTCCTTTACCAGGTTTGGCATTAAAATCTCCCATGACTATAGTAACTTAATGTGACTTTGTGTGTTTTAGGACTGTCTCTATGTCATTATAAAATAGCTGTACATCTTCTTCAGAGCTTTCAGATGTTGGAGCGTACACTTGTATAATATTTATGTTTATTGGTCATCCTTTCAGTTGGGCTAGCAGGACTTGATCCGAGATGTTCAAATATCCTACAATTGTCCTTGCTGTATGTTCATCAAATGTTATTCCTACTCCTTATTCATGTTTCTCACTTCCTGAATATATTATTGTATATTTATCAGAGTTTATCTTCCCTGCACCTGTCCATCTAACTTCACTCATTCCTAATATGTTGATCTTCATCCTTTCCATTTCCCTCTTTCATCATCATGTGCCGTGCCAACTGGCGTTGGCTATTATGCTTCTCCAGAGTACACAATCCTTCATGCATGCCATCAGCTCAGTTGGTGATCTCCTCTCACACCATCCCGTCAGACTGTCCAGTATCATTTCTCTTGGTCTTCCTCTTGATCTTCTTCCTTCTATTTTTCCTCTTGTTATAATATTTTCAATGCCCCCTCTTCTCATTGCATGTCCTGTGAAAGTACATTGTCTCTCTCTTATCTTTTTGACAAGGTTTTTTGTCTCTCCAGCTCTTCTCCTACATTCTTCATTAGTTATTTTTGCTGTCCAGGGGATTCGCAACATTCTTCTAATAAACCACATTTCTGCTGCTTCCAATGATTTTTGTGCAGACTTGCCTATTGTCCATGATTCACTTCCATATAACAAGATAGGTTCAATATAGCATTTTAGTACTCGTTTTCTAACATTCATTGATAAGGATGTGTTGGTCAATATGTTTCTCATTCTCTGAAATGCAGTCTTTGCTTGGCCTATTCTGTTCCTAATTTCTGTTCTGCATTTCCCATCTGAAGTTATTACTGCTCCAAGGTATTTGAATTTCTGCACCTGCTTTAGAACAAAGCTGGGTAAAGCTGGGACGACCATCCCCAACCCAGCGCGTCACAGGTGGCGGATGGTGAAAGTCCTCCAGATATGGAGTATCCCTGTGAATAAGGAGTTATCCAAATAAGCAGGCGTGGACCAACTGGCGGTAGACTCAGAGAGCGAGGTGGGGTAGTAGGTGGCTCTACTACTCCTATAAAGTGCCTCAGGTGCTCAGTGAAGGGAATACCAGGCGGGTCAGAGGCGCCTTAAAACCTCTCGCTCCCGCTGCCTTGCGGGTAGGACAGGGAGTCCAAAGGCTAGCGGAGAGTCCGTACACAAACCGACAGAAGGCAACGGGAAACCACTGTTGTAATTCCCAAGAATAATTATGCTTAAACAGAATAATCGATTCATCATGAACAACATTAATGGATGTTCCTCTGGAACAGCCTCGTCCGGTAGGGCAGCTCATGAGCCACAGGTGAGGCCAGATCATCATCAAGCTACTGGTGGCAAAACTAACAAGTTCAAAATAGCAATATGGAATGTTAGAACTTTATTCCAGGCTGGAAAATTAGAAAATGTAAAGATGGAAATGGAAAGGATGAAGATCAACATATTAGGAATGAGTGAAGTTAGATGGACAGGTGCAGGGAAGATAAACTCAGATAAATATACAATAATATATTCAGGAAGTGAGAAACATGAACGAGGAGTAGGAATTATATTTGATGAACAAACGGCAAGGACAATTGTAGGATATTTGAACATCTCGGACAGAGTCCTGCTAGCCCAAATGAAAGGACAACCAATAAACATAAATATTATACAAGTGTACGCTCCAACATCTGAAAGCTCTGAAGAAGATTTACAGCTATTTTACAATGACATAGAGACAGCACTAAAACACACAAAGTCACATGAAGTTACCATAGTCATGGGAGATTTTAATGCCAAAGTTGGTAAGGGAAGAACTTCAGACATCGTTGGTGACTATGGACTGGGGGAGAGGAATGACAGAGGTTATAAATTAATTGAATGGGCAAGAATACACAGCATGGTTGTAGGAAACACCTGGTTTAAACAACATCCTCGAAGACTGGCAACGTGGTGCAGTCCAGACAAAAAGACTTTTAATCAGATAGACTACATATTAATCAACAAACAATTCCGCAATGCATTACTGACAACAAAAACCATTCCAGGAGCTGACTGCAATAGTGACCATGATCCACTCTGTGGAAAAGTTAGAATAAAACTAAAGAAAGCAGGCAGAAAAGTGAGAAACATCAAACTGAATACAGAACTTCTTAAAAATGACCAAGAACTGAGAGAACAATACAAAGTTATTATAACAAATAGATACAATGCAATAGCAAAGATAAATAGTATAGATGAACAATGGGAAATGTTAAGAGATTCTATCCACCAAACTGTTAAGGAGATAATACCACCAAAAAAAGAAGCCCCTAAAAATAAATGGATGACAGACGACATCTTAGGACTGATGGACAAGAGGAGGAGGAGTAAAAATAACGAGAAAAAATATAACAAGATAAATAAAGAAATAAGACGCACATGCAGAGAAGCAAAAGAAGTGTGGTTAAATGAGCAGTGCAGACAGATAGAGGACTCTCATATTAAAGACAGCAAAAACATGCACAAACGAATTAATGAACTCACAGGCAGGAAAACAAAATATACCACAGGATGCCTGAAATCGAAAGAAGGTAAAATGTTAATGGGAAAAGAAGACATTGTGGACAGAGTATATCGGTGAGCTATATGGAGGAGAAAGACCAGAATTAACTCCAGATACTGAAAACTGTGAGGGACCACCAATACTTGAAGATGAAATCATAGATGCCATCAAATACATGAAGAAAGGAAAAGCGACTGGGCCTGATAATATAACAATAGAAGAAATAGAGGCACTAGAGGAGACAGGAATAAAAATAATAACCAAGTTACTGAATGACATTTACAACAGTGGTTATATTCCCAGTGACCTGATTAAATCCACGTTTATAGCACTACCAAAGAAACCAGGTGCAAAGGAATGTGACGACCACCGGACTATCAGCCTCTCATGTCACATAACGAAGCTACTTCTGAGAATCATTATGAGAAGAACAAGGAGAAAGATAAAAATGGAAATAGCAGATGAACAGTTTGGATTTGTTGAAGGAAAGGGAACACACAATGCCATTTATGCTTTACGAACACTAACAGAAAGAGCTTTAGAAGTACAGAAAGATCTCTACTTATGCTTCATTGATTACACCTAAGGATTTGACAAGGTGAAACATAATGAAATTATTAAAATGCTTGAAGACATCAATATAGACGGCAAAGACCTGAGGATTGTAAAACATCTATACTGGCAGCAAGAAGCAGCAGTTCGAGTTGAAAATAGAATTGGAAAATATCAACCTATAAAAAAAGGGGTGCGACAAGGATGTGTACTATCTCCAGACCTTTTTTCTCTGTATAGCGAGAATATTCTAAGAACAATCATCACAGAACCAGGCATAAAAATTGGAGGATACAATATTAACAACCTTCGGTATGCTGACGACACAGTACTGATAGCAGAGAACCAACAAGACCTGCAAAATCTCTTGGATAAAGTTGCCAAAGAAAGTGAACAGAAAAGCCTTACTTTGAACATCAAAAAGACTTTACTTTCCCTCTTTACATTTACTAATTTTCCAGCCTGGAATAAAGTTCTAACATTCCATATTGCTATTTTGAACTTGTTAGTTTTGCCACCAGTAGCTTGATGACGATCTGGCCTCACCTGTGGCTCGTGAGCTGCCCTACTGGACGAGGTTGTTCCAGAGGAACATCCATTAACATCGTTCATGACAAATCTGTTACTCTGAATAAGCCTAATTGTTCTTGGGAGCTACAACAGTGGTTTCCCATTGCCTTCTGCCAGTTTGTGTACAGACTCCCACTAGACTTTGGACTCCCTGTCCTACCCGTAAGGCAACAGGAGCTAGAGGTTTTAAGGTGCCTCTTACCGCCTGGTATTCCCTTTACTGAGCACCTGAGTCACTTAATAGAAGTAGTAAAGCCACCTACTACTCCACCTCGCTCTCCGAGTCTACCACCAGTTGGTCCGCACCTGCTTATTTGGGTAAATCCTTATTCACAGGGATCCTCCATATCTGGAGGACGTTCACTGTCCGCTACCTGTGATGCACTGGGTTGGGGATGGTCGCCACAGCTTTACCTAGTCAATGAAAAAAAAAAAAAGAAAAAGTGAATGTACAGGAAAACTTATTTTGCTTTGAATCTACATCATCCAGTAGTCTGAAACAACTGAAAATAATTTACAGTGTCCCATATTATGCATCTCAAGTAGGTAAATTTCCATGAAATTTTAAACTATAATCTTTCATTTGCATGTAGAGATATGATGCTGAGAGGGGGGGGGGAAAGGATTGTGGGGGAGAATGAGAGGATAGGTAAGGGGGATTTGCTTTGGTGACTGCCAAAAGGGAATGGGTGGTGGAAAGTATAAATATTCATAAATTTTTCATAATTTTAAACTGTTTATGATAATAAATGATCAAACTTGGAGTCAGGTATAGTACATTAAGCCCACTTCTGCTCTGATGAGTTGGAACATTTTTTGTGTGCAATATTTAGTACTCTCAGCCACATAATGTCCATTGTCTACCTACCAGCTGACACAGCAGCCAAGCTAATGAATCATAGGCATAGCAGACTCACTTGACATTATACACAGTTTTATGCCAACGTGGTGGGACTTGTCATTTCAGTAGTTGGTCAGTGACCTAGCAAATGGAGGATGCTTTAAAAAAATGCTGTTCTAAACACTCATATGCTATTTATAAAACTCATGTTTATATTGTTTATTTATTAAGACTGCAATTTTAGTGCCAGTGTGTTTCCTTGCACTCATTGCAGTATGTGTTTCCTTGCACTCATTGTTGTATATGATTTGTTGAATTTCTCATATCAGAATGCCTGATAGCACAGATCGAAGTCTTCTACATGGGAAATCATATAGAACATTCTGGCAATTAATGTCCAAGTTTGATAAACTATCCAGCATTAAATATATATAACTATAGCAGTTTAAAGCTGTTAACATGGCAAGCTTTCCATGTGTTCATCACATTGAAGTGGGTGCAGTTAATGGAGAGAAAGCTGTTGATATTCTAAGATCAAAGTTCATGTTCAAGGTCAAGGCTGTACGTCAAACAAATGTAGCCAATCAATGGCTGGTAGTCAAAAACAGTGCACACTTTCTGGTAACAAGTCTGAAAACCTCTGATAGTACAGCAATAAAGGTAAGGATGATTTATACACTTATTTTTCATGTATGCTACTGTAGTGTCATTTAGTTAAGGATCTTCTTATCTTATATCTTATATCCTTCCCGTGCCGTTAGACGTCACATAGGGCTCGCAAAGTAGTTCGCCAATTTTTCCTGTCTTTGGCGAGTCTTTCAACCTCATCAAAGGATTTTATGCCTGTTAACTTGGCCTCTCTTGATAATGTCCTCTTTAGAGTTTCACGCGGTCTGCCCCTTTTTCTTCGGCCTGTTGTGTTCCACTTGATAGCTTGTTTTGGGATTCTCTGATCATTTCTTCTCATCAAGTGACCAACATATGTCCATCTCCTTTTCCTGATCACCCGTGAGACTGGTTGTTGTTCAGTCATCTGTCTTATCTCTGCATTGTTCTTGAATTCATTCCACTTGATGCCAAGTATTTTCCTTAGGCATTTGTTTTCAAAAGAGTCTAAGGATCACTCTCTGTATTTTACATTTGACACCATCGTCAGGTTGCATGCCAGTAAGCATAAGTTTGAAATATTTCATCATTTAGTGTCTTTGGTGCCAGACATGGCCCATTGTTTCTCTTATGTCCGTGTCTTGTGGTATTCATCATGGTATTCCACTTTGGTGCCCGTTCTCTTCTGTGAGCTTTGAATTTCCATACCTATCAGAATATGGTCAAATGACATTTTTATTTCTTAACTGGAAGATAATATGTTTCCTATGGATTCTCATAGGTTTTTACACCTCAGAATAATATGCTGTCTGCTGATTGCCTTATTTCTGTTCCCAGCATGCCATGGCTTAGACTGATCTGTTCCCCTAAACCTCAGCTCTTTTATTTTTCTTTTGCCTCATTAGCTCATTTGTTTGTCCATGTTTTGTTTGTCCATGTGTTGCAACCATTAGTAATACAGGTTCCACATTTCATCAGTGCACTGCTATTCTCGCTGATATTAAGATTGTATTAGATGCACATAAAACTAGGCATTACAAAGAGTAAAATGGGAATGTTTAAGGCAAATAAAATATGTGAGGGAATTAGAGTGTGCTAGAGAAGTAATGTTTAAACAAAAATTCAGGGATTTAGAATCAGAATAGACAGCAAAAATAAATGCATGAAAATCAGTTATCTTGTCAAGAAGATTTGCATCCAGTGCTGCATGTGTGGAAGAGAATTAACCAGGACAATGGTGCATCTGACAATAGAATCAGAAATAATTTTTTTAAATCAGATGACAATGCAACTAATAATAGAATCACGGATAATCAAAGAATGACTAAACAAACTTTATTTTCAAAGCCTGAAGAACTGGATACACAGGCCTGTTCGATATTCTGTCTTTTATCTCTCAAACATCAGTTTAGTACAAAATACACAAAAATAAACAAAGCAAAACTAAATATGACTTGAAAACTTTACATAATTAATATTATTTTAGACATTAAAACAACATATGCAGATAAAACATACAATAAAGTTATTTAGTATTTTCAGACATAATTACAGAGACAGAGATAGAGAGTGACAAAAAAAAAAGAGAGAGAAAAAATCAAGGCACATATACACAGTATAACTGAGAAAATTACAACTGGTTCATTTCGCTTTAAGTTTCATTGATTCTGTTGCACATTTAGAGTTTTATTTATGACTGATGGTTTCAGGAACCTTACAGTATTTTTTAGGGTATGCTATATTTTTCCAACTTTCTTTCTTTTCAGCTTTCCAAAGCTTTTAAATCTCGTAGCTGAACATTTCTGTTTCTGACTGACTCGAGTTGTTTACTCCAAGCTCTCTTGAGCCATTGATCATGCCAATTCACCATCTTTGAATAGTTCTTCCCTTTGCATTTATGACACAGCTCATGATGAAATTATATATGAAGTTTATTACATAAGATACATGTCAGTTTCATGTTTCAAAATACAGAATATTTGCTTCCAAAATATCATATTTATTTCATTAATTTATTCCCCAACAGGATGACAGTTATGTCACAAACTGGATGTCACCTCAACATTTCACACAACATTCAGCACTTCCTGTCAAAGATTCTGTGTTCAATGTTGCATTCCAAGTTAAGGATATAGACTTGTGTGTACAAAACTTGAAAAGTCAAGGCGTAACATTCACCAAACCTCTCCAGTCAGTTCAAGACCATGATGGTGTCATTCGAACATGTGTGGTTAAGAGCTGTGTGGGTGATGTTCATCACACCCTCTTTGAAAAAAGAGATTACTCAGGTTCTTTCCTCCCTGGTTTCTTGCCTGTTTTAGATGACAATGAACTGAACAGTGATACAACTTGGGACGCCATGTTGGAAAGTTTCGACCATGTGGCACTTGCTGTAGAAATGAACACTGCAATGAATGTTATTGATTGGTATGAAAAATGTTTTGGCATGAAGAGGTTTCTGATCAACAGGTAATTTTTCTTTCTAGTATCTGCCATATTTGTGCATATTTTAAGTGTTTAATCTCGTATTAATATAAATGTGAAGTGATCATGGACTCATATCACCAGAGTTTTTTCCGTTGGGGGAAAAATTGACAACCCAGCCTGCACACACCTTGGCAACTGCTCTAAGTAAGTGGCCATTAATCCTTCATCTCCTGAGTATACTGTCAGTGGACACTTGAAAACTGGTATATACACTGTAACCAACAGTTCTTTTTTTTTTTTTTTTTTTTTCATTTTTCTGAATGATTGATTGTAAATTGTGCATCTTTATCAATGTTCTATATGTCATATTGTCATTTGAAGTTAAGCTGTTTATTACCAAAACTATTATGCTAATGATAAAAATGCATTTTTTGGATGTAATTCTCCAGAGATGAAGATGAAGAACAAGGTCTGGTATTGGCAACAAGTGATGTTGGACTTCGATTGAGAGCTGTAGAGTATTGGAAATGTGCTGAAGTGGGTCTGATGATACCTGAAGAAAGTGTCACAAGCAGGTTGTCTATGGTCATAGTAGAAGGCATGCCACCATTTCCTGGATCTAAAGGTTAGTCTGTAGTCTATTGAAGATGATGTTAGTAGCAGCTAACATCATATGGAAACAAGATTCTGAGTACTTAAATGTTACTTCAAGCCAATTTTGTTTTATGGATATGAAGCATGGTCCATGAATAAGAGAGTATGGTGAGAAATGGAGGCCATGGAAATGTGGTTCATAAGAAGGATGTTGAAGGTACCATGGACAGCTGAGAAAACCAGTGAAGAAGTCTTGAGACAGGCTGGAGTTAAAAGGCAAATTACAGCAAAGATCAGAGGCAGACAAGTGAGATTTGTAGGACATTTTCTGAGAAGAGGAAAATTTGAACACATTGTGACAACTGGAAAAATTGAGGGAAGAAGAGACAGAGGAAGACAGAGAGAAGTTACTGGATGGGCTATCAGTGTGGCTAGGAAGAAAGTCACTGGCTGATCTCATAATCAAGTCTAAAGACAGGGAATTGTGGAGAGAAATGATTGCCTACACCACACGGCATGGCACTTGATTGATTGTTAATACAGCAGGAGCACATATAGAAGAGCTGAACTAGATAATGAGAAAGAATGTAATGCTGAGTATGAAGAGAGAACAGAAAGAGTGCAATACTCAGAGGCAACTGAGGAATAAAAGATAGAGAGAAATAAGGGCAAGATTTGAGGAAAGTGCAGAAGTAGTATTCAAAAGAAAATGAAAGATGCACTGGGGCAGATAGTACCAGAATGATTTTTTTCCTTTTCATGAACTATCACAAGTCAGCCTCATCCATGTTTAATTTTGCCATATATAATGAAATTGTTTAGACTCCTAACAATGTTTATTTGAATGTGATAATTGCAGTCAGTCAGTCATTTGCATGTCCCTTGCAGAACTTTGCCTCCCTAATAGCTCTCCTGTAGGCCTCTCTCTTGTAAGCAAGATGCCCTGCTGCTGATGTAGATAATTGCAGTAGTAAAACTAAATAGAGGACTCAGTGCAGCAATTGATATATTGTAAATGGTGTAGGGTAATTTAGTGCCTACAGAAGGTGCAACTGATCAGTGTGTTCCACTGAAGAATTTAGTCATGTCTTAAACTTTCTTTATTACAAATGGTAGTCTGTAAACTTTCTACATTACAGATGCTAGTCTGTAAACTTTCTTCATTACAGATGATAGTCTGTAAACTTCTTTCATTACAGAAACTTCCTTCATTACGGATGGTAGTCTGTAAACTTTCTTCATTACAGATGGTATTTTTTTGTTCATGTCCATTCATGACTTTTTTTTTTTTTCACCTCCTCTTTCTTTGTATCTTTGTTTTTAACATCATGTAGATTAATTTTAACCAGCTTTTCCTTGTATGTGGTGATCTTTCACTATATTCTTTTTCTTTATTAATTTTCATTGTCTGTTGTTTTGCCATTTTCTGTTTGTTAATTTCAGTTTGTTATTTTTCCATCTTTTATTACTGGGCTAGCATAAGTTTTTGGGGCTCAGTGAATTTTACATTAATGTGATCTATCCACATGTTAACTCAGTTTTTTTTTTTTCCAATCTGATTCGGCTTCATCATTCTTTATCTCATTTTCTTCTTCTATTTTTGTTTTGCTTTGCATATTCAAAGCTTCATAGAGTTTTTTAGTAAAACTCACAGCAACAGTTTTTAATCTAGAACACCACAGAAGGAAGCACTGGTTAAATATTACTTACTGTTCTAGATTAAATATTACTTGTTGTGTTTTAGAGGAGAATCAGATTGAATCATGGATCAGGCAGCATGGAGGACCAGGTATCCAGCATGCAGCAGTCACAAGCTCTAACATTAAATCTGCTGTCATGAATCTCAAGCGAGCAGGTGCACCGTTTGCAAATCCACCACCAGCAGTGTACTACTCAAAAGTAAGGATTTTGTTCTTTTTTTTTTTTTGTAAATGCAAACCCAAGGCCGTTTTAATGTCATGCTTTGGAGTTTAAACATTTTGCATGCCATTTTTTTTAACTTAGTTAAAAAAAAAAAACCAGTGTTATGACATGTTAAAAGCACAGTGGTAATGTATTTGATTGCATGAAAAATTTGTGTCTGTGAAGGTCATATATTCATTGCATCTTCTCATTTGTTTTTGGCATTCAGTTCATTTGTGATAGTATTCTGGTCAAGGGTAACTAACCCTTGATATAACTCTGAATCAGTATCTCAGAGTTAGGCCCATGATGGTTGTATGTTTTGTAGAATCTTGTAGATTGTTTTGTTCATGACTTCAAGTTCATTCTTTGCACATGAAAAGTATGTTTTATGGTCTGTGTGTGAGACGAAAGTTTCAATTCAGATCATTCAGTTTGACTGTGATGCAAGCATGTAGTAAATTTGTCAGCTGTGTTCAGTATGTTTTTTGTTGCTGATAGTCATATTTGAAATGTGTGGTTAGATGAAAGTGATCGGTTTTTATGGTGCTAGCTTAGTTTTAGCTTGCTAGCAGCCCTGAATCTTATTTGTAATGGAATACCATGTTGAAACCATTACTTGATATAGTTTGTCAGTTCAGTTCATCTTCATCATCATCGTTATAAAACAGTTGTGAGTGTTAAGATATTTCTGACGTGATTTATAATCCTATGTGCTAGTTTGTGAACATTCTGGGATTGTCCTGTGATGAGAATATTATTACAGGGAATGTTCATTACGTTGTGGTATTGCATGTCTGCAACTTAGTCACACCACAATATGACAGTCAACATATGTTTTAAGCACCAGCACTGAACAACAAAACTGCTTTACATTAAAATTTCTAGAGTTCTTCATCTTTTGGGACATTTTGCAAAGTGTAACTAATTTAACACTTAGTTGTCCATGAGGCATTTAACCTTATGCACATAACATACATATGTATTATATATTGTGTTCATCATGTTTTGACCAGCAAGAATAAAAATTTTTACACTCTCTTGGATCAGATTGGGAGGCTAGGAGACATTGTTTGGGCAGGTGAGGATGTGGTAGCTCTCCAGAATAGTGGAATCCTCATTGACACAGAAGCTGATGGAATCCATGAAGCTTATGAGAGTCATGATAATTCCAGGAAAGGGAGGTAATGTGTACATCAGATATAGTAGCTGTTAATAATAGGGCAGAGGTATCCAGGTAGTGACTTGCAGGCCAAATATACCCCCATTGGGCCTTCTTTTATAGCCCAGATGATCATTATCAAAATGTAGTTTATTAGAATTAATATTTGTAGCCAAGAATTGATGAGATTTAGTTCTTTCCTGGAAAATAAGGAAATCATCATAGCTCCACCTGAAATGGTTATGAAGTCAGTAGTAAAATTCTGGGAAGTATGTTGCAAAATTTGACAAAACCAACTGATTTAGCTGTGGCCTTGTAAAGCTGGACATTTCTTTTCTAGGGTGCGTATTTTTTATCTGCTCACATACTTCTTATCTTAGAGTTATTGCTTTAATCAAAATACACACATCAAGTTTATCTTGTCTTAAATTATATTACGCCTCTATAATCAATATGTATACACTGTTTATACATACATTTGTAGTTGGTATATTGAATCTGGTTCATTGTTGCATTTCGGTTGCTTTTTCCATTCAGATCTGCACTGGTTACAGATTATAGTTTTTGGTTCTTGATAGTTTACTGGATGATTTGTTGGATCTTGATTGCTGCCAGCTTTGGATAGGCTGTCAGCTATTTCATTGCCAGCTATTCCACAGTGGGATGGTACCCATTGTAGGGCCACGGTTGTTGACAGTGTAAGGTGCTTCAGTTCTGTTGTAATTTTTGTTTCTTTGCCTGTGGGTTGTTTGTTGTTTTTAGAGATTCTAGAAGTGCCCTGCAGTCTGTGAAGAAGGCTATTTTGTGTGGTGGCTGCTGGTTTTCTGTTTTAAGTGTTCTTAGGGCTTCAAGGAGGGCTGTTGTTTCTGTCCTGTAGTTGGAGGAAATCTTTCCTGTCGTGAAGGCCTTTTTGGTTAATCTCCCATCTGTGTGTCTTATGTAAACGCCCCCACCTCCATTTTTTACTGCTTTTTCTGCAGACCCATCTGTGTACATATGTGTCCATTCAGCTGTGTTGTATTTGCTGTCAGTCAGCTCCAAAGACATCAGCAAATCATCCTCTTCTGCCTAAGGACAGGCCACTGCAGACTTCTAAGTCACCTACATTGACATAAAATGTCTCACACAGACGAATGTCAGTGGAGTCCAGACTCCAGAACATATCCTTCAAGAGTGCCCAAACCATGCAGACATGAGACATGGCCAGAGGACACAAGCTTGGGGCAAAAGTTTTGGGGGCTCCTATCAGGATCTGGAGAGGACTGTGGGGTTTACCATGTCGACAGGCATCAGGATCAGATGTGACCAACAACATCGAACGCAGAAGAGGAAAAAGAAGATAGATACATTTATGTAAAAATATTATGGTTGAAGGGAAATAACTGTGAAAATTATACCACAATGAAATTTTTTCCTTCCACCGTTTAGTGCCCTTTATTAAACAGCAAGTACTGCTTTTTTTGATTATACATTCATGCATATTTTTTCTTTCAATTAGTGCTCAGTTAAACAATTTAGTTTATCTTCTTTAAAATCCTGTTTTCTTCTTTAAATTCCTGTTTTGACTTTTATCTTTGAACTAAGAATTATGTAAAGAACTTCATGCATTGTTAAAGTGTTGACAAGCAAGCAAAAAGTTGCAAGTTCAGTCCCACACAGAAGTACTTTCTTTTTGTTGGGTAGATCTTGCATGGTAAAATTCATACTTTGGATCCCAAATACAGCTTCCTTCATTCTATATTAAAAAAATCAATGCACAAATATGAACGGCAATAACTACATTAGACTATGATCAAGAACCCGCATATGGTACCCAGGACCTGGGCATATGCCTGGGAAGCAAAGAATAGGACCACTGTACCATACTACGCATGATCATAAAAGCCGACTAAGGATGGTTCGGTGCAGGGCCAGGAACCCTATCCGGTAAAAAAAAACAGAAGCAAAAAACAAATGCAGGTGGAAGGAGAAACGCTTATCAGGAAAAAAAAGGCAAAGGACAGGCGTTTGTGGAAAACCCTAGTGGAAGCCCCATGTGCCCTGGGCACTTAAGGTTCAGAGAGAGAGAGTGAGAGATGGTCAAGAACATGGAACGATAGAAAATTAACAGTGATAACAAATGTTCTTATTTATCAGCTGTTGCCCCCTAGGAACAACTGTTAAGAGCACACTTATCTTAACATAGTCTTTGTGAGACAGGGAACATAGATCTGTTTGCTTAAAAACTCTGGCCTACTTCTGTAGCCAAGAAACCTGTAGCAATCAACACTAATTGTAACTGTTATTTTTGTAAAATATAATGTCATGTTGGTGGACAGATGAGGACATAGAGATCGCTGGCAAAGTTTAGGAAAATCTGATGTGAAACCAGTGAATCTAGGACATGACAAGTCTTTACAACAGTGGCTGTCAGAACTATGTAAACAAAACAGAGCCAGCAGACTATAGGTTGCAGGGAATAGATATCATTGAGGCACTCATTGGATTCCTCATCCCAAAGTCAGAGTTTGTCTGTGGAACTGTCTCAAAGCCATCTGGTTAACGTGCAATCTGATGTGAAGAAGGGGCTTAAGTACAGCCACCAGAAGCTGGAAAACAAAGTTTTGGCCAGGCAGCCTACACAACTGTCTTCATGGCAGTTTGAGCAAGACCACAGTCTGCCTTAGCAAGGAAAGGTGCTGAAGTCGGAGGTACCCAGCCAAAAGGCGAATTGCAAAAATCAGGGTACCACGCATCATCGCCAGTTTGTATACGAAGAAGAAGAGATCAGCTGCTGCTTGCTTAGCACTCTCTTATATAAATCCAAAGTATGGACATTATATTCATGACGTTCTTGTAGAGGAAATCTTAAGTTTCCTCATTAATTGCCTTTGCAAGAATATGATGGTATTGGGTTTAAGAAACTAACTCTCATCTTTTGCTTCATTTGTGGAGTTTATAGTAATGGTAATTTACAGTAATAGTATAATATAGTATATTGTTTGCAATGAAATCCCATAGTGTTTTATATTTCCCTTCTGTCCCCATCATTCGCAGCTACCTTCTTCAGATTTTCACAAGACCTGTGTTTCCAAGTGATCCATTTTTCCTAGAGATAATAGAAAGGAAAGGAGCTTCAGGGTTTGGTTCAGGTAATGTTGCTGCTTTGTATCGCTCTGTGCAGGCATTCATTGCTGGAGAGAAACAGATCTGAGACACATGGAACAACATTATAGGAAACAGTACTAGTTTAAATGTTAAAATACAAAGAGTTGGTCTCTTCAAGAAGAATTTTTGCAGGATATCTATGAGTGATTATGAGATATCTATGAGTGATTATCAGAATATTTTTGTTTTAACTCTTCCCATGCCGCAGAAAAAAACGCGGACGTTCCGATCAGTGCCAAGTTAAAAGCGCGGGTCTAGATCTGCATAGGGACTACAGTTGTAAAATTGAATGTAATAAAGTATTTCCACATTATAAGTATATATATTATGCATCAAAATAGCTGTAAAAGTAAGAATGAAGAGTTTTTAAGAAAAACATGAAGTAGTGTGATGAATTTAGATGTTAATTGTGTCCTACTTACCATCTAGTAGGTCTGGATGTACCATCGGCGATGTCTAGATCGACCTGTAGCTTCATCTGATCTCATCATGTCATAGTATGTGGCATACTCAGTACAATAATGTCTGAAATAACCTTCTAACTACTTTTTCAGTCCGTTTTATAGGTCAAAATCTACCTGGAGCACATTCAAGAACAGCGGTCTTGTCACAGGGCATGACCATACCCCTATCTACATCGTCAAAAATTGAAATATCTCAATCACAAACTTCGTTTTTCATGCTTGAATTGGTCTTAACTAAATATTCTTACACCATTTTGTTAAAGGACGTAAGCAGTTAACGTGTGAACCAAAATGTGAATTACAGTTATACAAAACAAAACATGTGGCAATACTGTGGCTTAACGCAAGAAAGTCAAAATCAACTAGTAAAATAGTGGCTTATGGCACGGAAAGAGTTAATATTTTTTTAACATCTTTTGAAAAATGCTGGATTAAATTCCTGGATTTAAAAAAAAATTTTAGGTCTTAATGTGTGTCAGAGAATGTTTTACATTCATTTGAAACTGATGTTTAATGTAGAGAGATAAAGGGACAGATTGTCAGACATGCCCAGTTCTTCATCCATTTATGACCTTCATCTGCCATTCACTTTTCATTGTTTACTAAGATATCATTTTATAAATTATATTTTAGGTATGAACTGTTTTCTCTTTTTTTTCTGTCTTTACAACAATACAGTCGTCACTTTTTTTTTGGTGAAAAGTGAACAGCTTCATGCTTTCAGAGTTTTGTCTAGGTGTATCCTGATCTTTTTGTCCCATATCTTGACTTGAGTATGAGAGAATCTTGTGAAATACTGAAATTTTCTGTTTTTAACTCATTCCGTGCCTGCGGGTAAAATTTTACCACTTCCAGTTTGTCCGTCGAGTGCCACTTTGTAACATTTTACCACTCGTTTCATTTCTAAATAAATGGTGTAATTTTTTAATTGTACACGTTTTATTTGTGCATGTCCCGTGAACTTCAATAGTTCAGTCCGAAGCATGCCTAACAATCGAGTGAAAATGGGTGGGTTTTTTTTTAGAAATTTCAATATTTTCTGTGATTTCTGAGGCATATGGACAAACCCTACGACCAGATCACTGTTCTTGAATGTGCCCCAAGTACATTTTGACCTATAAAACGCTATAAAACAGACGGAAGAAGTAGTGAGAGGTTATTTCAGACATTATTTTAGCGAGACTAGTACAAGACGACATCGACAAGTCAATCTAGAAATCTCAGATGGTAAGTAGTGTGGATCTAGACCTAGCTGATGGTAAGTAGGACACAATTATTGTCTAAAAACATCACATTACTTCTTTTTTCCTAAAAAATTCTGCATTTATGAAATCTTCATAGATTTCGGCCATTTCTCTATATAAAACATATACTTCTAATGTGGAATACTTTGTTACATTCACTTTTACAACTATACCCCCTAAACAGAACCTCCACATTTTTTTCTGCAACATGGGATGAGTTAATGATGGTTTTTCATATGTTATACTTATCACCTTCTTGTGAGATTCCTCTTCAAACTACAGTAGCATTTCATCGTCTGGAAGCAAAGCATCATGTGGCTAAAGTGAAGTCCAGGTTATGACAGTATATCTTGTAATACCTAATGTCCAAATCCTATCTGAAATTTGAATTCTCTCAGTTTAGAGATGAAAGTATTGGACTGTAAATCTTGTCAATAAATGAATTTAAAAATAAAGTATTTCTTGAACTGACACATATTTATTTGTATCATCAGAATGTGAAATACCTTGTCAAAATTCAAATTGTTACAGCAACCAGAAAATGGGTTACATGATCCTTGTTTGCTACAGCACCCAATGAATGGGAAATATAATCCTTATTTTGTTACAGTTCTCAAAGAATTGATTACATGATCCTTGTTTGTTGCAGCACCCAAAGAATGGGATAAATGATCTTTCTTATCTGCTGTTGATTACTGTTGATTAGCTACTCTGCTTTTGTCAGTTTTTTCTTCATGTGGAATGTCTGTTGTAGAATGTTATCTTGATATCCAGTCTGAAAATGTATAATTATCTAGCCATAGGATGCATGTATCAGTGACAGCAGTGTCAGTTAAATCTGTTACAAGGCTTTCTCAGCCAATCCCTTCCCTATTTTGCCAAAACCGTAACCTCCCTTGTTATTCCCTGGAAGCCATTGCCTTGTTTAATATAACCATAAAAGATATCTTTCTTTTCTTGGATCTGAAGAGCCTGCTGTCATCAACACCCAGTTTTGCTGGATTCAATAGATTTTAAGACATTGCTTTTTTTTTTTTTTTTACATACCTTTTTCAAACACATAGAATTGTGTTTGTCACTTGATTTTCCAAGCCTCAAACAGTTCATCAACATTTGGCAGTGTTTATAGAGAAGCTGTATGGAAATTGTTAGAGTGCTATAATGTTTTGTTTAAAATGACTGTTTAAAATAATTTAAGAACAGAAACTTTCATCATGAGATAAACCACCAAACAAATTAGGGCTGAAGTGCAATGATGACTGTGGTCATTTCTTCAGTTTATCATGAAGTGTTCTAAAATGCAACTCTTTGTGGACCAATAAACAGATAAATGAATAATCTCTCATATAACAGTGGTATTCAACATCCAAGTTCTTACTTTTCAACTCAGGCTACCTCAAATAATTGCCACCTATAAATTAAATCATCCAGAGAGGACTTTCATCATTATATTACATCCTTCCCGTGCCATTAAATGTCACATAGTAGTTTGCCAAGAATTCCTGTTTTCGGCGAGCTTTTCAACCTCATCAAGGGATGTTAGCCGATTAAACTGGCTTAACAGTTTCATGTGGTCAACCTCTTTGGCCTTTTGTGTTCCACTTGATAGCTTGTTTTGGGATTCTCTGGTTGTTTCTTCTCAGCACATGACCGACATATTATACAATACCATTATACATTCTGGAAAATCATACTTGAGAATCCACCTGCCTCACTATCGAGAATCAACAGAAAAAGCAATATCACTCTCTTCTTCACGTGTGCACTTTCACACAGTTTTTAAAAACACATCTTGTGATCACAGCTTATTTCATATTTATTTCATTACAGTGAAAGTCATTACACATAAAAATATTTCACTTCAAATCGTTACATACATTTCATGGAAGATCTTTTATTCTGAAATCTTACAAATAAAAAAAGATGCTTGAATGGTTGGTGTAGAGACTGAATGAAAGTGAAGAGTTCCTAACAAAACTGGTATGTATTTTCATTAAAGCATATGTGAATTTTGTATATTTCACTAAATCCATTTGAATGTATGGTTCTTTTTCATACTTTAAAAAAATTTATGAAAAATGCCATTCAGTGCCATATTCTGAAATATACACAATAACTTGTTAAATATTTACATAAAGAGGTGAAACAAAGGGTTCTGAATAACTTATCTGATATAGAAAAGTCTTGCTTGACAAAATTTAGGAAAGGAATATTTATTTTTCCTTTAACTTAGGATTGGAGAAAAATTCATTACTTGGACATGCTGTTAAAAAATTTACAGTGCAACAAAATGGAGAAATTACAGTTGGAACATGAAATGAAACTGAAAACCCAAGCAAGAGCTAGTTCATTGTGGTCTTTCACACAAATATAACACAGAAACACAAATATGAAATTGTCATTATGGGGTTTTCTTCTATGCATTTCACAGAGGAAACTAAACTTATTTCTGTTTGTAGATTTTTCTGAATATATCTGTGTGTCGTGTAGTCTGTTTAAATATATCTACCTTTCTGTCTTCCCATTGTGCTTCTTGTGCTTTAAGTTAGTCAAATTTTGTCATTTGCAGACTATGAAAGTATTTTATTTCTCCATTTAATTCAGTCTGTAATCATGTTTGGTCATGAAGTTTTGCTCCAGAACATATCATAACAATACCACTGTAACCTTTGCGTGTGAAAAAAAATTGTTATTTATTAATAATCAAAGTGGTATCAGAATCACTTGCATTAGTTCTCATTACTGCAACATCATTCAATATAAACAGTAACTTCTGTGACAACAGAATATTACTTCATCAGTCTGAGAGTGCTTTCCTAAACTGACGTATTCACAAGTGTGTCACTTTGTTTCTTTATTTTATGATCATTTAGTTGTGAATGTTAGTTTTGTTTAGTTTTAGCCTACCTATGGATTTTGAAGATGCAAAGTATTTCTGCAGTGTTTTAGCAGAGAAAAGTTCCAGTCTCACTCTTTTTTTGGTAGAAACACTCAACTACATGGTTTTTGTTTTTTTAGTTTTTGTTTTTATGTTTAGCATTATAATGCTGATGTTATGATGCCAGTTACTTTGTCAGGTTGGCTGGTACTATGATATAGTCACTCATTTAACTGCCTGATTATGTGGAGGATTAGAATAGCCATTTCATCTTTTGATCTATTATAAGCTCATGAAGCTCACCCAGACAACTATGAATATGAGGTACAGTTATTGTTAATGAGACTGATTATCAATATTTTGATTCAATGTAAGGAAGAGGCATATGACAGATAGAGGAGACATGGTTAGATAATAAGAGATATGGTTAGATAATAATATATCAAAGAGGAATGGTTAGATAATGACAGATAGAAGAGACATGGTTAAATAATAATAGATATAAGAGATATGGTTAGATAATAAATTGAAGAGGAATGGTTAGATGATAGATAAAAAAAATATGATTAGATAATAACAGATCAAAGAGGCATAGTTAGACCTAACAACTGTTTGGTAGAGCCCATGAAATGGATAGAAAAAGTGTTTTGCTCTGCTGGTTATGAAAATAACAAATTCACTGGTTGAAGGTGCTGTTAAAAAGTATAATCTATACAGTCAAAGGCATGCAACTAAATAAGAATTTAAAGGGGAACACAAATTGAGACTAAAAACCCAGACAAGTCAGCAAGATCTATTTATGTCCATCCTGTTACACAAATATAGAGCAAAATCACAATACAAGTAGAAGGGAGATTGATAACAAAAGTAGTTTCTGTATATAACTAGTAAGAGATTGATAACAAAAGTAGTTTATATATATATATAACCAGTAAGAGGTTGATAACAAAAGTAGTTTATGTATATAACTAGTAAGAGATTGATAACAAAAGTAGTTTATGTATATAAGTAGTAAGAAGGGCCATCTAGTTCTATGGAAAACTAAGAGCAACAAAAATAAAAAAATGACAACACATAGACTGTGAAAAAAAAACTTAAGGAAGAGCGTCTGATAAATTAAAATACATATAAAGAGAACAAAGCAGTGTTGAACAATATTGTGACAAAATAAATACAATTCTTCACAGAGCAAATTAAAGATTAAAAAAAAAAACTACATTTATTGTGAGCTAGGACTTTCTTGCTTTACCTCCCTTGAGCTGCTAGCTTGATGTTTCTTGCAGCCCCGCACTGAAGGTGTAGAAGAACATCGTCCTGTTGGATTTTGATAGGGCTATGTCAATCTTTTTTTTTTTTTTAAAATCCCGGAGTGGAAATACTTTTAAAAAGCATGGGATGTGCAATACTTCATTAGCAGGCTCTACTACCATATATACGCTACTGATGTGTGTGTGTATATATATACACACATATATTCGAAACTCCACTTTAGTAGAGGATGAAAGGTGGTGTGACAGAAAACTGGGGGCATTAGAACATCTAAAAAGTGAATCTCTATAATTGTAATCTAAAAAAAAAAAATTCGTGAGATTCAACGAAATATAAACATTCCATATTAAATCGTGGAAGAAAATATCTTAGTTGTTTCATTGATTACACGTGGCCAGACAACGAAGACATCTTGTTTGAGCCGTTTGGAAACACTTTCTGCTATCTGAGTCTGCAAGTTCTGAATAATAATAACAACAGTGTCATTTCACAGAAATCACTTCATGTGATTTTTTAAATGTGCCATCATAGAATAGCTGATATGGGATGTTGTATAATACAGGGGTATCCAGACCACGTGGAGAATGGTCACCAAATGATGAAGTATGGGACTCTTAAAACAGTCATGGTTAGATTAGAATTTTCCTTCAGCATTTATGTTCCTAATTATCTATACGTTCCTAGTTATCTATACGAAAGCAAAGCCAAGCTGTTGGCATCTTTTGAACTCTGACTAGTATCTAGTGTGATTGAGGATGGTTTCCACAGTCTGACGTAAGGGGAAGAGTTTAGGGACATACTGGACAATTCACTGAGGATCTGTAATCTTAAAAGATTATGATCCCCTAGTGCAAGATAATATGAAGAGTTTTTTTTTAATGAAAACAAAAGCATTTTTTAAAAATGTAAGCAGGTCAGCTTGGTTTCTTTCCCGGAGAAGTGGAGAGCGACACTAATATCGTAAGCTATCTACGCTGGGGAATGTAGTCCCTTAAGGATCTCAACAAGTAGATTTTGAGGCATGGAACAGAAGAAACGGCTGAGAGTCGAATACATCAGCTTATTTTGGCTCGGTCTTGCTCGATCTCTCTGTGGTAAGGGGTTCGAAACTGCCATGGTCTTAAGATTTATCTAATCGTCTTTTTCTCTGTGCTTTATCTCCTTTTTAATACTTACGACAGCCTCCGTTATGTTACACACGAATAATTACTGTAAAAGTATATAACTATACACGAAGCCACTGCAGTAAAGCTATGATAACAAAATGTTTCAACTAGGGAAAAAGTAGGAACAGTTTTATTAATTAACGAGCACACACTTGTGACATTTCGGCGTGAGCCTTAATCATACAAAAACAGGACATTTTTTATTCATATTTTTTTTTTTTTTACATAGCATTCATGTGAATTTATACTTTATCTTCTCTCCTCTGTTTTTTCGTCCTGTGTGTTTTTTATGAGGCTTACGCCAAAACGACACAAATGTGTGCTCGTTAGTTAATAAAGCTGTTCCTACTTTAGTTCATAGCCTCCGTTATGTTATCCATTGACATAACTATGTCGACTTCTCAGTTCTATTTATTTTTTTTTAATGAGGAAGGAGGGTGAAACAAAAGAAATGTAAGTATTTATTTCTCACTTTTATAACGTTCGATAATGACAAACAGATCTATGGACCTGAAGATGTCATGGTGTCTAGATTGCTCTAACGTTGACCAGTTTTCAGGATTTCATTAAAAAAAAAAGTTTCATGTGTTTTTCTTACAAAAATTAAAGACTTCTTACAGTAGACTTATACCCTCTGATTTAAATTACACGCGGAAGGAAAGCCTTGCATGAAACTGGTTGGATTGTCCGTTGGTGTTTTTCTTCAAATGTCTTTCCTAAACTTGAGGTGCAATATTTTTTTGCATCAAATTTTATCAGAGCCTGAAGTTTCTGTTACAGCTGGAAGCAGATTTGCTTTGCCTGCAGCAAACTTAATATGCGGTGAAAAAAAATATGATAACATGTTAGAGGTCAGAATCCACCCAGTGGCTGTAGTGGCCGGGCTGTGCGGTGTGGTATGTCGACTGGGGTTGCCTGCATGTGTCGTAAGCGTAGACACCAGAGAAGCGATCTGGAGTTTTGGTTCTGCTTCTCAAGTTTCTGTTATAATCTTCCTGTCCATAACCTGGGTCCCCTACAGGCCCTGCACTGTCTGGTCTACGTTGACCCTGCCTCGGAGACTTGCTAACTAGATCTGGACTAGAACCGTATCGTCCACCATGAGGAGATGACGGTTGTTGCTGCAAGTTTCCTACATCCGGATGTCCGCTACGTCTCTGCTGATGTTCACGCTTCACTTGTCGTGGACGCGACTTTACAATGCCATTCTGATGTTGCAGTTGTTTGTCGCTGGATCTGGACTTTTCTTTTGACACTAAGTGTTTCTTGGGAGCGTCTTCTGTGCTGTGATTACTAGATCTCGCATACGGAGGAGGCGCAATGCTGCGAGTTTTGTCCACATGCGGCTGTCCAGATATCACAGTGCACTCTCTGTCTTCCAGGATCGGACTATAGTTGTAATGGCCGCTGTGACGTCTGTAGGTGGAAGATTCGCTCTTGGAAGTTCCAACAACAGCATAATATGAAGGAGGCATAGGCTCCTCAGGAGATGGGTTGACGAATGAAGTTGACTCACAGATCTGCAAAGAAAAATTCTCCCCTAGTGTTCCAGGTCTGTCTACGTCGGGAGGATGCGTTTTGAAGAGTGGGTTGTCATACTCTTTCCTTATGGGCACCTGAGCTTCAGGAGGAGGTGGAGGAGGTGCTTCTTTACTCGCCCCTTTTCTGCCATGTTGGTGTTTAATGTGAAAGTTAGTGCCTTTAGATGACTGGATATGAGAGTCGTTGGACTTTAACGTGCCATAGGGTGTTTTTGAGTCCTGATCTTGGCTATGTTTCGTAGAACGATTAGTATAGTTCTGAGGCTGATACTGCAGACTTTCAGGCACGCTTTTTAACTGAGGGGTTAGAGTAGTTGAAGTGGAACCGTCTGGGACTGTATTGTTGTTGCTGTTAGGCACTGTCGGTGCAGTCTGGTCTATCATCTCGCTGTCGGTGGGTGGATCAGGCCAAGGCTGACTCTGCCAAGACACGCCATTGGCTGCTCTGTTATGAAGATCACTCATTTCTGACGGAGCTGCCGCATCATCTTCAATAAATGGATTTGTATTTCGTTTTGTCACGGGAACGTCCGTCATGGTCAGTGTATGTGTACTCTGCTCTTCTTTGCCTGCTGCTTCTACGACTGGCTCGATTAGAACCATTAGATCAGGGGTCTGCTCTTCAATAGGCGACACTGCTGGATTCCCAGATAGTCTGTTAGAGATTGATGACGTTAGCTTGTCTCTTCTTGGTGGCACAGGGGGCTTCACGCCCTCAGTTTCTCTTTGAGTCCTGGCCAGGGAAGGTAAAGTAGCTTCGGGTCTGCTGTTAATGAGATCAGTGAGAACGTATGCGCCGTTTCTCTCATCAAAATGCCAGGACCGCCTTTGCGCTGCTTTATCCTGCAGCTGCTGTTTCGTCACCTGTCGACGGGCGTGATCATAAACCCTGGCATGGATATCTTGCAGTTCTACAACATGAGTACTCCTGTAGCCATGTGGAAGACCTTGATCCTGCGATGTAGCGGTGAAGATATCCGGGGAAGACATGTGCGAGCTCAGACAAGACTCGCTTCTCTGAAGAAAAGAAACCTCCTTATCGTCGTAGTTCTTGGCCGCCCCTCCGCAGATGGCACCAGAGGCCTGTGCACCACTGGCTGCAGCCTTATTGTCACTGGTGACTACCAGACGATCTTGAACGCTGGCTTCTCGGGCTCTCAAAGAATTTTGGCGTGACAAGCTCATGATTTGTCCGGGGTAAGAATATGTTGTCTGAAACAGAAACAGTATAATTAACTACATGCATGGAATGAATTACAAATCAGCAATGTTGTCGCACAGGGAATGAGAAACTGTATTAAGTCTGAAAATTTCATTACAAATACATGATAAATGTCGGTTACACATATACCCATTTGAAAAAAAGTTAATTTTTATGATAAAAAGGTCCTGTATTTTAACTGTTTGGTCGGAGGTACACAATTTAATGGCTTGTCTTATGTTCACAGTCAAATTTTGGTTACAGTTTTATGCAACAGAGTTAAACTGTGAGAATTCTTAGACAGTTAAACTGTGACAATTCTTAGACAGTTAAACTGTGAGACTTATTGGACAGTTAAACTTTAAACTATGAGAATTCTTAGACAGCTAAACCGTGAGAAGTCTTAGTTAAATTGTGAGAATTCTAAGACAATTAAACTGTGAGAAGTCTCAAACAATTAACCTGTGACAAACCTTAGACAGTTAAAATTTGAGAGGTCTCATTTAGACAACTAAAACATTTAAGCCATGCGATGTCTTAGTTAAATTGTGAGAAGTCTCATTTTGTTAAACTGAGAGAATCCTCGTGTAGACAATTATGCAGCACAGGAATGTAAAGCTATTTCAAGTTGCATTTCTATTTGGAAAGAAAAACTTAGGCAGACACAGATGAAAACGGATAGAAGGAAGGGCTCACAGATTAAATAAACATCCTGAGTTACGTAATCACAGCCAGAATTCCAGAAAATTTAAAACATTCCGGTGCAAAAAACTCATTTAACGCATGAATGCAGGTTGCTTCTGAAAGTTTGTTTTTATACAGTGTAGCTTATTGACACGATTCTTGAACAACGGTCGCATAAACAAGACAAATACGAGGGGGACTGGCTGCAGCTGTATGGAGAATATTAAGAAATAAATGGACACCTGTGGAGACTAATGATGATATCTTGAACCAGAAAAATCTGAAATGATAAACAAAACAACGTAGAGAAGGAAGTTTCCTTCATCATAGGCACGCCATGACGCTAACAAAACTGAAGCATATTGTGAGAGGTACCGAAAGATGGAAATCATTGTGATCATAGATACAAGCCAAGTACAAATGACCGCAGGTTATGAAGAAAAACATTCGATGCTAATTGTAAACCCATGACACAACCAAGAGAGAGAGGGGGGGGGGAAAGCCCAGGGATTTAAAATATATCTTTGCAAGCTTGATTAAACTAACATTCTGTCCTAATAATTTATCGAAGAAAGATAACATTATTATTTGAATAATGTCTTCTCTGACTTGACTGAAGGTAAAATCGAACTCATGCGGTAAATAATCCCACAGATAATATTATCTGCAATAACAAACAAAGACTTTTAAAGATAAAATTAGTTTTTCAAATCTTCAGTTTAGTTCATTTAGCCTCGTTTTTTTTAATGCCAAAGCTTAAATCCTGCTAGATTTATCAATAAATTTCAACAAATGTTTTCTTTACGTGTAAAGTAATTAACCGATTACATTCGCTGCTCATTTGTGTTTGGCAGAGCAAAGAGACGACCCACACTATTTTAGAGGTTGATTCTAGTACTCCTGCAGAAGGAATCATCAGTGGAACTGAGAAACATCAGCTTGGACAGGCGGTCATAGACAGGCACAATCGCCTACCAAATTCGACACGGCACTAAAACATGAAGAAAATCAATGCTGACAAATTTGGGATTTAGAAGAGGGGGAAAAGAGGATAATGTGCCATTTCACAGAATCTAGCTAAAAGCTTGAATTACATCCATTAAATTGGCATTTGAGTTTTGCTGACTCGAGCGTTATTTGTTATTTATTATGGAGTGGTTACGTTAATGGTCTCAAGGGCTTTCCACGGCGCACTCTTTTCTTGCTGATGCATGGGTTGGTACTGTTATCATTGGAAAATGGTCTTGGCCTGCTCATCCTGTATTGTTGCCTACCGAAATAGAAGAATAGTGACACAGGTTCAGGAGCTTTTGAAGTCACTAAATCAAGCACGCGAATGGAAATTGTCGTCGGCAAGGGAATGGTTAGTTGCTCATGATGTGGTTAATGGTGTCATAGTGAAGGATTCACAGAGCATGTTCTGTAAGACTGAGAAGAATTTGCTTCGCAGCGAATGGGTTCATCTGTTAAGGCAGTCAGTTGTGACAAGTCTAATGTGGCTTTACTGTCCAGGGCATGCGGGAGTACATGACGATGAATTGGCAGACAGACTTGCTGAACAGGCTAAAATAAATGGCGGACTGTCAATGGACAAGGGGGACATTGCTAGGGCTGTACTGGACAGACTACGGGAAAATGAAGAGCAGGAATGGACGAACAATGTAGCTGTGAGGAGACTGCTGGAGCTAGGACAAATCAAAGGTGCTGTCAGGAAATCCGAACTGTTTGGCAGAAAACGCACCGTAAACAACCAACATTTGACAACAAACATACTCTTTAATGCATGCTGCGGCATGCGGTGGAGCATATATTGGGTTCTCCTGAATACAGTGAAGCCGGAGTTTGAACTTTGTTATTTTTTTCCCCTTTAATAGACGCAGAAAAAGAAAGTGAATGTGAGCTTTTAAGCATCACAATAACACATATCTTTGCGACTGCTCTTTCTGCAACCCCATGTCCCCGTCTTTATATCACATTTTTATCCTCATTTTCTCACAGTGAGTACTTTTTATCGTTGGTATAACTCGAGTTCGTTAGTTTAAATAGATTCTATATAATTATTTTTCAAAGTAACCAATTATGTGTGCATTATGAGAGCAATTGCCCCCCTTAATCACTACATGTAGGCAGACTCTGAAATTTCTGCTTGATTTAAGGCCTCATCGATTAGAGTTGTTGGCCGTGATTTGCGCCTTATTATACGGTTCATGAGTTAGCAACCGAAAGAATTTGGGGAAGGGAGAGGTGGTTAACGGAACGAAAGAGGGAGACTGGCAGGCACCTTTATATTCTCACTCTCTTTCCCCCCCCCCCTCTCTCTCTCTCTCTCACACATATCTACTGTGTATATAATATCCAAAACTGATGCTAAATGTCTGTAACACAGTGAAAATTATTGGGAGATGAAGGTCAGAATGTCACACAATGCTTTTGCGCCTAAGTTTTCAGCAGTTAAAAATAAAGTTGCTGCGCATCTATCTATCTATCTATCTATCTATCTATCTATCTATCTATCTATCTATCTATCTATCTATCTATCTATCTGCCTGCCTGCCTGTCTGTCAGTCTGTCTGTCTATCTACTTACCTATATACCTATCTGCCTACCTCTCTGTCTGCCTGCCTACCTATCTGTCTGTCCGCCCGTCTGTCCGTCCGACCATCTCCTATCAGCATACACAAACATACGCATACATACACAAGCATAGATAACATTGGGAAATATGCCTCAGAAATGACTGAATAAGCAGATTCAGTTGGTTTTTTTCTCTGAAAAATGTCTAGTCACAATTCTTTATTAAAGTGTGAATATGAAATCCTAAAATGGGATTAAATCTAGCATGTCCATTACTGAGAAAGAAAGAGAGAGTCAGGGTGATCTTTGTTCATAACATTATTATACTGGCTGTTGAAGTTTTGTATCTTCTTTCTAAAAACGATTACAGTCACTTGTATAGTAGAAATAAATAAACTACATGAACTAGGATCAGATTACAGCGCAGGAGAAATACAGTGCCAGTCATGCGCAGGGATGGGTCTATAGTCCCTTTAGCCGGAAGCTCCACTGAACCCAGGTAAAAATGGTACCTAATACTGTACTTCTTTTGCAATGATGTTAAGATAAAGCCCTCAGGAGTCGCTAATCTACTGTGTTTATGGGAATGAATATTAGGAATATATAATTGCCCGCCAGTGTTGCTGAGAATTATTTATAACTATTTTAACTAAGTTGCGATAGTCCTCATGGTTGTGATGACGCAGACACGTGAGACCTCAGTATATTGTCTTGTTAAAAGAAGACACATGGAGACCTCAGTATATTATTTTGTTAAAGAAGACACACGAAAAGAATGAATTTCAGATAGAACTTACCGAATGTATAGAACTTACCGAATGTATAGGATTGGAGATGGCCATTAGAATACCACAGAACATCACTCCGGTGACAGAGGCCGCGGTGACAGGAAATGCCCAGTGCACAGCTCCCACATCATTTCTGGCAGCCTCAATGATTGTCGTGCCGTACATGCTAACCCCGACCAAACCACACAGTCCTGTCAAAAGATAGAAAATGTATAGTTTGAAGTTTCAGTCTAAAATTTCTTCTCTATTTTCTTCAAAATTACCCTTTTGTACGCATGCACGCGCGGCAAGTGTGTATGTTTTTTTTTTACTGTCTCTAAGCCATGTTAGCTTTCTGTCCTCCGTCTCCCGGGGTTATCTTGGCTATTTAAAATTCCAAATTCAAAATGTCAAAATAAATGTTTTTACTAATTTGTTTACACTTCTGATCTCCAAACATTTCTAACGCCTTCCGTAGTGTGGCGCTTAGAATGCACAGTTTGTCATAAACATTAAATAAATTACGAAGATATTGTTTATACAGTCCTGAAATACAGATTTATCATACAGCGTGTATATCGTCACTTGACATCTTAATTCTTCCTCTTGTCCTTATGACCATTTTAATGAACGTACATCTGCCAATCTTTTCCTTACTCTCTTTCTGTCTATTTTGTATTTATCCAGCTGTATGTCGGCATACAATGGTTTCTTTATCTAGCTTCTTTATGCTTCATCTTTCATATCTCTCATTTTAAAAGACCACTACAATCATGTCAGATTCAAAGTCTGCTCCCTGCTAAGCCATCAAATGGAATGAAAACTTTAATACATAGATTGTTTTTTTTAATATACAAATTCACATAATACAAAACATGGAAAGGAGATCAAAAATCCGTGAACAAAGGCTTGTGTTGCCCATAATAATAATAATAATAATAATAATAATTATTATTATTATCATTTTTATTATTATAATTAATGACAAATCTGCAATAAAGCACACAAACAAATCTATGACTGCACAATTTGACTCAGATTTATAGTTACTAGAATTATTTTTTGTAGACAACTACTAAATTTTGAGAACACACACACCACACAAACACACACACCACCACCACCACACACCCACACATAAATTCAAGTTTCTTTATCACAGACGTCAAATTAGTTTGAAAGTCTTACCAGCAAATACGGCGTTCATTTCCGGCCGTTTTGTCTTGGCCTCGTTCCCTTCCTCGATGTCGTAGCGCGTGGCGAAGTTCTCGTAGAAGCCGAATATGAAGGAGAAGACCGTAAATATGAGAGACAAACATAACATGGTCTGACAAGCCACAAAGTCTGAGGAAAAGATGTGATAGCAACAGAATGACGATTTCAAACTGTAGTCATTTTTTAAAATAAAAAGTAAATAAATAACGCATACAAGTTTCTCATTTCAGAACACTAATAAATCGAATCCTGGTCTCTCTCTTGCCTTCGTTCAGAAAAAAGTAATCAAAAATAAAGGGATGGCAGAATATTATTTTGGTTATTATAAAACAAGTATTTAAAACTAATGTTTAACATTTTCCTATATGTCCTTTCACAAAATAATTTAGACATTCAAATCATTTGACAGTGTCTTCTTCATCGAAGTAGCTCCGAACAGCTTTGTAGTGTCATTTGATGTTTAAAATAATTGTAAAAATTATATATTTTTACGTGACCAGAAACTGTAAGGAATTTGTGATTTTCGGGGACAAAACACGCCTATTTAAAAAAAAAAAATTGTTTCGACTCTCCTGAAGCTAACAATCTTTGTAAGTTTCATTAAATGTTTTTCTAGCTTTCCAGACAAGAACACGACATAAAAGTCGGAAGTAAAATCCACGTTCTGACGACTCACATGGTGAAGTATGCGGGATCACAGTGCAGTCGGTTATATCTGAGAAGTCTGAACCTTCGCAAACTCGCCACAGACCAATGCTCACGTCCACTTTCTCTTTGTAGTTGTAGTACCCCCGGTACTTGTCCACCTACAGTATTGTTCAAATGCATATTATATAACAGCAGTGCGATATTAAGTATATGTAGCAAATTAAAAATGAGAGAAAGAGGACATGATGAAAAGAATGTGTAAACGATACTAAACATTTTCCATAACATGCTCAGGCAAACTCTCCTAGGTGGACAAAGACAACAGTTTTCGATCAAAGCCAAATTAATGTCTCCAAAATTTACGAAAACAATTGCGTGTGTAGAACTGTAAACAATAACTTAAAATGTGCATAGTAAAAATAGATACCTAATGTGAGCGCGAGGAGTGACAATCCGACAGACGTAGGACATTGCATTATTAGATACAGAGCGTTCCGAAAATAACTGTACACTAATCCAGTATCGATTCCGGTATCGTAGTGATATCTTAATGACTGCGGTATCTAGCCACATCTACATGCGTACGTTGGTGTGTTGAATCCTGGTGTTATATAACATTCACTGTATTCAGCCTGTCTTTGTGTATTCAGTGGTTAAGCAGTGACGCAGTTAACGAAGCGCACGATGGCCGAATTGTTTACATCAATTTATTCACTATGGTTCTTTCACTAGAGGAGCGCAGTTTTCTTGTTGAGCACGTATTTCTAGAAGGCAGTACATACAATGATTTAGTGCGGGAGCAGTTTGTCGAAAAATTTCCACGAACGCCCGTACCTCATCGCAATGCTGTTTATAAACCTATTGAGAAATTTCGTGAAACAGGCTCAGTGTCAGATGCACACCTTAATGGGTGATCATCAACTGAGAGAGAGAACAAAGTTCTGTAGGATTAGACCTAGAAAAATCGTAGACAAAATGCTTTAGAGAGACGTGAGAGAAAGAAAAATCACAAGAGAATTACCTGGGATTCGAACACGGACTCCGGTAGGACGAGCTGCGGTCTAGCCACGAGAGAACAGCGTACTAACGAACTGAGCCAACTACCACTTCCAAAAAAGATATTTTATTGCCATAGTCATTAGTAACTGTTCAGTAAACACGAGGGATCGTGACACTCGGAAAGAAACAAGGTCGTGACACAGAAATTCCATAGCTTAGATTCAGTGTCTCTATCAGGTATCAATTTTAGACAAACATACACACGGTCTCCTGCCATGTCTGATGCATACTTGAGCAACAACAACAAACGAACGAATACTTATTACATGAAGTTAGTTTCAGGAACACTTTTTTTTATAAATAGGAAACAACGAGGCTTTCGTACGGTAAAGTAAGAGAACACAGTTTTGTAGGATTACCAAAAAAGGTGTTTTATTGGCAGTTTTTTTTTAGAGCTGCTAGTTGGGTCAGTTCGTTAGTACGCTGTTATCTCGTGGCTAGACGGCTGCTTGTCCTACCGGAGTCCGTGTTCGAATCCCAGATAATTCTCTTGTGATTTTTCTTTCTCTCACGTCTCACTAAAGTGCTTTGTCTACAATTATTTCGAGGTCTAATCCTACAAAACTGTGTTCTCTTACTTTACCTTAAGAAAGCATCGCTGTGTCCTAATTATAAAAAAAAAATTGTTCCTGAAACTATATCTGAAACTAACGTCATGTAATAAGTATTCGTTCGTTTGTTATTATTGTTCAAGTATGTACCAGACATGGCAGGAGACCGTGTGTATGTTTGTTTTAAAAGTTGGTACCTGCTAGAGACACTGAATCTAAGCTACGGAATTTCTGTGTCACGACCTCGTTTCTTTCCGAGTGTCACGATCCCTCATGTCTACTGCATTTTTTTTTTGGAAGTGCTGATTGGCTCAGTTCGTTAGTACGCTATTCTCTCGTGTCTAGACGGCTGCTCGTCCTACCGGAGTCCGTGGTTCGAATCCCAAGTAATTCTCTTCTTTCTCTCACGTTCACTAAAGTGCTTTGTCCACGATTTATTTCGAGGTCAAATCTTACAAAACTGTTTTCTCCTACTTTACCTAACGAAAGCCTCGTTGTTTCCATCGTCTGAGTGGCGAAGTGGTTAGTGCACTGGTCTCTCATGGCCAAGGTCGGGCGGTTTGAATCCTGCCAGAGGCACTTCAGTCACCCAGCTGTAGAAATGGGTACCCGACTTTTTCTGGAGTTGGGGAATGAAAAGCGGTCAGGTGTGATACTGACCACATCATCCTTTAGTGTGCTGACAGGTCAAGGAAAATATGGGCACTAACATCATATCCTTATGTGTCTCTAAGGCATGACATGATTACTTTTACTTTTACCTTTTACTTTATCTAAACTTAACAAGGGTAATTTATCGAACATTTCTGACTCTGTGCTTCGGAGTTCATCAAAAGCTTTGTGAAAGTTGGCACAACAGGAAGGTATCGAACAGCGCATATAGCGGCCAGAGAAATTTTGAAACTCTTTCCATATAAAGTAACAGCGGTCAGAGAAATTTTGAAACTCTTTCCATATAAAGTAACAGCGGTCAGAGAAAATTTGAAACTCTTCCCATATAAAGTAACAGCGATCAGAGAAAATTTGAAACTCTTCCCATATAAAGTAACAGCGATCAGAGAAAATTTGAAACTCTTCCCATATAAAGTAACAGCGGCCAGAGAAATTTTGAAACTCTTCCCATATAAAGTAACAGCGGCCAGAGAAATTTTGAAACTCTTCCCATATAAAGTAACAGCGGCCAGAGAAAATTTGAAACTCTTCCCATATAAAGTAACAGCGGCCAGAGAAATTTTGAAACTCTTCCCATATAAAGTAACAGCGGCCAGAGAAATTTTGAAACTCTTCCCATATAAAGTAACAGCGGCCAGAGAAATTTTGAAACTCTTCCCATATAAAGTAACAGCGGCCAGAGAAATTTTGAAACTCTTCCCATATAAAGTAACAGCGGCCAGAGAAAATTTGAAACTCTTCCCATATAAAGTAACAGCGGCCAGAGAAATTTTGAAACTCTTCCCATATAAAGTAACAGCGGCCAGAGAAATTTTGAAACTCTTCCCATATAAAGTAACAGCGGCCAGAGAAAATTTGAAACTCTTCCCATATAAAGTAACAGCGGCCAGAGAAATTTTGAAACTCTTCCCATATAAAGTAACAGCGGTCAGAGAAAATTTGAAACTCTTCCCATATAAAGTAACAGCGGTCAGAGAAAATTTGAAACTCTTCCCATATAAAGTAACAGCGATCAGAGACATTTTGAAACTCTTCCCATATAAAGTAACAGCGATCAGAGAAATTTTGAAACTCTTCCCATATAAAGTAACAGCGATCCAACAGTTGCTGCCGGCAGATCATGAACAACGACTCCGTTACTGTGAATGGTTTACACATTTCATTCAAACTAAAACTGCTGATATTCTTGATGTAACATTTTTTTTTTACACATAAGGCCTGTTTTCATCTCTCGGGTTATGTTAGCACACAAAATACACGATATGAAGTTTATCGAAATCGCCCACACATAAGAAACATTTCACCAGCAGAACCAAGAAAAAATGTTTGCGAATAAAATTAAAGGTGTTCAAACTTGCATAGACACACAAGGACATCACTTTCAACATTTGTCATAAGGTACGTGTCTGGTTAGCTTACAATACGTAACATTTTTTAATCAGCACGCTTAATCGGTGACTCCACTCACGCCAGGTAGATGTGGCTAGGTACCGCAGACATTAAGATATCACTACAATACCGGAATTGATACTTGGTTAGTGCACAGTTACTTATGGAACATACTGTGGTTTACAGAACATAAAAAAATGCAGAAAAAACAGGCTTAAAGAAAGGACTGCAAAGTATACTGAATTAGAAGAAAATGTTATTAGACTAACAGGCCATGTAAATTTAGAGCAACAGTAGGAGTAAAATCAGGTTTTTCTTTTAAAGTTCACAGTAAACAGATGAGGGAATAATATTAAAGTAAATGGCAATATCATCAAACTAATGCTTCATCTATACTTGGATCAAAAACAGCAGCATTAGAAGAATCAACGAAACAAAGTTTCTATTTGTGACTTGACAATTTCGAAAAGCTTGCTGTCCATATAAAGTCGGCGCTACTTTGATTTGTCGTTTCGGTTATTTTCGGAAAGAAAAGGAAGTCTCAGTTTTCAAATGACTGATCTTGCCAAGAAAATTCTGATCTTTCGTGTACAAAAAAAACCCCCCTCTTTCTAAATCAGCTCCTTTTAACTTTGAACATTAGTGTACATCGCTGATCTCTTTCGAAGCACCAATCAGGACGGCAATTTTTTTTTTATAAATAGGAAACAATGAGGCTTTCGTACGGTAAAGCAAGAGAACACAGTTTTGTAGGATTAGATCACGAAAAAATCGTAGACAAAATGCTTTAGAGAGACGTGAGAGAAAGAAAGATCACAAGAGAATTACCTGGGATTCGAACACGGACTCTGGTAGGACGAGCAGCCGTCTAGACACGAGAGAACAGCGTACTAACGAACTGAGCCAACTATCACTTCCAAAAAAAGATATTTTATTGCCATAGTCATTAGTAACTGTTCAGTAGACACGAGGGATCGTGACACTCGGAAAGAAATGAGGTCGTGACACAGAAATTTCGTAGCTTAAATTCAGTGTCTCTAGCAGGTACCAACTTTTTAAACAAACATACACACGGTCTCCTGCCATGTCTGGTGCATACTTGAACAGCAACAATAACAACAAACGAACGAATGCGTATTAAGTGAAATAAATCCCAGGTAATTCTCCTGTGATTTTTCTTTCTCTCACGTCTCTCTAAAGTGCTTTGTCTACGATTTTTTCGAGATCTAATCCTACAAAACTGTGTTCTCTTACTTTACCAATAAGGCCGGCCGAGTTGTATAAAGTTACAGAAGTAATAATGCTGACAGTGCAAAATGCATGTCTGGTTATCTTCGAAAATAATCATCTTTACACTTTCAAGCGAATATGCATATTTTTGCATCACGTACTCACATTTGGTTTGAGAATTTGCGTGGACAAACGAAGCCTTCAACAGAACAAAATACTGAGCCCATTTCAAGCTACTGACACATAACAAAAGGTAAAGGTAATCCTGTCATGCCTTAGAGGCATATAGGGATATGGTGTTAGTGCCCATACTTTCCTTGAACTGTCAGCACACTAGAGGGTGATATGGTCAGTATCACGCTTGGCCGCCTTTCCTTCCCCAACTCCAGAAATCGGGTACCCATTTCTACAGCTGGGTGACTGGGGTACCTCTGGCCGGATTCGAACCCCCGACCTTGGCCATGAGAGACCAATGCACTAACCACTTCGCCACTCAGACACCCCTACAGGGGCATTAATGTATTAGAACTCTTCTTTTCCTTGACATTTTTTCATTATGTTAGAATTTGATGTAGTCGGTATCACACCTGGTAGCCGTACCTTCTCTAGCCCCAGTGAGAGAGTGCTTCAAGCAGAGCATTGCTACGAGGCTCAAAGAGCTTTCCCTATTTTAAGATTTGGCTCGAAGAACTTTCCTGTTTTAAGACTGGGCTGGAAGAGCTTTCCTTGTTTTAAGACTTGGCTGGAAGAGCTTTCCTTGTTTTAAGACTGGGCCGAAAGAGCTTTCCCTGTTTTAAGACTTGGCTGGAAGAACTTTCCCTGTTTTAAGACTGGGCTGGAAGAGTTTATGCTTTAAGACTGGGCTGAAAGAGCTTTCCCTGTTTTAAGACTGGGCTCGAAGAGTTTCTGTTTTAAGACTGGGCTGAAAGAGCTTTCCCTGTTTTAAGACTGGGCTCTGATTGGATGAAAAAAAAACGTAAGCAGGGGAGATGTTTTGTATATGCTTATACAATTTCCCTCGGAGGTCCCGTGTCATATGCCAATTTCAACAGTATGAATGATTGGGACATCTACAGTCGGGATCGAAGCAAGAACATCGTCCTGAGTGACGAGTGCATTAACCACTTCCCTACATAGGCGCACTTTCAGAGTACAGAGAATAATCATTTATGCATTGCCAGAGAGTGAGTTGTCACAGAAGGGCATGAATTCATTCTGCTTATTCCACTTCTATATGCATAAATATTTTAAAATATCGATGGATATTCAAGACTATTCATAACCAGAGTGACAGTTACCACTAGCAAATCGTAATTGGAAGGAGAATTATTACTGAAATGTATTACAAAATGTGCCACTGATAACTTGTTAAATAGATAAAACTGTTAATCGTCGTAAGCACAACTGAGTGAATTCTGTATAAGGAATGGTATTAGCGTTATTTCCGGCCTCAAACAATTTGCAAAACTCAACTAAAAATGGGAGTCCCAAGGGGCTATAGAGACTGAACATTAGATATAGGTAAGGACATCAAGGAGGTCTAAACTGAAAACAGAGCAGAAAATCAGTTCCTCAGGAACATAAAGAAGAGCAAGGTAAAGCTCAGGAAGACAAGAGAGGATCTATTTTTTTTAAAAAATACATCAGTCTTTTAAACTGAGAAGAGAAATCATGACATACATTAAAAGGGATGGTTAACGCTGTTTTAACTGCATTGAGGCCACAATATATATATATATATATATATATATATTAATGAGGGAAAAACTCTCTATGCAAATACACACGACAACAACAAAAATATACATGGTATGGACTTCACAAAATGGAAAACCAAATCACAAACGTCTCATGACACTGTACACAATGATGATGATGATTAAGAGAGCAATAATGATGATGATGATTCTTAGGCATTTGCCTTCAACAGAACGTTGCTTCCATTGTATTGTCATTGTGTGCTTTGCAAAGCTTGATACATTCTGTTTCAGCTTCGTGTAAGTTTAAATCCGATTGCCAGACTATTGTCTGTTTCCAGGATCACCTCAAGTTTGGGTACTACTTCCTCGCTCCCCAGCTCTCCACCAACCCCCCCCCCCTCTCCAAATGATGACGGCGATGATGATGATGATGATGATGATGATGATGATGATTACCGAATACAGAGGGCTCATCTGTGCATACCTGATGTTTCTTCATCCAAAAAGGGCTGATAAACCCAAGCAGGAAAATGCCAAACAGGGGAATCATGGCCATGAAGCTGACACGGTACAGAAGAGATCTGAAATATTTTCAAATGTGATATACAGTTCTAATCATCTCAAAGATTACACCGGTAAAAAATATTTCTAAACTTTTATTTTCTCTATACTTGTATTTTCTCAACTTAGATTGAATCTGAAATCTGTATGAAAGACCTGTGGAATATCCCACACGAGCAATATTGATTATTTTTACAGCGCTCAAAGTAGAATTTCATTGCTTCAGACAGTTTGTTTTAAAGACTTCTCTTTCTTACAAATAATTCAAGCCTCTGCGATTTTCTGTCTGTATGGATTACTGTTACGAACATGCTCTGTTTTGCTCATTTATTGCATTTGGTTAAATGCGACGTCTTTGTAGCTCCATAGTGGGCACACTGCATTAAAAAGGTGTTAATGTTAACAATATTTTAAAATCAGCCTCGATTATGTGGGTGTGATATTTTCTGGTGATGTTTCATATTTTTCTTCATGAATCTTTGCTAATCTGATACTCTGTTGGGTGCCGCTGCACGTCGGGAGAAATAGTTTCTCCAAATGAAAATTAACAATTTAATAATGATTACGACGATGAGCACTGCATGCGGCACCGATTAAGAGTTCGTCAGTTGCTCCTTCTTTCGCACCTTCCTTTTTATTTATTTATTTATTTTTTTTTACTATCTGCATCACACACTTTACCTAACAACATAAATAATTCATGATTCCGTTCGTAAATCTCGTCGCTAGTAATGATTTCCCTCTGACCATTCTGACTTTTCTTTCTTTTTTTTTTTACTTGTGAAAGAAAACTGTAAAACAATCATGCGATGTGTTCCTTCGTTAATTTAAGTGGTTTGTCCGTTATTGACAGAATGTCTGCTTTCGTGGGCGTAGTGTTTAGAGTATCAGTCATGTCCTGTGCTCACCGCGTACTCGTGAATATGATATTAAACTGCATTTTGAGGAAGTAGCCCATTCTACAAGGTTATCATAAAGTCCTTCCCTGATTAAGAGAAATCATACCTTAACTCTTTCACGCCCGAATCAGTCTCCATGCTTTCCCAGAACAAATTTTGATGAGAAACTTTGTTGCAAAGAAACTTGAAGGAAGTTACCTATAATTTTTAAAATATGGGACAGGTTAGAAGTGTGCTAGTTTTCATTTTATTTAGACTTTGCTTAAATATCGCTCCGAGCATTGATTCGCATAAGCTACCAATCCTGCCAGGGTTGTTTTGGAATTTTATAAAGAGTTAAAAATCCGTTCTGAGGTTGTAACCGGAATAGGCAGCCGAAACTGATATGGAAATGCGCTGGTTTTGATTAAGCAATTTCCAAACAACGAAACGAAACGAACATCTTTAAAAAAAAACTATGCTAGTACAGGCAGTGCGGAAATCACAGGTATCAAAATGGCGTCTCTCAGGGAGGAAGCCCAGCGTGTTTTGTAATATCACGAAGAAAATTCGCCAGTTACAATTCAAAGAAATGATTCAGAAATGAGAACGGATGAGATCCATCAGCTGTTAAAAGCATCAAAGGTAAAGTTTAAAAAGACACTTTGTGTTGGTGACATTAAAATAACAGCTCCGGCATTTTAGTGGCGGTAATTGAAGAGATGTTGGAGAACACATGTTTAGAAACTCGTTTAGAAGCGGTGACTGAAGAGATGTTGGAGAATACATGGCTAAAAACTCGTGTAGAAGCGGTGACTGAAGAGATGTTGGAGAACACATGGCTAGAAACTCCTAGAGAAGCAGTGACTGAAGAGATGTTGGAGAACACATGGCTAGAAACTGAATCGTGTAGAAGCGGTAACTGAAGAGATGTCGGAGAACACATGGCTAGAAACTGGTGTAGAAGCAGTGACTGAAGAGATGTTGGAGAACACACGGCTAGAAACTGAATCGTGTAGAAGCGGTAACTGAAGAGATGTCGGAGAACATATGGCTAGAAACTCCTAGAGAAGCAGTGACTGAAGAGATGTTGGAAAACACATGGCTAGAAACTGAATCGTGTAGAAGCAGTGACTGAAGAGATGTCGAAGAAAACATGACTAGAAACTGAATCGTGTAGAAGCGGTGACTGAAGAGATGTTGGAGAACACATGGCTAGAAACTGGTGTAGAAGCAGTGACTGAAGAGATGTTGGAAAACACATGGGTAAAAATTGAATCGTGTAGAAGCAGTGACTGAAGAGATGTTGGAGAACACATGGCTAGAAACTGAATCGTGTAGAAGCGGTGACTGAAGAGATGTCGGAGAACACATGGCTAGAAACTGAATCGTGTAGAAGCGGTGACTGAAGAGATGTTGGAGAATATATGGCTAGAAACTGAATCGTGTAGAAGCGGTGACTGAAGAGATGTTGGAGAATATATGGCTAGAAACTGAATCGTGTAGAAGCGGTGACTGAAGAGATGTTGGAGAACACATGGCTAGAAACTGAATCGTGTAGAAGCAGTGACTGAAGAGATGTTGGAGAATATATGGCTAGAAACTGAATCGTGTAGAAGCGGTGACTGAAGAGATGTTGGAGAACATATGGCTAGAAACTGGTGTAGAAGCAGTGACTGAAGAGATGTTGGAAAACACATGGCTAGAAACTGAATCGTGTAGAAGCGGTGACTGAAGAGATGTTGGAGAACATATGGCTAGAAACTGGTGTAGAAGCAGTGACTGAAGAGATGTTGGAAAACACATAGCTAGAAACTGAATCGTGTAGACGCGGTGACTGAAGAGATGTTGGAGAACGTATGGCTAGAAACTCCTAGAGAAGCAGTGACTGAAGAGATGTTGGAGAACACATGGCTAGAAGTTGAATCATGTAGAAGCACTCCCAGCAACAACAACTACAAAACAACAACAACAACAACAACAACAACAAAGGACACTTTAAAGCAGACAGTCATTTGCATGTCCCTTGTGGAAATTTGTCTCCCTAACAGCTTTCCTGTAGGCCTCTCGGTTGTAAGCAATATGCCCTGCTGCTGATGCAGCCATTTGCAGATTATCAACGATGTCTTGCAACCATCTTCGCCTTGGTCTTCCTCTTTCTTTTTCCTGTTACGTACCCTTCCAAGACAGTCTTCTCTAGATTATCATGACGTTTAATGTGTCCAAAATATTTAAGTTTTCTCTGTTCAGTCCTCTTTACTAGCCAACCTTATTCAATATTAAGTTCTTGTAGTATGGATATATTTTTTCTTTTTTGTGTATATGATATTTGAAGAACTCTTCTTTAGCATTTACATTCAAAGGCATTTATGTGTTTATCAGCTGTTTTGTTAAGTGTCCAGGTCTAACAGGCATATTTTTCCCTTAAAAATCTTATTTTTTGTAGTTTTGTTTGTTCCTCTCCACAATTTCTTTAGTGTTTTACTTTTTGAAGAGCGATAGATTTCTCCCTTTTAATTTCCCTCAGTGTATCTCCATTATTAGTTAGTAGTGATCCAAATTATTCAAAACTCTCAACTTCTTCCAATTTTTCCTCATTGATACATATTTCAGCTGCCTTGTTTGTTTTGTCAGTTGTCATCAATTTAGTTTTCTTTGCATTAAGATAGAGGTTTTGCTCTTCGCTGTTCTTACGGACTGACTTAATTAGTTTTTCTATTCCTTTTGGTGTTGTGGACAGTAATACTGTGTCATCAGCATATCTAATCTCAGGTATTTCATAACCTCCAACTTTTATGGCATCGTAATATTCTTTGTCTACATCTTCTCTAACGTTCCTCATTATATTTTCAGTATACAAATTAAATAAGTAAGGCGACAATATGCACCCCTGACGGGCCCCTTGTTATATGTCAAACCAAGTTGTTGTTTCACGATTTATTCTTAATGCTGCCTGTTGGTCTAGATACAGCAGTGATATTAATTTGTATCAAATGTGTTGGAAATCCCATTTTTCCATTATTTTCAAACGTTTCTGGTGTTGTACACAATCAAATGCCTTTGAGTAGTCTATAAAGGCTAAATATAGATTCACATTAAACTCTCTGCATTTCTCTATTATTAATCTTATATTGAATATATGATCTTTTGTTCCTCTTCCTTGCCTGAAACCAGCTTGGACCATATTGACTTCTTCTATTTCCTTACGAAGTCTACCCATTATGATTTTTAACAGAATTTTACTGGCATAGCTAACCAGGTCAATGGTTCTGTAGTTTGTGCATAATTTCAGGTTACCCTTTTTGGCAGTGGTATGAATACAGTTCTTTTCCATTCCTTTGGCCAAATACCTGAATGCCATATCTTTTTACATAGTGCATGATAGATTGTTGCAGATTCCTTTCCTCCTGCTTTAGTAAGTTCAGCTGTTATCTCATCACATCCTGGTGATTTACCATTTTTCAGATTCTTTATTGTCCATAAAACTTCTTAAATTGTCAGTTCGGCTTCTTTCACCTCCAATAATAATTTACACTTTTGATTTCTGCTTTCACAGTCGGTTGTTTCATACATTCCTCTTCAATATTCCTTCCATATTTCTAGAATTTCCTCTGTCTCTGTCAAGGTCTTCCCCATCTTGTCACAAATTACATTTAGCTTAGGTGTTACATTTCTCGTCAATTTCTTAATTTCTTTAAACATTTCACTATCTCTTCCACATTTCCGATGTCCTTCTATTCCTTCACAACAATCTTGTATGTACTGGTTTTTTTTATTTTCTTATGTTTCTTCGTACTTCTTTTGTTAAATATTTATATTCCTCTTTGCTGTTGTTTGTCACTTTCCATTGCGTCTTCATTTCTCTACATTGTTTTATCAGTTCTAGTGTGGCTGATGTAATCCATCCATTCTTTTGTGTTTTCTTTACTGGAACCTTGTCTTTAGATGTTGTTAGTAAGATGTCTTGCCTGCGTAGACAATTCATCTGGTGCCATCTCCTCCCGTACAACCATCAGGATTTCGAAGCGGTTCTTCACTTCTTTACCGTATTGTTCTGGTACTTTTATAAGGTCAAAGCGGAGTGGTCTTGATTCCCTAACTGTCTTTTTTATCTTTATCTTCATGTCTGCTATTAATAACTCATGGTCCGTGTCACAATCAGCACCTGGTAAAGTTTTTGCTGGCGTTATACGTGATCTCCACCTTCTTTGCACTAAAATGTAATCTGTTTGATTCTTGGTTTTCCCATCAGGTGATGTCCATGTGTAAAGTCTTCTTGGATATTGTTTAAAAAGTGTGTTAGCGATCATTAGCTCATTTTCAATGCAAAAAGCCATTAGACTGTCACCTGCCTCATTTCTATGTCTTATTTTAAATTTCCCCAAAACATATCCTTCATCGTCTGCTCTTTCTGTACCAAGCTTTGCATTAAAATTTCCCATTATTAATACAACATCATTTTTTTCCTACCTGGTATATCGTCGTTTGCAATGTGTTATAAAGTTAAAGCACATGGGAAAAAAAAGTGTTTTCAGTTGTAAAGTTTTTTTAAAGTGTCTGCATCTAACAGTTTTTTTTCGAAATAAATGTCTGAAATAAGAAAAGACTTTATGCTCTGTATATTTTTATACAATTTAATCTTATAGGCCTGAAAGGAATACCGCAATATTTATTTTCATTGCACGAGGGGGATTTGGACCATACATATATTACGTGTACATCACGTTTCATCAGTTAATACAGGGTGTATTTTCTGTACTGAATGTTGTACAGTAATTAGTCCTTTTACACACAAAAATGTACTTCTGTGCTAAAAACTATACAATTTGTGGTTATTTTATCGAATTTTGCGTTTAAAACGATACCATTTCCAGTTAATTGTATTCACTGTTATGAAAACCATGTCATTGTAAAATATACTTTAACATTCCATCTGTACCATTTTTGCTTCTTTTTCTCCCACACATCCTGGATTTTTTGTGTATTTCTGTGGTGTCTAAAATTCTATTGAACCACATTACATCTCCTTCTTGCCTGTTCCCGACGCTGAAGTACAGTACCTTTACTGATCATCTTAAACTTGTTATGTGTTCCTGCCTGTATCAGGGAAGTATTGTAAAAATCAAATCATGGAATCATATTCACGAACAATAATTGCGTGTCGTCGTGTGAAAAGGCGAGATGACATCGTCTCCCGGGCCCGCTGGTCTGAAGTATTGAGTAGACTGATGCGCAGAGAAGCATCTCTGTTTCACCAATAACCGTTTGTGACGCGAGCAAATCATGGAGGAATGTCCAGGAGAGAGCCTACTGCTTAGTCTGTGTGTCTGATGAGCTATCGCATCTTTCATCGATTCAGACTTCCAAGCGACGTCGATTGCAAGCTCTTAATGATCGAGGATCGGTTTCAAGTTTTGCTCTTACATTTCAACGATCTTTAAATGGCCCTACTACTTCTGATTTCTCTTAGTTCCCCCTCCCCCAGCCCCATTTTTTCCATTCTTTAATTTCCCATCTCCTCAGATTTTCATTCTTACTTGCATTCAGAGCTCTGTAATCGATTTCATGCATGCTATTCTCATTTCTCCGCTGTTCCCGAGAGGGTTATTTTTCTGCACGATCTACTTTTCGTGCTCATTTCTCTATCAAACTTTTGGTCTGCTTATTCTACATAAGGTTACCTTATATTTTTTAGTATTTTTCTGATTCTTATATTTCTCAACTTTATCTCTTTCTGTTTTTGTCATTTAAAAAATCGATGTTTTCTCATTTCTAATTTGACTTCATTGTGCTGTTTGTCGAACATTCTTTCAAATGCTTAAAGGACCAAAACTAATCTTTGTCTTCTGATTTTATATAAATTTAAAATATTACTTTATAAATGTCAACTTTGCGCTCTTTAATGACTTTTATTTTGTGTTAATAATAATTTCAGTGTCATTTTCATAAATGAAATAATATAATTAATATAATAACTCTCATACTAAATGCAAATGACTTTTAATATAAGAAGAAATAAAGATAATATGGTGATAGAGAATGTTAAAGACGAGAAGTTAACTACTTTGGTGTGTGGCTCAAAAGTGGTTTTCCACTTGTGAAGTGGATAGTGGTTTTCCACTTGTGAAGTGGATATTAATGGTGACTGAAATTGCTAAGATAGATCTTTATGTATAGATCTAATGTTCTGTGTATAAATGGTTGGCTTTAGTTGCTTTTATTCTTTTGAGCTTGCTGAATTCAGCAGCACTGAGATTTAACGTTTGATTCCTGTTGCTTGTAGTGCAAAGTTCGGGCGCTACAAGGTTTCAAGGGAGAAAACTTTCTTTCTGTTGTCATTTATGATATAGAAGAATAAAGTATTACTCCCTGATACGTTGTTCAGAGAAGAGGCACATCATAGAAGACTCCTATGGTAATCAAAAGCTGTTTGGATATTAGAAAAATACAAGAAATATGTCACATTACGAGGCACTGTTGAAAATCCCTCGGTTATGTGAGTGAGAGTGATGCACTGGACGGAAGTAAAGGGGCGAGATATAAGACGTTTACCAGGATGACGGCGAGGAAGGGTAGGGTAAACCATTGCGAGAAGACGAGTGTCCATGTGGCAGTGGAGTCCAGACTCCAGAACATATCCTTCAAGAGTGCCCAAACCATGCGGACCTGAGACGAGGGACATAGCCAGAGGGCATAAGCTTGGAGCAAAAGCTTTGAGGCTCCTATCAGGATCTAGAGAGGACTGCAAGTTTTGCCATGTCGACAGGGATCAGAATCTGATGTGACCAACAACCTCGAACGCAGAAGAAGACGACTGCTAGAAGACGCTGCTTTCGGCTCACTGTTGCTTTTAATTTTGTGTATTCTATGTTCTGCGTTATCTGAGCAGAACTCCATTAGATGCTGCAGATTGCTCAGGTTAGAAAGATGGCAACTTTTACTGTTGGCCTTAACTTAAGGATCTGAGGCAACTTTTACTGTTGGCTTTGATTTAAGGATCTGAGGCAACTTTTACTGTTGGCCTTGATTTAATGATCTGAGGCAACTTTTACTGTTGGCTTTGAATTAAGGATATGAGACCCTGAACCAGCATCTCACCAGCATCTCACGGTTAGTTGAAATAATTACCGTATTTCCCGCCATATAAGACGTCCCGGTGTATATTGCGCACCTATAATAAGACATATTTAAAAAAATAATGGTAATAATAATCTACACTTCCCGTGAACATCATCTTTCCCTCACTAAGGTTTTTGCCTACGTCTATGTGGTAGTACATCCAACTAACCTTAGAAAAAGTTGTATATTCGTACTCATTGCTACCAGCGTGGTATAGGACGCAGGGTGAGTTTTGGATGAGTTTTTTTCAAGTGTGTATTATAAGACAGGAAATGCTGTATTCATTTAATTTCTGTGACGAAGACCTTTCTCGTCTGGTATATTTATAATAATATTTTATGTGACAAAGATTAGATTCTGGAATGTAAGAACAATGGCAGCACCATCAAAAACTCCTCAAGTAATCCGAGAAATGAATAGGAACTACCTAGATGGTCTGTGCATCAGTGAAATGCCATGGCCAGAAGCAGGGAAAAGAACGGCGGAAAACCGTAAGTTAATAATATATTCAGACAGAGACGATGGGAAATACCAAGAAGGAGTAGGTATAATTTTGTCAAATGCAGTAGCAAAGAGCCTTATAGAATGAGACTCAATGAGGAGTCGTATAATAAGAGCACGATACGAACTAAGACACGAAAGAATGATAATCATAAAATGTTATCACCAGCTACAAGATCTCATAAACAAAGTCCCTAACCACGACATCCTAATTGGCACGGTAGACTTCAATGCCAAGGTAGGAAAAGATAACACCGACGTTGAAAAATTAATGGGAAAAGAAGGAACTGACACGGTAAATTAGAATGGAGAAAGATTAATTGAACTATGTCTAACAGACGGCATTGTCATAGGAGGAACAGTATTTCCACACAAAGAGATTCATAAGCCAACATGGATATCCCCAGATGATAGAACCAGAAACTAGATAGACCATTTTTGTATTAGAAAGCAATTCATAACACCTCTTATAGATGTAAGAGCATACAGAGATGCAGACATCAACAGTGATCACAATATTTGTATAAGGAAAATAAGACTAAAACTGAAAAGCCAACACAAGAAATCAATCCACAGAAAGATAAACAGCCACAGCCTACAGGAAGAAAATACTAATAGTAATTTCAATCTGGAACTTGCCAATCATTTCACAGCACTAGGTGATGTGGAGAAGATAGATACAGATGAATTATGGCACTCTTACAGCACAGGCATAATCACAGTAGCAAAAGCAAGCTCTGGACAACAAAAAGCAAATAGAAAAACATGGATATCGGAAAACACATGGCAATACATACATGAAAGACGAGCAGCCAAATTTGCCATATTGAATGTAAAGACAGATCTTGGAAAAGATATGGCAAAAGCAACATACAAAGAACTAGACAATAACGTAAAAATGTCAGCTAAAAGAGATAAAAGAGCTAAAAGAGATAAAAGAGATAAAAGAGCTAAAAGAGATAAAAGAGATAAAAGAGATAAAAGAGCTAAAAGAGATAAAAGAGATAAAAGAGCTAAAAGAGATAAAAGAGATAAAAGAGACTACACAGACAAAATGGCGAAAGAAGTAGAACACGCAGCAAAAAACAGGAGGCAGAAAAACTCTATATAACATAAAAAAAGAGACTAACGTGTACTAGTACATCCAAAGAAAGGCCAATCTTTAGCAAAACTAGCACTCTATTAACACCAAGTAAGGACCAAAAACAAACATGGGTCGAACACTTCCAAGAAATACTTAATCGACCACACCCAAAAGAATTGTTAAACCTTGAAACAGACTTATCTGCCCCACAACTAAATGTCAACCTAGATCAAATTACATTGAACGAAACTGAAACAGCAGTGAATTCAATGGCTAACAACAAAGCTGCAAGTGAAAATGAAATAACACCCGAAATGTTAAAGCTATTAGCAATGACAATATGAGCCAACTACAGAGAATGTTTAATAAAGCTTGGAAAGAAAGAAAAAGTCCCTTCTAAATGGAGAAAAGGAATCATTTTCAAAATACTAAAAAGGCAACCTTAACGACTGTAATAATTGGAGAGGAGTAATATTAGTATTAGTTGTGTCAAAAAGTATTTTGGCAAAATCATTCTGAATAGACTTAAAGATATAGTCAATACTGCAATGAGAGAAGAACAAGCAGGATTTCGAAAAGGGAGAAGCTGTCTCGACCAGATCTTTATTCTAAGAATAATACTTGAAGAACATATTGAAAACTAAACACCATTAATCATGAACTTCATAGATTTTAAAAAGGCATTTGATACCATCCAAAGGGATGTATTGTGGAGAATATGAAGACTACATGGAATACCGATTAAAACTGTCAACATCATTAAGGATCTCTACAATGGATATGTTTATGCAGTCAACAGAAGGATTGAGCGAATGGTTCCAGATTGAAACAGGTGTGAAACAAGGATGTGTACTATCTCCCTTGCTTTTTTGGTATTGCCATAGACTTCGTAGCAAAATAATGCTACACAGGTAAAACAGGTATTGATATGGTACATGGGAGCCAACTAGAAGATCTTGATTTTGCAAATGACATTATTCTTATCAGTGACAATGTGAATTCAGTGCAAGAAAAAACAGATATCCTGTCTTCTCTGGCTAGCAAAATATGACTTGAAATAAACAAGGAATAGAACAAAAATAATGAAACTTCCCATTAATCAAGAAGAAAAAATATACATAAAAGGAACAGCTGTTGAGGAAGTAAACCAATTTGCATACCTCGGCAGCTACATAGACCTGGATGGTGACACCAGAAAGGAAGTTAGAATTAGAATGACGAAAGCAGCATTGACTTTCAAGAATCTTGAGAACAAATAGGACCAAAAGTTATAAGCACAAAAACCACGTTAAGACTATTCAGTTAAAATGTAATACCCACCCTCATTTATGCATGTGAAAGCTGGAAAACAACTAAAGAAATTTACAACAAATTTCACTCTTTTGAGAACAAATTCCTAAGGAAAATACTCAGTATAAAGTGGAACAAATTTAAGAAAAACGTAGAGATAATGCAGATGTGTGAACAACAACCTGTCTCATGAGTGATGAGAAGAAGGAGATGAACATATATCAATCATGTGATGAGAAGAAGCAGTCAGAGAATCGCAAAACAAGCTATCAAATGGAACACAAAAGGTCTAAGAAACAGAGGTCGACCACGTGAAACTCCAAAGTGGACATTGTTAAGAGAGCCCACATTAGGAGACATAAATTCCCTTGATGATATTGAAAAGCTCGTCGAAAGTAGAAAAACTTGGCGGATTATCACGCGAGCCGTAAGTGAGGAATAACGGCACGGGAAGGATATAAGATGTAAGATATTTATAATAAAGCCCGGGAAAATACTTTCAAGAAACCCACATTCCACACGGTCGTTTGCTTAGATCGACAAGATGCCACGCACGGTCTAACATTACGCCTGCACTGGCCCCAGCGATTACAGTACCTGCTGAAAGCAAACCAACTACTACCACATTTATGAGGCTAATATAGTTTGATAAAATACGACAGCTTTCTCTATAAAGTAAGCAGACACATTATGTCTACATATCAGCTTTATTAAACAAAGTGCAGTCGTTCTGCTATGTAATAAAAGAGAATGTGTATGCAATCATTTGAAAAACATTGGCAATTTGTTATGGAGTTGTTTTTTTTTGCGAACTCCTTTCTTGTATCCTAATTATAATTACGACCTTCTGATAGTTTTTTTGTGTGCTTTAGACCTCACATGGAGGTTCAACAAAGGAACCTCATGGCTTGAGTATCAGAATTTTCAAACATCTTGGAAAGCATTAGCAAATTTTCATACTTAAAGATCTGACGAATTTAGGAGATAAGAAACTGCAATTAACTATCTTTTTTCTTTCACATTAACTTGTTCCTAAGAATTCCTGTTCAAGTTTTGCGAGTCGCTGATCATTCATAAGTTTTACCTGGTTTGGTACGTGTGTGGGTGTGTGTGTGTGTGTGTGTGTGTGTGTGTGTGTGTGTCTGTCTGTCTGTCTGTCTGTCTGTCTGTCTGTGCTTTGTTCTGTCTGTTGAAATTGTCAGAGCAGCAATAACTATTGAGGACTTCTTTATAAAGTTCCGAGTTTGATGCATATCACTTACCAAAGTCCCTCTCCTTGAAAATGTAGTATTCTTGATTATCAAGATTTGAATGTATTTAAGTCATGTGTATGACCTGCATATCTTCGCTCCAGATCTCGACAGCTCTCATGGCGCAGTAGTCGCCTTTTGATTGTTTTCTTTCTCCGTATTTTTAGTTTTCTTTATAAATATATAATACCTTGTATAATAATAATAATAATAATTATTATTATTATTATTATTATATTTCTTTATAAATAATCCTAATATCATTAATTTTTATATTTGTAATTTTTTAAACTTAATATAATTAATTTTTGTATGTTTAGTTTTCTTAACCTAACACTATTAATTTTTATCATACAAACGTAAGATTACACGGAAGGATATTTAAAACCCAGCATAGCAGTCAGTCCGAGTGGATGATAATTGTCATTGCAGTCTAAATAATTTTTATAGATGCTCCAGTTTCTTCCCAAATCTATCATTCAGCCCGCAGAAACTTATAAAACTATTCTACTTCTTGTGACCTTGATAGAACATTGGCGTCTAACATCGTCAATCATCTGCTCTCTCGTCCTTAGCAGAAATGTGGCGTCCCGTGATGTTCCGAAGTCTTCTGTCCTACAGACGTCTGTGAGAACATTAACGCTTTCACTTCAGAGCAGCACTGGCAGTGCTGATAGATCTTGCACACCACATTCAATGCTTGGAGTGATATTTAGGCGCAGTTAAATATAAAGAAAAGTAGCAAATTTCTAATGCAACCCATATTTTTAAATTATATAGTACATTTTTTCAGTTTCTTTGCACCAGAATTTCTGATCAAAATTTCTTCTGCCAGAGCATGGTAATTAATTCACGAATGATAGAGTTAACAACGTCTTTAGGAACAAAAAAAAATCATCAGCACACATTGTCTACCCCAGTACTTACCTCCTCGGCCACAATATGGCGCCTTGGTTGTCAGACAAGGCATCACTGTTATCATCATCCGGGTACTTATCATTGATAGCGTCAGTTCTTATATCCTCCATTTGGGACTTTCAGATTTCACACCGGAATACAGAGACCCAGCTGTGAAAATCAAATTGCAATCAGTAAGTGAAGAGTAAACCAGGACTTGATTTGCTCTGGTAACATGCATTAATTAAGGTAAATAAGGTTTTGCCTGTTTAATCATGGCAGCAGAGTTGACTTCAATATGCGACATATATTGATTTTCCTGCCTTCTTTAATTACGTTATTGTCTGCACATTCCGCGCGGCGGACTACAAAGCAAACAGAACAAGTAGACTGAAGATATTTAAAAATTATACACAAGAGACCACACTCAATTCTGTCTCACTTGTGAACCTTTTCATGTAAATAAAGATTTTATTTCCACTTTCCTAAATTTCTTAATCATCAAAAGTATGTTCTTCTTTATTTGTTTATATCTCTAGACTTTTGTTCTGAAATGAAAAAAAGTGTATTTCTGAGTAGTATTCAGATTAGGAGTTCTGGACCATATGGCCTGAGAGTCCACCCAGCGCTCTCCCCTCCCCATCCCTTCCCCCTCCCCATGTGGGCTCCCAACCGTTGAGCGAGGAGTTAATATTGCATGGATCACCGTTGAGTGAAGGGTTAATATTGCATGGATCACCGTTGAGTGAGGGGTTGATATTACAGGATCACATTTTGTTCACAATGTCATACAATACCGATTCTGACGCACCACCCATGGACCCCCTTCGCCCTCATAACGGGCCCCCCAACCTAACTTTTTGCCAAATCTGCCAAAGTTCTGGTACATTTCACTACTATCTTATACGAAAGCGTAAGCATAAACATTTGTCTCGCTTTAGACTGACCGGTCAGACTTTTGACGGCCAGGATGTTTTTCGACTTTCGGAACCTGGGAGACGGTTGTGGAGGCATCAATTTCTGTAAAGTCCTGAACGCTATCGGTTGGATACTTTGAAGGCCTGACTCCATAGCAAGAATCAGGGCAGGGATTAGGGCCCACCGGAGGCAGTGATCATCCCGCTTTTCACCTTCAGCACAGCTTTCTTGTTTTCCTGGTAGTGATATGTAGGAGTCACCTTTCATGGGCTGATATCTGGTGATATCCAGCTAAAGAATTTGGATTCTATCTACCACCGAACCAGAACCTCGTTGGGTTCATTTCTCAAGCTTCTACTGGGAAAATCTTGTCCAGCACCTCGTTGATCTCGCTGGCCTGCAGGACACCCCTGCTTGTGACGAAGTGCGGGATCTGTGGCATCAGAGTTGTCTTTTCGAAGCTGGATCTTAAATGCGAGCTGAAACTTGACTCCAGTGAGAGCCAGAATCTCTTCTGTGAATTTCCTACGGATCTGGGGACTCATTCCCTCCATGAAAGCTCTTGGGTCCGTTCCCAGGGGATGGCCTTGAGGCACACCCATCTGCCAACACTGCATGAAGTTCCCCATCGCTCACGAGTCTGCCTTGTCGTCTCGCAGGTACTTAAAGTCTGATAATACCTGTCTTCGTACAACAAGGAGGTCTGGTGCTTCATTGGCCAGCTTAGCTGCAACCTCTTCTTTGTGGTATTTGTTGACATTCCTCAACAGCCTTCGAGAGATTTGCCAAAGTGGTGTTACCCGTGCTCGGGGGGGGGGGGGTTGATCTTCATTTCTCATCATACTTTGAGGCTCTCAAAGCGGCCTCTACTTCATCACTCAGCTGTTGCAGCTCTCGCTGATTCTGGGCCTTTTATGGGGGCTTTCAATATCACCTCGAAGAGCTGGAAACCTACTGGTCTGTGCAGCTCGACGAGCTGGTTTGATCCTTGGCGCTGCACGAGCTTCCGCAATCCTCATGGTGAGAATTGTTTTGGACCATGACTTAAGGACTCCATATTTCTCCGTCTGCTCACGCATTTCTGTTAGTGTAAGCATTTCACAAGAGAATTTGATACACCTAACATAACACTTTCTTTCTAAGTGGAAATACGTATACCTAGCATAACATTTTCCTTCTAAAGGGAAATTTCAATAATTGCCAGCCGGGTAAATTCCTTTGTTTACACTCTTGTTACTTTTCCAATCTCAAGTGAATGCATTTTTGATATCCGCAGGGCTGGCATAACAGAGAGCCAGTTTTCCCACCTCTGCCACATCCCTGCACGGGTGTGCACCAGGACCGTTCTGCGGTCAAGCGAGGCGCACCTTACAGTAGCCCCCTGAACAACTCCGACTACAGAGCTCCACAGAGCTAGTAAGAAGCCATTAACACGTATGTTGACCTTTCATTATACCTATGTACTACCTGCAATGTTGACCTTTCATTATACCTATGTACTACCTGCAATGTTGACCTTTCATTATACCTATGTACTACCTGCAATGAATATGTCCAAAAGGAAAGCCTGTTAGGTGTTGGTTCTGCAGAACTGTGGTTGGGAGCTCGCCAGAGGGGCGGGGCGGGCCCTATCTTGTAAACACTGCTTTGCAATAGTAGTCTAAGGTATTCAAGTGTGTTGAAAGTCTGCCCCCGCTAGGGAGACGGAGAGAGCCTCATCGGTGGTGGACCAGAATCGGTATCATTTGACATTGTAAACAGAATGTGGTCCAACCCCCCCCCCCCCAAGAAGTTGAGTTGGGAGCCCACTGGGAGTGGGGAGGGCTTCCAGGCCAGGTGGTCCAGAATCCCTATTCTGTATACTACTTTTTGTTTCGTTTGGTTATATATATATATATATATATATTGTTATCCACAAATCTATCTTTATAAATGTTCGTTTTGTGAACATAAAAGTCAAAGTTCTAATGAGATATTCCAAACTTTGAAGGTAAATTCCTATTTTAAAAGTAATCCAAGACGAGATCATATTGTTCTTGCACGAAAAATTAAAATGGAATTCTCATATTATAAGGCATTACAGACCATAAAGGGCCAGAAATCCGACTCCGATATGTCTGCCTAACTGAAGTGGTTTTCCCCACTTGAATAGTTGCGAGCTGTAAATACGTTTACATTTCTATCACGATAAAGTTTCAGACCAGGATGATGAGTAACCGACCCGAAGATTTTAGAGGGCTTTGAGCTGCCAACGATTGTTTGAAAATCAGAAGCTCAATGTGCACTTTGAACAGCGTCTGAACTATTAAGATACTGGAGAGCTGGTTCCTGGTCGATGGAAATGTCTGCCAGATACAAATGGAATGCGTGATAGTCCAAAACTATTCAGTGTTTGAGCTTTGTTGCATGTTTTCAAGTTATAAGTGATCAAAGACGACCTTACATATTGTTCATTCGACAGATAGGCAGAATGATTGACCTACAGGCAGACAGACAGACAGACAGTTAGATAGATAGATAGATAGATAGATAGATAGATAGATAGATAGATAGATAGATAGATAGATAGATAGATAGATAGATAGATAGATAGATAGATAGATAGATAGATAGATAGATAGATAGATAGATAGATCATTATCGCCATAAGCATGCTGATAGAAATAAACGATAACAGCAGAAATGTCAGTATGGGAGGCAATCTTCGAGAACGGCGACCTGATTTGGGGTCTAGCAACGACATGAATTTTTAGCTGAGTGAGTTAGTGTTTGTCTGAGTGTGACCCAGGGCGGTTGTAGTCAACACGTAGTCTGGTTGGTATTTTCGGCAAAATTGTTTTGTTATTTTTTTGTTTATAGTTCATATGCTTCTTGACTGTATGTTGGACTACCATATGGCAGGGCAACCTGCCGGCATATCATCATCGTTTTTTTGTGAGTCATTATTTTCCATTTTCATCCAGTCCATCCATTAAACGTCTTACTGAAAGTGTTTACGACAAGTTGTTGAGTTGTTGCAAGGTGTGCTGTAACAACTAAGTTGTTGTAGAGCTTTGGTTATGTCTGAGAGATGAAGAATGTGTTTATCTACTTCAAGTTAACTTTTAGAGATGGAAGACTTGAAGATGTTCAGAATAAGCTGGACTAATTTGATATTAGTTCTGGCTGCAGTTAATAGCAACACCGATACCACTTCAGTTTGGTGGCTAGAGATGTGGCACATACTACTTTAGTTTGGTGGCTAGAGATGTGGCACATACTATTTTAGTTTGGTGGCTAGAGATGTGGCACATACTACTTTAGTTTGGTGGTTAGAGAACAAGCACATGCTACTTTAGCTTGGTGGCTAGAGATGTGGCACATACTACTTTAGTTTGGTGGCTAGAGATGTGGCACATACTACTTTAGTTTGGTGGCTAGAGATGTGACACACACTACTTAAGTTTGGTGGCTAGAGTTGTGGCACATACTACTTCAGTTTGGTGGCTAGAGAACAAGCACATACTGCTTCAGAAAGAGACGGGGAAGGTATAAAGATTAATTAATATTATAACGATGATGATGATGATGATGATGATGATGGTGATGATGATGCATTAAGAGTGCAGATAGATGAAAAAGGAACTGGAAGCGATAGAAATATGGTTTGGAGAACACATACGCACTCGAACACATGAAAAACAAATGACGAAGTTCTCAAAGAAGTAACATAACATTGAAAACTAACGAACACCATAAACTACCTTTCAGATTCTTTGGATATATTTTAAGCAGGCAGAAGTTGCAGATTCTGATACAAAAGAAGAAAATTCAAGGAATAAGAAACAGAGAGTTGCTGAGAGAGCGAGAGATAGATGGAGAAAGAGAGAAAGAAAAAGAAGAGAGGCAGAAAGAAAGAGAGAGAAGAGATAGAAGAGACAGAGAGAAAGAGAGCGAGAGATAGAGAGCGCGCGAGAGAGAACGAAATAGAGACAAAGAAAGAGAGAGAAAGCTAGAGAGAATTAAAGGGAGCGAGCGAGAGAGGGAACGAAGGACAGAGAGAGACAACGAGAGAGAGAGAACGAAAAAAGAGAGAGACAAAGCGAGAGTGAGTGTGCAAGAGAGAGAGAGACAACGAAAGATTGAGAGTGCAAGAGAGAGAGAGAGAGAGAGAGAGAGTTATCTTACCCAAGAAGCACAGGGAAAAGAATGGCAAGATAACTGATTAAAAAAATATATCACGACCCACACAATATGGAAAAGCTCGATGACCAGCGCAAATGATGAATGGATCAGCGCAGGTTTCATCTATCATACGGCGGGAAATCATCCAGCTTCTGAATATCTAATGACTCTGGATGATCATATTTTCTCGAACTTTTCAACTTCTGCCCTGAAAAGACTAGATGAACATGACACTGATTTAAATGAAAGAGATATCACGTTCAGAAAATCACGCAATACTGAACAACCTTTCCCTCATACAAGAGAGTGAAATCTGTTTCAGTTTGTTCAAGGAATTAATAACACCGCAGAAATATAGAAGATCAAATAATGTTTTTCATGTTTTAAAAAACATCCTTGTCGTCTACATCTTGTGGTGAAGGCGCTGTCTGATGTGACAGTGAGCGAATCATGGCTGACAAGTTAAAGTCAGGACTGGCGAACTAGAACCATAGCTGACCAAGACCCTGCCCCAAATCTCGTCGATGACCCCTAGTAACAGGTCCAACCTGGCTAACGGGGCGGGGATCGTTATAGTCCACGTGGCAGTGGAGTCTGCTAAAGAAGCATTGCAACCCCCCACCCCCACCCACCCCAACTCTGCTGTTTAGTTCCACTTCGGGACCGAAAAAAACAGACGCCTTAACCCACTCCCCACTCGATACAACGGCGTACTTCAACACCATCACCACCTTGGGCTACAGATACGATCTTCTAGTTGTTCCAGAGGCATACAGCAAGAACAAGAACAAGATTCTGTACATCTTACAACACCTCTCTTCTGCATTTTCTGTTTATTTAACTAACATCATCAACTTTTTAAAACATGAAATGTCTGTGTCGGTGGTAATTCACCTTTTTTTCCAGTTTTTGCTTTTTCTCTTAACTTATAATTGCCTGGTATGCAAGGCAATACACTGTCTGGAGACATAAGATATTGCTAAATTTGGACAACGCGATTTAGAAAGAAGGCAGAATTAATTCTCATGGACAGGTCCCAGAATCCTTTGCCTTGTCCAGACAAGTGACAGATAAATGGATTCTATGTGGTGGGCATATTTCAGAAGCTTTCTTGCCATCCTTAAGGGGGGGGGGGGTCTGAGTGATGGCATTCCTGCGTCAACCAAAAAAACACAAGCAAGGACAGGACACAGGTCATTCATTCGTTCGCTTTTTTTTTGTGTCCTTCATGCACTCGTTTTTTTTTTCATCATGCATTCATTCTGATACATTTTCTTTCCTTTCCTTTATTTACTCGTTCATTCTTCTCGTACACGATGTCTTATTTTTATCCCTTTTTTCTGTTTATTAATTCTGCACTTTTTTTCTGATGAATAAGCATGAAAGGCAACATAAGATGGAAGATATTCTGAAATGTACTAGTTTAGCTATAAATGTAAAGTGAACAAAATAAAAGCATACAAATAACCTTTACCCCCGTAATTTTTAACACATTTTTACAAAATCTAAACTAGCAACTTCACGGTAAATAAAATATCAGAAAATTAAAACTTGCAGCCTCAAAATGGAAAAAAATAAAAAAAGAACTTAACTAGTATCATATATCTTGGGAACAAGTGGACAGTTTTTAAAAAAAATGTAAATGAACCTAAACCTATAGCTGCATAGTGAGCAGAGCTAACATTTACTCACGTTTAAAAGTTTCATGGACCAATCTCTGTAAAGAGTTTCAGGAACAAAGCCAAGCCACTGTTGATATGTGTGTGAGTGAGTGAGTGAGTGAGTGAGTGAGTGAGTGAGTGAGTGAGTGAGTGAGTGAGTGAGTGAGTGAGTGAGTGAGTGAGAGAAAAAACAGAGAATAAGAAATAATTTCTTCATATATTTTTTCTCTCCTTCTTTCCCATTTCTCGGAGAACTTTGAATCCTTAGAACTGTTAACCGCACTCACTAAATCATTTGCTCCGTTACCCACAATATCGTGGCTTTGTTTCCACATCAATGTTTTCTCTAATTTGTCAAGCAGCATGCACTCTTGATCTTTTCATGTCAATTTCTTCCACGTAAACAAACGTATTCTTATCATGACTTCTGTTTACTCGAACGTAAAAGCCGTATCTGACTCTTTGATCGTAGGACGCTGGTATTGATCTGGACTCATCAGTTCCCACAGTTTGGTTCCATTCCTTCTTTACCCATGTTGATAGTTTTCTTTTCAAAACCCTCCAGGATATATATGAAGATCGTCTGACTTCCTTTCATTTTTACATGAAAAGGTGGGCAGCAGAACGAACCCCCCATCTTATCATTTTCATCTTTATTCAGCAACGAATATGGTTCGATCTGTTTCTATTCATTGACTTTTACTTATTCTGGATAGTTCGATTTTACATCACCTCATTTCTCTGACAGTAGGGGCTTTTCTTGTTAGCATAAGATTGGTCCTGGGGCTCCAGATACATAGCCTCGTTCGTGATTTCACATTTAAAGGATATGAAACAACAACTTGCTTTCATTTTGCTGCTATCACCTCGCCGTTTCACATGCTCTGTCATGTTTACCTAGTTTCGTTGTGGCAACCACTTGACTGTTCCTCATGTTCTATCATGGACAGCCAGGTTTCTTTGCGGCAAACCTTGGCTGTTTATCATGTTCTTTCAAAGGACAGCAAGCTTCGTTGTCGCTACGACTTGATTACTTGATTGTTCCTCATCCTCTATCATTGACAGTCAGACTTCGTTTGCGACAACCGTTTGATTGTTCGCCATGTTCCGCTCCAGATAAAACATTGTCTGACGATTTTTTTTATCGTTTTTCATTATTCCAGAATCAATTTTTTTTCCCTAACTGGTGATTAGGAAGTCCAAACTACAGTTTATAGACCAGCATAGTTCAAGGTCGGCCTTCTTCATATAGCTCATCTCCGGGGGCAATGTATAGAAATTGGGTATTATGCGAATCACGCATCATTGTAGATCAGTGTTTCCCAATCTTTTTCATGTTGTCGACTCCTGAAGCCAGTTGTTATAAGCCAAAGCCCCATCTCTAGCCCCTGAATTTTCCTGTCACCTGAAACTGAACTGAAAATCTTTACGCATTTTTAGTTTCTCACACACTCCATACGCGCTACGTAGATCTCCACATGGCAGTTGACAGGCCTCATGTTGGGACCAAATTCGAAAGCGCAGAAGAAGCAGAGCTCAGCTTGCTTTAGTCAGTCTACTCTTACAAGCTTTTCTCTTCTGAGTAGTGCTTTTACATGTGTTTCGTTCTATTGCAGACTTGATGATAACGGTGATTTTTAGCTGACAAGCTATGATGATAATGATGATGATGATGACGATGGCTGTCTTGCTTCATCGAGTGGCACACAAGAAGATGTACCACCACCCTCCCAGAATTAGTCCCAGTACCAGGCTTATACGTATTCTTGATCACACAGGGAACACGTCTCTCCTATCTCGTCCTCTGGTATTGTTGCACTGTTTGTTTTTTGTTTTTTGTTTCACGTTTTAATACGTATTTCAAGGAAGTGACATATCTTGCACCGGCTATTATTACACACCCCAGACCTCCGCCTGGCAGACATGTATAGTAAATGTATATTTAATAATTTAGTCAGTCAGTCAGTCAGTCAGTCATTTGCATGTCCCTTGCGGAACTTTGCCTCCCTAACAGCTCTCCTGTAGGCCTCTCGGTTGTGAGCAAGATGCCCTGCTGTTGATACATTATTTGCAGATCATCAACGATACAACATCTTGCAGCCATCTTCGCCTTGGTCTTACTCTCTGTCTTTTCCCTATTATGTACCCTTCCAAGACAGTCTTCTCTAGATTATCATGACGTTTAATATGTCTAAAATATTTAAGTATTCTCTGTTAATCCTCTTTACTAGCCAACCTTCTTCAATATTAAGTTCTTGTAGTATGGATATATTTGTTTCTTTTCTGTGTCCATGATATTTGAAGAACTCTTCTGTATCATTTACATTCAAAGGCATTTATGTGTTTCTCAGCTGTTTTGTTAACTGTCCAGGTCTCATAGGCCTATGTTGCAATGGGAAAGATGCATGCCCTTAAAAATCGTATTTTTATAGTTCTGTCTGTTCCTCTCCACAGCTTTTTTAGTTGTTTTATTTTCTGAAGAGCAATAGATGTCCTCCTTTTAATTTCCTTCATTGTATCTCCATTATTAGTTAGTAGTGATCCAAGATATTCAAAACTCTTCACCTCTTCCAATTTTTCCTCATTGATACATACTTCAGCTGCCTTGTTTGTTTTGTCATTTGTCATCAGTTTAGTTTTCTTCGCATTAAGATAGAGGTTTTGTTCTTCACTATTCTTACGGACTGACATAATTGGTTACCCCATTCCTTTTTGCATTGTGGATAGTAATATTGTGTCATCAGCATATCTAATCTCTGGTATTTCATAACCTCCAATTGTTATAGCATCGTAATAATCTTTATCTACATCTTCTCTAACATTCCTCGTTATATTTTCAGTATACAAGTTAAATTAAATAAGTAAGGCGACAATATGCACCCCTGACGGACCCTTTGTTTGATGTCAAACCATTTATTCTCACTGTTGCCTGTTGGTCTAGATACAACAGTGATATTGTTTAGTAATTACTTGCACAAAACTTTACACGTAACAAAAGAGAAACTAGTGCTTGAGATCAAGGTCTGATCTGTGGAGCTGGCAGTCGACTTCGATTCCGATTCATCTATTCGATACTGTCCAACACCGATTCCAGCTCTTGGTTCTTCAGTTTCACCGACTTAAATCGACTCCACTTAAAATTGCCTCAGATTCCGATTCACAACCCTGATTCGAATACAACCTTAAGAAATATTTCTGTACGTCTATTACATGAAATAACACGAGACTTGACTTGACATCTAAGACTAAATCATCAAGAAAAACTAAGCCTCAGATTTATACACGTGAAAAAAACACGTTCCAGTAGCTTTCTTCCTTTCTCTTTCAGTATAATCCTCAGACAGAATAGTCCTAGGAAACTGTCACATCCAAAGGAAATAACGAACATCTCAGCATTTTAAATCAGTCACGTGGAAGCGATTTTGCTCTAAAATTTTTTACCCCAGTTATTGGAAAGAAAATACATAAGTTGATAGAATTTTCAGCACAAAATTACAGAAAAAAAGACTGAAAATGAATCATGAATCCTAGACTTAATATCCTCTATACTCTTCAGTGGTTCTCAACCTCTCAGGTATCAGTCCTACCTTTCCAACTCAAAATGACCCCGTTTCCTCCCCAGTTTATTAAATCATCATCCAGAAAAGTTTTTTTCTCATTATACATTCCATTTCATTCTAAATTCCTCCACTTTGAATTGAAATTCATTTCCCGGGGGAACCTCTTCCCTTCCCCCACCCTCACACCCCTCTTTTTTTAGAATCACTGATCTAGAGAAGCAACATGTTTACCTAGAAGCAGCTTCCAACAACATGGAGTATAAGGGTAATGAAAATAAATGCTTGTCCGTAACTGCACTTCGTGTTCTCGGTTGCTGCTGCGATGAGCGCTTTGGTCTAATGACGGCATGAAGTGGAAGGATGTCTGTGACTCTTGCTTTAATATGATGATGAAATAGAAGGATGTCTGTGACTCTTGCTTTAATATGATGATGAAATAGAAGGATTTCTGCGACTCTGCTTTAATAATATGATTAAATAGAATGATGTCTATGACTGTGCTTTGATGATAAATGAAATGATGTCTATGACTGTGCTTTGATGATAAATGGAATGATGTCTATGACAGTGCTTTGATGATATTATTAAGTGGCAGGATATCTATGACTGTGCTTTGGTGATAAATGGAATGATATCTATGACTGATAAATGGAATGATTTCTATGACTGTGCTTTGATAATATTATTAAGTGGCAGGATATCTATGACTGTGCTTTGGTGATAAATGGAATGATGTCTATGACTGTGCTTTGATGATAAATGAAATGATGTCTATGACTGTGCTTTGATGATAAATGGAATGATGTCTATGACAGTGCTTTGATGATATTATTAAGTGGCAGGATATCTATGACTGTGCTTTGGTGATAAATGGAATGATATCTATGACTGATAAATGGAATGATTTCTATGACTGTGCTTTGATAATATTATTTAAGTTGCAGGATATCTATGACTGTGATTTGGTGATAAATGGAATGATGTCTATGACTGTGCTTTGATGATAAATGAAATGATGTCTATGACTGTGTTTTGATGATAAATGGAATGATGTCTATGAATGTGCTTTGATGATAAATGAAATGATGTCTATGACTGCGCTTTGATGATAAATGGAATGATGTCTATGACTGTGCTTTGATGATAAATGAAATGATGTCTATGACTGTGCTTTGATGATAAATGAAATGATGTCTATGACTGTGTTTTAATGATAAATGGAATGATGTCTATGACTGTGCTTTGATGATAAATGAAATGATGTCTATGACTGCGCTTTGATGATAAATGGAATGATGTCTATGAATGTGCTTTGATGATAAATGAAATGATGTCTATGACTGTGCTTTGATGATAAATGAAATGATGTCTATGACTGTGCTTTGATGATAAATGGAATGATGTCTATGACTGTGCTTTGATGATAAATGAAATGATGTCTATGACTGTGCTTTGATGATATTATTAAATGGAAGGATGTCTATGACTGTGCTTTGATTATATGGAATGATTATAACTGAATCATTCTTTGTCTTCTCTTTCCAGTGTTTGTATAGATTCCGTGCTCTTTTGCACGCCAGAGAAAGAAGTTATCTCATCATTGGATGACACAAACATTATCTCAGTCAGTGTCTAATGTCTACAAATAATGTTGCTTCAGGCGCCGTTTACCTAATGTATAACTGCATAAGCCCCCACCCCACCTAATGCCGCAGAATTAGACGTTTCGAACGACCAGATTTCAATGCTGGATGTATCTGAGCTGTATCCTAAAGAAGTCTTCCTGCGAAGATTTGTAATAGGACAGCAAATGAAGACAGCACGACGACATCAGAATGTTACAGCTGGAACGTGCGGCAACAACTGCTGCAGTTTACACTCTGACAGTAACCAGCTTCTACAAGTCCATAGTGGAACAAAACACAGGAATCTCAACACTTCACTGGACGATTCAAACAATATTTAATGTTGCTGCTGCTGCTGCTGCTGCTGATGATGATGATGATGATGATGACACATCTGAAAGTGACGTTCATAATGATAGCATCCAACAGCCTAAATTACTGGTGGAACAGAAGAGAATACAAACATTGGTCACTGTTCAATTACAAGAAGACGAAACATAGAGATATTCTCTTATTTATCTTCTGATATACGTTAAAGTCATTTTCTAACACAACCGCTAGGTCCAAGATCCGGGACCCGAGTCTCTCCTAAACCTCACTCGCAAACAAAAAAATTCACTCTCCCCTTGCAATTCTCGTGCTCCTTGAGTTTCCACTCGAGACCCGTGCAAGAATTGATAACCATAAATTTTTCCTATCAGGGGAGATTAGCTCAGCCGAACGGGGGAAATAACCCCATAAAATATACTGTTACAATCCTAGTACTTATAATCATCGTCTTACATTGTACGTAATAAGCCTTACAGTGTTTGGAGGGTCAAGGGGTCATTACAAATTTGAAATAAAACTCTCAGCTGGTTTATTGGAAGCATATACATTTTGAGTACCCGCGTAGCGAAGTGGTTATTGCACTAGGCTCTCACACCAAGGTCTGTGGTTCAAGTCCGGGTGTAGGCGCCCAGTCACCCTGTTCTAAAAATTGGTACCTGGCTCCTTCTGGAGATGGAAAAGTAAAGGAGGTTAAACGTGATGCTGATCACGTTACCTTTAATGTGACCATTGGTCAAGGAAAATATGGGTACTATCGCCGTATCCCCTGTGCACCGCTATTGCATGATACTTCTTTGATTCTTTTTGGTACTAGAACGCTTCTGACGGTGCAGTTTATCAAATCCGGCAAATAAGACATGGCCAAGATGCTATACTACCTCTTGGTGATGTTCCCAGTTACAAACAGTTACGCTGGTTAAGTCTGCCTAACAGCGCGTGTCTTGAGGAGACTAGATTCAGCTGTGGATGAACGAGTACGTAAAGTCTCCAGGAGTGAGTAAAGACGTAAACATGCTGATGGTGAAGTAATCCGTGAAGTGTTGCTGGTGAATTATGGGACTTAGTAAGTCGGTATATGAATGAGGGCAATAATTTAACAAAATCTCCGAAAGATGATCACTAACGAAAAACAATAAATGCAGACAGCAGTTAAAATAATGAAAAAGCTCACTGTTGAAACAAAAAAATTATTGAGGGCATCAAGGACAAACAATGAATGAGGACACTATTTAAAACACGGTAATAAAGGCACTAATGCAGTGATTGGGGGCATTAAAGAAAAACAGTAAATGAGGGCATCAATGAAAACGATGAATGGGTACACTAATGAAAAGCAATGAACGAGATAAGCAGGGCGTGAAAATAATGCAATTTTAAGATCTGAAAAAAATCCCCTGGTCCAAAATGAAAAGAAACAAAGGAACAAAAAAACGGGCATCGAGGAGTCCTCTTGCGACTGTAATTACACTGAGTCTCCAGCAAAAGTCTGTGATTTGATAGAATAAACGAGCGGGGAATCGAATTCTCCATGATCGACCGACGGAAAACGGGAAAGGTCGCGACTCCAATCGGCGACATGAGTGTGTTCACATGATTCGGCTGTGTTTGTTTCCTTGTTCAGTATACAGATGTATTTGATGTTCCCTCAGAAATGAGAGAACTCCTAGCCTGGATGCAGCACCTGGTAGAGCCGGACATTTTGTATTTGTGTCGTGAGAGATTTAAGAATCATGGGATAATTTCTTCTCATGCAACAGAATTTGAAGAGAATAACTTAAATTCCACATCGCCCCTTCATTTTTATTATATAGACGGAGAGAAGGAGGGAATGACTTTTTTAAACTTAAAATTCCAAGTTGGTTAGTTTTAATGTCTCTGCCTTCCCTCCCCCCACCCTTAAAAAAAACAGCCCTCAACCACCCGTATGACGTGTCTGATGTATCATGGGTAATGTTGCTGAAAGGAAGCTGAATAGGAGAACACTCTCTCGTGATCATTGAGTTACTAACTGATTAAAGCACTTTTAATTGACTGATTAAAGTACTTTTAAGTGCTATATGATAATACCGTACTGGAAAATAAGAAGTAAATTATGATAGTACTGGCATTCACGAAACGTAAGAAACCGCGGGAAAGTGGGGGTTTTTTCCTTCACTTTTTCCAAAGGTATCGTTTACTAGCTAACTCATTTAGTTAAATATTGAAGAAGAAGAAGAAGAAGAAGAAGGTAACAAAATACTTTCAAACTGAAGGAGTTTATTTTAAAATTATTTTTATTACTTAGGTATTACTACAGCAATTAAGTAATTATCATAAAACTTATAAAAATTAATTGGCCAAGAGATAGTAAAAGGTACAAATCTGATCTTCACTGCTTCAAACATTTGAGAAGTGTACATTAATGGGGAAAAAGTCCTCATTGTGAACTGTAAGATCTGAATCTCAGGCCAAGTCAGCATTCCAGAAAATGAGAAACATCTTGTGTAACAGATCCACATCAATGGAAACAGGATTCCGAGTACTTACATGTTACATCGAGTCAGTTTTGTTTCATGGATGTGAAGCAATGTCTATGAATAAGAAAGTACAGCGAGAAATGGAGGCCATGGAAAAGTGGTTCATAAGAAGGATGTTGAAGGTACCATGGGCAGCTAAGAAAACCAATGAAGTCTTAAGAGAGGCTGGAGTTAAAAAGGCAAATTACAGCAAAGATCAGAGGCAGACAAGCGAGATTTGTAGGACATTTTCTGAGAAGAGGAAAATTGGAACACATTGTGGCAACAGGAAAAATTGAGGGAAGAAGAGACAGAGGAAGACAGAGAGAGAAGTTACTGGATGGGCTGTCAGTGTGGCTAGGAAGAAAGGCAACCGGCGGATCTCATAATCAATTCTAAAGACAGGGAATTGTGGAGAGAAATGATCGCCTACGCCACGCCGCACGGCACTTGATTAATCGAAGATTTGAATAGACGGAAAGAAATGAGTATAATGATCAAGGAAGATAATGTAGGCACGGTATGTGAACTGCTTTATAACTATTTCTTTCTAACATAAAACTATGGACAAAAATTCAGACCGAAGTATACAATTTATTTTCTTTCGTTCACCACAGACATTTTCTAACGATCCCTTGGGAGTGCTTTGCGCTAATGTGCGTAAACAGAATAATTTTGTTTATTTGTATTTCTTTTTTTGTTTAATGAGCGACCCAGACAGACAGAGAGAGAGAGAGGGTGGGAGAGAGAGAGGGAGTGAGAGGACAGATAAAGAAAAAAGAGAAAAGGGAAAGAGAGAGAGAGAAAGTGAGGAAAAGAGAGGGAAGAGAGATAAAAAAGAGAGGGAAGAGAGATAAAAAAGAGGGGGAAAAGAGATAAAAAAAGAGAAGGAAGAGAGATAAAAAAAGAGAGGGAAGAGAGATAAAAAAGAGGGAAGAGAGATAAAAAAGACAGGGAATAGAGATCAAAAGAGAAGGAAGAGAGAGAAAAAAGAGGGGGAAAAGAGATAAAAAAGAGAAGGAAGAGAGATAAAAAAAAGAGAAGGAAGAGATATAAAAAAAGAGAGGGAAGAGAGATAAAAAAGAGGGAAGAGAGATAAAAATGAGAGGGAAGAGAGATAAAAAATAGAGGGAATAGAGATAAAAAAGAGAGGGAATACAGATAAAAAAGAGAGGGAATACAGATAAAAAAGAGAGGGAATACAGATAAAAAAGAGAGGGGGAGAGAGAATTTAAAAAAAACAGCGAAACGAGAAGAGAAGGAAAGAGAGAGAAAAGAAAAAAAAACGAGAAAATAAGAGAGAGAGAATACGAGAGAGAGAGAGAAGACAAAGAAAGAAAAAGGGGGGAAGGGAAAGAGAAAAAGACAGAGAAAACGAGAGAATAAGAGAGAGAAAATGGAAGACAAGGAGAGAGAAGAGAAGAAAAGAGAGAGAGGACAGGGAAAGAGAAAGAAAAAGACAGAAAGAGGGAGAGAGAAGGGAAGAGAGAGAGACAGTAAAAGGAAGAGAGAGAGAGAGGTAAAATGAGAGAAGACATAGAGAGCAAGAGAGACAAATAGAAAAGTGTGGCGATAACACAACTGAAAGCAAATAAAAGAAGAACTGATAAAATTTAACTCCACTCTTATCTCCCGTACTCTATATCTCACATGCTTGCTTTACTCAAAGAAGGAAGACGCTTTTGGTCGTAACCAAACGCTTGCAGTCTAAAATAGCTCCCATGATTGCGGGCACTTACGCGCTTCGTTTCGTAAAAGGACTCCAGTTCCGCAATTTTCAGCATTTTACCTTTATCCAGATGAGTGTCTGACAGGAGCGGAAATGCTGGTGCTGATGGGAAAGTGAAATTTCCAGTTTCTAAATGTCCTGCCAAGGTTTCTTCTATCCGAGATAGCAAATCTCAGTAAGTTTTGTTTTTGGTTTGTTTTTTTTTGTTGAGAAAAATCTCATCTTGAGTTCAGGACAGCCATATAGTTCACCTTTTCTTTAAAGGACAGTTCAAGACCAAGCTGTGATGGTTTGGAGAACTGAAAACAACGAAACAAACAATGGTGATGAAAGAATATGAAGAGATTCCAATGACTGAACACGGATAGACTCCAGAACACTCGGAAGATAGTCGTTAAATACGGATCACTTGAAAGATACTTAAATGCGGAACTCTGTAACCACGTAAACAGGAATACCACCTGGTATTAGCCATTATACGCTATATATTTTACCGTTCTTCGGAGATAAAATAAATATGATGATTCACATGAATAATTTTTTTAGGAGCAAATGTGGCTCCAGTGTCCCGTGTTTTGCCAAGGTGGATTTCATAAAAAAGGGGCGATACAAATAATAGAGGAAATGGCAACTGAATATTATTGTAATGAAAAACCAACTCTAGAAAAGATTATTTAATGTAAACAGGATCTGCAAGGCTGGATATATATAATCGTGGAATATTTGTGAGTATAAGATGTTCTCGTCTCATCATCATCATGATGCGCCAACAACGTGAATGAATAGAGTTTACAATCCAAAGAGATTAAAAGATGATGGATTAACCAGGACTGTTTAAGTCGAATTCTGCGACATATACAAGTCTAGAAGGTTCTTCGGAGGACAATCTGTGTGCCTTAAGTGTCCAAGGCATACGGAGCTTCCGCAAAGGTTTTCCCACAAACGCCTATTTGCATCCTGTGTTTAGGTTCCAGCAGGTCTGCTGTCGGGCTGGGGACTTCCAATGGCTGGCTTTCATCCACAACCTTCATGGGCTCAGTTTCCTGACATGCGTTTCTCCTTCCATCTGCGTTTGTTGTTTCCCTTGTTTCCGATTCTGCAGCAGTCTGATGGTGTTTTTTTTTTTACAGGTTCGGGTTGCTGGCCCTACGGTGAACTCTTCTAAGTCGCCTTTTACGATCATGCGTGGTAGGGTACAGTGGTCCTATTCTTTGTTTCCCAGGTCCAGGGTACCACAGGCGCGTTTGGAAGACAATATTAATTTGTCTGTTTGTAACCTCATTATTTACTGCCGGTTATCAGCCTCTGAGTTTGTGAAATGCAGCCTATTTCTCCTAGTGTATGTCAGACTTCACAAGAGTAACAACTGACTGACAAACTCGACCTCAGTTTATGATACTACAGTAAATCTCACAGAAATGAACTGTCTAGAAGATTCTTCTGTCTGTGCTTATTCTGCCTTTATGGAAGTGTAGGATATCGAAATACCAATTCAAGCATCAACATAGACCGTACCTGCAGAAGATCATACTTCACAAAATGTGTATTTTGAATGTTTTTAGAAGCTGAGTTCTTTGTCCTTATTGTCAGCCGTTCAAATTCCATTTGTCTTCTCTTATAGTTCTCAGTGCTTTTACAACGGGTATTTTCTTGTCCAAAATGTAAACCAGATGTACTTGTATCAATAAATAAACATTGAACCTAACGGCCCCATCGATTTTTTCGTTGTATTTAAATTTTGTAAATATCCAGTGCGACTTGTAGTTGTCCCGCTCCTGTTCTGAGCGCTGAAGAATGTGTTTACAAAGATCTGGGATATTCTTGAAGATCTGAGATAGTTCCCTTCATTACTGATAGTCTGTAATGCGCTTTTCTCTGTGGCAGCATAGTTGTTTTTTTTAGACGACGAAAACAACAGGCCGTGACCCGGTGGTACAGCAAAACCGAGTCCACCCGTAATGAGATGTGGACCATACCCCCGGCATTCAATGTGCAGGGCAGGCCTCGGGCATCTCGTTTAGTTAAAAAATAACGACGCTTTTGTCTTAACCAAAGGGCATGTCGATCAGGGTACCTGCCAAGAGGACACTTTGACCTCAACCACTTTGATCTTAGCCAAAAGCCCTAGTGGCAGCATTGTCAGCTTTGAAGCTAAACACAGTAAGTGAAAAAACAGATACCTAGACTTTTTAGTATACTGCCCACTAGCTTGAGCTTATGTCTGCAATGTATGAACAAGTTATGAATAAACAGCCACTAAATATTGGAATATAGGTATATAGTGCAAGTCATTACGTAAGGTGGCTTTGAAGAAAGTAATCTTTCTGGCAAGAAAACGGTAAAAGAAATCGTAGAAAACCAGTAAGATTAAAGAAAAGAAAACACTTAACAGTTGGCCGCGTTTATTCCCCTTGTCTGTCTAGAACTAGAGATTGAAGCGGCCATTACCGTGTCTGGCATCTTCTCTAAACCCAGAGGAGCAACGCACATATTTTTACAGCTGTTTGACTGTGACACCTCTGGCAAGTATCGAACTGCCGACCTCCGATACGCCGGACGAGTGCACTAACTGTTCACCTTCGTGTTCAGCATTGAAAGTGGCAAGAAAAGTCTACCTAAAAATGTTGATCAGTTTTAAATTCTCTACCCATTACTCTCCATATCTGTACAGTTATGGCTGAAAATTACCAGAAACACTGTTTTCCTGCAAGCAGCAACAAAAAAAAAACGCTGAAAAACATTTCGTATAAAGTTACCAATTTTAAACGTTAATTAATTACCTATTTGAGTTCTCTTACAGAATATCATAGTCTGTCTTGCACAAATTGTCTTGGTGTGTCTCTATTGTGCACGCTCATAGTCTGTCTTGCACAAATTGTCTTGGTGTGTCTCTAATGTGGACTCTAATGGTCTGTCTTACACAAACTGTCATGATGTGTCTCCGGTGTAGACGCTTGTTACGTAGCTCGACAGATTATAAAAGCTACTCTTCGTGTTGGATTTATTCAGCACAAAGACTGGACATCTTGGCTAGACAATCTGTCAGATTTCCTGCGAAGCCACTGCAGTATATTATATGATTTATGTTACAGTATTTAGTACTTATTCAAAGATTGGAAGAAAAGCGAGTAGCTAATGTCTCTAAAGGAATAATATGAAACTCTTGAAATCTATTTTCGTATGCACGAATATTTAGGAATAAGCGTATCATCATCATCATCATCATCATCATCTTCATCTCGTGCCATCTCCCCATGGAAGATTGGCTGCAACGAATCTCCAATCTGTTCTGTTTCTTGTCTTCAAAGAACACTCGGCCAAGTTTGTCCCTGTCCATTGTAACAGTATAGGATTAGGTAATAACATTGGATTTATAATAAAGTAGTAGTCTCCCCTGCAGAGAGTAAGGTTTGAATAATTGTAGGAGTGTGCAACGAGAAAATCCGTTGAAAATTTGCACGCATTTGTACTTGCAATGAACGTATTGGTAGGAAAAGCAGGAAGAAGCAGATGACGATTAAAAAAAACAAAAAACGGATAGGACCGGAGAAGTGAGAAGCCTTCAAAATGTAGAATCACAGAAGTTTCCATTCATAGCTGGTAGTTAGTTGTGCTCTCGTAATAACAATAAACAGATTTGTAGTCTCTCCTTGGAGAAATGCCTAGAGGTTGTTAAGATTGTCATTTTCAGGACAGTTCCTCAGATTTTTGTAGTTTTGAGTGTAGAGATATCTGTAAGAAGCAATCTCCTTCACCATCTCGCCATGTAAGAGGTCGCCCCACGGCGACGCCTAGTCGCCCGGACATCATCTCATATAATTGTAAAACTACATCAGTCCTTTCACATACTCTCATTCTGGCAACATCCACAAACAAATGGGCTGTCATTATTAAATGTGATTCTCTTGTAGTGCCCAGAGTTAGGTGGTTGTTGATTTATGTTTGTATCGCAACTGTGAGGTGACATGTTGTAATAGAATGTTATTCTGTACAGATTGTTTTGTGAGAAACCCTGCTGTTGTGGTCTAATAGACCGCAACTCATCTGTTTATGCTAAGCACGGAGAAAGTATCTCGTGTTCCGAGGGAGAACTGAGTCACGTGGATTCTGATAGGCGGAATGTATGAACGAGTTTGAGAAAACAGTTTGGGTCAGGATGTTGTAGTGACAGGTTGCGGTGTTTTAATTCTAGAAAGGGATGTAGAGATTCTTTAGTTCAGTATGTAAGTTAGATGGACTGTCCTTTTTAGGAGAAATTGTTGTAGCTGATGGATTGTTCTTTTTAGGACGAATGTTGTAGTAGTCATGTGTAATTTTGAAGCTGGCATGTTTTGTCAAGGTTGAATGTCTGACTTGGTCCCATGGCGGTGTTAGTCGCCCGGACATATTTTTTTATGATCATTTGTAATTGTACTCATCAAGTTTAAACTCCACATCATTGCAACACACATCGAACAAATGGGATTTTATCATTAAACATTTACGGATTTGTGTCTGCTGAATCCTTTGGTTATTGGATTCTTGTTAAGTGTCAACTGTGGTGTTGAGTTCGTTGATTACATGTAACTGGTCATGTCGTGTATTTAATGTGTAGCTGAGTTTCTTGTTATCTGGGTTGTCTTGTTACACTGAGTATACCAGTGGAACGTCTGTTGTGTCACTGGACCTAATGCTCATGTTAAAACGTAATAGGCACAGTACAGAACAGAGTAAGTGCAAACACGAGTTTAGTGTTCAGTAATACAAGGAAGTACACTACACAGTACACGGAGAAAGAAATTCTGTTTAGTGGTGCCGTGATCAGGATAAATAATCCAGAACCTTTGGTAGCTACGGAAGATGAGGAGATCTGTGAAAATGCCAAAGAGATCGCGGTGATAAATGCAAATCGCTATCCATTGGACTACTACAGAGGGTTTATCCCCTCCGATACGGAATCTGAAGAACCCCTCCTTGACATAGATCGCTTTGATCTAGTGACTGAGCAGAGACGAGATCCCGAAATAGCCAAAATCAAGGTTTCTCTTGAAGCGGCAGGAACTAGTGCCCCGAAGTATAAGAACTTCATGTTACATCAGGACAGAGTATATTTTCTTTCCAAGCCTGATGAACCGGAGGCACGACTGCGACTGTATGTTCCTAGCCATCTCCGATCTGATATGTTGTTACAATTCCATGAAGAAAATGGACATATGGGTCGCGACAAGGTGTACTCTGCCTTGGCTTCTCGTTATTATTGGTCCAACATGTTTCAGAATTGCTACCAACATGTAGAGTCTTGTGGCCGTTGTCGAGAACGCAGTATTCTGCACAAGAATGCACCGCTGCAAGAGACAGACATTCCGTGCTTTCCGTTTCAAAAGATCTCGTTGGATTTCTCAGGTCCATATCCGCTGACGTTGGCTGGAAATAAATACATCCTTCACGTCGTAGATTGGCTAACACTATGGCTAGAATGTTTCCCAGTACCAGACAAGACAGCCCACACGGTGGCTGAGGTATTGTTGCAGCGGATAATCCAGCGTCACTCCACGACATCTGTGGTGGTAACGGACAATGGTGCTGAGTTTGTGAATCATTCGTTGAGCCACCTGTTCAAACAGCTCCATGTTCAACACGTTACTATGGCGTTGTAGAGTAATGCCAGGAATGAAAGAATGCATCCCACCCTCCTTGACATTTTGTCAAAGCATGTGCACAAGATTCCACATATGTGGGATGTGTTCTTACCAATGGCAGTGGAGGCCATTCGTATGAACGTGAATGAAAGTACTGGGGTGTCTCCCTTCTTCTTTTTATACGGCAGACACCCTTGGCTACCCCTGGATAATTTGTTGCGTCCCCATGTTCAGGTACATGGGGAGGACCCTACTGAGATCAGGTTGATGCAACAGCACCGTACGTTCCTTCAAGTATTTCGCCAGTTAAATAAGTCTCGCTCCAGACAGAAAGCGAGCTACAATGAGCGTGCGGCCCTGCCAAACATTTCAGTGGGAGACAGTGTAGCGTATAGAATCCATGCACGCCATTCTAAGTTAGATGCGCGGTGGGCCCAGTTTTATACGGTGCTGAAGAGTTTGTCTCCGGTGACCTTCCTGATCAAGAACCAGGCTGACGGAAGAACCCACTCGGTTCATGCAAATGACACACACAAAGTGGAGGTCCAGTGGAGGGAGCCTCCTTCGAATAAACTGTTTAGTTTGCGTTCCGCCCGATTCGTTCTTCCGCCTTTGAAGAAAGGAACTGATTCCAGTGGTAGCGATGCCGACAACGTTGAATCTGATGTCGGTAATGATGATGCACATGCAGGAGGGATTGGCGATGCCCTCCTACACTTGTTGAGGGATGTTCGTAATGTGCGGGATGTGTCATCTTCAGAGGCCGCTGTTCCTCTTCAGGAGATTTATAAAAGGGCGACGGGTCAATTTGGGAAGCAGAGTACTCCCCTTTCGGGTATGGATGGGCCCACATCCATGGTGGCCCCTTCGGGAGTTAACTCTTCTTCGAGTTCTGATAGTGTTCCTTTGGCCAGGTATAAAGAAAAGCACAATAGACACTAGTTTGGTAGTGTTCTTCCAATAAGGAGTACATCCTTTGCTCCTGTCCTATTTCTATGGTAGAAATAGATGGTGAAATTCAAATAACTCATTATTAAAATGTTGTATATATATATATATGTTTCGCACCACAAATGTTCAACGTACTTTTTTTGTACAAATTGTGCGTGCACGCAATTTATGTAGCTGCATAACCAGCTTTGACTGAGTGTTTATAGCTCACCTTTAGTGAGAGTTATCTGTTAAAGTTAGTTTTTTTTCAGATATTTGATGGCCAAATATCTACTTTTAGGGGGTGGGGAGGTCTTCTTCTTCTTCGTTCGCTTCTACCACCAAAGCCGCCCTGTGATCCTACTGAATTTACGCCTGTGGTTCTCATTAGGTCCCGTGGTCTCCTGTGTGGTCCCCGAAATGACCACACGAGATCCACAAGGGTTTCAGAGTATCGCAGGGCTTTAGCCTGTATTCTTGGTGGGTCTCTGAAGCGCATTGCGTGACACCGTGGTTTCCGTTGCACCAGTTTAGTCTAGAGTTGGACTTTCTCACCGGAAGACCTCGACGTGTTTAGGACATCAGTGCATCTCCGCTGGGTGAGAGGCGGTAGCCCACCCAGGCCAGAGTTGGACCTTCTCACCGGAAAACCTCGACGTGTTTTGAGATACCCGTGTATCACCGCCGGGTGAGAGGTGGTTGCCCATCCAGTCCAGAGTTGGACTTTCTCACTGGAAAACCTCAGCGTGGTTAGGATACGCAAACATCCCCGCCGGGTGAGAGGTGGTTGCCTATCTAGACTGCCCTGGTCCAGTGTCTCCGACTTCAGCATTTTGCGGTCGTGGCTAGTTGTGACCAGGATGGAGCTTTTGTCCAGGAGGACGAATCCTCGCCACTGGTGACTTCCACCCCTGGGTTGAGCCGGTTTAGGCATATTATCCCAGTATGGGCGTGTTTGGGACGTGACCGACCTCTAGAGCAGAGGTACTGTGACATGCATAGCCTTCAAGATTCACCCCTGGTGTGAGCCGGTTTAGGCAAAATTCACCAGTATGGGTGTATATCAGGCGTTACCGACCTCTAGAGCGGAGGTGGCATGACATGTCTAGCCATTAAGTTCCACCCCTGGTGTGTGCCGGTTTAGGCAAATTTCACCAGTGTAGGTGTATTTCGGACGTGGCAGGCCTCTAGAGCAGAGGTGCCGTGGTATGTGTAGCTCTCACAGTGATACTACTGGACATACCGATTAGACTTCACTTTATCCTTTCCACCACCTTTTCACATCAGCACCGCACAGCAACCTTTATTTCTTTTCCGCATTTACTTCCTTAACCGGGAGGAGCTTCACTCCACGCGCGGCATTCAAAGAGTCTCGACAGCTGTGTCTTAACTTCTGGGACAAGCCGGTTCATGCATTTCACCCGATATGACCGCACTCAGGACGTGGCCGACCTCCAGACCAGAGGTGCCGTGATTTGACTGTTTGCTTCGCTTTATCCTTTCTACCACCTTTTCCGCAGTGATGCTGCGCGGCAACCCCATTTGCACCTTTCTTCATTGGCCGGGAGGAGCACCGCTCCACGCACGGCAGCTGAAGAATCTCGCCAACAGCGTGGGTGGGGAGATATTCTGTAACAGAATGTTATTCTGTACAGATTGTTTTGTGAGAAACCCTGTTATTGTGGTCTAATAGACTTAATAGACCACAACTCATCTGTTTATGCTAAGCACGGAGAAAGTATCTTGTGTTCCGAGGGAGATATTCTGTAACACAACTCATCTGTTTTAGTGTTCAGTAATACAAGCAAGTACAGTACACAGTACACGAAGAAAGAAATTCTGTTTTAATGTTCAGTTGATTTTCCTACACAATTCACAGTCGCGAATGATCTTTACCTTAATAGTTAATGGGTTATGTAATGTTACACAGAGAATATCAGTGTAACAGAAATAAGGCTGCTTGATCAATCACAGAGACCAAAGTCTTCAACAAGTCAACAATTACAGCCATCAGCATAGAGAAGAAAAAAACATCAAACACACATTATTAGAAGAAGTTCCACAGAAACGTTGAAAGCACAAAAGAGAATAAGAACACACGAAGAAAAATCTATTTTACCATCTCTTGATGTTGCCCCCCCCCCCCACCTATATCACTGTGGTCCTCTTGATGTTGCCCACCCATCTATATCACTGTGGTCCTCTTGTTCTTTCCCTTTCGATCTTGCCCTCAAGAAGGATGTTCAATATAGTATTGTGCCTCTTGACATGCCCAAAATATCCCAGCTGTCCTGTTTTTATCATTTACAAGATTTTTTATTCCCTTCTAGTTGGTTGAGCACTTCGTTGTTTGTTTTCTTTTCTGTCAACGGGATACATGTGATATTCGTATACATTAAGATTAATCAATATTCGAATATACAGCGGCCTGGTTAGCTGAGTGGTTAGGCGGTCGTTTACTAATCAGGTGGCATCTGGTTCAGTCCCAGCGGTGGGATTTTTAAACGTACACACCGAAAAAGCCCCCGGGGCTCACCCAGCCTCTAAAAATGGGCACCAGAGAAATCTGAGAAGGTAAAGCGGCCAGGCGTGATACTGACCACATCAGACTTTCATGTGTCAAAGGTCATGGAAAATGTGGGCCTAACACCGTATGCCCCAGTATGCCTTAATGGCATAGAAACGGAAATTTTACCTTCACCTTTTATATAAAAGTAAGTCAGTCATTCGCATGTGCCTTGCGGAACTTTGCCTCCCTAACAGCTCTTCTGTAGGCCTCTTGGTTGTAAGCAAGATTCTTTGCTGCTGATGCATTTGCAAATTATCAGCGATGTCTTGCAGATATCTTCGCCTTGGTCTTCCTCCATTTTTTCCTATTATATACACCCTTCCAAGAGTTCTCATGACATTTAATGCGTCCAAAATATTTAAGTTTTCTCTGTTTAATCTTCCTTACTAGCCAACCTTCTTCAATATTAAGTTCTTGAGGTATGGATATACAAGTATTTGTTCTTCTTTGTGTCCATGATATTTGAAGAATTCTTCTGTAGCATTTACATTCAAAGGCATTTACGTGTTTCTCAGCTATTTTATTAAGTGTCCAAGTCTCATAGTCATATGTCGCGATGAGAAAGATGCCCTTAAAAATTGTATTTTTGTAGTTCTGTCTGTTCCTCTCCACAGATTCTTTAGTTGTTTTACTTTTTTTTTCAAGAGCGTCCTCCTTTTAATTTCCCTCATTGTATCTCCATTATTTGTTAGTAATGATTCAACATATTGAAAACTTCACACTTCTTCCAATTTTTCCTCATTGATATACATTTCAGAGGCCTTATTTGTTTTGTCATTTGTCATCAATTTAGCTTTCTTCGCATTAAGATAGCTGTTTTGCTCTTCACTATTCTTACAGATTGACATAATTAGTTTTTCCATCCCATTTTGTGTTGTGGACAGTAATACTGTGTCATCAGCATATCTAATCTCTGGTATTTCATAACCTCCAATTGTAATGGCATCGTAATATTCTTTGTCTACATCTTCTCTAACATTCCTCATTATATTTTAAGTATACAAGTTAAATAAGTAAGGCGATAGTATGCAACCCTGACGGACCCTTTGTTTTATGTCAAACCAAGTATTTGTTTCACCATTTATTCTTACTGCTGCCTGTTGGCCTAGATACAACAGCGTTATTAGTTGTATCACATGTATTGGAAACCCATTTTTTTCCATTATCTCCCAAAGTTTCTGGTGTTGTACAAAATCAAATACCTTTGAAGAGTCTATATAAAAGATAAATAAAGATTCATATTAAATTGTCTACATTTCTCTTTATTAATCTTACGAGGTATATTGAATATATGATCTCTTGTTCGTCCTCCTTGTCTAAAACCAGCTTGGACTATATTCACTTCTTCTTCTTTTTTCTTACGAAGTCTACCCATTATGATTTTTAATAGAATTTTACTGGCATAACTAATTAGGGCAACAGTTCTGTAGTTTGTGAATAATTTCAAGTTACCCGTTTTTGGGAGTGGTATGAATATAGTTCTTCTCCATTCTTTTGGCCAAATACCTGATTCCCATATCGTTTTACATAGTGTATAATTAGATTGTAGCACATTCCTTTCCTCCTGCTTTAATAAGTTCATCTGTTATCTCATCACATCCTGGTGATTTACCATTTTTCAGATTCTTTGTTGCCCATAAAACTTCTTCACTTGTCGGTTCGGGTTCTTTCACCTCCAACAATAATTCACACTGTAGATTTCTGCTTTCACAATCGATTGTTTCATACATTCCTCTGCTATAATCCTTCCATTTTTCTAGAATTTCCTCTGTCTCTGTCAGGGTATTCCCCATCTCGTCACAAATTACATTTAGCTTAGATGTGACATTTCTCGTCAATGTCTTCACTTCTTTAAACACTTCACTATCTCTTCCACACTTTTGATGTCCTTCTATTATTTCACAACGTATATAAAAATATAAAATTATCCATATATCCACAACGTATATAAATATCCACAATGTTTCCAAGCCATTAAGGAGTACTGGGGAAACGGTGTTGGGCCCATATTTCCACGACCTTCGGTACATGAAATCTTGATGTGGTCAGTATCATGCATGGCCGCATTTACCTTCTCAGATTTCTATGGTACCCATTTTTAGAGGCTGGTTGGGCCCCGGTGTCTTTTTTGGTGTGTACCAGAAAAAAAAAATCCCACTGCTGAGACTGAACCGGGTACCACAGGAATAGTAAACAGAGCGCCTAACCACTGAGCTAACCAGGCCTCAGTGTTCGTGTATGTTAATGTTAATCAATATTTTTTACATGACCTTGGAATTCCCGTGTAATAAAAACTATTTTCACACACACACACACGCACACACACACGCATATAAATATATGAATGCTATGCTGACACGAAAGAAGAAGAAGATGGACACGAGCGTCGATGAAGGTATGAGGAGCTTATACAAGGTTTGACAATTAAATAATGATATTAACTGCATAAAGAATTTTTCAAAACAACAGCTGAAGATATAACCTGTATTTTATTCAAAGTAAGCCCTTTGTGCATTGATACAGCGAGTACCACGATCTAACAAACACTGGAACGACCTCTGCAGTTCTTCTGTTGGTATGGCCATTAAACTCGAAGTTACGGACCTTTGGACGTCATCAGTATCGTCAAAGAATCGTCTTTTCAATGGTAGCTTTAATTTTGAGAATATAAAATAATCGCAGGGAGACAAATCTGGGGAATAGGGTAGATAGCGGAGAACACACACTTGTTTTGGGGGCAAAAATTCTTGTACAACTATCGCCCGGTGAGATGGCGCATTATCATGAAGAAGGAAAAAAATGCCAGGAGTTAATACTCGGAGAATCCTTCTCAATAGGCGTTTCAAAATACTTAAATAAACTTTGGCAGTGACAGTCTGTCCCTCTGGAATAAATTCTTTGTGAATAACTCCTTTGCTGTCGTAGAAGTACACCAACATTGTCTTCACTTTCGACTTTTGAAGACGAATTTTTTTGCCTTTTGGTGATGATGTTGACTTCCACTGAGCACTTTGGCGTATAGTTGTGGGATCATAGCAGAAAATCCATGTTTCATCCTCTGCAACAATCAAATTTAAGAAATGTTTATTTCTGCGACACGTTTTGATGATGTCTTTTGCATACTAAACACGCCGATGTTTTTGGTCATCAGAAAACGAATGTTGTAGAAACTGACAAGCAACTTTTTTCTTGCCCACATCTTCCACTAAAATTTTACGAATGGTCTCTCGGTTAACACCAAAGTCATCTGCCATCATCCTCACAGTCAAACAATGATCTTCTTGTATCTGTTTTTTCTGACCATTTGCAATGAGTCCCTCATTACAAACAGAAATTGGGCGTCCATGTCTAGTTGCATTTGTAATCGTTTCCACACTACTTTTGGATCAGGAATGCCACTTAATATCTGTGCACACGATAAATAATTATCCCCATAAACTTATTGGATCAATTCAACTGCCTCAATGGCACTTTTTTCAAGTTTTATACAGAATTTATTGTTACCTTTTTCTTCCATGCTGGTTACGTAACAATGCACTTCTGACTAGGTCAATAAAATGGCGGCTTGTTTGTCGTCTGTTTGTCAGGTGGCGATGAAAAGTTGTCAGATCATAGATGAAGGTTGTCTCTTTGGATTTCATGCCTTTCTTTAAAAAAATGACATTTGTGTCTTGGCCATAATAAAACCAGTCTCATTACTTAATGGTCGGACCTTGTAGAATGAGGTCGCCTAAGGACCATATCTAAGAATTAAAATACGATTAAAAGTTACTAGTACATGTACATGCATATTAAGTATCGATCTGCTGGCAGATTGGCTAACTTTTCCCATTGTTCAGACTGTTGCTAGTTGTTTCCAGCGTGCCTACAACTGTGTATTGTACCACATGTTCCTACAGAGTGTAAACATCGGTAAGTATTGTTCAGAGAGTACAAAACATTAATAAGTTTCTTCGATTTTTCTCGATCAGTCAACGATTGGGAAAAGTAAACTCAAAACACTTTAAGTCTTATCGGTAGCTCTGGTGTATGGACGAACATTACTTTAAATTACCAGTTATCTCCATGCCTAGAAATTCAGTATACAAGGATTTCTTTGCTTCAAATGGTCTCTTAGAATAATCTTGATTGTACATGGTCTGGGTGCTATGCGTTCCTACTTATACACAAAAATATGGATATTTTATGTGTGAATCTGGATCTTTTATTTGTGGATCTGGATATTTTATATTTTATTTTATGGAAATAATTTATTCCAATAAGAGTTTCATAAATCAGGCCTAATACTCTCACTTGTTTCTTTTAACATGAAAGGACAGTTTGTTTTACTGTAAGTTTTCTCAAGGGCTCCTCTCCTTTTTTTCCAATAAACCAAAATTAGAGATTTTCCCCCTCAGTCTGCAGTCTGTCTAGGGACTTAGTTAAATGTTATATCGTGTATGCGGCGTATTATTTATATACTATTTCAGCGAACAGTGAAACTTTTAATTATATATGCCATTGAAGCCATGCCGAGTTGGACTTAAGCCATAACAGAGAGTCATTAAATAAACTGACGGAAAATATGAAGAACTGAGATCTGTGAAAAAAACTGGCTGCTGACACCTGTCCACTTCCTGCCTGATGTTGACAGAACATGCGTAAATTCCTGTGAGGATACAAAGTGTTCAATCAAGACCCAGTTTCACTTCGTTCAAGTAGACAGAAACGAGGTCACTATGTTCCGCCTCAGAACAGGACAAAACCGTCTCAGAAGTCTTTTGTGTACAAAATTTGAGGCTGGTAAGTCTCCTCTTTCTACATGTGTCCAGGCACTCACCACCCAGTTCCATTTTTCTATAAAGAACCTATTAAACAAAATAGTTCAGTTTATCCTGGAGCCAGAACTGTAGATACAAACAGTAAATATGGAGGAAGAAGAAAAAAAAGAAAGAAAGAAAGAAAGAAACCTTTCCTCGATTAGAATGCAGCCTGAATCTACTTTTGTATGTCGATGTGTTTTATTTCGTGCTAAATCAAAGTATAATTTCTGATTTTCAGTCTGCAGTCCATAACTATTACTTTCCACCCCAATTTATCTCCAACAAGCCCTTTTTGCATGATATTAGCACAAAAACGACTATTTTCAACTAAGTTATTAAATTACTTCCACGCAATCCCCTTCTCTTCCCAACATTAACTCTCTGTTATTGACCAGTTAATTTATTCTATTTTTGCCCACCAGTAAAATCCTGTCGTTACAACACATTTCTATAGCATTCCTACGCATTTTCTGAACACTGGCATCTGAAGCCATGAGCTGCGTATCATTAGCAGATGCTTGAACTCTGTACTAAATTGGAAAATGATAGGAAAGTTGAGACCTTGATTCGGCTCTCCGTGCTTTCTAACGTGGGACGAAAAAAATAAAATTATTGATATGAGACAGAGGACATTCTACATTTCTGAAGTCTCCCCTAAAATGATTGCTGGAACACTTCCAAGTCACTTGTGGGAACACTCTGTCTTTGAGACGGAAAGGAAGACTCCATATTAAAGAATGTATTATTATTAATATTGAAGAAGGCTGGCTAGTGAAGAGGATTAAAGAGAGAAAACTGAAATATTTTGGACACATTAAACGTCATGATAATTTAGAGAAGACCGTATTGGAAGGATACATAATGGGAAAAAGAAAAAGAGGAAGACCAAGACGAAGATGGCTGCAAGACATCGTTGACGATCTGGAAATGGATGCAACAGCAGCAGGCCATCCTGCTCACAACCGAGAGGCCTACAGGAGTGCTGTTTGGGAGGCAAAGTTCCGCAAGGGACATGCAAATGAATGAATGAATTATTATTATTATAGCAGTGTGTCACAGCCACGCCTACACAGACAAACCAATGCCGGGACAAAAAACAAAAACAAACAAACAAAAATCTCCCACGCCCACATATAGGTTTATTGATGTAGGAGGTCCATGTACACTTATCACTGTCAATTGCACCTTAAAGAGAGAAACGTCGTGCTAGATTATTTTATACTGGAAAGCACATATATTCCCACATTGCTTCAGCGAGACTCTCGCTGGTATGTTTTCAGATGGATTAATTTAAAAGAGTCTCAAGAGCAGCCGAAGAAGATAATATTCAATATCTAAATAGATAATATCTCACGGTATAATCCTGGGGTGTGTCCAACTTCAATGGCCTCTAGAGCCACAACAGTATGAGAACATCAAGTGGTGGGCCGCATAGAAATCAACTACTTTTTGTCAAATTACATAAAAATGAGGAGAAAATGACAGGTAAGAAATTAAAGGTGAACTGGGTGCTTTTAATTAGCTTTGTAGTTCTTTTAAAATATTTTACGTGGTCTAAAGAAAAGAAATTTATGTAAGAGCACTTTTTAAACCGCCAGTTGGATACCTCTGATCTAATCTGTACAAGCTCGTCTTGATCTGTTCTATAGTTTCATCAGTACTTCATATTCCCTGATATTGGTGTTATTTACAATTTTGTCTGTATTTAGTGTTATTTTTCCTACACTATTGTACTAGTATTTACTGTATTACTGAACACCAAACACGTGTCTTTCCCACACACTGTACTGACTGTACTAGTATGTTAAATAATAGCAGGTTACATAATCTCACTCCAGGCGTTTTAGGTACATTTCTCTTGCATTATAATTTGTTTTTGAGTTCGTTTTATTTGTTTCATTTAAACTTTATATGCGCCTGGTTTTTTCTTGTGCTTATATGTGTCTTATAATCCAATATTTTCTCCCATCTAGAAGAATTGATGGCGAATCACACAGAAAGACGGAGCAACAAATTAATCACCAGAAGGGACCTGCCTTGCTCTCGGTGAACTTCCAGGACCCAGATTAAAGAAAACAAAATGTCCAGGAAATCCCAGAAAAGCGTAAAAATGTATAAAATATTCGGTCACACGTTTCCATGTTGACGCAAATACCGGCAAACACTGATAAATCGCCACAGCCGGACGCTTTTCATCTGTTAGAAATGTAGCTCACGACTTTGAAGACATTTTGGTAACCGTCAAACGAGAGGATGGGGCCGCCCGCTGTACACAGAGGTGTGCGCAAGACTGTTGAAGGGCAAACATGGAGATGTTTTCCTCAAACATTACGCTATTTCATTTCTTGTCTTGAAATTTTCTTACTTTTCTGAATGCACGTGTTTCACAAAACTCAGAGGAAGATGAAAGAGAAAAATAACTAGAAAAGATGCTCGGATTAATCATTAAAAAAGAAAAAAAAATTCAGTGATTTATTTAAAACTTTGAATCGAACTTTTAAGGAAAAAATGTAATTTCCGGCATTATGTGTATGGTTGCCATGACGACAGCACAGATTTATTGCTGCTGTCAGATTAACGCTAAAGAGAATCAAAATATTGCGGGAAATTTATTTTATTTTGCTCAAATGAACGAGCATTTGTTTTCAGAGCTTAGAGAGTTAGACTTCAGGGTCTGTGTGACATTCTTCCCTTTATCCCTCGCATCTGACATTGTTTGAGAGCATTGACAACAAAGTGTCCGGACATTAAATAACAAACCCACTTTTGTTATCATCTTCATATCCAAGTTTATTATTTCTTTTCTTCTCATTACACGCCTAATACAGAACATCGCTCACACGATAACCAGTCTGAACCGGTCTCCTTGTCTAGTTTAGATACTTGCTTTAGTGACAGTGGTGTTTAGAGTATGATTGATATCCAGTGACTGTCATCTCCTAGGCCGCTCTCTCCCTCGTTTCCTAGAAACTATACTCTTCATTAGAGCTTAATATGGCCAAAGAACGATGACAGTTTTCACCGAGAATGTACTCCGGTGAATAGAATTACTGCAGGCAATGATATGAAATGATCTCAGTGAATGTCCTCGTTTTCATTTTTTAAAAATACAGTTAGATAGAGGTGTATGGTGTAGTTTTACAAAGTGCCAGAAAGTAGAGTTTAAAAAAAAAGGGGAGTGGAACACTAAAGAAGTTACAGAAAGCTGAAGACATTGTTAATTCCAACTGGATGGAGACAGCCGGCCTGGAAAATAAGGCGCTGTTCTAGGACCCTCCGAGACCGTACATCAGCAGAACAAGAGCGGATCGCACTAACAGAAATGTCCTGTTTTCCCCTGTGGTTGCTAAGGCAAAAATGTTTAGCCACAGGTGTCCAGGCCCTTTTAGAAATATCATTAAGATGCTGGCGAAATCGATTTCCTAAGCGTAAACCAGTCTCTCCTATGTACTTTATACCGTAATGTTTGCACATAATAGCATAAATAACATTGCGTGAAGTACAGATGAAACCCTCCTGAACTGATTTTTTAAAAACTCTACTTTCTTTCTCCTAGCTCCCCCTCCCTACCGCCACCCTCTTTTCTTCTCTGGCAACATATTGGTGTTTATAGGTTCTTGTCCTATTCACCAGTTTCACATTTTCTCCCTGCAGGTGTTTATGTTCTTCATTCATTATCTCTCCTTCCCCTTTTCCCTCCCCCACCGACACCTTCTCCTCTAGCGGCTATCATGTTTCTATTGCCTTTCCCCCCACCCCTTTCTACCACTTGTTTTCCTCCTCTCTCTCCACCTCTTCTTTACGATTGGCTCTATCGGCGTATCATTTGTGTGGCCCGCGTGGTCCCTATGCATCTTCTAATCGACACGCATTTCTGTTTCCTACTTCTGGAGGAGGCCATATTAAGATAAGTTCTTCGTTTAGTCATTTTTTTTCACTTGTTCATCGGCTGAGATTTCGAACGCAATAACATATTTTAGGGACATATTTTTACGTAATGTCGTATTTGCTATTCATACAGTACAGTTTAATCTAGTGTGCCTCGCTCTGAATGAAGATATATATTTTCATGCACCATTTTTTGTACTGTTGGATCGACTTGAGAGCACGAGAGATATTTTTAAAAAGTAATCGCAAATCAAGGGACGTAACCAAAGAAAATATATAAAAGACTTCAGTGTATGTAAAACAAGCTTTTGATATACATTTAATTCTTGCATCCCTTGATCTGTGATTACTTTTTCACATGGCCTCGTAATATAAGGTTAAATAGAAGTTAATCATAGACAAATATCCAACAAAAATGACGGCCCAACAGAATTGATAGATCATCGTCATCGCCTTTCACTCCCTTGAGAGTATAGGCCACGGATAAAGACCCTGTTCTCTCATCCCCGTTTTTTTGGAATTATTCTCTGCCTCCATCCATGTGCATCCCTTATCACTTTATTATTGGGCCGCAAAAATGTTTGACTTTTCAATGTGGGCCGTGCAGCAAAAGGATCTGAGAACCGCTGCTCTAGCCCGTGACGCTGTGGCTAACCAGATCCAAACTGGTGTTTAAATTTACAGATGAAAGCTTTAATAACATTCTTCTTTGATCGCAAATAAATCAATAAGGTATATACGTACTCATTAACACGGTAAATAATTCAGCGCAGTATATATATAATTAAAATAAATGGTAATATGGTAGAAGTGCATTACTAGCGCGATGAAGGAAAATCAAACAAGTGAATGGATTGATTACAGAAATATTTGCTAACGGAATATAGTATCGTTAGTGGGACTTTAGCTTTTGTGAATGTTGGATGAGTTAAATAAATGTTTTTGGGCAGTTTTGATGGGAGTGCTACAGCAAGTTGTGCAATAAAAACAGATGAAAGATAAAACTTCGGTTGTACAAACACATGTTACACTAGTATGTTGTTGTACGATTATTTACTGCAGCATATATATATATATAATATATCCTTCCCGTGCCGTTAAGGAACATAGGACTCGCAAGGTAGTTCGCCAATTTTTCCTGTCTTCGGCGAGTCTTTCAACCTCATCAAGGGATTTTATTCCTATTAATTTGGCCTCTCTTAACAATGTCCTCTTCAGAGTTTCACGCGGTCTGCCTCTTTTTCTTTGGCCTGTTGTGTTCCAATTGATAGCTTGTTTTGGGATTCTCTGATCATTTCTTCTCATCAAGTGACCAACATAAGTCCATCTCCTTTTCCTGATCACCCATGAGACTGGTTCTTGTTCAGTCATCTGTCTTATCTCTGCATTGTTCTTGAATTCGTTCCACTTGATGCCGAGTATTTTCCTTAGGCATCTGTTTTTAAAAGAGTCTAATTTCTTGTCTATTTCTTTAGTTGTTTCCCAGCTTTCGCATGCATAAATGAGGGTGGATATTACATTTGAATTGAATAGTCTTAACTTGACTTTTGTGCTTATAACTTTTGAATGCCATATATATATATATATATATATATATATATATATATATATATTCCCCGTACATATTATTCCAGAAAAATTGGACTACGTTTTTATGTTAACCTTCCATTATGCGCGACCAACTACATGTTACAGGAACATGCCCAGGAAAGAAAGACACGGGGAAAGCGGAGATAACTCCGAGTTATCCCGGCGGAAATAGAACTCTTTCGTCTTCAAGCCACATTTTACAGCTGCCGTCTGCCGAAACTGCAGCCCATACATCTTTCTCTCCCTCGCCAGACTTCTCGTTTTCCACCCCGGGTCTACTCATTCCTCTACTGTCCGGGGTTATTATAGGAAGGCGCTGAGCTAAACCCTGCGGGAAAGAAATATCCTTGAGCGCAATTCCTATCTATCTATCTATCTATCTATCTATCTATCTATCTATCTATCTATCTATCTATCTATCTGTCTATCTATCTATCTATCTATCTATCTATCTATCTATCTATCTATCTATCTATATGTCTGTCTATCTATCTATCTATCTATCTATCTATCTATCTGTCTAATCTATCTATCTATCTATCTATCTATCTATCTATCTATCTATCTATCTATCTATCTGTCTATCTGTCTGTCTGTCTGTCTATCTATCTATCTATCTGTCTGTCTGTCTGTCTGTCTGTTTGTCTGTCTGTCTGTCTGTTTATTTCCTATTTCTTTGCCTTTTCAAAATAAATTGCATTTCTATTGTCATCCTCTTCATCTTTCTGTCAGTCTGTATATGTGTATGCATGTATGTATGTATGTATCTATGTATGTATGTATGTATGCATGTATGTATGTATGTATTATGTTTCATGTATGTATTATGTATGTATATATTATGTATATATTATGTATGTATTATGTATTATGTATGTATGTATGTTTAACAGGCCGGACGCGTATGCTGACTGGTAAAGTTCCAGGACTGTTGCCCCCTGGCGTACTCTCACTCAGATCTTGAGAGTTTGAAAGTAGTTGCCAACATGAGAAAATGTAGGGAAAAGAAAACAAAAATTCTAAACGAAGAAATGAGAACAGAGGTAGAAAAAACGTAATGTGGGTCTCTGTCTCTTTTCTTTCTCGTTAGCACCGACAGCCGGTCAAGATTTCCTAGGTGGCAGGCACGCACTCTCAAGCCCGCTGACATTTTAAACCAATCAAACTTAAGCAAAATCATTCACCGCGGAAATAAAGGCAGAAGGACAGACAAGTGTATCTGATGGCAGAAATGCTTTTTTAAATGTGGAGCAGAATACTCAGGGCCACGTACGGGGTCTAGAAGCATGGCTCCAGACCTGCGGATGAATATGTTTTCACTTTAGATATTTTGGCTGCCCTGGTCATCAATAGCTCGTGGAAACCGAGATCTATATAATCCTCGTATAATAGCCTGTCTTCAATATAGAGGTTTTCCTATTTCCTTTCCCAATAGTTTCCTCTTTACAATTGCCTGGTTTGTTTTTTTTTTCAAGATTACAGATCAATGTCCTGAAGGGTTGTGATTTTTTTTTAAATTTCCATTTTGGTTTGTGCTGGGAAGTGTTCAAGCTGTACTTTTTGGCTGCGGTGCTCATGTCGCCATTTTATATACGGCTCCCAGACATGCATTACATTGTGCAGCCGTGGTCTCTAAAAGCCAGAGGCTCTTGACGTCTTGATACGTTCATTGTTCGTAGAGACTGTGTTCAGTGTACAGCGTCTTGATACGTTCATTGTTTACAGAGATCGTATTTCAACGTACAGCGTCTTGATACGTTCATTGTTCATAAAGATTGTGTTCAATGTACAGCGTCTTGATACGTTCATTGTTCATAGAGATTGTGTTCAATGTAGGAAATTCTTATCTATGACAAGCAATTTTATATGCTGACAGTGTCAAGAGCTCCACCAGAGATGGTGTCTTTACGTCAGTGATACGACACGTGATAGGCCGAGCTGGAGATGAACTGCAGCAAACTTTCTGTGTGGCGATGATGCTGGTGACGATAACGTCTAGGGTGATAGTTTTACTAATAATATTCTGGGCCTGCAAGAGAAACTTTATAACCCGGTACAAAACTCTCTTGATACAAAACTCTCTCCGTACAAAACTCTCCAGGTACATAACTCTCCCGTACAAAACTCTCTTGATACAAAACTCTCCCGGTACAAAACTCTCTTGGTACAAAACTCTCTTGGTACAAAACTCTCTTGGTACAAAACTCTCTTTGTACAAAACTCTCCCGGTACAAAATTCTCTTGGTACAAAACTCTCTTGGTATAAAACTCTCCCGGTACAAAATTATCCAGCTTATCTTTTCTCATCCGCTCACCCCTGCCGCCACCCCCGCCCGCCCCGAACCCGCCCTTAAAACAGTAAGACACTCCCTCTGCACCGGCTGGGCCCCATTCTCATATAGTCTGCTATTATTAGTTCTACTACTACCATGAGTGCTCCTATTATCACTACTATTACTACTACTACTACTACTACTACTACTACTACTACTACTACTTTTACTACTAATACCATGACTATATGACCGATGCTATTACCACTATTACTAATAATAAGATACTATTTCCACTATGACCTAGACTACTGCTGCTGCTGATATTACCGCTATTACTACAGTAATAATAATAGTAATAATAATAAATGTAATACTGATAATCATAATGGTTTATTTTCATCTTAGAAGACCGGTTTGAACCACATAAATGACAATTGATTATAAACGTTGATAAGTATCATTTTGCTGAGTATCCTCTCTCACGGTTTATTTACTACAAGTGCTTGGTTAGCTTGTCCTGGTACAGCAACAAAAACACCATGATTTGTCTTGCCTGGTTTGGCCATCTTTGCTCTTGTGTCTCTCTTCTGTTTTCAGTTATTTTTATCTTCGTTTCCTTCTCACACGATGCAGCCGCAACCTATAGACCTACAGAGTTATTCTCCCACATGGCACGGCCTGTTGCCAGTCCTTCCCGTCCTGGTGTCTGACAGAGAAAGTGTCTCGTGGACCCCTTACAAATATTGTTATATCTCGGCTTTGGTCTACTTTTTTCTCATCTTTCCCTTCTGATGATCCTCCTTGGTGATCATCCTTGCTTCAGATGATCCTCGTCCCTTCAAATGATCCTCCTGCCTTCAGATGATCCTCCTGGCTTCAGATGATCTTCTTTCCTTCAGATGATCCTCTTTCCTTCAGATGATTCTCTTTCCTTCAGATGATCCTCGTTTCTTCAGACGATTCTCGTGCAATGTTTGCTTTGTGTGCAGTTGTCATCCATTCTTACACGGTGCTTTGGTCTCCTTAATCCTTTGCCAATGAATCTTGTCGTCGTAGATAGAATTTTGATACACTGCAACACCTCACAGTTGGCTAATTTATTTTTTCATGATATTCATTGTTTTACTAAACCAACAACATGATAACATGATATTCATTGTTCTCCTAAACCAGTAACATGATATTCATTGCGTTTCTAAATCAACAACATGATATTCATTGCGTTTCAAAATTAACAACACGATACTCATTGTTTTCCTGCAGCAACAATCTAACACATAATACAAATTAATAATTAAGTCTAATGATTGCATAACTAGTCTCTTGAAACTTGGAGAGTAAGGCCGCCAACCGAAAGACTGGCACGGAATGATTGTGTTGTATGATTGTATATTTCTAGATATCGTCCATTCGTCTTTTATTCGAGAAGCACCGTGTGATCTTTTCTGTTGAATGTGTGTCCTTGAACGTGATAAAAAGAGAGGAGGAGAGGGTGGTGGTGCAGGTGGGATGCAGAGAAGGAAAGATAGAGAAAGAGAAAGTTTTTATAACTATATGAGTGAATTAGGTGGAATTTTAAAAAAAAAGAAAACAATTTCGAGTAAATTAGCAACAGGAAAGCTTGGAATAATTTCATCTCCTGTTACAGAGCTCCAAGGCAATTTCCAAACTGTAATAAACATTTTTAAAAATATGCATCGCACACAAACACCCACACAAAACTCTGACAATCTCCTCCTCTCTTTTCCCTAATAATGAGGACAACTGTTTCAAATGATAAATGAGGCAATCTCGAGAGAGAGGAAATGATAAATCTCATATTACGGCAGTTGAATCTCCAGTATTGCCAATGGTTTCCATTTTCTCGATACGCAGTACCAATTCTCCTTGATTATTTTTTTTATCTAAGGCACCAGTCTCAACTGACAGTCCTGTCACAAACAGAAATTGACAATAGTAGCGCCTCTCAAACTTTGTTAGAAAGGAGGACGAAGGTCAGTTTAAAACTCTAAAAATTGGCTAGAAATAGATTTATTAGTAATAACATTTGTTGAAAAATAATTTCCAGATATATTCTGAAAAGACACAATAATTAGTGCATGAGTATATAACTATACACAGAGTCAGTGCAGTAAAGCTGTGATACCAAAATGAATAAACCAGGAAAAAAGTAGGAACAGCTTTATTACTTAACGAGTACACAGTTGTGACGTTTTGGCGTGAACCTTAATCATACACAAACACACACGACAAAGAAATAGATAGAAGAGACAAAGTATAAATTCATATGACTGTTGTATTTTTAAAAAAATCAAATACGAAAGTGAATAGAGCACTTATCTGTAACTTGTAAGAAGCCGTGGCTTGTCTGACGCTGTGTGTCAGAAATGCGCATGGTGGAATGTAGAGAGTATTTAAATAGAGATTTGGGATGTGTGATAGGTGGTTCGTAACTAAGAGTGATGGGTGGGGAACTGTGGAGGTGGCTTCTGTCATCTGGTCATTGTTTGATGGCCGTTATCAGCATGATCAGATGGTTAAGAAAATTCTTTATCGTCATCTGACAGTAATCCAACTCGACCCCGACACTCGCGACATTTTCTCTGATCCACTCCTGTTAGCATACAAACGGGAACCCAATCTTAAGGACATCTTCGTCCATAGCCACTTGAAGCGGAACCTTGTATATGCTTGCACTAGAAAATGTAACCGCCCTTGCTGTTACCTCCCCTATAATCTAGGAAACGAAAACGATCACCTTTCCCAAAACTATCCTCACTTTCCATGAAGGATTCACATGCAAGTCCCGCAATGTGATATATGTCATTGTATGCAATAGAAGCAGGATAACTTATATTGGTGAAACTGGCCTCAGATTTGGGGACCGCATGCAGAAACATGTGTATGATATCACCAAATATGCTTCGAAACCAGTCCAGAATCATTTAATGACCCCAACCACAGAGACAAATCAGACTTTCTGGTAACAGCCATCAAACAATGTCATGCAGATGACAGAAGCCACCTAGCCCTTGAGAACTGCTACATTCAGGAATATGGGACGCTGGAACCACGTGATTTTAACTCACTATTCAGCTTCACTTAACATTTGCCTCTTCCACAATCCCTCCCCACTACCTTTTCACTTGTTACACACAGTTTAGAAGCTCCTCACAGCATCACATTACATCCCCCTACCCTAACTATAATCACATATTTTACCTTCTCTCGACTAGATTACCATTATATCACTCTCTCTCCCCTCCACAGTTTCCCCACCCACCACCCTCAGTCTCAATCCACCTATCACACATCCCAAGTCTCCATTTAAATACTCCACTATGCGCATTTCTGACACACAGCGTCGGACAAACCACAGCTTCTTACAAGTTACACCTCAGTGCTCTGTTCATTTTATTTGATTTTTTTTTAACACAGCATTCATGTGAATTTATATTTTATCTCCTCTCTCTCTCTCTTTTTTTTTCTTTGCCCTATGTGGTTTTGTATGATTAAGGCTCACGCCGAAACGTCACAACTGTGTACTCGTTAAGTAATAAAGCTGTTCCTACGTTTTTCCTAGTTTACATATTTTGAAAAGAATGCTACATTCTTTATTTATGTTAAACGCCGTGAAAGTTAAATATTTATATCAAAAACTTAACTTTATATTAAGAACATTATTAAGTTTCAGATATGATGTAATGTAACTTGATAATTTTTACAGACAGAACAATCGAATTAAAATAATGAAAGGACCAAACGTCAGTTTATCTAGACATTATTTTCTTGAAATTCGTCTATACACAGAGATTAATGTTCATGTCTAGTGCATGCTCAGATCACACTTTCAGAACCATCGTGTTTCAACAGGTGAAATTAGAATGCAGTCACGTGAAAACCATAGTGCTGTGAAGCGCGATTTTTCTAACTTTCTAAAAACGTATTGTTTTCTTTTTTCCTCTTGCCCTTCCACAACGTATGTATTACTCCGCCTTGTGTTTATGCAGTCGGGGACTTCGCAAGAGGTAGACTGAAAAGAATTTAGAGCGTTAACTTTTAAGACAATGGGTCGAACTCTATACTGTTTTTTCTAGTGTTCATCTTTGTACAGCTGTAAATGGGTACCTGTGATATTTGTTATAAACTACGTGCATCACAAGTCTGTATGAACAGTCTACTTTTAAACAAATGTTCATGAGCCCTGCAAGGCTCAAGGTGTTAATCACTTAAGAAAAAAAAAGTGTCATAGAGTTAGCAAGGCTCAGTGTGTTATCCACCTCATTTACGAAAAAATGTCATAGAGTTAGCAAGCCTCATGGTGCTATTCACATCATGTAAGAAAAAATGCCATAGAGTTAGCAAGGCTTGGGGTGTTATTCACTTCACTTAAGAAAAAAATGGCATAGAGTTAGCTAGGCTCGAGGTGTTATTCACTTCATTTAAGAAAAAAAAATGTCACAGAGTTAGCAATGCTCAGAGTGGAGTAATCACTTCATTTCACATGTGTACAAAGTTTCTTCAGCCCAGCACAGCTTAATGTGATCATTTCGCTTCACTTTGAAACAACATTTATTAAACCGACCCAGGCTTAGAGTGATAGCTTCACTTTTGAACAGAGGTTTTTGAACCAGGCAATGCTCAGAGTGATCACTTCACTTTTAAACAAAAGTTATTAAACAGAGCAAGACATAGAGTAGTCACTTCACTTTCGAATAGAAGCTTCAAAACCAGGCAATGCTCGGAGTGAACTTTCATTTTTAATCAGAAGTTTCTGAGCCGTTGGAAAAGTCATGTCTCCAGTATTTCAACACTTCTTGTCGACTTCGGCCTAAGCGTCTAGCTTTTAAATACTGAACATCCGACCATCGTATCTAGAAAGTCGAAGAAAGATATTACATTATTACCGGAAGCATCAAGGATGTTGAGCAATAGAGGGCTCACCTGGGCAAGAGCAGAAAAAAAGGCGAAGGACAGGCATTTGTGGAAAACCCTTGCGAAAGCCGCATGTGCCCTGGGCACTTAAGGTTCAGAGAGAGAGAGAGAGAGAGAGAGAGAGAGAGAGTCTTATGACAACCCCCCCCCCCCCTCCTGTCAGCTATCGGACTTGAACCTGGTAACATTTCCTCAAGTGTCAGACACGCTATCCACTGAGTTACTCAGAATTTCCGTTCAAAATACAGAGTGGCTATAGATAGGAAAACATAATTTTATGAATTTTAAATAAATACAACATTTTTTAAAATAAAAAATACTATTAAAAGATTTACTTTGAAGTAAATGACGTGTTTTACATCATTCGGTGAAATATTAAGAGGCAGAAATAAATGCTTAGATCCTTATTAGTAACATTTCCTTGCAGTGTGAACTGACGCACTAATGTAGTTGTACTTAAATCCTTGTGTGCCAAGAGTTTGTTTCTTCTACTTCTTTCTTCTTCTACTTCTTCTTCTTCTATCTCCCTGGAACTGCCAACTTGATGTTCTTTCAGCTGATGCGATGAAGATGTTGAAGTACAGCATTATGTCGGATTAGGAGCTGTTTGCGGCGTCTATTTTTTCCCAGTACCTGGATAGAGATAATAAGGAGGGGAAGTGCAATACCGCCTTGGGGAACTATAGCGATCCCTACTCTGCTAGCCAGGCTAGATCTGTTACTGGAGATAACCAACGAAAGATTGGGTAGGTCTTCGTCGGCCAGAATGTCAGTTTCTGGTTACTGACTGCCAGATCGGACAACGTCTTCGCCGCCCACGAAGAGTTTGGTTAAAACGTGTATCATTCTAATCTGAAAAAACAGCTCGGTCATGAATTAGACATGAGGCTATTCAAAACAGCTGAAAAGATTAGTACTCAATTCCGTGGGGATGAACCTCAGAAGCTCTGTCAGTATCAAACAATGATCGATTTTTGATATGAAACTTCTCAAATCTAAATGTTTTTCCAAAGAACATTTTTTGAAGAGCGTAATTACCTTGGATTAATTTCTGCTCTTTAGGGAAATAAACCATAGACACGATCTGGACATGGGTTTAAAAAAAAAAGCATAGATTTTGACATTTTCGAATGTTTTCAAATAATTCTCTTCTGTTTTAATTTTTTTTTAAGTTGAAAATATCACATGCATTAAAAATATGTATTGAAAAGTCCTATCTAAAAAGAACACTTTCTTGTTCGAAGAGCTTATAATTCATTATGTAGACATTCTTCGGGCCTGCTATCCAAAGCTAGGGCCGAAAATTCTTTATAAAAGCACATTTTAAAAATAGACTTGACATGCTGACTTCAGAAACGTATACATTTCATTTGACGTATTAGAATTTTGGTTTTTTTTTTCCCTTTAACTACAACATACACTTCTGCACAGAGATTCTTGATTTTTAAATCGTATATTATGTTGCAAACTCTCATACAAAACACACACACAGAAATCTATTTCCGACATATTTTTAAAATTGTGGATTATTCAGACACAAAACATTGCACTGAAAATTATGATATAAAGAAAAAAGGATTTAGGAGGAAGGTTAAAAAAGATCTAAAATAACACATGACGGTGAGCATCACATAGAGAGAGGGGAGCATCACATAGAGAGAGGAGGAGCATCACATAGAGAGAGGGGAGCATCACACAGAGAAAGAGGAAGCATCACATAGAGAGAAGGGGCATTACACAAAGAGAGGGGAAGCATCACATAGAGAGAGAGGGCATCACACAGAGAGAGGGGGAGTATCACATGGGGAACATTAAATAGAGAGAGGGGGAGCATCACATAGAGAGAAGGGGAACATCACATAGAGAGAGGGGAGCGTCACATAGAGAGAGGGGGACCATCTCAGAGAGGGAGGGCATCACATAGAGAGAGGGGAGTATCACATAGAGAGAGGGGGACCATCACACAGAGAGAAGAGAGCATCACATAGAGAGAGGGACCATCACATAGAAAGATCTACAGCAGAGAGTCAATGGATTAGAAGGCAGAAGAAAAAAATCGGCAATTTGGAGACAGGAGAAGGCTGGAGGTTTGGAAACCAAAACAAACTTTAATATGAAGATTGTACAGAACAGTGACATTGATAACATTTATGTATATTATTATCATGTGTATCATGTGCATCATGTCTCGCGACTGACAGCGTTGGTGATCATGCTTCTCAATCTCGTGCGATCAGTTTCCAGTCAGTCCAGATCTTTTCTTTTTCCATGCCGCTTGTTTCTTTGAATTTTCCAGCAGGTGCATGTAGGTTCTCTAACTTCTGTCTTCTCATGACGTGAAGAATGATCTGACATGGGAATGACGTTACGGAATGATTTCCCTTTGCCTTCTGCTGGCATTGTATACGGTTTTCTCTGCTAGCCCTTTGTCTATAGACATGACCCGCAAGGTAGCAAAACTTATGTTTTGGTCTGTTGTTCTTTATTTAGACATTCATAGTTGACCTCTATATCTGAAGGTCGTGAGACCATCCGCCACCTGACGGATGCACCTGGTAGAAGGACAAGCTCCTCCTCACATGGGTTATGTGAATAACAAACAAAAAATACTAAATAATTCTCTAAACAATGACCTAATTCCACGAGGATACACTTAATCCTCTGTCTTAATTCTTCAAAACATGATAACCGCTGAAATATCAACACAATTTTGCACTTACATATTTCTATGTTTGTCTTAACTGTCGTCTATACATTTTATCTACTCATTATCTGTAGACTGGTTGGCAGAATGGTTGAGCGCTCGGTTTACAAATTCGGTGGTACCGGGTTCAGGTCCCATTAGTGGGATTTTTTTTTTCTGCTACACACCAAAAAGACCCAGGGATCAACCCAGCCAGAAAATGGGGTAGCAGAGAAATCTGGGAAGGTAAATGCGCCCTGGCGTGATACTGACCACATCAGACATTCATGTGCCGAAGGTCGTAGAAATGCGGGCCTAACCGCCTTAATGGCATGGAAATGGGAATTTTACCTTTTACCTAGATTTCCATCAAAAGAAATAAAATTCAGCAAGAAATGATCATTCAAGCGTCCATGTCTCGGATTTAAGATACGATCGAACTATTGCAAAAAAAAAAACAGTAACAACTTATGGAACTTAAAGCACAAAAAAAATTGGAAACTATTTTTTGGAGCCTTTTTTTTACTCTGCCATTGTTTGTATGGCTAATTCTTTGACTCTAGCTGGCAATTTTTTATACAAGAAATCACCCAGACGGAAGTGAAAAAAAAATGTCTTGATAACCACGATTATGATGGGAACATGATAAGGGCTTGTAATTGAGGATGTAGAGATTTGTGTTCAAGGCGGTCATCTGAACTGATTGTAGACTGACAAGATAATAACATAGAAATGAGGTTGTATTCCTCTCACGAATCCGCTTAACATTTGTACTTCCACATTATTAGTCATACTCCGACGTCAGCAAATTCCATCAGTATGTTCTATTTATATGTTCCATCCATTCCATTATACAAGATAGCTACCTACAGTAACTATTTTATTTCTTCTTGCTTATCATCTTGCAGTTTAATGTGACATATGCAAATTCATAGAGTGGAATTTTTTAAAAAACATGGTGTAATTGTTTACTGTTCTATTTATAGTCAGATAATATCTAGTCGGCGATTTCTTGTTTGTCTCTCTTATCACAGGTTTAATCAAATTTCCTGCATACTGTCCCATAGTATGAAAACAATATTGGAGCTTTCAGTCACTAAGTTAACACAATATGAAGTTATAAACTATATAATTATATAAGTACTTAAATGTTACATCGAGCCCATTTTGTTTTATGGGTGTGAAGCATGGTCTATGAATAAAAGAGTACAGCGAGAAATGGAGGCCATGGAAATGTAGTTTATAAGAAGGATGTTGAAGGTACCATGGACAGCCAAGAAAACCAATGAAGAAGTCTTAGGAGAGGCTGGAGTTAAAAAGCAAATTATTGCAAAGATCAGAGGCAGACAAGAGAGCTCTACAGGACATTTCATGAGAAGAGGAAAACTGGAACACACCGTGGCAACTGGAAAAATTGAGGGAAGAAGAGATAGTGGAAGACAGAGAGAGAAGTTACTGGATGGGCTGTCAGTGTGGCTAGGAAGAAAGTCACTGGTGGATCTTATAACCAAGTCTAAAGACAGGGAATTGTGGAGAGAAGTGATCGCCTACGCCACACAGCATGGCACTTGAACTGAATTGAAACTTCCGTCATATTCTCCAAATAAGATTTTTTTTTAAAAAAACAAGATTTGAAAGTTACGAAGTTACTACCAAAACCGTTATCTGCATCAGTTTCTATATTTTTCTACAACTTTATATCGGTGCAACGGTCAGTATGAAATGGTAAAATCCAGTATTTGTCTACCATCATCCGATGTGACAGGTCAATCTGTTTTCTGCAGAAGAAAGTTGTCTTCTATAGGTCAGTTATATACAGAGATAATACTGAGTTAAAAAATGAGATAATACAGAGATAACACTGAGATAATACAGAGATAATACTGAGATATTACGAAGAATTTAAAAAAATATTTTGGCCAAACACCATAAGAAATAACATCTTGTTAGCAGAGATGCAGATGAAGCCACTGACAGCAATTATTGAGGAAAGACGCTGGCGATGGCTGGGACATGTGCTCCGAATGACTGATAACTCACTACCAAAAACAGCACTAAGATGACACCACAGGGGAACAGAAGTAAGGGTAGACCAAAAGAGACATGGAGAAGAACAACAGAGAGGATGTTGAGCAATAGAGGGCTCACCTGGACAAGAGCAAAAAAAAAAAGGCAAAGGAGAGGCATTTGTGGAAAACCCTTGCAGAAGCCCCATGTGCCCTGGGCACTTAAGGTTCAGAGAGAGAGAGAATATTGAGATAACACTGAGATAATACAGAGATAACACTGAGATAATACAGAGATAACACTGAGATAATACAGAGATAACACTGAGATAAACCATGAATTTCCAAAATGGTCTGGTCTGTTCATAAAGAGGACATGCCCAAATTCTGAAATTAGAAGTCAAATGACCTTTTTTCAAATAATTCTGTCTAAAGTAAAGAATTTCTGTTTAATTTTTTATAAAAATTAATGTTATACGAAAACTTAAAATAGAAACTGCCGTTTTTCTGACTGACACAATCATTGCTTGCTTAATATCAGAGATCAGTTATATGCAGGAAACTCTCTACCGTAGGGAGCGGAACAACAACACAACTCCTTCAGATCATCAGAGGAAGTTTACCTCTCAGACAAGTGTTTCGGCCTTTTAAACTCCTGACACTCTAAGGGGGGTGGGCCCCTCTGGGTCATGACTCCCAGAGGTCTTGTGAGTTGTTGCTTTTTTTTCGGTCCCGGGATTGAACCCATGATCTTCCCGTTGCCACTGCACTTTTTTTTTTTTTGAAGTGCGTCTTTAGCAGTTAAATAATTAAGGGGCTGGAAATGGTTGAAGAGATAATATAGCGGCCTCTTAGACTGAAAGTACTAGATTTTATCTCCCTTTAGTCGATAAAGATTCTCGCCAGTACTACGGAGTATTGGCACCTGAGAGTCAATTTTTAGTGACGGGACTTCAGAGCATCTTTGGACTTGTCCAGACATTACTGGTGGCAGTCCTAACACATTTCAATATTTCAACAAAATCTAACAGAAAATCTTCTTATGTTAGTTAATGTAACTGAAAAAGACAAGTGTAGGATTAAACTATTTAAAGTAAGCACAGGTGTAGATTCAATTTTACAAAAGGAAAGAAAAATTGAGGAAAGTTGGCAAAAACAAGAATGGCAGAAAGTAAGATGAGCAGATATAAATTAAGAACATAAAAACAATCTAATATTTCGGCAAATGCATTTTTCATGGATCACATACAAAAACAACAAATAAAAACACGGAAAATAGAAATAAAATAATTAAGCAGTTAACTTATTTTGGTGTCTCCTTTGTAACAAAAGGTGTGCATTCTGTGCATTTATTCTAGAATAATTTTTACTGCAGTCGTTATTTCTTTTATCTCTAAACTATTTCAACAGAAGTTTAATCAAATCTTCGGACATGTGCTCCGAATGACTGACAACTCACTACCAAAAATAGCACTAAGATGGACACCACAGGGGAGCAGAAGTAAGGGTAGACCAAAAGAGACATGGAGAAGAACAACAGAAAGGATGTTAAGCAATAGAGGGCTCACCTGGGCAAGAGCAGAAAAAAAGGCGAAGGACAGGCATTTGTGGAAAACCCTTGCGGAAGCCCCATGTGCCCTGGGCACTTAAGGTTCAGAGAGAGAGAGATTAATCAAGTCCGCTTTTAATCAAAGAATTTATAGTAAAATTAAAAAAGAACAACCTTAAATGAACAAGTTCATCTAAAAACCTGATCTCGGCATTTATATTTAGAAACTGATTTTTTTTTACAGTGAACCAAAATAATGTGCACTAAAAATATTTTTTATCACACACAAAAGAACAAGAACCCACGTTCAGCAAAACAACCAACTTATGACATATCACCAAGACACATATTCCACTCGGAGTTCCATATCATAACTGTGTTTTTATTAGTGTCCTTTATTAGTGCTGTTCTGGCCAAGACAGATACCAGAATGGAGAAAAGCTGAAAGAAAGCGGTTAACCTTTCGTAAGGAAACAAAACAAACGTACTTTTGCCTTGCTGATTTATTTTTCTTGTACGAATATCAAAGATTGATAACAAATGAGCAAAAAATAATACAAAAGCTTTTTATTTAAAAAAAATAATTAATAAACCAGACAAAAATAAGACACAATAAAATTAAATTAATGCAGCAAAAAACAAGATCATTATGATAAAAATCATCAAATATAAATCATGACGGATTACAGATGTGATTCGGCGGTACGATTTTAAAAAAAAACATACAAAATCACAATTCCCAGGATTCCTGCTGCAATCTAAATGAAAACCAATGAGATAGAATGTTCAGTTCAGGGAGCACGATTAAGAAAAAAATATATTAATAATGGTCTGTTGACATTCTTGTACATAATCGAAATCTGGGAATCATTTTTTAATGTGTAATGAAAATAAAATGAAATAAGAAAAGATTTATATCCTGGAGATGATATCGTGAAATGTCCTGGAACACAAGCATTAATACGTATTATATATCTTAGTGATAATATTGTAGGACGTTCAGAATAATATGTATTCTAGAGTTTATATTGTAGGACGTTCAGAATATTATGTATTCTAGACATTATATTGCAGGACGTTCAGAATATTATATATCCTAGTGATTGTACTGTAAAACGTTCAGAATAGTACGTATCCTAGTGATTACATCACAGAACGTTCAGTATTTTATGTATCCCGGTGATTACATTGTAGGTTATACAACGTTCAGAATATTATGTATCCCATACAAAATATTACAAGAATATATCGCAGAGATAACATTTAATAAAACAGGGAATGCTGTATATATATAGTGAGGTTAATTATCACTAAAAGAAAAAACTCATTACATTATAAAGACTATTAAAACCATCATGAAGTAAAACAAAATACATCATAAAGAAAAATGAAAGATGAAACAATCCAAAGGTGTATAAAAGTGAAAAAAAAAATCCAATCAAAATAAGATAAAAGAAGAAGAAATGGCCTTCAAATTACAGGAAGAAAACATGTTAGGAATCTTCCAAGGATAGAAAATCAAGTAAGGGACGAGAAATCGAACTGAGGCGTACGGGTTGGGGGGGGGGGGGGAGAGGGGATTTTAAATTTCAGAAAGAAAAAATATAAGCCCGTTATTGGCAAGTTTAAGAAAGATGAGAGCGTATAAAGAGAATTGTGGATAAAAAGAAGATATTTGGACATGAGAAATGAATATTATGCGGGGTAAGCACATTAAAAAAACAAACAGAAAGAAAAACTGGGAGAATTTGCCCCAGGGAGAAAGAAATATGTTTCAGATTAAAACCAAGAGGGAAAGCGAAACGACACCAAAAAACAAAAAAAAATAGAAAGGAGAAAAACGAAATGAGTTGAATAGAGGTTTCAGCAAAGAAAACTAAACGCTAATGAGACAGTCTAGAGCACTAGAAATTGTTCAAGAGCTGTTTGCAAAACAGATGACGTCTCTAGAGCCACTGGAGCACGATGCAACACATTATCGGGGGCAAAAGATGCAAAGCTCATTACACTTTTATTTCTATAGGTCGGAGACGTTAAATATAAGAGAATAACAGAGGTCGGAGACGTTAAATATAAGAGAATAACAGAGGTGGAAGAGAGACTTGAGCATGGGAGAAAAAGATATTTCTTTCTTTGCTCAGAAAGGAAGTTGCCGTTATAAAGAATGAATGAAACGAAGCTCTCAAAGAACGCTGATTCAGCCACATCAATAATCAAGGAATTTTTGTTAAATCTTAGTTTAAAGCAGGCGGGCGTAGGTTAGTCCGCGTTTCTATGTGTGTGAAATTTTAGAAACTGTATAGAAAGGAAGAATTAGGCGTTGTTGCCCAATGTTTACAGTCATCTATCTATCTATCTATCTATCTATCTATCTATCTATCTATCCGTCCGTCCCTCCGTCTGTCTGTGTGCCTCATTCTTAAGCCGTTGAAAATAATGTCGTTCGTTCGTTCGTTCTGTTAAACTTGACTTGCACAAGAAATGCCTTACTTTGTAAATGCATATCTTTGGAATACCCTATCAAAGTACTTAAAACTCACAACTTAAGATTTTATATATGTATTTGACCTAGATTAAATGCTGAATTAAAACATATTTTTCCCATAGCTTTAGATATCAGCGTATGCCAAAAAACGGCTGCATTAATTTTGCCATATCCTAGTGCTTTGTAATTAAAATAGAAGAACGTAACATCTTAGCATAGAACTTTGTAATTAATGTGTGAGAACGTGTATCTTAGCCTAGCACTTTGTGAGAATGTAGCATCTGATCCGAGAACTTTGTAATCAATGTGTGAGAATGTAGCATCTTAGCCTAGTACTTTGTAATCAATGTATGAGAATGTAATATCTTAGCCTAATACTTTGTAATCAATGTATGAAAATGTAGCATCTGAGCCTAGTACTTTATAATTAATGTATAAGAATGTAGCATCTGAGCCTAGTACTTTATAATCAACGAATGAGAACGTAGCATCTGAGCCTAGTACTTTGTAATCAATGTGTGAGAATGTAGCATCTTAGTCTAGTACTTTGCGATCAATGTATGAGAATTTAGCATCTGAGCCTACTACTTTGTAATCAATGTATGAGAATGTAGCACTTATTGGTTGATTTTGTTGCATGTTTGAATAAGAAGCTAAACCTATTCGTTTTGTTATTTAAGATGTAATTCATGCACTGTATCTTGTATACTTGTTTACTTGTGTTTGCGTGCACTAAACTGGGGTAAACGTTGTGATAAGGTATAATTTGAGAGATCAAAGGCTTCATCATCATCATTGTCCATCAGTCTCTTGGGAGGACAGACCACAGATAAAGTTTCTCCGGTCATCCCCGTTCTTGGATTTCTTCTCTACTTCCCTCCATTGGTCTCCCTTGTCTCTGAGCACTGTCATAATGTCCCTTCTCCAAGTAAGTTCTGGGCTTTCCATGATTCTGACTGGCCTGCCTGCCTGCCTATTTAATGAAGTTCGTTACTTTGTTCACTGGTTCTTCTTTCTTTCTTTCTGTCTCTGTAGGTGGTGATTGTTCGTTTGCGTAACGACCTGTCTGTGTATGCGCTCATCTCGTTTCCAGCTGATATGCCCGTCTATCTTGTACGTGTACAGAGATTAGTAATAACTAATAACCAAAACTAAGTTAAGACTATTCAGTTCAAATGTAATATCCACCCTCATTTATTCATATGAAAGCTGGAAAATAACGAAAGAAATATAAAAGAAATCAGACTCTTTTGAAAACAAATGCCTAAGGAAAATACCTGGCGTCAAGTGGAACGAATTCAAGAACAATGCAGAGATAAGACAGATGACTGAACAACAATCAGTCTCATAGGTGATCAGGAAAAGGAGATGGGCATGTGTTGGCCACGTGATAAGAAGAAACGATCAGAGAATCCCAAAACAAGCTATCAAGTGGAACACTACAGACCAAAGAAAAAGAGATAGACCGTGTGAAACTCTGAAGAGGACATTGTTAAGAGAGGCCAAATTAACAGGCATAAAATCCTTTTATGAGGTTGAAAGACTCACCGAAGGCAGGAAAAATTGGCGAACTACCTTGCGAGCCCTATGTGACGTTTAACGGCACGGGAAGGATATAAGAAGAAGATTGTTTAGTGTTATTTTATGTTTTACTTATCTCTCTCCACATAGTCCTGTTTTCCAAGACTAAGAACTGAGTAAAATGTTGTCTATAATTGTAATTAAATGAGAAATAGCAAATTAACGATGACTGCCTTCTTACAATTACATCAACGGATTTTATGTTTAAGAGAGGAAAAACAAACATCACCATTAAAAGACGCAACGTTTCCACAAATTACTGTATGCTGTCCACTTGTGCATCAGCTCTTCAGTCGGATCAGCTGAAGTAAATAATTACTTTAGCTCTATTTTTGGTTCTCCATGTTTGTGGCATCTTGTTCTGAAACTGCAGCATTCAGTACAAACGGGGAAAGAAACCATTTTGTGGTAGCAGCCCGCATGCAGAGCATGTTGTGGCTGTTTGTCACCTGGGAAGGAAAATGGCTGATTTTCAGTACAAACGGTATATTTGCGTGAGAGAATTCATGCACGCAACTTGATGAAGAGCTCCGCATTTCTATCACGCCCTCCTTCCAGGCTCAGTTAACACTTCATCTCCCTTAACTTTAACCCCTAAACAATCAATCGGCGCACACGACTCGCTGTATGGCCAGTGTCTTTGACAATGAAACGTGCTTCATTTATTCTGCTTCTGTAAAGATGCTTATAGTATGTCTACTTTTCCTTTATAAATTTTAAAAGCTTCTCTGGCGTAAATTAAATGCACCGTATTCAAATAATAATCTGCTTATTTTAAAATAACCTGAAGTGGTTTTTTTATACAGAATGTTCAATAGTCAGTTAAAATTATTCTGTCTTTTTTGACGATAATGTTTTGCCTTTTAACAAACTGTGGTGAAAAATAAACACAGCACGTAGGATGTGTTAACTGATGAAAATGTAATCAAATGTTATGGGTGGTTTAATTCAGGTGTGAATGGAGAAGACAGAAGGTCCGGCTGACTTGGGTGCCCAGTTCTTCACTCTTTTAACAATAAAGTTCGTTATTTGTGTTCACGCAGGCAGGTCAGATCTTCTTCTGCGTTCGAGGTTGTTGATCACTTCAGATCCTGATCCCTGTCGACATGGCAAAGCCCGCAGTCCTCTCCAGATCCTGATAGGAGCCCCAAAGCTTTTGCCCCAAGCTTGTGTCCTCTGGCCATGTCTCACGCCTCAGGTCTGCATGGTTTGGGCACTTGTAGGATATGTTCTGGAGTCTGGACTCCACAGCCACGTGGACACCCAGATCTTCTGACTGCGTTACAAAATGTTACAAATTTCTTGAATTTTAGAAAAAAGTTCGGTGAATGTGAACTGTGTATTCTTATCTTTGTATTTTATCTGCCTGCCTTTTATGGAGTAAAATGATCGTGGGATGGATGTTCTACGTGCTACAGGTTCATATTTCATGCTGCTTTTGCCATTGGATGAAATTTTCTTTGCGTACAATAGTACGACGTCCCACTAGAACTGGGACTTTCTGCACTTAAGTTGTTTTTCTCTACATTTCTTCGTTTTATGCCCCATTTCATTTCTTCTTCTCACATCGCTGTCATTATCTGCACTTCTGTCTATATCCTGTTCCATTTCCCTAAGTAGGAAGGAAATCTTGATGAGCTCCAAGATGAACAGCGATAAGAGAAATGACGAGTGCGGTAAAACTGGTTCTATTAATAAAGGTAGACAAAAGTCTACGGTTCATACATTTATGAGTGTTTTTATTCCTCGAACAAACAAAATGATGTAGTAAGTTTTTTACATCAGTCATTTATTAACAGTTCGTTCTCACTTTCGTAATTCTTGTCACTTTAAGATATCCTATTAACCCTTTGCATTCGTTGACTCCTAGGACAAATTGATGTTTGGCCTTCCTATTTTGAATTACGGATTTCATACGCAACTAGTTCATTCTTAAACACTAAGTTTAAGACAGCGAGTAAGAAAGAAAATTATTAAACTAAACAGCTACAAAAGAAATACACTGTGAAAAACTATTTAAATGATCAATAAAAAGAATAAACCGAATGAAGACGAACTTGGTAAAATGTCATATTTTTTTTTAACTGAACATGAAAAGATAAAGAAAAATTTACATGACTAAAAAAACTGGCGATACTGAGCTTCTCCCTGCAGCCAATTTCATGTTCTTATTTACTGCTGCATTAACTGTTATATAAAACTTTTGTTGGGTTACCTCAATCAGAAATAAAATACAGTTTGCTCGAGCCACGAGAGTTAATTTAGAAAGAATGTCCTTTTGATGGCGCTGTTGTCATGTGCACTGAACACTGAGCTCTGCATCACCTGAACTTGATAATTAGGAACTGAGTTTTCTTTCTCTGTCTCTCTCTCTCTCTTCTCTTCTCTCTTTTTTCTCTCATTCCCTCTTTCCTTTTTTTCTCTCTCAAATCCATGACTGGCATGAGCACGCACACACACACATGTGTGTATGTATATGTATATATATATAATATATATATATACCAAGATGTATATGTCCATCCATCGCTATTGTTCATTTTATTTCGCGTCATATGTTATACTGGAACACGAGCGTGCGAGAAAACTAACAATTATTACAATCCTCAAAGAAGGAAAGCATGGAGCAGGGCAAGGAAACTCAGTTTGTCCACGTATCATCAAGATATGACGTAGTACAAGTTGACCTATTTAACTTGTCCTAGTATATCATCAAAATACAACATAGAACAAGCTGAAATATTTCATTCGAAATATCCAGGAATATCATCAAAACGTGAGAGATGGAATCTGCTGATTTATTTCATTTAGTTTTCTCTTCAGAAGAGATAACAAAATGGCGATTAAAAAAAAACATCCCGTGATTAAAAAGCGAAGAATAGGTAGGCATATTTTCAACATTATTATTCATCATTTCTTACCTACCAGCTGAGAGCAGCTTTGGTTCGTAAGACGTGAGAAATCTTTTCTCTTAATAAATTAGATGAAATCAACGCAAGACAGTGACAACGAGTTCGTCTTCGATGAGGCTGAGACTGATGATAACTGTAACAGGGCTAAAAACAGACCGAGAAAAGAAACACAAAAGTGAAATAAATATTTGCTTTCTTATGTTGTTCTGACTAGGCCAGTGGTTCCCAACTGGTGGTCCGTGGACCCCGTGCAACCTGCCGTGGATTTAAAAAAAGTTTGTTCACTGTAAAACGTTTAACAACTGATGTTCCGACGAATCCTGCGTGGAGGAGAAAACTTTGGGGCTTTTTTTTTTCTCTGTGTTTTTTAGTGTGGCGTTTACTCATATGTTTCCCCCTGGGAACAACTATGTTAAGAACACACTTATCTTAACATAGTGTTTGTGAGACAGGGAACATAGATCTGTTTGCTTAAAAACTCTGACCTACCTCTGTAGCCCAGAAACTTGTAGCAATCAACACTAATTGTAATTGTTATTTTTGTAAAATGTGATGTCAGGTTGGTGGACGGATGGGGACATGGAGATCTCTGGCGGGGATGAGGGAAGTCTGGTGTGAAACCAGTGAATCCAGGACGTGACAAGCCTATGGGTCTTTACAACAATGGCTATCAGAATGATGTAAACAAAACAGAGCCAGTAGACTATGGGTGGCGGGGAATGGATATCGTTGAAGCACTCATCAGATTCCTCATCTCAAAGTCAGAATGTCTTTGTGGAACTGTCTCAAAACCATCTGACATGGAGAAGGGGCTTAAGTACAGCCACCAGAGGCTGGAAAACAAAGTTTTGGCCAGGCCGGCCACACTGTCTTCATGGCAGTCCGAGCAAGACCACAGTCTGCCCTAGCAAGGAAAGGTGCTGAAGTCGGAGTTACCCAGCCAAAAGGCGCATCGCAAAAATCGGGGTAACACGCATTATTGCTAATGAAATGTCTCTATCTGCAATTTTCAAACATGGTGCTCGCCCTGTGAAGACTAACCAGGCAGGTGCAGTGCCGGGCCCCCTGCCTCGAAAGGGTCCACCCACTGCTACTGGAGGTCCTCTCAGTTCGTCTTGTGGAGTCAGGAGACATGAGAGTAGAGCTACTGGCCAAAAAATACAACAGAAGAAAACAGTCAAAAAGCAAGAACTTAAAATAATGCAGTGGAATGCTGAGGGTGTCAGCAGTGTTAGAGATGGCTATAGAAAAAAGGTGGAACTAGAGAACATACTTTTTGCAGAGCAGGTATGTATATGCTGCATACAGGAGACGCACCTAACCAAAGATGCCGCCTTTAAAATCAGAGGCTATCAGTGTTTTAGATCAGACCGACAGGACAGAAGAAAAGGAGGAGTACTCACACTTGTTAAGAATAACATCAGCGCATGTCAGGTGGGAGTGTACATGGAAGGAGCCGAATACCAGATGATCCATCTAAAAAGTAGTAATACAGATTTCCACCTCCTTAACTATTACTGTCCTAATGACCGCCCGCTTGCTTTAGAAACAATCCCACACAAAGAGAGACTGATGGTCTGTGGTGATTTTAACAGCCATTCCCAGAGTTGGGGCTATGACCACATAGACAAGAGAGGAGAGGAAGTTGAGAGCTGGTAGGATGATAATGGACTTCTCCTGATCAACCAGCCAATGGATCCCCCAACATTTTACTCAAGGGCTTGGCATACAAAATCAACACCAGATCTGGCATTCCACTCTCCAGATATGAAGTGGAACATTACACGTGAAGTTGAAAAACAACTTGGAGGTAGCGACCATCGACCAGTCTTCCTGACAATAGAAAATGAACTCCTTAACACCAGTAACCCTCTCCCCAGAAGGAACTATAGAAAAGCAAACTGGACAATGTACAGACATCATACAGGTATCCTGGTGGGACAGCTGTCCATAGAAAGTAAGGATATTAACAGCATAGTGAAGGAATTCAATGCTTGTATCCTTCAGGCCGCTCGTGAAACCATTCCCAGAGGAGCTCGCAGGGACTATAAACCATACTGGTCTAGTGAGCTGGGAAAACTCCATGATGATGTGGAAGCAGCTCGAAAGCAAGCAGAAAATAGACCATGCCAAGAACACCACAATAATCACCAACATTCTAAGGCCAAATTTCAGACAGCAAAGCTGCAAGCCAGACGGGAAAGTTGGAGAGAGAAAACAGAGTTCCTAAACTTTGAAAAGGATGGAAGGAAACTGTGGAAACTAATCAAACAGTTAAATGATGAGAGTACTGGAAGAAGTACAAAGGTTACACTAATAGAGGATGGGAAAACTCTTACAGGTAAGCAGGTAGCAGATCACTTTGCTCGCATGTTTGCACAGGACTGCAACATTGATATCCATCCAGAGAAAGAGCGTGCAGTGCGCATCGAGCCACAGAAAGAGGAGGAACAAGTCAGAAAAGTGGAGGTCATGGATGCACCAATCACACGCAGTGAGTTAGACCTAGCAGTTAGTAAACTGAAACCAAGGAAATCACCAGGACCAGATGGAGTGTCCAATGAAATGATCAAGAACCTGGGAATGGCAGCAATGGGAAAGTTGTTGGATATTTTCAATATGTGCTGGAGCACAGGTAAGTTACCTCAAATCTGGAAGGAAGCAAGCATGGTACCACTGCTAAAACCAGGGAAAAACAGTGATTCTGCCTCCAGCTACAGGCCAATCAGTCTCACTAGCTGCCTATGCAAAACGATGGAACGCATCATTGACCTGAGGCTAAAATGGTACCTAGAAAGTGAAAACCTTCTCGTTCCACAACAAGCAGGATTTAGGCAGTACTACAGTACGGAAGATCAAGTGACCTATCTCTCTCAAGAGAATGAGGATGCATTCCAAGAGAAAAACCTTGTACTAGCAGCGTGGATAGACCTGAAGAAAGCCTTTGATAAAGTATGGAAAAAAGGTCTGCTGTGGAAACTAAAAAACTGCAATGTGAATGGAAGACTGTACAACTGGATAAAGTCCTATTTACACAATAGAAGAGCTAGAGTAGTAATGGATGGACACAAAAGCCAGAAAGTACTTCTGCGACACGGTGTACCACAAGGAGGAGTCCTTTCGCCTACACTATTCCTTGTATTCATTAATGACCTGGTCAAGGAACTTCCCTATGGAATCAAAGCAGCACTGTATGCAGATGATCTGGTCATGTGGTGTATAGATGAATATGCGACAGTTGCTACACAGAGACTCCAAAGAGCAGCAGACATCTTTACATCATGGACAAACAAATGGTGTGTAAGTATCAACACAGAGAAATCAAGTACCACTCTGTTCACTCTCTCATCTAAACAGAAAGCAGGTAAGATCTTTGTAAATGAAATACCCTTAAGGATGGACAACCAACCCACTTACTTAGGAGTGACTCTTGACTCAAAACTGACGTGGAAGCAACACATCAACAGTGCAGAAGCAAAAGCCAGAAGAAAACTAGCCATATTAAGAAAATTGAGTGGAACCACATGGGGAGCTAGTGAAAAAATCCTCAAGAATGTATATCAGCAAAGTATTCTACCACATTTAGAATATGGCTCAACATCTTGGTGCACAGCATCAAACACTACGCTGCATAATCTAGACAAGGTTCAAAATCAGTCACTACGGATTATCACAGGTGCCATGAGGTCCACACCAATAGTAGAAATGCAGAAAATAGTTGGTGTTCAACTGCTAAAGGAACGTAGAGACACAAAGATTATGACCATGGGAGAAAAATTCCTTAGCTCTGTAAGCCATCCCCTGAAGGAGAGATTCAATAACTTGGCATTAGGACGGCTTAAAAGAAGCAGCTTCACTCATCAGCCCAAGCGTATGCATAAGCTGATACCTGACCTTCCAACTGTAGTCGCTCCATTATCATCTGTACCAGAGCATACACCATGGAAAGAAGCAGATTATACACAAATAACTATTCAGACTGAAGTGAAAGGTGTGCAGAGTGGTGAGATGCAGAGCAGTCTTGTAAGATCAACAGCCACACTTAGTGTTCTAGATGACAAATATCCATGTGACACCTGGATACGTGTGTATACAGATGGATCTGCACATAATGCCATAAAGAATGGAGGGGCAGGAGCATATATTGAATATCCAAACAACACCACTGACAAGATTTCCATACCCACTGGTAAATACTGCAACAACTTTGATGCAGAAGTTAGGGCAATTATTGCTGCAGTTGAAAAACTATCAGACTCCAGAACTGATACATGTCCTGTAGTAATTCTCAGAGATGCAAGATCAGTACTGGAAGCTCTTCAGTGCAACAAACTACCAGACTTTAAGGATGCCTTGTCAAAAATTGGCTTACACTTTGCAATGGATACCCCCCCCCCCCCACTGTGGGATACCAGGCAATGAGAAAGCTGACCAACTGGCCAAAGAGGGCACTGAAATGGAGCAACCAGACATACCAATCACCTATAATCAGAAGAAAAGCATGATAAAAACCTACAGGAAGCCACAAACACCACCACATGATGACTATCACATGCTAAACAGAAAGGAACAAGTCACCATCTTCCGTCTCCGAACAGGACACAGCCGACTCCGAAGTCATATGTATACAAAGTTTAAGGTTGGTACTACTAATCTATGTACATGTGCCCAGGTGCCCCAAACTGTGGAACATATCCTCCAGAACTGCATCAACTACGAGACACTGAGAGATAATTACTGGCCCAGTGAAACCACTAAAGAAGATAAGCTCTACGGTTCCATACATGAGTTACAAAAAACAGTGAAATTTATCCAAGAGACAGGACTGCAGATATAGACAGACAATGCGAACGAAGAAGAAGAAGAAGAAGACTCATATGTTTACTCATATGTTTACTCATATGTTTACTCATATTTTCTGAATAAGAAAATTTTTTCTTTTGCATTTAAAGCACATAGCTATCACACACATGATGAAACGTTCCCAAAGTATGGGGGTTCGTGACCTTGATTTTTAAACAGCACAGGGTCCGCGAACTTTTGTTAATTGGGAACCACTGGTGTAGGCGATATTGTCCCACAAAGAACCTCTGTCCGTGGTCTTAACTTTGATGATTCTTTCTGTTTTTTTTTCCTTTTGCATTTTCCACCTAATCTCTTCTTTATTATTCGTTACAAAATGTTACAAATTTCTTGTATTTTGGAACATGCTAGGTGAATGTGGACTGCGTCATTTAAAAAATCTTTTTATCTTCTTTACTGTGTTTTTTTTTTCATATTAAAGTCTTATAATTTATCACAGTTACATAATCACTTCATTTAGTACAATTAACATTGGATAATACTGTATCCACAGTAATGCGAGACACAGCTAATTCTATAATAATACATTTCATTACTATCAATTACAAAAGTAATAAGTTTTGAGTGGGTTTTTTTGGGGGGAGGGGGGTGTTGCATATAATACTTTTCATTTTTAACCAGCGTTGTTTAGGTGTCTGTTGTTTCTCTTTATATCTCTGTAGTGAACAATTAGTAAACAAACTACAAAACCGATGCTCTGATTAATCATGCAAGTAAAATTCTATTAAAAATCAGAAGAAAATACAAGAAGTCAATATGGTCCAAGCTGGTTTCAGGCAAGGAAAAGGATCAAGAGGTCATATATTCAATATAAGATTAATAATAGAGAAATGCAGAGAATTTATTGTGAATCTCTATTTATCTTTTATAGACTATTCAAAGGCATTTGAATGTGTACAACACCAGAAACTTTGGGAAATAATGTGGGGGGGGGGGGAATGGGATTTCCAACACATTTGATACAATTAAAATGATTGCTGTATTTAGACCAACAGGCAACAGTAAGAATAAATGGTGAAAAAACAACTCGGTTTGATATAAAAGAAGGGGTCGGTCAGGGTTGCATACTATCACCTTATTTATTTAACTTGTAAACTGAACATATAATGAGGATTGTTAGAGAAGATGTAGACAAAGAATATTACAGTGCCATAATAATAGGATGTTATGAAATACCAGAGTTTAGATATGCTGATGACACAGTATTACTGTCCACAACACAAAACGGAATGGAAAAACTAATTATGTCAGTCTGTAAGAATAGCGAAAAGCAAAACTTTATTTTAATGCGAAGAAAACTAACTTAATGAAAACTGACAAAACATATAAGGCTGTTAAATATATATCAATGAGGAAAAATTGGAAGAGGTGCAGAGCTTTGAATATCTTGGGTCACTACTAATTAATTACGAAGATACAAAGAGAGAAATTAAAAAGAGGACATCTATCGCTCTTCAAAAAAAATAAAACTAAAGAAGCTGTGGAGAGGAACAGACAGAACTATAAAAATAAGATTTTTAAGCGTATGCACCTTTTCCATCGCAACATATGCCTGTGAGACCTGGACACTTAACGAAACAGCTGAGAAACATATAAATGCCTTTGAATGTAAATGCTACAGAAGGGTTCTACAAATATCATGGACACAAAAAAGAATAAAGTATATCCATACTATATACAATAACTTAATACTGAAGAAGGTTGGCTAGTAAAGTAGATTAAACATAGAAAACTTAAATATTTTGGACATATTAAACGTCATGAGAGTTTAGAGAAAGGGTAAAGGAAGGGTAAATAATAGTAAAAAGAGAGGAAGACCAAGACGGAGATGGCTACAAGACATCGTTAGCGATCTGCGCGAATGGATGCGTCAGCAGCAGGGCATCTTGCTTACAACCGAGAGACCTACAGGAGAGCTAATAAGGAAGCATAGTTCCCCAAGGAACATGACTGACTGACTGAGTGAGTGAACAATTCCATCAAATATTATCCATACCCTACATTAACATTTTAAAAAGCAGTTTTACAGACGAAACTTTATGCCCTTCATAATTTATTTTATACCGTTTACATTCTAATTAGAGGTCATCTTTATCTATCGCTTCAGGCATTTGTTGTACGTAGTTCCACTACTACTCTGTGTGTTAATACTGCGTTGTCAAAGAATAATTGATTGTTTACGTTGGACCATGCAAACAACATTCCTGGCTAAGTATAGGAAAACACAATTTAAAAAAAAATACCATGCTTTATTGAGAGTAATGCTGACGATGACAAATCTTTTAAGAGAAAGACACATACACGTGAGATTCGTCATTAGAGCTATTACCTGTCTCAGCGACCTATATCTTATTTTCCTTTTTTTTCATTAAAAAAAATAATGAACTAGGATATACAACGAAAAAGATACTTGTTTGTAGCATTTGTTTGCGTGATATTTGAAATGTTTGTACCTAGCCACGCCATGATAAGTACGTGTAAATGTTAGGGATTTGTTCCGTACACTTTGGTCTTTATTTCCCACAGTGAATAACTAGAGAGCGTAAATATCTAACAATAAAACAACAAAAGAAAAAAACAAAACTCGGCTGCCAGCAGTTTTTTCCCGAATCATCTCCCTACACGCTTATTTCATTAAAAGAACTACAAATTTTAGTGCATATATAAGCAATTATGCAGTGCATGGGCATTATTATTTCACGTGTGTGTATATACTCATTCAGCAGGTGTACTGAGTGTCACAGCCAGATAACAAACATTGGGCTGTATTTCTACTCCGGGCCCATAATATAGACATATTACCACATTTTTTTTCAAATGCTAGCGAAAAAAAGTGGCATGGAGCTAAGGGATTTGGAAGAGAACATTAAAAGAGTTCTACCAAGAGCCCAACCCTGCACATTAAATATAAATCTCTAAACCCAGCTCAGTTTCGTGGCAATAAGGCGTATGTTGTAAGGCAGGGATTATTAGGTGTATACCCGCAGATTCCTGTACATAAGGGGTATTGTCGCCTTTGCCTCCAAATGAAGGGGGCATCGGACTTACCCTATTTTTTAAAAATATGTTTTTTTTAAATATCAGATTATAATTTTCTTTCGGCTGCTCTGTTCCTAGCTATCTAGCTCTCCTATTAAAGAGGTGAGAGTTAAACATCAAGTGAAGTCCCCCTGGATAACACCTGAGATATTGCAAGTCATGAAGGAAAGGGATCAGGCCCACAAAAATAAGGAATTCACTAGCTACTGATTACTTATAAATAGAGTTCAGTATTTAATTAGGCAAGAAAAGAGAAATTACTTTAGGAACCTAGTTCAGAATAAATCAGACAGTAAGTCTGTCTGGAAAGCAATTAACATTCTAACAAACAAGAGAAAACAGACTGACTTGCAGAGCTATAATCATGTGCTCACTAGTGAAGAGTTCAGCAATCACTTCAGAGAAGAAGTGAATATCTTAAAATCTTCACTACCAATCCCTACTTTTCACTTAATTAAATACATTTATAGGTTGCTTCTTCTTCTTCTTCGTTCACTTCTACCATCAAGACCGCCCTGTGATCCTACTGAATTTACTCCTGTGGTCCTCTGTAGGTCCCGTGGCCCCTCGTGTGGTCCCCAAAAGGACCACAAGAGGTTCAGAGTATCGCAGGGCTTGAGCCTGTATTCTTGGTGGATCTCAGAAGCGGGGTTGCATAACACCGTGGTTTTCGTTGCACCAGTTTGATCTAGAGTTGGACTTTCTCACCGGAAAACCTCGGCGTGTTTTTTATATCAGTATATCCCCACTGGGTGAGAGGTGGTATTCCATCCAGACTAGAGTTGGACTTTCTCACCGGAAAACCTCGACGTGTTTTGAGATACCCGTGTATCACCGCCGGGTGAGAGGTGGTTGCCCTTCCATTCCAGCATTGGACTTTCTCACCGGAAAACCTCAGTGTGATTAGGATATGCATAATCCCCGCCGGGTGAGAGGTGGTTGCCTGTCTAGACTGCCCTGGTCCAGTGTCTCTGATTTCAGCATTTTGTGGTCGTGGCTGCTACCCTTCCTAGTTGTGACAAGGCGGAGTTTTTGTCCAGGAGGATGAATCCACGCCACTAGTGATTTCCATCCCTGGGTTGAGCCGGTTTAGGCATATTATCCCAGTATGGGGGTGTTTAGGACATGACCGACCTCTGGAGCAGAGGTACCGTGACATGCGTAGCCATCAGGTTTCACCCCTGGTGTAAGCCGGTTTAGGCATATTTCACCAGTATGTGTGTATTTCGGACGTGGCCAACCTCTAGAACAGAGGCGTCGTGGTATGAGTAGCTCTCGCAGCGATACCGCCGGACACACCGATCAACACTCTATCCTTTCCATCACCCTCCGACATCGACGCCACACAGCAACCCTGATTGCTTTTCCGCATTTTCTTCCTTGGCCGGGAGGAGTTTCACTCCACGCGCGGCATCCGAAGAATCACGCCAGCTGTGTCTTAATTTCTAGATTAAGACGGTTCAGGCATTTTGTCCGATATAAGTGCACTTAGGACGTGGCCGACCCCCAGACCAGAGGTGCCCTGATTTGACTACTGTTTGCTTCGCTTATTCCTTTCTTTCACCTTTTCCACAGCGGTGCCGCAAGACAACCCCATTTGCACCTTTCCTCACTGGCCGGGAGGAGCTCCACTCCATGCACAGCAGCTGAAGATTCTCGCCAGCAGCGGTAGATGAGCTACCAAACATGACTCTCATCTACCCGAAGCGTCTGGTTTTCAGGCGCCAGATATTCGCCTTCGCCCATTCTCCTGTCAGTTTGAACAGTTCTGCCACGAGAAGGCCAGGAGCTGGACTTAACTGTCAGAGGCTGTTTGAGACGCACGCCATTAGAGTGGAGAGCGTATCCTCCACCCCACCTCGGGTAATAACAGTCCTTAGAACATATAGGTAGCAAATGCACAAATCTAAAGCAACTCAGTATTCCTTTCATGTCAGTTAGTGATATTTATATTTATCTTTCATCTTTAAAGAACAACAACACAGCAGGACTTGATGTAATTAGCAACAAGATATTACGCTACTCAGCCCCAGTAATTACAGATACATTAACATACATTTACAGTCAGTGCATTGCACATTGTCACTTTCCTCAGGCTTTTAAAATTGCAAAAATATATCCCCTTTTCAAAACTGCTTCGAGGAAAAAATCCCTCAAGCTATAGACCAATTATATATAGACAAACAAAACAAAAATAATGAAAATTCCCATTAATCAAAATAGAAAAATACACGTAGAAGGGACAGATATTGAAGACGTCAATCAATTTGCATACCTTGGCAGCTACATAGACCAGGATGATGACACCAGAAAGGAAGTTAGAATTAGACTTGCAAAAGCACCTTCGATATTCAAGAATCTTGAGAACATATGGAATTCAAAAGTTATAAGCACAAAAACCAAGTTAAGACTGTTCAATTCAAATGTAATATACACCCTCATTTATGCATGTGAAAGCTGGAAAACAACTAAAGAAATAGACAAGAAATTAGACTCTTTTGAAAACAAATGCCTAAGGAAAATACTCTGCATCAAGCGGAACGAATTCAAGAACAATGCAGAGATAAGACAGATGACCGAACAATAACCAGTCTCATGGGTGATCAGGAAAAGGAGATGGACATATGTTGGTCATGTTTTGAGAAGAAACGATCAGAGAATCCCAAAACAAGCTATCAAGTGGAACACAACAGGCCAAAGAACTACCTTGCGAGCCCTATGTGACGTTTAACGGCACAGGAAAAATATAAGAAAAGAAGATAAGACCAATTTCCATTCTATCGACTGTGTCAAAACCCCTAGAAAAACACATAAAAAAACAATCTTACAACACATTCAAGAAAATGATCTGATTGTTGACTGTCAGTCAGGTTTAATGCCCAAACATTTCTGCCACACAGCTCTCACAAAAATGACAGAATGTTGGTTATCTAGCATAAACGATGATAAATTATCTTGTGGTGTCTTTGTTGACTTTAAAAAAAGCATTTGACATGAGTGATTATGAAATCCTAGGTAGAATGCTTGAGACTTATAGATTACAGCCTGACTTGACAAAATTTATTACACTTTTTCTTTCCAACAGACAGCAGGTAGTTTGCCTCAAAAACTCTAAGTCAAGTTCATCTGTGGTTGATAATAGCGTTCCATAGGGATCTATTCTTGTTCCTCTCCTGTTTACCATCTACATCAATGATCTTCCACTTCATCTTAAAATATAATCTTGTGAGCTCTTTGCTGATGACTGCACAGTTTACACTAGTGACGATGACTGCATTAACCTTGAGTCAGCTCTTCAATTTGAAATAAACAGTCTAATTAACTGGAGCAACAACAACAGGATGCTAATAAACACAAGTAAAACAAAATGCTCATTACAACAAGACAGAAATTAACAAATTCACCAGCAACACTACAGCTCCATGCTGGAACTTCACAGATAGAGAATGTTAGTGAACATAAAACTCTAGGTCTCATGACTGACTACCATCTCAGCTGTAATCATCATGGAGACAATCTAACCAAACTCATTGCACAAAAAGTTTACCAATTTACTAAAATTAAACATTTTTTTGACATAGACACCAGAAAAATATTCTACATATCACAGATACAAACACACTTGGACTACTATTCCACAGTCTGGGATGGTTGTTCCATGTCAAACATGAAAACACTTTAGTCACTTCAAAAACGTGCACTAAAGCTTATAGATGACAATAATGCAGCACGTATAACAAATAAGGACAAATATCTTGATATTCTACCCCTCAAGAAGAGATTTCTTTTCAACAAGACCAAGTTAATTCATAAAATTCTATCGCACAATGCTTCACCCTATCTGTGGTCGTTGTTCAAATTCAACCCAAAACACAGCCAACGCTTAAGCAATAGTATTATCCCCAAACCAAGGCTTGGTATAGTTTTAAAAAAGCATCTCTTACACAGCCCCTCACCTTTGGAATGCCTTACCAGTTCACGTAAAACTCATAAGTAACATTCGTTCTTATAACTTTAAACTTTGTCAACATCTGTTTGATATGGACTATATGCCTCCCTAAGCATAGTCTAAAGTAGTTCAAAGTATGGCTTGATTGTTGTCATTTTTTTAATACTGCTTTTCTATAAATTTGTTAGTTTTGAAAGAATGTAAGAATGCAAATTTATTTCATATTGTTGCATAAATCAGAGTGTAGAGTATATGGACATGAGATAAGTTTATTATTTATTCATGTAATCATTTAATTGTGTCTTCATGATTATTAATGCTCATTAACATTGCTGAATGACTATGACTGATTGAAAGCTGTAATGATGAAGGGCAGAATGTTAGACGGGCCTGCGTGCCCAATTCTTAACCCTTTTAAAACAAAGTATGTTCGTTCGTTCGTTCGTTCGTTCGTTTATCTACATGTGTAATATTAGATTAGAATGTTCTTTCGCTCCACTGTTCCTAGCTATCCAAATACGAAAGTAAAACTAAGCTAGTGACATCTTGTGTGAAGTCATACTAATTCTTTCCTCCTCCTCCTCTTCTTCTTCTTCTTTTTCTATCTCCTTGGAAGTGCGAGTCTGATTTTTTTGTTTGCAGCAGCAGCAGATGCAGTAAAAATGTTAGGACAGCATCGTGTCGGATTGGGAGTAGATTACAGCGGCCATTTTTGTCAGTCCCTGAGCTGGTGTAATACTTCTTTAGCAGACTCCACTTCCATGAGGTCTGTGGTGATATCTGCTCCGTTAGCTAACCTTGGCCTGTTATTCAGGGTATCAACGGAGAGGTGAGACAGGGTCTTGGTCATCTATGGTTCTCGACTCCTGAGGCTGGTATGCCAGCTATGGATCGTTGACTGCAAGCCTATTTTTTTCTGCCAGAGAAGTCGCCGGTAACGAACATGACTAGTGATGATAATGATTTTAACAGTGCTCTGAAGATGTATTGGGGACATATTGGATGGTCCATTTAGGGATCTGTAAAAGCAGAACCCCTGACTATAGGGATGCGGTGCTGGTACGTATAATTTTCATGATCTGCTGGCACAACATCACGCATAGCCACCTTTCCATAAGTGGCCTGCTGCCAGATTTTATAGCTAGCCTGACTGTGGGTCCTTCGACCCACCCACCACCCACTTCAACCAGATCTCTGTTAGACATTCTACCGTCTGCTAGACCCAGTGTCAAAATTCAGAAACGTTTAAGTTAGCCGTAGAGATGAAGACAAGAGGATCATGGAATGTCCGGACTGCCATGAAGCCATATGCGAACAACGAAACGAAACTTATCACAGTTTCTTCCAAATTATCCCACTAAATACACTTTACAAAACAACGTTGTCAATACTTCATATACAAATTTAGCAAATTGAAAACGAGACTTGTGCGCAATAAAATGATGGAGCATCGCGTGTATCATCGGCCTCAAAACAAAAAGAAAGATAGTACAAAAAGCACTTTAGACGTGAGAGAAAAAAAATAGTACTAATAAAACAATGACAGTAGCTCGAACCGCGAACCCCAGATAGCGAGAGGACAACACGCTATCACCTAAGCCACTTTTCATCTCTCATACATATCTTACCAGCTCTAGTTAGAAAGTTATGACAAGGAACAGTAAATATGCCAGATACTCCGATTCCTAAACAGTCAATGACAGCTTTTTTTGGTTGTAAAAATACGGGGGTTTGTTAAGATAAGACAAAGGTGTTACATGAGATCTCCTTTCTACGCCTGATAGAAACCATTAACCGCCTGAAATAATTCATGGGCGGGAAGCGGTAGGCCTATGCTTCAGAAAAATATAAAAATTCTCATGTGACATTTAAAAGTTGCAGAACATTTACTTAGGAGGAGGGCATGATGACATTTGCATCTGTTACTATAAGAACTTTTTTAAAAATCACATGTTTCTAATGGGAAAAACATAACTCGCTTCTAGCAAAACGGAAGTGATGCACATATTATGACAGCAGAGGCTACTGTTTAAATAGAAGTAAACGACTGAGCATAACATGGGAAGATGAGATGTGGATGTATTTTTTTAAAAGCCAGATGCTCATGGAAACGAGGAGAGAAAGAAAAGAAAAGCAATGGGGAAAAGGATCTCTTTTCTTTAGTGTACAACTCTAGTTAGTTCTGCCAACCTGAAGGTTGGAACCAAAACACCCTCGAGGTAGAATTGCCTAGCTTCAACACCTGGCCATGCGTGTTAGAGTAAATTAAGTATATACAGTAAGTTTGAGGGGGAAAAAAATCAATGTAAACTTTCAACAGCTTTCATGTCATTTCAACCTTACTTGAAGGCCTGGGGTGGGAAAATTAAAGATCATTCCGTTTACGTCAAGAGCCTCTTGTGTCTGTAGTGAGAAGGCGATCCATTTACTGTTATGTTATTTCAAACCAACGTGTTTCGAAAATGACGAAGATATGATGCCTAATTGTTTCTCACTAGAGATCGCTGGCCGGCTGCAGATTATGACTGGTAAGGGTAAACACTGAAATATGATAAAGCTTGTGGCCAAATATTCCGCAGATGTTAAATATGTGCGTCAAAAAATAACCTTAATTCTCATCTAATAATCGATATCTAACAATAAACGGTTGTAGTTCAAATTTGTTAAACCATCCCTCTCTAGGTGTAAGTGTGTGAAGGCACGCGGGCTGTCTTTTTTTAAATATGACGTCAGCATACCAAATCAAAGATGGCCGCTCCCTAGGAGGCATGCACGAGAGGAGAACAGCGCTCAGTTATTCGTTTCGTGGGTGAGATACCTGTAGATATGCATCGCAAAACGAACAGACATTATGGACACGCGTGTAGGTCAAAGCTTTTTTTTTAACTTACCACTCTCTTTTTAAAATGTTCATTATTTAGAGTTTGCTGTTTTGCAAACCGGAAGTTTTGTCAACCTAATTGTTTCTTGCTGAACATCATTAGGTTAAAGTGTGACTACACAAGGTTGAACATGGGACCATCACTGCAAGTAATGTTATGTGTAATATACTACATTCATCTTAATATCCATTTGTAATAAACGACATATGAATAACTAATAAACAGGGTCAGGATATCTTGCGGCTTATGAAAGTCTTACCAAAACAGATGACTGCGGTAAAGCTGACCAAAAGGTTGACTATAAGGCTGACTGTAAAGGTGACTATAAAGCTGACTATAAGTCTGACTAAACAGTATAAAGATGTGCCCCTCAAAGTCAGTACTTGCGCCCCTCTAAGACCAGAGTCCCAGATAACTTCCTTATTGATCTGACGATAGCTCCAATACTGTCAGTAACAAAATGTTTACTTTGTTCTGACGTTATAAAAATGCAATTCTTCATTATCTCTTTTCCTGTTCGGACTCTCCGTTTCTGTTTTTTTTTTTTTTGTTTTGTTTTGTTTAATGTATTCAGATAATGTGCAATGAAATTAGATTTACACGCTGACTTTTTTCAGCCTCAGATTAATGACTATTCAACAAACGAACACTTTTGTTAATGGGAACGAACCTTATTTTCAAACGGGACGAACCTGACACGCAAGCTCGTCTGACAATCTACCCCGTAAGTCTCAAATGCTGGACACATTTTATATTGGTTTACTACAAGGGGGGCCCCCAAAGAGAGATTTTGTAAGTCAGTGAAAAACTTCCCCACCCAATCTCGCTTTTCATCTACTATGGGCCCCTGAAGCCCTCTGGGTCTATCCTTAAAACTGGGAAAACTCTCTGGGCCCCCGAAACAGTGCACCGGCTGGGCGCCTTTCTCGTAGGGCCTGACTACAAGCATAACGTGCGCCTAGCAAAAACAAAAGAAATGTAAACGGAAAAAGAACTCTTACGTTTGTTACACATTCAACGATATCACATAACTGTGATAGAATAGCCTTCTACGGCCATCAACCATACTTCTTAATCTCTGTTTCCAGAATCCATTGCCTCAGTAGGCCATGAAATAATATAACCAGGCAGGAAAATTTCAAGATTTCTGTAATTTGTCAAAACAAAACACCATACACATACACAGGCCTGCACGCACGCACACTCTCATCCCGGCACAGCGGCGTACCGCGTCCTCTGAGAAGGTAATGAGGTTAGAGAATTAGGTTACCCAGTAGGGTGGGAATTGGGGGTGTTCAAGGGCCGGAGAGGGGGTAAAGTTATCTCCATTATGACTGTATCACGCACGTGCTCTCTTGATAACGTAAAAAAAAGCAAATAATATAAGTGTTATGTCTTTGTGCGGATTGCATATACTCGTATATAATGTTAATGGTATGTTTTGTGAAAGATGAGATCACGAATGATGCCCTGGGGACACAAAACAGTTTGTGAAGAAATTCACTTCATTTTCCTACGCTATGACGGAAATCTGTTTGACAAACAACATTCACTGTTTAGCTGCGTGTTCAATGGAACTCAAAGTATCAACAGTAAACAGATACTAGGCACATGGTACACAACCCTGGACCAGGTAGTACACCTGCCGTGGAATACCCGAGGAAAAGACAAAACAAAACAAAAAAAACAACAAAAAGATGTAAAGCTGAAGAATATGTAAGCCTTTACATAAAACAGACCGATATAAATGGCTGCCAGTGAAATGATTAGTCATTTCACGGGCCATGTTTTGATGCCAACACATGGAATAAAATCTCGCCCAACTGAATGAATGTATTGTTTCGGCTTATGTTTTTAAAACACGCAGATGTTGCTTTATGAAGAAGATGAGAAGTGTACTGTACGTTTTCGACAGTCAGTGAGTAAGTCTCCAAAAAATGTAAGGGGGGGGGTGGGGGGATTCCAGTCCTACTTTTTTAAAAAACCTTACAACGACATGTAGACGAATGGGTGAGCACTGCACTTATAGAAAAGTAGCATTTCTTACTCGCAGTTATTTTGTTGTTCACTTTTTTGTCTAAGAAAAATGATTTTGCTGAAATGCTTGTCGTTTTGTTGTCTTATTGTAATTATTTATTTATACTCTTTCGTTTTTTTTTTCTATTTGAACCATCTTCCTTCTTATAAAACTACACCATACACATCAAACACTGTCATTTCTTTATTATAGCAGTAGTAAATCTGTCGATATCTCGCTTATTTCTCACGGCATAACGAGAGATTAACTGTTGGGAAATCTAGCAATCATTTCAGGCCAGACAGAATGCAACCGAGACCAAGAATATCTCAACAAAACGAGTAAATTGCCTGAATAACGAGAGAACAAAGAATCGAATTTTAGATGTCAAATACTGTATAAAAAAACCAAACATATAATAGTTTTCTCCTGTCGGTTTTTTCCTTCTCATAACCTTGAGGTGTGATCTCCAACATGCATGTTGAAAGACATATTACCTGAAGGTAAGACAAATGCGTACAATATAATTTCAATGCAGAGAAACATGTGCAAATATCATCAGAGCAGAGGCAATGTAAAAGAAAAGGATTACCTCCAATGCAGCATGTCAAGCCTCACTTTGCGAGAAAAGAATCGATAATTTTCTTCCCGACGTTAAAAGATGAATTATAAGTAGAAAAAAAAACGAACCAAGCACACAAAGACCTTCACAAATACCCACATCAACTCGAGTTCTTTTGTGATGAGTATGTTCAGGAAGGTATTATCTGATGTAATACCAGATACCTGAAGTGACTTATCACATGGAGACAATTCCGTCCGTTTACTACAGTTAAAGTAATATGCTACTAAGCCACAAAACTCGCTTGAAATATGTGGTTGCCAATATACAAAAAAAATCTTGGTAGGTTCTACATTTTTAAAAGCTTACACTCACAGTAAAAATGAAACGTACGTACCTGGAAGATGAGAGTTATCCGTATTGCTAGTCCTTTCATCGTTCTCCCGGTGTTAAAGCAGTTCAGGTGTAGGAACTCTCGCTGCTATGCTCGTCGTGTGCTGCTGGCTAGGCGAAGTTCTCGTGCCAGTTTCCTGTGTTCCAGTCGACTCTACGACTCATGTCTATTACACAGACGAAAATTAAGCACTCACTCACTAATGGCACACGTTGAGAGCTAATAAATTTTATGAAATACTTTAAACATTCTTAGATCAATAGCAAGGCGTCTTTCTGTTAACAATATAAAATAATACATCAACAACACAACATTAAAAACTTCTGGAATTGTCCAAACTTAACAGTGTAAAAGCCCACTTTTGTTAAATGGTTCTAAAATTCAGTTTCACAGTTGCTGGTGCGCATGCGCTGTGCTACTCAAATCATACTTTGCAAGAAACAAACAAAATACAAGGATTTTTTAAAAACTCTGAACACATTCAGCACATATGTTTTATATATGTACTCTTAATGATAATAATAATACTGTAGTAGTAGTAGTAGTAGTAGTAGTAGTAGTAGTAGTAGTAGTAGTAGTAGTAGTAGTAGGAGTAAAAGTAGTAATAGGAGTAATAGACGTAGTAGTTGTAATAAATGTAGCAACTGTAGCATTAGAAGAAACAATACTGGGCACCACACAATTTGTCCATGAAATAAATTTAGCCAGTCTTGATTAATTTTGCTGTGCTGAACACAAAAGTGACAACGAAATTTACCGACTGACTCTTGTTTGGGAGAAACTCAGTCTGTATTGTTTACACTTGTACAACTGCCAACACCATGCCTTATGGCAAAGTACGAGTGTATTTTAATTGCGGGTGTGGTAATGCATCAGCCAAAGTTGTATTGCATCAGCCAACGTTGTACTGCATCAGCCAAAGTTGTATTGCATCAGCCAACGTTGTACTGCATCAGGCAAAGTTATATTGCATCAGCCAACGTTGTACTGCATCAGGCAAAGTTATATTGCATCAGCCAACGTTGTACTGCATCAGGCAAAGTTATATTGCATCAGCCAACGTTGTACTGCATCAGGCAAAGTTATATTGCATCAGCCAACGTTGTACTGCATCAGGCAAAGTTATATTGCATCAGCCAACGTTGTACTGCATCAGGCAAAGTTATATTGCATCAGCCAGTCCTAAATATCACTCTCAGAAATTCATATTTCATTATACAACAACAGCAGCAGTGGCTCGTAACTGTGTCAGTAGGCCAGATAACTTCTGTTATCTTTGTGGAGGAGTGACCCTCAGAAGCCAAAACATGGCTTTCACTGAAGCTATCAGTGAAATAGGCATACCAATTTTATTTTGGATGCAAGAATGGTGACCAAGGCAAGGCCTAGGCCCCGCACAGGTGCTGCAGTGTGTGCGCTAGGTGACCAAGGCAAGGCCTAGGCCCTCACACAGGTGCTGCAGTGTGTGCGCTAGGTGACCAAGGCAAGGCCTAGGCCCTCACACAGGTGCTGCAATGTGTGCGCTAGGTGACCAAGGCAAGGCCTAGGCCCTCACACAGGTGCTGCAGTGTGTGCGCCAGAATACTTCCAAAGTGGCTGAAAGTTGGAAAAATGTCGATGCCGTTTGCTGTTCCACTAGTCTGGAGGGAACCAAGCGATCATGCAACTGACTGCAGCTTCTGCGTGGTACCACTTGTTTCCAGAGGCAGCATATATAATAGATGGTTATACCATCCGCTCCCAGACCAGCTCCGGGTAACTGCTTTTTTGTGTGAATTTGACAACCGAGCAAAAGGCGCTGCACTATGTAAAGAATATGCAACACTCAACATTGATAGAGAAATAAAATCGTACTACCACCTCTACACATAAAACTCTGTCCGATGAAGAATTTTGTAAAAGCCATGGACCATGCTAAGCCAGTGTTCAAGTACCCAGGGGACAAATCCCCTGGACTCAGAAGCAGTAATCTGGGTCCTCAAATACGACAGCCCTTCAAAGATGAGAAGTTTGACAACCTGCGGTAGGATTGTGAGACAAGCTAGGGATGCTTTACGTCTGGTGTCAACTAAATTCCTTGGAAGCATCAAGGTAGAAAACTACAGAGAACTGGTTGAGAATATGCTGTCTCTTAATCACAAACTTGGCTGCAGTACGTTCTTAAAGTTGTACTTTCTCCATTCCCACTTGGATTTCTTCCCCGACAACCGCGGCGTGGTTAGTGATGAACATGGGGAACGCTTTCATCAAGATATCACAAAAATGGAGAAACAGTATCAGGGCAAGTGGTCCACTTCCATGTTGGCTGCCTATTGTTGGATGTTAAACTAAAGATGATCATGATTTGTACAAGAGGTAGGCAAAGAAACGTCGAACATAGAACTGAACATTCAACGGCAGGCTTTTGACTCTAACGTAGTACTCTGTTTAGTCAGTGACTAGTGCATATTTTATACAAACAATAGTAAACTTTACATTGTGATTGTAACATTCGTGTTAGTAGTTAGTCATTTGCATGTACCTTGAGGAACTTTGCCTCACTAACAGCACTCCTGTAGGCCTTTCGGTTGTAAGCAAGATGCCCTGCTGCTGATGCATCCATTGGCAGACTGTCAATGATGCCTTGCAGCCATCTTCGCCTTGGTTTTCCTCTCTTTTTCCCCCCATTATGTACCCTTCCATTATGTAGTTTTTCTCAAAATTATCAGTTCCAAAATATTGAAGTTTTCTCTCTTTAATCTTCTTTATCAGTCAATCTTCTTCAATATTGAGTTCTTATAGTATGGATTTTTGTGAAAATTTGATGTCCAGTGTAATAGTAGCAGTAGTAATAGTGACAGTATTAATAGTGACAGTAGTAATAGTAACAGTAGTAATAGTGACAGTAGTAATGGTAACAGTAGTAATGGTCACAGTAGTAATAGTAACAGTAGTAATAATGACATTAGTAATAGTAACAGTAGTAATAGTGACAGTAGTAATAGTAACAGTAGTAACAGTAACAGTAGTAATAGTGACAGTAGTAATAGTAACAGTAGTAATAGTAACAGTAGTAATAGTGACAGTAGTAATAGTAACAGTAGTAACAGTAACAGTAGTAATAGTAACAGTAGTAACAGTAACAGTAGTATAGTGACAGTAGTAATAGTAACAGTAGTAATAGTAACAGTAGTAATAGTGACAGTAGTAATAGTGACAGTAGTAATAGTAACAGTAGTAATAGTAACAGTAGTAATAGTAACAGTAGTAACAGTAACAGTAGTAATAGTGACAGTAGTAATAGTAACAGTAGTAATAGTAACAGTAGTAATAGTGACAGTAGTAATAGTAACAGTAGTAACAGTAACAGTAGTAATAGTAACAGTAGTAACAGTAAGAGTAGTAATAGTGACAGTAGTAATAGTAACAGTAGTAATAGTAACAGTAGTAATAGTGACAGTAGTAATAGTGACAGTAGTAATAGTAACAGTAGTAACAGTAGTAATAGTAACAGTAGTAACAATAACAGTAGTAATAGTAACAGTAGTAATAGTAACAATAGTAACAGTAACAGTAGTAACAGTAACAGTAGTAATAGTGACAGTAGTAATGGTGACAGTAGTAATAGTGACGGTAGTAACAGTAACAGTAGGAACAGTGACAGTAGTAATAGTAACAGTAGTAATAGTGACAGTAGTAATAGTAACAGTAGTAATAGTGACAGTAGTAATAGTGACAGTAGTAACAGTAACAGTAGTAATAGTGACAATAGTAATAGTAACAGTAATAATAGTGACAGTAGTAATAGTAACAGTAGTAATAGTAACAGTAGTAATAGTAGCAGTAGTAATAGTGACAGTAGTAATAGTAACAGTAGTAATAGTAGCAGTAGTAATAGTAACAGTAGTAATAGTGACAGTAGTAATAGTAACAGTAGTAATAGTGACAGTAGTAATAGTGACAGTAGTAATAGTAACAGTAGTAATAGAACAAACATGGCCTTCAAGACAACCTTCTCCTCTTTCCCCCTCCCCTGCTGATATTTTTTTTCATCCACTCCGAGCCCCCTGACGCCCTCTTAGCCCACCCGTAAAACAGGGGACCCCCCCCCCCGGGTCATGAAGCAATACACCGCCTGGACCCTTCCCCCACCCTACCTGTAGAGTGTGAATACTAGTACTAGATGTTGAGGTAGTAGGAATTGAATTTGTATTTGATATTGTAGTAGTAGTAGTAGTAGTAGTAGTAGTAGTAGTAGTAGCAGTAGTAGTAGTAGTAGTAGTAGTAGTAGTAGTAGTAGCAGTAGTATTAGCAGTGGTAGCTGTAGCATTAGTAGTAGTAGCAGCAGCAGCAGTAGTAATGATACTAGTAGCCTTCCAGTAAAATAATGTAGTCTCTAAACAAACACTGCTTCAAACTCAGTCTCTTAAATGTAACACTGTTACAACATACTCGGCTGCGAAAATGTCAGGAAAGAATGGGGGAAAAAACCAGTTCTTCTGGGCTCTCAAACTCGCTCGATTCTCCAAGGCTATTACCTGGCGTATTAATTTACAATAAGTTTTGTTTCCGAGCGCGATATCCTAGGACGGCTGTCCGACACATACAAAGAAGCAGTGAGAGGTAAATCCACTTTATGTCACATCCGTTTTAATGATCAGCGCGCACTTTTGTCAAACTGTCAATTAGTCCATGACATCTTTGTCACTTTAGTCAGTGTTCACGCGGTTTGTTTTTTTTTTTTACTTACAATGTCCGCAGCAGACAACAGCAGAATAGTTTCTGTCTGACAGTTGTTCTTAAATGTTCAGAACATCTTAGGAAAAAGTAGTTCCGTACAATCAGCATATGCAGCATAAATGATAAAATAGGGGGAATTAGTGGAGGGGCCGAAAAAGAGAAATATAAAAATAATGGGAGTTGCCGATACCAAACTCAAAGGTAAAAAGTAAAATTCCCGTTTCCGTTCCATTGAGGTATATTGGGGAATACGGTGTTAAGCCCAACATTTTCCATGACCTTCGGCATATGAAAGTGTGATGTAAACACAGAGGTAAAGGCTGTAAACAATTACATCAAAAGGGTGTGTTCCTATACTGAGAAGACCATAACTTAATGTCTAAATATATGTTCCTTGCAATGCACCAAGCATGAGGAAAGAATGTGAAGATTTTTCGGCAACTTCCATCCCACACTAAACGACATAAGCTGAAAGGAAGATATTATAACATGGGGGACTTCAATGCAAGAATAGGAACAAGTAGAACAGAAATAACAGACAACCTGGGTGTCTTTGGTGACCAACAGTGCGTCAGAAATGAAAATGGTAGCAGACTTTTAGAACTGCAGCCAGCACCACTTTTTAATCACAAATACACTCTTCAAACAGTCCCAAATATGTACTTAGTACAAATGGAGTAACTTGGTACAAATGAGTGATTTGACCTGCAAAAGTCAAACTGATTTCATTCTAGCAAGGAACAACGAGAAAAGATCAGTCATAGATTCAAGAGCAATACCAAACCTGAGTTCAAGTAGTGACTATAAAGCAGTAGTAGTGGTTATCAGAAAACAGAAAAAGCCATATCAGAACACACATAAAGAAGATTAGTGAAACAATAAAACTAAACAAGCTTAAGGTAGAGAATATGAAAGAAGAATATGAACAGAAAATAAGAGAAGTGTTCATAAACTTACCCACTGAGATAAAAATCAGTGGAAGAAGTATGGTCCTTGTTCAAACCCACCATTTTGCAAGCAGCAAAGGAAACATGTGAAACTAAAAAAAAGTCAGCAGAGAAATGAAAATAACAGCGAGGTGAAAGACGCTTAAAAGAAAAAAAAATTAAACGAAAGAATAGATGAGAAGTAAGCAGGAACAAGACTGTAATGAACATCGAATTGCAAGAAGATTCTCTAAAGAGAGTGATAATAATAGCAGCAAAGAAAAAATCATGATAGGAATACAGTGACGCGTAAACCACGATCACAAAGAAGCTACGAAAATCTTTTATAATAAAAAGATCAGTTCAGTGAGAAAAAGAACAGAGCATTTCACCCGAACAGAGATTGTGAACGATGTTAATGGTAATCCAATATGCGAACCAGGGTGTGTACTAGAGAGGTGGAGACAATACTTCGACAAGCTACTCAATATACCATCCGAGACACGTCAACACCATGATAACAACGCAGCTGGCCCCATAGAACCTGGACAAGATATATTACAAGCTGAAATCAGAGAAGCCGTCATAAAGGCCTCAATTAACAAAGCCCAGGGATGTGATGGAATATCCAATGACTTAACCAAATGTACGAAAGAGATTGGAATAGATTGGTTTCACAGACTCTATAACTTGGTATGGGAAAAAACAAGAAACACCATAGGACTGGGGAAACTCTGTAATTATTCCAATATGGAAGAAAAAAGACAGTAAAATGGACTTGGAGTATAGAGGCATCTCACTACTAAGCCATACTGGAAAAATGTTCTGCAAGATCCAAGAGAATAGACTGCGACCAGTGATTGAACCACAGTTAAATGAAACTCAGATGGGATTTAGTACAGCTACCATCTTTTCCCTAAGACAGCTAACAGACAAATCAGTTGAACACAATCAGATTCTGCACATAGCTTACGTAGATCAAGAAAGGGGAGAGAAAAAGCATTTGATAGAGTAGATAGATATAAACTGTGGGAAATCGTGCAGAACTATGGAGTTAGTACACATCTGATCAACCTTTACAAAAACCTTTACAAAAAGCCGGTGTACAGTTAGAACAAATGCAGGACACTCTGACCCATCCATCATAAAATCTGGAGTGAGGCAGGGCTGTGTACTATCTTCCTTACTATCCATAACGTACAATGACAACATCTACAAAGAAGCTAACATCTCTCTCTCTCTCTCTCTCTCTCTGTCTCTAATGACCTAATAAAATTAATTGCATCATTTCTTTCAGACAGACAACAGGTAGTATTCTTCAACAATTCTCTATCAAATTCTGCTAAAGTTGACACTGGTGTTCCGCAAGGTTCTATTCTAGGCCCGTTGCTCTTTGCTATCTATATCAATGATCTTCCACTTCATCTTAAACACTCTTCTTGTGACCTTTTTGCCGATGATTGCACAGTCTACACCAGTGACTACGATTGTGTTAATCTAGAATCAACTCTTCAGGTCGAGTTATACAATTTAATTGGATGGAGCAAAAATAATGGCATGATTATAAACACCGATAAAACAAAATCAATGCTCATAACAACAAGACAGAAACTACAAAACGCAACAAAAACAACACTTCGGCTCTGTACAGAAACATTACAGATAGAAAACTTTAGCGACCACAAAACACTGGGTCTTATTATTGACCAACATCTGACCTGGAACTCTCATGTGCAATGTCTAACAAAACTCATCGCACAAAAAGTATACCAATTAGCTAAAATTAAGCACTTCATAGATCAAGACACTAGGAAGACATACTACACAGCCCATATACAAACACATTTAGACTATTGCTCAACAGTTTGGGATGGTTGCTCAGTGTCAAATACAAAGAGGCTTTGCTCTCTCTAAAAGCGAGCAGTAAAGCTTATTAGTGACAAAGATCAAGCACAAACAACTAATCATCACAAACGTATCAAAATACTACCCCTTATGAACAGGTTCCTCTTCAACAAAGCCAATTTAGTACATCAAATTCTTTCACGGCATGCCCCGCCTTATCTATGGAACCTGTTTAAATTTAGCCCAAAGTGCAGCCAACGCTTGAACAACATATGTCTTCCAAAACCTAGACTTGATCTTTACAAGAAAAGCTTTAGTTATTCTGCTGCTCATCTTTGGAATACCCTCCCATCCTATATAAAAAATATAAATTATACTCCTTCCTACAACTACAAGCTTTCCCAATATCTATTTGATGTCGACTACATGCCTCCATGAATTATAAAACTTAAAAGTTATCTTAAGCTGCTCTTACAGAAACCGAATACAATTAATTGTTTTCTGAATAGTCCCGAAAATTTTGTTTAGTAGATAGTCATTCATAATGTATGTAGTTACTTCTGTACTGAGTGAATGTTTAAGAGCGAAACGTAAATGTTATATTTTATTTTATGTCTCTCAGCTTCAATGTTAGTTATGTTTGTTATATGAACAGCATATTTGTAGAATGTCTGGAATAGAGTGAAAGATGTATGATAAAGGGCAGAATGTCAGACGGGCCTGCGTGCCCAATTCTTAACCCTTTTGAAATAAAGATCAATCAATCAATCAATCAATCTCTCTCTCTCTCTCTCTCTCTCTCTCTCTCTGAACCTTAAGTGCCCAGGGCACATGGGGCTTCCACAAGGGTTTTCCACAAATGCCTGTCCTTTGCCTTTTTTCTGCTCTTGCCCAGGTGAGCCCTCTATTGCTCAACATCTTTTCTGTTGTTCTTCTCCATGTCTCTTTTGGTCTACCCTTACTTCTGCTCCCCTGTGGTGTCCATCTTAGTGCTATTTTTGGTAGTGAGTTGTCAGTCATTCGGAGCACATGTCCCAACCAACCTACATACATAGTAAAAATTCCACTACAAAATTTTCCAATAGCCCAACACCAGAAAAAAATCCACATAAATCCACAACACCTCCCAGAAAATATACACAATAGGTGGACAATACTGGCGATCAAGAAAATACCTACATCAGAACATGGATAACTTATCAAGGGCGTGTAAAAGCCACAACATGAAGATCACTGCCGAAAAAGCAAGTCATGACCATAGAGAGAAAACAAAACCCAAACGAAGATCCTCCTAGACAACCAGCTCTTGAAACAAGTGAAACAACTTAAATACCTCGGTAACGCTATATCATCTTCAGGAAAAACTGACAGCGAGATTGAGAACATAAGCAGTAAAGCAAATCAGGTCATTGGACAAATGACATCTTTACAGAAAAAACAAATACATGACAGTTGAAACATTACAACACAATTTTCCTTCCAGGTCTGTGCTGTCATTGTCAAACAAGGACACTAACAGCCAAACACGAAAGGAAAATCATCAGCCAAACACGGAAGGAAAATCATCTCGATAGAAATGAGAACACTAAATGTGACAAAAGGAGACTAAATAAGAAATTAAACAATCTGGGAACATGTTGGAGTAACACCAGGAATTACTCTACATCCAGAAACAGCAAATAGTCAAACTCTACATCCAGAAACAGCAAATAGTCAAACTCTACATCCAGAAACAGCAAATAGTCAAACTCTACATCCAGAAACAGCAAACAGTCAAACTCTGCATCCATAAACGGCAAATAGTCAAACTCTCTATCCAGAAACAGCAAATAGTCAAACTCTACATCCAGAAACAGCAAATAATGAAAATCTACATCCAGAAACAGCAAATAATCAAACTCTGCATCCAGAAACAGCAAATAGTCAAACTCTGCATCCATCATCATCATCATCATCATCAGGTGCCGTGCCGACTGGCGGTGGCTATTATGCTTCTCCAGAGTACCCGATCCTTCATGCAGGCCATCAGTTCAGTTGGTGATCTCCTCTCACACCATCCCGTCAGACTGTCCAGTATCATTTCTTTTGGTCTTCCACTTGATCTTCTTCCTTCTATTTTTCCTGTTGTTATAATATTTTCAATGCCCCCTCTTCTCATTGCATGTCCTATGAAAGTACATTGTCTCTCTCTTATCTTTCTGATAAAGTTTTTTGTCTCTCCAGCTCTTCTCATACATTCTTCATTAGTTATTTTTGCTGTCCAGGGGATTCGCAACATTCTTCTAATAAACCACATTTCTGCTGCTTCCAATGATTTTTGTGCATTGGAAGCAGCAGAAATGTGGTTTATTTGCATCCAGAAACAGCAAATAATCAAACTCTACATCCAGAAACAGCAAATAATCAAACTCTACATCCAGAAACAGCAAATAGTCCAACTCTGCATCCAGAAACAGCAAATAGTCCAACTCTGCATCCAGAAACAGCAAATAGTCAAAATCTGCATCCAGAAACAGCAAATAGTCAAATGGTATGGCCACATTTGCACCGCTTCTGCCAGGCAGTATGCTACACACACACACACAAATTCACACTAAGATTTGTAGGTAACAGGAAGAGACCACTCACGCAGGAGATAGGGTGAGAAAATTACACAAACCTTAAATATCCCATTAAATGAAGCAAATCCAGGAGCCCAATGAAGACATATATTTATCCCCCCAACACCCGAAAGCTATACAAGACAAGACAAGTTTCTAATAGTCAACAGAGGGGCGAAACTTCTTAAAGACTTGAATTACATTCGCAAAATTTATCTAAAATTTGTTATTCATATTCATGTGCATCTTTACACTCATCAATATAATAAATCGGGCGCACATTTCAAAGTCTTAGAAGATCGCCATAACAAACCGAGGGACCTGAATAAACAGTAAGCATGGTACGACTCCGTTGTATCGTAACGCGTTACCCGGCTTTCAGTATATCCACCTACGAGTATGAATGGTGATTTATCAATACAGTGTATATATATATATATATATCTGTGTCTGAGTGGCGAAGTGGTTAGTGCACTGGTCTCTCATGGCGAAGGTCGGGGGTTCGAATCCGGCCGGAGGCACCCCAGTCACCCAGCTGTAGAAATGGGTACCCGACTTCTTCTGGAGTTGGGGAAGGAAAGGCGGCCAGGCGTGATACTGACCATATCACCCAATAGTGTGCTGACAGGTCAAGGAAAATATGGGCACTAACACCGTATCCCTATGTGCCTCTAAGGCATGACAGGATTACCTTTACCTTTTATATATATATATATTGTGTATATACCCTAGCACTTCTGCATGACGTAGGGGTAAAGCGTTAGCGCCTTCACATTTTTAGGTCACTACAGCATTTGAGGTAGGGATAGCAGCACCTGTCACCGCTGCCTTTGTTGTCCCATAGAAACTATGTTTGGTTATCCTTATACATCCCTGCCTCCAAAAGTTACACAACGCTGTAACTATCATATAACTTGTATTTCATTCAGCTTTACATGTAATTTACCACGTAAATTATATCGTATTTTTTAGAGAAAGTTGTGACTTGTGAAATGAGCATATCTCAAACTTTTAATTTTAAAAAATGTAAAAATTAAAACAAAGCATTATTCTCCATGTTTATCTTTGACGATTATTCTAGAAGAACTGAGTGGTTGAATTCCAACACATAACAAACACTTACCTCCACACGAAGTTAGCTGTGACAGTTTCCTAGTGCATTAAAAATGTTACGTTATGAACATCCATTCTTAAATGTAGATTATTCCAAAGCTATGTAAAATACAGCCACATAGCGGAATTTATCCAGATAAAATAATCAAGTATTTAACCTAGTTTCTACTTATAAAAACTTCGAATTAAAAAGAAAAAAAAATTGCTTCCATTAAGAAATGATGTTTCCACATGAACAAACGATTTGTGTCTATATCGTCTATAGCTATTTGTAGCACAGTGTTCTTTTGGTTTAGCTGGCAAGACTGTGAATTCCAACATTAGCTGGCTCCCGTACAGTCCTTTCACTCATATAATAGCGCGTGAGCGAGTGCTGTCGTTCCCTCATCTGCGCGCCGGGCGAGTACATCGTTTGTAATGGCTCTACACACATGACTAGCAGCACTGTCAGTTGTTTTAAAGCTTGGTGCAGCTTCAGTACTTCCAAATCGAATCTAGAGACCCCTTTCACTGCTCAGCTTTCGCCATCACAGATTTTAAGAAGAAAAGTGCTCTTCTTTCCCTTGATCTGTCCCTGTGGGCAGTGCAGACATACAAGAATGAGACATTGTTGCATGCCTTTAGGAATTCTTATCTCATAGACTGCTCGTATAGACAGGGTGACGGGCTGGAATTGGAAACGAATTTGAGATGGAGTCAGTCAACTGTATCAAATATGAAGGAGTCGGATCTGGAGCTGGACGGCAGAAGAATCGAGGACTCATTGTTTGAAGTACTTCTGGGTGAAGTCAAAGTCGATAGAAAATGTAGCAGATGAAGTAAAAAATTAGAGCAGTCGACGTTGCATTCTAACACTCTACCTATCAGCTCTTCGACCCTGCATATAGATTTCTTTTATGAAGCTGAGACTCACGTCAAGCTAACTGAAAGTTTTAACACATCTGCTCTGTAGTAGATAAATCTTTCTCTCTTTCTCTCTCTCTCTCTCTCTCCTCTCTCTCTCTCTCTCTCTCTCTGAACCTTAAGTGCCCAGGGCACATGGGGCTTCCACAAGGGTTTTCCACAAATGCCTGTCCTTTGCCTTTTTTCTGCTCTTGCCTAGGTGAGCCCTCTATTGCTCAATATCCTTTCCTTTTTTTCTTCTCCATGTCTCGTTTGCACTACCAAAAATAGCACTAAGATGGACACCACAGGGGAGCAGAAGTAAGGGTAGACCAAAAGAGACATGGAGAAGAACAACAGAAAGGATGTTGAGCAATAGAGGGCTCACCTGGGCAAGAGCAGAAAAAAAGGCGAAAGACAGGCATTTGTGGAAAACCCTTGCGGAAGCCCCATGTGCCCTGGGCACTTAAGGTTCAGAGAGAGAGAGATGTCTCGTTTGGTCTACCCTTACTTCTGGTCCCCTGTGGTGTCCATCTTAGTGCTATTTTTGGTAGTGAGTTGTCAGTCATTCGGAGCACATGTCCCAACCATCGCCAGCGTCTTTCCTCAATAATTGCTGTCAGTGGTTTCATCTGCATTTCTGCCAACAAGATGTTATTTCTTATGGTGTTTGGCCAAAATATTTTTCTAATTCTTTGTAAACATTTAGTCTGGAAAGAATTCAACTTTTTTTCTATAGTTTTGGTGATTTTCCAGCATTCACTTCCATACAGTAGTACACTTAGAACATTACTCTTAAATATCTTGATTTTCATCTTCATGCTTAGTTTTTTAGATTTCCATATAGTCTGCAGCATTGCAAAAGCCTGGTTTGCTCTAGTAAGTCTGCTGTTGATGTCCTCTGTGCTGTCTCCATTTTCTACAACTCTACTGCCAAGATATACAAATTCGTTGACCTCCTCCACTAACTTGCCATCTACTCTGAGTACATTTCTGTTGTTCACATTTTAGTAGGTATAAATACAGCAGTAAATTATGGTAGATGAAAAAGTCCAGGTCATATAGTGACAGTATAGTTCTGGATGTGTAAATCTCAGCCCACAGAGTGAAATGATGCTTTTGTAAATAGTAGAATCTATGAGATAAAACTTCCTAAAGGTATGAGATAAGAGGGGTAAGACTTCCTAAAGGCATGAGATAAGAGAGATACGCCTTTCTAAAGACATGAGATAAGAAAGATAAGATTTCCTAATGACATGATATAAGAGAGATAAGACTTCCTAAAAAACATGAGATAAGAGAGATAGGACTTCCTAAAGACATGATATAAGAGAGATAAGACTTCCTAAAGACATGATATAAGAAACATAAGGCTTCCTAAAAATATGATATAGAAGAAATAAGACTTTCTATAGACGATATAAAATAGATAAGACTTCCTAAAGACATGATATAGGAGATATGAGACTTCCTAAAGACATGATATAAGATCGATAAGACTTCCTAATGGCATGTAAAAAAATGTAACGACATATTGTAAATCATTTTACAAAGAAAGATCCAGGTTAAAGATATATATGTGACAAAGATATATAAACGATAATCAAAATCATCTGACATCCTTCCCATGCCGTTAATCGTCACATAGGGCTCGCATGGTAGTTTGCCAAGTTTTCCTGTTTTCGGCGAGCTTTTCAACCTCATCAAGGGGTTTTATGCTTACTGATTTGGCCTCTCTTAACAATGTCCTCTTTAGAGCTTCACATGATAGACCTATTTTTCTTCGGCGTGTTGTGTATAAACATAATAAACAACATTAAAAAAACGTGTCCGTGTTACCAGCCAGGCCTGAGCTAGGAGAATGGGCATACACTGCAGCCATCCTATCACTCAGGATGATGATTAATGTTTCTGAGCAACAAATTATCCAATTGTCTAACTTGTACAAAAATAAATATTTAAAAATTATACTTTTTTCTATTTCAGCATAAAAGTAAAAATGGGTAAAATCCCCTTTCCATATTTGAAATACTGTGTTAGTCCCGTATTCTCCAAGACCATAGACATATGAAAGTGTATATTTCACCACGGAGAATAATAAAATAGCTCTCTTAATTGACATTTCAGATAATCCGAATATAGATTCACGCATACTGGAGATAAGTGAAATGTTAGATCTTAAAGCGTGGTTGTGGCTAGACGCGATATTCAGATTAGTATTAGGCCGTTGTTCTTCTGTCTGACGTCAGCCACGTAGCAGGTTTTGTGAGAAAAGAGAAGAAATCATCCTCAGGCTGTTTTAAACAGTGAATAAATGTGTCTAGTCTCTATAGGAGACAATGACTTTCCTACTATCGGACAGAAAGATAGATTGATAGACAGACAGACAGACAGACAGACAGATAGATAGATAGATAGATAGATAGATAGATAGATAGATAGATAGATAGATAGATAGGTAGATAGACAGACAGACAGACACAGACAGACAGACAAACAGACAGACAGACAGACAAACAGACAGACAGACAGATAGATATGTGTAGATAGATAGATAGATAGATAGATAGATAGATAGACAGATAGATAGATAGATAGATAGATAGATAGATAGATAGATAGATAGATAGATAGATAGATAGATAGATCCATATCTTAGTCATTGTAAAGTATTGGCACAGTAAAAATAAACAGATCGTGTTATGTATGTACAAGTCTGGCAAGGGACGGTTGACAATAAAAGAAAGAGAAATATGATATACTGCAAGAGAATTGAAGAGTCAGAAATTCAAAGAGAAACACTTTTAAATGACAGCATCAAGCGTTCAGTATGGGAAATATATAGGGCGGGGGAGGGGGAAGAGACCATTGACATGACGCAGACACCGACTGACTCTGTGTTTTGTGGAAAGACAAGGTGGTACGAGCCTGGAGGGTGTTTGTTAATGTCTACCAAGTGCTGGAGAGAATGATTTCTCTTCCCTGCTGATATAAACAATTTTGAAGAGAGCTGGAATCACAAGATGGAAATCCAGACTTCCGTTGCTGCCCGCCATATAACAGCGCTTCACCATCAAATTTACGCCAGTTTCGTATCACGGCGACAACATATTACTTTTTTTTTTCATTTTGCCCTCTAGCATTACTTTTCCGTCTGAAACAAAAGTTCACTTTATAAGGGAAAATGATCACTCATTTGTTTAATGGAACAAACAACTATTTGGTTGTAACGTTGCAAAACTCTGAAGAGAAGAGCAAAGATGATCTCATGCTAGAATTTTTTTTTTGTTTGTTTGTTACGACAGTCCTAACCGGCAACCTAATGAAGTGGTGAAACATGAAAATGTTTTTACGACAGACATTTTTACAGAGCAGACAGTGTTACAGTGCAGACAGTGTTACAGAGCAGACATTTTTATAACTATTTTTAATGGTAAGGAGATAGTGCTGGAGAGGAAATTCGTTTCTGATATTATGTCCTGTATGATGAGGTGGGGAGGGGAGAATACAAAAAAGAAATCGATCGAATTTGGGGACAACAGTGGTTTATGTATTTATTATGCACCTATGTATGTATGCATCTGTGTATATATGTGTGTATGTATGTAATGGATGAATGGATGGATGGATGGATGGATGGATGGATGGATGGATGGATGGATGGATGGATGGATGGATGGATGGATGCATGCATCCATACATTTATCACATGTGTTTAAAACCATTTCTTTATTCCAATTCTCTCAACATTACATTTAAACCAAGATGAGAAAATGTATACTGTCTGTTACTTTCAAGCAATGTAAAATCCATTTGATCTGTCTGCTACTTTCAAGCAGTATAAAATTCCTTTGATCTGTCTGTTACTTTCAAGCAGTATAAAATCTCCCTTTGATCTGTCTGTTACTTTCAAGCAATATAAAATCCCTTTGATCTGTCTGTTACTTTCAAGCAGTATAAAATATCCCTTTGATATGTCTGCTACTTTCAAGCAATATAAAATCCCTGTGATCTGTCTGTTACTTTCAAGCAGTATAAAATCTCCCTTTGATATGTCTGCTACTTTCAAGCAATATAAAATCCCTGTAATCTGTCTGTTACTTTCAAGCAGTATAAAATCTCCCTTTGATATGTCTGTTACTTTCAAGCAGTATAAAATCCCTGTAATGTGTCTGTTACTTTCAAGCAGTATAAAATCTCCCTTTGATCTGTCTGTTACTTTCAAGCAATATAAAATCCCTGTGATCTGTCTGTTACTTTCAAGCAATATAAAATCCCTGTGATCTGTCTGTTACTTTCAAGCAATATAAAATCTCCCTTTGATCTGTCTGTTACTTTCAAGCAATATAAAATCCCTTTGATCTGTCTGTTACTTTCAAGCAATATAAAATCCCTTTGATCTGTCTGCTACTTTCAAGCAATATAAAATCCCTGTGATCTGTCTGTTACTTTCAAGCAGTATAAAATCCTTGTGATCTGCAGCAGCAATAAACCTTACGTTCCACACTGAGCAAAACGTCTGGGTCTCCAAGTTGTCTAATGTCCATACATATTCAAAAAGAGTGTGAACATTTTGGTGGAGATTTATCTACAGATTTTCGATTCTCCCTCTCTCTCTCTCTCTCTCTCTTCTAATCTCTCTCTTTCTCTCTTCTAATCTTTCTCTCTCTCTTCTAATCTCTCTCTTTCTCTCTCTCTCTTTCAAGGTCCCTGTCGGTAGACGTATGATATCATGTCCTTCCATAACCCTGGATCCCTTGTTCATCTCAACAGGCTTGTCACTGAGGATTTCCCTTGCCAGGATGCCGAACCATCAAACATCCTTTCTTTCTGTCTACCTCTGTCCCTTGTACCTTCGATCTTCCCTGTTGCCATTAGGTGCTCTAGCCCGCCCCTCCTCCAAACATGCGCCATAAATCTGGATTGTCGTTTTCTGATCTTTGTTATAACTTCCCTTGTTTCTTGCGTCTCTTTCAGAACTTCCTCCTTCGATTTTTTCCCTATCCATGGTACCTTCAGCATTCTGTTCAAGAACCGCACTTCAGCTGATTCCGGCCTTCTTCGTACTTAAAAAAAAAATTTACAGCACAAAAACTGTTGCATTAAATTCACCGTGACTAAATTCATCATAGTTTTGTCGCTGCCGCTGAGCTCAGTTACACACCCTCAGGAATTTCATTCCAGAAGTTCTAATTCAACCCAAGAACAATCTTTGCATCAAACATCAAGTCTTAATTACATCTGGCTTCTCTTTTCAGTACAAGACGTCAGGCGGCCAAATTTTCTTTGCAAAATTTCGATGAAGAATTACAAATGTTACTGCTATCAAGATGACAGCCTTAGCGACGGGACGACCTGGGATCGAAAGTCATTATCCTCTCTCTCTCTCTCTCTCTCACTCACTCACTCTCTGGGTATAGAAAGGTGGCCATGCGGAAAAAATGCTCAGTGTTCTGTAATTTGAAAATCTGTTTAGCGATTTAACGATCACGTTTAGGTTTATCCCGCGGAGGCATGAAGATACACAATTTCACCCTCTATAGCTTTTAGCTGTATTGACTTTAGTAATGGGAGCGGAAATGGCGAATCATTATCAACGCTGCTTTGTACATCTAGGGTCGTGGGTTCTGCCCCGGCTCGTCACCTCTTTTAAAGGTTCTTGTAGATGCTACGGCGCGTGCGCACTGCGCTGGTATCATTCTCCACAAAAGGAGATCGTGTTATTTATGACCTTTGTTTTAAGTGCACATTTTAACACTTTTCATTAATTTCTTTAAACTCTTTTCATTAATTTGTTACAACTCCTTGCAGCTAAACTGCGTCACAGAAGCCTTTATAAGCTTATGGAGAAGTGAAGATAATGATATTACATCCCGTAGAATAAGACCTTTAGTGAGTTTTTATATAACACTTAATAAATAGGAAGTAAGTTTATGTATGCCCAACTTTCTTGTCTTAGCCACGTTCACTTCGCTGCGTTGTATCAATCTTGCCACATGCGAATTAAGGTTAATTTTTTCAGCCCTTTCTATCCTTTTCTGGCCCCTAAGATAGCTTCCTTGTTTAGGCATCCTAAGCGAGCAGTCTTGTTCTCTAGTAAGAGAGTTCTCTGGACCTTATTTCATCCACCCCCACCCCACCCCCAATAAAGTGTTCTCACTTTTATTATCTGAGCCACATGTTTTGTTTAAGCCATAGGTATCCGATGGGGGCATGTGTTGGGGACATCTGAAGCATAACTTCATGTTGTTTATTTTATGCACCCCTTGTCATCCTTGTTCGTCTTATTTCTCAGCCAATCGCCTGTTTCCATTCTGGGCTTACCCATGTTTATTTGGGTGCATTTTGTGCCCTTCTTTCTTAAAAGGAGGATAAAGAAAAATGCTAAGTATCTATTTGTCATGTTTTTTTATCTGCTGTGTTGTTTTCGTAAGTAATCCTTGAAAAGACGTTTCCCGAAATATTAGAATGTTGTATTTTCTTCGTTTATATGTACTCATCTTACTTTCTGCCATTCTTATTTCAGGCCACTTTCCTCACTCTTTCTGTCCTTTTGCAAAACTGAACCATACACCTCTACCTACTTTATTTCCGCCAATGTACCCTACTTTGCTGTTTAAAGGCACATTACTATATATGTATCGATACAGATATAAGGTGTCCCAAAATTATATGATCATATCCATTTATAAACGATACCCCGTTCTTAGTCTAATCAAAACCAAAACGAAATCGATACTGTGTGCACAGAGAATACATGGCTCGAATCCATACTCCTGTTTACTGACTCTTTCGTTTTGTTTGTTCCTTTTTCTTTCTTGAATTTCCTTGAATAATGTTTTGTGTGTGATGTGTGAAACAGGCGTCAAAATTGTGTTTTCCGAGATCCTCACATTTCTCTGCTGTAGCTTCCTGTTTTAAAGCTAAAAAGTTCTGATATTCTCAAGCGCTCTTCTGTGTTAATGTGTAGATGTGGATATTCTTCGAGAAGATTCTGGAACTAGGGAATTAATCAGAAATCTGGCCATGTTAAAATGTCGGAACTGACATTTGTTTTATACTAAGGTTTCATTTTTTTAAAGTTCCAACATGCTCGAAAATAACTTTGTTTTTATTTGTCAAAGACATCAGAATCTTTTCACTTAAACTGAAGACAAACGCCGGGGGCTTGGAGGACCAGGTCGGGCCCCGTGGTCAGATATTATGGTGCCCCCTTATCCAAACAGGGAAAGTAACTCTCATATAACTCTGTGTCTAAAAAGAGAAGAAACGACGGACAGAGTTGGCAGATACCTTCAACATTTAAGGCCACAGAGCTACCCCTACCTCTTCTCATCGACCCTGGCAAATGTCAGTGGTAAGATTCATAATCTGAAATGAGAAAAAACAAAAAAACGTATTTGTTTACATACACAACGCGCAAAGATCTTTTTTTTAATCTCGCTAAAACCCCAGATCTAACCGATATTAAAAGGACAGTCAATAGCCTGCTAAACTTGTATGAATTGTTGCTCCAGGTTAAAAAAAACTTTCCACATTTTTTTTAAGAAAGCCAAGTTATAAAAAAAATTGGCAAATAATATGATATAATCGAATAATAATAATAATATAATAATAATAATAATAATAATATTAATAATAATAATAAGAAGAAGAAGAAGAAGAAGTAACAGTGTTTGTAAGTGAACTTTCTCTGGACTTGTTTTTATGGCTAGCTAAAATTAGATTGTTTTTCAGAGACTAGTCCAAGGTCTTAAACAGGCGATTTTCAGAGTTTAGACTTTCTGGTGGACGAATGTTCACGAAAATAGGAAAGTAGAAATTGTTGATGATATTTAAGCGCTGAACTTTTACGTAGGAGGATTATAGATGGATTGATTATTGTTTAGACGGAGATTAGAAGGTGGGATTAGGATAGAAGATAGACGTCACAGTGACAGGCTTGTGATTAGTGACTGAGTTATGTGATTATATTGAGTGAGATTTTTTTATAGATAGTTGAGAGATTTGACATCATTATGGGTTAGAAAGTGTTCTAGGAAATTTCGTAGTAATTTGTGATGGGATGTGAGTTGAGATTTCCTTCCATGGATCCAGGTATATTTACTTGTAACTGAAGACTGTAACAATAGTTCTTTTGAAGCATTGTTGGACTTATAAGGTCCGATATTTGTGTTATTTTCTTATGGATCCATGGAAAGGCTTCTTGTGAGAATGTAAGTTGGCATTTATGTCCATTCATGCTGTGTGTCTGGCAGTTGGTCTGAGTGTGTATGTAGTGTAGCTTACTTCTTCCTTATATGGCGAACAAGCTCTAGTCAAAGTTAGGAGTGGTTTGTTCATTTATTACAATCAATATTCTTCATCCTCACTGATCATCGCCCATTCTTTTCACAATAAATACGTAATTTATTTGATTCCATAAAATTGGAGTGTCAGTGGTCTTCAAACTGTTGTATTGTCTGTGTACCTGTACATTTAGAGTCTGAGAATTTAAGTTCGTTGAAAATCTTATATTAGTAAGGTACTAAGACTTTATTTAGAAAACGAGTATACATCCTTGTTTATGTAGCTGCCAAGGCATGCAGATTGATTGACGTCTTCAACAACTCTCCCTTCTACGCATATCTTTCATTTTCGATTAATGATAGAAGGTATTATAATTAAGAAGGCAGAGTAAAATCCACATGTCAACATATGACTTAGTATAGAACTCTGAATCGCATAAATAAATGCGCGAGAAATAGCAGATTATTGATAAATGGTGTGTGAATTGAAGAAAGAAAATCTAATAGCTCAACAAGCTGTCACTACAGTAAGATAGATCATTTCATAATACTTAGAACAAAATGACAGAAAATGAAGGCTGGGAAGTGTTAAATGCCAAGTTGTATTCAGCATATTTTGTGAAACAGACGCTAAGAATAAACAATTCTATGGAAAGAAAAGACAAATAAAATTTTACAGGCATTGCTATAAATAAAGAAAAGACAACTTCATAAGTAGAAATGGGAACCTGAGTAGTGAAGCGTTTGGTACACTAGTCTCTCAAGGCGAATGTGGGTGGGGCGATCAGGCGTGACCATGTCACCCTCCTGGTGTGCCGACAGGTCAAGGAAACAAATGTTGGACACTAGCAATATATCCGCTAGGTGCCTCCAGGGCATAAGAGAGCTCATTCTACCATGTACCTGATCAGATCAGATCGGTGCCATTGTAAAACTTGTTTGGTGCAAATTTACATTCAAGATGGTGGAAGGAATATTTTGTCAGGATGGTTACAGAACAACAATCCTTGGCAATGTCTTACCGTACTCGAGGTCAATCTAGCTCCTTAATATGAAAATTGCTTTTGTTGTTCCGTTTCCCTCTACAAATCCACATAGTTCTTCCGATATTTCTGTTTAATCTTGTTTCTCATCCTCATCATTATAATTCTTAGACATATCTTGTTGATGTGGCTCATAAGACTACGGTGTTGATCGCCCTGAATAGCTCATGCCTTCTTCGGAAGTATAATAAAGATTGACTCAGTTAAGTCTGTTGATATTTCTCCTGTGTGGCATATTGCGTTTAACAGTTCTGTGACTTTTTCAATTCCAAAATCTTCCGAAGCTTTTATCATTTCTGAAGTAACGTTGTCTGGTCCTTCGGCTTTACCAGGTTTCATTCGTCTCAGTCCATTTCTGACTTCATCCATAAAGACTGGTGGGCCTTCTTCCTTTCCTCTAATGTGAACATCTCTTACATCATTATATAACTCTCTAATGTACTCAAACCACCTAATTAGAATGCTGTCCATTTCTATGATTACATTCCCTTCCTTGTCTGTCATACTGTTTGATCTTGAGTTGGATTTCGGTTTAATTAGCTCCTTCATTTTCTGATGGACATTAGAGCAACTTTTAATGTACGATGTTTCTATTTCTCTACATTTTTTTTATCTAGCCACATTCCTTTTGTTTCATTACATTTTCTCGTGATCTTTTTCCTGACAAATAGAGACAAAAAATAATAACACGATAAAATAGCACAAGATCAATTGAATGGAAAAATAACGAAGCTATTATAAAAGTGCATTTCAAGTACCGGGCTTATCAATATGCACATCACTGTACATGAAATGATACTGAAGTATGGCAAATGAGAAGAGAACTGCAGTCATACAGATAAGTATAAAAACTTTTAAAGGATAAGTAGCACGCAATTTGTGCTGGTGCTTCATTAACACTAGATATACCCAGTTTGTGCTGGTGTTTCATTAACACTAGAATATACCCAGTTTGTGCTGGTGTTTCATTAACACTAGAATATACCCAGTTTGTGCTGGTGTTTCATTTACATTAGATGTACGCAGTTTGTGCTGGTGTTTCATTAACACTAGAATATACCCAGTTTGTGCTGGTGTTCCATTTACATTAGATGTACGCAGTTTGTGCTGGTGTTTCATTTACACTAGATATACACAGTCAGTTTGTGCTGGTGTTTCATTTACATTAGATATACCCAGTTTGTGCTGGTGTTTCATTTACACTAGATATATCCAGTTTGTGCTGGTGTTTCATTTACATTACATATACCAGTTTGTGCTGATGTTTCATTTACACTAGATATACGCAGTTCGGCGATCGAGCATGATGATGATTTTAGTGATTTTCTTGTAATTCTGTCTTCGTGCTAGCGGAGAAACAGTCTGGAGAGCACTTGACCAAGTTTTAATCCTGCTAACAAACCCCGCCCCCAAAGGCATCGACTTCCTATAGTTGAGCGTTATTTAAATAGTAAAAAAAATTGTATATAGTAGAGGTTCTGTTAATGCATTACGTATCCTTTGTTTTGTTTATTATTTTCTTTCTGCATTTTTTTTTCAGCTAAAATCTGGTACTGATCATTAGCATAAAGTCAGTCGTCGATCATGAATCTCCTCTTTTAATATAATATTAAGAATGAACTTGAAATTAAATTTCACTTTTCATAGTTTTTGTAGTACCTGCTGCCACATACTCTATTTTCAAGGTATAAAAACAGAATGATCATATTGAATTATTCCCCCTTTTATGTAGTAAAGCTAGGAGTTGCCTCTCAAGATGGCTTATCGTGAATACACTTGTACAAATAATCTGTACTCCCTTATTAGGATGAAAAGAAAAACTTTTTTATTTGTAATAATGGGGAGGGGGGAATAAAGATGCTGTCCGATGAGCCAATCAGCGACTCATAGTTGATATGCTAGCATCAGGGTTAGCGAACAATACCCGACCAAGACCCTGTCCCGCCTCTCCATTGGTACCCCCAGTAACAGGCCTAGCCTGGCTAACGGGACAGGGATCGCCACAGCCCCCACGGTGGTGGAGTCTGCTAAAGAAGTATTGCACCCCCCCCCCCCCCCCCCCGCTTTTAAGCTGTACTCCGAGACTGAAAAAAATAGTTGCCATAACCAGCTCCCAAGCCATTACGATGTTGCGCCTCAACACTTCCCCCAGCATCAGCTGCAAATAACAACAGCTCGCAGTTACAGGGGGATAGCACAAGACAAGACAAGACAAGACAAGTCAAGTCAAGACTTGTAAAAATGAGTCAGACACCCACCCCCCCCCCCCCCGAAGCCTGTAAAAATTTGAGCTTTGTTTCCGTGTACTTTATGTTATTTTGGTATCAGCGTTCTCTGACTGCTGATAAACACAAGAGGAACTATTAGCCGAATTGTTTGTTTGTTTGTTTTTCTCCAAGGACCGGAGTCTTCTGAATCAGTCTCATTCAGCTACTCCCGGTTTTTAAAAATTTTGTTTACATCTTTCTTTCTGTGATATCTGTGCTTTTTGCGAAGGCACGTTTATTTTGATTGTAGGTTCATCCTGTTTCCTGGTTATGCTGTGGCTATAATATTCTTTGTTGTGAGTGAGTGAGTGAGTGAGTGAGTGAGTGAGTGAGTGAGTGAGTGAGTGAGTGAATGAGTGAATGAGTGAGTGAGTGAGTGAGTGAGTGAGTGAAAGAAATATTTGCCTGTAACTGCAAGCAAACACTGGACGCACCTCATACCATGATCATGAAAACAAGGAGCAAACTGAACAAGGAGTGGAATGAACTGCTTCACCTTTTCTTACTTACTGAAGAGGATGTAAAGAAAATATGCTTCCCAACCAAAGACCACTGTCATGAGGAAACCGCCGGCGTTAGTCATGCACCGGCAACATTTAAACTTAACGCTTGAACCTACCTCTTGAACCTAACGCTTGAACCTACTTCTTGAACCTAACTCTTGAACCTAACGCTTGAACCTACCTCTTGAACCTAACGCTTGAACCTAACTCTTGAACCTAACGCTTGAATAAAACTCTTGAACCTAACGCTTGAACCTACCTCTTGAACCTAACGCTTGAACCTACCTCTTGAACCTAACGCTTGAACCTACTTCTTGAACCTAACGCTTGAACCTAACGCTTGAACACACCCTCAGCCCTTGTGATCCGTTCTTGCTGAGCTTACACAATCTAAATAATCTACCTTCGTAGTTGTCTGTCACTATTAAATAGTTAGAAGACTGATGCGTTGTAAGGAAGTACTTCAAAATAAAGCATTATATATCAGTTAACAAGTAATAATACCAGGCATTATATATCAGTTAACAAGTAATAATACCAGGCATTATATATCAGTTAACAAGTAATAATACCAGGCATTATATATCAGTTAACAAGTAATAATACCAGGCATTATATATCAGTTAACAAGTAATAATACAGAAATGAAGCATAATAAGAACAAGGCAAATTCATTAGCTAACAAGTAATAATTCAGAAATAAAGCATAATAAAAGACTATTTTTCCTCAAGAATCTGTAGCATGTGTTTCTAAATGATAAGACTTATGATTTACTTAGTTTGGTATACATTTTAGCAGATGTTAGACAACATGGCTCTTTCTTCCTAATAGATAGATTTTAAGCAGGGACTTGTAAATATTATTTGTCGCAACAAAACTTATTTCTCTTAGCTCATAAAAGTATTTTATCTACATATGTTTCATATAAATAACCCAGACATTCAGGAAATCTGCCATTCTTCAAAATGGCTGCTTTAGTGAATAATTAAAAGCAACCTTTTTTTTCAAATAGGGCAACCTGTAAACCGTTGGAGATTCTAAACAAAAACATTTCTTTGAAACTCCACAACACAGGCATATATTTCTGCGTGGTCTTCTCTTCTCGTCCTATTGTCGATTCTTCCTTTTCCCCCTTCTTCTTTCGTCTTTTTGTTTTAAATAACAACTGAACCGTACACTTTCACCTTTCCCTACTTCACTAGAACCAGTTTTACCTTATTTATTATCAAGTATATTAGATATACAGCTGATGACCTGCATGAAGGATCATGTACTCTACGGCACGGCACCTGATGATGATGATGATGATGATGATGATGATGATGATATTAGATATACAGTCAATAATGAACATTTCACCAAGTTTTCTGTCACTACAACTACAACTGAGGATAGTGTTTCCCAGAGCGAGTCGTGCATGCCCTCTTTTCCCATCCCCCTTCCTCCGGGGCGATGGGAACATCCAGGAGGAAGGAGAGGAAAAAGGGAGCGTTAGCGAGCAAAAAAAATTTTGAGAGTAGAGATGGGGACTGGGAGGTAAAGGGGCGGCATTATATACAAAAAATGTTGAGAGAAGAGATGGGACCTGGGAGGTAAAGGGGCGGCACTATATAAAAAAATGTTGAGAGAAGAGATGGGACCTGGGAGGAAAAGGGATGGCACTATATAAAAAAATGTTGAGAGAAGAGATGGGGACTGGGAGGTAAAGGGGCGGCACTATATAAAAAAATGTTGAGAGTAGAGATGGGACCTGGGAGGTAAAGGGGCGGCATTATATAAAAAAAATGTTGAGAGTAGAGATGGGGCCTGGGAGGTAAAGAGGCGGCACTATATAAAAAAAATGTTGAGAGTAGAGATGGGGCCTGGGAGGTAAAGGGGCGGCACTATATAAAAAAAATGTTGAGAGTAGAGATGGGGCCTGGGAGGTAAAGGGGCGGCACTATATAAAAAAAAATGTTGAGAGTAGAGATGGGACCTGGGAGGTAAAGAGGCGGCACTATATAAAAAAAAATGTTGAGAGTAGAGATGGGGCCTGGGAGGTAAAGAGGCGGCACTATATAAAAAAAAATGTTGAGAGTAGAGATGGGGCCTGGGAGGTAAAGGGGCGGCACTATATAAAAAAAATGTTGAGAGTAGAGATGGGGCCTGGGAGGTAAAGGGGCGGCACTATATTAAAAAAATTTGAAAAACTGATTTAAGAGACCCCGGAACTAAAATATAATCATTTTCTCTTTTTTCAGATAGAATAAACACATTCCTGAAGAGCAGTCTCTTTCTTCCTTTCCTTCAAACAAAGAGGCTGAGACTCACCTCGGAACTATAACCAGGCCGTGATGTCAGAGCACGAGTCCTAATGGCTTATCACTGAGAATTTGATCAGGGGGACAAGCTCGGCTCAGGCAAGATAACTTGGTTCTGTACATTAGTTTTGACATGGCGTGATGGAGACATGATTCTGTCAGATAAGAAAGAGAGGTAAAGGGGCTGTAGAACAAAAGACTGAAAAAGAAGTCGATGAATCAAAAAGATGCAAATATTAAAAAGAGTAAAAAGATAAATTAGAAGAGGAAAGAGAAGAGAAAATGAGGGAAAGAAAGAACAGCGATACAACTTTATTTTCAAAGGGTGAAGAGATGAAATAGAGAGAGCCAATGAAAGAAAGAGAGAGTGAGAGTGAGAGAGAGAGAGATGGAGAAAACGCTTCGGGAAAAGAAACAACAGAAAAATGCTTTCAAAGGACCATTAATACGTTCAAATATGTACGTACAAAAATTTGCTGACAATTTACAATCTACAGTAGAGGTTTTGAGAGTCACTAATAACAGCTTGTTATTTTTATTACATTCCTTGCACTTTTCCAATCATGATGAAATCCTTGGCAAAGAAGAACTAGTAATACTACAAGTAGATTCCTGCTCACATCAATATTCTAATCTCTATTCTAGTTCTGTCTTTGTCTCATCATCAATTGCTTCTCGGAAATCACGAGTTTTATTTCATGGCAGATGATGCTACAGTGAAGATTTCTGCAGTCATCCAGACAGACTGAGTGAGAGATATCTTGATTCTCCTAGCATTGCTCAAGTTTGCCATAATCTCTATGAATAGAGACAAATTGTGAAGCATGCTTTTCCAAAACTTGAATGCCCCTTTATTAGTCACTTATGTGAGACTGAAGATTTCTCGCCCGTTTGTTGTTTCCATCAAATCAAATAAAATACAGTAAATGAAGCATGACTGGTGCTCGCCCATGTTCATGTTGAACAAATGAAAGAAAATCAGTCGCTTCATAATGCAAATCCTCTTTTGTACGATCCTCCAGTTCCATATAGTGGTAATTTAGAAGCACTTTTACACTGAAAATACAACAAGAAAAGTCAGAGAAGATGCAAACGAAGAAAATTATGATGACATAAAAAATTGGAGGCTATGAAATACCAGAGATCAGAAATCAGATATGCTAATGACACAGTATTACTGTCCACCACATGAAAAGGAAAGGAGAAACTAATTATGTCAGTCTGTAAGAATAGTGAAGAGCAAAACTTTTATCTCAGTGCAAAAAAGCCTAACTTGATGACAACTAACAAAATAAATATGGCAGCTGTATATCATATGTTAATGAACAGAAATTGGAAGTGGTGAAGTTTTGAACATCCTGGATCATTACCAGCTGATGCTGGAGGTACAATGGGGGGGGGGGGGGGGGGGGGGTTGGGTGTTAAAAAGAGCTTCTTCAGAAGCTAAACCAACTAAAAAAGGTGTTGAGAAGGATAGACAGAACTACACAACTAAAGAAGGTGTGGAGAAAGATAGACAGAACTATACAACTAAAGAAGGTGTGGAGAAAGATAGACAGAACTATACAACTAAAGAAGGTGTGGAGAAAGATAGACAGAACTATACAATTAAAGAAGATGTGGAGAAGGATAGACAGAACTATACAACTAAAGAAGGTGTGGAGAAAGATAGACAGAACTATACAACTAAAGAAGGTGTGGAGAAAGATAGACAGAACTATACAACTAAAGAAGGTGTGGAGAAAGATAGACAGAACTATACAACTAAAGAAGATGAGGAGAAGGATAGACAGAACTATACAACTAAAGAAGGTGTGGAGAAGGATAGACAGAACTACACAACTAAAGAAGGTGTGGAGGAGGATAGACAGAACTACACAACTAAAGGTGTGGAGAAGGATAGACAGAACTACATAACTAAAGAAGGTATGGAGAAGGATAGACAGAACTACACAACTAAAGAAGGTGTAGAGAAAGATAGACAGAACTACACAACTAAAAGTGTGGAGAAGGATAGACAGAACTACACAACTAAAGGTGTGGAGAAGGATAGACAGAACTACACAACTAAAGGTATGGAGAAGGATAGACAGAACTACACAACTAAAGGTGTGGATAAAGATAGACAGAACTACACAACTAAAGAAGGTGTGGGGAAGGATAGACAGAACTACAAACATTGTTCCCATCGCAAAATATGCCTGTGAGAGCTGGAACCCTTAACAAAACAGTTGAGAAACATTTATGTGCCTTTGTAAATGCTATAGAAATTTCAAATATTATGGGCACAAAAAACAAATGTATCCATACTACAAGAATTTAATATTGAAGAAGTTTTGTTAGTAAAGAACATTATAGAATTATTTCAGACATATTAAACGCCGTGAGAGTTTGCAGAAGATAGTCTTGGGAGTATACATAACTGGAAAAAGAAAAACAGAGAGGAAGATCAAGGCACATATGGCAACAAAACACTGTTGATGATTTGCGAAAGAATGCACAAGCAGCAGGGCATCTTGTTTACAACCGAGAGCTGTTACGGAGGAAAAGTTACGCAAGTGGCATGCTAATGAATGAATGAATGAATTAATTAATTAATAATTAATTAATATAAAAACATTAAGTAAGTTAGTAATTAATATAATCTATACAATTTTGTGACTTAGTGACTGCAATAATTGGAGAGGAGTAACCTTAATATCAGCTGTGTCAAAAGTATTTTGCAAGATTATTTTGAATAGACTTATATTGAATTATTATATAGAATTATAATGGATACAGCAATGAGAGAAGAACGAGCAAGATTTCGAAAAAGGAGAAGCTGTCTCGACCAGATCTTTACTCTAAGAATAATACTTGAAGAACATATTGAAAAGCAGAAACCACTAATACTGAACTTCATAGACTTTAAAAAGGCATTTGATAGCATACACTGAGACTCATTGTGGAGAATTTTAAGTCTATATGGAATACCATCTAAAATTGTCAACATCATAAAGGACTTCTACAATGGATATGTTTGTGCAGTCAAAACAGAAGAAGGGATGAGTGAATGGTTCTAGATTTAAACAGGTGTAAAACAAGGATGTATACTATCTTCTTTGATTTTTGGAATTACAATATACTTCATAATGAAAACATGTTGCACAGGTAACACAGGTATTGACTGGGTACATGAGACCCAACTAGAAGATCTTGATTTTGCTGATGACATAATTTTCTTATGAGTAACAATGTGAATTCCATTTAAGAAAGAACAGATAGTCTGTCTTCACTAGCTAGCAAAATAGGACTTGAAATAAAAAAGGACAAAACAAAAATAATGAAAATTCTCATTAATTAAAATAGAAAATTACACGTAGAAGGGACAGATACTGAAGAAGTCAATCAATTTGCATACCTTGGCAGCTACAAAAACCAGGATGGTGACACCAGAAAGGAAGTTAGAATCAGAATTGCAAAAGCACCTTCGATATTCAAGAATCTTGAGAACATATGAATTCAAAAGTTATAAGCACAAAAACCAAATTAAGACTATTCAATTCGAATGTAATATCCACCCTCACTTATGTATGTGAAAGCTAGAAAACAACTAAAGAAATAGAAAAGAAATCAGACTCTTTTGAAAACAAATGCTTAAGGAAAATACTCGGCATCAAGTGGAACGAATTCAAGAACAATGCAGAGATAAGACAGATGACTGAACAACAACCAGTCTCATGGGTGATCAGGAAAAGGAGATGGACGTATATTGGTCACGTGATGAGAATAAACAGTCAGAGAATCCCAAAACAAGCTATCAAGTGGAACACAACAGGCCACAGAAAAAGAGGCAAACCACGTGAAACTGAAGACATTATTAAAAGAGGCCAAATTAATAGGCATAAAACCTCTTGATGAGGTTGAAAGACTCGCCGAAGACAGGAAAAATTGGCGAACTACCTTGCGAGGCCTATGTGACGTTTAACGGCACGGGAAGGATATAAGATATAAGATACAATTTTGATGAAACTGTTGCAATGTGCATTGACTTCCCTTCGTTTATTTTTATTTTATCTTATATTTTTTATACCATTTTTCTAACAGAAATTGCTTCCCCTCACTCCACGCCTATTCATTATAACCCTTTAACGTGAAAATGAGAAGCTAATGTGATAAAAATGTGTTACCTGTCCATTTTTTTCCTGGTAATAATATTTTGTCCCAATGTCACGTTTTCCTACGAAGCTGTCTTCTATGCCAGTCAGTGTGGTCTCATTCTTGGTGGTCCAAGATCCAGAAAAAAAATGTGAATGGTACTGAAAGTGAATGATTACCAACAGTGAATGAGTCTTCGCTGAATACTTTTCATAGGTGCACAGAATTTTTTAAATCCCCACCTGTGTCAGGTAGTAAGTGAAATTCAATTTCGCTCTGAAATTCATTATCTATTTTTTTCGGCCATCTAAGAAAACAGAACTGTTCACATGAAACGTTTTTTTTTAACTAGTTCCCAGCGTGGGACCGCATGGTAATCATCAAATTGGAGTCGTCCTGGATGGACTATTGGCCATTTCTTCATCTTTCTTCAGTCTTCACTTCAGAATCCAACTTTTCTTTATACTCTTAATACGATATATATTTTTGTTTTAAATTTTTGATACGTGATTTACGAACTCATATCGCTCTCTGTTTTTTTTTTTTTTGTGATTTTCTCCTCGCCTTGAAGCGCAGGCTAACGAAATTCTGAAAATGTTAAAATACTCGTTACCGTCAGTGCTGTATGTTTGTGTACGTGAATGTGTCATGTGGATTGCTTCTATTTGTATTGCTACAAGATTAAACGATTTCACGCGTAAAAGGAAAAGAAAAATTCACAACATAGGAGTAATGATAAAAGCAATAATAACGGTAGTGTTGATAATAGGTTAATGTACTAGTTTATAGTGGTGTGTAAAAGGTCAGTGATCTGGTTCTTGCCTTGAGGCGCCCCAGTAACCAGCTGTCGAGATGAGTAACTGTCTTATTTCTAGAGATGGGGGAGAGAGAGAGAGAGAGAGAGAGAGTCAGGTGTAATGCTGCCCACATCATCCTCCAGTGTACCGACAGCTCAAGGAAAATACAGACACTGGCGCCATATCTTCTAGGTGTATCCATGACATCATAGGACTGACTACCTTTACATTAATAGTAGTGGTACAATTACTACTTATTAGAAGAATGTTGCGAATTCCCTGGACAGCAAAAATAACTAGAGAGACAAAAAATATTGTAAAAAAAAAATAATAATAAGAGAGAGCGACAATGTACTTTCATAGGACATGCAATGAGAAGAGGGGACATTGAAAATATTATAACAACAGGAAAAATAGAAGGAAAAAGAGCCAGGGGAAGACCGAGAGAAATGATACTGGACAGTCTGACGAGATAGTGTGAGAGGAGATCACCAACT